>OY770262.1:22922571-24172571 GCA_963669355.1 Chorisops tibialis | reverse complement strand
TGTCACTCTCTGTGGATGCATTGGCTTCTCGACAATAACGTGCGGGTTTGATGCGGCAATTTTGTTTGTTAACGTAGCCTCCGAGATGAAAATGCGCCTCGTCAGAAAAGATGATTTGTTTTTGTGTTTTTGTTGTTTTCCTGTTGGTTTTGTTGTGAACGTTGTTCAAGTGTAAAGCGACTCATTTCGTTCTGCGGAGGTATGATACTGACTTTCTGTCAAGATTTCGAGCGGGAAACAGCTTTCAGTGTCAAAATAACCTATGATTTAAAAAGAAACCACTAAATGGCCCACCCTGTACATGAATAGAGGAGGGTCAGAAAAAAGAAGAAGAAGAAACTGAAAAGCTGATAATCGTTCGTAAATTAAACGTATCAAATTTTAAAAAATTGCACCAATCTGATTAGTTCGATCCACAAACAATGCTTACATTTTTTCGCGAGGTACGATCGTATTGAGCTCATAGTTCGTTCGTGAACTAAACATATATATTAGAGCAATCCAGAGTACCAATCTGATCAGTTTAGCTCTACAATACATCGTACGAACATTTATCCAGTTCGTTCTATAAAACTTTACTTTGAGCTCACTACCAGTTCATTTCGAACTAAATATGACAATTTTAGTGAATAGTTTGTTTATTCCAATGGTGTGAGTGAATAGTTCAACTGAACTAGTTTGTTCGTAAGCTATTCATCTCAACTGGAAGTAATTCTCCAACTACCCCCACTTGATCTTTTCCTTTCTTTTTTTTACAAACAGCAGACCTAGCTGCCATTAGATTCAGGACCTCTAATTCGTGGTCAACACCACTAATTAGTTTTGGCCAAATGTTAAACGTCATTTGAGACTCATCTTCCTTTTCAGACTACAAATATGATTGCATCAACCAGCCACACTTGAGAAATGGAGGTTATACATTGAGTTTTCTGAAAGAAATGAATGGGGAACAAACGCAAAATTCAACGCCTGCGTAAAACTAAACAGCGGATAGGTGTAGGGATCTATTCCCACGACTTTCACCTTCTTCCCATCTTCCAGAATACGCGCCAATTTTTTTCCAAGCAGAAGTATTTGCCATATACGAGTGCAGAAATATTCTTTTATATATGCAGTATCCATTAGCACGTACACTCTTAATCGCCTATTGGATATAAACGAAATTATCAAATTTCGATGCTGGGGCACAGTGACCTATTAGGTAAAGACACAACGGACACGCTTGCCAAGCACGCAAACATTAACTCCATTAGGAAGCCAGTCGATATAGTACCAACAGTGCAATCATATTTTTGTCACTGTCCGCTAATCTCCGATAGTCGTCTCCTTTCTTTAGGGTCTAGATTCTGCTCAGAACTGGACGACCACAAGGACGTCAATCATTCATGCTGCTTCAGTTCGCAGAGTTTCAGCATGTTGCTTTCGTGAATATCTGGGCTGCATCATCCTGCAAGACGTTGTGCAAAGGGCTAACAACCTGCAACCTCCAACTCAATAAGCTAAGGCTCTGTTTGGACTAAATCGCCATTGAAGGAAACGGAAAACTATGCCCATAATAAATTTGCGCAGGTCGGAATTAACTATATAACTAATCATATTGTATATGCAGACACATCCTAAATGACCTCAATATGTTATCGTCATGCACAATAGGTACCTCACCGATTTCTCCTAAAACACAATAAATCATCATCTGCACAATCCTCCGTACTTGGAGTAAAAGCCAATTCAAGCCCTCATACATCATCTATAAACTCTAGTCAAACGGACTAAAGGTCCTTGAAGCATTGAACGCTTTCGAATGAATCATTCATTTAAAAAAATTGGCTCATTCAATTACTTTCTCCGTCCAATGATTTTTCACTATCAAAAATTTTCTTCGAAATCACAACTTGATGAAATTTAATCGGGAAAAAAGCACGAAAAAATAAAACCGAATTGGAAATAAAGCACGTTTCGATGATAGAAACAAATTAAAATCGGAAGAAATCAACAGAAAAGAAAAACTCTTGGCAGTTTTCCAATGTCGGGAAAAATAGCAGGTGGATTTCGAAAGCAC
Source organism: Chorisops tibialis (assembly GCA_963669355.1). Lineage (NCBI taxonomy): Eukaryota > Metazoa > Arthropoda > Insecta > Diptera > Stratiomyidae > Chorisops > Chorisops tibialis. Next base: position 24,170,512 of record OY770262.1, on the reverse strand, counting down.
CATCAGTGTGGTTTTCAATGAAGAGGAGAGGGGATGGTGAGCGGCGTGAAAGGATAGAGAGAATGAAGGTTCCGCCATTTGTTTTGTTAGCACGTGGTCATCTGTTTGATATGTAAATAAATCGCGCGTGAGATATCCTGTAGCCTGTCGCTCAGTGGTGTATAACAAGCAGCGCGTTTCCTAGCTAAGTGAAATCGAAAATTTTCCTAAGCGATGATAGGTGGAGGGAGGACCGACCGTTGGTGTCAGTCTTTTTTGTTTCCTACAAATTATAGAGTAGAGTCCTAGGTAAACACGACAAATAAGCTGAGCTGAACTCATGTCATGATGGAAATATGGCTGCCTAGTGAACTGATTCGTAAACGATTTATTGAAGGCAAAAGCTTGCGTATGAATAAAAAAAAATGATTGATTGACTGTCTAATATACTGCCATGGCTTGTGCAAAACGCCCGGCACCAACAGTGTCTTGATTAATTCAAATTTATGCCGGTCATGATGTTATTTCGCTTTTTTTCCCGTCTGATATTTGTCCGACAAATTGGACAATTAGTTAATTTTTTTTCCGATAAGGCATATAATTTTTTGGCAACGAAATCAATTACCAAAATAGGAATTTTCGAACTGAACATTAAGCTCCCATTTTCTATTTATGATGGTCGCTATCGAACGTCGAAACATAGAGCTTGATGTTCTTGTTATAACAGAAATAGATTATAAAATTAGACTTTCAATTCTGTTACAGTTTCCGTAAAATACAAATCGAATTTCAAATGCGTTGTAACGGTAATATCTAGTCAAGTCCTAAATATTGGTACACGATCTAGCGCAAGCAATTACGAATGTACGAGTATAGAACCATATCTTGTTTTGTTTAACGTGGACATCCTGACACTAATACCATTGACACATAGCGCAGTTAAATTATAATTAAAGCCTAAATTATCATTAAGCGGCTGTGTGTCATACGCTACTGTAGCTAAATTACCAAAATAGTGATCATTTATCAGCTATTACCATTGACACATAGCGGTCCTAATTATCATTTGGCTAATTCGTAATTTAGTTCATCTTCATCGTTAGTAGATTGGTGACACACAGCACTTTGCTAATTAAGAAGAGCCTCTCACTCATCTGTCATCTCACTCATAGGCAATCAAATTTTACAAGGAAGGCAACAAAAGAAGAAAAACGATCCTTTGTCTTGTTTTAGAATCGTTTGCGAGTCATCTTTCATAGCTAGGCTTTCATAAAAGCTTCGTCGTGCAAGAAAGAAGAAAAGTCATTTTCTGACAGTTCTGAATTATACAAAATCTTGGAATCGTGATTTAAACGCCCAGCTAAGAAAGATGACTCGCAGGACAAAGGATCGTTTTTCTTCTTTTTTCGCCTTCCTTGTAAAATTTGATTGCCTATTGGCTATGCAATTCAACTTTTTAAAAATATGACAGATGAGTGAGTGGCTCGTCTTAATTAGCAAAGTGCTGTGTGTCACCAATCTACTAACGATGAAGACGAGCTAAATTACGAATTAGCCAAATTATAATTAGGACCGCTATGTGTCAATGGTATAAGTCTCAATGCCGCGGTTATCTGCGAGACTGTAGCGATATCGACGCTTAGTTTTTTTGAACAATTTAAAAACAAACTACTCAGTAAGATTCTTGACGTGATTTTACTTGGTTCTGATTTAATATACGAAAAGCACTTTTTCTTAAATCAATCAGCTAAAAAAAATATTAAATTAAAAAACAAAAATAAATAATTTGTCTTAGAAAAAAAAAAAATTAAAAACAATTTAATATAATTGTACATAGTTCTATGTTAATAAAAATATTTTTAAAAGTATTAACGATTTGGATTACAAATTGAATAAAAGATTAGAAATTGATCAAATAAATAAAAAGTTATATCCTGATATAATTGAAGAGTAACAAGATCTACGCGGGAAGGTTACGAATTTCGCCGAATGTCAGAGAAGAGGGGTAAAGTTAAACAAGTTATTGTTTTTCCTTTTCAATATATTCTCTTTTAATCCTAATACATTTATCACATCTCTCACAAAGTTTATTAATACCTAAAAAAAAAAAAAAATTTTATCAAAGCCTTCAAAACAGGCTGAAATTTTCGACTTCACCTCTTCATAGTTGGTGAATTTTCTTCCCCGAAGTTCATTCTTCAGTTTTGGGAAACAATAGTAATTGGAAGGGGCCAGATCTGGACCCTAAGGGTGGTGGTTCAATATTCCGTAGACGCATTTCTGTAGGGCGGTCATTGCAACGTCGTGCAAAAGTAGCTCACCACGAGTCTACTTTCCTCTTAGATGGCATCCTTTAATATTTGTAGCAGGTTGGCATAGTATCCCCCTGTGATATTTTGTCCTTTTTCTTTATAGTGAACGCTCGACGCGCTGCTTTTTCTGAACCGCTGAGAGCATTGTCGGTACCCATTTTGCGCTGACCTTAGACATGTCGAGATCATCATGGAGGATATTCAAAATGTGGCCTCAATCGGCCGGCCCAAGCGTTTATCATCTTCAATTAACTTTCTGCCTTGCCTGAATGAAATATGCTATTTATATATCATCGTTTTTCCATGGCAAGAGTCTTTGTAAATTTATTTATTTATCATAACAAGATATTTAGTTACATAATCATTAACTTATATTTTTATACTCTAGATGAAATCTGAGAGTATTATAAGTTTGCCACAAAGCTTGTAACGCCAAGAAATAAGGCTCGGAGAAAAAAATGAATGATACAGAAGTTCATATAATCATTCAAAAATCTCAAAACCGGACATCCGTCCGTCCGTCTGTCTGTCTGTCTGTCCGTCCGTGTCCTCTCTAGCTTGAGAACGCGTTGAGCTAGAAAGTTCAAATTTTGTATACGTCGTTTTTAACAAAAAAGTAAGGTCAAGTTCGTGAAAGAGCCAAATCGCTCCACCCCTTCTACCCCCTCCCATACAAAATGACACAATTTCGCAATCTGACAATAAACGGATTTGCTCGAAAAGTACAAATGACATTGATCTGAAATTTGGAACGTAATACTTTTATGATGATTCCAATCTACTCTATAAAAATAATTTATGTCTTCCCCCTCCTCCCACCACCTCCCATACAAACTGCACTTTTTCATGAAATGCTCTAAACCAATTTACTCAGTGCGTATAAAATTGATCGATCTGAAATTGTCACGGAATATTTTTTTAAAATTGTTAGTAAGACCGAGAAAAATTAGATGATTACATTCACTCCTTCTACCCCCTCCCAAACAACCTGACACAATTTCACAACTTTATAAAAGGTCGATTTTCCTGAAAAGTATGAATGCTACTGATCTGCAATTTAAAACATGTCAAAAGCATGATGTTTATACTTATTTCTGAAAAGTCATTAAAAACTCGCCCCTCCTTCTATCACCTCCCATACAAACTGCACTACTTTACTACATCCAGTACACTAATTTTCTCAGTACCTATTAAATTTTTAAATCCTAAATTTTCTATAATACATTTTGATAGCAACCGTAGCGTCATGTGGAAAAATTAGTTCAATGTCGTCACCCCCTCTACCACTTACCCTACAAAATTTCTTAAGATACAAAAATTTCTCTTTCATCTAGAGTATCGCACGATTGGGCTTTATGCTCAATCGTTCTCCTGTTATGTTTTAATTTAATGTAATTTAATTTAATGTAACTTAAAACAAATTAACTTACATAACTTAATCTAAACTAGTAAGATGGGCACTGGTGGAAGGATGGTCATACAGGGTTTTGGATACTTTATAAAACAGAGCGCAGTCTTAGTTTGTATGTCAATTTACTCATTGGGGGTGTGTAGTGAGCACTGAATTTGTTAAATACAACATCTGTTATTAGGCTCATTTTGTCCGTAAACTGTACTATGCGGATATTCCTTTAGTAGTCCTGAATGTCTTGTCAGCCTGACATTGTCATTGAGTCTGAATTTATTTGAGATGTGATCAACCATAATATCGCCATTCAAAACATCTAAGGTAAAACAGGATGTGAGCATAGTTCTTCTAGAACTAAGAGGTAAAAGATTTAATATTTGGAGCCTAGTTGCGTACGGTGGAAGGTTCTCAAAGTCACTAGTATCATACAAGTCCCTAAGAGCAAAGAGAAGGAATTGCTTCTGTATTGACTCTATTCTATTGCTGTATAACTGGAAAGAGGGATCCCAAATGGGACATACATATTCCAGAACAGGACGGACAAGGGAACAGAATAATGTTTTAGTAACCCATACATTCTTAAACTCTTTGGCTCTTCTCTTAATAAATCCAAGAAGTTTATTGGCTTTTGAGATTAATCGGTTATAGTGAGATTTAAAGCACAGTTTATTGTCGAGTAGAATGCCGAGGTCCTCAATTTGATCTACGCGATGTAGTTGAGATCCACTTAGGAAATAGTCATGTAGGTATGTGGATCTTTTATGTGAGAAGCATATCGTGTGGCATTTACCGACATTAAGCTCTAACTTGTCCTGACTACACCACTCATCTAGTGCAATAAGTTTGGATTGCAGGAATGCGGCATCATCGGGTGAGGTAACAGTATGATATATTTTCAGATCATCAGCGTACAATAGATGCGAGACATTTTTTAATACTTCAGATAAATCTGAGATGAAAATGTTAAATAAGAGAGGTCCCAAGTGACTTCCTTGGGGTACCCCAGAGGACACTACTATTTGCTTGGAAATAAAGCCTTGGAATTTGACAAATTGAGTTCTATTACTGAGATAGGATTTAATCCAGTCAAGTAGGGATCCTGCAACACCAACTTTTTTAAATTTTAAAATCAGGATGTTGTGATCAACTCGGTCGAAGGCTTTGCTAAAGTCAGTGTATACTGCGTCGATTTGATGTCCATTTTCCAGTGCGCAGAGTGTATCAGATACTAGAATCATGAGGTTAGTCATGGTTGAGCGCCCTTTTCTAAAACCGTGCTGCTGGTCATTAAGAATAGGGTTGATTATTTTGGTTAATTTGTCGCAAATAATTTTTTCGAATAATTTCGGTATGGCTGATAGAATAGCTTTACCTCTATAGCTCTCCACATTTCGTTTGTCACCATTCTTATGGATGGGTGTGAGATGCGACGATTTCCAAGCCGATGGGAATACTCCCAATGAGAGTGACTTGTTAAAGAGCCAGTATAAAGGTGTTGAGAGCTGAAGGTCACATTTCGATAAGAATAAGGGGGGAATGAGATCAGGACCTGGACCTTTTTTGACATCAGTAGTTGTAAGTGTATCAAGCACCTCCTCAATGGTTAATGAAATATTTTCAACGAGTGGAGGAACCGAAATGTTGGGCTCGATTTCGGTCTAATCCGACTGGGCTCCAAAAACGTCGCGAAAACGGTCAGCAAACATATCGCAGATATCATGCCTGCTGGAAGATTGCGTGATTCCATTGGACATGGTTACGGGATAAACCGAACTTTTACGTTTTGTGTTAACGAAGTCAAAAAATCTTTTCGGCTCTGTTATGTATCTTCACCGATTTTTTTTACATAACCCTCATATGCAATCCGGGACTGAGAAGAGAACTCTGAAGCAAGCGTGTCATATTTTTTTTGGAGATTGGCAGAAATTGCGCCCACTTTCTTAAGCTTTTTGAATAGCTTATTTCTTCTATTCCGTAGTGATCTTAGGTTTTTATCTAACCAGGGTTCCGATAATTTATCTTTTTGCTTTATTACAGGGACGTACTTGATAGCAATTTCAAAGATCACATCGTAGAATGCTGTTATGGCATTGTCAAGATCATTAGATGAGAAAAGGGCTGTCCAGTCTATCGTGGACAATAAACAGATGGCAATTCTTCTAAAATGATTTGTGGCGTTTTTCCTTGCTTGGTAAAGAACTTTATGACCGCACGAAACTCAATTTTGTCCAAAGTTAGCGTTTTTTCCAGATTGACTTGTTGATTTGGCGATAACTAAAATTTTAGTGATTCGATTTGACAGAAACTTTGTACTTATTCCTGAATTGAGTGTTAGATTATCTCACTCGTCCATCCCCTTCATTCCGCGAAATTTTTGACCTCCCCTCGTATCTAAATCTCTGCTACAACAAATTTTCGGTCATGGCACCGGGTGGTTGAAAAGCGCAACTATAAACGCTGAACTCCTAGGAGCCCTGCTCACGATTTGGGTGGTAAGCACAGACAGCACGATACCTTCCGAAGGGTCATCTTACATTGCCCGGGGTGGAAGCAACCATTCCATGGGCTCCCGACACCCGTGATACCAGAAAACCTCAGGTCAGTTTTCGTAAATTTGAAAGTTTTTGTCAGTTTAGGCCCCTTTGCAAACCCGTGACTGGTAGCCTTCCGCTTCGGGAAAGGTGGGGTCGATAGTCACCAAAGGTTATGCTGGGATTGACCTTGGTCATTTACCCGGTATGTTATAATAAGTGTTATACCTTCCTTGCGTATGGGAAATAAAAATAAAACTTCTTTTCTAAGTCAACCGACTCCTAATCCCCCACGTCGTCCTATAATGTCCCACTTCGGCCCTTCTTCTTTTAAATGCCTCGCGTGGGAAGACGTAAAAGCATTCAAAACTTTCTCTACTCGTGAAATACCTCCTTACGTCCAACCCTTCCCCACTCCCCACAATCCCCATATCATGTAGCTGCCTGAAATCCGCATATCTTGTACATTCGGTCAAGATATGCAGCCAGCTTTCAAACGGCGCTCCGTCATCTCACTCCGGCCAACCCTGTGGAGAAATACATTCATACTCCCGTGGCCCGTCGTCAAGAGATAGCCCAGACTGAGACAGAAGTCAAAGTCTCCGCTATTTCTCGCGAAGCTTGCGTCCCAATAAATCTGAGCGTCAACTTTGTCGCTGTTGTCCCACCTGGCCTGGCACAATGACGTGGCCTTAGGTTCGAGGAGTTCTTTGCATTCACGAAGGCTCCTCTCACTAACTTCTTCCAAGGTTAGTCAAACATTAACCAGCAATGGCAGTCCTTTCCGGATTTTGATAGCACGATGAATGTACGAGTAGTATTGAGTATATCCATTTCGCCTTGAGTGATATTAAAGTTCTGTCATAGTTTTTGGCATCAGCTGTTTACAATCAAGGAATGTTGTAATTGGGCTACGAAAATGCACAAGAGACAATGCCGACATCATTCGAACAATGCGACCACTTAAAATCACTCAAAATTTTGTGTATCGTGCTGTGAAGTTGTCTGAAGATATTTGTAGAGTACGAAACCGTCAAAGATTCACTCGTCCGTGCACTGTAAAATTTCCTTCGTCATCAATAGCGCGACAGCCGAAACCGGGTCCCGGCCTCCTGAAGTCGTCGCCTCGAGTTGTTTCGAACTAAAGACCACGTCCTCCAGCTGCTAATTATACTCTGAAATCTGAGAGTATATTGTGTTTGCCTTATCGTTTGTAACGCTAAGAAATACTGCTCGCACAGAGCGGCCATATTTATTGTGTACCAAAAATCTCGATTCCGAGTGACCGTCTGTCCGTCAGTACGTCTGTCTACAACATAACTCTCGAATGCTTTGAGCTATCGTGCTGAAATTTTTTGTGTGTCATTTTTAGCAAAAAGGTGACTTTAAGTTCGTGAACGGGCTGTATCGCCCCCACTCCCATACATATTTTAAGAAATTAATTTTTCTTCGAAACTATTCAAGCTATCAACTTGAAATTTGATGTATATATAATTACAGTTACAAAACATTGAGCCGATGTCCTCACTTCCTCTACCCCCTCCCAAACAAATGCACAATTTTGAAAAATGCTATTTTCAAAAAATTATCAACTTCACCTCATTACTTCTACCGCCTCCATTTCCAAATTTTGAAATTTCAATTAAATTAGTTTGCTTTGAAATTGCCAAAGCTATGGACTTGAAGTTTTTTGGAAACTATAATAATAAAAATATCACTGACGACGGAAAATTTTGTTTTGATCCGTTTACTTCTTCTACCACCTCCCATACAAATGCATAATGTTGGTAAGTGCGTTCTATTGATTTTCCTTAAAACTATAAAAAGTATAAACTTGAAATTGCTAGAATTTGATTCTTAATAATTGCAGTAAAAAAATTATCAGTTTCGCTTCGCTCCTTCCACCCCCTCCCATATATATATCTATATTATAAATTCATGGAAAGCATTTCTTCTTTAAACATGTGAGAACTGTCGACTTTGAAATTAAAATAGAGCATGGATTTATGGATGTTGATAAGCAGTTTCAAAATCATTTAAGACCATACATTTCCTCTGCCACCTCCCATACAAATGGCCCTATTTCAGGAAAACTATGTCCAATTTCATTAAAAATAATGAAAACTTCAGGCTTTAAATTCTGCATGAAGAAATATGCATACCACGTTCGATGTCATACACCAAAATGACAAACCTCCCCCCTCTCCTTCTACCACCTCCTGTACAGAAGTCACTATTAACCATTCGAAAGAATTTAAGATAAGATATTGTTTTCGGTAAATTAAACTTTTTTTCATTTCATCTAGAGTATTAAATGATTGGGCTTTACACCTAATCATAATTCTGTTATGTTTTTTAAGATGGCTTTGATATCTTCGTCAACCGAGTCTTCCCATCACTTGCGTGGTTTGCCTACTGGCTGGTTACCACTCGGTTAGCCTTTAAGATCACGTTCGGCGATTGTTCTATCTTCCTTTCGCTCCACATGGCCAGCGCACTGCAGTTTACGTAACTTGATGAACGTTGAAGTTGATACGGTTGTATCTTATTCGCCATCCAGCTCCTTCCTTCGCAGGTCCCAAAATTCTTCGGAGGGCTTTCCTTTCGAATGCGATAACTGCTTTTTCAGATTCGCATTTAAGTCCATATCTAGGAACTTGCTGAAACTATTCGCGACACGCTGTTTCACACTCACCATAAGTTTCAACAATCATTCGATGGGCCTAAGTCGCAGATTTTTTTGAATTAAAGGCAAAAAGCAAAACCTCTCGCAAATAAAGCTTATTTGGCTCAAACTTCGACATCTTCGCGCACAAAAAAATATCTGACGCCGATAAAACTTCACAAATCTAATGATGAGGTGTTATTGACAGATACCTAAGTGACATTTTGATCCGCCATTGTTAATCAGCATTTACTACTGGCGCCATCTATTGGGTAACGGCGTGTTTCAATTTGCATTCCCGATAGAAACCATTGGGCAATGTTTTAAAAACTGACAGATTTTCGAATAAGATATTGTCAGGGCACTTTTTCCGAAAACTTCGCACGAACGCGTATGGCCAGCTATTTATGTTCAATAGATCCAATCCCCAAATCGAACAAAATCAATTTCCATAAATTAAACCCAATAGGTTGTTTAAATATAATCATAAAATCAATAAATATGCAAAGTACTCTATCATACGGCAAGAAGTCAAATTATAGATATACTTGAGTACACTTACTACACTTTAGAAAATATAAAAAATCGATGATTGATTCCTCTTTCAATATGCTTGCGTGCTTTCCTACCGATAGGCTAAAAAGCTGTATTATCCAATTAGGTAAATATACAACAGTTCCGTTTCTACACAAGCATCATTCATTCAGGTTATAATAATGCTACCTACGATAATTCATCATTTATGATTCATGTCACAAGCAAAATAACTTGGCTCATCTTAATCTAGCGAATGAATGAATTGCTCCCGTCATTCACCACAAGCGTATCGGAGATAGGAGCAACCATCTCTATATGCCAGCGCCGTACGGAATTGAATGGATAATATTTCTCCATTGTTAACTTATCCATCCACCCCCTTCTCATCTCTCGCTCCAATGAGATGCCTTGAAATCAACATACTCAGACTTTAGCATTATTCCATAATCATAGAATATGTTTATATGTTGTATATATACGAGTACATTTATGAAAAAGGATGTACCGCCCACACTGGATGATTCTGTATTTTCGTTCATCTTCATCCTTTCAGCAATTCCAGTGAAGTATGAGAACCATAAAAATTCCAGTAGACAAGGTTTATGGCGCAAACGGATTTTTAATATCGAGCATAAACCTGAAGGAGTTATGTGGTAATATGCGTGATACAGGTGAAAGGAACGTTATGATAGATGATGGTTTGTTTGCCCGATGATTGCTCGCTATTCGGCAGATTAAAATTTCTTGTAAAAGGATGCTTCGAAAGACTTGGGAGAATAATTCATCTTACTTAAGCTGTGTATTTTAAATTTATTATGAAATCGCAAATATCGCAAGTCCTGCAAAAGGCGAGCATACTACAGATGCATAAGATAAAGTGCATGATATATATTTAGTTTTAGGGTTGGTGAACCACCAAAGATGGGAGGCCAGAGGAGTAAACAAGTCGTGGCCACAACTAAAAGCCGATGCTAAGGATCGTGTATGAGTTTAGGTTTAGGTTGCAGGAGGGTGGTTTCGTAGAACCACAATGCACTGTGGCCATCTAGTTGGGCCCATCGTACTCCCCCTATTTATTATGATATCGTTCGACTCCTCCTGTGATAGTCATTTGGTTCGATTTACGAACCGAAGCAGGCTCGAATGTTTGACGCCTCTGAGGTCGACTAGTTCTGAGAGGAATCTAGAGCCTAAGCAAAGGAGACGACTATTGGAGATTTGCGGACAGTGACAAAGATAATAGTGTTCGATAGATTCTTCGTACTCCACGCAACAGCTTTTGTTTTGTTATTGGAATTGATATTAGTAAAACCTGAAGAGCAAAAAATTATTTTTTATCATTTCCGAAAGAAACATGCATGGTAAAGTTTGAACAATGTTTTCTTCTTCCCAGGGCTATGATCGCGATAATTTAGTAGTAATATTTCATATTATGGGGAACTAAAAAGCTAGGATGTAGCCTAGTCGGTGGCGTGTTGGTCTATAATGCGAAGTTCGGGAGTTCAAATCGCGATCAACTAAACAAAAACATCTCTAATCAAGCTCTGGATTACAACTAGAGATGGTAAATCGCAGTCGCACTTCACAGTTAATCACTGCGATTGGAAAGAGCAGATTTTGCTATCCCTATGAAGAAGACGTCAGGTTGATTGAATCCATAGTTCACAGAAACCAGCAGATAAAAAGGAGACCAAAGTAATAAATAAGTCGCCAGGACAACGAAATCCCAATACTAACCTTAAAGTTATCAACAATTGATCACGGTGCTCAAATGATAAAATGCTGAAGAGTGCAAGAAAAAAGGCTCATGACAGGATGAAGCACATGGATAGGAATATAACTGAAGTTTTTCTGTTGTTGGTGGAGGGAATATATGTAAGTGTGAAAATAAATTCTTTTAGCAATACGTACAATTAACCATATCTAAAATTGAGGCCAACAGCAATTTTTTCTGAACATTTCCTAACACTAAGCGAACGCAATATTCATATTGTTACATAGCAGCTCTAAACAACTATTTGCGATCATCAACTGCTTTCGATCTTTAACTGCTCACACATTATCACGCATAACATATTTGAAAGCTGAGACAGATACGCGTTGTACGAAAGAGCGAATATGATCGACAGAATTAGATTCGTATTTCGGTAGACACAAAGGGATAATATTGTTTCACATCAGCTCTACATGCTTACCACTCAACACTGAATCAAATTAATGCGCGCGTACGAACACTATAAGGAACACCTACATAAACGCTAAGCAAATCGATCGGAATGTTCAACCTTGAACATTCAAACAACCAATAACAACTATACGGATAGAATCGGGCGAGGAGACAATGCTTTCTGAAAGCAATTAACAGCGCTCGGCTGAGAAGGGAAAGATTCACACGACAAGGGAAAAGATTCGTACGAGAAGAGAAAACGGCGAGCGTTTTTCATGAACATTCAGTATATTGTGAAGCCGTCGGTGAGTCAGTCGATGGTTGGAATGCGAAAGAAGTTAAGATTGGCAAGCGATAAGCTGTGAGCGAAAAAGTCTAAAGTGAAAAGTGGATATTTAATTAAATAAAGTTGTGCGGTTAAATTAAAGTAAACTTATTAAACTGGTGATTTTGTTTTTACTTGAAATATAGCGACCCCTTGCACACTTCAATATAAAGAAATTAAAAGTTATGCGTCGTTGTTTTTTGTTATCAAGTGTACAGGCTTTACTTTAATGTTCTTATAATTAGATTTGCTTTTGCATCAATCACAATAAGGGGTTGAGAAAAAAAAATTTTTTATGCTTCTTTGAATTTTTTTTTGATATTCATGACTAAGTCTGGAAATGCAATAAAAAATATCCATCACTGTGTACGATGTACGCCGTTCATGTTCCATTTTTAAATTTTAGCGATATTAAATCCGAAACCCTTAGAGATAGAAAGTACGTTTTGGGTTGGATTGTAAACTGGATGAGAAAGTTTGATTATCTTTTAAGGGATGGTGGAGGGAAGTGGGAGGCTAAGAGTGAGATACAGTCGAAAAATACATTTGCTAATAACTCGATTAAGAATACAAACAGAAATATGAAACTCGACTCGGATATATGTATTTGTTTATTGTTTTTTTTTACAACTGACCTGTGTTATAGGCAATATCGGCCTTTATGTGCAATGAACAAACACAGTCATGGAGGAAAGGAATGGGATTGGGAAGGTAGGGAGTGAGGGAGTGAGAACGACGGTAGCGAGTGGAGAAGCTGGTATATTTTTCAGTTGTACTGGCTGCTACTGACAAATATTTGCAGATATTATGGGGGATTGAATGATAGAAAGCGAACAGAAAATATCTACTGAGTATATAGACCTTCTTGAAGTGGAACCGTTTCACTTTTACACCGTTTAACCATTTTATTTCGAATAATTTTTCATTGCCAGTAGCAACTGAAAGTCTGTGCTTAAAAAAATTCCACGACCTATTGACTGTGAAGCAAGCACGCTGCCTACTACGCCACGGAAACCTTATGGGAAAAAAATAAAAAAAAAAAAAAATTTGTATCCAGTTTGGTACAAAAAATAGGAACTGGAAACCAAATTTCGGCTAATTTTTTTTTTCCAAATAACCATTTCTGCGAAATTGCAATAACGAAAAGATATAATAATCTTTGCACACCCGAGAATTTCGTGGCACTCAGTCGGATAGTTTCCTTCTTTCCACACCTTAGTAAAGAGTGGGAAGAGTAAATCGGCTTTTATTTCCGGGTGCGCTTTGAGGAGTTCGGTTGGTAGTCCATCTATACCTGGAGCTTTCCTTCCCGCCATCTACCGAATGGTGGAAACTATCTCCTTATCTGGTGATCGTCCCTAATAGAGGATTTTTGCGATTGGATGTTTAGTAATTGTTCTGTTTCTGGAATAGGTTCCTTTGACAAGATGTTTGAAATATCAGAGAAATATTCCATCTATCGCCGCACCCGGTATCCACTCATATTAACGAGAGTTCCGTTAAGATCTCTCACTAGGTGGTTGGCGGTGAAATTGCTGTTCGTGAACTGTTTCATGATTTTAAATAGTGAACCCATATCCCCAAGATAAGCCGCAGATTCTGCCTTGTTGGCCAGATCATCAATAGCCTTTCTGTTATCGCGTCTAACAGCCTTTTTAAGCTGTTTAGGAGCATCGCGGTAGCTCTGTCTCAAGTCGTGTGTTCGTTGGTTGACATCGGGTTGAGAGATCATTGCCAATCTGGCTTTTTTCCGATCGCCAACCTTGTCTTGCGACATCCAGGGTTTCTCACCGCTTTACACATATCCCACAGATTTTTCAGCACAAGTTAGAAACCTTTTCTGGTTGCCTCCCAATTGGCGTCCAGTGTGCGCATTTCATATTCGCCCAATGTGGATGACTTATCGCGTAGAAAGGTGGTATACTCGCGCTTATTGTTGGAGTCTCTGAGTCTATCCAATGTAATCTTGCCTTTCATTTGAAGAATTTGTGGTCATCCAATAGCTGCTATCCACAATCTTAAGCAAGCAACCATTAAGTGGTGATCGCTCCTCATGTCAGCTTCACGCTTCGCTCGCACATCGAGAAGACATCTTAGACTGTTAGATTAGATAGATTCCACGGTAGGGTAGGTTTGGTTTCGTCTATCCCTGCGGCCTTTTGTGATGTCCCCGGGTATATGTAAACATTTTGGAGTTCCTCATTGAGTCCCGTGCTATTGATAAAGCTTAGGATAGCCCGTAGAGGAATGGTCAAAAATCCACTTGGCTTTATGAATCGTTGACCGAAATGAAGGAGTATTTTGTTCACCAGGGGTTTGCATTCAGAGAAAATGTGCTCTGGTGTTTCTTTCACATCATTGCATATTCTGCAGGGATTGTCCTCGAACAGTACAATCCTGAGCAGATGTTTTTTCATATGACAGTGTCCAGTTGGAACACCTACAAAGAGCGTAGTCTGATTTCTGTTTAACTGGAGATGCTCAGAAGTTCGTTTGACCGAATGTTTTGGCACAAAAAGCTTAGCATGCTTATTGCCTGGTATCGAGTCCCGAGTAAAGGGCGCACTGTGGTTTTAGCCACATTTAGATTTTCATTTTTGCAGTACAGAGGGGTATCCCACAAAATGGAAGAGGACCTACGAAATCAGATTCGGGTCCTTTCCAGGTCAATGAATCAACTTGCTTATTATTCACTGCGTCCCGGGATTTTAATGAGAACTCGGTACTTTATCTTTATTCCCTACTTCTATTAGTACCTGAAGACAACCCCTTATGCGGTATTATTTATTGCAAACACGAGATTATATTTATTTTTATTGATTTATTTCAGTGCACTTTGGGATTCAACTGCACGACAATAAAGACTAGAAATGCTTGACACTGAACCTGGCTCTTGATAGCTTGCTGTTTGTTGCAGTTCAGTGGAGCTTTTACACTAGTACAATATACGGGGTGTTTTTTTGAAGGCGGAGAACTTTAAATTGATGGTTTGGTGAATGTTTTTACAGTGCATTTCGAATTGAAAGAAAAGATTTCCGGATTCTACACTGTTACGCTTTATTATTCGTGACGTTTCGGTCTCTGCTGAGAGGTTTGATAAAGATTTCAGCAGAGACCGAAACGTCACGAATAATAAAGCGTAACAGTGTAGAATCCGGAAATCTTTTCTTTCAACTTTATATTGAATTAAAACACAGAAAAATGTTTTTAATATCCATGAAATTGGCTTTACTTACAAGATAATTTTATAAAATTATTGTTTGAATATGCTGATCTTTTAACCTCCAGAAAAGGGATATAATGCCGAAGGTCTGATGAGCTGTAATTATATCAGCTTCAACATCCAAGGTAACTAAAATTTTATACCTCTTCCACACCCGAGCAGGTGAACTAGAGGCCAAAGAAATAAACAAGTCTTAGCGACAACTAATGACAGATTCTCAGGATCATGCCATGCGGATGAGAACTGCTTCTATCCGATACTCCCACACAGTGTCTAAACAGCAAATTGAACTGCATCTATCACACATTGTCCGTTCAGGACTATCGTTGTCCTTATGCTCGAACCCATGCCCAGGCACTTCCTATGATCATCATCATCATCAATGGCGCGATAGCCCAAATCGGGCCTTGGTCTCCCGAAGTCGTCGCCTCCAATCGTCTCGATCCAAAGACCGCGTCTTCCAGTTGCTAATTTTTAAGATGGCTTTGCTATCTTCTCATCGCTTGCGTGGCTTGCCTACTGGCCGGTTACCACTCGCTTTGCCTTTCAGAGCACGTTTGGGGATTCTTCTGTCTTCCAGTCGCTCTACATGGCCAGCCCACTGCAGTTTAAGTAGCTTGATGAACGTTGAAGCTTCTGGCTCGTCGTAGAGTTGATACAACTCATGGTTGTATCTTATTCGCCATTCCGTTCCTTCCTTCACAGGTCCCAAAATTCTTCGGAGGACCTTTCTTTCAAATGCGCTAACTGCTTTTTCGGAAGTTCGCGTTAATGTCCACGTCTCGCTGCCATAACAGAGCACAGGTCGTATAATAGTTTTATAAATCCGCAGTTTATTGTTCCTGTGCACTTTCTTGGATTTCATTATTGGAAGTCCCGAATAATACGTCTTATTTGCAAGTATTATCCGTCGTTTGATTTCGTCTGTTTCATTACCGTCCTTTGCTAGATTAGCCCTAAGATTGTCCACACTCTCCAAATTATATTCCGCAATTGTTATGTTTTGTCTGATTAGCGTTCTCCTTCTTGTTTGTGTCATTACTTTTGTTTTGTTTTCGTTAATGCGCAGCCCGACTTCTTTTGCGGCGGTGTCAAGATTGACAAATACCTCTTTAGCACTAGGGAAGGATCTTGCTAGGATGTTAATGTCGTCAGCGTATACTACTAGTTGGGTGGACTTGAATAGTAGTGTCCCGTTGGTGTCGAATGGGATTTTTCGGACGACATAGTGCCAAGTTGAAATGCATGGGGGCTAGATCATCTCCCTGCTTTAAACCACGTTCCGTTCGAAAGCTGGTTGTGGAATCGGTTTGTATCCTCACTTGGGATTCAGTGTTCGTCATTGTGAGTCTTGTTAGTCGGATTAGTTTTGGAGGAATTCCAAAGTCAAGCATGATTTGGTACAGTACGCTCCTGTCGATACTGTCGTATGCTTGTTTAAAATCTACGAAGATTTGGTGCACATCTGTGTTATATTCCCAGCATTTCTCAAGCACCTGTTTCACCGAGAATATCTGGTTTATTGTAGATCGTCCGGTTCTGAATCCGCCTTGGTATTCGCCAATTATTTGATTAGTATAGGGCCTAAGACGACGTTAAATTATTTTTGTCAGTATTTTATAGAACGTACACAACAATGATATTCCTCTGTAACTTCCTTTGATAGTATCTGTTAGTTAATCAGTTGAAGTCTCTTGAGTATCTTAGAAGATCTCATTGAATAAAGTTTATAATGGATATTTTTTGTTGTTAAAAAATTCTCCCGAATAATTTTCGATATTTTTTCTTTGCGAATTCGTCCTTTTTTTATCCCTACTGAGTTAATTATTATTCGATGGAGCTCTTAATAAGAAGTGCATTTTATTTTAACTGTACCAGTGTAAATGATGATATTTAAATTTATCTAGGTTGTTCTAGCTAGGTGTAGTCTAGTAAGTAGCATGTTGGACTTGTAATGCGAAGGTCGTTAGATCAAATCCCGGTCGACGCATAATTCCAGTACACTGTTTGCTTGGTTATACCTTAGTTACCTCAATCTACGAAAATAAAATTTCGTACGTAGAGTGTTGTACGAAGGGCTAACAATAAATAAAATGTGAAGGAATCTGAAGGTCAGAAAGCCAAGGCCCGATTTGGGCTGTAGTGCCATGGTAGAAGAAGAAGATTGTTCTTTACGCTTATTGTCGATAATTTGGAATTGATACTTGATTAGTGTATATTTAAATTTTGAATTTTACCTCTCTCATTGTTTAATTTTTCCACTATTTTTTTTTCAATTAAATTTATATCTGTAGCCTACAATAACTTATTTTTATTTTTCTGTTCCAATGCTCTTGCACGAAACAACGTTTAATCTGATTTATCTATTGGATAATTAAATAAAAAATTGATAAATTATTTCAATGGTATTTTTTGTTGAATAAGCATGATAAATAAATAAATAAGAGAAATTACCTTTTAATCGGCTTTAATTGGCTGTAGTATCCTCTTTTAATTGGTTGTCCCGATCGAATGGTGTTGGATGTGTACGGTTTGAAAGCTTATAAATTTTAAATTTCGGTCAACATTCACAACGTATCTCCTACGCACTGACATATTATCGCACGCATATATCCGCGTAATTTACACTTTAGCATTTTGCGTTCAACACGTAATCGCGAACAACGAAATTAAAAATTAAACTAAATCAAATAGAAATTTTAATATACTGAGATTTTAACTAGTTTAGAAGTTGTTTAAGAGAACAAAGTCCGCAGGTTGAGTTTCTAGGTAAATTGACCATCTGGAAATGTAGAGAGAAATTGATTTATATCATGTTCATTGCTTGGATAAGTGAATAATATGTAAATTGCAGAATCAATAAGAGAATTTATAAGGTTAATGTTCTAAGAAAGAAATATAAAATTTAAATTGTGTGAACTTGAATGACTTGCCTATAGAGTAGCGATGGGAAATCTGATTCATTCCATTGAGTCAACTCATTTCAGTTCACTTAATTGAGTCGACTTAAAAGAGTGCATCATAAGAGTTACAGACAGAATAACTTTGGCTTACTGTGCCTTCTTTCACTCAGAAAATCAACTGCCGAAAACAATTGCTCAGCAAAAAAAAAATCATCAAATAACATTTGTATGCGCGGCCACTCATTAAAGCTCTGTACCCATACGACTCTTCAAAATTGTGAGAGAAAGAGCCATCATTGCACCGATCAAAAGTAGCACATCGCATTATCACATCATCTGATCACAACACACAATGTATTTCAGCAACTCACTCACACGACTTGCGCACAACGGCACAGTGTCGCGGCGCAAGAGCACACTTCGCACACTTACCGTGTCATATGGGATGCGCATCATCGTGTTGTGTGGTGAATAAATTGTTACCGACACAATTGATGTGATCCAACTCTCTTGTAGCGAGTAGCATCAGTTGCCTCAGTAGATTGACTGGCACATTTTGATTAATTCACTTATGAGCTGCCCATCTCTACTATAGAGGGACTGGAAAGGTGAAAGGAGTTACAATTATAAGCCGCATCAATTGAGATGAGCAATTAGAATTGCCTAATCTTCGACAGGAACTATTTAAAGTAACCAGGGCTTCGAGTCGAACCTGAACACAAAAGCCGCTCCGAAACCACCAATTTTATGAAGCCAAACCTGAGCTCCCATTAACTTAATTTTTTCCTTATTTCATGAGAAAACAACTTTAAAATCTATAAACTTGGTGTATAAGCTCAAATTCGCTGTTTTTTATTCAGAAAAGCACATGTTTTTTTTTTATCATAGAAACCAAAAACAATTTTATTCAAAGTACTTATCCTCGCAAGCTACACATTTTTTTCCCATCTTTCGGGTAATTTGTGGATACCATGCCAAAAAAATTCCTTCTTTTTCGAGGCTGGAAAAGCCGTTTTCGGAGGCCTTCATATAAATCGAGGAAAACAGGGCTAGTCAGAAAGGGCCAGGTCTGGTGAATAAGCGGCATGGTGTATTACTTTCCAGTTAAGTATTTCCAAGTAGATGCGGACCATTTTGGAGGTGTGCGATGGTGCGTTGTAGTGCACTATTCAATTTGATTAGTTGTTGGTGGTAGTGGTGGGCATTGACAGTTTCACCAGGTTTCAACATTTCATAGCAGACGATACCCTGCGGATTCCACCAAACGAACAACTTCGTTTTCCGTCCGAAGTAATTTGGTCTTGGAGAAGATGTTGATTGTTAGCCGAGATCAACCCCCGATTTCTTGCATTTAGAATTCTCGAAATATATCCACTTTTCATCGCCTGTCACAATCCGATGCAGGAACGACTTTCTTTTTTGTGTGGCGAGCAAGATTGCGCATGTGTTTTAGCATCGCTCCATCTGCCTACCGATCAAATCGTGCAACACCAATTTTCCGATCTTTTGAGCCTTTCCTATGACATGTAGATGCATGGAAATGGCTGGTTGAGTAACACCCAATTGCTCAGCAAGCATTTTTTGCGATTGTGTATCTTCCTCGACCAAAAGAGCCTGCAATTCGCTTCATGTTGCTCAGGTCAAAATTTCTATCTTTGAACCGACGTGCTTTGCACGTTGTTTCCGATAAAGCGCTGTCACCACAGGCCTCCACAAGCATTTGATGCGGTTCGACAGCCGATTTCTTGAAATTGAAGCAGAAAAGTAGAGAGTAGAGAGATGCCCTTTTTCTGACACAAAACTAGACAGGAGACACGGGAAATGTTGTATAAAATTGCTAACGATGTGCACTAATTAATGTTGACAGATGCCATACTTATAAAAAAAGGATGGCGTGTCCATGGTAGCTTAATACACTTACTAACGCCATCTATCAGAAAATAGTGGGCTTAAGCTTATAAACCTGGTACATAACGTACTAAAGTGCGGAAGCGTTCGATGGATTTAAGGTAAAAATGAAACTAAGTCGCTTTTAATTTAAAATAACCGAAAATTTTATTTAATCGATTTCAACATTAACTTTAAGTTTTGCTCAACATATCGCTGTCCCAACTTCCACTCTTTCGCTTCTGAACTTCGAATCTTTCGCTTTCAAATCTTACCTCCATGCTCATCACAAATCGTTCTTGTTGGTCTCGTCGGATATTGTCGGCCCTCGTCGAACATTATCGGCCACCGTCGGACATTGTTTTTTTTTATGTGACACCGGAACTAGAGGGGTTGCCATTTTGTACTGAAGCATAGCTCTGATGAGGGGGGAAGGATATTGGATTTTGGGAATTAAGGGGTCAGAGACGGAAGTGGCTATAAATATTTCTTTTGAATTGCTGAATTTTCTAGTCATGTGGGAATACTGAGATGGGCAGCGAGTCCCATGTTTGAACAGTCCGGTTTAAAAACAAATCACGAAATTTGACATTGCGACCAAAGATAGGGTTGAGCGCGTGAAGCAGCTCGAGTATTACGGGGTAAAAGCGTAGAGGGGGGGGGGGGGGGGGGGGGGGGGGTAATACATTAGAGATTTTGTCCGAACAACCTCCATTGTATTAGCGATACAAAACGTTAGGAAGCTTACAATTCGTCTATGCTTTAGTGAATCAAGCGATAATTTTAATGGTCCGAGACTGGATACTATCCAGATAGGAGAGATAAGTTTTTGCAGATCCCGTGCATAGGTAGGAATTAAATTCAAGACGGGGTATAATATAGGCCTTTTGAATTGTCAGTAACCCAGAAGCGGCGAAGAAGTTTTTACATTTTAGGTAACCCAAAAATTTAGATACTTCCTTGGCGATGTTAAATATATGATCGTTCCAGGATAAGTTATCTGTGATTTGGGTACCTAACATCTCAACACTTGAAGAGTTGGTTAATGGGTGGCCTCCGAGGGTGATTGGATCAAGGTAAGAGTCATGTTTGTGAGACACAAGACAACACTGAGCTTTCGAAGCATTAAATTCGATTTAATTCTTATTGCCCCAACTAAAAATTTTAGTCAATTCGTCATTCAATGATTGAACCATGTACCTACGTTGTTGAACTAATAGGAGAAGTCTAATGTGCTGTCATCAGCAAAGCTATTTATAGGACTGAAAGTTGAGGATAGCAAGTCATTAATAAATATTAGAAAAAGGGTGGGAAAAAAGATCCGAGCCCTGAGGGACACCAGCGTTAATTTTAGAAGAAAGAGAAACCATACACACGCATACCACACGCATTGAACGATTGACTACAAAAACTTTCAATCCGGGAAATAATAAATAACCCAAGCCAATAGCTTCAAGTTTGATTAAAAGGGTGCTGTGTCATACTCTGTCAAAAGCCTTGGAAATATCGAGAGCGGTTATACAAGACTGACCAAACTGTTGAATGCTATTGTTCCTACGTTCATTGAGGGTGGTAAAAAGGTCTCCTGTGGAACGTTTTTTGCGGAATCCATATTGTATGTCGTCAATAATATCATTGTTGGCCTCGGTCGGATGTTGTCGGCCCCTGTTGGACATTGTCGGCCCTCGTCGGATATTGTCGGCCCCCGTCGAATATCGTTGACCTTTACTGATTCGATGGGTCACTGTATGTGTTTATGTATGTGCAAAATAGAAGATAGCTAAGGATCGCGAATGTTCGATGAAAGGGTGAGTGTTGTCATGTAACAATGCTAAAGGTCTAATGTTTCGACTAATGCTAAACGAATCGGAAGTGTCGTTGGCAAACAACTAGATTCCATAGAATTCAACAAAACGTTAAATGTCGAAGCAACAATTTTTGAAATTTTAGAAATTTGGATTGTTCTTCTATGAGCTCCAATTGCATTGAAGGTATTGCAGATACATTAGAAAATCTACTGCAAGCATTGACATTGATTATACCGAATTCGTAATCTATTAACATAATTTCCAAATTCAGTTTCGCCCTTTCTCCTTATAATCGATTACTTGACGATTCATGTGAAAGATTCCTAGAATAGATAGGTTCTACCCAGCTTAGTTAATAATTTCTGATCATATTTCCTTTGACTTTTTTTTTCTATTTTAGCCTTTTAAAATTATTACTGTCCCTCAACCCTGGAAATATTTCATTAGAAAGGGTTGAAATATAAAATCTATTCAATTAGGCTGAAAGATAAAATTTTCCGAAATGTGTTTTTTTTTGCGGAACTGTTAATTTCGTTTGTAATTTTGAACACGATACCCTGCTTTCACTTTGTGACGATACTAATTTTGTTGATTAGGCATATACTCGAGCATATAAATTCCCCTAAAGTGCCATAAAAAGGTCTGCCAATAAAAAAGGGAAATCTCATTAAATGTTAAGATATCTACTCGACTGTATAGCACAATTATACCTTTGAATTTTTCCAGTATTTCCGAGAATTTATAAAGCAATTATTTATTCCAGCTTTTTAGTCGACTGTTCCCATTTTTTTTATACGGGAATAACATGTTTGTTTTCGCTGTTTGCTTTTTAAAAAAAAAAAGAATGTCTGCGTATACTTTCTTAAGATAAACAGAAATTAAATGTATATCTGCGATATATTTTTCCCGGGTAGCTTTCAAACATCTGACATGTACAGCAAATGGAAAAATAACGAAATGGAAAGAAAAACAAGAATAATAAAAATAAAACAAAAGGCTGGAATATCTTGTAGGTATACATAGTTCCACATCCTGAATGTGATCATAATTTCTAATCCTGAATCGTGGGAGCGCGTCCTTGAGAAGATAAGTCTTAATAACCAGCATATTAAACTTCAGAACCGCTTCAAGAGAATAACCTTGTTATCTGAGAGGCATCTAAATTTACAAAGTTGGTAAAATGTTAAGTCGTATATAGGGGTGGATGTTGTATATAAGCGACAGAGGTCGAGGGTGCGGCGAGCGACGAAATATGCAAACAACTGATTTCATTTCGGCAGCCGCTAAGGGAGTTAGCAGACATGTTCAGTTTCACGTACAATGAAACGCGTTAATTAAATTACGAGTCGAGTGGATCGATGTCCTGGAAAACATGCAATCTTCCATCCGTTCAGAAGCACCCGATCTGAAGCACCCCCACCCAAGCACCCACCTAAAAGTTTGTCGTTGTTCATCAAG
The DNA here is from genome assembly GCA_963669355.1 of Chorisops tibialis. Classification (NCBI taxonomy): domain Eukaryota; kingdom Metazoa; phylum Arthropoda; class Insecta; order Diptera; family Stratiomyidae; genus Chorisops; species Chorisops tibialis. The sequence goes on along the minus strand of OY770262.1, from coordinate 24,147,309 downwards.
AACTTAATAGATACACATAGATTTCTGATGCATTAAAATAGTTAAAGTATGTACTATGAATCCAATCACATTCCGAAGCGAAAATTAGTTTGCTGGGAATGAACTTTCTACTCGTACACTATTAATTGCAATTTAAGTTGCAATAGTTTTGGTTGAAATAATATTAAATCAAGGATAATTTTGTGGAATAGAAATGAGAAAGCACTGACGTAATTGGTAGGGGATGTGGAAAAAAAGTTCTACCTATATACCGTGGAACTTCATTAATCCGTTCTAATTGGGGTTTTAAGTTGTCGTGATTGAACAAATCCTGGATTAGAGAAATTAACACATAAAATAATTAAAATTCGAAACTGTAAAATGAAGATGGGTCGAATAGTTCCTCTTGGAGAGCTATTGTGGTTTCAGTTTTCTGAACGGAATAGTTCTTATTTTAGTTCATTTAGTTCAGTTGAAGTAGAGATGGGAGTAAATATCGATTCGAAAAATATTTGACTCGAGAGCAGTCATTTTGGATGCCAGAAACTCAAAAAATCGTTTTTGCAGATATCTCGAGTAAACAAAATGGATGGGAATGCGACTCGATCCAGGGAACCGTTCTCAAGATATCTGCGAAAAATCGTATTTTTTTTTGAAAAAATCTCGATTGGAAAACAAAAGTTGAAGGAAATAAAATTCCAATAGATCCGAGCAATCGTTTTTGAGATATTTGCAAAAAAAAATATTTTGCTGACAATAGTAGAGAGGAAAAATTTATCGTTCGTGACCTAAATGTATCCAATAGAACCAAAAGTGCTGCAGTCTGATTAGTTCGATCTACAAACCAGATTTTAACCAACACGCTCTCTTCGCGAGGTACGTAAATACATGTTGAGCTCATTGATCGTCGCCGGTCTGATTAGTTCGTTCCACAAAACAACGCGCGAACTTCATAGAAGATATTAGTTCGCATTCTTCACTACATTTAAAATACGATCGTACAATCTCGTACTGTCGCGGTGCTCAACCCATCATGTGCTGTAGGCAGCGTTGCCACCTCGAAGAGAATTCCGTGAACAGACAATTATTGGGAATCGGTGTTTTGGAGAGACAACAAATTTTTCCTCATCCTTGGCGACTTTGTGTGAGCCTAATTTCTAAGGGTTACGAATGTTAAAGCAAACACAATATACTCAATGTATTCCATCCAGAGTAGAAGCATCTGTATCAATTTCCCTTTAAAAACTCCCTACATGGCAGAAACAATTCTCTTCCACAAGGCGCGATCCTGAACATCGCCTCGGTAGGTTGAGGTAGCTAGGGTATAGCCTAGTAGGTAGTGTGTTGGTCTTGTAATGCGAAGGTCGTGAGTTCAAATCCCGGTCGGCGCAATATATAATTCCGGCACATTGCCTGCTTGGATATACCTTGGTCTCCTCAATCTAAGAAAAAGAAAAATTCGTAGAAAGAAGGTTGTGCGAAGGGCTAACAACCCTTCCACAATAAGTAATAAAAAATGTTAAGGAACCTGAATATCAGGAGGCCAAGGTCCGATTTGGGCTGTAGCGCCATTGTAGTAGTAGTAGTAGTAGTAGTAGGTTGAGGTAGCTACTCAGACACAAGTCCGGGCGCACATAGTGGTCCGTTGTGATGACAGACTCCCACTTGGTGAACCAATCGGGGCTCTCTATTACTACAAGAGCTCTAGAACAAAAAATAACAACGGAAATCGACAAGGATACAAAGTGTATATAATGATAGAATGCAGTATAACTAAAGCGAAGGACGTAAAATAAATTTCCAAATCCGGTGCCAAACGGGTCCTGTGTAGTGAAACCAAAAAATTATTCGAGAATGTTGACACAAACCTTTTATCATTGGAAGGCCCCGTGAGGATCTCTCCACGAATATCTAATTTTTTCTCGAAGTTACAGTAACTGTTTAGTAAAAATTAGATACAATATTGTATTTCTTTTTCTACTTCTACAATGGCGCTGCAGCCCAAATCGGACCTTGGCCTCCTGACTTTCAGGTTCCTTAACATTTTTCATTACTTATTGTGGAAGGGTTGTTAGCCCTTCGCATAACCCTCTATCTACGAATTTTTTATTTTCGTAGATTGAGATGACCAAGGTATATCCAAGCCAGCAATGTGCTGGAATTATATATTGCATCGACCGAGATTTGAGCTTACGACCTTTGTATTACAAGACCAACACGCCACTTCTAGGCTACACCCTAGATACAATATTGTATTTAGTTTGAAATACTAATTTACCGTTTTTTTATCGAAGGCGACGACATATTATATATCTGTAAAGTGCTCAGCGAAACATTTCCAATGACATCAAGTTTGTGTCAGTTCCTTCAATTTTTTCATCCTACTACGCTGGACTCGTTTTGCACAGGCTTGTGAAATTCATTTTTCGTCCTTCGTCTTAGTTACACTGCGATCTATCAATATATATGCACTTCATATCATTGTCGCTTTATGTTGCTTTTTTTTGTTCTACGGTTCCTGCTCTTTATAAGGGGTTGGAGGATCCTGGTTTCCACATTTGCCAGATTACCGAATCTATCGAAGAGGTGTTCGCCTAGGTGATGTCTCCTTTTTCTAGAGAGAGAGAGCAGGGTATGTTTGTAATAGATGAAGATTGTATAATAGATGCATGCGTCAAACACTATCAACTTCGTGCGAAGGGAGATCTCTCTTAATCTCGAAAAAGGAGAATGATACTAAATGCCTAACGAGCTTTATTTATACAAGCCTAAATATCCTTTTCAGCTCGGCTATCCATGCTATCAATACTTCCGGGGTTACAAAAATCTTAGACCTTTTCCCAATCTCTTAAGCATATGTTTGTTTCGAAACGTGGACCAATATCTTCCCAACCCACTGGATATAAACTGTGGCCTGCAATCTCCAAACGAATTCCTAAGGAATAATTTGGCAGAAGCTCGTTTACCATCCTCGGCATTGCCTCATGTAGACTGTAAGTAAGGGGCAGGTAGAGAGAGAGAGAGAGAGAGCAAAAAATGCATGTGTTTCGAAGTCGAGAGGTGGTGTTTCGTTCTCAGCTTTGGGAAAAGATATTAGAAGATTATATTCCAAGTGGGCTGAAACCACAGAGATTTCAAATTGGCTCTCGTGATCAGACGCTATTTTGAGACTTCAATAAAAATAAGCCAAAGCTTTGAATTTACGCTGATAGTGGAACCCAGTTTGAAGGCTCTTTACGGTTAAAAAAGCTTACTTGATATGTGTTATAGTATCATAAAATCTTTGGTTTGGGCCATCTTACAGCGCCTCTTGAGAGAAACTACGAAGATTATGATAAACAATTCAAAATGATTGTTAATTGGATTGAATGCATCAAATTATATGCAGTACGAAAGCTAGTAATGAAATAAAATTGTACAAAATGATTTTATTTTTCCGATTCATCTTATGAGCCGGCAGTGCAGACCCTGCCGTACTTGACGAGTCGTCTTCGGTTAAATCGACAATCAGTAAAGTGCAAAAGCCCCACCCCTAATATTTAGCACCGCTTGATGCAAAATCAGTTTGAATTTTGAACGACAAGAACCGTCAAATTCAAAAATTAGACCTTCGTATATTTTGAATTTTCTTTGAAAACATATACTAATCTAAATTTTTATACAGCTATGTAAAATGATTGAAAGTAGCGTGAAATTTTAAATCATTGATAAGTAATCGTAAAAGTAGATGACATTTTTCGTGTAGCGTAGTAGTTTAACTACATGATGATTCCCTGTTGCTACTTCGCAACATATATGTGGTGTTGACAAGGATAAACTGGAATCGGATACTCGATAATTCATAATTTGTTGTATTTAATTTTTATTTTTATTTATTTTTATACTCGAGATGAAATCTGAGAATATATTCTGTTTGCTTTACTATGTGTAATTCTAAGAAATGATACTCGCACAGAGTCGTCAAGGGTGCAGAAATATTTGTTGTCACTCAAAAACTTCGATTCCGTGTGACCGTCTGTCCGTCTGTCTACAACATAACTTTCGAACGCTTTAACTTATCGCGCTGAAATTTGTCTAATGTCATTTTTAGCAAAAAATTAACTTCAAGTTTGGGAACGGGTCACGTTCCCCTAATCCTTCTATCCACTCCCATAAAAATTTCATGAAATTTTGAAATTTAAAGAAATTGATGTTTCTCCGAAACCATTTCAGCAATCGATTTGAAAATTAGGTCATAGCACGAGTATAATAAAGAATATTGACTCGATTCCCGTACTCCTTCTATCCCCTTTGATACAAATGCACAATTTTTAAAAATGCATTTCTTCGGTTTTTATTGTAACTACCAGAACTAAAAGAATAAATTTTTGCCAGAATTATTATTTTTACAATAACAACCATTTTTGAAAAATTATCAACTTCACCTCACTCTTTCTACTCCCCCATACAAATACCACGAAATTTTAAAATTTCAATTAAATAATTTTCCTTCAAAACCGTTAAAGCTATCGACTTGAAGTTTTGTTGTAGTAAAATGTCGAAAAATTTGGTTTTCCACCTCCCATACAAAGGCACAATTTTGGTAAATGTATTTATCGATTTTTATTGAGACTGGAAAAAGTAGAACCTTAAAATTTTGCCCTTAATAATTGCAATAAATGTTACAAAAAAATATTAACTTCGCTTCACTCCCTCTACCCCTCCTATGCAAATTTCTGTATTAGAAATTCAAAAAAAGTATTTCTCTTTCGAATATATGAGAACTATCGACTTTGAAATTGTAACAAAGTAATGTGATTAGGATGTTGATAAGAAGAATCAAGATCATCCAAAAGCTTCCACTTCCTCTGCCACCTCCCATCTAAATGCCATAAATTCAAATAAAAATCATTCAATTTCCACGAAAATTATGAAAGCTACAAACTTTAAATTCAGCATAAAACATTTTGTATACTACGTTCGTTGTTACATACATACAAAAATTACAAACCTCCCCGTCTGCACCTACCACCTCCCATACAAAAGTTTTTATTCACTCTTCGAAGAATTTGAGATGATACATTTTCCGGTACATTACAGTCCTTCCCATTTCATCTAGAGTATCGTATAATTGGTCTTTACGCACAATCATAATTCAGTTATTTTGCTTTCTGGATTTGGATGAATTTTTTCAATATTTCCGACCGGAATTAGGCTGCAGGTCTCGACTTTCTTCCTCAGAGAATTACTCTATCAAGTCGAGTAGTCCTGCAAGTTCGGGATAACCGGATAACAAAAGATCCTTATATTGAGGAATGCTTTACCTATTTTAAGATTTACCATTAATCTTTCTGCAGTATTTTTGATTGCAACGCTGCAACGAAATATATTTACATTAAGATCTCGCATCGTTGTAACTCTCACTTTTTATTTCCCTTATAAACAAAATTAAAGTCTCTCACAGTCTTAAGATGTTGTCGTATTTTGTTTTATTTATAAATATTTAACAATAAAAAATCACAAATAAATTTCACCCGCTCTCTCGCATGCGATTTGAATCATTCGTACTTTTGTGCTTTAAGTTCCGGAAAAAAAAAACAAAAAAAAAAACAATGTATTGCGATAAATTTTCATTTTTATGTTTTTTTTTTTTGTCAGATTTAATGATATTATCATTTTTGACAGATTAAAAGATAAAAATAAAATTTGGAATTGTAAACGCGTTTAGTGAAAGCTTTATGAAAAGTTGCCCAATATATTGGTACAAAAAAAATATTTAAGGCGGTTTAAAGCTTCCCGAGGAACTTTAAATTTTCTTGAGAATATGCGAATCAGGGTTCTTCTCCAACGAAGAATTTTATTGTGAAGAGTTTGCAGACCAACAAAAACATTAAGGCTGAAAGGCTTTCAATTACAGCCCCAAGGAAAAATAACCAGTTGAACAGTAGACCCAAGTCATCAACAAGTTCTGGCGAAACCTACATAGACCTACACTGCCGGCCAAAGTTTGAGACCACTTCCAATTCTTTTTATTATATATAAATACTCAAAAAATATTTGAAAATAAATTGTCAACTGCACCTGTACTTCTTCTATAGTCCTTACGGAATATCCTTAAGGAAAATTCGTTTGTTTCATTATAAAGAATTGTTTTCAAACATCAACGAATGCTGCGTATGAACAAGTCGGGTAGAGTCATTGTTGTGTTTGTATGACTCGCAGGTAGTTACTTATTTAACTGTTGTTTTACTTTTACCAACTTTATGATTGTGATCGCGTCCAAAAACAGGTGTTTTATATTAAGATACACTATATTGGTGAGGTTCTTTAGGCACTCTCTTGTTTAGTCTGAATTTGTGGTTACTACTGTCAACACGTCTTAAAAATAAGGGGAGAAAATAGGAAAACAGCATCAAAACACGGTCTGCCATCATGGTTCTACGTAAGGTAGGCAAATCTGAACATTGTGATTGTCGCCCAGTTGAAATTATCGAAGACATGTGCCTATCGCTCAATCGTTCGATATAAAGAAACCGGCATTAATCAGGATTAACGCTCAGGAAGGCCGAGAACAACCACTTCTAGCGTTGATTAATTCATTGCTGTTACTAGCACAATACATACAGTGGCCGACAAAAGTCTACATATTGCCCCTATTTTCGCTGCTTGACGAGCCCAACAGCACTTTTTGAAAAAGTAATGATGTAGTCTTGTTTATAATCTATTTTTATTAACATGTAATAAAAAAAATCTTTTCTCCAATATAAACTTAACAACAAAAGTCTACGTACGATCATGAGATTCACCAAAAACTTCAGTAAGGAATTTACATTTCATTTCAAAACTTAACATTAATATTTTGTTGGCCCACCATGGGCATCTATAACTGCCTGCAAGCATCTTTGCATTGATGCGACCAAATTTTCTAACTCGTTAGGCGTTATTTGACCCCATTCCTCAATGAGCTTCTCTTTTAACATTCTAGCACTTCTAATATCGTGTTTTCTTATTTTTGATCCAGAAGCTCCCAAACGTGCTCGATGACACTCAAGTCCGGACTTTGTAGGGGTGTATTGAGCTATCTTGGAGCATAATATAGTAGCCAGCCCTACACGATTTGAGCGGTGTGCTTGGGATCATTATCTTATTGGAATATCCAGCTTGTGTTACAATATGGTTTTGTAGATATGGTGATCTATGACACCATCAATGAATACCAAATTTCCTACACCCGATGCTGCGACAGCACCCCAAACCATCATATTGCCACTGCCATGTTTGACTGTAAGAATTAGCTGTTTCGGGTCCATTCCCGTGTTTTCCTTTCTCCAAACTTTCGCTCTACCGCCATTTCCAAATATGTTATACTTCGATTAATCGGTGAATAATACCTTCTCCTAAAAATGAAGTCCTTTGTCTAGATGCTTTTTGGCAAATTCTAAGCGAAGTTTGCAATTTTTTTGCTTATACGGGGTTTTTTGCATGGTATTCTGCTGTGATAACCATTATTATTTAATGTTCTTTGAACTGTTCTTGGATGCACCGTGGTTTCAGTTCGTTTTGCTATGTCCTCCGCCAATTTTGTGGCTTTTGTCGGTCACTGAAGATGCCTGACAGCGGCAGAAATTCGCGACGTAGTGCCGGAAAAGATTCTGCCAGATTGTGGGGTGCCATCTGTGAAGGACGGCAATGAGTCTGTTATGTATTAAAAAACATGGAGTGGACTCTTTAGAGAACCGGATCGAACTTTTATGGGAAAAACTCGACAGAAATGTTCGCGATCGGTGCCCCTCATCACATTTATTTATGTATTTATCATAACAAGATGATTAGTACAATAATAAATTACTTAATTTAATTTAATATAACCTAATAAAGTTACATTTACCTTAATTAATTAAACTCAATTTGATATAAGCACTGATGGCAGGGTCAAACGGGGTGCGGGACCTTATAAAACGGAGCGTAGTCTCAGTTTATATGTTTGCTTATTTATTGGAGGTGTTTAGTGTGCGCTGAATTTGTTAAATACTCTACAGCATCTGTTAATAGGTTCATTTTGTCCGTAATCTGTACGATGTGGATAATCCTTAAGTGGTTTCGAATGCCTTGTCAGCCTGACATTGTCATTGAGTCTGAATTTATTTAAGATGTCAATCAAATTCCTGTTAAGACCCCCTATAGGGGCATAAGACAGAAACAGCTCTCTTCCACAAGGCGCGATCCTGAGCTTCGGCCTTAAGCTGTTGCCAGGACTTGTTTATTCCTCTGGCCTCCTGCTCAACTGCTCGCTTCCATGTGTCACATGGTCGACCAACCCGACGTCTTCCTTGAGAATTATAATCCAGAGCCTGTTTGGCGATGTTTCGCTCGGTTTCCTCAAAGTATGACCGATCCACTGCCACTTCCGCCTTTAAATCTCAATACCTATTTTAGTCTGGCTAGTTGTACTCCAAAGTTCGTCGTTGGAGATCACTTCTGGCCAGAATATTCCTAAAATGCGTCGGAGGCATTGGTTCACGAAAGTCTGTAGTTTCTTGGTAAGTCGAACGATAACTTTCCACGTAGTACCACCATATAACAACACGGATTTGATGCATGCGTCAAAAACTCGCAGCTTCGTGCGAAGGGAGATCTCTCTTAACCTCCAGAAAGGGGAAATGATGCCGAAGGCTTGACGAGTTTTATTTAGCCGAGCCTCAATATCCTTTTCGGCTCCGCCATCCATGCTGACAATGCTTCCGAGATAGCAAAAATCTTGCACCACTTCCACATCTTGTCCGTTAAGAATAATCGGTGTGCTTGCGTTCGAACCCATGTGCATCTACTTGGTTTTACGCACATTTATTTTCAGTCCCATTTAGAATGCAACGAGCGAACATTTGACTCTAAGTCCGAACGGTTATGTGAAAGCAAACACACGTCATCAGCATAATCAAGGTGACTTAAGATGTTAAATAGTCTCCATTGAAGACCTTTACCTTCCCCACCTTCCAGTGCAGCTTTCAAGATGTCATTTATTACCACCAGAAACAGTGATAATATGCAGCCTTGTCTGATACCCGTTCGCACAGGGAAGCTCTCGGACAGCTCTCCTCTACGCAAGACTCGACAAGTCTCTAAGAGTAAAAAGAAGGAATTGCTTCTGGATTGACTCTATTATTTTGCTGTATAACTGGAAAAGGAGGTCCCAAATAGGACATATATATTCCAGAATAGGGCGGACAAGGGAACAGAATTAAGATTTGGTGACCCATATATTTTTAAACTCTTCTCTTAATGAGCCCAAGAAGTTTATTGGCTTTTGAAATTATTTGATTGTGGTGAGATTTGAAGCACAGTTTATTGTCCAGTAGTAAGCCGAGGTACTGAATTTGATCAAGACGGTGTAGTTGAGTTCCACTTTGGATATAGTCATGGTGATATGAGGATGATTTACGTGAGAAGCTTATCACGTGGCATTTACTGACATTAAGCTCTAATTTGTTCTGACTGCACCAATGATCTAGCGCAATAAGATTGCAATAAGCATGGATTATAGGAATGCGGCATCTGGCATGATGTATTTTCAGATCATCAGCGTACATCAGATGTGAAACATTTTGCAATACTTCTGATAGATCTGAGATGAAAACATGAAATAAGAGAGGTCCCAAGTGACTTCCTTGGGGTACCCCAGAGGTCATTAATATTTCCTTGGAAATAAAACCTTGAAACTTAAGAAATTGAGTTATATTATTAAGACAGGATTTAAACCAGTCAAGTAAGGATCCTGTCACACAGTTTTTTTTTTAACTGAAACATCAGGACTTTGTAATCAACTCGGTTGAACGCTTTGCTAAAGTCGGTGTATATTGCGTCGATTTGATGCCCATTTTCAAGTGCGCAGACTTATCAGATACAATAATTATGAGATTCGTCGTGGTCGAGCGACCTTTTCTAACGCCGTGCTGCTGGCCACTAAGTATAGGGTTGATCATATTGGTAAATTTATCGCAGATAATTTTTTCGAAGCTAGGGTGTAGCCGTTGGTCGTGAGTTCAAATCCCGGTCGACGCAATATATAATTCACCTCAATCTACGAAAAATGAAAAATTCGTAGAAAGAGGTTTGTGCGAAGGGCTGACAACCCTTCCACAATAAGTAATAAAAAATATTAAGAAACCTGAATGTCAGGAGGCCAAGGTCCGCCGTTGTAGAAGAAGAAGAATTTTTTCGAATAATTTCGGTATAGCTGATAGAATTGCTATACCTCTGTAGCTCTCAACTTTTCGTTCATGAGGACATGAGGAAGGCTTTAAAGGAAAGCTGCAAGAATATACCTCAACACACAATTGATAAATTGATTGCTCGTATGCCGAGACTGGTGAAAACAGTTATAAAATGCAAAGTAGGATTTTTCGATGAAAAATCAATTTAAGATCTTCTTACCTTAGAAATGCATGTTCAAAGAGCAATGATTGATAATTTGTCTGTATTTAGATTAGGATTTAGATTAGATTTCTCAGGTTGTATGTTTTGTGATGATTAAACTTTTTTCTGGAAATTGCACAAAGTTCTTGAATTGTAACTCATTTCCTCGTTTTCCTAATTATGGTCTCAAACTTTTGGCCGGCAGTGTATGCTCGCCTTATGAAAGAGACCTTCTTCTACCCTATACGCCTTTCAGATGTCTTAACCGAAACTAATTAAACTAGATAGTGTTTGTTTTATTCCTTCATCTGCTAGCCATTTATTTTGAATTAAAAGTGTAAACATAATACATCACATTGATGCTAAAAATCTAATCAAATTCCTGTTAAACGTTTTGATTTAATGAAGTCATGAAACAGCATCTTCAACATGAGCCTAAATGATGCACAATAAATCCAAAATTAAGGCACTTACGAGTAGATAAAAGAAAATATTCTCGTAATTGAACAATAGATTTTTCGCCAAGCATACTTAAATAAAATTGCATTAGGTCAAACACATAAAAGACTGAAAATGACATCAAACATAATACGATGCTGACGAAGGAAAATAAACGATTTCAATTCTTTCTTAGCAATTCCGACTTGTCTTTATTACTGCACTAAATTGAAGTTTTAATAGATTAACGACTTTAACCTATTTCCGCGGTCTTTTATAACATTTATTTGTGTTACACCCCAGCAGTACATCACAGATTGCTTCGATCAACCCGTAAGGATGGCTAAAAACAAAATAAATGGGAATCATTGATCGGTTTGCCAGAGATAGAGCGAATTTACGATCCCGAAATGCACTTTTCGTTTCGCGCAAATCGAAGCTATTTTTAAGTTCTACGGGAATCTATTCTAAAATTGAATTTGTTATTTTCGATGATAGCCGGGTGAATAGCGTCGCAAGCTCCAAGTATAAAAATCTTGGCGCTTAGAGATTATGAAAAAGAAGCATCAAATTTCGTATGACTATTTGATTTATTTGTGATAAAAAAAAAGTGATATGTGATGTTGGCTATAAATTTTAAGTTCTTGTATTTTATTATTGTAATAGTCCAGTTTTCTATTTCAGAGTGCCCAGGAACGTGGAAATATCCCTCAAAAATAATTAAATATTCTTCTTTTATTCTGTCGTCAAACTATTCGCTAGCGCCTATGAGTGAAACTATGGATTATTAACTCTATAAAACCAATGGTCAATAGTATAGAAATTCAAGTTAAATACGTGAATTACGGTTGTACCTGAAAAAGATTGGTGAGTACTCATTACAAAAGTCGCCGATGGACTCACATATTGCTGAGTCGTTTGATAAGTTGTTCCACGATTTTTGTAATAAGTAGTCACAGCTCATATGAGTTGCATGCCAGCGGCGGCTCATTTGTGTGGGTTTCTGGCAAAATTTGCTGCTGGTGTTTGTGAACATAGTCAGTCTTGCTATAAATTAACACTTTATTTATCGAAAGGAAAAATTTCCGGATTCTACACTGTTATGCTATATTCGTGACATTTCGGTCTCTGCTGAGACCTTTATCCATCTCAGCAGAGACCGAAACGGCTCGAATAATAAAGCGTAGCAGTGTAGAATCCGCAACTCTTTCCTTTCAATTCGAAATGCACTGTGAAAGCATATACCGAGCCACTTTATTTATCTTTATGAGCCATGCTGTCAGTCCCAGGAAGGATGGCGCTGTTTCGCTGACTGTTCACTCCAGGAGGGAAATAGAAAAAGTGACTTTGAACAAAAAGTTCCAGGAAGTCGGGGTTGATGTTGTTGTCAAGGAAAGATTTAGCCACAAGTTGAGGATGATTCATGACGTCCAATGCCTGGTAACGACCGATGAAATCATAAAAGAGATGTGCGAAAATAACCTACAGGAAAAGTCCACTAAGGAAGCACTCCGTAAAGATGTCCGAGTAGCTAGCCGGCCTGCCGAGGACGGGAAAGGCGCTGTAGCAGATGTGGTTCTCGAAGACCTCATAAACGAGCTGGTTGCCGCTGACAGTTTGATTATTAAATGGGTTTCGCATTTAACATACACCCTTTAGGCACTACGATGCAATTACTTTATTATTTTTTAATAATAAAGTATTGTGATCGACACAGAAAACAAAAAAAATTTGCTACCCTGAAATTTTGTTTTTTCGCGTTTCATGACTAAATTAGCCTAAAACATAACAGGGCTACGATTGCGCGTAAAGCGCAATCTTACGATACTCTAGATGAAATAGAATTTTTTGTGATCCCAAGAAATTTCGCATGGGAAGTATTAGAAGGGATGACAGCATTGAACTAATTTTTCCCCATCATGCTAAAGTAGCTATAAAAATGTTTTGTACAAAATGCTTACTCCAAAAATTGAATGGGAACTGAAAAAATTAGTGATTTAGATTTAGTGAAAATGTGCAGTTTGTATGGGAGGTGGTAGAAAGAGTGGGGCGATTAGAGTGATTTTTTTCAGAAATAACTAGGAATATTGTAAAATTGACATCCCTGAAATTTCAGACTAGTGCCATTTATACTTTTCAAGAAAATCGATTTTTTGTGAAGTTGTGAAACTGTGTCATATTGTATGGGAGGGGGTAGAAGCAGTGAAGCTAATCAAATATTTTTTTCTGATCTTAGTGCTAATACTAATTAAGTATTTATTACAAAATATGAGCTCAATAAATGTTATATGTTCTGAGAAAATCGTCTTAGAGCATTTCATGAAAAAGTGTAGTTTGTATGGGAGGGGGTGGAAGGAGAGGGAGGAAGCAAATAATTTTTCTACTGTAGATTAAAATTACTATGAAAATAACATATCCGAAAATTCAGACTAATAGCTTTTATACTTTTCGAGTAAATCCGTTTATTGTCAAATTACGAAATTGTGTCATTTTGTATGGGAGGGGGTAGAAGGGGTGAAGCTAATAGTCTAAATTTTTTTGGGCTTACTAACAATTTCAAATAAATATTTGGTGCACAATTTCAGCTCTCTAAATTGTATACGCAATGAGTAAATTGGCTTAGAGTAATTCATGACAAGTACAGTTTGTATGGGAGGTGGTAGAAGGAGGGGGAGGATACGCATAATTTTCGTACGGTAGATTGATATTATCATAAAAGTAACATATTCCAAATTTCAGGCCAATAGCTTTTATACTTTTCGAGCAAATCCGTTTATTGTCAAATTGCGCAATTGTGTCATTTTGTATGGGAGGGGGTAGAAGGGGTGGAGCGATTTGGCCCGTTCACGAACTTGACCTTACTTTTTTGTCAAAAACGACGTGTACAAAATTTGAACTATCTAGCTCAACGCGTTCTCAAGCTAGAGCGCGCACAGACGGACGGACGGACGGACGGACGGACGGACGGACGGACGGACATCCGGTTTTGAGATTTTTGAGTGATAATATTAATTTCTGTATTCATCATTTTTTTCTCCGAGCCTTATTTCTTGGCGTTACAAACTTTAGAGCAAACTTATAATACTCTCAGATTTCATCTAGAGTATAAAAAGCAAAAAAAAAAAAATCCGTCCCGCCGTACGCGTACGCCGTACGCCGTACATATGGACTCGTACCTCCAAAACCGTTAAAGGTAGAATGTTGGTTTTTGGGTGGATTGTTAATTTGGTAAGTGAGCTCCATTATCCAAATTTTGGGGAGTGTGGGGTGGAAGGGGGAGGCGGGGGGATGGAAAAAGTCGAAAAATACACTTGCTAATATCTTCACCACGAATGCAGATAGAAAGATGAAAATCAGCATACATATAGAGAAGGTTGTGGGACATACTCCAAAAATAATTTAATTTTTTTATCCATTGGCGTCCGAAAAGGGGGGGCTAAAAACAAATTGTCGGCCGAATCTTTTTTTGAAATGGTTATATCTTCGAAACTACGTACCATAAAAAATTCATATTTTGGGACAATTAAGATGGCGTATAGATCCATCAGAATAAGCTTAGAAATAGGCTAATTAATGTAAGGGGGAGGGTCAGGGGGGGCGCAAAGAAAAACACTTAAGAATTAATATCTCAACTATCTCTTAAGCTATGTAATTGAAATTTAAAACATATACTAAGCTATATTAGCGAAATATAAAAAAAATATAAAATTTGGTCATAATAGTAGTGGGGGGAAATGGGGAGCATTTTAAAAATGGTGCACTTTTCAAAATTAGAAATCATTATATCTCAAAATTGAGTGCAGATATCGAATCAAAAATTCGACAGATTATAGAACTATATAATTTATAATTTTGATAAAAATTTTAAGTTAGGGGGTGTAAAGGGAGGGAGGTGGTAAGCAAAAATGTCGAAAATTTTGAGTGATTTTTTTAGGACTCTGGTCAAAGATAGAAACTTTAAATTTTGATACATCTATTTTATATACACAGAAAAAAAATAATAATTTGATCCACAATTGTTACGAACCGACCAGCACGGTCTAAGGGGCACAAGGTGTTTCATGTGCAGCGAAAAAAACACGAAAACTGAAAATTTTTGGATGTAATTTTAAGGTAGAAACTTGAAAATTTGGGAAATACATTTAAAAAAAAACCCCAAACGTATAAGATATTAACTGGTCGAATACCTTTGAAACTTCTACCCCCTCCCATACAAAATTATTTTTTCGACCATTTTTAAGAAATTAATTATCACCTAACTATTAAAAGCTATCAATTTGAAATTTTGCATAAGAACTTATAAAAATATTTAAAATAAAATTATTTTAAAAGTTTCAAAATAGCACTTGCCCTTCTACCCCCTCCCATACAAAAGTATGATTTCGACCAATTTCATTAAATCAACTAATAAACAACAAATTAAAAGCTACGAACTTGAAATTTTGTACGAGCACCTTACTAGAGAAAGAAAAGAAAATTGCATCACAAATTTTGCAATTCCCCTACCTCTTCTACCCCCTCCCATACAAAATTATTTTTTCGAGCATTTTTAAGAAATCGGTTATCAGCTAACTCTTAAAAGCTATCCATTTCAATTTTTGCCGGAAAACTTATAAAAATAATTGAAATGAAATTTTGTTAAAAGTTTTGCAATCACGCTTGCCCTTCTACCCCCTCCCATACAAAAGTATCATTTCTACCTATTTCATTGAACCAACTAATAACCAACAAGTTAAAAGCTGCGAACTTGAAATTTTGTACGAGAAGACTACAACAGAAAGGAAATAAAATTGCGTCACAATCTTTACGATTCCCCTACCTTCTCTACCCCCTCCCATACAAATGTTGGTTTCGTGAATGTAAAATACACAGAATCTTATTCTATGCAACTTCGTCTATGAAACTGACATTCTATACAGAGAATACGGGACGGCAATTAAAAAACTATTAACATCCACCGACCCTTACTATCAACCCTCATCCCTCCCCTCAAAAAACTCAAACTTGCATAAATAAACGAACGAAATATTGGTTATATATACTGAAGCTTTTGAACGTTTCCGCAAAGTGTTGACAACTGTCCTGCCCAAGAACCCCCTTTCACTTAGTCTTCCCTAACCACTCTAACCTGCATATTGACTTTCCACGCATCCGCAACTTGTCCCAAGAATAATAAAGTTTCGCCCGACTTGTTGGCAGTTTATTTTTCTTGTGCGCCCCGCGGGCCACATCCTGAAGTCAAAAAGCTACCAAATTCATGCGGGTATGCATACTCGCGAAAAGGGACGCATGTTACTAGTGTGCGAATTGGTCTAGTCTTGTCCAGAGTTTATCTTGCTCTCTATTGAATGGCTGAGAGGAATGCCACTACTGGTTAACAGCTTACGCATTACCGACCAGAAAGCGTTGTCCTTGATGTGGGTTAGTGGTTTCTAGAGTAAGCTTAGCTCCTATCCAACCGTCGGGATAAGATGCGGTCCCGCATTTTTATCGAACACTGTAGAATGTTATATTGTATCGTCTCGTCCGTCCCTTGTACAATATATTACATGTATACGCAAGGAGTTGAGAATGATAGATCCCTTTATCGAACACAATCACCCGGTAAAACCTTGGAGAGTACCGTCTCCACGTACCTCAGGTTTGCAACCAGTTACGAGTTGCAAGGAACTCAACTGAAGAGAATTTCTGGTACTACAGGAGTCGGGTAGCCCTTGCAAGATTACTTCAACCCACGGCTATGATTGAGGTCTGCTTAATGGTACGCGGGAAGAGTTTTTCGGAGTTCGGCGCGGGGTTGCGCTTTTTTCAACTGGTTGGCTTGACTCATAGACAGGCCGGGTGTTAGATAGGCCTCGCATCAAGCAGTATGAATGCCGAACTTCTATTTCATGTAGACTGCGACCTTCAGTGGTGTAAATGATTTTCGTTATAAAAACAGAACTTTGAAAGTTTCATTACAAACGGTCCAACCATTCTTTAGTTAAATCCGGACAGACAGACAACAATTTCAAAAACGTGATTTTATACTTATTGTCCAAATAATGTAAAAAAACTAACTTATAGCCATTTACAAACAAATAACAGTCTGTCTGACTCGTCTGTCGGATACAATTATATTTATACACTTCGTTTCATATTTATAACCCACGTAGAAATTTTAGGTTATTTCCACTCGGAAAATCATTATGCTTTTGTATTTGGTTGCTAAATGTAGAAAGCCTGGAGCTGAAATTATTTGTAGGTAAATTATTGCAAGGATTCGTTATTTTTGCATCAGTTCCAGCTAATATACGTTTTTTGTTCGTTTCATATATATAACCCAGTTGAAGTTTCCAACAAAATAAAGTGTTTATTTCATATAAATTTTAAATAAAAAAAATTTATACAAAAAATTAATAATTAATAGGATTTTATGACTTCAAAAATCCTTTTTTTCATCGATTGGATTAATTTATTTAACATTTCAGGGTCAAGTTTCTGCCATTCATCAAGGATTGCAGCTTCAAATTCCGCCAGTAATTCATACTGGCGATTTTCAGCATATACCCGTCTGACAAGAACTCCCCAAATGTTTTCAATGGGATTCAGATCGGGAGAACATGCCGGTCAGTTCATCACCCTAATGGAATTTGTCTCCATCCAACCCATGGTTTTAGGAATGGTATGAATTCTGGCATTATCTTGTTGAAAAATTCAGTTTTTTCCCCATGTTCTGCCAGAAATGGCAGTAAACTATTTTCGAGTACTTGGATGTAATCTCTACTGTTCACAGTTCACAGAACAGCCACCAAAACTCCTCTTTGAAAAATAGAGAGGTTCCTTCCTTAGATCGCTCCAGTAAGAATTAAATCTGTCGGGTCCATCTAAGTTCCATTTTTTTCCAACAGAAAATATCACCTGAAAATGAAATCTTGAGCTAAAACAATGAAGAAGTACGAAAGCCAGTATGTCTTACAGAAGACCAATCTGTAGCCATGTGGTTTTCTGAGAATTCCATCCGAGCTTTCTTATGGTGATCTAATAGTCGTGAAGCACTATTCATTTTACCTCTAGAAATGTTACGATTACGTTGAATCGTTCTCCAAACCGTTGTTTTTAACACCTTTGTTGAGAAAAGAGCTGCCAATTTATTGCAACTTAGTGTCGAATTGCGTGCTGCCCGTACAATTTTCCTCTCTCCGTGCAGAGACAGTTTTCCTTTTCTTCCCTTTCGCTTCGTTTTCCCATACAACTCCGGATCTTTTAAAATGTTTCGAATTACACGGCGACTGCGAGCAACTTTTCTCGAAATTTCACTTATGTTCCAACCATCATCTTTGTACGCTAAAATTTGGCCCTTTTCATTTAAAGATGCGCGGCATTTTAAATAATAAGATTATTACGAAACTCTCTTGTAATTCAAATTTTTTTTCAAATTTTTTCCTGTTAAGACCCCCTATAGGGGCATAGGACAGAAACAACTCTCTTCCACAAGGCGCGATCCTGAGCATCGGCTTTAAGCTGTTGCCAGGACTTGTTTATTCCTCTGGCCTCCTGCTCAACTGCTCGCTTCCATGTGTTACATGGTCGACCAACCCGACGTCTTCCTTGAGGGTTATAATCCAGAGCCTGTTTTGCGATGTTTTGCTCTGGTTTCCTCAAAGTATGACCGATCCACTGCCACTTTCGCCGTTGAATCTCAATACCTATTTTAGTCTGGCGAGTTGTACTCCAAAGTTCGTCGTTGGAGATGGCCAGAATATTCCTAAAATGCGTCGGAGGCATTGGTTTACGAAAGTCTGCAGTTTCTTGGTAAGTCGAACGGTCACTTTCCACGTAGTACAACCATATAACAACACGGATTTGACGCATGCGTCAAAAACTCGCAGCTTCGTGCGAAGGGAGATCTCTCTTAACCTCCAGAAAGGGGAAAGGATACCGAAGGCCTGACGAGCTTTATTTAGCCGAGCCTCAACATCCTTTTCGGCTCCGCCGTCCATGCTGACAATGCTTCCGAGATAGCAAAAATCTTGCACCTCTTCTACATCCTGTCCATTAAGAACAATCGGTGTGCTTGCGTTCGAACCCATGTGCATGTACTTGGTTTTACGCACATTTATTTTCAGTCCCGCCTCTTTGCATTTAGAATGCAACGAGCGAACATTTGACTCTAAGTCCGAACGGGTATGTGCAAGCAAACACACGTCATCAGCATAATCAAGGTGACTTAAGATGTTAAATAGTCTCCATTGAAGACCTTTACCTTCCCCACCTTCCAGTGCAGCTTTCAAGATGTCATTTATTACCACCAGAAACAGGGCTGGTGATAATATGCAGCCTTGTCTGACACCCGTTCGCACAGGAAAGCTCTCGGACAGCTCTCCTCTATGCAAGACGCGACACCTTGCATCTTCGTAGGATTCTTTAATCATAGCTATGACCTTATTTGGAATACCTCTCCTACGCAAAGCATTCCATATGTAATCTCGCTTAACGCTGTCGAAAGCCTTCTCGAAGTCCACAAACATGAGATGTAGTGGCGAACCCATTTCGGCTGACTGCTCTAATATTATCCGTAGGGTATTTGTGTGGTCGGTACAAGACGACCCTTTACGGAATCCAGCCTGATAAACTTCGAGAGTGCTCTCGACGACATCACTAATCCTATTGAGAATTACCTTAGCCATAATTTTTGATACGGCAGTAAGTAGACATATACCACGCCAATTGCTACAATCCCGAAGGTCGCCCTTCTTCGGAATTTTCACAATGACGCCCTCCTTCCATTCAGTCGGATATCTTCCATCATTCCATACCTTAGTGAAGAGTGGGAGGAGTATATCGGCTGTTATTTCCGGGTCCGCTTTGAGGAGTTCGGTTGGTAGTCCGTCTATACCTGGAGCTTTCCTTCCCGCCATTGACCGAATGGCGGAAACTATCTCTTCTTTATCTGGGGGATCGTCCCTAATAGAGGATTGTTGCGGTTGGATGTTTGGAAGTTGTTCTGTTTCCGGGATATCTTCATCTGACAAGATGTTTAAAATATCAGAGAAGTATTCCTTCCATCGTCGCAACTGGTGTTCACTCATATTAAGGAGAGTTCCGTTGACATCTCTCACCAGGTGGTTGGCGGTGAAATTCCTGTTCGTCAACTGTTTCATGATTTTAAATAGTGAACCCATATCCCCAAGGTAAGCCGCAGATTCTGCCTTGTTTGCCAGATCTTCAATGGCCTTTCTCTTGTCGCGTCTAACAGCCTTTTTAAGCTGTATATGAGCATCGCGGTAGTTCTGCCTCAAGTCGGGCGTTCGTTGGTTGACATCGGGTTGAGAGATGATTGCCAATTTGGCTTTTTTCCGATTGTCAACCTTGTCCCATGTGTCTTGCGACATCCAGGGTTTCTCACCGCTTTGCGCATATCCCACAGATTCTTCAGCACTAGTTAGAAAAGTGTTTCTGGTTGCCTCCCAATTGGCGTCCAGTGTGCGCATTTCATGTTCACCCAATGTGGATGACTTTTCGCGTAGAATGGTGGTGTATTCGAGTTTTTTGTTGGGATCTCTGAGTTTATCCACATTAAGCTTGCGCTTCATTTGAAGAATTTGTGGTCGTCGGATAGCTGCTGTACACAATCTCAAGCAGGCAACCATCAAGTGGTGATCGCTCCCCACGTCAGCTCCACGTTTCGCTCGCACATCGAGGAGACATCTTCTCCATCGGCGACTTATAGCCAAATGGTCGATCTGGTTCTGAGTAACACCATCAGGGGAAACCCAAGATGTTTTATGATGACTCTTGTGTGGAAAAAGGGTCCCTCCGATGACCATTTGCCGAGTACTACAGAACTCCACAAATAATTCGCCGTTTTCGGGTCTCTTAATCCAAGGTCGTGAAGGGTCGACCCAAGGGTCACCATGCCTCCCCATGGCGTGTTCTAGTCCAGTGTTGTCTGATCCAACCTGGGCGTTCATATCTCCCGAGATGATAATAATATCACCTCTTGGAACACGTTCGAAGGTGGCACTCAGTTGACTATAAAACTCCTCTTTGTCACCAGATGTTGCGGTATTAGTTGGTGCGTAGCACTGCAGAATTGTGACGTTTCTGACACTGGTCCTGAGCCTGACGACGATAATCCTATCCGAGATTGGTTCCCAGCTAATGAGACTGTTTCTCGCTCTCGGCGTAAGGACGAACGCCACGCCATTTCTGGCTTCACTTTCAGGGCCAATGTACAGAATAGTGTTTCCGCTAGGGGTTCGTTCTTCTCCTGATCCTGTCCACCTGACCTCGCTCAAGCCCAAGATTTGGATGTTATAGTGCTCTATTTCACGGTCGATCACTGATTGGCGGTGCAAGGACCGAGTAACCCCAGCTCTTCCCCCGTCATTCAATGTTCGAACGTTCCAGAAGCCAATCATAGTCCGTTTTCGAATGCCAAAAGTCGTTACCGTAGAATCAGTCCGTATCCGAGGCGATGTATCCGTTTCTCGTATCATTTAGGTCTTAAGATCACGGGTGATAAGCCCATGATCCAGTGAGTGTCCATTTGCCATTTTTAGGGCAAGCAGGACTGGCTGTGGGTGAATTCTACAGCCCCCATCCCAGAGGGGGATAGTTAGCTCAGGTCCGTGGAGTCGCTAACTCCAAAGATAGTTGCAGGAATTGGTAAAACCTCATACTACAACTACCCCCTTGTAAACAACAACTAAACTGATTCAGTGTGTCGATTTCTAACTGGACTATTCACCATGTGGGTTATAAATATGTAACGTACAAAAATGACGAATTTCCAAGAACTGCAGCAAAAAGAACGGCAATGGGTACTGATTTACAGAAAAATCATTGCACAGAGTTTCTCAATCTTTCCTTGTATTTGGGGCAAAATTATGTTAAGGCGAAAATAATTTCAAATTGGTATGTGGGTTATAAATATGAAACGGAGTGTAAATGTAGATGCTTTCGGATTATTCAATTGCACAAACACAATCATGGACGGAAGGAATGGGACTGGGAAGGTAGGCGAGGGGAATGAGAACGACCGTAATGAGTGGCGAAGATGGTATATTTTTCAGTTGTACTGGCTACAACTGACAAATATTTACAGATTTTAACAGAAACAATCTATTGAGTAAATAGACCTGCTCGAAGTGGGCGACGTAATTACTGTGAAGCAATCACGCTGTCCACAACGCTGCGGAGTTAGAGCTCTCGATTTCTAGGACTAAATTACAAACGTTGTGTGAGAGATATCGATATTATTACTTTATTATTCTAATAATAAAATATTCCGACCGACTTGGAAGAAAAAATATAATACTTCCCACAAACTTTTTTTTCGCGTTTTATGACTAAATTATCCTAAAAATGCAAAAGATACAGTCTGCCTAGATTACTCCTAAAATGTATTTGTAGGTACTATTATTTAACAATACACTACAATATATTATCGCAATACAAATTCATTTTATTTAAAGATTTATAAAAAACATAACAGGAGTACGATTGGGCATAAAGCCCAATCGTGCGATACTCTAGATGAAAGAGAAATTTTTGTATCTTAAGAAATTTTGTAGGGGAAGTGGTAGAGGGGGTGACGACATCGAACTAATTTTTTCACATGACGGTAAGGTTGCTATCAAAATGTTTTATACAAAATTTAGGATTTAAAAATTTAATAGTTACTGAGAAAATTAGTGTATTGGATGTAGTGAAGTAGTGCAGTTTGTATGGGAGGTGATAGAAGGAGGGGCGAGTTTTTAATGACTTTTCAGAAATAACTATAAATATCATGCTTTTGACATGTCTTAAATTGCAGATCAGTAGTATTCATACTTTTCATGAAAATCTACTTTTTATAAAGTTGTGAAATTGTGTCATTTTGTATGGGAGGGGTAGAAGGGGAAAAGCTAATCGCCTAATTTTTTTTTTGATTTTACTAATAATTCTAAATAAATATTTAGTGCACAATTTCAGCTCGGTCAATTTTATACGCACTGAGTAAATTGGCTTAGAGCATTTCATGAAAAAGTGCAGTTTGTATGGGAGGTGGTGGAAGGAAAGGAAGGACTCAAATAACTTTTGTACAGTAGATTTATATCATCATAAAAGTAATATATTCCAAATTTCAGATCAATAGCATTTATATTTTTCGAGCAAATCTGTTTATTGTGAAATTACGAAATTGTGTGATTTTGTATGGGAGGGGGTAGAAGGGGTACAGCTAATCGTCTCATTTTTTTTGGTCTTAATAATAATTTTAAATAAATATTTTTTACACAATTTCAGCTTGATAACTATTATACGCACTGAGTAAATTGGTATAGAGCATTTCATGAAAAAGTGCAGTTTGTGTGGGAGGTGGTGGAAGGAGGGGGAAGACACAAATTGTTTTTAAAGAGTAGATTGGAATCATCATAAAAGTATTACATTCCAAATTTCAGATCAATTTCATTTGTACTTTTCAAGGAAATCCGTTTATTGTCAGATTGCGAAATTGTGTCATTTTGTAATTTTGTGTGGGAGGGGGTAGAAGGGGTGGAGCGATTTGGCTCATTCGCGAACTTGACCTTACTTTTTTGTTAAAAACGACGTATACAAAATTTGAACTTTCTAGCTCAACGCGTTCTCAAGCTAGAGAGGACACGGACGGACAGACAGACAGACGGACGGACGGACGGACATCCGGTTTTGAGATTTTTGAGTGATTATATGAACTTCTGTATCATTCATTTTTTTCTCCGAGCCTTATTTCTTGGCGTTACAAACTTTGTGGCAAACTTATAATACTCTCAGATTTCATCTAGAGTATAAAAATGTATTTATTAATGTAAATTTTAGTTTTAAAATTAAATTAAAAAGCTAGTTATTTATTCTAAATTCCAATTGAAACTGATGAATAAAGTAAAAGTTTTATGAAAAAATTAAAATTGGTTTACTTTGACTAAATTACATTTAGTATCAAAATTATTGCAAAGTAATTTCTAAACTAAATGTAATGGCGTTGCCACAGTATTAAAGGCGTTGGCTCACAAAATCACAAATGGCTAATAACAAAAAGTTAAAATCACGAATAAATTACAATTATTATCAGGAGATTTATATTACTAACACAGTTCGGTAATATTTAAATTAAAACTTTTTTAGTTTTTTTTCCCTGAAAATAAGTTTTTAAACTTTGACCTGACCGTTTAGAAAAAAAAAAAAATAATAAAATAATTTATTATAATAGAAAATATTTCCAAATTTCAAACCGTTATTTATCATGACTATTCGGTCCCTACAGATACCTTTATCAATCTGTTTAAACAGAGACCGAGTCGTTACTATTCACAACAGTGAACAGTGTTAAATTCGAAAATAACAATAATAAAAAAATAATTCGAAAACCATACAGTTAAGTAGATTTATTGATTAATTTATTAAATAAATATACAGAAGAAAATAAATATAATAATCATGTTTACAAATCAGTTCTCGTAGTATTCGTAGAGTGCTGGTGCTGGTGCAGCAACCGGTTCCATTACATACGAATCATCCGATAAAACGTAAAGTGGAGCTTCCCGCCGGAAACGATGACCACCCCATCCACCGCGTGGCCTCGGGTTGAACTGTGGATAGCCCGGGAATTGATGTTTGGTTCCACCAATCATTGCGTGATTGCCGCCCGTTCTCTGAGCCATTCCCATGCAAACAACACAAAACAAGACGAAAATAATTGCGATTTTTGAACTCATCTTCGATTTTTATAAGTGAAAATATTAGAACTGTGTTACTTCTTTTGGCTGATAACTTTGACTGATGAATAACTTGGGTCAAACATCGTGTTTTATAGATCACAGAGTTGCGAGCATGACGCTCTTAATTCGAAAAAAAGAAAGAAAAATATGTTTCGCTTGGGAAATTTAACGATGGGATTCCCATTGGAAAAAAATCTCTTCTTATCTACATATGTTATTGAAATGGGTAATATAACTAGATGCTAGCATACTAAATTATAGGGCCGAGATATATACAACCTGTAATATAGTGTGTTGGTTTTAAGATGCATTCATACCGAAAGATATTTATTTTTTAAAGATTGATAGGTGCCTTTATGTAGCACTAGAACTGGAGGGATTAATCCTAGTTTAATCTATTAGCTTAGAAATTTTCGCCCTAGTAGCTATTATTCTTTTTCAATGACACTACAGTCCAATATCGAGCTTTAGCCTCCGGACCTTCAGATTCGTTAACATTTTATTTGTTATTGTGAAAGGGTTGTCAGTCCTTCGCACAACCCTCTATTTACGAATTTTCATTTTCGCAGATTGAGGTAGACAAGATGTACCGACGCAAGTAGTATGCTGAACTGAAATTTTAGCTTCCAACCTTTCGTTCGTAGCCCAATACGCTATCCATTAGGCTACAACCAGCTCCAGTAGCTATACTAGAGTGAAAATTCCTAAGCTAATAGTCCGAGAAGGCTTTGGTACGAAAAATTTCAATGGAAAGCAATAAGGACATGAAGATCATAACAATATATCATCATTGTTCAATCAATCAATATCTTGTTAAAGCCTCCTATTGATGATGTTAACTGTGAAGGATAATCGTGTACCTCTACACATGTGTGAAGTTGGTTAGCAATTTTGCGTATGGGGCAATACTGGGTAGACCTTGGAAAAAAGAGAACGGTATCAGTTTACACTCAAAATAAACGACATTTATGTCAATGAGGCACAAATTTCATACAGAAAAATTTTCTCCGCACTTTTTGTTTGGCATGTCAAAACGAAATAAAGAGAACGAAATCAGCTGTTTCTCAAAACTTATTTGGTGAGAATAAACTTTTCAGCGCTCTAGATGAAATCTGAGAGGATTATAAGTTTGCTCTAAAGCTTGTAACGCCAAGAAATAAGGCTCGGAGAAAAAAATGAATGATACAGAAGTTCATGTAATCACTCGAAAATCTCAAAACCGGATGTCCGTCTGTCTGTGCGCTCTCTAGCTTGAGAACGCGTTAAGTTAGATAGTTCAAATTTTGTACATGTCATTTGGCGATACAAAAGTAAGTTCAAGTTCGTAAACGGGCCAAATCGCTCCAACCCGTCTACCTCCTCCCATACAAAATGACACAATTTCGCAATAACACAATAAACGGATTTGCTCAAAAAGTATAAAAGATATTGATCTGAAATTTGGAACATATTACTTTTATAATGATATAAATCTACTGTATAAAAATGATGCGTGTCCTCTCCCTCTTTCCACCACCTCTCATACAAACTGTACTTTTTCATGAAATACTCTAAACCAATTTACTCAGTGCGTATAAAATTGAGCGAGTTGAAATTATGCACATAATATTAATTTAGAATTATTAGTAAGACCAAAACAAATTAGATGATTACCTTTATCCCCTCTAGCCCGCGACACAATATCGTAATTCGACAATAAACGGATTTGCTCGAAAAATGTAAAAGCTATTGACCTGAAATTTGGAATATATTACTTCTATGATGATTTCAATCTAATGTATAAAAATTATTTGCGTCCTATTTTTCCTTCCACCCCTCCCATACAAACTGTACTTTTCCATACTCTATGCCAATTTACTCAGTGGGAATAAAATTTATCTAGCTGAAATTGTGCACTTCATATTTATTTCGAATTATTAGTAAGGCAAGAAAAAAATAGACTATTAGCTTTACCCCTTCTACCCCCTCCCATACAATCAGACACAATTTCACAACTTAACAAAAAATTGATTTTCTTGAAAAGCATGAATGCTACTGATCTACAATTTAAAGCATATCAAAAGCATATATATTTATAGTTATTTCTGAAAAAGTCATTAAGATCTCGCCCCTCCTTCTATCACCTCCCATACAAACTGCCCAATTTCACTAAATCCAATATTCTATAATAATTTTCTCAGTACCTATTAAATTTTTGAATCCTAAATTTTGTATAAAACGTTTTGATAGCAACTCGTCAACCACTGTACCACTTTCCTAAAAAAATTCTCTTTCATCTAGAGTATCGCAAGATTGTGCTTTCAATTAATTAAAGGATGCACATATATATGTGTATTAAATATACACATATAATGTATAATACTATTTCAAAAATATGAAATTTGATTTCAAATATTTTCAAAAATCTCTTATTAACCTAATAAAAGTACGATATGACTATTTGTCGTATTTGTTTTGTTTGCTCAAAGTCTTTGATTCGGCGAGCAAAAGTAGTTCATATGGCTACTTGTCGTATTTGCTTTTTTTACTAAAAGTTTCTGATTTATATAAAACGAAACTTCGGCAATCATATACTTATGATTAGGTGGAACAAAGAATTTGAACATTTGGCTGGAAGTCATATAAAAACATAAAAGAATTATGATTGGGCGTAAAGCCCAATCATATGATACTCTATAGATGAAATGAGAAAGAGTTCAATGTATCGGAAAATATATCACCTCCAATTCTTTTAAATAATTAATAGTGACTTTTGTATGGGAGGTGGTAGAAGGAGAGGAGGAAGGTTTGTAATTTTTGGATATGACACCTAATGTGGTATGCAAAATATTTCGTGCTGAATTTAAGGTTTGCAGCTTTCATTATTTTCAATTGGACTTAGTTTTCCTGAAATTGAGGCATTTGTATGGGAGGTGGCAGGGGAAGTGGAGCGTCTAAGATGATTTTGAAACTTCTATCATATCATCCTTATCACCACGCTTTGGTTCAATTTCAAATTTGATAGTTCTAATATATTCGAAGGAGAAATGCTTTTCTTGAATTTAAAATACAGATATTTGTATGGGAGGGGGTAGAAGTAGTGAAGAGGAGCTGATAATTTTTTTAGCATTTATTGCAATTATTAAAAACAAACTCTGGCAAAATTTTAAGTTTATATGTACTTTTCCTAGTTTTAATGGAAATCGATATAATGCACTTAACAAAAATTATACATTTGTATGGGAGGGAGTAGAAGGAGTGTACGGATCAAAACACATTTTTTTCTCGTTATTGATATTTCTATTTTTATACTTTATGCAAAATATCAAGTTGATAGCTTTAACAGTTTCGTAGAAAAATTATTTAATTTAAATTTCAAAATTTCGTGAAATTTGTATGGGAGGGGGTAGAAGGAGTAAGGTGAAGTTCATAATTTTTTCAATACTGATTGCAATTATATTAAAATTAATTCTGGCAAAAATTCGTTTTTTAACTTTGCTAGTTTCAATGAAAATCGAAAAATTACATTTTTCAAAATTATGCATTTGTATGGGAGGGGGTCGAAGGAGTGACAGGATCAGATCAATATTCTGTCATATTAATGATATCTATATCATAATACTTTGACCCAAATTTCAAATCGATAGATTAAACAGTTTCAAAGGAAAATCAATTTCTGGAAATTTCGGAATTTCGTGAAATTTGTACGGGAGGGGGTAGAAGGAGTGGGGGGATGTGGCCCGTTCACGAACTTAAAGTTTCTTATTAGCTAAAAATGAAACACAAAAAATTTCAGCACGATAGCTCAAAGCGTTCGAGAGTTATGCTGTAGACAGACGGACAGACAGAAACACGGAATCGAAGTTTTTGAGCGACAACAAATATTTCTGTACCCTTGGCGGATCTGTGCGAGCATTATTTCTTAGCGTTACAAACGGTAAGACAAACACAATATACTTTCAGATTTCATCTAGAGTATAAACAGTAGATGAGTTGATCAACTCATTAGACGATTTTTCTATTCTCTTCTTTCTGTGTATACAGTATATTGAAATCATCATAAAAGTAATATATTCCAAATTTTTGATCAATAGCATTTCTACTTTCGAGCAAATCCATTTATTGTGAAATTACGGAATTGTTTCATTTGGTATGGGAGGGGATAGAAAGAGTTTTGCGATTTGGCCCGTTCATAAACTTGACCTAACTTTTTTGCCAAAAACGACGTGTACAAAATTTGAGCTCTCTAGCTTAACGCGTTCTAAAGCTACAGAAGACACGGGCGGACATCCGATTTTGAGATTTTTGAGTGATTATATGAACATCTGAATCATTTATTTTTTTCGCCGAGTCTTATTTCTAGGCGTTACAGCTTTGTGGCGAACTACATGCGTGGGTACATCTTGGCCACCTCATTCTGTGAACATGAAAATTAGTAAATAGATAGTTGTGTGAAGGGCTAACAACCCTTTCACAATAGCGAATAAAATGTTAACGAACCTGAAGGTCAAGCGGCTAAAGCCCGATATTGAGCTATAGTATCATTGAAGAAGTAGAATAGCTATTATGTCGATTATTCTAAACTAATAGATTATACTAGTTAAGGTCTGTCCTAGTGGGTAGCGTGTTGGTCTTGTAATGCGAAGGTCGTGAGTTCAAATCCCGGTCGACGCAATATATAATTCCAGCACATTGCCTGCTTGGATATACCTTGGTCACCTCAATCTACGATAATGAAAAATTCGTAGAAAGAGGGTTGTGCGAAGGGCTAACAACTCTTTCACAATAAGTAATGAAAAAAAAATGTTAAGGAACCTGAACATCAGGACGCAAAGGTCCGACTTGGGCTGTAGTGCCATTGTAGAAGTAGAAGTAGAAGTAGAATAGATTACACTAGGGTGTAATACCTCCAGTTCTGGTGTTACATAAAAGAACCTATCAATCTTTAAAAAATAAATATCTTTCGGTATGAATGCATCTAAAAACCAGCACACTATATTACTGATTGTATATATGTATCTCGATCTTAAGCGCAATAATTTAGTATGCTAGCATCTAGTTACACTACCCATTTCAATAACATAGATAAGAAGAGATTTTTTTCCAATGGGAATCCCGTCGTTAAATTTTCCAAGCGAAATATTTTTTTTTTTTTCGAATTATGAGCGTCATGCTCGCAACTTTGTGATCTATAAAACACGATGTTTGACCCAAGTTATTCATCAGTCAAAGCTATCAGCCAAAAGAAGTAACACAGTTCTAATATTTTCACTTATAAAAATCGAAGATGAGTTCAAAAATCGCAATTATTTTCGTCTTGTTTTGTGTTGTTTGCATGGGAATGGCTCAGAGAACGGGCGGCAATCACGCAATGATTGGTGGAACCAAACATCAATTCCCGGGATATCCACAGTTCAACCCGAGGCCACGCGGTGGATGGGGTGGTCATCGTTTCCGGCGGGAAGCTCCACTTTACGTTTTATCCGATGATTCGTATGCAATGGAACCGGTTGCTGCACCAGCACTCTACGAATACTACGAGAACTGATTTATAAACATGATAATTATATTTATTTTCTTCTGTATATTTATTTAATAAATTAATCAACAAATCTACTTAACTGTATGGTTTTCGAATTATTTTTTATTATTGTTATTTTCGAATTTAACACTGTTCACTGTTGTGAATAGTAACGATTCGGTCTCTGTTTAAACAGATTGATAAAGGTATCTGTAGGGACCGAATAGTCATGATTAATAACGGTTTGAAATTTGGAAATATTTTCTATTATAATATATTATTTTATTATTATTTTTTTTTCTAATCGGTCAAAGTTGAGGAACTGTATACTGGAAAATCAAACTAAAATGGTTATTTTCGTTTGTAACATAAATTTCCTAATAATACTCGTAAATTATTATTTATTCACTTTTCGTAATTGACCTCCAATGCATCTTAGGAATAATCGGCGTCTTTGGCATTTTTAGGATAATTTAGTCATGAAACGCGAAAAATAAAATTTCTGGGGAGCAATTTTTTTTCCAAGTCAGTCACAATGCTTTATTATTAGAATAATAAAGTAATAATATCGATATCTCTCACACAACGTTTGTTATTTAGGTCTAGAGATCGAGCGTAGTGAGCAGCGTGCTTGTTTCACAATCATTACGTCGTAGGTTCGATTTCAACTCTAGGTAGTAGCATTTTTTTTAAGTAAGAATTTTTTCAATTGCTATGCAATGAAAAATTATTTGAAATAGAGTGGGCAAACGATGTAACAGTATAACAGTTCCACTTCTAGAAGATGGTTTCTGTTCACTTTCTATCATTCAGTCCCCCATAACATCTGAAATCTACTACAACTGAAATATATGCCCATTCGTTATTTTCGTTTCCACTCCCCTTTCCCTAACTTCCCAATATCATGCCTTTCCTCCATGAATGTGTTTGTGCATTGCACATAAATGCCGGATATTGCCTATAACACAAGTCATTCTGTAAAAAAAAATTAAAATCCCTTTATTTTCATCATTTCTTTATGGTCACCATAAAGGAATTTGTAATTAAAATTACCCTGCGTATAGTCTGATTTCAATTACCCCATGCCTTCTACTCCCTCCCATACAAAATGAGTCATTTTCGAAAATAATAATCAAATTTTCTTGAAAACCGTAGGAGCGAATAATTTGAAATTTAGAATATATTATTTTTACCATATATTTGATCTATGGTATACAAATTATTTGAATCCCTCCACTCCTTCCACCACCTCCCATACAAACTGAAGTTTTTCATTAAATACTATAAATCAATTTGCTCAAATTTTTTACTAAATCCTTAATTAGTATTACTTTATTATTTTAAATTGAAATTTTGTTTTTTCGCGTTTCATGACTAAATTAGCCTAAAAAAGCAAAAAAAAAAAATCCGTCCCGCCGTACGCCGTACATATGGACTCGTACCTCCAAGACCGTTAAAGGTAGAATGTTGATTTTTGGGTGGGTTATTAACTTGGTAAGTGAGCTCCATTATCCAAATTTTGGGGAGTGTGGAGTGGAAGGGGGAGGCGGGGGGATGGAAAAATATACACTTGCTAATATCTTCACCACGAATGCAGATAGAAAGATGAAAATCAGCACACGTATAGACATATTCCAAAAATAATTTAATTTTTTTATCCATTGGCGTCCGTAAAGGGGGGGCTAAAAACAAATTGTCGGCCGAATCTTTTTTTGAAATGGTTATATCTTCGAAACTACTTACCATAAAAAACTCATATTTTGGGACAATTAAGATGGCATATAGATCCACCAGAATCAGCTTAGAAATAGGCTAATTATTGTAAGGGGAAGGGTCGGGGGGGGGGGGGGGGTGCAAGGAAAAACACTTAAGAATTAATATCTCAACTATCTCTTAAGCTATGTAATTGAAATTTAAAACATATACTAAGCTATACTAGCGAAATACAAAAAAAATATAAAATTTGGTCATAATAGTAGTGGGGTGAAATGGGGAGCATTTGAAAAATGGTGCACTTTTCAAAATTAGAAATCATTATATCTCAAAATTGAGTACAGATATCGAATTGAAAATTCATCAGATTATAGAACTACATAATTTATAACTTTGATAAAAATTTTAAGTTAGGGGGTGTAAAGGGAGGGAGGTGGTAAGCAAAAATATCGAAAATTTTGAGTGAATTTTTTAGGACTCTGCTCAAAGATAGAAACTTTAAATTTTGCATGTGAATACATCTATTTGATATACACAGAAAAAAATAATAATTTGATCCACAATTGTTATGAACCGACCACGCCGGTCTAATGGGCACAAGCTGTTTCATGTGCAACGAAAAAAACACGAAAACTGAAAATTTTTGGATGTAATTTTAGGGTAGAAACTTGAAAATTTGGGAAATACATTTAAAAAAAATCTCTAAAAGTATGAAATATTAACTGGTCGAATACCTTCAAAACTTCTACCCCCTCCCATACAAAATTATTTTTTCGACCATTTTTAAGAAATTAATTATCACCTAACTATTAAAAGCTATCCATTTGAAATTTTGCATAAGAACTTATAAAAATATTTGCAAAGAAATTATTTTAAAAGTTTCAAAATCACACTTGCCCTTCTACCCCCTCCCATACAAAAGTATGATTTCGACCAATTTCATTAAATCAACTAATAACCAACAAATTAAAAGCTACGAACTTGAAATTTTGTACGAGCAGCTTACAAGAAAAAGGAAATAAAATTGCGTCACAAATTTTGCAATTCCCTTACCTCTTCTACCCCCTCCCGTACAAAATTATTTTTTCGAGCATTTTTAAGAAATCAGTTATCAGCTAACTCTTAAAAGCTATCCATTTCCAATTTTGCCTAAAAACTTATAAAAATAATTGAAATGAAATTCCTTTAAAAGTTTTGAAATCGCGCTTGCCCTTCTATCCCCTCCCATACAAAAGTATCATTTCTACCTATTTCATTGAATCAACTAAAAACCATCAAATTAAAAGCTACGAACTTGAAATTTTGTACAAGCACACTACAAAAGAAAGGGAATAAAATTGCGTCACAAATTTTACGATTCCCCTACCTCCTCTACTCCTTCCCATACAAATGTTTGGTTTCGTGAATGTAAAATGCACCGAATCCTATGAAAATTCTATGCAACTTCGTCTATGAAACACATTCTATACAGAGGATATTGGACGCGATTCAAGCAATTAATTAAAAAGCTATTAACATCCACCCACCCTTACCCCTCCTCCTCCCCTCATAAAAACCCAAACTTGCAGAAATGAATGAAATATTGTTAAATTGACAACAGCCCTGCCCAAGAACTCCCCTTCACTTAGCCTTCCCTAACCACTCTAACCTGCATATTGACCTTCCACACATCCGCAACTTGTCCCAAGAATAATAAAGTTTCGCCCGACTTGTTGGCAGTTTATTATAATTAATATCGGGGATAAGTAATCCAATTAGCTTCTCCCCTTCTACCTCCTCTCATACAATGTGATACAATATGACATCTTTTCAAAACTTCGATTTTCTTGAAAAGTTTGAAAGTTACTGATCTGAAATTTAAAATATATAATTACATGACGATTATAGTTGTTTCTCAAAAAACCGTTAAGAACCTCCCACTTCTTCTACTACCTCCCGTACAAACTGCACAATTTCACAAAAAACAATGCACTCATTTTCTTACTATCTATTCAATTTTTAAAGATTAAATTTGATACAAAACATTGTTATTGCTACTCTAGCATGATGTGAAACAAATTAATTCAATGCTGTCACTCCTTCTACCAATCCCCATATAAAATTTCTTAAGATTACAAAAAATTTCGATTTAATCTATATTACTGTATGATTAGGCTATACGCATAATCATAGTCCTCTTTTAATAATTTATGGTTCTGATACCAACAAAATAGAAAGCATTTCGCTCAAGGAGCCATTAAACTAAGCAGATTATGTATCCCACATAATGTTTTACTAACTACATTCTCGAAAAATTTCATTATTGCGATTCTTACGCGGACAAAGTCACAGGGGATCGCTAGTATTAAATAAAATATAATCAAGATAATTATCGCTAAATGATTTTTGGGATTCCCAGTTCTGAAGTAAATTGGTTGGAAATCCCACAAGTCGTTTAAATTTTTAAAAAATTAAATTGTTCTACTGCACTGCACATTTTTTTTACTTTTGTAGAAAAGGAGACTTAAAAATAATGTCGTGGCAGCACTTTGCAGAGACATCTATTGGTAGTTATGCTGAGTTTCACAAATAATATCTATAGAAGCATAGAACAAAATCAGTTCTTTTCCTCAAGGTGTGATTTTGAGCATCGGCATTTAGTTGTCGCCAGGACTTGTTTATTCCTCTGTCTTCTTGTACAACTGCTCACTTTCACGTGTTATATGTCTGACCAACCTGACGCCTTTTTTGAGGGTTATAATCTAGAACTTGTTTGGCGATGTTTTGCTCTGTTTTCCTTAATTTGACCAATCCAGTGCCACTTCCGCCTTTGAACCTCAATGCATATCTTAGTATAGCCATTTGTACTCCAAAGTTTGGGCCTTGAAGATAAGATCTAGTCAGAATATTCCTAAAATCCGTCGAAGGCATCGGTTTTTTAAAGTTGATGATTTTGTGTAACTATTTCTGAAGGTACAGACATAAACCTGGTTGGAATTTGATCAGTGAGAATTTATAATAGCTGAGCATTTTAGAGAAAATAATAAGTTGGACTTTTTCGAAAGTCTATGACAGGCTATTCAAAAAAAAAAAACTAGTTTGTCCTCCAACGATTACTTGGATTTTTTTATAACAATTCTAAATTACTTTTTTCAGCTTAACTGTATGAAAAAAAATCTTTACTATCTTTCATTCAAATGTGATGAACAGAATTAATTAAATAATATTTATTAATTAGTGAAATTGAAAATT
The DNA here is from genome assembly GCA_963669355.1 of Chorisops tibialis. Classification (NCBI taxonomy): domain Eukaryota; kingdom Metazoa; phylum Arthropoda; class Insecta; order Diptera; family Stratiomyidae; genus Chorisops; species Chorisops tibialis. Next base: position 24,112,335 of record OY770262.1, on the reverse strand, counting down.
AGTTTTAGAAGCATCAATACCGATTTTCTTCTTTTGCGACATGTTAAACCTTTTGAACATTAAAGCATTTCGATGAACGAAAGTTACAAGCTAAAGCGAAATTCTTATTTTTAGAAATGACTCTGATTAGTTCTTTAGAATCGGATTTCAACTAAACGAATTGTTCGTTTGAAATGTAAATCGATGGAAATTACTACAATAGTAGGCGAAATGAAACTGTTCAGATTTTGCATAAAAAAAGCATTTCACTTGAACAACGTGCAAAAGAAGAAGAAGCAGAAGACCGGTGTTAATCCCCCTTAACAAAGGTCAATTGGTAAACCAATAAATGTTATTATTGAAATTTTATTTGTAATTTCCCAACGCGATCGGAAGAACTAAACCCCCGAATTCAATAGAGAAATGCTAATCAGTGAAATATTTCATAAAAAAGTTTTCACTCAGATAACAATTTTTTCTGCTTCGCTGTGGTGATTCCCAACAAGAAATTCAGTCGAACGTCTCGATACGTAATTATGTATAAAAGGCAAATCAGCTTCTACAGAGAGCACATACCAAATCTAAATCTTTAACTCGTAAAGTTATAAACCAGTTTTGCATCTAATAAAAAAAAATTCTTCACAATGAATTCAAAGCTTTTGATTGTGCTGATTGTCGCCAGCTTAGCTTGTATGGAATTGGCATCAGCAAATTTGCATCGAACACCATTTGGAGGACGATCCACTGGACCAAGAGGGAGGACCAATCCTTTCTCGAACAGAATTCCGAATCGTCCTCTCCGATTGAGCAGAAGTATCGAATTTCCAGCTGCCGAAAACTATGAATACGTGTTTATTCCGGAGAATTAGTTTATAATATTATGTGATTTTTTTTTTCTAGAAATTATAAATAAAATTATTTAATTTATTAATCAATAATAATAATCACTATCAGGATTCCTTAATGCAAGGAATTGCCATAAAATCGATTCCAAGTATAAAAATGGAAATCATTTTATCCTTTGGCTCATCATTTAGTGAAGGGACAAAACAAACGTCAATATCCCAAAACCAACACATTAATAAACAGAGCACAGTAAATAAACAAAAACTAACATAAATTAGTGTCAACTAGCGTTAAGTCTGCGTCTTAAACATACTTTATCTATAGAGAAGTCAAATACATCAATATTTTCGTTAACTTCTCTTGCAAGACGCGAGATTGGTTCATTCATACCATAGTTAGTCCGGTGAAAGGAAATCTTCAACAATCTAGGATGCCTCGGTAAAAATTGACCAGCAGCAAATTGCATCAAACCCAAAAGTGAGGAGGAATCCACCACCCCAGTGAGAAGTTGATGAGCAAAAACTACGTCAGCAACTTCACGTCGTCTCGAGAGTGATGCCATATTTAGCAACTGAAGCCGGTCAATATAAGGAGGAAGACGAACTCTATCATCCCAATTAAGGTGACATAATGCAATTCTCACAAATTTGCGCTGAATAGATTCAATTCTGGCAATATGCACATCATAATAGGGAGACCAAACTTGAGAAGCATAATCAAGATGACATCTGACAAAGGTGTTATACAGACTCAACCTAACAAAAGAATTGTTAAATTCCTTGGATAAGCGAGTGGTGAAACCCAGCATTGAATTACCCTTTTGCACAATCTTATTTATATGCAAGCCAAAATCAATCTTCTGGTCAAATATAACGCCCAAGCCAACAACTGAATTAACACGATCTAAGATACAGTCATTGAGACTGTAAGTTACTACAAACGGTGAGAATTTACGAGTAAATGACATTACATGACATTTATCCAAATTCAATCGAAGGCCATTATTGCGACACCAGTTACTAAAATTTAACAAATCCTCCTGAAGAAGATTATCTGAGTTAGAACTAATAGACCTAAAGATTTTAATGTCATCAGCATAGATGAGTACTTCCGAATATTTAAAAACAGAGGCTACATCGTTAATGGCCAGGATAAATAGAAGTGGTCCCAAATGACTTCCTTGAGGGACCCCAGAAAGCGCAGTAAATGGCTTAGACGTACAATCACTCCATCAGATTAGTAACAGTGGACCTATTCCTAACAAAACCATGTTGTTTACTCGAAATTATTGATTTACAGTGAAACGACATGCATTCATACACTATAGACTCAAATAGTTTAGGAATAGCCGATAGTTTAGCTATTGGCCGATAATTTTCAATAGCAGATTTTGCACCGCTTTTATGAGTAGGTATGATGAAGGACGACTTCCACACATTAGGAAAAATCCCCGTTATTAGGGATCTTTGAAAGAGGTGAGAGAGTGGTTCAGCAAGAGAGAGACAACAACGCTTAAGGACAACAGCAGGAACACCATCTGGGCCAGGAGAAGACACTTCTTTAAGGCGGGCGATGTGATTGACTATATCATTACAGAAAATTGGTAAATCAGACAAAGTAGTCAAAGTAGTTTGTCTAAAGTCATCAAAATACGCCATATCAGGGGAAAAGCTACTACTAGTAAAAGATCCACTGAAGAATGTGGCGAAAAAATTACAAATAGTAGCTTGATCGTTACTATCATTGCCCAGGAATTGAAAAGAAGCTGGATAACCATCTGATTTACGCTTACAATTAACGAATTTCCAAAACTTCAGGGGATCTCTAATAATATCCGACTGCATTTTAATTAAATACTCAGAATATAAGCGAGTAGATAAATCCTTAAAAAGGTCATAATATTCCTCATACAGACAAAACTCAGTATCATTCTTCGACCTAGTATACCTCTTCCAGGCAGCATTACGAGCATTGCGAATTACACGCAACTCGCTAGTATACCAAGGGTACGACGATGAGATGTTCCTGCGATAGGTAAAAGGAACTGTAGCAACAAAAAATTGATACAGAACATAATAAAACTCAACTACAGCACCTTCAAAATCAGGATTGTCAAGAATTTCATTAAAGTTAAAGTTAGATATAAGGTAGTTCAACTGAGAAAAATCTGCTTTATTAAAATCAAAAGAAAGCTCCTTCTCACTAGGGCTAACAATATGCTCCTCGTCAATAATAACAAAAATATTAATAGGAGGGTGCAAGACATCAATGGTAGTAATTGAAGTTAAGCTCTCATCCACGGAACATGCACAGTAGTCAGAATAAAAAATTAGGTCAAGCTGTCTTCCATAGGAATTCCGAACAAGGCTAAGTTGATGGAGACCAAGTGCAGTTATAGTATCTACAAAAAAACATTCAAGCGAGGACGAAGCATCAGAAACTAAGAGAGTAGAATCATCGTCAGAGAGAGACCAAGAAAGACTTGGAATATTAAAATCACCCAATAAAATGAGTTCGTCAGAGATATTCATACTATTATGAACAAAAGTTATACAATCAACTGTTCTTTCGTATAAAATACAAGGACTCGACGGAGGAATATATGTCAAAAAGACATAAATATCCTTATTATGAAATACGAGTTTAACACATAAGAACTCCAGACCGTGAGGGTTCGGGACAGGAACAACTACACAATTAATGCAGCTACGGACTGCTAATAACACTCCACCACCCTTCAATCTCAGATCGGAAACATATCGATCCCTACGAAAGACTTCAAAGTCTGAACTAAAAAGTTCACAGTCAGAGAAACTACAATTTAGCCCCGTTTCAGTAAGTGCAATAACATCATAGGAAGAATTCTGAGACGAGGCAAATAACGCCTGAGTTTTGGTGCGCAGTCCATTTACGTTTTGATAGTAAAGGGACAGTTGTCTAAGTTGTTTGGACCAGAACCAGGAGCATTATTACGACGAGATATAAATTCTTTAAGAAATACTCCAGAAGGCCACGAATCAATATTTAACAACTGATTGAATAGATCAGTATTAGTCAAAACAATTTTAAAGGAGGCAATGGAACTAGTTTCTTTACTAATTTTATCACATTTAACCGCTGATCCTGTTGAAATAAATTTTTTTGAAACCAGATAGCTTATGACATCATCCGGGGAAGTTCGAGGATCAAGTCTAGAAACGAAAATGGCTTTTGGACGAGGAACAATAGTAAGCAGATGTGGCTGTGTTAGTATAGAAGAAGAAGAACCAGTGGAATTAGCATCAGTAAGAGGCATTTGAGAACTATTCGAGAAAACTTGGGTAGATTTCAAGGGTGCATAATTTTTATTAACGGATGCCTTCGAAGAGGGTTGACCAATATTAGGAGATGTAGACTTCGAGGGCGCAGAATTATTATTAGCGGATGCTTTAGCAGAAGCTTGGCTAATATTAGGAGATGTAGATTTATTCACTCGAGTCTTTTTGCGGGTAGGACGTGGATGAAATACAAGACTATCAATATTGCTATCCGCTCCCACCGAATTGCAGTTATCACTCGGAGAAGCAATTCCAGTAACACAATTCAGCACGTTATTATCATTAGTGGTGTCAGTAGAAATGTGCTTATTGCAAGGCATAATCTCACAACAAGTCGAAGCATCAACCAAAGTTGGATTGTCTGTACTAGTCGAACAATCTACTAACGTGTTAGTCTTTCTAATTGAATTAAAAAAGTTGTTAACTGTTACAAACGCACCAGTTACACTATCAAGTTGCGCCTTAATTTTCGCCATTTCTTCACCAATGCTAGACATCTTAAATGATATAGAGGATAGTGAGAGGTTCCTACAATCAGTACAGTACCAATAAAGCCCTGGAGTAGAGTTAAGCCTCTCGGCAAAAATATTAGTAAGACCAACGCACTTCGCATGATAATTTCTCCCACAAACGCCAAAACACGTAAAAGATGGTGTTGAGGATTTCGACTCAATACATTTTTTTGCATTGCACAAAAAACCCATATTAATTTCTCAAAAGCCTAATAATAAACACAGTAGGTAAGGTTTAACGCCTATTAATATGCAAACTAATTGCAAAGAAAAATTATGGTTGCGTTTTAGATAACTTGGCAAGACGAACAACCAAAGACTTAAACCTTTATCAGAACAGCTGAAGAATATCAAAATGACAAAGAACAGCTGATTATAGGAAAAAAAAGCGCAAAATAAAACTAACAAGAGCAACCTGTATTCAAGCAATAATCGCAAAAAATACACTCAATACCCGGACAAACTATGAAGAACACCAATCGATAACAATAATAATAAAATAAGAAAAAAAAAAATATCTTAGAAACACGATTAAAAATCAAACAAAAAAATAAATCACGGAAAGAACACTGACACTAGTTGACACTTCAACACTAAAACTGACACTAGTATATGAATATTATTGTATTTATCTACTGGCGATCGTACGCGTAAGAATTGTAATATTATAATTTGCAACTTTTGAGAATATATTTAGTAATATGGATTGTATCAACAAGAGGTGTAGGATTTGTTTTCAAGACCGAATCAGAGAACGTACGGCGCTGCTGGTGATCCGCCACTTGCAGTTCATGAGCCAATTGGACCTTGTACGTATGTTCAGCCAAAACTTTCGTCAATATTTGCTGCAGTGTGGACGTGGAGAGGTCGAGGTGCTGAGCACGGTGACGAATGGAGATATATCGTTTATTTTCAACATTGTCCTTCACTGCGGCGATATTTTCGGGAGAGAAAAGGTTTTCCCGAGAATAAAAAACGTTGAGATAAAAATTATCAGGGAGAAATGATTGAAGGAGGCGTGGTGGTAATATCGACGGAGAGGAGACCTTTCATCAAAATGTGAAGATTTTTGCAGATCTTGGCGACATCTATCTTACTTTATATAAATTTTTTGATTGTAACTTACCTAAGAATTTAAGAAAATCGCTAGAAGGTTCCGAATTTAAATCCGTTATCACTCATTATTATGGTGATTGGTTTTTAAAATTAAATCTATGGATCTTTATGAAACTAGTTTTGAGATTAACATGTCAGAACGAGTGTTGGTCACTTAACATTAGTACTTTAAGGTTCTAAATTTCATCACTAACCTAGAATGAAAAATTTACATGTTTAAAAACTTCATCGATGACTTTATATGGTATTAATTCGTAAATACATGTGTACATAAAAATTATCGTATATAATTTAAAACATTGCATGATCTTGCTAAAGAATTGCTTCCCCTACTTATAAAATTATGCCGGTGGTGGACAAAAATTTCGGAGGGGGTTAAGGGGAGGCAGGGTAACACTAGAACCGAATATCGCAACCAAAGCTGAAAATCGATATACAAATAGAGAGGTTTATGGGGGTCCGAAAAAGGGGCGTTAAAAACAGCCGATTTTGTTGTCAATGATTAGATCCTCGGACTTACTTAATATTAAATATTCATGTACCTAGTCAAGTCATAAATATTGGTACACAGAAAAATCGACGCCAAATGAAAACGAATTATTTTTTCTCAAAACTTTTTTTTTTCTTTTTATTGGGCTATTCAATGGCTACAAATCTTAGAACAACTTATTCGAAATGACTTCCATTTGCCTTCCAGCACGACTTGAAACGATCTGGCCACTCATCGATCGCGAGACGCACTTCATACATGGGGAAATTGTCCACTGCACGGACAAGGGCTCGCTTCAACGACTCAATATTTGGATGTCGAGTAGAGCAAGCCATGCCCTCTAATACGGACGGTTGAGGTCTGGACTACCAGCTGGCCAATCATCCGTTGATATGAAGTCCAGAACGTTGTTTTTTAACCCACAGTTGAGTCGTTTTTGCCTTGTGAGCTGGAGCAGAGTCTTGCTGGAAAGTCCACGGGTTGTTGGCGAATATTGATTGGTTGAGAGGCTTCACAATGGGTTCCAAGACGGTATATCTACTTTAGCCGATGTTTTCACTCCTTTTTCGCAAAAATGGAGCTTGGTAATGCCATCGTAGCTCACTCCCCACCTTACCATTACAAACGCGGGATGGTGGCCTCTTTCGCCCTCGGGATGAGTTGGGATGCTTCTCTGGATGACCGAGCATACACATGGTCGTTCTGTTTATTGAACGATTTTTCTACGGTGAAGATTTTCTCGCCAGTAAACAGAATTTCTCTGTGAGCGTTCTTCGCGTACCGGCTGCGTAATGCTTTCGAATTTTGCTTGCGTTTTTCATTCAATGCGGTCGTGAGCAGGTGTCCAGTGTGTCGCTTGTACGCGCTGAATCCCAAATCTTCTTTGATAATGCGAGACATAGATTTTTTCCGAAATTTGCATTTTCTGTTTTCGCAGCGGTTTTCGGTCGATTCGTTTCTTCACGGCTTTGATCGCTTTCGGAGTTCTCACAGTGCGCGGACGGCCAGATCTTTGACGGTCTCGTACTCCACCAAACATCCTCAAACAACTTCACAGCACGATACACAAAATTGCGAGTGATTCCAAGCAGTCGCAACGTCCGAAAGATATCGCCTTTTTCCATGTTGCATTTTAGTAGGCCATCTACAACAATACGATTTTCGATGTCACCCCATTCCATGATTGTAAACAATTGATGCCAAAAACTTTTCACGTGGTTATGAAGCAGAAATGTCAACTGTCAAATCGCAGTCAAGACGAAATGGATGCGCCCAATATTGCATTCGTAATGAATGTGTTTAGTTGTGTACCAATATTTATGACTTCACTAGGTAATATAACCAAATAAGTGGTACATAAATCCACCATAATCAACAGACATTTGATCAAAATAGTAGTGGGGATAAATTGAGAGCATTTCAAAAATTGAGCACTTTTCTAAATTTTAAGCCGTTTTATCTCAAAATTGAATACAGATATTAAATTGAAATTAAGTCAGATTTGTGGCGGCTGTAGCGATGCAGTACTAACTGACTAAGCCGCGAGGTCTAGATAGCTCATAACGGTCGCTTTGCAACTCGAATTTCCCAGGTTCTAATCCCACTATCTGCACGGTATTCCCTTAGCGTCTAAGGCAGGACTTGCTTACACTAGAGTCACTTCATACAAAATGAGGAAAACACACTGTAACAGCATATATGCGAATTCGAGTTTAATGATTTCTTTTGCAAAATTCATCCACCCTATGATAAATTGTTGCTTAACAATTTTTATTTGTGACTTTTTAGTTAAGTATTATAACCCGCGCACAGTTCTTGATGTTCAGAACGTATCAAAAAAAAGGTCGAGACTTTTCAATTTCGCTCCAAATATTGGACTTCACCTTTGCCAAATTATGGTATGGCCTCTAGTGTTCCATGGAGTAACTATAGCTTACACAAGCCTTACTGATGAGTTGGTCGTAAACTGGCCTGGGACGAAACGTATCAAAGCGCAGTAGCCGCTCTCTAGCTACAGATTGTAGAGCTATATGATATATAGCTTCGGTAAAATTTTGAAGTTGTAGGATATAAGGGCGCGAGGTGGTTCATCAAAATGTTGAAAATGTTTTGTAATTTTTTAAGCTCTGATAAAATGTAAGAATTTCTAATTTTGCAGATACATACACCCATTTGATATATGTACATAAATATAAAATAGTATTTTGAATCAGAGCTGTAATGAAAAAAAATTAAACAACGAAACTCAAAATTATTGATTGATTGTTTCAGCTGAAAACTGAAAGTATCTTTTCGACGATTTTCAACAAATCAATAAATTATCACCAACACATTAAAACTAACAATTTGCAATTTTGTACGAACATTTCCAAAACAAAGTTGCATCGAAAGTTTTGAAAACTTTCTATGCAAAAGCACGATTTCAACCAATTTCAATAAATCAACTAATAAACAAATAATTAAAATAGATTGGTGAATGTTTTCACGGTGCATTTTGAATTAAAAGAAAAGATTTCCGGATTCTACATTGTTACGCTTTATTATTCGTGACGTTTCGGTCTGTTCTGAGACCTTTATCAAACATGGAATTTGATAAAGGTCTCAGCAGAGACCGAAACATCACGAATAATAAAACGTAACAGAGTAGAATCCGGAAATCTTTTCTTTTAATAAAAAATTATTAAGAGCTACGAACTTGAAATTTTGTACGAACACCTTTCAAGAGAAACTTAATAAAATTGTATCACAAATTTTACGATTCCCGAAATTTCTCTTCTTTTCTTTTGTTTCAGTGGCACTACAGCCCAAATCGGATTTTGGCATCCTAATCTTTAGCTTCCTTAACATTTTATTTATTATTGTGAAAGGGTTGTTAGCCCTTCGCACAACCCTCTATCTAAGAATTTTTATGTTCGCAGATTGAGGTGGCTAAGATATACGCACGCAAGTAATGTGCTGAAATTATACGTCGACCCGGGTTTGAATTCCTCCTGACCTTCGCATTATCGACCAATACTAGGCTACATCCTAGCATCGGAATTGCCCCCGGTAATTAGGCATTTACTATTCTAAAAGGAGATCATTATTTAGCATTATTAAAGTTTTGATTGTCATCGTAACGAATTTTTGTTTTTCTGAACACTAGAATTTTCGGAACTAGCACTCCCCAAAGGATTGGATTGGGAAAAGTCTTTTGTCAACGAATCATTATGCTCATTAAGCCTTTCATTCCCAATTAGCTTATTGTAAATTTAAGGAGCCTGCTTCGCTAGCTGCATTCCTCAAATTAGCAAATTGAATTGCAATTTAATTTCATTCCCTAATTTAGCACAAAATTCAAAATCCTTCCGCATTGTTTAGCTTCTCTATTATTATAACACACACGTTAATTGAATTTGATGCAATCATGTGCGCGTGTAGCTTGACAAAATAGCCAACGCGACTCCAAAATGCTAAAAGCTAAACAAGTGGAGAGGCATGTGCTTCATTAGCACTGCTCGCCACTGCATTATAATGCACATGATGCATCGTAGATTTAAAGATAGCCTACCACCGAAATTTCGTATGGTGCCTTGTTATGTTCTCAAAAGATATACGCTAGCTGGGCTGACCCGTTTGCAAGCAGCTATTTTTATAGCCAAACGGGACGGTAAGGCCCTACAGCACATTTCCATTGATTATGTCATCTCTAGCGTAACAACATACACGTTAATGTTTCTGTGTGTAATATTGGAAAGCTGACCCGGATGTTGCGCCATATATAGAGTCGTCCTGCTGCTGGGCAATCGAACACAGAAGTGTTTGCGTTCTCTTCTGGTTTTTTTTTCGTTATCTTTAATATGATAAATAAAGTTCATGTGGGACAAACAGGCGGCACCCGTATGTCTTCTGAGGGCGAAAATTGAGAGAATCCTTTATCATATTCCTTAGAATGATTCAATGATAATAAATACATGGAAGGAGTAGGATACGAAGAACAAGTTGGCGATGGTGAAAAGAAAAGTTTGCGTTGTATGATTTCTATGTGTTATAAAGGGATTGAGTGTATTCATTTCATAAATTTGTTCTTTTTATTGCGTATATTTTGTATTTACTTGTTTCCACAATGGTTCGGATGGTGTAATTTTTTTTATGTAGGCGAAGAAGAACTGAAAAATTATGTTTGTTTTCGATTTGACGAAGAAACATTGACGACATATTAAAAAATTGGTTTTGGCGAAAAACAATAGGAATGTGAAGCAATTCTATCGACAAACGATAATACGAGTCTCTCGTAGTCCGTAAATTAATGTTGTAAATTTCTTTACAACATTCACGCTTTTACCAAAATGATATTAATTCTGTTTTCGGTTTCCTAGTAACTCTCATTTAATAGCACGGCTCGATTTACTTGTTGAACTCGAATACTCTTCTTTAAATGACAAGGCTTGGTTATCCTTTATTTTAAAAACTGATCGAACTATTCTACTTTGTTGTTTGGCTCAGACTGCACGATGAATCCCAGTCCCTCTGGTCCGGGGACGGTACTTAATTCCGCTGTTGGTTTTTTTTTTCGTTCGGCTGCACGATGTCCTGAATTCGTGCTGAGCCTGAGCCAGTCGTAGGGTTCGTATTTAGGGATTACCGGTTTTCTTCGGTCATCCCACCGCTGCCACCATAAATTAATTACATTTCTCAACTCTTCTTTAAATTGCTCAAGCCTATACTGCTCTTACGTAGTATAGTGTGCTGCAGTCTACTCTATACTCAGCTTTAATGTATTCTAGTTAATTCGACTCTGCTCTGTCCCATTCAATTCTACTCTAGTCCACCCCACTTTAATCTTACTTTCTATCTTTTTCCAATTTCACTACAGCCCAAATCGGACCTTGGCCTCCTGACCTTCAGGTTTCTTAACATTTTATTTTTTTTTGGGGAAAGGTTGTTAGTCCTTCGCAAAAACCGCTTTCTAAGAATTTTCATTTTCGCAGATTGAGGTAGTCCAGACATACCCATGCAAGAAGTGTGCTGGAATTGTACATCGACCGTGATTTAAACTAACCACCTTCGCATTTCGGTATCCACTATACTACACGATATTTTCCCCTACCCTTCTTTGAACCACACGTCATTAGTCTGGTATGTCTTAGTTCTCTGCAATCTACTCTGTGTTAAACTCCAGTCTGATATACTCGACTCTAGTCTATTATGTTCTACTTCACTCTAACAATTTATTTTACATCCTTGTTGTAGATAACTTGCATTAAAGACCACTGCAGTGTACACTGTAAAAATATTGACGGTTGATTTTGATGAAGCTCTGGGGAACGAGAGGCTATGCGAAAAAAATGTTGAAATGCATTCTATTTTGAATTAAATATCTTTTAAGTCGGAAAACTTTTTTTCTTTAATTTCTGTCCATTCCCAAGCGCTCTACCTTAAAAAGACGTTGAGCTGGAGGCAGTGGCGTAACTAAGAGCATTGGCGCCCCACGCGAAATTTTCATAGCGCTCTCTACCCGGAGACACACTTATTGCGGTAAAATTGTTGTACAAGTTCATAAACCAAAAATTAAGTACTATGCACAGTTATACCGAATATACCCGATTTTCTTTCGACATGTTTAATAGTGAATAATTTTTATACCCTAGATCGAATCTGAAATTATTAATAGTTTGCTATGAAATTTGTAAAGTCAAGACATGCTTGCACCGAGTTGCCAAGGGTACAAAAATATTTGTTCTCGCATCACATACGTCTGTACGACCTTTCGCTCTCAAGTTTGAAATCACTGAGCTAGAAAGCACAAATTTTAAAATTTCGTACACATTATTTTTGGTAAAAAAGTAAAGTGGTGTTCATGAACTTGCCACCCACTCCACTCCTTCTACTATCTCTCATACAACAACACAATTTCAGAACTGTATTACAAGTCAATATTCTCTGAAGATATAATTGCTACTGATCTGAAATTTCAAACTTATCACTATCATGATAATTTTATTTATTTCTTTAGAAAAAACTTAAATCCTCTCACTCCTTCTACCACTTACTGCACAATTTCCCGAAATGCAAAACACCGTTTTTCCCGCACTCATAAAATTTATGATCCTCAATTATGGTGTAGCATTTTGATCTCAACATAGTTTGATATGAGAGGGAATTAGTTTTGATCACACCGCTCCTTCTATCACTTCCCATATATAATGACACAATTTTACAACTTAAAAAAAACGTTGATTTTCTTGAAAAATATCCAAGCTAGGTCTCTGAAATTAAAAAATTAAAACTGGCATTCATTAGTTTTTATTAAACAATTTTAAATTCTTTCATTTCTTTAACCCCCTCCCACACAAACTACACCATTTCATGAAATGCAGTGTACCAATTTTCTCAGTACCTATCAAAGTTATGAACCTGAATACAAAAGTATTTTGGTAGTAATTATAGTGAGATGTGAAAAAATAAGCTCGATCCCGCAACCCCTGCCCACACAAAATGGCTTAACAGTTTAACAACCTTATATTGTGTCGATTTTCATTAAACGTGTAAAGGTTACTGATCTGAAATTCAAATCCGTTGTACATTCATGGTGTGAAAAAATTAGTCTACTGCCGACTAGTGCTCTGTTATGGCAGCGAGACGTGGGCATTCACGCGAACTTCCGAAAAGCAATTAAAGCTTTCGAAAGAAAGGTCCTTCGAAGAATTTTGGGACCTGTGAAGGAAGGAACGGAATAGCGAATAAGATATAACAATGAGTTTTATCAACTCTACGACGAGCCAGAAGGTTCAACGTTCATCAAGCTACGTAAACTGCAGTGGGCTGGCCATGTAGTGAGAATTGAAGACAGAAGAATCCCCAAACGTGCTCTTAAAGGCGAAGCGAGTGATTACCGGCCAGTAAGCAAACCACGCAAGCGATGGGAAGACTCGGTTGACGAAGACAGCAAAGCAGTTTTAAAAATTTGCAGCTGGACGATGCGGCCTTTTGATCGAGATGATTGGAGGCGACGACTTCAGGAGGCCAGAGCCCTATTTGGGCTGTCACGCCATTGATGATGATGTCTAATGGCTGGATCAACCAAAAATTTTGTGAATCACAAAATTCGTTACGATCTCTCGTCTATCTCTCTAATCTCAACTAAGCAATAAGCACGAAAATGTCGATAAACTCAAAATATACGTTCGAAAAAAATCCAGCTGCTGAGCTATGGGTGCCTGGTGTTTAAGGTCGGATTTGTATGAGAAATCGTGAAATTTTTTAACCATGATCTGACGAAATTTACTGAGTCGAAAATGAACGAAAACAAGGTAGCGATAGCTCACAATGATTTCCGCGACATTTTCCCGAGAATACAATAACAGGAAAACACGTTCTACTCGTCTACGTCTATATCTCGCCAAATACTTCGATTAAAAAAATGCGTGAAATTTTCGTCTTTTTCTTTTGTTTAATTTTACCTACTGGTCGGATGAGATTATGGACGTCTGTTGGTCGGAGCTCTTTTTGTGGGATTTTCTATTGTTGGCTACCCGAGTTGTGAGCATTGTGCTGTTGCTGTTGGCTTCTGCGTCGTCGGGATATTTGGCCGCGTAAAGAGAAGGCGAACATAACACAAAAGAAGTCGTGGACGCTGCTCAGGATCGCGTGCCTTGCAGAAGATAGAGGAAGAGCAGTGGTCTTCATTTTCGTCTCTCTCCACCTTAATACCTCCATTTCCTCTTCCTATACCGACATAGCTGTGCATTGCATTAAAGGGTGACCCCTAAGTTATACTCGGTGCTGTTAAAAAAAAAAAACTGCATGTCTATCTCTCTCGCATTTGTGTGGGTATGTATATATTATGTAGTTTTTATAATTAATCTAACGGTCATCATCACAGTGATTTGCTACTCGACGCGACGAACTTTCATTGGGTGTCTATCTGTGAGTCTATCGCTCTCGTACTTTTGTATACAGAATGTATAGTATTTAACCAACACTCTTCAGCACAATATACATATATATGACATATCCATCTTTCTTATATACTTCCGTGCAGCGGAGGTAATATTTTTTTTATCAAAAGATCTTAAAATTGGGAAAAAATAGATTCGATATCTCGGATCTGCATGGGTCAAATTGAACTTCAAAACCTGCAAATTTTCCTTATACAATATAATCCGACTATAGAGGTTAGTTGACGTGCATAGAAAATCGAAGTTGCGAATCTACAAAACTATGGAACCATATCTTGTTTGTTTTACGTGACAGCCTGATACTGAGTCTTAATGCCACGACTGTCGTGAGCATTGTTTAAGACGACAATCATTCATCTTCGTGTGGTCACCATTCACACTGGTAAAAACCTTCACTCTGTTTTCCTTCCGCCATTAAGTTGAGATCTGAGTTTAGCGACCGGAATAACTCCCTATGGGAAGCAACGTAATGCTTGTTTGATTACGCAGCAGAGTCAAATTCCTAGATATTATCTAAAGTAATATCATCCGCAAAGCTTAGGATTGGATTGAGAGTAGAAGACAACAGATCAATGATAAATACTAAGAACAGCACAGAGAACAGAGAGAACAGAGACAGATCCCGAGGGACACTGGAATTGATTGGGAAGGAAGAAGAAATTACTCCATCTGATAGTACTCATGTATGGCGACTGAACAAGGAACTCTCAATCCATTCAATGAGGCCAATGGCCACCAACTTTACAAGAAGACATTGAATCCAAACTCTGTCAAAAAATGTTACAATATGAAGTGTATGAGTTTGACCTACCGGGTCATAGCGACCTGCTAGGTAATGAGGCAGCAGACACGCTTGCACGGCAAGGATCTGCAAACATCAATTCCACTAGGAAGTCAGTCGATGTAGCACCAACAGTGCTGAAAACTAGCATCAAACAAACTATTTTGGATTCTTTCTTGGGAGGAACCGAATAAAAATATTACAGCTCAGCTGCTACAACGTAGTCACTATAGCATCCAAACTATTGTTGGCCTGACCACAGGTCATTGCTTGCTAGAGCTGCATGCATTTAGGATGCGAATCGCGAGCAACAGCCTTTGCAGAGGTTGCGAGGAAGACGAAGAATCTATCGAACATTATCTTTGTCACTGTCCGCAAATCTCCAACAGTCGTCTCCTTTCTTTAGACTCTAGATTCTTCTCAAAACTAGCCGACCTCAGAGGCGTCCAACATTCGAGCCTGCTACGGTTCGCGAACCGAACCAAGTGGTTAGAGCAAGAAGTGTGACTTCTATTTTGTAATAAAGAGGAGTACAATGGACCCAACTAGATGGCCTCAGTGAATTGTGGTTCTATGGAACCATCCTTCTACAACCTGAGCCTAAACACGAGTTCGCCGTATTTGTGCAAGCAGGAGTTCGAACGTTCCGTCTGATAAATCAAGAGATCAACAGTCGACCCTTAGCTTTGCTTCCTTTCTTTGGAATTGGCTGAACATTCGAAAATCTCGACACTTGTGGAAAGCACTCAGAAGAGTTTATTGCACCAGTTAATTAATATCTTATTTATTTTTTAACACTTTATTTAAATAACATTTTAAATAACCAGAACAATATTATAATTATTTCATTGAATATTTTTAAATTAAATTAAAATTAAATTTCATAATAATTTTTATTTTTTATTTTGATATCTTTTTTTAAGATCATGACTTGCTTATCTTACAGTCGTACAATTTATATTTTTTAATAAGATCAGAACTAAGTAAAATCACGTTAGGATTTTTATGTAGTAATCCGATTTATTAACTGAATTAAAACTAAGTGTCGATACTGCTACATCACTCCCCCTCCAGCATAGCGTTACTTTATTTCAAAAGAAACCCTTCTTGGTTTGTTACAATCAAGAGACATGGTATCATTACTACTATATGCCGGCTTTAACCTGTCAATACTAATTGATTTATTTTTTCCATTTATATCCACAATAAAAAATTTTTTTAATTTTCTTATTATTTTGTATGGACCTTCATAAGGTTGAACTAACGCTGTTTTGACTTTGTCTGTACGAACAAAAACAGATTCTGCGTTCTCAAGAGAACTAGGGAGATAAACATTAGTTTTAATTATACTCCTGGGTTGTGTTTGCTGAATATTTTGCATTTGAGTTTTTAACTGCTTTGCAAAATCGCTTGAAAGTGGTTCATCTGAATGTGTACTTGGTAATGAGAAATCTCCGGGAACGCGTAATGTTTCTCCGTAGACTAATTCTGCAGGACTGCACTTCAAATCATCTTTAGATGTGGTACGAAGTCCTAATAGAATTAATGGTAGCTCATCACTCCAATTTATGGTGTTGTTGCGCGCCATTAATGACGCTTTTAAAGTACGATGAAATCGCTCTACCATACCATTTGCTTGTGGGTGGTATGCAGTCGTGCGAATACGGGTACAACCAAGAATTTTGTTTACTTCTGCAAAGAGCTTCGATTCGAATTGGCTGCCACGATCAGTGGTAATCAATTTAGGGATTCCAAATCGTGAAATATATTGATGAACGAATGTCTTAGCGACTGAAATTGTGCTCATATCTTTGAGAGGATATGCTTCCGGCCATCGGGTAAACCTGTCTATCACTGTGAGAATGTAGTTATTATTATTAGATGACGGAAGTGGTCCTACTAAATCAATATGAATGTGGTCAAATCTTTTAGTAGGCGTATTGAAATGTCCGAGTTCAGATTTTATATGCCTATGTACTTTTGATTTTTGACATGAAATGCATGATTTTGACCACTGATTCACTTGTTTGTTCAGATTGGGCCAGAAGTACTGAGAACTTATTAATTTTCTAGTAGCACGAATACCTGGATGAGACAGATTGTGAATTGAATAGAATATTTGTCGTCTCAATTCTTCTGGAATGTACAACCTAGTTTTATTTGTACTAATTTCGCACCATAGTTTATTATTCCATAATGGGTATTCTAGTAATTTAAATTTAAATTTCGAACTAGTATTCTCGGATTTAGTTAACAGAGTTTTAAGTTCTTCATCTTTTTCTTGTAATCGCATTACCTGATCGATATCAGAAGAAATCGATAGAGTGTCTACGTCTTTAAAAGACCGTGAAAGGGTATCTGCTACTACATTATTCTTCCCAGATATATGAATAATTTTATTTGTAAATTGGGAAATGAATTCCAATTGACGCGTCTGACGAGGACTACGTTCAGTTTTTGATGATAACGCTCTTGTGAGGGGTTTTTGATCCGTGTAAACACTGAAATCTCTGCCCTCCAAGAAATATCGAAAATGTTTAATTGACAAAAATATTGCTAATAATTCTCGGTCGAACGCGGAATATTTTTGTTCGGCCGAAGTTAACTTTTTGGAAAAGAAAGCTAATGGCTCTAATACTCCATTATTTATTTGTTGAAGTACCGCTCCTACAGCTATGTTTGAAGCATCTGTTGTAAGAGTAAGTTGTGAGTTGTCTATCGGATGAGATAGCAAAGTTGCTTCACAAAGTGCTTTTTTAATTTTCGAAAAAGATTCCGTACATATATCTGGCCACTCAACTATCTTTTTACTTTTAGATTGCAGTAATTTTGTCAAGTGTGCATGGATAGGTGCTAACATTTCTGCTAATTTTGGTAGAAATCGATGGTAATAATTCACCATGCCAATAAATTGTTGTATTTGTTTAATAGATGTCGGAATTGCTAAGTTGTTAATAGCTTCTACCCGATCTTTGGACGGTGAAATTTCCGTCTTTTGTGATATTATGACTTAAAAAGTCCAAAAAAGTGGAACCTAAAACACATTTCCTCGTCTTTATTCGTAAACCATAGTGTTTAAGGCGTTGAAATACCATGTGTAGATGTTCACAATGTTCTTCTTTGGTTTTACTTGCAATAAGAATATCATCAATATAAACAAATACGAAATCGAGGCCTTTAACAATTTCATTCATAAAACGTTGAAATGATTGAGCTGCGTTTCGTAAACCGAACGGCATACGAACGAACTCGTACAATCCAAAAGGGGTTGTTATGGCTGTTTTATATACATCTTCTGGCGCGACTGGAATGTGATGATACGCACGCACAAGGTCGATTTTCGAAAAAATTTTACAATTATGTAGTTGAAATGAAAAATTTTGTATGTGAGGTATTGGATACCTGTCTGGTATCGTTGCGGCATTGAGTTGCCGATAATCCCCACATGGTCGCCAATCTTCAGTGTTTTTCTTAGCTACCAAATGCAGAGGAGATGATACTGAAGAGGATGATGGACGACAAATTCCAAGATCTACCATATGTTGAAATTCCACTAAAGCAGCTTTGTGCTTTTTAGGGTCCAATCGACGTGGTTTGGAGAAAGGTAATTGACCTTGAGTCATAATATTATGAACTATGCTATGCATAACAGGTTGATTGAAATCGGGAGTTTGTGTTAATGTTGTGTATTGTCCCAATATATTGCCAAACTCATTGTTAATTGTACTAAACTTAGGAGTAGGTGTGTCAACAAATGCGGAAATAGCATTTACAAACAATTTAGTCTTCGAATCAACAAGTTTTTTATTTTTTAAATCCACTAACAATTCATATTTGGATAAAAAATCGGCACCAAGTATAGGTCTATTGACAGATGCAATAGTAAATACATGCAGAAACCTCCTACGTACTCCTAAATTAATTTCTAAAAGTTTAGTTCCGTACGTTGTTATCGATGAATCATTAGCTGCGGATAGGACTAAATGCGAAGTCTTTTTATAACTTTTAAAAATGTTTACAGGAATTACTGATATATCAGCACCTGTATCAACTAAAAAATTTAAATTGTTTAAATAATCCTTAACAAAAAGGCGGCCAGAATAATAATTATTCCTACTAGTCGCCGCTTGAACTGTAGGATCCATTAAAAATTTAAGTTAGTTGATGGAGTTGGTGTACGATTCAAATTTTCGGAACAAGGAGCAACACATTTTGTGGCTTTATTTCCGAATTTGTGATGATACCAACATTTTCGCTCAACATTTTGAGTACGATTTCGACTGCTAGATCTACTTTGCTTGGGAAAACGTTGATATTGTTTTTCTTTCGAGAGCAATTTCGAAACCATGGATTTTAAGGAATTAATTTCATCTTTGAGGTCACTAATTGTAGGATCAGTTACTGAATGATTTTTGTTTTCAAAAGATGAAAAGTTTTGCGACATTTTATTATCAATAATTGATAAATTATGTTGCTTTGGTAAGACTTCCCAAAGCTTATCAGCCAATGAAGTCAAATCAGATATGTCGTTATCACCTTGAGGAATTAACGATATATTAATTAAATGGGGTAACCGTCTAAGCCAAAGTTTTTTAACAAGACTACTCCCAATAGTACCTGATGTACCTGCCAATTGTTGTAGATATCTGAAAAATTCCGAGGGTTTTCTATCACCCATTTCCTCATTCGAAAGAAGTTGCTCAATCCTACGTTCTTCGCTTACTGAATGGCGTTCAATAAGGATTTTCTTTAATTGTGGATACAAATCAGATAAAGGTGGATTTTGAATTAAATCCAAAATGGACTCTACTATCTCCTGCGGCAATGCAGCAATAATATGATAATACTTAGTAGAATCACTTGTAATTCTACCCAATTTAAATTGTGCTTCCGCTTGTACAAACCAAGAGTTTGGAGAATTTACCCAAAACAACGGTAACCGAATTGCTGTAACCGACTCTATTTTCTGAAATACCGGAAATGTAGCACTATCGGAATGGTTTCCAGTTTTAATTTCGTTATTCTGATCTGTGTCAGTCATTTAACACTCGAATATACACCGTCAAGTCACACACAAAAAAAATATCAATTACAGTATTTACAATTAAATAATTGAGATAAAAAAATAAGTTTTTAATTAACAAATATTTTAAAATTTTTTCTTTAAAATTAAATATGCAAATTGTATGTCATTGTAAACTAAATTGGATTGAATACACGTTACCTCTTGCTTCTTGCTTTAAGAGTTTTCAAGATTAATGATGCTGCGTATGCCAGCTAATTTCTCTTCTGAATTAATCTTGATTCGAATATGCCGCTAGTTTTCTGGTCGCAGGTTTCTTCCTAACACCATATCAGAGAAAAATATGTATGATGCCACGCCGGCCATTCTTGATTGTTCTATGATGCAGAAAATTTCTTTTCTGTATTGTGATGATCGAAAAATTTGTTCTTCGACAGCTCAGAACGAATATCTCACGGATTTTCTACATTTTCCGCTTGATGCAACGGATAGGAGCGAATTTCGTAGTTTTAGAACTTCACGTCGGGGTCACCAATTATTGCACCAGTTAATTAATATCTTATTTATTTTTTAACACTTTATTTAAATAACATTTTAAATAACCAGAACAATATTATAATTATTTCATTGAATATTTTTAAATTAAATTAAAATTAAATTTCATAATAATTTTTACTTTTTATTTTGATATCTTTTTTTAAGATCATGACTTGCTTATCTTACAGTCGTACAATTTATATTTTTTAATAAGATCAGAACTAAGTAAAATCACGTTAGGATTTTTATGTAGTAATCCGATTTATTAACTGAATTAAAACTAAGTGTCGATACTGCTACAAGTTAAATAGATGCAGAAGAATGTGTAGAGGCTTAGCTAGAAATAATGAACACATTTTAAGGGTAATAAGAGAATGCCATCAGGGCCAGCGGTGTTGTGAATATTGAGCTTTTGCAAAATCCTGGATTTGGTTTTGTGTGAAAATGTGAAAAACCAGGTGGTATTGCGATAGGAGGGGTTTGGTTTGTAGGTGGCATTGTAGAATTTCTCGCGAAGCTTAATGTCAATAGGCTAGCTTTCTCAACAGGATCATTTACGAAACGGTCACCATCTACGAGTGGTGACGTTTTGACCGTTTTGAAAAGTGACCTTGAGCCTTTTGGACTCTGGAGAAACTTCCGTCGAAATTTTTGGTCGTAATCAGATCTAACGCGTTTGAGAATAGAAAACAGGTATTTATTGATTTAATGCAGAGCTCTCTGTTAGCTGATGTTTGATAAATTTTTAAAAGCTCAATTTTAGTAAAAATATAAAATGACAAAATTGTATTACTTCAATAATTTGATTTTCTCGAAAAAGTGTAAAAGCTACTGAAATGAGATTTTTTCTTGTCATTTCAATGACTACATCACTAAAATTCCGCCACTCCTTCTTCGAATTCTCATAACAACAGCACATTTTTCTCAAAACACAATAAAGAAATATTCTTGTACCCATAATATTTATAAAATTGAAATCTGGTGCAAAATATTTCAGCAGCAAGTCTAATATATTATGAAAGAATTTGTTCACTTTCGTCACTCCGTCTACCACCTTCCATACAAAATATATTTAATATTTTATTTAAGTAACCAAAACTTGATGATTATTTTTTATATCAATCAATCAATCAAATTCCTGTTAAGATCCCCTATAGGGGCATAGGACTGAAACAACTCTCTTCCACAAGGCGCGATCCTAAGCATCGGTCTTAAGCTGTTGCCAGGACTTGTTTATTCCTCTGGCCTCCTGCTCAACTGCTCGCTTCCATGTGTTACATGGTCGACCAACCCGACGTCTTCCTTGAGGATAATAATCCAGAGCCTGTTTGGCTATGTTTCGCTCTGGTTTCCTCAAAGTATGACCGATCCACTGCCACTTCCGCCTTTGAATCTATATGGCTTTGCAAAATTATGATTTCAAACATCTTAAAAAAAACCAAAAAGTAAATGAATTAATCGCTAATCAGACAACATTTTTGCAGTGTAATTATATGGTTATTTTGTTAGCTAGCCACTTTCAATTTCTTGTTGGATCAATCAAATTCCTGTTAAGACCCCCTATATGGGCAAAGGACGGAAACAACTCTCTTCCACATGGCGCGATCCTGAGCATCGGCCTTTAGCTGTTACAAGGACTTGTTTATTCCTCTGGCCTCCTGCTCAACTGCTCGCTTCCATGTGTTACATGGTCCATCAACCCGACGTCTTCCTTGAGGACTATAATCTAGAACCTGTTTGACAATGTTTCGCTCTGGTTTCCTCGAAGTATGACCGATCCACTGTCACTTCAGCCTTTGAATCTCAATATCTATTTTAGTCTGGCCAGTCGTACTCCAAAGTTCGTCGTTGGAGATCACTTCTGGCAAGAATATTCCGAAAATGTGTCGGAGGCATTGGTTCACGAAAATCTGTAGTTTTTTGGTAAGTCGAACGGTCACTTTCCACGTAGTACAACCATTATAACAACACGGATTTGACGCATGCGTCAAAAACTCGCAGCTTCATGCGAAGGGAGATCTCTCTTAACCTCCATAAAGGTGAAAGGATACTGAAGGCCTGACGAGCTTTATTAAGACGAGCCTCAATATCCTTTTCGGCTCCGCCGTCCATGCTAATAATGCTTCCGAGATAACAAAAATCTTGTACCTCTTCAACATCTTGTCCGTTAAGAACAATCGGTGTGCTTGCGTATATTTGCTTGATTTACCAAAATCGCTCTATCCCTTTTACCAACATCCATATCCAACTGATTCTACTACCTCCCTTACAACTATCACATTTCCATGACATGCATGTAACTTAGCGATAATCGAACAGATTAACCCCAAGTACGAATCACCTCGGATATGAATATTTTTGTTTTTTACAGAATGATCTGTGTTATAGTTAATCTCGGTCTTTATGTGCAGTGCACAAACACAGTCATGGAGGGAAGGAATGGGATTGGGAAGTTAGGGGAAGGAGAGTGAGAACAACTGTAACGAGTGGAGAAGTTGCCATATTTTTTCAGTTAAACTGCTGCTACTGACAAATATTTACAGATGTTATGGGTGACTGAATGATAGAACGCGAACAGAAACCATCTACTGAGTATATAGACCTTCTTTGAAGTGGAACTGTTTTTCACTTTTACACCATTTACCCATTTTATTTCGAATAATTTTTCATCGCCAGTAGCAACAGAAAATTCATGTTTATTAGCTAAGTATGAACCAATTTGACTTATAATAACTCTCCAGACGAGTGTTTATTACTGCAACGACGAAATTAATTTCAATTAAGCAAAATCCAAACAAACATTTAATAGCTGCATGCATGCGATAATGGTTACTTGCCAAACCGAATTCAGTCGCATGTTGCTATTCTTGTAAGCTATAAAAAAACGACTTTTCGTAAATAAATCCAACGAAAATAAATACACTCGTACTTTGTTGAAGTCTGCTTAGAGGCCACCAATTTCGATTCTTGATTTATTAACTTACAACGTGGGTTGTAAAAATACACAAAACAACGAGCACTCATGTGTTCAATTAAGATCAAGTGCAGATTTATGGATGCAGTCGAGACCGCTAATAAAGTCTGTCGGTTAAACAATATCACGTAAGTTCTCGAAGATTTATAAACGTAAATCTAGGCCAAGATCCGTTCAGAAGGTGATACCACGTTTGATGTCCTATTTGGTTTAGTACGTCGCCGGGTAATGCTACTTTTGTACAAAAAAAAACAACAAACAAACAAACAATTTTCAGACGTTGGACTCTTTGTATTTTGGTTGCAATCACAGTATGACGCAGTCTATTTTTGGTAACCAGAAAAAGGCGCAAATTTCTTTAGAAGAAAATCTTCTTCGAAACTTTTCACCCTTGCGTAGTAGTTTTCCGTTCCTATTTTCACACAACACAAACAAAGTTTTAAATATTTTGAAACTTACATCTGTACATGCTTTTTACTTTACAACAAAACTCTGAAAATCCGTTCGAAATAAAGCAGAGTGTATTCTTGGTCTCATGTATTGCACTATTACATCCTGTTTGAGTTCCTCAAACCTCAACTCTATTTGCGTAGCTGAATGCTGACTCTGTGTGTTAGAACACAAAAGAGATCCTTAAAAAGTTGGTCCAAGAGTAGTGGGTGTTTTCTCGTTTTTCCCATTTATTACATAACAATCGGTAGTATTGTACTAGCGTAAGGGTTTGCGAAGTTTTCAGCAATCTGAATATTCAAATGCATATGTGTATTTGCTGTACTACTGCATAATGCATTCATGTCTGGCAGTTATAAGTGTGATAAGAACTGTTGGAAGGCAACGTAAAGATTTTTTTGTTTTTTAATATTGTCGTTGGGTTGTGAATATTTAAGTATTGGTATTCAGCACATTAATATAACCACTACTAATTTAAGTTCAAAGCATTCGATAGTTAAAGTATGGGCAGATAGATAGACGATTACTCGAATTCGATGCTTCGAGCTACAACAATCTTTCATGTAACTTTGGCGACTCTGAACGACCCTTATATCTTACCTTATAAAGAAAATATGTTCTCAGATTTAATCTATGACATGAAATAAAATGATAAAAGTTTCTATTTTTGGAAGCTCTACGGTTTTCATTCAGAATGCTTTTCCATCCGATTGAAAATATGACGAATTGTATAGAGCCTGAAAACACATTTATCTCGACAGTCATTTAATTATTTATTTATATAATTTCATATAATTTAATTTTTCATTTTTCGATTAAATAAGAAAAAAAATATTAAGATATTTTTTATTTTAGTAAATACTAATACCATCCGCTTCCAGTTCGCTATCATTTCCGAAAACAATTCCGGTCTGTTCGGCAGTGTGACCGATCTTTTGCAATTACTGAGATTTTTATACTCCAGATGAAATCTGAGAGCTAGGGTGTGGTCTAGTGGGTAGCATGTTGGTCTTGTAATGCGAAGGTAGTGAGTTCAAATCCCGGTCGGCGCAACATATAATTCCAACAAATTGCCTATTTGGATATACCTTGGTCACCTCAATCTACAAAAATGAAAAATTCGTAGAAAGAGGGTTGTGCGAAGGGCTAACAACCTTTCCACAATAAGTAATGAGAAAGGTTAAGGAACCTTCATGTCAGGAGGCCAAGGTCCGATTTGGGCTGTAGCGCCAATGAATAAGGAGAAATCTGAGAGTATATTGTGTTTGCCTTACCGTTTATAACGCTAAGAAATAACGCTCGAGCACAGCCGGCAAGGGTACAGAAATATTTGTTGTCGCTCAAAAACCTCGATTCCGAGTGTCCGTCTGTGCGTCTGTCTACAGCATAACTCTCGAAAGCATAGTGCTAAATATTTTTGTGTGTCATTTTTAGCAAAAAAGTAACTTTAAGTTCATGGATGGGTTACATCCCCAACTCCTTCTACCCCCTCCCATGCAAATTTCATGAAATTTCGAAATATAAAGAAATTGATTTTTCTTTGAAACTATTTAAGCTTTCGACTTGAAATTTAGGTCAAAGTATTATGATATAGATGTCATTAATATTACGGAATATTGATCCAATCCCCTCACTCCTTCTACCTCCTCCCATACAAATGGACAATTGTCAAAAAATGCATATTTTCGATTTTTATTGAAACTAGTAAAGCTGAAAAGACGAAATTTCTGCCAAAATTAATTCTACTATAATTGCAATTAGTTTTAAAAAGAATTATCAACTTCACCTCAATCCTTCTACCACCTCCCATACAAATTTCACGAAATTTTGAAATTTAAATTAAATTATTTTTCTTCGAAACTGTTAAAGTTATCAACGTGATATTTTGTATAAGGTATAAAAATAGAAATATCAATAACGGGGAAGAAAAATTGTTTTGATCCTTAAACTCCTTCTACCCCCTCCCATACAAATGCATAATTTTTGTAATGCATTTATTATATCGATTTCCATTAAAACTAGAAAAACTACTAACTTAAAATTTTGCCAGAATTTGTTTTTTAATAGTTGCAATAAATTCTAGAATATCAGCTCGGCTTCACTCCTTCTACCACCTCCCATATAAATATCTGTATTATAAATTCAAGAAAAGCATTTCTCCTTCGAATATATGAGAGCTATCGACTTTGAAATTGAATCAGAGCATGGTGATAAGGGTAATGATAAGCAGATTTAAAATCATCTAAAACGTTTCACTTCCTCTGCCACCTCCCATACAAGTGCCCCAATTTTAAGAAAACTATGTCCAATTTCTTTAAGAATAATGAAAACTGAAAACTTTAAATTCAGCAGAAAACATTTTGCATGCCATGTTCGATGTCATATGCGAAAAATATAAACCTCCCCTTCTACTTCTACCACCTCCCATGCAAAAGTCTCTATTCAGTATGTGTGTATTTAAGTCATTTCCATCTCATCTAGAGTATCATATGATTGGGCTTTACGCCCAATGAGAATTATCCAAGTTATCGATGATATACACAGTCACAGATGACTGGTACTCCAAGCAACTTTCTAAGGAATTTAAATAAATCTGATTCATAAAATAGTTTAAGTTAAAAAATTAAAACGAAAGATTTCCGGATTTAAAGTTTTCCACTTTTTTCGATTCGTAGGGAAATGAAAAATGTTTACTTAGGATTTAATTAAAAGTGATATTGCCGGCAGCAGATTCGTTTTGGCCATATTGCTGGCGTTGTTATTTTCCACTACAACTGATATTATTTAATCGTTTTCGTTTTCAATGGCACTACAACAGAACTCAGGCCTGTTGCTGTGCATGGGTTGTTAGCTCATCGCACAAAGCGGTGTAATTACGCGAGAGGCGTAGGGTGCTCGAGCGCTCCCCCTCTCCCTAGACAATTTATCTTTTTTTTTAACATTTATATATTGAATGATTTGGACTCTTAGGCTGTCAACACACGATGCGAGTTAATATATTGTTATATGCAGACCTGGCAACCCGCAACTCGATCTCTCTCGAATAGACAAGAATTATGTAGAACTGTATACCCAACTATGTAGAAAGTCATAATTAAAGACCTAGAGCTTTCCAGTATAGTTCAGACATACACTTCGACGGAAGCTTCGAGAATAGTCATGAATAGGGGGAAAAATGTATAAAAGCACGAGAGCTGTCAGTTGGGCACCAGTCATTTGATGACCGAGACGCAAACCAGTGCAAGCGATAGAAAAAGTACGCGGCGGTAGTGCCATATAGTGCGAATTAAGTTAAAGTGCGAATAAATAAATTATCACTTATTTTTAAACGAATTATGTTTTTACTTGAAATCCTGGCGAACCCCTAGCTCACAACTATATTATCTCGCTTTTCGATATTACTATTGTCATTATCTTATACATAATTCAGCCTTCTTATATCAAAATAGGAAGTTAATATATATTAGCTTGCATCGTCTGTCGAAGACATAACAAGGTTATCCATCTAATAATTAATTTAAAAATGCAAAAATAAAAACATATTAATTGGTTCAAAATGCATACGTTTTCAAATTTCAATAATAAGCACGCTATCAACGTTCATCCGCATCTCTGAACTATTGCTAAATTTGTGGCAGCTTCTGAATTAAAACTTATTATTTTAGATAATTTGATAGTGCATTTTATTTGAATTCTGAACTACCCATGCTACATCTATTATTTTAAAAAAGGAAGGATTTTTATTAAAGTATCTCTCTTCTAATACTACTATAATGGCACCACAGCTCAAATCGAAACTTCAGATCCTGACCTTCAGGCTCCTTAACATTTTAATTTGTCATTGTGAAAGAGTTGTTAGCCCTGCGCACAACCCTCTGCCTACGAATTTTCATTTTCATAAATTGAGGTAACTAAGGTATACTCATGCAGGCAGTGTGCTGGAATTATGCGTTGACCGGGATTTGAACTCACGACCTTCGCACTAGACCAACACGCTACCCACTAGCCTACACCCTAGATTCTCTCTTGGTACTCTTCAACTGCTCCATGAAAATGTTTTTTTTTACACATATCAATGGTGCTATTTAGAAACCTTAAATCGATTCTGAATTAGCAGGTCTTGGTGATTAAATTTTGAAAAAAAAACTGTTACTACTTTGGTTCGGCATATGTTAGCCACATTTTGCATTCGTAGGTTAAAGTGTTATGGTAGTATAGTAAATGACCAAATAGGGGTTGCCAACGAAACAAGTTCGGTTAATAAAAACCGCAATGAAAAACAATGAATGCCAAGTAAAAATCCAAAACGAGTTGACTCGAAGCTTCCCAATGGAGTCAGGTCTCAAACAAGGAGATGGTCTCACCCCCATGCTTTTCAGCTTGGTGCTGGAGTATGTCAAGGAAACTTCAGTAAGTTCAGTGGACACCAGAGGTACGCTACTCGTAAAACCCGAACAGTTGGTGGCGTACGCAGCCGAAGTGGATATTCTCACCCGATCAATACTTTGTTTTAAGAAGGTATTTCAAGAGTTGCAGTCAGCAGCGGTTGAAGTAGGGCTCAGGGTCAACGAAGCGAAAACTAAATACATGACCCAGACATGAAGAGAGGCAGAATATTACTATGGGCTAATGCAACTTCGAAAAGGTGGACGACACAAAGGACGGCAATGAACGACATGAACTCAAAGAGGAACCACAATAGCAGACAAAGCATTTTATGTAGTCCTCCTCATAATGATATCAAGAAAGGTTCATCAAAACAATAAAATACGCATCTATAACATATTAATTCATCCTGTGCTGCTATATGGATGCGAAACGTGGACCTTGACGCGGTGTCGGAGAATTTAATCGACACATTTGAGCGAAAAATTCTTCGGAAGTTGTACGGAGCAGTTAAGGATGGACATGACTGACAAATTCGATACAACCATGAGCTGTATCAACTATTTGATGATCCACCAGCATCTATCGTGATCAAACTCAACGTGAGCAGCCCTGGAGGGAGTGCACGAGGAACGAATTCCAAAACGTGTGCTCAAGGTCAAAGCTCATAATCTTGATCTTTCCATCAACTAGATAACTACACGAGACCCGACCGACAGGAAAAAGAATCGAGCAGGAACGAAATAATTCTGAATATCGATTGAAATGTTCAACAGCAAATACAACAGGGGAAAGACTCGGAGACGACCGGTGACGAACGGCTCGAGTGGACTCGAGTAATGACGAAGTGCTTGATGGACGGCAACAAAAATAACACAGGCGACGATGAGACTTCTTGCCGACTACGATTGGGTAAACTCAGGCGATAATTAAATGCTTTATGGAAAGCAATATAAATGGGCGAGCGTTTTTGGATGAAGAGTAGTCGAGTCTCAAAAGTGAAAGACTTAGAAGCGATAATTTGTAGTGGAAAGTTAAATAAATTTTTGTGGTGAGATTAAAAGTGAAATCGTTTTTTTTATTTTTACTTGAAGTCCAGCGACCCCTTACACACTTCAATTTTAGATTTGGATCGATTTAGATTTTTCATGAAAACCCCGATATTACACTGGAAATTACACAAAACTCAAGCCTTCCAGCAAAGCCTTCGACCCAGTTGATCACATTATCGAGAATGTAATGCTAAAAAAATATGTGACAGGATCCTTATTTGACTGGCTTAAATCCTAAACTTGGGTGTAACCTAACGGGTAAAAATTGGTTTACAATGCGAAGGCTGTGAGTTCAAATCCCGGTCGACACATAGCTCAATCTACGAAAATGAAAAATTCTTAGATAGAGGGTTGTGCGAATGTCAAACAACCCTTTCACAATAAATAAAGGAAAAATGTTAAGGTCCTAAAGGTCAGGAGGCCAAGGCCCGATTTGGACTATAGTGCCATTGTAGTAGTGTAGAGATCCTATCTTAGTAAGAGAACTCGATTTGTTAAGTTCCAACGCTTTATTTCCAGGAAATACTATTGTCCTCTGGCGTTTCCCAAGGAAGTCACCAAGGACCTCTCTTATTTAATATTTTCATCACAGATCTATCAGGAGCATTAGAAAATGTTTCACATCTGATGTACGCTGATGATCTGAAAATATAACATGCCATAAGCTCGCCCGCAGATACCGCATTTTTACAATTCAAGCTTATTACGCTAGACCATTGGTGCAGTCAGAACAAATTAGAGCTTAATGTCAGTAAATGCCACGTGATAAGCTTCTCACGTAAATCATCCTTATATCACCATGACTATATCCTAAGTGGAATTAAACTACATCGTGCTGATCAAATTGAGGACCTCGGCTTACTACTGGACAATAAGCTGCGCTTCTCACTACAATCGAATAATTTCAAAGGCCAATAATCTCCGTGGGTTCATTAAGAAAATATCCAAAGAATTGAAGAGTGTATTGGTAACTAAATCATTATCCTGTTCTGTTGTCCGCCCTCTACTAGAAATGTAAATCCCATTTGGGTTCCAGTTTTTCAGTTATAAATCAGCCGAATATAGTCAATCCAGAAGGAAATCCTTCTTTTTGCACTTAGGGGCTTGTATGATCCTAGAGACTTTGAAAACCTTCCACTCTTAAAGGCAAAACGAGTGGTAACCGGCCAGTAGGCAAACCACGCAAGCGATGGGAAGACTCGGTTGATGAAGACAGCAAAGCCATTCTAAAAATTAGCAGCTGGAGGACGCGGTCTTTGGATCGAGACGATTGGAGGCGACGACTTCAGGAGGCCAGGGCCCGATTTGGGCTGTCGCGCCATTGATGATGATCATCTATACTTATAAATATAATTGTAGTGTCTGTCTGTTATTTGCTTATAAATGGCTATAAGTTAGTTTTTTGAGTTATTTTAGCACTAACTAAGCATAAAAACACATTTTTGAAATTTTTGTCTGTCTGTCTGTCTGTACGACCGCTTTTCACGCACAAACGGCTGAACCGATTGTAATGAAACTTGCACAGTTTGTTAGGTGTCCATCGGAATGAAATCTGCTTTTGGTTTTATTTCACTCTCCTCACGCCTTCTACCCCCTCTCATACAAAGTGACTCATTTTCAAAAATATATATTAATCAAATTATCTTGAAAACTATAAAAGCTATTAATTTGAAATTTGGACTATATTATTTCTATTATAAATGCAGTCTTTTGGTATACAAATTATTTAAGGTCTGTCACTCCTTCTACCACCTCCCATACAAACTACATTTTTTCATGAAACACTTTACACCAATTTTCTCAGTACGTGTAACTTTCATCGAGCTAAAATGTTCTATTAAATCCTTAATTAATATTATTATTAATATCGAGATAAAATTAACCGATTAGCTTCACTCCTTCTACCTCCTCCCATACAATGTGACACAGTTCCACGCCTTCACAAGAATTCGATTTTCTTGAAAAGTCTGAATGTTACTGATCTGAAATTTGAAATATATCAATTGCATGATGATTATAGTTGTTTCTCAAAAAATCACCAAAAACCCCCTTCTCCTTCCACCACCTCCCATATAAACCGCACTTTTTCATAAAATACTCTAAACGAATTTTCTCAGTACATTTAAATTTCATCGAGGTAAAAATTTAAACTTAATCCTTAATTAGCATTATTATTAACAGCGAGAAGAAAATTAACCAAGTAGCTTCACTCCTTCTACCCCCTCCCATACAATGAGGCACATTACACGACTATGTAACAATTCGATTTTCTTGAAAAGTGTGAATGATACAGATCTGAAATTTAAAGTGTATCAAGTGCATGATAGTTATAGTTGTTTTTCGAAAAATCACCAAAAACCCCCCACTCCTTCTACCACCTCCCATACAAATTGCACAATTTCATTAAATTCAGTGCACTAAGTTTCTCAGTACCTACTCAATTTTTGAAGCTTAAATTTGGTACAAAACATTTTTATAGCTACTCTAGCATGATGTGAAACAAATTAGTTCAGTGCTGTCACCCCTTCTACCACTCCCCATACAAAATTTTGATTTCATCTATTAATAATATCGTATGATTTGGCTTTACGCACAATCGTAGTCCTGTTATGTTTTTATGCTTAATGTTATTTTATTTGCTTTTTTTTTTTAATTAACACCAGCTACAATTATTCACATGTTCTTAACGCTCTTCAACACGTACATATATGATCTCGAATCACGGGTTTGATTTGATCAAGAGCCTGTCCCATAAAAATGGGAGTATCATGCTTTCATTCTTAATAATCTATGGTTCTGATTCCAACAATATACAAACCATTTTCTTCAAAGAGCCATTAAAGTAAGCAGATTATATATCCCAATTAATGTATTACTAACTACACTCTCAAAAATTGCTTGTTATTGCTATTTGTACGCGGACGAAGTCGCGGGGGTTTGCTAGTCTCAAATAAATTCTGACTTAATGATAATGTCAGGATTATGAGACATTCAAGACCACTTCAGGAATATCAAGAATATCAGATTGCGTAAAAAATGAACCTATTAACAGATGCTGTAGAGTATTTACCAAATTCAGCGTGCACTACACACCTCCAGACTACGCTCTGTTTCATAAGGTCCACCCCACACCCCGTTCGACCATCCTTCCACTAGCGTCTTTCATACTTATATCAAATTGGATTTAATTAATTAAGGGAAATTATACTACATTAGGTTATATTAAATTAAATTAAGCACATTATTATGTAACTAATTATCTTGTTATGATAAATAAATAAATAATGTATTGCGAGAGGAGGTAGAAGGAGTGAATATAATTGGTTAATTTTCTTTGGTCTCACTAAAACTGCAACTAAATTATTTTTCACCCAATTTCAACTCTATGGACTTATTACGTATACTAAGATTGCTGGTTTCTTTTGTTTTGTAAAATAGTGGAGTATAATTGTATAAGAGGTGATGAACGAAGTGGAAGAATTCTAATAATTTGTATACGAGAGACTAAAGTCATCATGAAAACTATGTATTCGAAATTTTAGATAAATAGTACTTGAATTCTGCGAGAAATTTCATCCTATTTTAAAATATAAAAAAAAATCTTCTTACTTCAGAAATATTAGATCCGTTGTCTGGCTGATAAAAAATTTAAGTTCAAAATCGTTCAAAGCCACTTATTCCACATATACTTTACATCTATAACTACATACATGTTGCAATTAATTTAATGGTTATTATTAAATACATTTCATAAATGGAAAACAGTCATTCGTTTATACATTTTGTGTTATTGGCTTGGAACGTCGACTGACTGTTCGATCCTTTATAGTAGTAACCACTAGACATATAACGATACGAATTAAAAACAGATTATGCCATGCCGTATACTCCAATACAATGAATTGTATTGAAGTGGGATTCGATTTAAGCATTATGTAATAATAATTCGATTTGTATTATTTTATAATGTCAGCTCCTTTCATGTTCCAATCCAATACAATAACATTTTCGATAATTATCGAAGCTAAAGGTTCGATTAAGTGTATGTAGTTAGTTAATTTTAATCTGGGGAAATCCCTAGTTTGCCTCTGAATTTAGTACATATGATATTTGAAACGAATCAAGTTTGAACGACAATTTTGAGCATAAAATTAGTTAATTCGCGGTTATTTCGCTTATTTTGTAATCGCTGAATCCTTGATTTCATTATCAATTATTTCGAGGTCACTGGAATACTCCAATTATCAGTCTCTCAATCTATTAGTCAGCAAGTTTTTTATCTGTTCGAACCTTGACTGCTTCATGAAATATGGTTACCCTCATCATTATCATCAATGGTGCGACAGCCCAGGCTCAGGACTCCTAAGAACGTCGCCTCCAATCGTCTCGACTTCAAAACCGCGTCCACCAGCTGTTATGTATGTATGTAAATTTTAAGATGGCTCTGCTATTCTCATCAACCAAGTCTTTTCATCGCTTGCGTAGTTTACCTACTGGACTGTTACCACTCCCCGTAGAGCGGTAATTGCTGATCTAGAAAGCTTCACCGATTCCAGTAATATTGCCTTTGGAACCACGGACCCCAACTGATCCATCAGCAACAAAGCCATGCACGAGCGTAAACTGAAGTGGGTGGCAAACAATGAAAGCCGGACCAAGGACCCAAAACCTGGCGGACTATATATATTTATTTATTTATCTACAGCTTTAACACAGACAGTTCTTATAATTTAAACCCGGCATTAATAAAAACTTGTGCAAAATTTTAGTAGAAATAAATAAACTGCCAACAAGTCGGGCGAAACTTTATTATTCTTGGGACAAATTGCGGATGCGTAGAAAGTCAATATGCAGGTTAGAGTGATTAGGGAAGACTAAGTGAAAGGGAGTTCTTGGGCAGGGCTGTAGTCAATTTAACAATATTTCATTCGTTTCTGCAAGTTTGGGTTTTTATGAGGGAGGGGGAGGGGTGATATTAAGGGTGGGTGAATGTCAATAATTTTTCAATGGATTACTTCAATCCCGTCCAATATTTTCTGCATAGAATTTCAGTTTCATAAACGAAGTTGCATAGAATTTTCATAAAATTCGGTGTATTTTACATTCACGAAACCGAACATTTGTATGGGAGGGGGTAGAGAAGGTAGGGGAATCGTAAAATTTAATATGCAGTTTTATTTCGTTTCTCTTATAAGGTGCTTGTACAAAATTTCAAGTTCGTAGCTTTTAGTTTGTTGGTTATTAGTTGATTTAATGAAATTGGTCGAAATCATAGTTTTGTACGGGAGGGGGTAGAAGGATAAGCGCAATTTCAAAACTTTTAACGTAACTTAATTTCAACTATTTTTATAAGTTCTTTTGCAAAATTTTAAATTGATAGCTTCTAATAGTTAGGAAATAATTGATTTCTTGAAAATGGTCGAAAAAATAATTTTGTATGGGAGGGGATAGAAGTTTTAAAGGTTTTCAACTAGTTAATATTTCGTTTACTTAAAGATTTTTTTTAAATGCATTTCGCAAATTTTCAAGTTTCTACCTTTAAATTTCACTCAAAAATTTTCAGTTTATGTGTTTTTTTCAATGCACACGAAACACCTTGTACACGTTAGACCGGGGTGGTCGATTTATAACAAATATGGATCAAGTTATTATTATTTTTCTATGTTTATCAAATAGGTGTATTCACATGCAAAATTTAAACTTTGTATCATTCACCGGAGCCCCGAAAAAATCACTCAAAATTTTCGACATTTTTGCTTATAACCTCCCTCCGCTTACACCTCCCAACTTAAAATTTTTACCAAAATTAACCACTATATAGTTCTTATTATTCTTTTTCAATGGCGCTACAGCACAAATCGGACATTGGCCTCCTGAGATTCAGGTTCCTTAACATTTTTTATTATTTATTATGGAAGGGTTGTCAGCCCTTCGCACAACCCTCTTTCTACGAATTTTTCATTTTCGCAGATTGAGGTGACCAAGGTATATCCAAGCAGGCAATGTGCTGGAATTATATATTCCGTCGACCGGGATTTGAACTCACGACCTTCGCATTATAAGACCAACACGCTACCCACTAGGCTACACCCTAGCTACTATATAGTTCTTCAATCTGACAAATTTTTGATTTGATATCTGTACTCTTTTTTGAGATATAAGGATTTGTGATTTTGAAAAGTGCGCTATTTTTGAAATACTCCCCATTTCCCCCCACTACTATTATTTCAACATGTTATACTTTTTTTGTATTTTCCTAGTATAGCATAATATATGTTTCAAGTTTCAATTACATAGCTTAAAGGTGCGTTTACATCTGACACTTCTCTCCGGACATAAGTGTCAAGTGTCCGACAGAAATTCGCTTTGACTGTTTACATCTGAGAGAAATTACCAGACACTTATGTCGTGGATAAGTGTACGACAGTTCTCGCAATGCTGAAATTCGGAAGAAATGTCAGACCCATTTACATCACACGGACACAAGTGTCGTACATATCTTCTTCTGCAGTTCAGTTTATGTAGTCAAGATGAAAGGATCGAAACGAAAAATCGCGGCGAGTGTTATTATTTTGAAGCTATTTAAAAAAAAAAAAAAAGTTCAGTGTGGGTTCGAGAGTCGATTTCGAGACGCGACGCGATAAATTCGGTGCCTACGGGCAATTATTATCTGAGCTTAAAATTGAGGATCCCGCACAAAACTTGAATTTACCAGAGCCCAACAAAAATTTCTCAAAATTTTCGATATTATGGGCCATCACCTCCCTCTCCTTATAGCCATCAAAATAAAAATTTTATCAAATTTATAAGTCATAGAGCTCGACCATCTCACAAAATTTCAACTAAATACCTGCATTGGTTTTTAGATATAACGGTTTGAAATTTTCACAAATGCACCAATTTTGAAATGCTCCCCATTTCCCCCCACTGCTATTATGCCCAAATATTATATTTTTTTTATATTCCGCTAGTATAGATTAATTTATGTTTCAAGTTTCAATTACATAGTTTAAGAGTTAGTCGGGTTATTAATTTTTAAGCTCTTTTCTTTACGTTACAAAAGAACTGCATTGCATCCTACAGTTTTTCTGACACTTATTGCAAAAGTAGACGAGCAGTCAACTTCTGCGATAAGTGTCAAGAGAGCAAATAATCAGCGTTTACATCTGTTTGGACAGAAGTGTCGACACTTATCTCCGATAGTAGAATTTAAGTGTCGGACATAAATTCATCTCCGTTTACACTAGTCACGATTTCTCTCGGACATAAATTCGGGCAATAAGTGTCAGATGTGAACGCACCTTTAGAAATAGTTGAGATATTCATTTTTAAGTGTTTTTCTTTGCACCCCCCTGATCCTCCCCCTTACAATAATTAGCCACTCTCTAAGCTGATTTCGTTGGAACTATATGCCACCTTAATGGTCCCAAAGTATCAATTTTTTACGATAAGTAATTTCGAAGATATAATCATTTGAAAAAACAAATTATCGTTCTTAGCCCCCCCTTTTCGGACGCCAATGGATAAAAAAAATTAAATTATTTTTAAAGTTTGTCGCACAACACTCTATATTTTTACTGATTTTCAACTTCCTATCTGCATTCGTGGTGGAGATATTAGCAAGTGTAGTTTTTGACTTTTTCTCTCCCCCGCCTCTCCCTTCCATCTAACACCTCCCAAAATTTAGAAAATAGAGCTCACTTACCCAATTAACAATCCACCCATAAACGAACATTCTACCTTCAACGTTCTCGGAGATATGAGTCCATATGTACGGCGTACGGCGGGACCGATTTTTTTTTTGCATTTTTAGGCTAATTTAGTCATGAAACGCGAAAAAAAAAATTTCAGGGTAGCAAATTTTTTTTTCCTGTGTCGATCACAATACTTTATTATTAGAATAATAAAGTAAAATTACGATGATTAAAATGATTAAAGGAAAGTAATAGCAAAGAGCAAAGTAAGTTAACAAAAAAACAAACAAACAATAAATTATAAGAGGCCATGTTAATCTTAGATAGGCTAAGTATGTGTTTAATTGTGCGTAAGAATGAACTATATGGAACAGTTAAAGGACCAAGCTGCACGAGATTATGCGCCCTTTGAAATTTAGTAATCGGCGAATGAAAATAAACATTATGTAGTGCTCGAGGGGGGTAGAAAATATTACGATTCCTCGTAGCGGTAGAAACCCGGAATGATAGTTTGATATACAAAAATGAAGTAACGACACAGTTAGCAATTTTGTATAATGTACTCTGGTCGCTTAAAATATGTCTCTGATGAAAGGATGGAAGATCAAGTTCAGCCAATCGAGTATGAAGGAAACATGCGGTATGTCAAAGTGATAGAATAGGGAGCCAGTGAATTTACATACATTGAGCAGACTCAATAAGGTCAATATCACACTGTTAATGGGGATTCAAATTGGGGAAACAGTACCTTAAAATAGAACACGCAAAATTTATACTCGAAACGGGTCTAGTGGAGCGCAATATAAGATCAGAGAGGCGATAGAATTTAGCTCAAATTTCAGCATAGTGATGCGAAAACTTTAGTTTATTTTCAAATAGAACTCCAAGGTACTTAGAAGTGTTAACCTCAGAAAGACGAGACGAGTTTATTGTGTAGGTAAAGTTAAGGCGGTTAAATTTGCATGTAAGCATCATGAACAGATATTTCTCAATGTTAAAAGAAATTTCATTGTTAAGACACTACTCACATAAATAATAAAGGTGACTTTGCAGTGCCAGACAGTCAGAAAGAGAATCGAATACTAGGAACATTTTGAGGTCGTCAGCATATAAAAGATAGTCAGATGCTAAAAATGATGCTAGGTCGTTTATGAAAAGAAGAAATAAGAGTGGACCGAGAATGGAACTCTGAGGAACTCCAGAATTCGCCCAAAAAGGATCTTGAAATTCACAGAGTCAAATGCTTTGGCAAAGCCGGTGTACATACATATATGATGTGCACGGATCCATGGCTTTCAAAGCATTTTGCTACAATATTAGTAAGTTCGATGAGATTTGAAGCCGTGGACTTGTTCTTAAGGAACCCGTGTTGATTTCGATAAATAAGATGAGAAAAATGTTCGGAGATGGTGTTATGAACTAATCGTTCAAATCTTTTTCCAAAGCAGTTTAGTGTTGAGAGTGGGCGATAATTTTTAACGTTATATTTTTCTCCTTTTTTAAAAATTGGAACCACGGTAGCCAGTTTCCTTGCTCTAGGATAGTAACCTTCCCTAAGAGATTTGTTGAAAATCATCGGAAGATAATTCATCACAAAGCGATTTGGTGAACCAGTTGGGAATACCACCTGGACCACCAACCAGCAAACTATTACAATTTGCGACATCGACAGAAGAAATAGGGATGATGTCCAAAGGTTCATGGCTCTCAACAAAGAAATTGTAGCTTAGATTCGTGTCGATGGAAGCGAAAACAGAAGTATGATGCGAAAAGATCGCATATACCTTGT
The DNA here is from genome assembly GCA_963669355.1 of Chorisops tibialis. Taxonomy (NCBI): domain Eukaryota; kingdom Metazoa; phylum Arthropoda; class Insecta; order Diptera; family Stratiomyidae; genus Chorisops; species Chorisops tibialis. Next base: position 24,073,449 of record OY770262.1, on the reverse strand, counting down.
GGTTCCAAAGCAGTGACGTTATCATAATGTATAATAGAGGGAAGCGGAGATGGCTTTCTATTTTTTGAATGAAGGACCAGAAGGGCTTAGTTTGGACATGTCCACATCTCGCTACCATAACAAATTGCAGGTCGTATATTAGCTTTATATACTCGCAGCTTATTGTTCCTCTGCACGTTTTTAGATTTTATTATTGGAAATACCGAATAATACGTTTTATTTGTTAGCTTGATTCGTCGATTGATTTCATCCGTTTTATTGCCGTCCTTTACTATATTAGCCTGAAGGAACCTACATGAAGTCGTATACACTCTCCAAATTATACTCTGCAATTGTTATACTATTATATCGGAAGTATAAATTGCAACTCGCCGTTTCCCAAAAGATGGCGCCAGCAGTAAATGTTGGTCAAAAATGGCCGAAACGTCCCACAGCAAGGCATCTGTCAACAACTCTTCATCATTATATTTGTTAACTTTTATCGGCGTCATATACTTTTTTGTGTGCGATAATGCCGAAGTTTGAGCCAAATAAGCGTCATTTGCGGGAAGTTTTGCTTTTTGCCTTCAATTTAAAAAAGTCGTCGGTTCAGGTACGTCGAATGATTGTTAAACTTATGGTGAGGGTACTTTTAGTGAAAGAATGTGTCGCGAATGGTTTCAACGCTACAAAACGGGTGATTTCGGCGTGGAAGATAAAAAGCGGCCCGGAACGATCAAAAAGTTGAAAGACGCAGACTTGAAGGCATTGCTAGACGAAGATTCATGCCAAACGCTACAAGAACTTGCAGGTTCATTGTGCGTGACTGAACCAGTCATTTTACATCATTTTAAAAGCTTGAAAATGATGCAAAAGTAAGGATATTATGAGTTGAAGCCAAACAACGTCGAACGACTTTTTTCACATGGGAACTGCTTCTTCAACGGGTAAAAAGGAAAGTTTTCTTGCATCGCATTGTCACTGGGGATGAAAAATGGATCCATTACGATAATCCAAAGCGAAAAAAATCGTGGGAATATCACAGCCATACATCAACATCGACGGCCAAGCCCAACATCCATGGCTCGAAAATCATGCTGTGTATTTGGTGGGACCAGCTCGGCGTGGTGTATTATGAGGTGCTATAACTGGGTGAAACCAACACAGGAGCTCACTACAAAAACAGTGAGTGCGTTTGAGTCAAGCATTGAAGGAGAAACGATCGCAATACGAGAAGAGGCACGACAAAGTGATTTTGCTGCACAACAACACTCGTCCATATGTTGCTTACGTTGTGAAAAACTTCCTGGAAACACTGAAATGGGATATTCCCATTGTATTCAAGAGAGATTGCCTCTTCCGACTATCACCCATTCCGATCGATGATGCCTGGCCTGGCTGAGCAGCACATCCGTATTTACGAAGAAGCCAAAAATTGAGTCAATTCGTGGATCGACTCAAAAAAAGAGCAGTTTTTTCGACGCGGAATCCGTCTGCTGCCAAAAAGATGGGAAAAAATTTGTGACTAGCGATGGAGAACCATTTTTGCATTTCATTAGTATTAAGACGACGTGCAAACTGTGTACAATAATGGTATTCCTCTGTAATTCTTCTTATCTCCTTTCTTGTAAATTAGACGTGTATTGCTTTTTTCCAATCGTCGAGTATGTTTTGCTCTGTCCAAATTTTGGAAATCTTTTTGTGTAGTATTTCAACGATAGAAATTCAATTGGTATTTCGTCAAATCCTAGCGCTTTGTTTAGTTTTTGGTCAGATAGGGCTGCTTTGATTTCGTGTGAGTCGTGGTGATGATTCTTCTTCGCCAGTTGTCACTTCAATTGAGTTGTTGTCTGCCGTGATCGGTGCTAATGGTGTGGGATTAAGAAAATATTCGAAGTAGGAAGTCCATCTCCTTTATGTCGCTGATGATGTTTCCCTTTGCAGGACTGGTTTTGGGCTTGCATCCCTTTTTCAGATCTTTTACTAATGCGTATGCGTCTCGCATTTGACTCATATTGTCGCCCATTTTCTGAATCTTGTCATTATGGTTCTTTCTTTGTTTTCACCTGCAGGCCTTCTTTGCATATCGCTCCGGTCCTAAATAAGAATCGAACATTCCGAGATCCAAAAGAATAATCCATTGCTCGTTTCCGGGATCGTTGCAGTTGAATCCATCCTTTCCCAGGATTGCTCTTCAGGTTTCTGGATAATGTTTTTTTTTTTGGTGATGCGTTGTCGGCGTTTCGACAAACCCCCAACTGAAGGACCAATCCTACTTATTTATAATACCCTGGTAAGGAAACAGTAAAAGTTTTCAGCTAAAAATGTGGTGGAGTTCTCACAGCTATGCTACGAGTCCAACTATGTCGTACTTTATGTCTATTCCCTGCGGCAGACTGATGTTTCTGGCCATTCAGATTAACTCCATGCTCCCTCTCCCTTTCTCAACCGGGCTTCATGATTACTGTAGTATGGAATTCTTTCAAACTTGAGCTCAATGGTTGAATTACTCTCGATAAAGAATAAAATTTTAAATTCCAAACGGATGCTCGCTTCTCCATATAACAAAAGGACCAACCACTTTGAAATCATAATTTTATCTCAACTCTTTATCTCCGGAAGAAAAATTCGAAGAGATTCGATCAAAAGTTCGCTATCTATAAGGATACCGTTTGTATGTTCCCATAAAGAAGAAAGCACAAGCAATTTGCACTGCATTCTTTCGAGCTAAACGTTTTCAAGGACACTCTCAGCTGAACAATGTCGTTTAAATTTCGTGCACTTCCTTTAAGACATTTTTACTTCGAAGTCATCTGAAAGAGTTTTATTGATCGTTGCCTTACGCCTTAGATCCTGATCTCTGATACGAAAACTGTCGTTGTCAATAATTTAGCAAAAAAAAAAAGGAAAAATTTGCATGTTGAAATTTAATTTCAGGCGCACGCAAGGAAATGTCTTCATAAATTGCTTGCGCCCGATGTAGTGGTGCTCTTGTTGCTATTATGCCTCCTTCTGATGAAGCCTTCCGAAAAGCAAGAACGACGTTAAATTCGCAAGGTGGAAACCACCCACAAATTGGAAGCGTTGAGCTGGTTGTATTGTTACTCGCAAACAATTTGTGTTTTTTTTTATCGTTGACTTTTGTTGCACTGCACTTTGATGTCTGTATCGTGCGGTAAGTTATTTTTTTATGGATGTATTAAAGCTTTACGTTTTAGAGTGATAATAATTAAAAGGTATTTAATTAAGAAGATTTACAGGAGTTAATTAATGGGACTTATGCCGAGCCGATGGGGTCTCCTGACGTTCAGTAATTCATTGGTGGTTAAAAAACACAATGCGAAAATAAGTAATTGGTTAAAAGAACTCGTTCGTTTGGAATGTCATTTATTTTCCAGACATTTTATTGTTACTAGGTTCTTTTTTTTTTTTTAAGTCATCCAAGTCTTTGTCATTATTCTGCAATGATAAGAAAGGTTTCACTTTATTTGAAAAGTTTATAAGAGGGAGAACAGGAGTAAAAGGGTCACGGTCTTCTATTTTATATGCAAAGAACATGGTAAAGTAGTTTGATACTTTTATCTAAGAAAATCCTTCTCAAGGAGAGAAGTCCTTGACATCAATAAAGTTATTTGAAATATAATCAATATTTGAAAGTATAATGTGAAATTATTTATAGAAAGTAATAAGTTGTTTTGTATGTATCCGTAGCGTCTTTTCAGGATGTGTGTTTAAATTATAAAATGTCTTCTTAACAATCAACTCGCATAATTTTCGCGTATTGCGACCTTCGTAGCAATTAATTTTTCTTCTCGATCAGTAGTATACACATACGTCGTTCAATCAAAACCTTAAGATGACTGGTGGCTGTAATTTCGGAATAATCATAAAATCGATTTACATATAAATAAAGGAATTGGCAGTTATTGATACTCAGGCACTCATCACAACCCCTTCGCAACGGCTAAGCCAATAAACTTGTAATTGGAGTTGAATAGTGGTTTCGGTTGGTCAGTGGTAACACGGAGCATTATCAAATTTGACTTCTAAGCAGGATGAAATGCAGTAGGAAGGATTCCACTATTTGATCGATGTATTGTTCAAGTCTGTCAACTGTTGTGTCAAAGAACTTTTTGAAATTTTGACATTTTGTATGGGAGGTGATAGAAGGAGTGGAAGGTATTTAAGTGATTGGGGAACTGCTTATCATATTTCTTATCACCATACTTTGTTTCACTTTTATAGTCAATAACTCGCATATGTTCGTAGGGAAATGCTTTTCTTGAATTTCTATTACACAAGTTTGTGTGGAAGGGGAGAGGTGCTAGAAGGAATGAGGTGAAGCTGACAATTTAATTTTCTTAGCATTTATTGCAATTAATTGAAGAAAAATATAAATTAATTTCATGTTTTTTTTTATAGATTTTCTAATTTCAATGAAAATCGATGTAACAATCGCATACGTTTTATCAAAGAAAAATGCGGAAAACACGTGCTCGACTTGGTTACAGTGCATTCGTTAAGAAGAACGCTCTTGTTGTTTTGTAGTCAATATGAAACGATGTAACTCGGCTTCTTTAAAATTAGTAGAGTAGTGTAAGCAACACAATTATTTGTCGAACCCCGTTCATAGTGATTATAAAAAACATAACAGAAATATGACTGGGCGTAAAGCCCAATCATATGATACTCTAGATAAAAAAGGAAAGAGTTTATTGTACCGCAAATATGTCATCTCAAATTCTATCGAATAGTGAATAGCGACTTTTGTATGGCAGGTGGTAAAAGCGGACGGAGGAGGTTTGTCATTTTTGTATATAACACTGATCGTAGTATACAAAATGTTTCATGCTGAATTTAAAGCTAGTAGCTTTCATAATTTTCGAGGAAATTGAACAAATTTGTCTGAATTTATGGCATTTGTATGGGAGGTGGCAGAGAAAGTGGGAGATTTTCGATGATTTTAAATCTGCTTATAAACATCCTAATCACATTGCATTGTTACTTATATGTTCGAAGAAGAAATAAATTTCTTGAATTTTCAATACAAAAATTTGTATGCGAGGTGGTAGAAGGAGTGAAGCGAAGTCCATATTTTTTTTTAGCATTTATTGTAATTATTAAGGAACAAATTCTAGCAAAGTTTGAAGTTTTTACATTTCCTAGTTTCAATAAAAATCAATTAAATGCATTTGCCAAAATTTGTGCATTTGTATGGGAGGGGGTTGAAGGAGTGTTCGAATCAAAATCAAATTTTTCAACATCAATGATATTTATAATAGTATACTTTTCTCAAAATTTGAAGTTGATGGTTTCTCCAAAACCGAGAAAAATAATTTAATTAAAATTTCAAAATTTCGTGAAATTTGTATGGGAGGGGGTAGAAAGAATGAGGTGAAGTTAATAGCTTTCACAAAATCGGTCGCAATTATAATAGCATTAATTATGGCAAAAATTGGTTCTTTTAGCTTTACTAGTTGCAATGAAAGCCGAATAAATGCATTTTTAAAAATTGTACATTTGTATGGGAGGTGGTAGAAGGAGTAAAGAGATCAGATCAATATTTTTTGACGTCAATGATATCTACATCTTTATACTATGACTTAATTTTCAAGTCAATAGCTGAAATGGTTTCTGAGAAAAATCAATTTATTTAAATTTCGAAATTTCATGAAATTTGTATGGCGAGGGGGTAGAAGAAGTGGGGGATTTGGCCCGTTCACGAACTTAAAGTTACTTTTTTGCTAAAAATTATATACATAAAATTTCAGCAAGATAGGTCAAAGCTTTCGAGAGTTATGCTGTAGACAGACGGACAGACAGTCACTCGGAATCGAGGTTTTTGAGAGACAACAAATATTTTTATACCCTTGGCGACTCTGTGCGATCACTATTTCTTAGCGTTACAAACGGTAAGGCAAACGCAATATACTCTCAGATTTCATCTAGAGTATAACAAAGTAAGAAAAAATGGTGATTTACCGCTTAGACCCGCGAACCTGAAAGAATGTCAAAGAGAACGCATTCGTTCGTTGTAATGTGGACAGCAAGCAAAATTTTTAACGAAAGCCTCACAGATTCGGCCGCATGCGTTCGTTTGCGTTCGCCTAATCTATACATACCTTAAGATGGGGTAGAAGGAGTAAGCCGATCAAAATAAAAATGCATTCTTCAAAACTGCGTATGTGTGTGGGATGGGGTAGAAGGCAGATCCATCAAATATTTTTGGGGCGTTAATGGTATTCACACTTGGTGTAGATTAGTGGGTTGCATGTTGAACTATAATGCGAAGGTCGTGAGTTCAAATCCTGGTCGACGTATAATTCTACCACACTGCCTACGTGGATATATCTGGGTCACCTCAATCTGCGAACAAGAAAATTCGTACATAGAGGATTGTTCAAAGGGCTAAAACTCTTCCACAATAACAAAAAAAGAAAAATGTTATGGAATCTGAACGCAAAAAGGCCAAGGCCCGATTTGGGCTGTGGTGTATTGAGTATGAATGGTAACATATCATAACATTTTCAAAGGTAGCTTCTTTTTTTTCTTTTTTTTTTATAGCTGCAATAATTCCGAAGAAGATTTTAAATTTTGAAATGTCGAAACTTCATGAAATTTGTATGGAAGAGGAGTGAGGGATGTGGCCAGTTAATGAGCTTAAAGTTTCTTTTTTGCTAAAAATGACATAAACAATTTCAGCGCAATAACTCAAAGCGATCGAGGATACACTATAGATAGACAGATAGACGGGCAGACAAACAGACCGTCTTTCGAAATAGAAGTTTGTGGGCGAGCATAAATATTTGGCTACTCTGAGCGAGCATTATTTCTTAACGTTACAAACGATAAGGCAAGCACAATGTGCGCTCAGATTTCTTTTAGAGCATAATCATAACAGATCTACGATACTCTAACTGAAAAATGGATAGCTTTGACTTAAGGAAAATATTATATTTTTTCTGGAAGGTATTTAAAGAAGTAATGACTAATTCAACCATTTCATATTACAGTCGCTGCCAAAATATTTTTCACCAGATTTCAGCTTCATAAATTTCATAGTTACCGAAAAAGTTGAGGCGTTAAAAAAGTGGTGAATCTTAGTATTTAACTAAAATAATCATAAATAAACTGCCAACCAGTCGGCCGCAACTTTATTACTTTTGGGACAAGTTGAGGATGCATGGAAAGTCAAAATGCAGAGTAGAGTGGCTAAGGAAGACTAAGTGTAATCCCCTTTAGAGCAGAACTGCTATCAATTTAACACTTAGTTGCGAATACGATTTATAGCTGCAGTACATATCAATATTCGATTCGCTTAAATAAGTTTGGGTTTTTATGGGGGTAGGAGGAAGGGTGATAGGTAAGGGTGGGTGGATGCTAATATTTTTTTAATTGATGCAGTTTTATTTCGTTTCTCTTGTAAGGTGCTCGTACAAAATTTCAAGTTCGTAGCTTTTAATTTGTTGGTTATCAATTGATTTATTGAAATTGGTCGAAATCATCCTTTTGTATGGGAGGGGGTAAAAAAGCAAGAGCGATCTGAAAATTTTTGATTTTTCGCTTTAACTATTTTTAAATGTTTTTATGGAAAATGTCAAATTGATAGCTTTTAATAGTTAGATGATTTTTTTAAAATGGTCGAAAAAATAATTTTGTATGGAAGGGGTAAAAGTTTTGCAGGTATTGGACCAGTTAATATTTGATACTTTCAAGGATTTTTTTTTAAATGTATTTAGCGAATTTTCAAGTTTCTACTTTAAGATTTCTTTCAAAAATTTTCAGCATTTTGGTTTTTTTTATCGCACACGAAAGAACTTGCGCACTTTAAACCGGGAGAGGGAGTAGGGGAGGGGGGGTCGGTACATAACAATTGTGGTATTATTTCTTCTGTATGTATATCAAACCTATATCTATATCTTTTACCAGAGCCCAAAAAAACACTCGAAATTTCAGACATTTTAGCTTACCACCTCCCTCCCCTTACACTTCACACTGAACTTTCTATCTTGAAGGGTTTGGCAGTTAATGTGCGCTAAGCGTACACGTATGGCGTAGAGACAGACAGATTTTTTTTTTGCATTTTTGGGCTAATTTAGTCATAAAATATTAGTGAAGCAAATTTTTTTTTCCGACTTTATTTTTAAAATAATAAAATAAAATTTGAAATTAAATAATTAAAATATCAGATTAGCATATTCCAAGGCAATTGAAATATGTATATGCACATTAGGATGATGTTCCAAAAGTTAAAATTTTGCTGCTCCTACCCTATACTCTTGATATAATCAACAACAGAAACAGACTGTATGAAATTTCACTTAAATCAGACAACTACTAGACAATCCGCAAAAGCCTTGAAGTTAAAAAGATCTTCGAAATAACTGAAAATTCTAAATAGATTATATTATTTTAATAACACAAAAATTTACATAAGGGAAACACAGCTTTATTTAGAGCAATAATTTCTATAAAAAGAAAACATAATGTGAACGAAGGAACATTATTTTTTCCTAAGAGAGGAGCTAGGGTTTAGCCTGGTGGTTAGCGTGTTGGTCTGCGACGCTCGTGAGTTCAAATCCTGATCAACCTATAATTCCAAAACGCTGCTTGCTTGGACTACTTCAATCTACGAAAATGAAAAATTCGTAGATAGAGGGTTGTCCTAACAATCCTTTCACAATAAATAATTAAAAATGTTAAGGAACCTGAAGGTCAGGAAGTCAGGGCTCAATTTGGACTTTAGCACCATTGAAGAAGAACAAAAGAGGATTTAATAACAGGTGGGTATTTTTTACGGTCTTCGGCATCAATTTGTAAAACAAATTATTAATAATTTTCATATTTAGTGAGAATGTTATTGTTTTACTGAATTAGATTGACACCTCTTTCTGCAGCATCATTCACGACAACTGTCTTATTAAGTTTTTCAATTCCACATTTGTAGCCAGGATCATCCTTCCACATTGAAGGGTCTTTGTGAAGAAAATCGGTTCTGATAGAAAATCTTGTGAAGAAAGTTTTAGTAACGGGAGTTAAAAAAGACGAAAACTGGTTGTTTGTAAAGAAAGAAAAATCATTTTGGTACCTCTTTAGTTGATTTTTCTCTTGTCCCTGTTCCTCACCTTCGTCTGCTTCTACCATAACTTTACCACTTCAAGAAGGTCTATACACTCAGTCAGTACAATTGAAAAAATAGCAGCTTCTCCATTCGTTACGGTCATTCTCACTTCCCTTCCCCAATGCTTCCTAATCCCATTTTTTCCCTCCATGACTGTGTTTGTGCATTGCACAGAAAGACCGGAATTGCCTATAACACAGGTCGTTCTGTAAAATAAAAAAAAATAATAACTTGAGCCATATTTTCATCCTTAACCGTGGTGGGAACATTCTCATGAAATAAGAATAATGCGGCAGTTTCGGTTGCTAAGTACCAGAGATAGGTTGAACGTTTTTTAATAGGAACCTTGCTGATTTCCAGATCAATATCCTGATAATTTATCACTTGACGCATGAATAGGAAATCCTGATGAGGTGCTTCATTTGGTTCTGACGATAGAAACCAGGCTCGAGCAAGAAAATACATAATCCACAAAAGTTCTATTCCCTATTAGATAACTGAAATTAATTTTGAACTAGGTAATCTTGAGTACATAAATTGCCTTTGTCAGCCACCTAGCATGACTTACAGCTCCTGGTATACGAAGTGATATCGTGTTCTTCCAATTGCTGCCAAGAAAGATAGCAATTAACTCCAATAATTCTCGGTAATCATCTCGTTGCTATTTCAGCGCAGAAAGATGGTTTTCAAACAATGCAAGAATGGTAGAGCGATCATCCTCAGGCACTCCATGGCTACTAGTTATTGAGTTTTGTCCAGATTACTTAATGTTTTGGAAAAGGGCATGTCTGAACCAAAAGTTGTACTCAGCATTGAGTTGAAACAGCCCCTCAAAATTAACTTAAAAATGCGATAACGGCAAGGGAAGTCCAATATATTACGACAGCACAATTTTTCTAGGTTTGTACAGTCACCACACCATTTATTAGTCATGCGTTTCTTGCTGTCGTATCACAGCAAGGTGGATTATACTCCACTTCTTGGAAAACAGCAATCGCTTGTTTTTCTCCTGGGGATGTTGGGATTTCAGGGACACCTAACAATTGCTCCTTGACTGAAGTTACTATATTTCCAGTCTATCAATCTGTTCAACACCTGCGAGTGGTGGGAGCAACTTTCCATCTCAGTGCACCACTAATTCTTGGCAGTCATTTAGGTTAAATTTGTGATTTCGTAGGCGATGTGATGCATAAAAAACTTCCTTTTTTGCCGTTGGAGCAGCTGTTCGTATGTGAAAAACGTCGTTCGACGTTTCTTGGCTTCAACTGGTATGGCACCCAATATCCTTGCTTTTGCATCATTCCCAAGCTTTTCAAACGATGTGAAATGGCTTGTTGCCCTATAAATCTACAAGTTGTTGATACGTTTGGCATGAATCTTTGTCCAGTAATGCCTCCAATTCTGTGTCTTCAAATTGTTTCGTAACCACTCCAAGGTGATCCCTGTCTTCCACGCTGAAATCATCCATTTTATAACGTTGCAAACCATTCGCGACACGTTCTTTCACTAAAAGCGCCCTCACTATAAGTTTCAACAATCAGATTTTTTTGAATTGAAGGCAAAACTTCCGGTAAATAATGATTATTTGGCTCAAACTTCGACATATTCGCGCTCAAAAAAGTATAAGACAAGCTTCACAAATCTAATGATGAGGAGTTGTTGACAGATGCCTAAGATTATCATGTGAGGTTTCTGATCCGCCATTGTTGATCAGCATTTACTGCTGGCGCCATCTATTGGGAAGCGGCGGGTTTCAATCTGTACTTCCAATAATTTTTTTATGTATCAAATTGTTGTTCCATTCGTCATAAGTTCATTTCTTCCTAGATGCATCTATTGCCTTAACTTTTTTTTCTTCCTAGTGTTTTAGTTTAGCTAGGGCGTAGCCTAGTGGGTAGCATGTTGGTCTTACAATGCGAAGGTCGTGAGTTCAAATCCCAGTAGGCGTAATATAATTCCTGCAAACTACTGCTTGGATATACCTTGATTACCTCAATCTACGGAAGTGCATATTTCGTAGATGGAGGGTTGTGCGAAGGGCTAACAACCCTTTCACAATAAATAATGAAAAAAAAAATGTTAGGATCCTTAAGATCAGGAGGCCAAGGCCCGATTTGGGCTGTAGTGCTGTTACCGCCTGGCTTAGGAGACCCAATTGTCCTTTTCCTCTTTAAAAAGAAAGGCGACTTCGATTCGTTATCAAGCTTTTTATTAATGAATTCCCGTCGCTCAATCAATTTAAATTCGAGTTTTTCTCGGTTGGGTTGCCTCCCTTCTCCGCGCCGCGTGAATCGCTAAATTCGTTTTCGTTCGTTAATTCAGTATTATGTATTATAATTCGTTTCTATTGACTTACCTTGAAACGTTTGCGATCCCAGCTTGGCTTGGCGATATGATGATTCCAGATATTTTTCAAGATTTCTTTCTCCGTTCTAACCTTCTCGAACAGACTCTTTTTTTTTTCTTTCCCCGGTGTTGCCAGGCTGGGATTTCGCTCTTACCCGAATGGAAGGAAGGCAACCCAACTATTGAGCTTAATAAAGCATTACAATTACAAATAAATTCTTAAGTTTAAGTCGGAATCTTGAGAGGCTTGCGCTCGCTAACAAGTGCCATTGTTAGTTTTAAACCATAGAGTTTATTGAACTCTTTCATTGATTGAAATATAAGATAGGGGATGGAAGCTAAACTTTAAGAAAGGTGAAAAATAGGTGCCACCCTAATGTAAATACTATGAACTTGTGAAAATGATTCATTTTATGAGAAAGGTGGTAGAAGGGGTAGAGCGATTTGACCTTACCTTTTCGACGTATCAACCATCTAGATCGCCGAGTCTTATACATATCTTACCGTTACAAATTTCGTATTGCCTAGTTTTGATCAAAGTAATTTCGAGTTTTCACGTAAGGTTCAATACTTTTTGTTAAAATAGGGTGGAAACCAATGATTGACCAATGGTTGTATTTACACAAAACTTTGATCTAATGATACATGCAATTTTACATAAATATTTACACTCTTAAAGGGAAGATACATACACCCAGTTTAAGCAGAGATTGTTAAGCTGTCAAACGGTGAAAACGGTTTTAAAATCCATTCAGTAGTTTTCGAGTGAAGCTGTTACATACAAGCAGATAAACGGACAAAAGTTCCAAATTTGAGCTCATCGAGCTCTACAACACCAAAATAGCCGTCATCAATATTCCAAAAAAATCTTGATTGTATTACTAAGGAATAAATAATTTGCAAGGGTAACTGAAAATAAATGTTTGTAAGACCAAGTACATGCTCATGGGTTCAAACACAAGCTTACTCATTGTTCTTTATGGACAAAATGTGGAAGAGGTGCAAGATTCCTTTGACTTTTCAACCTGACTGTGTAAATTGCATTAAAGGGTGACCCCCTAAGTTGTGTTCGGACACGTAAAAAAAAAATAATTTTTGTTACCTGGGAAGTATCACGGCGGAGCCGAAGGGGATATTGAGGCTTGAATAAATAAAGTTCATCAGACCTTCAGTATCCTTTCCCCTTTCTGGAGCTTAAGAGAGATCTTTCTTCGCATGACTCTGCGAATATTTGACTCATGCGTCAAATTCGTGTTGCTATGAGGTTGTACTACGTGGAAAGTGATCGTTTGATTTACCAAGAAACTCCAAAATTTTGTGAACCAATGCGTCTGACGCATTTGAGGGATATTCTGGCCTGAAGTGATCTCCAACGACGAACTTTGGAGTACTAAAATAGTCATTGAGGTTCAAAGGCGGAAATGGTATTGGATCGGTCACGTTTTGAGGAAACCAGAGCGAAACAATGCCAGACAAGTTCATGTTGCACATGGAAGCATGCAGGAGGCCAGAGGAATGAACAAGTCCTGGCTATAACTAAAGGCTGATTTAGAGGATCGCACCTTGCGGAAAGGAGCTGTTACTGATTGATTGTAGGGTGACATGATACATCAGCAATTTGAACATTTTTCCCCTTGAAACTGTGAAAAAAATTTTTGAAAATAAACATTACAACTTCTTCTTGCAAAGCCAATGAATTCCAAAACAAGCTAATTTAGCGATATTAGCTCCTATATGCACTTGCATACCACTGGAAAATTTATAGAATCTTCGACTGTTATTGAAATCGTGCAAATCGTCGCTTTAACAGACTGCTGAATACTACCAATTCGCTAAAATCCACGCCCATTTGGAAAACAACAATAACAACCATAATTAATTTTGTTGTGGGGTTTTCGCTTCCACTTGCATATACGTATACAACCTTTGGGCTTGCCATTAATCGATATGCATTCTAACATAATTACCCTGTACGAGTCATATTCAGTCAGCCGTCCTGTATGACTCTTTTCAGAAGACATGATAGTGTATCGGCAGTAATTATTAACATGGTAAATAAACAATTAAAACGTCATAACCTTTGTACTTCCGTTGAGTTCCAATACGTTAAATTGATGTCATTCAAACTTTCCTGGTGACCTTTTGAACGCTTTTACAGAACTAGCTACGATACATATGTTAGTATGCTTTGCTAGTAAAGTTGGCTTCAATTTATGACGCTGGAATGAATCATGCAAATTTAATGATCCCCATAAATCCGGACAGCGTACTCGCATAGTATCATTATACGCCAGCAAATCCAATGCTCCTATAAGATACCTAATAACGTCAGTTTTAATTATATTTAATTATGACAGCAGAAAGGGTCATAGTAGAGGATTAGATGTACGAGTTGATAGTAGATACTTATTCCGGTTCAACCACAAACATTTAATAAGTTTTTGTTCGTTTTTTTCTAAACGTTTATAATGCTGTATGCCAGTTTCATCATACTTAACATATTAAAACCAATAACCATAAATTATTAATCGAATTGGTTTTTATACACGAGAAATTGTACTGATTTAAAGTTGAAACAATTATATCTGGATTCGGATAATTATCTGCATTAATTGTTTGCGGAATAATTGGCGTTAGCGTTTCGTACAGTTGCATGTTGAACGAGATAAAATTTAATAACTACCGAACTCGTTTATTCTGTGGCAACGCATAAAATTACTTTGATGTGCATTTATGGAAATTTTAATTGCAAATAATTTTCGTAAACAATTTAGGAACGCAAGTTTTCATTACACATATGAGTGCATCGATGAATTTATGTGGTTTTTATTATTATATTCGGGCTCCTATGATCCTGGTTATCAGCCACGTTGAACTGAAAGGGAATTTGTATGATGCTTGATTCACAACGAAACGTATGCAGCTTACGTAGTCGATACGTAGCCACGGTAGCAGCATTCCCAAAGGGCTGCGTAAATCTGATATACATGTGTATATTAATTGTCCGTTCCGCGATTTGGTGTTTTAAATTGAAATTATTGCTTACGACATGAGTAACAGTACCTATATTTAAAATTACAAAATAATCTAATCTGTAGTGCCAAGCCCAAATGGGGCCTTGGCCTCGTGACTTTCAGGTTCCCTTATTTACTGCGGAAGGGTTGTTAGCCCTACGCATAATCCTTTATCTACGAATTTTTCATTTTCATAGATAGACCACGATATACCCAATCACGTAGCATGCTGAAATTATACGTCGATCGGGAATTGAGCTCACGACAATCGCATCGTAGACAAACACGAAACCCACTAGACTACTTATATTAAAAAATAACTCTACCTTCTTTAGTTCTTCTGAACAATAACTTGTCAAATTCAAATTAGTAAACGAAGAAGTTAAAGGTTACGTTGACAAGAAAATTGCTGCTATAAAGTTAAAGTTGACCAACTTCTACCACAAGGCTACGTAGGTTTAGGTAGTAGGAAAGCGGTTTTTTACTCCTCTTGTGTTGGCCTCTTGGTACGATTTGCGAACCGAAACAGGCTCGAATGTTTGACGCCTCTGAGGTTGTCTAGTTCTAAGAAGAATCGAGACCCTAAACAAAGGAAACGACTGTTGGAAATTTACGAAAAGTGACAAATATAATGTTCGAAGGATTCTTCGTCTTCCTTGCAACCTCTGCAAAACCTGTCGCTCCCGGTCCACAGCCTGAATGCGTGCAGCTTTAGCAAGCAATGACCTGTGGTCAGACCGACAATAGTTCGACCGCTATAGCGACTACGTTGTAACAGGTGAATTGTAATATTTTTATTTGGTTCTTCCAAAAAGGATTTGGTCGTTCTGCAGCTATCCATCTGCCACCATCCCGTCAAGACGGAATCTCCTGTTAAGACACCTAATAGCGGCATAGGATAGAAAAAACTCTCTACCACAAGGCGCGATCCTGAGCATCGACCTTTAGCTGTTGCCAGGACTTGTTTATTCCTCTGGCCTCCTGCTCAATTGCTCGCTTCCATGTGCTACATGGTCAACCAACCCGACGTCTTCCTTAAGGATTATAATCCAGATCCTGTTTAGCGATGTTTTGCTCTGGTATCTGGTTTCCTCAAAAGGTGAATGTGTGAAGTGTCAATGCCAATTTTAGTCTGTCGAGTTGTACTCCAAAATTCATCGTTTTAGGTCACTTCTGGCCACAATATTCCTAAAATGCGTCAGAGGCATTGGTTCACGAAAGCTTGTAGTTTCTTCGTAAGTCAAACGGTCACTTTTCATGTAGTATAACAAGACACATGCGTCAAATATTCACAGCTTCGTGCTAAAGGAGATCTCTCTTAACCTCCAGAAATAAGAAAGGACACCGAAGGCCTGACGAGCTTTATTTAGACGAGCCTCAATATCCTTTTCGGCTACGCCGTCCATGCTGCTAATGCTTCCGAGATAACAAAAATCTTGCACCTCTTCCACATTTTGTCCACTAAGAACAATCGGTGTGCTTGTGTTCGAGTCCATGTGCATATACTTGCTTCTCTTTGCCTCTGCCTCTTTGCAACGAGCGAACATTTGGCTTTAAGCCCGAACGGTTATGTGCAAGCAAATACACGTCATCAGCATAATCAAGGTAACTTAAGATGTTAAATAGTCTCCATTGAAGACCTTTGACATCTTGAAGGTGGGGTAGATACCTTCAAGATGTCATTTATTACCGCCAGGGCTGGTGATAATATGCAGCCTTGTCGAACACCCGTTCGCTCAAGAAAACTCTCGGATAGTTCTCTTGTATATAAGAAGCGACACCATGCATCTTCGTAGGATTCTTTAATCATAGCTACGACCTTATCTGCAATACTTCTCCTACGCAAAGTATTCCATATGTAATCTCACATAACGCTGTCGAAAGCCTTCTCGAAGTCCACAAACATGAGATGTAGTGGCGAACCCATTTCGGCTGACTACTCCAATATTGTCGGTAGAGTATTTGTGTGATCGGTACGGAATCCAGCCTGATAAACTTCGAGAGTGCTTTCCACGTCAGCACTAATCCTGTTGAGAATTACCTTAGCCAGTATAGCAGTTTGTATATATATACCACGCCAATTGCCACAATCCCGAAGGTCGCCCTTCTTCGGAATTTCGACAATGACGCCCTCCTTCCATTCAGTCGGATATCTTCCTTCATTCCAAACCCCAGTAGAGTATATCGGTTGTTATTTCCGGGGCCACTTTGAGGAGTTCGGTTGGTAGTCGGTCTGTACCTGTGACTTTCCTTCCCGCCATTGACCGAATGGGGGAAACTATCTATTCTTTATCTGGGGATCGTCTCTAATAGATGTTTGTTGCGGTTGGATATTTGGTAGTTGTTCTGTTTGTGGTATATCTTCCTCTGACAAGATTTTAAAATATTAAATATTAGCAACTGGTATTCACTCATATTAAGGAGAGTTCCGTTGACATCTCTCACCAGGTGGTTGGCGGTGAAATTCCTGTTCGTCAACTGTTTCATGATTTTGAATAGTGAGCCCATATCCCCAAGGTAAGCCGCAGCTTCTGCCTTGTTAGCGTGATCTTCAATGGCATTTCTCTTGTCGCGTCTAGTAGCCTTTTTAAGCTGTATATGAGCATCGCGGTAGTTCTGTCTCAAGTTAGGTGCTCTTTGATTGACATCGGGTTGAGAGATGATTGCCAATTTGGCTTTTTTCCTATCACCAACCTTGTGCCATGTGTTTTGCGACATTCCGGGTTTCTCACCGCTTTGCACATATGCCGCAGATTATTCAGCAATAGTGTTTCTGGTTGCCTCCCAATTGGCGTTCAGTGTGCGCATTTCATATCCGCCCAATGTGGATGACTTTTCGTGTAGAATGATGGTGTACTCGCGCTTTTTGTTGGGGTCTCTAAGTTTATCCACATTACGCTTGCGCTTCACTTGAAGAATTTGTGGTCATCGGATAGCTGCTGTGCACAACCTTCCCACGTCAGCTCCACTCTTCGCTCGCACATCGAGGAGACATCTTCTGGATCAGCGACTTATAGCCAAATGATCGATCTGGTTCTGAGAAACACCATCATTGGCAATCCAAAATGTTTTATGGTAACTCTTGTGTGGAAAAATAGTTCCTTCCGATGGCTATTTGTCGAGTACTATAAAACTCCACAAATAATTCGCCGTTTTCGGATCGCTTAATCCAAGGTGGTGACGCGTCAACTTAAGGGTCACCATGCCCCCCCATGACGTGTTATAGTCTAGTGCCGTCAGAGCCAACCAAAGATGATAATAATATCACCTCATCGTGTTCCAGATCACAGGTGGCACAAAACTGTTCTTTGTCACCAGGTGTTGCGGTATTAGTTGCTGCGTAGTACTGCAGAATTGTTACGTCTCTGACACTGGTCCTGAACCTGACGACCATAATCCTTTTCGATATTGGTTCCCAGCTGATGAGACTGCTTCTCGCTTTCGGTGTAAGGACGAACGCCACGCCATTTTTGGCTTCACTCTCAGAACCAACGTACGGAATAATGTTTTCGCTCGGGCTTCGCTCTTCTCCTGATCCTGTCCACCTGACCTCTCTCAATCCCAAGATTTTGATGTTATAGTGCTCCATTTCACTGTTGATCACTGATTAGCGGTGCAAGGGCCTAGTGACCCCAGCCCTTCCACCATCATTCAATGTTCGAATATTCCAGAAGCCAATCATAGTTCGTCTTCAAATGCCAAAAGTCGTTACCGTGGAATCCGTCCGTATCCGAGGCGCTGTATTCGTTTCTCGTTTCAGTTAGGTTTTAAGATCACGGGTGATAAGCCCATGATCCAGTGAGTGTCCATTTGCCATTTTTAGGGTAATCATGACTGGCTGAGGATGAACTCTACTGCCCCCATCCCACAGAGGGATGGTTAGCTCAGGTCCGTTGAGTCACTACCTCATCCTACAACTACCCCCTGCGGGAAATGCAACAATTTTCGAGTCTGTTCTTCGTATCCATGTAATTTTTATGCACTCGTTAATGTCTAACACTTCCACTTGGAAGAGTCGCGTATTCTGGACGTATGGATGTCGAGATCGTGGGAGTTTGTCTTTGCAACTCTCCCTTGGTTACCTCTAGATCCGTTCGTATAAAGATGACAACCTGCACTAAGCTGAGTATCGTGTTTGTTGCTCATTCGTTTCATTCAGGAATCTTAATGTGAAACTTCCATTTCTCAACCTGTGGTTGGTTAATGCAATCATTGACACAGTCCAAAAATGATGTTGTGTCTCTAATGCCGTTTAAAATTTTCCCATAACCAATTGGTAGTGCTAAACACGAATTAGAGTTTTTTAAAATAATGGCAGCTAGGTCTGCAGTTTAAATATCCTCCAGGGCTGCAGTTTGTGTGGTTCTCATAGCACCTGCATACACAAACAAGCTATCCGTTGGATTAGTAGTAAAGGTGGTAGGTTAGTTTCTAATACCACCCCTGGTCACAACACCAGCGCGCCATTGCAAATAATTGGTCTAAAAATGTTGGCACACCCAGTGGGTGAGGTGCGGCTTAAGGCCCCATCTCATGCCGAATATCCTTTTGCAAGCGAAGAAAGCTACGGTAGCCTTCCGGAATGATTTGCTATCAATAATAAGACCTAAATATTTAACTTGGTTCGAGAGAACCATATTGATACCCCGAATATTTGGTGGATGACCAGATCTGTTTTTTGTTGGTCAATGTTAAGTTCCTTATCTTGTGCCCAGTTGTGTTACAGAGTGGACTGCATAAGGTCACCTAACAGACCTAAATACTTAACTGGGATTGAGAAGACCATATTGATACCCCAAATGGTTGGTGGATTAAAGTGTGTGTTCTGGAGAAGAGGACCAGATCTGTTCCTCCACCAGTCTTTCCAGGCCTTTTTCTTAAAGCGAAGTTGGGATCATGGGTTGGAAAGCCTATGGAACTCTCTGCCTAGTTTAGGTATAAAAACTACCTTAATCTCGTGCCATAGCTTCGATATGTTGTAAAGACTGATGCATGCTGTGTATATGTCAACCAGGTACTGAATTATGGTTTCACTCGTATTCTGGATGATAGCGGGATAGACATTATTCAGTCCTGGTGACTTGTAAGGTTTGGAAGAATTGAACGGAATTCCTATGTTTTCTGCCATTGCAATTCGAGTTAGCTAGAATACAATCGACACATGAACTTTGTGGCGTGGGCTCACACAAGGCTACCTTAGATACGTCGATTGGGAATATCTTCATGCAAGTTCATACATTTCAGAGACCGCTGGATAGGCTGGGTAACGTTGGGAATTGGGGGTGAGAGATTATTTTGCGGTGTAGAATTTACTTACTAAATCTACTAACAATCAGTGTAAACTGCATTACAATCGGCACATAGGCTTCAAGAATAGTGCGAACAAATAGACAGATAGAATTTCTGGATTCCCTTTAAATGCGTGAGATGTTTTCATATTTTGAATATTTATTAATGCAATTAAAGAAGGAAGATGGACTACGTTTATTTGTATGGAAGGTGGTAGAAGAAGTAATAACTCTGTAGAAATGCGATTATTTGACGCATGTGTGTTGCTATATAGTTTTACTCCATATAAATTGACTGATAAACTTACCATGAAACTGGAAACTTCCGTAAACTAAAGTCTTCGAAATATTTCAAGAATTTTCTGGATAAAACTGAACAGGCTTAGATGTGTATTAAGATTCGAAGGCGAAACTGGCATTGGATCGGTCACGCTTTAAAGATACCAAAGCAAATCATCTGTAACGAGCTCTTGGTTATAGCACCCAAGGAAGACGGCGCATTGATCAACGTCAAAGCATACGGAAACGAACATTTTAAAAGGAGGTCAGAAGAGTCCTGGCAACAACTAAATCTCGATGCTCAGAATCGCACCCTTGTAGAAGAGAATTGTTTCTGTAGAAGGTTTTAACAGAAAAATACAAAATACAAATTAAAAATAGAATCCCGAAATTCACACCGGTCTGATTTATTGATCGCAACCTTTCGGTTCATCAAAATCTTCAAGATCAAATCTGAAAATCTTATCTGTAAAACTATTCATAAGTTCCAAGTATACCTTCCTAAATTTTCTTTGAATAGAGCCCGAAAATAATCTTATGATATTGATTCAACCCTTATGAATAAACTATTCATCGTAATTTAGACATAAATCTCATCGCAAGGTCGAATTTTATTAAAGCGTCCCATTTCAATAGTAATGATACCCAATAAGTTTTTTCTTCGAATTTCCCGAACTCTTTTGTTCCCCGCTATAACCCTAACCATAAAAAGGACGACAACGAAAAATCATTTATCATAAAAGAAACATCCTGTCATCACACTTTAATTCTGCTCTACGAAAATCGCTTCAAACCTCAAAGATGGCATCCGAAAAACTCAAAAGGACATTATGATCTGTTTATTCAGCACAGAGAGAGTTCCTGATGTTCCCGACTACTTAAAATAACGTCGAGATTGAGTTCCAGCAAGGATATTTCCAATGTGATTGATACCACGTGCCAATGATGGGTTAGTGCTTGTCCTTTTTGTCCTCGTGACTGTAAAGGACTCGAACGGGGTGAAAAAAGGAAGAGAATTACGTCTATAGTGAACACGATGTGCAAGTGATGATGATTCCTTTTACATGCTTGTCGCACAATCCGTCCGTATTTTTCGATAGCTATGAACTAGCAGTTTTGAAATAATTGATGGATGACTGTGTGCCAGTTTGACATTAAATTCAAATTAAACGCAATAAATGGTTACGAGTTTGAGGTCTCAATGAACATTTCATCATCGAAATTGCCAACACGCTCTATAAGGCTGGAAAATTGAAATATGCATTAAGGTCAGTGGAGTGTGAATTGTATAACATTTTGAATTTTGTTTGACTAAAAGTTGGATAGTTCGGTTTGCATATTTCGTTGCCTTGAAGGGTAAAAGTAATACAGACTCCCGAAACCTCTTAACAAAATGCTGCATTGAAATTGCCAGCACTCGAATTTTGCAGAATCATAGATCCTCCGGGCGCTGATGTTACAAATACGTTGGTGAATGAAATCATCATGTACAGAGAAATGCATTTGCGAACTTTCGGTATGAGCGAATAATCCTTTTTTCGAGGGTAATCACAGGATCGATGGTGCCTTTTATTGCAATCTTTGAGTGGTACTACTTGAATCAGAATATTGCAATGATTCAATTTAAAGTTTGAAAAGGTGAAGTTGGAAACAATGTTTGATTTTTTGTAAATCATTCAGAAGGAAGGTTTTTTGGTTTTCAACTGCTGTTTTGAAATATGGTTTTGTTAATGTCTCTTAGGGCTTAGAGACGAGTCCAAACAGAAAATTTGGCCTTAACTGCGGCTGTCAAACGATTTTTAGTCGTTATATATTAGCCCCTCCGGAGTTTCATTATTTTAAATGAGAAATACATACATATTTTTATACCAAGGGCACCGGCTATTAATCAATTTCCAATGAGGGCCATATTTAAAAGCATAGGACAGAATAAGTTTTCTTCTATAAGGCGTGATAACAAGAATCGGCACTTTATTGTCGCCAGGACTTGCTTATTTTTTTTTTTGCCTCCTTTTCAACTGCTCGTTTCCATGCTACGTTGTCGACCATGATCTTTAGCTCTATGATATTTCGATCTGGCTTTCTTAAAGCTTGACCGAACCACTGCCACTTTCGCCTTTGAATATCAATGAAAATCTTAGTCTGTCAAATAGTACTGGGATTTAAACTCGCAATCTTGGCGCAAGTGGCGACTCGTACACAACTTTCTTGGGCGCTCTTAAAAAAAATTTGCCTATTCAAAATTTACTATCTAATTCTCTGAAACGTGCTGAGTAGCTATTTGTTATTTCACGTGCAAACATCACACCCGAAAGATACAGTCATATAATCATTTTCTCGGATTTACCAAAAGTGTTTCAATTTCGATAGTTTTATTTAACTCAATCAGAAAGAATTCTTATTTATTTAAGAGATTTTCATAAATACTTTACCTACATAGAAAACTACAATTAAGACCCGCGCCTTAAAAACAAATTTATTGTTACATGTCGGCCCAGTCGTTCATCGAGAATCGCGATCTTCAGCTGTTTACTATTCTGCACACACACGCACTCATATATAACGACTCACCGACTTCGGAGATCAGCAATATTTGGAGATATCAAATAAGTTGTTTTTTTGGTTCTAGAGGTCCCCTCGCCTACCCTTAACTCCAACACACCCCAGAATTAGTATCAGCCTGAGATCAGCATCTATCTACAATGCATCCAAAAATGAAGTTTCTGTCGTCCGAAGTTAATGTGCCCTGAGCGTACGACGTTTTTTTTTTTTTTTGCATTTTTAGGCTAATTTAGTCATGAAACGTATTAAAGCAAAATTTCAGGGTAGCAATTTTTTTCCGAGTCGATCACAATACTTTATTATTAGAATAATAAGGTAAAATGAAAATAAACATTTTGTTGTGTGCCTATTTCTATACAACTCGATAAAATTGCAGCGGTTTATATGTATATTGCAAAATATTCAACTATTCAAATGAAATAAAATATTTTCAATATCGGCTATCTATCCGCAATTATTCTTTGTTATTGAATACCACATTAAAATCGATAATATCAAATTGAATTTATTTTCAATTTCATTATTGGTATTAAATTATTGTTAAAATTAAAACGACTGAATTTTTATGATGAGGTCATTAGAAATTAAAGATGTAACATCTACCTTCGATTACTACCTATGCTTGTTGCCATCATCTTTAAAAATTTCCAAAAAAAAATTTTTGGTAATCGCCAAAGCCATAAATTTCCAAGATTATCGATGTCCCCACGCAGAACCCACCCCGACGATGGAAGTGGTGTCTGAATGATTTCATGGTATACAACATAGTGCGCGCGCATAACTAGTTTTCATCTCTCTACGAATATATTACCCGACCGGTCCTTTTTATTCGCTAGGGGATTCCGCGATCGGTGTTTCCGTATTGGTCCTTATGATGCTTGGAATGAAGGCATATAGTACACTGTTCATAGAGTGACGGTGTCATCGAAACGGACACATGCCATCCTAGACATGAGACTCGTCTATGTAGTTGTGTTTGCACGCTCATAGATCAACGCACCCTTAACTCAACGATCCCATAAGCCGCCATTATTCTCTGTATAATGACTCATCGACTTGGAGATCAGTAATTATGTCGGAGGAACAGGAAGATAGGCAACCACAAGACATCGGGACCCGATGGTATCCTAAATATGGCAGTAAAAGTTGCTATTCAAAAGAAGCCCGACAGCTTTATAAAAACGATGCAAAAGTGTTTAAAGGAAGGATTATTTCCTGACCCATGAATGCTCCAACATTTGGTACTCCTACCAAAATGAAACAAGCCTCCCGGAGAACCATCGTCCTATCGCCCAATATGCCTACTTGACATGTTGGGAAATATCCTTAAGCGAATTATATGCAACAGAATGCTTGTAATAGCAGAGGAGAATGGAGCAGAAAATTTCCACTGTTGACGTAGTCAATGGAGCAGCTGATGCAATACAAGGATTACGATGGCGATGGGAACAAAGAACTTGCCAGATTGGTCATTAATAGAGAGATCGTTGGCCCGGATGGATACACCATGCTACTTGTTGAGAATAATTACAAACTACTTCGCCAACAGGAAATTGAGGTACCAAACTGATGAGGGGAGTCCCACAAGTATCGATACTGGGCCCTCTCCTGTGGAATATTATGTATGATGGAGGTTTTTGACTGTCGGTACACTGACGACATCGCCGTTGTTATCTAAGCGTATCCACGAAATGGAGTCAGCAGCAAGCGAAGCAGTCATAAAAATTTAAGAATGGCTAGGGTTCACCGGTTTAGAACTCGCTTACCACAAAACAGAGGTAGTTCTAATAACTAGTCGAAAGAAAATTGAAACGCGAACATTCAGTTCGGTAGTCAAACCATCAGATTCAAGGAAGCAATTGAATTTCTACAAGTTATGCTTGATAACAGATTAAAATTTAAATTTCACGTTGACTTCGCAAACAAAAAGCCATCACAAATACAAGCAGCCCTTTCCCGAATACTGCATAACATCGGTGGATCTGAATATGATAGAAAGATTCTACTTTCCAGAGTAGTCCTATACGCTACTCTAGTTTGGGCGACTGTGTTAGCGATAAAAGAAACAAGGCGAAAGCTGTCGTCAACGTATAGGGTCTGCACGAGCAAGAGCAATCAGCGGTTTTCGAACAAAGTAGCCTGTGTCATAGCTGGAATGATCCCAACCGACACAAGAGTCTCGATCCAACAAGAGGCAGCTGTTGTCAGAAAAATTTAAAAAGAGGAAAAGGATATATCAATAGCTATGTGGCAAACCAGGTGGGGCAACATTACAAAAGGCAGATACTTGCACAGATTTTTATAGAATGTCCATAACGAATGCTAGGGTGTAGCCTAGTGGGTAGTCTGTTGGTTTACAAGGTCGTGAGGTTCAATCCCTTCTTCCCTTCTTCGTGAGTTCAAATCCCGGTCGACGCATAATTCCAGCACACTGCCTGCTTGGGTATATATTGATCATCTTAATCAACGAAAATGAAAAATTCCTAGGCGGAGGGCTGTGCAAAGGCCTAACAACCCCTTCACAATAAATAATGAAAAATTTTAAGGAACCTGAAGGTCAGGAGCCCATGGACCGATTTGAGCTGTAGTGCCATTGTAGTAGAAGTAGAACGAATGTGCAAAAAGATCTTCGGAGAATCGAGAGAGAAAGGAGACCAGGAGCAATATAAGGAGCATAGCATGAAATGGTAGCCAGCCCTGCGAAATAATTCCTAACAGCCGCGCGGGGAGAGTAGTTGAGGTCAGTGTGCGGGGAGTGGTTTAATACTCAGGCGCATATAGCCTGACAGTTCTCTGTCATGATCAGGTATGTGATTCATGCATACCAATGGTAAGGCTATTGATGTCTAGGATACCTGTATAAGCTAAATAGAACACGCTGTACTCCGGTTAGGTACACATTTTGAGGCGTGAAAATTTTAAACATTTTTGTGATTTTCTACCGACTGTTAATATCATTTACAAAAAAAAAACAAAATCGCTGATATGCATATTTTTCCGCTTCAAAATTCACCTACCTAACCGCACACAGCATTCTCAAAGGCCAAGCCCTGAGTACGACGAGTTCTGCTTAGCTTAGACTGGAGCCCTACTGGTATCTATTGAAAATTCCACACCTCCCTGGCGTATCCGGAAATAAGAAAATATCATCGACCCGGAGAAGGGCGTCAAGGGCCGAAACAGCGGAGAAGGCCAACGATGGCCGAATCAGCGGAGCTGGCCAACAGTGGCCGCTATCAGCCACTGTTGGCAAAGAAAGATTTAAAAAGGCGTGCGTTTGCGATGAGTGAGTCAGTCGGTATTGAGAAGTTTATCGAGTCGTGTGATCGACAGAGCGCGATTAGTGCGAGAGTTGAGGCGGGTCAGTCGAATTTGGGAAAGCGATTAAGTCGTCTGATCGACAGCACGAATATTAAGAAAATATAGTGGGCAAACTGTATTAAACTGATTATAAGTAAAGCAATAAATAAGGTTTGTGGATATTTTAATTGAAATACGAACTAATTTCATTTTTACTTGGAATCCAATGACCCCTAGCGTACTGCAGTATGAAAAGTTTTTCTCTGAACGCAAGGAACGCTCGAGCGGCTGAGCCCTTACAAAAATCAATTCTCCGCTCAATTAATATGAGAACATAAAATAAACTGCAGAACTCCCTGAATGAGAAAACATGTAAACCTGGCGATGAGGCGACCAGTAGAACCGATATCCCTCCTAATCCTTCACGACGTACTGATTCAAAAGTATTTGGTTTGTACTCGTTAATGCATATATAACATATACTATACCCCACGTATGCCGCCACGGCGTTTCTTATAGTATTTGCACACCATAAACGATGAACGACGATCGGCAATACATCGGATTTTGGAGCACTGTTCAAAAAGTTGATATTTTTTCACATATTTCCATATGGGATATCTCTTTTTCACGACATGTCCTCTCTTTCTAATTCTATTGCGAAAGGCAAGAATATCTCGAGAACTTTTCATAGTGCTGAACTACGAAGTGCTGCCCGATAATACTTCCTAAGTATTCGAAAGTTACTTTTATTATTTATAAATTATGGCATCCAAATTTTGAAACAAATATATGAGATGAAATATTTAGGACTTCAGTGCTCTAGTGCTCTTAAGCATGCTTCGCCATTGCTTCACACTATATACCAACGTGCTACCCTCAAGACTACAGACAGGCTCACGCGCTACCTGCCAAAATATATTTAGGACATCTAACCCTGCGAATACGAAACTTTGTAAGTAGCAATATGCGTGAAAGACAAACAACCCTTGAAAAAAAAACAAATGTTTCGAAACCTTAAGGTGACGAGACCAAATTTCGACAGTTGTAGCGCCTCTGAAAAAAAAACCACCATTCCGATCCGCAGAATCTTCTTTTTCTTCAGCTCAGCAATCGCTCGATTTCATGTTACGCCTCACGATCTAGCTAATATCTACAAGGCCTACATTCGTCCTCGTCTCGAGTACAACTCACACATATGGACTGGGGCACCCAAAACACAACATGCGGTACTCAATCGAATCCAAAGAGGTACATCCTATTGTAGAAACGTCGCGGTACTCAGTGTTTACTATCGATATTTTCACGGTAAATGCAGCAAAGAACCTGTCCAACCTCATTTACCTCTTTTCAGGAAAACTCGCCAAGCTGCATAAGCTCATGAGTTCACTGTTAAGCCTCTACCATTGCGTACAGTGAAACATAGACAGTCCTTCATCACCCGTACATAAGACTATGGCAAGCACTGCCGTTACACGTATTCCCATCAACTTACAGCATTCAGCGTATCAAGATTAACAATCACCAACAGTTTAAACTCTCGCATCCAGAAACACTCTTGTAACCCCGTCGCTTACCTGCCTCTTAACGACTGGATTGTGCATCCAATGCAGTGATCCCGCAAGTTAAAAAAAATATTTATCGTGTCCAATAGCAGTCTTAGGATAATCAAAGAACGTAAGAAGCGATGCCAGTTCATTCGTACATATGAAGCGAAAAAGATACAAAAAGGCTTTAGGTTAACGCATCGTTTCTTGTTTCCAGTTTACCCAAATCCTTAGAAAGGCAGCCATTAATCACTCGATATGTTTCCTATAAGGCTCGCAAAAAATCAATTACGATCAAAGTAGTGGTTTTTAACGTACTCTCAACCACCTTCTAAATTGGAACCACTGCCTTATTTCAAATTCTGTTGCAACATTTAACATTGCTATATAGGATTTATTAAATGCATTTCTACGGCTGTAATTTAAAAATTTCATAAAAGTATTAAAACTTCCACTTTCACAATAGAATTTTACACGATATTTCAAAAACCACTGAATAAATTGAGTTAAAATTCGGATTCTAAATAGGATTAAATTAAGGCTTGGAAATTTCATTGAACACGTGATACTGCTATACTTGTGTTACATGACCAAAAAAAACCAAAATACTCGTAATCTTGCGGCCAAATCAATAGAACTTAAGTCCCTCCGAGCTGAATTGAAATCGTACTTCACTACTGTCGAATTTGATAGATAAATTTAAGCATAGCCTTCAGTATTATTTCGAAAATCATTCACAAAAGGCGACAGCTGACAATTTCTGACATTATCGCTTAACATATCTACCATGAAGCAATCAATATCGGTGAGGGCATCTCATTCACAAGTAACTCACCCCACAATCATCTTACGACCATGATTTTCAACGAGTATTTACCTAATGTCCTTTTTAACTGAATAAATGGGAGGACATGAATCATAATGTGAGACCGGTGAATTTAGTGCTCTATTATTAAAAAAAAAAATTAGGTCCCCATGAAAACTAACAAACAATTAAAAGAAGTAAAAGTTACTTCGGATATTTATCGATTAACTATTCGTGCTGGATAAATGAAATCTCTTTCTTTCAGTTTTCTTATAGCATATACGAGAACTTGTCACTGTAAATCAGTTCGGGAATCTTAGCAGCAGCAGCTATTTGTCCATTAGCCCGAAAGGAAGGATATTTTCCAGATGAATAATAAATTTCCTATATACAAACATACACGGAGAGAGCCAAATAGAAATAAGGGACCACTCTATCGTAATAAATCATGATAATAATGTCGGACCTGAAATAAATTTTCCGGCGTTATTCTTCCGGGGATATATATAAAGGGAAGTAACAGAAATTCTCTTGTTTTGACAACTTTTCCATTCTTATATAGAGAAAATATGCTTCTCGTCCTTATCGTCCGTTGAAATTTATGTTTTCTCGACGTCGCGACGTATTGTCCTAATGCGATGTCCTTCTGAACGCTGCTGTGAGTTTGAAGTCACAACACTCTGGACATTATTCTCCATGCCTGTTTTTTTTTTTTTTAATATTTTCAAATTGAGCGTCATCAACTGGATTTTAATTAAAGTTGCCTCGTTAAATTTTCAGGAACTCTCCTGTTTCCATACAAGAATAGAGAGCAAGTTGTGGTGGCTTAATTCGGAAATCCGCCTTCGCATGAAGAGAATTGTGGGAAAATGTACAATCTTAATGTTTTTACCGCACATGAGATGGTAGCATACCATATCCTTTTATAAGCCCAGGATACATAATTTCATATGTATTTATATAGTACCACATGTATGTGTGTGAGTGCCGCATTCGCTAATAAGACGAAGGAGGAAATGAAAAATGAAAAAAAAAAGAAAAACGGCAACGACACGAGAAACGTATTTCGCTCTAATGAAAGCTTAATTGCTATCTCGTATGGAAAAGTTTTAGTCCTTGTACGCACACTGAAATTTATTTACCGAAAAAAGGAAGTTACTTTATTGTAATTTCGATACGTTTCAAGTTTATAGACCTTTACTTTGTACGGAAAAATAACATTTGAAAATGGATTTTTCTTTATACAAATTGTTTAAAGATCAACGGCAACTTTTCTTCTCGTCGTATAAATCAAATAAACTGCTAAAAAGTCGGGCGCAGCTTTATTATTCTTGGGACAAGTCGAGGACGCGTGGAAAGTCAATATAATGGTTAGAGTGGTTAGGAAAGACTAAGTGAAAGGGGCAGCTAGAGTGTAGCCCATCGGGTAGCGTGTTAGTCTGCAATGCGAAAGTCGTGAGTTCGAATCCCAACCTTGGTAACCTCAATCTACGAAAATGAAAAATTCGTAGATAGAGGGTTGTGCGAAGATCTAACAACTCCTCCACAATAAATAATGAAAAAAATGTTAAGGAACCTCAAAGTCAGGAGGCCAAGGCCTGATTTGTGCTGTAGCGCCATTAATTGCGGATACGATCAATAGCTCCAGTACATGTAATCAATATTTCATTCGTTTATTTATGCAAGTTTGGGTTCTTATGAGGAGAGGGGTGAGGGGTGAGGACTGAGGGGTGATAGTAAGAGTGGGTGGATGTTAATAGTAGTTGATTGATTGCTTGAATCACATCCAATATTCTCTTTATAGAATGTCAGTTTTATAGACGAATTTGGATAGACTTTTCATAAAATTCGGAGTATTTTACATTTATGAAACCAAACATTTGTACGGGAGGGGGAAGAGAAGGTAAAGGAATCGTAAAATTTGTGATTCAGTTTTATTTTGTTTCTCTTGTAATGTGCTAACTAACAACAACGAAGATTTAAAGGTAAATTCCGTTCAGCAAAAGCATTGCTGGTAAAATCTTCAATCCGGATCAGATAGGCGATCAACACCTTTAAGCCCTGCAAATCAGCCGAAGTAGATAAAATATTCCCCCCATTACTGCAGAAGGGGTTAGAGATCCTAAAGCAAATAATGATAAGGATCTTTAAAGACAGTTTTGTATGAAAGTGAGGGTGGTATTCGTACCGATGGCAGGGAATCGTCCCATTGATGAGTCTAATTCGTATCGCCCTATAAGTCTTACTTCCTTCTTTATCAAAATGATGGAGAAGTTAGTGAACATTCACATAAGAACAGGACCTAATCAAGATGCCTGCCAAAAAGGCAAATCAACAGAGCCCTTCATGGTTTGGTAAGACAAATCGAAAAGGCAAAAGATTATAAATAAATTGCCCTTTGCGCATTCCTGGATATAGAAAGAGCAATTCACAATACTCCCAATAAAGTCATAATAGCGGCAGCTAGGATAAAGGGTATAGAAACGGTCACAATGAATACACGCCATGCTAAAGAGCCAAATGACAACCACGGATCTAGGTGGTAGCACATTGACTGCACAGACCTATAGGGGCTGTCCCTAAGGAGGGGTACTATCTCCACTTCTTTAGTTAATTATAGTAAATGAGCTCTTGGGCCGTCTAACAGAACAAGGACACTAGGTAATAGGATATGCCGATGATCTCGTCATTATCATTAGAGGCAAATATGATTTAATAATATCGGAAAGGATTCAATCTGCCTTGAAGGTGGACTAAAATTTTACAACAAAAAGCATAGCTTACGCTACAAAAAATCCAAAGGCTAGTTTGTCTTGGTATCACAAGAGCAATGAGAACCTGTCCCATGGCAGCAATGGAAATTTTTCTAAACATCCCTACATTGTAAACATCCCTCCAGCCATCTCCAAATAAAAAAGTAGGCTATCAAAAAGGTGTTACGCATACAAGAGAAAATAATGACAATTCAAGGAATTTCAGGGGTCATTTCAAAATCCTAAAAGACACAAAACTAGAGGTTCCAACCTCCACACTATCGGACGCAGTACCAACAAAATTCAACTTTGAAACCCCATTCAAAGTTATATTCAGAGAACGCAAGGACTGGCAATCCATGCTACCTGAAATAGAACAGAAATCAACCATCTGGTATACAGATGGCTCGCGCACGTTTGAGGGGACGGAAGCCGGAGTTAAAGGTCCTAACTTCTCGGTTTCAAAACCACTTGGCAAAGAAGCCACAATCTTCCCGGCTAAGCTAATTGCAATGGAGCTATGGATCCAAGAGAATATAAGGAGAGCTCATCGCAACAAATCCATTTATATCCTATCGGATAGTCATGCGGTTCTCAAAGTCCTAGCATCCAATAAACACGGATTGGGAATAGTTTGGGATTGCCTTCAAAACCTAATCATCCTGGGAAAAATGAACGATGTAACTTTAATGTGGGTACCAGGACATATGAGAGTTGAGGGAAATGAAGATGCTGGTCACCTTGCAAAAAACAGCGCAGCATAAAATCTGGAATAGACTTCCAGGCTTATCAATCCAAAAAAAACTAATCCTAACACAAAAAAAAAATAGAGGACATGCTAAAATTCAGCAAGAGTAATATTAGTACTCTAATCGGCCTAATGACGGAGCACCACCTCATAATATGTGCTTAGCTGTAACCAATATCTGCC
The DNA here is from genome assembly GCA_963669355.1 of Chorisops tibialis. Classification (NCBI taxonomy): domain Eukaryota; kingdom Metazoa; phylum Arthropoda; class Insecta; order Diptera; family Stratiomyidae; genus Chorisops; species Chorisops tibialis. The sequence continues at coordinate 24,041,524 of OY770262.1, read as the reverse complement.
GCCTCTATCTCGAAGACTCAGAAACGACAGAACACATCCTACGTCACTGTGAAGCAGTAGCTCGGAAAAGACACAATCTTCATGGAAAATGTTTCCTTTCTACCGAGGAACTAGCCAACATGGCTCCCTTAAAGATACTTAGATTAGCCAAAGCTATTTACTTATGGTAGGGTAAGGGGACATTAAACGCACAAAATGCCGAGAAGGTTGCAGTGTAAATTATAGAAGAAAAAATGTGTTTATAACCCCCTCCCCCCCCCCCCCCTTCGGACCACAATGGATAAGAAAATTAAATTATTTTTAAAGTTTGTACCACAAACCTTTCTATATATTTATTGATTTTCAGCTTTCTAAAAAGAGCTATGGTTGAGATATTCGAATTCTTAGTTTTCGGTTTTAGCGCTTCCCCCGCATCCCCCTAAACCTTACAGCACCCCAAAATGGGTGTCCGCCTGAGATCCGCTACGATCTACAATCTGTCCAAAAATGTACTTTCTATCTTGAAGGGTTTGGGAGTTAATGTGTGCTCAGCATACCCGTATGGCGTACGGCGTACAGACAAACAGATTTTTATACTCTAGAAGAAATCTGAGAGCCTTACCATTTGTTACGCTAAGAAATAATGCTCGCACAGAGTCGCCACGGGTACAGAAATATTTGTTGTCGCTAGAAAATCTCGATTCCTAGTGACCGTCTGTCCATCTGTCTACCACATAACTCTCGAAAACTTTGACCTATCGTTCTGAAATTTTTCATATGTCATTTTTAGCAAAAAAATAACTTTCAGTTTGTGAACGGCCCACATCTCCAAACTCCTTCTACCCCCTCCCATACAAATTTCATAAAATTTCGAAATTTAAGGAAATTGATTTTTCTCCGAAAACATTTCAGCAATTGATTTGAAAAATAGGTCCTATTATAATGATGTGAATATAATTAACAGCATGAAATATTGATCTGATCTCCTCACTCTTTCTACCCGCTCCCATACAAATGCACAATTTTCAAGAATGCATTTATTCGGTTTGCATAGCAAAGCTAACGGAACCAATTTTTGTCATAATTAATTTTATTGTAATTATGACCGCACTCCTTCTATCCCCTCCTATACAAATTTCACGAAAATTCAGAATTTCAATTAAATTATTTTTCTCCAAAACCCTCAAAGCTATCAACTTTAAATTTTGAGAAAAATATACCATTACAAATATCATTGATGTCAAAAAATTTGGTTTTGATTCGAACACACCTTCTACCCGCTTCCATACAAATGCACAATTTTGGTAAATGCATTTAATCGATTTTCATTGAAACTAGATAAAATACAAGCTTAAAATTTTGCCGGAGCTTGTCCCTTAATAATTGCAATAGATTCTAAAAATAAAAATATGAGTTTTGCTTCACTCCTTCTACCACCTTCTACCAAATTTTTGTATTGGAAATTCAAGAAAAGTATTTCTCCTTCGAACATATGAGATCTATCGATTTTAAAATTGTAACAAAGCTATGTGATTAGGATGTTGATAAGCAGATTCAAAATTATCCAAAGCTTCGCACTTTCTCTGCCACCTCCCATACTTCAGATTGTTCAATTTCCTCGAAAATTATGTGAGATACAAACCTTAAATTAAGCTTGAAACATTTTGTATACTACGTTCGGTGTTACAAACAGCAATTACAAACCTCACCCTCCTCTTACCACCTCTCATACAAAAGTCACTAGTCACTATTCACTATTGGGCTTTACGCCCAATCATAATTCTCTTTTTTTTGCATTTTTAGGCTATTTCAGTTACGAAACGCGAAAAACTTAAATTCCGGGTTAGCAAATTTATTTTTTTCCAATTCGATCACAATTTTTTTTTTTTAAGGAATGACCTGTGTTATAGGCAATTTCGGCCTTTACATGCAATGCACAATTACAGTCATGGAGGGAAGGAATGGGATTGGGAGGGTAGGGGAAGGGGAGTGAGAACAACCGTAACGAGTGGAAGAGCTGGTATATATTTCAGTTGTACTGGCTGCTACTGACAAATATTCGCAGATGTTATGGGGGACTGAATGATTGAAAGTGAACAGAATTCATCTACTGAGTATCTAGGCCTTCTTGAAGTGGAACTGTTTCACTTTTACACCGTTTGCCGATTTTATTTCGACTAATTTTTCATCGCCAGTAGCAACTCAAAAATTCGTGCTTAAAAAAATCCCGTCTGGAGTGGGAATCGAACCCATGACCTATTGACTGAAAAGCAAGCACGCTGCTCACTGCGCCACGGAACCCTCAAATACTCTATTATTAAAATAATAAAATAAAATCACACTTTTATTTTCAACCAAATGTCAATATTGCTTAGAAGGTTCATTCCCTTTTCTGGAAGGGAGTTGATTCTTAATTGAAGCTATAATCACTAGATTACTATTGAGAAGTGCGCTAGAGGTCGCTGGATTCGAAGTAAAGATAAAACTAGTTCGCTTTTAAATTAAATATCCTCAAATTTAATTTTATGCCTTCTTATAATCACTTTAACACTTCTTGTTCACTACATATATCGGCTTAATCTTCACGCTGTCGATCACACGACTTAATCGGTTTTCCTAACTTCGACTGACTCAGAATATGTCGCCTCAACCCTCACACTAACCGCAATCCATCTACTCCTATCACAAGCGCTCGCCCTTTTTATTTCGTTCTATTCGGTGGCTCTTAGGCCGCTATTCGGCCTTCTCTGCTATTTCCATGAAACATTTTATTTTTGCCGCTTTTCGGCCGCTACTCGGCCTTGCTTCTTCTACTACAATGGCACAACAGCCCAAATCGGACCTTGGCCTCCTGATATTCAGGTTCCTTAACATTTTTCATTACTTATTGTGGAAGAGTTGTTTGCCCTTCGCACAACCCTCTTTCTACGAATTTTTCATTTTCGTAGATTCAGGTGACCAAGGTGTATCCAATTAGGTAATGTGCTAGAATTATATATTGCGTCCACCGGGATAAACTCACGACCTTCGCACTACAAGACTAACATACTACTCACTAGGCTACACCCTAGCTTCGGCCTTCCTTGCTGTTTCTGAATACGAGCGAGCAGTTCGAAGTCAGAAGCAATTTTTGTGTACAAAATAGCAGACAGCTGAAGATGATGAACGACTAGGTCCGACATGTAACAATATGCTTATTTTTTTTTTTGGATCGTTGCGGACAGAATTATCTTAAATTGTAGCATTTGTATGGGGGGTGATAGCAGCGTGATGGAATTTTGATAAATTTTCAGTTATTAAAAACCGTTGCTATATGAACATTTGGCAATTTATTCAATTTGCATAGGAGAGGGTGAAGAGAATGAGGAGATTTTGCTTGATATGAGCTCATTTCATGCTAAATTTTGTTTTTGTACTTTTATGATTTTCAAACCATTTGACGAATTGTCTTTTCTGAAATAATTTTTTTTTTGTATGGAAGGTGGTAGACGATATGAAATGATTTAATTCGAAGCTTACCTTACATCTAGTACGCAAAATAAAAACAACTCCAAAAACACTTCCGAAAATTGTCAATTCATTTTCATATGACGATATAGTTCGCCATGTTCTGCCTAATTAAAACTCAGCCTTGGAAGTTCAACATTACCAGTTTCTAATTTTATAGACATTGACCTTGTCCTTGCCATGATAAGAGCTAATCATCTGTTGCTGTTGAACACAACAAGTACACTATCTACTCCAACTCCATTCACTTTATTTATTTTCTATTTAAAGCATAACAGCAAACTTGTTTTAAATTGGAAGTGTTAATTAAAATATGCTTTCCTTTTTTTGCACTTGAGTAAACCTTGCGTTTATCTTCCAAGAACCACTGAGTGAAAATAAGAAATTCACATCCTACTTATTACGCCTCCACATCAGAAAGAACTATCTATAGGTACAGATATTGTAGTGCAGCACTTCATATCTGATTTAATTAATTAAACGATTTCCACCTTGTACTGGCTATTTTCTCTAATCCTGATCCTTATGAATTGCATAAGATTTCATATCTCTACACACCAGTTGGTTTCGAGATTTAATCCGCTCAATTTAGTGCTGCATAAAGCGAATGGAATCTAAAGATGAAAATATTTCCAGAACTTAAGGATTCTCATAAAAGTTCGGTAACTTCGCAGTTGAATTTTAAAATACGTAGAAGTTTCATTCAAAATTTGGCAGATAATAAATTTATACAACGTTTTTTTTTATTCGTAAATTTACATAGCTGGCGCTATATACCCCGGGGGGCAACGAAACTTAAAAAGACAATCACGAGCAAATTTGCAAAATGCATTATACGGGTAGGTAGCTGTAGCTATATGGATGTACCAAGGTCCAATTGAAGCAGAACAGAATTTCCCAATTTCAATACACTTAATTCAATTTTTATGGGAATTTTTCGACGCAACATTATTTCGTTCGAACTTAATTTACATATTTTCCGAAACCAATCCATAAATTCAGAATGCTTAATAGTGAAAGAATTTTGGATGAATAGAGCGAGTGCGGAGTGGTCAGATCCGGGGCTAACGAGTTCTCATGTAATTGATTTATTTGTTTAGCTGTGTTTGTTATCTGGAGTACATTTATTTAAATATGAGTCAGAACAAACAAGCCTTTATTATGAAAATTTGATTATGATCGTTGTTTCATTGTTCTTTAGTCGCGCTTCATAAATCATGCATATCCTTCGTGACACCCATTTTGTGCAACGAAGACATAACTTGATAATTGGTGGATTCTATATAATGCGGAATTAAATAGTCTCAACATAGTGCAGTACATATAATGCGGACTTTTAGCGACAACATGCACAAAGCGAAAGGTGCAGTACGTAAATTTTTTTGTGGATGCGCCCTTATTCTGTAAAATTTTCCAGCTAACTCTAAGTAACTTATGACGCGGTTTCCGCGCTAATTGAAACCAATTAACATCTCATCGGGCACGCCCGGCTTGAGAGGCTACCCACATATTTTAGCCCTCTCCTTGTACCATGTTAATTGAAATTCAAAATACTTTTCGGGTATCCATAGCTAGGATCTAAGGATCGGAGTTATACCAAACATAAAAGAACGAGTTTATTAAACAGTATCAACCTTAAACTAAAATAATCAAAATTGCTAATTTTCCACAAAAAGTTTTCAAAATAATTGGTCCATCCCAGCTCCATAAAAGTAATAGAAATAAAAGAAAGGCAGGAATCTCTACAGATATGTGCTCATCCTTGCTCGCCGCAGTCGTAGCCAGAAACGGGCGCTGAGGCTCCCAAATCAGCAGCTGAAAGACAGGTTTAGTACAGCGCTCTTACGTGGGCTAAGCAGATCGGTTGATGACAAGCTAAACATTCGTAGTTCGCCATCCTCCTAAGTCCTGTTTCAAGCATGCATATTCCACACTTTCGCCATTTGAGAGGTACTGTAGGGATTTTTAATGTTCCTCATGGATTCCCAACACTGCAATATTGTGGTAGCATTTTCAGCATCACCTTTTACATCTGGAAAGTGTGTAATGGCGTCGTGGCCGCTTGCCCTACAAAAAGCCGAAGGTGGTTTCGTAGCCCACTTAGTCGTTTTATCTTTTCCAAGATAAAGCTCCGCACTTCTATCTTCCTCTTCTTCATCTTCCTCAGACGTCCCTTCATCTTTTTGTTCAGTTACTAGGTCCTCTTTGCGTTCCTCTACCTCATCCCTAGAAGCAATGTCGCTCTCACCGCCTAAACCTTCAAACAAAGATCTTCAGAAGCATCATCCTGGAGAAGGCTTCTTATTTCCATAACACCCTTAGGTTTTGAGAGATCATACACTTTTCTGGCCATTTCAGCAAGAAATGTGGATCTAATGGAAAACTGAAATTAGAACACAATCGGGCGCACTCTACCTGAAAGGCCAGGGTCAATACAACACTTATTTCTCAAGATACGAACTTCACACAAAACAGACTTAGTCTGAGTAAAGTGAGCATTTGCAATAGAGTATCTTGAAAACACCTCATCTTCAAAAATGTGACGCAATCGGGGGTAGGCAGCCTGTGAAGCAAGGGACGTTCCAGGTGAACTGTGCAAAGGCCGACGCCAGACTGAGGTCAGGCACTGTGTGAGGTTCTCAAAGTTAGGCGAGTAAACGGAGAGGGCGAGTGTTGGTCCTCCTTTGAGAAATGCAGGATAGAACTATGTGTTTTGCTGGCCTCTGAGATCACTTGCGCTCGACGGAGGATTAATCACATAAAATCTGTAGATTTTAAAGAAACTTGGAGCGAAGAAAATTTCGAACGTTTAGTGGCGAAACGTCGCCCTGCTAGCGACTTCACAATTCTACCTACCACAGTAAAATCCAGATAAAGTAATCAACAAGCGACCGCTCGCTTTAAATTCCTCAAAATCGTTTTATACACCCAGGAACTGGAAATATTCTGAAGTTATATCCTAGTTGATCTTCAATGGTACTACAGCGCAAATCGGCCTACACTTCTGAAATTCAGGTTCCTTAACATCCATTCATTTACTGTCGAAGAGTTGTTAGCCGTTGGTACAACTTTCTGACTATGAATTTCCAGGTAAGTTTGTTTTTGGTACGTCCAGGAGGCATTTTAACGTTACCTAATGCAATAAGCCTTCTAGAATGCTTTCAATTGCTCCTAAGCATGCACTTCTATTTTCATGAATATTCAGATAACACATAAGGCATTCCTACTATGATCATCTCCCACTGGCTTATGATACTCTAGACGGAATCTGAGAGTATTATAAGTTTGCACTAAAGTTTGTAACGCCAAAAAATAATGCTTACACAGAATAACCAAGGGTACAGAAATATTTCTGGGCGCTCAAGAATCTCAAAACCGGATCGCTGTTGGTCTGTCCGTCCGTTCGCTCTCAAGCTAGAGAACGCGTTAACCTTGACAGCCTTTATACGTTATTTTTGGTGGAAAAGTGAGGTCAAGTTCGTGAACAAGCCAAATCGCTGCACCCCTTCTCCTCTCATACAAAATGACACATTTTCACAACTTCATTATAAGTTAATTTTCTTTGAAAATATAAATGCTAGTGATCTGAGATCTTTTACTTACTATTTTTATCAAAAACGTATTTGCTTCTCAAAAACAAATTGAAATCGCTCCAATCCTTCTACCACCTCTCTTACAAAATTGGAAATTGGAAATTTATGGAGTACAAATTTTGTATGAAGTATTTTGGTAGCAATTATAGTGATCTGAGAAGAAATTATAATAGATTAATCTCGCCATTCCTTCTATCACCGCCCATACACAATAATTTTACAACTTTATAATATGTCGACTTTCTTGAAAATTATCTTAGGTGCTCTATAATTTTGAAATAAACAGTGTTTTAGTGACATTATTTTATTTTATTAAAATATTTGAAATCCTCTCACTCCTTCCACCCCCTGCCATACAAACTGCTCCATTTCACGAAATACAATGAACCAATTTTCTCAGTATGTATCAAAATTCTGAAGCTTAAATTTAATCCAAAACATTTCGGTAGAGACTGTAAAGAGATGTAAACATAAGTTCGATAATGCCACTCATCCCCTTCAATCACCTCCCATACAAAACGAAACAATTACACAAAATTTTTAATATTTCGATTTTCTTGGAAAACAGAGATTACTAATCTAAACTATAAGTCACACAATTTTTGTTTCGATTTTAGTAACTTCTGTAAAATTCCCGCACCCTTTCTACCACCCCCCATACAAAAGTCACTGTTTGGAGAAACGCATTCAAACAATTTTCAAGACAATATTGCTTTAATTAAACATAAAGTATGTATGAGTGGACCATTAATATGATAGGAAAATCATTCCTTCTAAAGCCATTAAAACTTCAATTCCTTCTAGAGCATCGAATGATTGGAATTTACCCGCAATCGTAGTTCTTCCATGTTATTTTAATTAAATCTATTTTAATACAATACAAACATGTCATATCTCGTGTAAAGACCTCATAACCATTTACGTAATAAAATGAAGCAATTAATTAATCAATAATTATCTATAGCTAAAATAGATTAATCCTGTTTCGTAATTTCGAACGATTTTAGGCTTTGTATTTATATACTCTAATAATCTGATCAATTTAGGTTATGAAATCCTAATAACTCAGATTATGCACAAGCATTAAAATGAATGGGGCTTGGTTTGTTCATTGATTTGGACCAATGCATCTTCTAGCATTTACCCAATAACAAAGTAACATAACGTATTTTTAGAAATTTTCATTAAATCAATGTTGTTTAGAATCGAATTAAAAATGTTAAAAAAAATATAACAGAATTATGATTGTGCGTAAAGCCCAATCATATGATACTCTAGATGACATACTTACTTACCTTTTGCTTGGAAGGTGGTAAAAGCAGAGGGGGAGGTTTGTCATTTTTGTATGTAACACTGAATGTATATAAAATATTTCATGCTGAACTTAAAGTTTTTTGCTTTCATATTTTTCGAGGAAATTGAACAATTTTTGTCTGAATTTATGGTTTTTGTATGGGAGGTGCCAGAGAAAGTGGAAGATTTTGGATGATTTTGAATTTGCTTATCAACTTCCTAATCACATTGCTTTGTTACAATTTTAAAGTCGATAGCTCTCATATTTCTTGACCTTTCAATACAAAAATTTGTATGGGAGGTGGTAGAAGGAGTGAGGTGAAGGCGATATTTTTTTTAGCATTTATTACAATTAGTAAGGGACAGATTGTGGTAAAGTTTTAAGTTTCTACTTCTTCTAGTTTCTATGAAAATCGGTTAAATGCATTTACCAAAATTCTGCATTTGTATGGGAGGGGGTAGAAGGAATATCCGAATCAAAACCAAATTCTTTGACATCAATTATATTTATAATAGGATACTTTTCTCAAATTTTAAAGTTGATATCTTAGACGGTTTTGGAGAAAACTAATTTAATTGAAATTCCGAAATTTCGTAAAATTTGTATGGGAGGGGGTAGAAGGAATGAATTATAATAAAATTAATTATGACAAAAATTGGTTCATTTAGCTTTGCTAGTTGCAATGCAAACAGAATAAATGGATTTTTGAAAATTGTGCATTTGTATGGGAGCTGGCAGAAGGAGTAAGGGGATCATATCAATATTTCTTGATGTCAATGATATTTATATCATTATACTATGACCTAATTTTTAAGTCAATAGCTGGAAATGTTTCGGAGGAAAATCGATTTCCCTAAATTTTGAAATTTCATGAAATTTGTATGGGAGGGGTAGAAGAAGGGGGGGATGTGGCCCGTTCACGAACTTAAAGTTACTTTTTTGCTAAAAATGACACACAACAAATTTCAGCACGATAGCTCTAAGCGTTCGAGAGTTATGTTGTAGACAGACGGACAGACGGACGGACAGCAACTCGGAATCGAAGTTTTTGAGCGACAACAAATATTTCTGTACCCTTGGCGGCTCTGTGCGAGCATTATTTCTTAGCGTTACAAACGGTAAGGCAAACACAATATACTCTCAGATTTCATCTAGAGTATAAAAATTGTGTATGGGGAGTAAGGTACGAGGGATTTCAAAACTTGTTTTATGCAATTTTTTATCCTCTAGATGAAGTCTGAGGGTATTATAAGTATGCCACAAAGTTTGTAACGCTAAGAAATAAGGCACGGAGAAAAATATGAATGATAAAGAAGTTCATAGGTATAATCACTCAAAAATCTCAGAACCGGATGTATGTCCGTCCGTCTGTCCGCCAGTCATCCGTCCGTTCGTTCGTGTCCTCTCTAGCCTGAGAATGCGTTGAGCTGAGAGCTTAAATTTTGTACGCATCATTTTTTACAAAAAAGTAATGTCAAGCTCGTGAACGGGCCAAATCGCTCCACTCCTTCTACCGCCTTCCATTCAAAATGACACAATTTCCTAATTTGACAATAAACGGATTTGCTCGAAAAGTATAAATGCTTTTGACCTGAAATTTGGAATATATTACTTATATGATGATTTCAATCTACTGTAAAAAATTATTTATGTCATCCCCCACCCTCCATCTCCCATACAAATTGCACTTTTTCATGAAATACTCTAAACCAATTTGCTCGGAGCGTATAAAATTTATCGAGCTGAAATTATGTACTAAATTTTTATTTAGAATTATTAGTAAGACCACAAAAAAATAGACGATTAATTTTACTCCTTCTACCCTCTCCCATACAATCTGACATAATTTCACAACTTTACAAATAAACTGCCAACAAGTCGGGCGAAACTTTATTATTCTTGGGACAAGTTGCGGATGAGTGGAAAGTCAATATGCAGGTTAGAGTGGTTAGGGAAGACTAAGTGAAAGGGAGTTCTTGGGCAGGACTGTTAACAATATTTCATTCGTGTCTGTAAGTTTGGGTTTTTACGAGGGGAGGAGTAGGGGTAATAGTAAGGGTGGGTGGATGTTAATAGCTTTTTAATTAATTGCTTGAATCACGTCCAATATTCTCTGTATAGAATGTGTTTCATAGACGAAGTTGCATAGAATTTTCATAAAATTCGGTGTATTTTACATTCATGAAACCGAACATTTGTATGGGAGGGGGTAGAGAATATAGGGGAATCGTAAAATTTGATAAGCAGTTTTATTTCACGTCTCTTGTAAGGTGCTTGTATAGAATTTCAAGTTCGTAGCTTTTAGTTTGTTGGTTATTAGTTAATTTAATAAAATTGGTCGAAATCGTAGTTTTGTATGGGAGGGGGTAGAAGCGCAAGCGCTATTTCAAAACTTTTAAAGCAACTTCATTTGAATTATTTTTATAAGTTTTTATGCCAAATTTGAAATTGATAGCTTTTAAGAGTTAGCTGATAACTGATTTCTTAAAAATGCTCGAAAAAATAATTTTGTATGGGAGGGGGTAGAGGAGGTAGGGGAATCGTCAAACTTGTGATGCAATTTTCTTTCATTTTTGTTGATAAATGCTCGTACGAAATTTCAAGTTCATAGCTTTTAATTTGTTGGTTATTAGTTGATTTAATGAAATTAGTCGAAATCATACTTTTGTATGGGAGGGGGTAGAAGGGGAAGCGCGATTTTAAAATTTTGAACGCAATTTCATTTTAATTATTTTTGTACGTTGTTTTGCAAAATTTGAATTTGATAGCTTTTAATGGTTAGGTGATAATTGATTTCTTGAAAATGGTCGAAAAAATAATTTTGTATGGGAGGGGGTAGAAGTTTTAAAGGTTTTCGACCAGTTAATATTTCGTATATTTAGGGATTTTTTTTAAATGCATTTCGCAAATTTTCAAGTTTCTACCTTAAAATATCACTCAAAAATTTTCAGTTTAAGTGTTTTTTTCAATGCACATGAAACACCTTGTGCACGTTAGACCGGGGGAGTCGGTTTATAATAAATATGGATCAAGTTAATATTATTTTTCTATGTACATTAAATATAGGTATTCACATGCAAAATTTTAACTTTTTATCTTTCACTAGAGCCCTAAAAAAATCACTCAAAATTTTCGACATTTTTGCTTATCACCTCCCTCCCCTTACACCTCCCAGCTTAAAATTTTTACCAAAATTAACCATTATGTAGTTCTACAATCTGACAAATTTTTGTTTTAATATCTGTACTAGTTTTTGAGATATAAGGATTTGTAATTTTGAAAAGTGCGCCATTTTTGAAATGTTCCCCATTTCCCGCCACTACTATTATTTCGACATGTTATATTTTTTTTGTATTTGCCTAGTATAGCTTAACATACGTTTTAAGTTTCAATTACATAGCTTAAAAGATAGTTGAGGTATTAATTTTTAAGTGTTTTTCTTTGCACCCCCCCTGACCCTCCCCCTTACAATAATTAGCCGCGTTCTGAGCTGGATCCGATGAAAATATATGCCATCTTGACGGTCTCTAAATATGATTTTTTTACGATAAGTAATTTCGAAGATATAATCATTTGAAAAAAAAATTCCGCCGACAATTAGTTCTTAGCCCCCCCTTTTCGCACCCCAATGGATAAAAAAATTAAATTATTTTTAAAAGTTGTCCCACAAACCCTTCTATATGTATGTTGAGTTTTAGCTTCCTAGCTGTTACCATGGTTGAGATATTTGAATTCGTATTTTTCGGTTTAAGCGCTCCCCCCGCCTCCCCCTGAACCCGTATACCCCCCAAAATGGGTATCCGCCTGAGATCCGCAACTATCTACGATCCCTCCAAAAATGAACTTTCTATCTTGAAGGGTTTGGGAGTTAATGTGCGCTGATCGTACACGTCGGCGTACGGCGGACGGCGTACGGCGTACGGCGTACGGCGGACGGCGGACGGCGTACAGACAGACGGATTTTTTTTTTTTGCATTTTTAGGCTAATTTAGTCATGAAACGCGAAAAAAAAATATTTCAGGGTAGCAAACTTTTTTTTTTTTTTGTGTCGATCACAATACTTTATTATTATAATAATAAAGTAAAAGTCGATTTTCCTGAAAAGTATGAATGCTACTGATCTGCAATTTAAAACATGTCAAAAACGCGATGTTTATAGTTATTTTTAGAAAAGTAATTATAAGCTCGCACCTCCTTCTACCACGTCCCATACATACTACACAATTTCACTAAATCCAATACACTAATTTTATAGTATCAATACCCATTAAATTTTTGAATCTTAAATTTTCTATAAAATATTTTGATGGCAACTCTAGCGTGATGGGAAAAAATTAGTTCAAAGTCGTCACTCCCTCCACCTCCTCCGAAGACATGCGACCAGTTAATACCTTAAACTTTAATGATTTTTATACTCTAGATGAAATCTGAGAGTATATTGTGTTTGCCTTACCGTTTGTAACGCTAAGAAATAATGCTCGCACAGAGCCGCTAAGGGTACAGAAATATTTGTTGTCGCTCAAAAACTTCGATTCCGAGTTGCTATCTGTTCGTCTGTCTACAGCATAAGTCTCGAACGCTTTGAGCTATCGTGCTGAAATTTGTTATGCGTCATTTTTAGCAAAAAACTAACTTTAAGTTCGTGAACGAGCCACATCCCCACACTCCTTCTACCCCCTCCCATACAAATTTCACGAAATTCCGGAATTCCGAAATTTTCAGAAATTGATTTTTCTTTGAAACTATTTAAGCTATCGACTTGAAATTTGGGTTGAAGTATTATGATATAGATGTCATTAATATGACTGAATATTAATCTGATCCCGTCACTTCTTCTACCCCCTCCCATACAAATGCATAATTTTGAAAAATGCAGCTCCTCTTCTCTCCTTCTACCCCCTCCCATACAAATATCTTTATTATAAATTCAAGAAAAGCATTTCTCTTTCGAATATATTAGAACTATCGAATTTGAAATTGAATCAAAGCGTGGTGATAAGGATGCTTCTACCACCTCCCATACAAAAGTCACTATTAATTATTTAAAAGAATTGGAGGTGACATATTTTCCGGTACATTGAACTCTTTCTTATTTCATCTAGAGTATCATATGATTGGTCTTTACGCCCAAACATAATTCTTTTATGTTTTTTTTTTTAAATCAGTTCTGCAATGTTTCAAGTTTAGCAGCTCCATTGCAATTATTTCGGCGAGGAAGATTGTGGCATGTTTTCCGAATGGTTTTGCAACCGAGAAGCTGAGACCAGATAGTTGCTTCCTCTTCCATCTCAATCCTTGCCATTCCTTACGTTCTCTGCTTATAACTTTGCAGTGGGATTTAAAGTTAAATGTTATTGGCATAGTGTCCGATATTGTTGAAATTAGGACCTCTATATTTGGTTTTTAGGATTTTAAGGTAGCCTTTCGCCGCTATTATTGCATCATCTTGTCGATTAATCCTTCTATATCCAGGAATGCCAAAAAGGCATTTGTTTATGGTCCATAGTCTTTTCAATTTGACTCTGTTGATTTGCCTTTCTTTCTAAAGCTGTTAGAGCAGTTTCGATGCCTTTTTTGTAGAACGATTTATTTTTGACCACAAAATAGGCTTGAGTTTCGGCAGTCACATCTCCATTGGAAGCAAACCTCTTTCCCTGCAGCATTATTTTTAGGTCTGCAAACATGTAGTAGTCGCTACATCCGGAGAATACGGTGGATAAGGAAGCAATTTGAACTTCAATTAGAACAGATTGACCATCGTTACCATCGACTAGTAACGCGGTGCTTTGTCTTGGTGAAAACGCACATTTTTCTTTTTCATTTCGGGTCGTTTTTTGGAAATTCCTTGCTTCAAACGCACCAACAACGCCATATTATATTCGCTAATGATCTTTCCACCCTTTTAAGGGTACTCAATGAATATTATACCATGCGCATCCCCGAAAACTAGAGGCCAGAACCTTCCCGGCTGACGTTTACGTTTTCGACTGGTTCGGACGGCTTTCACCGGCTTTTCGCCACTCAGCTGACTGCCGCTTTGTCTCTGAAGTATAGTAATTTATCCATGTTTCATTCATTGCCACATACCGCATGAAAAAGTCCTTTTTATTGCGCTTAAACAACTCGAAACAGCGCTCTGAAATATCGACGCGTTGTTGTTTTTAATCGACAGTGAGCAAACGCGGTACCCACTTCAAACAGAGCTTTCTCATGGACAAATGTTCATGCAAAATGTGAATATACTGCCTGCTGATATCTTTAAAGTGGCAACTATCTCACGTACCCTCAATTTACGATCGGCCAAAACTATTTTGTGTTTTTTTTATGTTTTCTGCTACAACTGCCGAATTTGGGCGAACAGAGCGTTCAACAACAGCGGTGTTTGTATGGCTGCGTTTCAAATCGGCAAACCGCTTTTCTACCAATTGTCTCGATGGAGCAGAGTCCTTATAAAACTAGTCAAGTCATTGCTTTGCTTGAACGGTATTTTTTCCTAATAAAAACCAATGCTTTTTCAACACACGAAATTCAGATTTTTCCATTGCATTGAAAATTACAAGAATAGCGTCACTTATATCACTGTAACTTCTGTACTAAATGTCAAGTGACATGTATCGTTTGAAGGTTGGTACTTCCTAAAATCATAAGAATTATCACTACATGTCATTCTACAAACTTATTGAATGATGTAGGAAAAACAGACAGCTAGGGTGTAGCCTAGTAAGTAGCGTGTTGGTCTACAATGCGAAGGTCGTGAGTTCAAATCCCAGTCGACGTATAATTTCAGCACACTGCCTGCTTGGATATACCTTGGTCACCTTGATCTACGAAAATGAAAAATTCAAAGATAAAGGGTTGTGCGAAGGTCTAACAACCCTTCCACAATAAATAATGAAAAATGTTAATAAACCTGAAGGTCAGGAGGCCAAGGCTCGATTTGGGCTATAGTGCCATTGTAGAAGAAAAAACAGACATTGTTAGTACCTGTTCTTAGGTTAAAGTCCTTTAATTTCTCCATCACTTTGACAAAAAAGGAGGTAAGACTTGTAGGGCGATATGACTTAGGCTGATCAATGGGATGAGTCTCTACTCTTGGTACAAAAACTGTTCTTGCTTTCCTCCAGATTGGAACAAAGAACATTCTCGCTTTCATTCAGATTTTTGGGAAGTATTGCCATATAAGACTGGCTTTAAGATCCTTATCATTTTCGGCATTAGGATCTCTAACCCCTTTTGTTATTTTATTTATTCCGGCTGGTTTGTAGGGCTTAACATTGTTATTTTCCCACTTCATCTTTTCCGTAGCGAAGATTTTAACGCAATTTAACGATACGTCCTTTCCTCTGCTTCTAAATCTTTATTGTTAATTATGTTGCAGTCTGGGAAGTGTGTTTTCAGTATGAGTTCAAGCGTTTCCGTGCTATTTTCTACCATCTGGTCTCTCTAAGAGTCCGATATTGATCAATCAATCAATCAATTGCACAGGCGATTGGTAGACCGTGATCAACGTCTTCGTCATAACAAGAATCTAAATACAACCTGAAAGTATTTTGAGTTTGCTTTAAATATTCTGTAACGATGAGAAACAGAGCTGGGAGAAAGAATCTTAGCCTATTTTGCGCCATTGTTGTGCTAACACAAAGGAAACTCTAGCGATTCCGGCTTTGAATATATTAAAATACCGGATAGGAGACGGTTTTGAGATTTGTTAAATTATGTTATTTGGCTTTAAGAAGGCTGAAAAAATATGCAGCAGATGGAAAAAATAAAACTATTCCTGAAATAGTTATGTCAATGTATCAAAGTAAAATTGGAAATTTTGGAAAAATTGGAAATTTTGGAAAAATTTAATTTTTTTATTTGACGTTTGCTTTACATTATTTTGCTATTATGGATAGGTTGTTGGTCCTTTGTTGATGATGTAACAAGCAGGCAGGAATATAGGAATTATGTGACGACATTGGCCAATACGCTATCTACTGGACGACATCCAGGTCATGCATTAATGCAATTCTAGAAAAACCAAAAATTTTAAGAAACATTTGCTGGCGAACTATTCATGAGGGAGTGAGAAATTACATCTACTCTAAGTTTCGTCGAAATTTTTCCACGAAATCGGTGGCGGCACTTAATGGCTTAAGTTCACGTTAACCTAGAAATTTTGTATACATATTTAAGTGCGCAAGAGATCGTTGCTTCTAAAGTAAAAAAAATAAAACTACTTGTTTAAAAAGTTCACTTTAATTTAATCGCAAAACTTTATTTATTTATATTTTAACTAAATCGCTTTACACTTTTCGCTCACAAATTATAGCGTTTCAGTCTTGAATCGTTGGCTTCCAAACATTGACTGATCGTCGACTGTTCAATCCAGACACCTCTATCGCTTTCCACTCTACTGCGAATTTACCAAGCGATGTTCTGATTTCAACTCGTCTACCCGGACTGACTCTTCATCAATAACGCTCACCTTTTCATATCGCTCTTGCCGACCGAATCAATTCCTTGTCATCCGATCCCTGTCGGTCGCTTCTCTACATCGCCCATGTAACTGTTGTTGGTTGATCAAATGTTCAAAGTCCTCAGAACTTGAATATTCGATGCTTGCGCGTATATTTTGTCATTGGTCTCAGGTGTCCTTTATGTCCTGGCATAGTGTTCGCATGCGTGCAGTTATTTGCATCGATCGTTCATGCGATTAACAAGTAGAGCTGACGTGTAACTTTATATTATTTTTGTCAAAGAAGTCATGTTCCATTCCCAATTTCTTTACCCTCTCGTTTTTCTCTCAAACAGAATCACATTTCTCCTCAATCCCACAATAAAACGATTTTTTTCGAATTTTCAGGAGCTAGTAATCTAAAATTTAAATTTTTAAATTTTTGACGAATGAAAACCTTTGAATAATAACTGAACAAATTCATTATTCTACTGCTGTTAGCTCTATAATTATTAACTCGTATTTCTGTCCTAAATAATGAAATTATGAAGAAAGAAAGGACAGAAATATAAATATGAAACTCAAAGCGGAAATTTGGCGTACATGCCAGAAATTTCTTATGATAGCTCGATAGCCTCGCTTTGATTCTATTTTATTTCTTTGGCTTCAATTCAGAAAGTTCCATATCATAGATTAGATATGACATGAATAATACCATAAAGATTTTTATTTTTAGTGGGCGAAAAATGGCTCGAGTACTTGAAATTGTCGCAATATATTTTTTTTTTCCTTTAATGCAGTTTAAATCTATTACTGGCAGTGATATTGAAATAAAAGCAAATCTTGAACCTTGAATTGCTGCAAGATTCAAGATTTCAATGCATTTTTATCTGCAGATCACTTACAAATCAAATGAAACAGTGGCAATCTAAAATCGAAGCATATGAGATATGATAACAATAAAAATGAACTGCCAACAAGTCGGGAGCAACTTTATTATTCTTGGGACAATTTGAGGATGCGTGGAAAGTCAATATGCAGGTTAGAATGGTTACGAAAGACTAAGTGAAAGGGCAGGGGTCTTGTCAATTTTACACTTAATTGCGAATACGATCCAGTAGATATAATCAATTATTCATTCGTTTATTTATGCAAGTGTGGGTTTTTATGAGGAGAGAAGGGAGGTGTGATAGTAAAGGTGGGTGGATGTTAATATTTTTTTAATTAATTGCTTGAATCACGCCCAATATTCTCTGATAAGAATGTCGGTTTCATAGACGATGTTGAATAGAATTTTCATGATATTCGCTGTATTTTACATTCAGGAAACCAAACGTTTATATTGGAGGGGGTAGAGGAGATAAGGATATCGTATTCTCGCACAAAATTTCAATATCGTAGCTTTTAATTTGTTGGTAATTAGTTGATTTATTGAAATTTGTCGAAATCATGCAACGGGTTAGAAGGGCAGGCGCGATCTCAAACTTTTGACGCGATTTCGTTTCAACTATTTTTAAAAGTTTTTCTGCAAAATTTCAAAATCATAGCTTTTAATAGTAAGGTGATAATTGATTTTTTAAAAATGGTCATAAAAACAATTTTGTATGGGAGGGGTAAACGTTTTGAGAGTACATTTCATACTTTAGGGATTTTTTTTGAAAAGCTTTTCGCAAAATTTTCAAGTTTTCATCTTAAAATTTCATTCAAAAATTTTCAGTTTTTGTTGTTTTATTTTTCATTGCACCTTGCGCACGTTAGACCCCCCTTCGGTGCATAAAAATTGTGGAACAAATTATTTTTTATTTATATGTATATAAAATAGATGCATCCAAATGGAAAATTTAAAGTTTGTATCTTTCAGCAGAGCCCTAAAAAACACTTAAAACTTTCGACATTTTCGCTTACTACCTGCTTCCCTTTACAGCCCCCAACTTAAAATTGTTATCAAAATTTAAAACTTTGTAGTTTTATAATCTGAACTTCGATTTGATATCTGTACTCAGTTTTGAGATATAACGTTTTGATATTTTGAAAAGTGTACCATTTTTGGAATGCTTCCCATTTTCCACCACTAGAATTATGTCCAAATGTTACATTTTTTCTTATATTTCGCTAGTATAGCTTAATATATGTTCCAAGTTTCAATCACATAGCTTCAGAAATAGTCGAGACATTTATTTTTAAGTGTTTTTCTTTGCAGCCCATCCCTGTGTTTCATGCTAAATTTAAAGTTTGTAGCTTTCATAATTTTCGAGGAAATTGAACAATTTTTGCCTGAATTTATGCATTTTTATGGGAGGTGGTAGAGAAAGTGGGGGGTTTTGGGTGATTTTGAATCTCCTTTTCAACATCCTAATCATATTGCTTTGTTACTCATATGCTCGAAGAAGAAATACTTTTCTTGAGTTTTCAATACAAAATTTTATATGGGAGGTGGTAGAAGGAGTGAAGTGAAGTTAATATTTTTTTAGCATTTATTGCAATTATTAAGGGACAAATTGTGGCAAAATTTTAAGCTTGTACTTTTTCTAGTTTCAATAAAAATCGATGCAATCGAAATGCACTTATGCATTTTATCAAAATTGTGCATTTGTATGGGACGGGGTAGAAGGAGTATTCGAATCAAAACCAAATTTTTTGGCTTCAATGATACTTATAATAGTATACTTTCCTCAAAATTTAAAGTTGATAGCTTTGACGATTTTGGAGAAAAATAATTTTGCTCAAATTCCGAAATTTCGCTAAATTTGTATGGGAGGGGGTAGAAAGGATGAGGTGAAGTTGACAATTTTTACAAAATTGGTTGCAATTGTAATAATACTAATTTTGACAAAAATTGGTTCTTTTTGCTTTGCTAGTTGCGATGCAAACCGAATAAATGCATTTTTGAAAATTGTACATTTGTATGGGAGGGGGTAGAAGAAGTAAAGAGCTCAGAGCAATATTTTTTTACAGTAATGGTATTCTCATTACAATACTATTACCTAATTTTCAAGTCGTTAGCTGAAACGGTTTCGGAGAAAAATCAATTTCTTTAAATTTGCAAATTTCATGACATTTGTATGGGAGGGGGTAGAAGGAGTGGGGGGATGTGGCCCGTTCACGAACTTAAAGTTACTTTTTTGCTAAAAATGATATATGAAAAATTTCAGCACGATAGGTCAAAGCTTTCGAGAGTTATGTTGTAGACAGACGGACAGACTGTCACTCGGTATCGAAATTTTTGAGAAACAACAAATATTTCTGTACCCTTGGCGACTCTGTACGAGCATTATTTCTTAGCGTTACAAACGGTAAGGCAAACACAATATACTCTCAGATTTCATCTAGAGTATAAAAATTGGCCGACAATTTTTTTTTAGCCCCAAGGGATAAAAAAATTGAATTATTTTTAAATTTTGTCCCGCAAACCCCTCGAAATATATGTTAATTTTCAGCTTCCTATCTAGAACCATGGTTGAGATATTTGAGTTCTTAGTTTTCGATTTTAGCGCTCCTCCTGCCTCCCCCTTAACCCTTCCACCACCCAAAATAGGTGTTCGCCTGAGATCCGCAGATATCTCAATCCACTTTCTACCTTGAAGGGTTTGGGAATTAATGTGCGCCGAGCGTACACGTACGGCGGACGGCCGGCGTACAGACAGACGGATTTTTTTTTTGTATTTTCAAGCTATTTTAGTCATGAAACGTGAAAAAACAAAATCTTGGGCGGCAATTTTTTTTTAAATCGATTGCAATACTTTCTTATTAAAATAATAAAATAATTGTTTAACATATTAACACAAGGAGATAGGATTTTTCCTTTTCATTTCAAATAAAAACGAAAGTTTCAACGTAATATCGAAAAACAAATTAATGCTTTTCTCCCTGTCCCATTCCATTTCTCATTCACTTCGGGGCCAAAACTTACAATAAATGTACAAGCAAAAAAAAAATAGTTTAAAAACGTGCGACAAATTCGAGATTATGCGAGAAGTAGTTCTGAGGTCCGACCCAATACCCAATATTATAAATCTTGACCAACAGATGTCGCTGAGTGAACGAATAAGAAATTCTGAAAGGTTAAAACGAGCAATAAAAGAACCAATGACGCGATACAACACTAATCAAAATACATATGTCTCGAATAATGCACTAACACCAAACTCATTGGTACCTACGACTACCTATATCCATTTAAAATAACCAGCAATCTGATAGTCAAAACTCAAATAGCATACTATTGTACTTAATCTACCTAAATATTAGTACCATCATTTCAAAAAAAAAATCGACAGCCATCTTTTTTTTCCGCATAAAATCATTGGAAAATATTATCGAACTTGAAAGAGGATACGATCCCAAGGGACTAGAATAAGATACCGTCTAGAAAGAAAGCCGAGCGTATTGAGAATACGAATCTAAATCTAGGTATATATCTGGAAAATAATATCGAATGTGAGATTTTAAAATAAAAAAAAAAATAAATAAAAGGCACTAAGCCAGGAAGCTCTTTCTTTAAATATTGGACTTACGTGTACATAAGTATATATCCCTACGGTGTTATGTTTTCTTCTCTTCCTAGCTTACATTTTGCATCGGAGAGCGAGAAAAAAAAGGATTCAAAATTGGTAATCTTTGTCTTTCGGTTTCGCTCCTTTGGGACAACATTGTGCAAAGTATCTGGGATCAGTTATCTTGGATTAGTTATATCCGTGTGTAGATATATTTTGTGTGCGCACACCTTATTCTATTCTTCTTTTATGAAAATGTGAAAAAAAAGATATTATTTTTCACAAAGTAAAAGTTTCTTTTTTCTTTAACAACCGAAGAGAAGCTAAGCCATGCATACAAATCTTCCGATTATACAAATACAGTTCGTAAGATATGAGGCAGAGTATAATAAATACATATATGTATATATCATCGATATCGTCTTAGAAATATACGACTACATTTTCTACGAGGGTTACCACTGTAAGGCCCCTTTTGGCGGATTTTCTGGGGTAAAAAAGCCCCGAAAGAAAATTGTGATATATTGTAAGCAATTATGTTTTGGTACTTTCAAGTTTACCATGGGTTTCCATAATTTTCAAGTGACATTATATTATACTTATCTTATGATGTTTATTCATAATGTGTTTATGTAAAGTACTCGAGCAATTTATGAAGAGTTTCAGGCGATTGAATGAATCCTATAATCTACTTGTGTAATATTTCTATTTATGTAGTTCTAAATAATCTAAAGTTATTGTAATTTTTGCTATGAATAGATAAATAGCTTCTTTTCCTTAAATGAGACAATAGCTTCCTATTGTCGTTAATATTTTTTTTTTGTTATTGTGGGTTATTAACAGTTCACACAAGTCCTCTATCTATGAACGCAGGCAATATTCTAAAATTGTAATGTGAACCGAAACACTAGACTTGGTTGTTGGAATTGTGGAAAGTTCGCACTTACTCGTATGCATACTTTGTTTTTATTTTTATATTTTAAATACTTTTCATATTCAATTATCATTAAAAAAACATAAAAGAATTATGATTGGGCATAAAGCCCAATCATATGATACTCTAGATGAAATGACAAAGAGTTCAACGTACCGGAAAATATGTCACCTCCAATTCTTTTAAATAACTAATAGTGACTTTTGTATGGGAGGTGGTAAAAGGAGAGAAGGAAGGTTTGTAGTTTTTGGATATAACACCTAATGTGGTATGCAAAATATTTCGTGCTGAATTTAAGGTTTGTTTTCCTGAAATTGCGGCATTTGTATGAGAGGTGGTAGAGGAAGTGGAGCGTTTAAGATGATTTTGAAACTGCTTATCATCATCCTTATCACCACGCTTTGATTCAATTTCAAATTCGATAGTTTTAATATATTCGAAGGAGATGTGCTTTTCTTGAATTTATAATATAGATATTTGTATGGGAGGGGGTAGAAGGAGTGAAGAGGAGCTGATAATTTTTTTAGCATTTATTGCAATTATTGAAAAACAAATTCTCGCAAAATTTTAAGTTTATACTTTTTCTAGTTTTAATGGAAATCGATATAATGCACTTAACAAAAATTATACATTTGTATGGGAGGGGGTAGAAGGAGTGTACAGATCAAAACACATTTTCTTCTCGGTGTTGATATTTCTATTTTTATACTTTATGCAAAATATCAAGTTGATAGCTTTAACAGTTTCGAAGAAAAATAATTTAATTTAAATTTCAAAATTTCG
This sequence comes from Chorisops tibialis, assembly GCA_963669355.1. Taxonomy (NCBI): domain Eukaryota; kingdom Metazoa; phylum Arthropoda; class Insecta; order Diptera; family Stratiomyidae; genus Chorisops; species Chorisops tibialis. Next base: position 24,018,501 of record OY770262.1, on the reverse strand, counting down.
TGAAATTTGTACGGGAGGGGGTAGAAGGAGTGAGGTGAAGCTTACAATTTTTTCAATTCCGATTGGAATTATAATAAAATTAATTCTGGCAAAATTTTTTTTTTATAACTTTGCTAGTTTCAATGAAAATCGAAAAACTGCATTTTTCAAAATTATGCATTTGTATGGGAGGGGGTAGAAGGAGTGACGGGATCGGATCAATATTCCGTCATATTAATGACATTTATATCATAATACTTTGACTCAAATTTCAAATTGATAGCTTAAATAGTTTCAAAGAAAAATCAATTTCTGAAAATTTCGGAATTTCGTTAAATTTGTATGGTAACCCCTCCCAGGAGTGGGGGGATGTGGCCCGTTCACGAACTTAAATTTTCTTTTTTGCTAAAAATGACACACAACAAATTTCAGCACGATAGCTCAAAGCGTTCGAGAGTTATGCTGTAGACAGACGGACAGATGGACAGACAGCAACTCGGAATCGAAGTTTTTGAGCGACAACAAATATTTCTGTACCCTTGGCGGCTCTGTGCGCATTATTTCTTAGCGTTACAAACGGTAAGGCAAACACAATATACTCTCAGATTTCATCTAGAGTATAATTATGATCGATAGAAAGTATCGAATAATTTTTATACTCTAGATGAAATCTGAGAGTATATTGTGTTTGCCTTACCGTTTGTAACGCTAAGAAATAACGCTCGCACAGAGCCGCCAAGGGTACAGAAATATTTGTTGTCGCTCAAAAACCTCGATTCCGAGTGACCGTCTGTCCGTCTGTCCGTCTGTCCGTCTGTCTGTCTGTCTGTCCGTCTGTCCGTCTGTCCGTCTGTCCGTCTGTGCGTCTGTCTACAGCATAACTCTCGAAAGCTTTGAGCTATAGAGCTAAAAATTTTTGTGTGTCATTTTTAGCAAAAAAGTAACTTTAAGTTCGTGAATGGGCTACATCCCCCCACTCCTTCTACCCCCTCCCATACAAATTTCATGAAATTTCGAAATATTAAGAAATTGATTTTTCTTTGAAACTATTTAAGCTATAGACTTGAAATTTGGGTCAAAGTATTACGATGTAAATGTCATTAATATCACGAAATATTGACCTGATCCCCTTACTCCTTCTACCACCTCCCATACAAATGGACAATTTTGAAAAATACATATTTTCGATTTTCGTTGAAACTAGTAAAGCTGGAAAGACGAAATTTTGGAAGAATTAATTCCACTATAATTGCAATTTATTTTAAAAATAATTATCAACTTCACCTCACTCCTTCTACCCCCTCCCATACAAATTTCACGAAATTTTGAAATTTAAATTAAATTATTTTTCATCGAAACTGTTAAGGGTGGCAACTTCATATTTTGTATAAAGTATACAAATAGAAATAATAATAATGCAAAAAAAAATTATTTTGATCGGTACACTCCTTCTACCCCATCCCATACAAATGCATAATTTTTGTTAAATGCATTTTATCGATTTTCATTCAAACTAGAAAAAGTACAAACTTCAAATTTTGCCAGAGTTTGTTTCTTAATAATTGAAATAAGTGTAGAAAAAATTATCAACTCCGATTCACTCCTTCTACCACCTCCCATACAAATATCTGTATTATAAATTCAAGAAAAGCATTTCTCCTTCAAGTATACATATGAGAGCTATCGACTTTGAAATTGAATCAAACCATGGTGATAAGGATGATGATAAGCAGTTTCAAAATCATCTTAAACGCTCCACTTCCTCTGCCACCTCCCATACAAATGCCCCAATGTCAGGAAAACTATGAATAATTTCTTTAAAAATAATGAAAACTAAAAACTTTAAATTCAGCAAAAAACATTTTGCATGCCATGTTCGGTATCATATACGAAAAATACAAAACTCCCCCTCTACTTTCACCACCTCCCATGCAAAAGTCTCTATTCAGTATTCGAGAGAATTTGAGATGACATATTTTCCGATATATTAAAGTCATTTCCATCTCATCTAGAGTATCATATGATTGGGCTTTAAGCCCAATCATAATTCTGTTATGTTTTCATTTGAATAGATTTGGCTATCGAAAAAATGATTTTTACCATCGAATGAGTTTTGTTTTCCATAGTTATTATCAATATCTTTTTTTAACTCTCCATATTATAAAATAATAATAGGGAACTTTGATAATCGTGAAAATTTACGACATCCATTTTTTGATAAATTTACGTGTTTTAAGTCCCAGAAGTCTAAAAACGAATTTGTTCCATGATGTCTGTCTCTGGCGCTCGACGACAACTCGAGTAAATCTCAACAGAATTGGGTGCGAGTGGTCGCAAAAAATCGGACTCCTCTTCGGACAGAGAGGACTATAGTTTTTTAACGTAACTGCTAACAGGAAACGTAAGTTAAAAGCATATAATCTATAAAAAAAAATCCACAAAACCTCTATTTTTAATCGGATTGAAAAATGTTGTACCACAAAGTTCTAGAGCAGACAAAAAAATGCTTACTCTATTGGTATTTTACTATGACGAACGACTACAGAGATTATATGATATTTTTGCTATATTCTATCTGAATTCGCCGCATTTTCAATCGTATGAAAAAACGTCCTGCGACTCCTAGGACGTTCATAAAATTAATGGGGCTCCTCCAGGTACACGCAGCACAATTCGCGGGCAGTCAGAAGTTTGGGTGTGAGGAAAATATAACCCAGAGGAGCACATCATCCTGGAGTCTGTTGCGAAAAATGGCTGGGGTCAATAAGGACGAAGGAAAAGGGAAAGAGAACTTTGGGATCCTAAAACTATAAGCTCAAGTGTTTGCATACGGGCCCTGGAAAAATGATACATACATTTTATCTCCTCGGAATCAGACCTACTCATACTTCAGGAGTCATTCATCCGTCGAACTGAGAGCGAATTTGCTGGTTTAAGGGTCCCTGAGAGGGGTTGGTGGCAAGTTAGGATTTATGTATAGGAACTGCAAGTTGGAGAAGTAGGCACACAGCCTTGTATATTACTTAACATGCAAGGTCCCCCATGGAATTATCCAAACTTTGACGTCGGCACAGGGATTCAAACCGGTTTCTCCTCTTTTCGTTATTTTTTTAACCATCAAAATTGCTATTCTCTTTCAGATTTAGTCTTCCTGTACATATGTACATATTCTAAATCTAGAACCCACATCTTCACAACCACGAAGCGGATATCTACCCACTAAACCAGACGCTCCGCTAATTATGATGGTTTCTTATACTGCAGATGCTAAATGAGGGTCTTGTAATGGAAAGGAACTCATTCTCGTACAGATTTATTGATGGGGTTCCTCCTGGTCGGACAGCACCTGTTGCCGGTTGCTCAAGAGCGTGGGCGAGAAATAGATAACCAAGTCGAGAAGCCATCCTTGAGGGATGCTGAAAAATGGAAATACATATGAGAGTAACGGAAAGGAGAATTAGTAAAAGAGAGGCCTCAGGGCTTTCAACTCTACCAACATATTATTCATTAAGAGAAAAAAAACCCGGTACACCAACTCGAACTGCACATATCTGATTACAAGTAATGAAAAATTGTTGTTTGATAATGATTCGATATCATTCTTTAATATATATAATATATGAACTTTTTTTTTTAAAAAAAATTTCATTTCGTTGAGGTCTGTCTGTTGAAGATGATTTTCCTTTTTGCTTTTCCGGTATGTTGCGTTGAGAAATAAACTGATGGTCTCGTTTGGTGTCCTTCGTCTAAAAGAAAAAAAACCCTGCGGGTCTTGTATGGCGTCCTCCGACGAGAAGAAAACTACAAACTAGACGTGCTCTGCTCCCTTTTCCGAGAAACTGCAGGCTTCATTAGTCAACCTATTGACCTGTCGAGTCGAGAAAAACTCTCCAGAATAACTTGCCTACACCGTCTTATTTTAGTCGCCTTCTAGTCGACAGTATTGACCACAGTTTAAAGACTGAAGAGATCCTGCAAACGAAATAATTTGTTAAGAATCGTTAATGAATTATATTAACGAGCGTTTTGATCGTTAACGATACATTAACGATTCATTAATGAATTGTAAAACGCTTACAAGAAACGGGTATATAAGCAACTCTGCAAACAGTTTAACGAGCGCTTGCATATAATGATCTCAAAACGAGCATGAAATGCCACGAAACAAATAAACTGCATAATGATCATAAGCAAACCAAACAAAAAGGGTCGCACAACGTCGATCTTGTTATGTACCAGCAGTTTTCATTTCACCATGCGCATTAACAGAGCCAAAAATTATTTCGTGGCGATATCTCAAAAACCTAAACTGTGAAAATATTGGAGTTTGCAGAGGTGTCCGCGTGTGATTGTGGGTGTGTCCGTGAAATGTTCAAAAGTCATAAACAACAGAAACATAACAAGAACCAATTGCGATCTTCTCTTGTTTAGCTTTAAAAGCCAAGTTCTTTAATAAATCGTTAATGTTTGATAAATAATATCGTTTATGAATCGTTAACGATATTCATTAATGAATTAAAATGAAAATCATTAACGACACATTAAATTGATTGATAACGATTATAAACTTGCTCGTTTCTTGTAAGCGTTTTACAATTCATCAATGGATCGTTAAAAGTTATTAATTAACGAATGTTCTTTCAGTCCGCTTGATGAATCGTCAATGACTCGTTAACGATCAAACCGCTCATTAATATAATTCATTAACGATTCTTTAACGAATTATTTTATTTGCTGGGATGTCTCTGTCTCAGCTGTTTAAATTTTTGGAAAGTATAACCTTGAGCGAACCAATCAAAATCGTTCATTTGAGTGGTACGAATTTTTTATGCGAAAAATTTTTCTGTCTATGGGCAAGGTAGAAAAGTTTTGGACTCTTTTAAATATTTTGACTCTGGTATTGACAGTTGTGCAGTTTCCTTTTTTCGAAAATAAAAAATACATTCAATGCACTTTACTTGTAGGCTCGAAGTGGTGATCGATGAGATATTTTTTCGTTTCGTTTGTTGTTTTATGTTTATTTTCGTTTTTCAATGTTTTTTTTAATTATTATTACAAATTTAAAAAAGTTTTGTTTGCATAATAAGAATTAAAAAAAGCCGGAAACTGTGCTTAATTCATAAGAGGATTAAGTTTTTTCAGTTCAATATTGCGAGTTGACTCTTTCGCCATCTGCTTTGGCAATCAGAAAGATCGCAGAATTAAATAACTAAATACATTTACTCATCCAAAACTGATTATATAGTAAACTTTCGATAAAATCTTACCAATGTCCTTCATTTTGAATCTGGTTGTGCGATTAGCTAGTTTATCAGTCCGACACTATGTACAAAGAGACTTCCGGATGGCAAAAAATTAAAATTGTTTTCCCATTTAAGCAAACCACGACAAATTGACGTTTCCATGCACCCCGAGTGGCAGTTAGGATTAGATGATTTCCCACCGAGGGAAAATATTTCTTCGGGAAATTATGAAAAATTACATAAATAAAATTTTTATTCAAGCTCCGCAGGGATATTCAAAACATAGCTACATATATGCGTAGACGTAGTTGGATACGAAGAAGAGGGCTTAATACGTTGATGATAAAAAGCTCTGCAGAGCAATTCAAAACGTTATTATATGCTTAGCCATAGTTGGAAATGAAAAAGAGGGTTTGATGATAAAAAGCTCCGCTGGGCTACTGAAAACGTAGTTCTACGCATTGCCATAGTTGGATACGAGAAAGTATAGGCTATTCAGGGCTATTCAAAACGTAGTTCTATGCGTAGCCGCAGTTGGATACGAAAAGAGAGCTTGATCATAAAAAGTCCCGCAGGGCTATTCAAAACGTAGTTCTATACGTAGCCGTAGTTGGATGAAAATCCCCGCAAGGCTACTGAAAACGTAGTTCTATGCATAGCCGTAGTTGGGTACGAAAAAGAGGGTCTGATGATAGCCCCGCACGGCTATTGAAAACGTAGTTCTTTGCGTAGCCGTGGTTGAATGTGAAAAAGAGGATTTGATAATAAAAAGCTCCGCAGGGCTATTCAAAACGTAGTTCTATGCGTAGCCATAGTTGGATATGAAAATGAGGGTTTGATGATAAAAAGCATCGTAGGGCTAATGAAAAAGTAATTCTATGCATGGCCGTAGTTGGGTACAAAAAAGAGGGTTTGATGATAAAAGGACCCACAGGGCTACTCAAAACGTAGTTCTATGCGTAGCCGTAGTTGGATACGAAAAAGAGGGTTTGCTGATAAAAAGACCCGCATGGCTACAATCTAGATTGTCATTTTCCCAAATTAAAAATTTATGTACATTATTTTTCATAATTTCTAAAAAAAAAAAACATTTTCTCTCGGCAGGGAGATTATGTAGTCCCAATTGATTTTTGTGTAGGGCATTATTAAATATTCGAACTATCAATCGGAGTGGAATCATCAATTCGTTTTATTACTTATTGTGGAAGGGTTGTTAGCCCTTCGCACAACCCTCTTTCTGCGCATTTTTCATTTTCGTAGGGTTTGTTTAAATTGAATAAGTAATTTTAATTTTTTGCCTTCTGGAAGGCTTAAAATTCTTCGTATATAGTATCGGAGTGATACACTAGTTGTATTTTTATTTATATGCACATATATATTTTTTTTCAGTTCAAGTTATCGTGTTTATAATAAAAATTCCGCCGAGAAAAATGACGAAATGCTCCCGTTTTAGAAGTTCGAAAATGAGATTTTAAAACGCAATTTTCCTTATATTCCAGGTGGAAAATCGTGAAAAATAGTGCCGTACGCGCTCTAAAATTACTTTATCTATCGGTTGTACTAAATAATAAATCCGGTGAAATTAATTTATTTATTTTTATTTTTCTTTTACTTGAAATTGCTTGGAACTATGCCCATGTCCTTATGAAATTCATGAGCTTAAAAATAAATCCTTTCGCTCTGAGATCACAGACAGAAGTGAACGAGAAAGTTCTTAATTACTATTGTCGAAGTATGTGTAACAAAAAGTAGTTATGCCAACAGTTCTAGTAGAAAGTAAATTAAGTTTTCCATACAATTCCAATAATAAATTTTGTCTTCTCAATCAAAAGATTTTGTTTTTTAATTCAACCTTTCAATCTCTAATATTCATCTCTGTAATAAAGGTAATAAGCAACAAAGTATCAATTTCAAATTTTTAACACCAGATTACATTACTCCTAAGATTTCTTACATATGTACATATACTATTGTATTTATCCTTGTTTATTATTTATTGCCATAAAACATCATATCGTCATCGTCATATTGAATTTTCTTAAAGAAATGAAAAACATCTCCGCATACTTTCGCACATCCATTATTCACTCTCCAGTCATAACTCGTAAAAAGAAAAGCTGCGAAAATAATTTCAAAAAAACTCATCCAATCTAATCAACAAGAGTAATAAAATACCACGAAATAACTTGCGAAGCTAGCAAACAATTCAGAACGCTTGAGTTGAATGGTTCAGCCGGCTCCTTCGGATGTGCAGAAATTCTATACCAATAAAAATACATTTTTATTTTATTTAATTTTTTTTTTGTCGGAAATTAAATTCGAAACATTTTTCCGTTTTCTTCGGAAGAAAATTTAGAAAAAGAAAAGAAATAAAATAAAATAAACAAGCGATATGAACGTCATGAAAATCACTAAATAAAAATATATTTCACAGTCGAAAGATTAGAAGGATGAACATCTCCCGTTTCGGTTCAGAAATACAAAGGAGCCACCATATAATCATACTCCACACGTGTGCATTATTAAGTCGACCAGAAATTATTTATTGATCCTTTTCGTTTTTAATGATTTTCGTGTACCTGCACGTTCATCGGTAACGAGGTATCGATCTAGCTAGGTAAAATTTTCATGGGAGTTTTCATCGTTTCGCGAGCTCATATAGTACGAACGAATCATCGACTTGCGAAAACGCGATAATAAACGATAATCAACTCTACTAAATTATGATGATTTAAGGTACATATGAAATTGAACAGGATGCCGACACACATCAGAAAATTCTCAAATTCGATTTCAGTTTTATGGAAATATCGCTCATTCGAATATCGGAAAAGTCTGCAAATTTATTATCGAATTAATCGAATTTACGAATGAGTGAAATTTTGAAATTCTGAGTTGCTGAAGGAAACTGTAATCAATAAAAACAATTTTCCAAGTTTGAGACTAAAATCAGTTCAATCAGCAGAATCGTATTCAAATAAAATAAATTCTTGATTAAAGGGGTTCTGTGTTTGGATCCTGTGGTTCGATGTTCCTGTGTTATACGAACAAGCTTTTATTTCGTTCCACTGCTCTCTTTTCAGTTTCTTATGTATATTGATACATGTCAGCTCTACTTGCTTATCATCTACCACTGCACACTGATGAAAATAAATGCGCGCGTACCTGCATGGAGTTGAGTGAGTCACAGAAAGCAACAACAACTCCACGTAGAGACTCGTACGACAGGGAAAAGACTCGGTCCACGAGGCAATGCTTTATAGAAACAATTCACAGCGCTTGGTAGAGAAGGAAAAGTCGTACGACAAGGGGATTGATTCGGCCGGCAAAAGCAATATGAAAAGAGCGAGCGTTTTTGATGAACAGTCAGCCTGGTTTGGAGCAGTCGACGAGTCAGTCTATGTTTAGAACGTGAACGAGTCAAGTGGCAAGCGATAATTTGTGAGCCAAAAAGTCTCAAATGAAATGCTGCATGGACTATTTTACAGGATCTGAGTTAATTTTTGACGCTGATTTCAAATATTTTACCAGTTTTGATGTATCTCACCCCCCCCCCCCCCCTTATAATTCAAAAACTAGAATTTTAGAGCGGGGTGTTTTTTTGAGAAAAAGATAAACTCACAGTACAAAAATATTTAATAATAAAAAAAAATCGGTCATCATTAGCGACGCTGAAATCGTTCCTCCATAGTACGAATATCTTGGTGGAATCGTTTGCTTTGTTCTTTACTCAAGTCACCTAGATTTTCAGGAAAACGATCTAAATGGCTGTGCGGGAAGTGTACTTTGATGCTTATGTTGCATCCAGGTCGATAGAAGTGAGACAACATCACTAAAACGTGCTCAACGTAATCATTATCCTTTTTATTGCCTAAGAAATTTTGAATAACCCAAACAAACGAATCCCATCCATTCTTCTCAATTTCTGACATTGAACTGCTGAAATTCGGATCAGATTCGGAAACTTTCTTGAAATATACTTGAAACATACACCGTTTTTGTTTAGTGCTTTAACATATTGTTTCATCAGACCAACTTTAATATGCAGAGGTGATACGATTTGGTGGCACAAGAGGTACATTTATAACATTAAAGCAATCTGGAACTAGTGCGTCCCTAGAAGGCCATGCTTTTCTTGTCCAATGTTCTGATTGACCTGTGCTATCCCATAAACATGTAAAAAAGGATATTTGGTGTAGCCGCATTGTTGTCCTAAAAGAAAATTAACCATCTTAAGATCAACACAAATTGCACATTTATGTTCATCATACTTTATATTGTTGTTGTTAACTTTAGTTGAATGTTCGATCGGTAAGGAGCCTAATTTATTTTCATTAGGCAATAGTGCATACTTCAAACTGCGTTTTGGCGAGTCGATAAGCATGCACTTCAAAAATAATGTCCATCGGCACTTCCGTCTCTCTCCCCCCGAATTCCCATAAAACTACCAAATTTCATCCTCTTCCTAAACAGACATAACTGTGCAATGCATTATAGGGTGACACCCTAAGTTATAATCGGTGCTGTAATTAAAAAAAAAACGCCATTCGTTTGAGTTATATCTCTATAAGCCCATAGTAGTCATCAAACCAGAAATATCTCTGCAAAACACAAAATTATCCTCTTCAGCGAAAAAATTAAGTAAGCCTTCTCGAGCACCCCCGCAGGAGGGTAACTGTAGCATGAAATTTTACCAAGTCATGGAACTATCTTTGGAGAATAGCGACTCCACGGACCCGAGCTAATTTCCTTGTGGGATGGGAGCAGTAGAACTCACTCACAGCCAGTGCTAGTTGCCCTAAAATAGCAAATGGACACTCACTGGATCATGGGCTTGTCACCCGTGATCTTAAAACCTAAAATATACGAGGAACGGATACAATGCCTTGGATACGAACGAATTCTACGGTAACGACGTTTGGCATTCGAAAACGGACTGTGATTGACTTATGGAACGTTCGAACATTGAATGACGGGGAAGAGCTTGATTCGCTCGGCCCTTGCACCACCAATAAGTCATCAACCATGCAATGGAACACTATAACATCTAAATCTTGGGCTTAAGCGAAGTCAGGTGGACAGGATCAAGAGAAGAACGAACTCCGAGCGGAAATACCATTCTGTACGTTGGTCCTGGGAGTGAAGCCAAAAATGGCGTGGCGCTCGTCCTTACACCGAGAGTGAGAAACAGTCTCATCAGCTGGGAACCAATCTCGGATAGGATTATCGTTGTCAGGCTACACACCAACTAATACCGCAACACCTGGTGACAAAGAGTAGTTTTATAACCAACTGTGTGCCACTTACGATCGTGTTGCAAGAGGTGTTTATTATCATCTCAGGAGATGTGAAGGCCCAAGTGGGCTCTGACAACACTGGACTAGAACACGTCATGGGGAAGCATGGTGGCCCTTGGGTCGATATTAAGAAAACCAAGAGACCCAAAAACGGCAAATTATTTGTGTTTTGTCGTACTCAGCAAATGGTCATCGGAGGGACCCTCTTTTCACACAAGAATCACCATAAAACATCTTGGGTTTCCCCTGATGGTGTTACTCAGAACCAGATCGACCATTTGGCTATAGCCGATAAAGAAGATGTCCCCTCGATGTCTGAGCGAAACGTCTAGCTGACGTGGGGAACGATCACCACTTGATGGTTGTCTGCTTGAGATTGTGTACAGCAGCTATCCGACGACCACAAATTCTTCAAATGAAGCGCAAGCTTAATGTGGATAAACTCAGAGATCCCAACAAAAAAACACGAATACACCATCATTCTACGCGAAAAGTCATCCACATTGGGCGAATATGAAATACGCACACTGGACGCCAGTTGGGGGGCAACCAGAAATACTTTTCCAACTAGTGCTGATGAATCTGTGGGATATGTGCAAAGCGGTGAGAAACCCTGGATGTCTCAAGACACGGCTGGCGATCGGAAAAAAGCCAAATTGGCAATCATCTCTCAACCCGATGTCAACCAACGAACGCCCGAACCTGAGTCAGAACTACCGCGAAGCTCATACACAGCTTAAAAAGCCTGTTAGACGCGACAAGAGAAAGGCCATAGAAGATCTGGCCAACAAGGCAGAATCTGCGGCTTACCTTGGGGATATGGGTTCACTATTCAAAATTATGAAACAGTTGAAGAAGAGGATTTTCACCACCAATCACCTGGTGAGAGATGTCAACGGAACTCTCCTTAATATGAGTGAACACCAGTTGCGGCGATGGAAGGAATACTTCTCTGATATTTTAAACATCTTGTCAGATGAAGATATTCCGGAAACAGAACAACTGCCAAACATCCAACCGCAACAATTCTCTACTAGAGACGATCCCCCAGATAAGGAAGAGATAGTTTACGCCATTCAGTCAATGGCGGGAAGGAAAGCCCCAGGTATAGACGGAATACCAACCGAACTCCTCAAAGCGGACTCGGAAACAACAGCCGATATGCTCCTCCCACTATTTACTGAAGTGTGGAATGAAGGAAGATATCCGACTAAATGGAAGGAGGGCGTCATTGAGAAAATTCTGAAGAAGGGCGACCTTCGGGATAGTGGCAATTGGCTTGGTATATGTCTATTTACTGCTGTATCGAAAATCATGGCTTAGGTGATTCTCATTAGGATTAGTGATGTCGTGGAGAGCAGTCTCGAAGTTTTTTAGGCTGGATTCCCTAAAGGGTCGCCTTGTACCGACCACACAAATACCCTACGGATAATATTGGTGCAGTCAGCCGAAATGGGTTTGCCACTACATCTGATGTTTTTAAACGTCAAAAAGGCTTTCAGCAGCGTTAAGCGATATCACATGTGGAAAGCTTTGCGTAGGAGAGGTATTCCAGATAAGGTCATAGCTATGATTAAATAATCCTACGAAGATGCAAGGTGTCAGGTCTTGCACAGAGGAAAGATGTCCGATAGCTTCCCTGTTCGAATGGGTGTCAGACAAGACTGCATATTACCACCAGCCCCGTTTCTGGTGCTAATAAATGACATCTTGAAAGCTGCACTGGAAGGTGGGGAAGGTATAGGTCTTCAACGGAGACTATTTAACATCTTAAGTCACCTTGATTATGCTGATGACGTGTGTTTGCTTACACATAACTGTTATCTCGGAAGCATTGTCAGCATGGATGGTGAAGCCGAAAAGGATATTGAGGCTCATCTAAATAAAGCTCTTCAGGCCTTCGGTATCCTTTCCCCTTTCTGGAAGTTAAGAGAGATCTCCCTTCGCACGAAGCTGTAAGTTTTTGACGCTTGCATCAAATCAGTGTTGCTATATGGTTGTACCACGTGGAAAGTGACCGTTCGACTTACCAAGAAACTACAAACTTTCGTGAACCAATGCCTGCGACGCATTTTAGGAATATTCTGGCCGGAAGTGATCTCCAACGACGAACTCTGGAGTACAACTGGGGGGTCTTAACAGTAATTTGATTTGATTGAAGGAAATTAGTGTATTAATAGATTTAGTGAAATTGTGTAGTTTGTATGAGAGGTGGTGGAAGGAGTGAGGGGAGTGATTTTTTTAGAAATAACTTTGAACATTATGCAATCAACATCTCTCAAATTTCAGACCATTCATACTTTTCAATAAAATCGATATTTTGTAAAGTAATGAAATTGTGTCATATTGTACGATATGGGAGGTAATAAAAGTAGTGAAGCTAATCGGTTAATTTTTTTCCGGTTTTAATAATGTTAATTAAGTATTTAGTACAAAATTTAATCTCGACAAATGCTAAACATACCGGAAAAATTGGTTTATAGAATACGTGGATAGGGGAGTTTGTATGGGAGGTGGTGGAAGGAGTGGAGGGATTCGAATAAGTTTTATGTCATAGATCACATTTATAACAAAAATAATATATTTTAAATTATTAGCTCGTAAAGTTTTCAAGAAAATTTGGATATTGTAAATCTTTAAAAATGAGTCATTTTGTATGGTCGGAGGTAGAAGGGTAGAACGATTAGGCTAGTTCACGAACTTCTACTCGAAATGACACTACAGCCCAAATCGAGCCTTGACCTCCTCGCTATCAGATTCCTTAACATTCATTAATTATTGTGGAAGGGTTGTTAGACCTTCGCACAACCGTCTATCTACGAACTTTTTTATTTTCGTAGTTTGAAGTGAGCAAGGCAGGGTGCTGGAATTATACATCGAAGTTGACCTTTTTTTTCGTCAAAAGCGACGTCCACAAAATTTAAACTTGTCATCCGCTTTTGAGATTTTGGTTTGATAATATGAACTTCTGTGTCATTCATTTTTTTCTCCACGTTATAAACTTTAGACCAAACTTTTAAACTCTCAGATCTCATCTACAGTGTAATGAAATAAATTTGATTTCATCAGATATTAAATCTAGCCAGAATTTTAAAAATATTTCAAGTTCTAGCTTTCAAACCTTGCTTTTGCTTGCTTGCAAATGGTTGCAACCGATATTTTCCATTTTCATAATTGTAAAATTTTTTTTTTTTTTTTGATAGTTCACCACATAAACCTACAGAGCAAACTTTATGAGCTCTCTAAAACTGAAATTTCCTTTAGTTCAAGCATAATATTTATAAAAAAATAAAATCCTGATGACAGCCTTTACTTATTCTTGGCTACAGTTCAAAACTTTACTTTACGAATTCGGTCACGAATCCTTGATATGCTTTTAGTTGAGTTCCTTACCTTCTTCACAGATTTTTACTGTCGTCAGCAATTTTCTTCTAGTTCACTACAGATTATATATATACTACGAGTAAGTACATATATATTCTATAGAAATATATATTCTGCAACATAATTATACGTACTTATTGTTCGAAACAAGAATTATAAACAGTGTTCTATTTATATAGATCAAGCGGATACGAGGTCAGTATTCAAAAATCCTTCAGAATTATTAATAATTTTTACTTGAAACTCTTCAAACATACAAACAAACAAAAGTCCTTCGAAATTTTCTACGACTCTACACTAAAATATTGAGTGACTATCCGGGATTCTGAGAACCGATGTTACCAGGTGCGTTTCCGAGTTCATCTAAAAATTATTAATGGTCTGATGAATAATTTATAGTACAAAATGACCTACCACGAGCTTTAATATTCAACACGAGGCATTTCCTTTTCGAGAGTATATAATTACCCCTAAAAGAGTTCGAATTGCAAAAACAAAGGACAGGAAAAAAACCGACAAGATACAGCAAATTCTATAAAAATAAGGTTGTGGAAATACTGCGTAAATGAAATATAATGTGTACAGTATCATCCTTAAATAAGTTATATACTGTAGTCTATTAATTTTGTCCCTTTTTTTGCGACTCTGAAGTACGATAGATACCTTTGAATCTTTATATATTCGTTTTTCTTTTCATGTACTAAATTTTTGTTAACAAATTCTTTACTACTTACAAAGAAAGATTTCTTATTATACATACCAAACTTGTTTTTATGTTTGGCAGCTTTCTTTCTTTGAATGACACTCCAATTAAGATAAATAATTATTTATGCCTAATTAGAAAATTTTATGTATACATATGTATGTATAAGCAAAGCTTTTTTAATGGTGGCTAAAAAAACTTTGTATATCAGAAAAAAGTTTTAACGAACTCTCTGCGGAGTACTGACATCAATGTCCTTCCTAAAATGGAAATAAAGTTTAATTTAATTTGATTTCGTTCAGTAATAGCCCAATGCCCAAATGTTTGAAATTGACGAAACGGGTTCGAAAATAGATTAACTTAAACCGAAAACAAACAGAGTTGTACTGTTTTTGTGTCAAGACACTAAGGGTGCTTTTTAGAGCATCTTAAATGTACAAGTTGTGTTTTTCAAATTGTCGTTTTGACCCATATCTCGAAAACTGTTGATGATAACTGTTAAAGAGCGAAGAATTTCCTTAACCTTTGCGATCCTGTACTACCCTAAGCGATAAATGGACCTGGCAAGATATATTTCTACAGCTACTTCGAATTAGCGAAAGACAAAACATCCTGCTAGGCTGATTTACCGTTTAAGGTTACAAAAATGATGTATGTATGCCGCACGTTTGGCGCCACCGTATAGGAATGAGGGATTTCTTCATCCCGCTAACACAGTAGTGAAACTTTCTCGGGGTGGGGCAGCACATGTGCCAGCTGCTCAGAAGCTTGGAGTGTGTTATTGGAACAAAAAAACTTCATCCTTGTTTGTGCTAAAAAACAGATCAGAAAAGGACCTTGACGCTCCTGCACTACACTGAGCGGTAGATCGGCCTAGGAAGACCTGTTGTCTACAGTCACTTCGAATTAGTGAAAGATAAAATATCCTGCTAGAGTTACAAAAAAGATGTAAGTATGCCCCACGTTGGGCGCCACTGTAAAGGAATGAAGGGAATCGTTCAACCCGCTAACAGAGTAATGAACTGTTCTCGGGCCGGGGCTGCACAAATTTGCTGGCAGCTCAGGAGCTTGGGATGGATTATTGGTCCAAGAAAACTTCATCGGTATTCGTGCAGAAAAAAACGGAACAGGAAAAGGACTATTAAGATCCTGTACTACTCTAGGCTATTAGACCGCGTAGCAGGATTGCCTTCAGCTAATTCGATGTAGACGAAAATATACCGCTTAGGGGTAGTACGGGGCCATCCTTTCCCGTTCCGGTAAATTGTTTCAGCACAAACTAGAATCAGGGTTTCTTGGATCAACGACTCAACCCAAGCTTCTGAGCCGACAGCAAAATCATGCAGCCCCAGCCTGAGAAATCTCCATTATCATTAGAGGAACAAAGGATTCTCTTCATCCCGTTACAAACTCAAATGCAGAAGTGGCATCAGTCACAATTTAAGGAAAGCAGAGCAAAAGATCTTCAAATAAGCTCTGGATTATAACCATCTAAATAAACGTCAGGTTGTCGTCCATGTAGCTAATTGAAGGCCAGAGGAATAAACAAGTCCTGGCGTCAACTAAAGGCCGATGTTCGGGATCGAGCCTTGTAGAAGAGAACTGCCTCTAGGGAGGGTCTTACCAGGAAGTTTATTGACTAAACAAAAGTAGGGGATCCCGGGCACAACGGTTCGATGTTTCGACGTTTTCCGGTGTCAAAGAGGTGCTGCCAGTGAGCGGCAATAAGTTTAACTAGACTATCCTGTTACTGTTCAACTACGGCAGCCATGTTAGTCTGCTTTCCTTAAGAACGTTGAACCTTGGCGTTTTCGTTCTGTGTTTTACATTTTTTTTTTTGCTCAACTAAAGGCCGTTGCTTGGAATAGCACCTTCTGTAAGAGAACTGCGTCTAGGGAGGGTCTTACCAGAAAGTTTATTGACTGATCAGTACTTAAGAAGGGGATCCCGGGTCACAACGGGGTACCGGGGCGGAGTGAAGTTCAATGTCAAGAAGGTGCTGCTAAAGAGCGACAATAAGTATAACTAGACCATTCGGTTCTCATTCAATTACAGCAGCCATGTTAGTCTGGTTTTCTTGAGAATTGGTGTTTTTTGCTTCTGTATTGAAACATTTGATGATTTTGTAACCACGGTAAGGTATACATACTTGTTTACATTACAACTATAGTTTATACATGCTTGAAAAATGTTTAATCGTCTTTAGTTTAATGTAGTTAAACTACTAAGCCCCCGCAGGGGGTAGTTGTAGGATGAGGTTTTACTAATTCCTACAATTATCTATGGAGACTAGCGACTGCACGGACTTGAGCTAATCATCCCCTTGTGGGATCGGGGCAGAAGAATTCACAACCAGTCCTGCTTGCTCCAAAAATGGCAAACGGACACTCACTGGATCATGGGCTTATCACCCGTGATCTTAAAACTTGAATGACGGCGGAAGGGCTGGGGTCACTCGGTCCTTGCACCGCCAATCAGTGATCGATCGTGAAATGGAGCACTGTAACATACAAATCTTGGGCTTGAGCGATATAAGGTGGACAGGATCAGGAGAAGAACAAACGCCGAGCGGAGATACCATTTTGTACGTTGGTCCTGAAACTGGAGCAAAAAATCGCGTGACGGTCGTCCTTACACCGAGAGCGAGAAACAGTCTCATCAGCTGGGAAACAGTCTCGGATAGGATTATCGTCGTCAGGCTCAGGATCATTGTCAGAAGCGTCACAATTCTACAGTGCTCCGCACCAACTAATACAGCAACACCTGGTGACACAAAGGAGTTTTATAGACAACTGAGTGCCACCTTCGATCGTGTTCCAATAAGTGATATTATTATCACGTCAGGAGAAATGAATGCATATGTTGGCTCTGACAATACTGGACTAGAACACGTCATGGGGACGTATGGTCACCCTTGGGTCGACGCGTCACGACCTTGGATTAAGAAACCCGAAAATGATGGTGTTACTCAGAACCAAATCGACCATTTGGCTATAAGTCGCCGATGTGCGTGCGAAGCGTGAAGCTGACGTGGGAAGCAATCACCACTTAATGGTTGCCTGCTTGAGATTGTACACATCAGGTTCGATGACCACAAATTCTTCAAATGAAGCGCAAGCTTAATGTGGGTAGACCTAGAGACTCCAACAAAAAGCGAGAGTACACCACCATTCTACGCGAAATGTCATCCATATTGGGCGCACACTGGACGCCAATTGGGAGTCAACCAGAAACACGTTTCTAAGAAGTGCTGAAGAATCTATGGAATATGTGCAAAGCCGTGAGAAAGCCTGGATATCGCAAGACACATGGAACAATATTGGCGATCGGAAAAAAAGCCAAATTGGCAATCATCTCTCAACCCGATGTCACTCAAAGAACACCCGACTTGGGGAAGAACTACTGCCATGCTCATACACAGCTTAAAAACTCTGTTAGACGCGACAAGAGAAAGCCCGTTCAAGAGCTGGCCAATAAGGCAGAATCTGTGGCTTACCTTGGGGATATGGGGTCACTAGTTAAAATCATGAAACAGTTGACGAACAGGAATTTCACTGCCAACCACCTGGTGAGAGATGTCAACGTAACTCTCCTTAATATAAGACCAGTTGCGGCGATGGAAGGAATACTTCTCTGATATTTTAAACATCTTGTCAGAGGAAGATATTCCAGAAGCAGAGCAACTACCAAACATCCAACCGCAACAATCCTCTATTAGGGACGATCCCCCAGGATAGCTTCCTCCATTCTGACTACCAACCGGACTCCTCTAAGTTACCCGAAAATAACAGCCGATATACTACTCCATTCTTCTCTTTACTAAGATGGAGAATGAAGGAAGATATCCGACTGAATGGAAGGAATGCGTCATTACGAAAATTTCGAAGAAGGGCGAAATTGTGGCAATTGGCGTGGTATATGTCTATTTACTGCCGTATCGAACATCATGGATAAGGTAGGATTAGTGATGTCGTGGAGAGCACTCTCGAAGTTTTTTCCGGTTGGATTCCGTAAGGGGTCGTCTTGTACCAACCACACATATACAATACGGATAATATTAGAACAGTCAGCCCAAATGGGCTCGCCACTACATCTCATGATTGAGGACTTCGAGAAGGCTTTCGACAGCGTTAAGCGAGATTACATATGGAATGCTTTGCGCTGGAGAGGTATTCCAGATAAGGTCATAGCTATGATTAAAGAATCCTACGAAGATGCAAGGTGTCGCGTCTTGCACAGAGGAGAGCTGTTGGAGTGCTTTTCTGTGCAAACGGATGTCAGACAAAACTGCATATTATCACCAGCCCTGTTTCCGGTGGTAGTAAATGACATCTTGAAAGCTGCACTGGAAGGTGGGGAAGGTAAAGGTCTTCAATGGTGACTATTTAACATCTTAAGTCATCTTGATTATGCTGATGCATATAGCCGTTCGAACTTAGAGTCAAATGTTTGCTCGTTGCATTCTAAATGCAAAGCAGGACTGAAAGTAAATGTACGTAAAACAAAGTACATGCACATGGGTTCGAACGCAAGCAAACTGATTTTTCGTAACAAGATCTGGAAGAGGTGCAAGATTTTTGTTATCTCGGAAGCATTGTCAGCATGGACGGCGGAGCCGAAAAGAATATTGAGTCTCGTCTAAATAAATCTCGTCAGGCCTTCGGTATCCTTTTCGTTTTCTGGAAGTTAAGAGAGATTTCCTTTCGCGCGAAGCTGCGAGTTTTTGACGCCTGCGTCAAATCCGTGTGGTTATACGGTTGTACTACGTGAAAAGCGACCTTTCGACTTACCAAGAGACTACAAACTTTCGCAAACCATTGCCTCCAACAGTTTTTAGGAATATTCTGGCCAGAAGTGATCTCCAACGACGAACTTTGGAGTGCAACTAGACAGACTGAAATAGATATTGTGATATAAAGGCGGAAGTGGCAGTGGATCGGTCACAACTGGAGGACACCAGAGCGAATCATAGCCAAACAGGCTCTGGATTATAATCCTCAAGGAAGACGTCTGGTTGGTTGACTATATAGCACATGGAAGCAAGCAGTTGAGCAAAAGGACAGAGGAATAAATAAGTCCTGGAAACTGCTTAAGGATCACGCCTTGCGGAAGAGAGTTGTTTCTGTCCTAAGCCCCTTTAGGGGGTCTAAACAGAAATTTGATTGGTTGATTGGCCATTTCTATCACCCTTCACCCATGCCCTCATAAAAACCTAAACTTGCATAAATAAACGAATGAAATATTGATTATATGTACTGGAGCTATTGATCATATCCGCAATTAAGTGTTAGATTGACAACAACCCAACCTGCCCAAGAACTCCTTTTCACTTAGTCTTTTCTAACCACCATAACCTGCATATTGACTTTCCACGCATCAGCAACTTGTCCCAAGAATAATAAGAATCGCGAAAAAATCTTAAAAATTGACTAATTTATTGCCTTTTGAATTTTCAAATCCGAAAAAGAGGGCTTTGTTGTGACATCTGGCTGAATGTCGGCTTGTTCGTGTGTCTCAACAATTACTTGTGCGACCCTCATCCGAAAAAAGTAAAAGTTGTTGCTAAAGATCGGGCACATCGCTGGACAGGCCGCTATTGTTTTCGGAAATGATCTCCAACCGAAAGCGTAAGATCTGAGCATTTAACAAAAAAAATTAGAAAAGTCTTAAATAAATATTTACTCTGTTTGAAAAATACTGTCGGGCAAATTTCTAAAACTGCTCAAGACAATTTGGTTTTTTTTAATGTTTTTATTTTCGATTTAACGCATGGCTGCCGAGATAAATAAAATTTTGGAAATATTAGACACTTAATTTATGTATTTTCAATCGGATCAAAAAAGGCTTAAAAAATAAAAAACTTATATACTCTTTTAATATTAGAATTTACGGGTAACGAAAACCGTGCAACTTTTGAATGATTTCTATTTATTATGGTTTTTTTTTTCAATGGCACCGCAGCTCAAGTCGAACCTTGGCCTCCTGACCTTCAGGTTCCTTAACATTTTTCATTATTTATTGTGGAAGGGTTGTTAGCCCTTCGCACAACCCTCTATCTACGAATTTTTCGTTTTCCTAGATTGAGGTGGCCAAGATACATCCAAGCAGGCAATGTGCTGGAATTATATATTACGTCGACCGGCATTTGAACTCACGACCTTCGCATTATAAGACGAACACGCTACTCACTAGGATACACTCTAGCTTATTATGAATTAGCTGGTCATAAGCCTATTACTTTGAATTAAATCTTCCTTATTATTATTATTATTCTTCAATCCAAATCGGGACTTACTGGAGCTATGCGTAGACCGGGATTTGAATTCACGACTTAACATTGTAGACCAACACGCTAGCCAATTGGATGAACCCTGGAAAATTTAATCTTCTTAAATCAAAATCTGATTGGACATATGGAGAACTGATTTATCTGGACCTCCTTACCCATGTTTTGTGAACAGAAAAAACAAATATGTTCGAAATTTTCAAACATATCTGCCATACAGAATATTATTGTGAGCAGGGTTGCGATTTCAAAACAAAGTTTTTGATGAACCTCGACCAATTTCAACTTATTTATCCAAGATTAATGATCAAAATCGGGTTTTACTGCATAAAATTTACGCAATTTTCATGATGTCCAAACTTTTATTTTAACCACTTAAGGCATCGTGATTATTTAATGACATAAAAACTGTCATACACATTTGATTGAGGCCATAAAAATAATTAATTGAGGTCAGATCGTGGTCGTAAGAATATTCCTGGTGTCTTCAGAGGCTTTATCTTGACCCCTTATTGTTGTCTAGCATAGTATCTACTTACACTGTCCGCTCTGTTATTTTCTCTGTTGTACTGCTAATTTATTAAAACACTATTTCGAGTTTAATTTTTTCATGTGTGTTATTCCTAAATGCGTGTAAAAAGAAAACTACACGGCTGGTTAATTGTGGCCCAAGGGTAGATGGTAGTAAACTAGGTTTGTTTTACAATCGCAAAAAAAAAGTAAGCCAACATTAAGTTTTCCAAAACAATCTAAACAATTATGCATAATGTGGATTTAGTTTTAGTTCTACATACTCTACATGATTGTAAATATTTGAAGGCATCTACTATGGATAAACCACATCATGTTCAATTTCATTAAGATCAACGACCCAGTACACTGAATCCTTTCTGCGGTACGCATTCATACTGTACGTCCTGAATTCTCTCCGAAATGAAAATAATTAAATTTTCTATAAACACCGAGGAACGAAACTTCGCAACAAAATTTACTGCACCCAGAAAGCAATTTGACCAAAGCCAAGCCCTAATGCTAGATAATAGAGTTCCTTGATATTTGCCTTGGGGATATACGAACAGAATTTAACGGAAAATACACAAGCTCGCATGGTGCTCGAGGATTAAGCGCTGAGCGGAAATCGTCCTCTATTTAGCGAGAGCAACCTTGCTCCGAGCGTTCATAACGAACAAATTTAGCTCCTTCTTTCTCAAGAAAGCTAAAAGGGCAAAAACATCAATTGATGGCTACGTACCCGAGACTAGATGAGAATTTATCCCTATGCGAGAACTTTTTTAAGGACGAATCCGGTATTGCTGTTTTGATACGACGACACAGCTGACACACGTTCAGGTGCAGATGTACCCAGTGCAGGATAGTGCCTTCAATACTCCTTACACCGCACAAGCCTTTCTCGCACACACCAACGCACTAATCCTTCGGGAACACTATTTTTTTTTTCAATTTTTCCACTATATTCCACTTAATTTATCACAACTTCGTGCACTGGATCTCGTTTATCTTTTCATTTATAATTATTTTTATCTCGACGACTTTCCGCGCTTGCACACACCTTAAATACCCGGCACCGGAAGGGACGATATAATATTCTACCCCGCACCGCCCTTGAACTTATTTTTACCACTTTTTCGCACCTTTATCTTTTCTTTCGTTTCGATAAATTTTTTTTTTTTTCAACTGAAAAAAAATTTTCCGATAAGAAGCCACACAAAAAATTGAACAGTCTCTTCGGAAATTTTCCGCCAGAGAGGAAAAACGCCCGGAACGCGAAATACACACAATTTGGTCACTTTGTTACCAGTTTTGATGATGTTTTCAGGTGGTTGGGGATTTCACGCGCGCAATTATCTCTCCGTTCACGACGACCAGTTTTTAGCGACTCGGGAAACTGACTGAGAAAAGTTTTCCTCGTCGTCGTCGGAAAACTCAACACGATGGGCCCACAAAAAAAAAACAATGTTGTTGTAAAGGCGTGCGAGAGAAAATTTCTTGCGGAAGGTAAGGCATGCCGAAAATAAAAGCTTTGGCTTTTCCAAAGTGTACATTGAAGATAGTCGGCGATGAAAAGTCTTTCAAGGGTTCGTTATTTTCGTAGGAAATGGCTTCAAAGAGCGGTTTTTCTTCGGAGCTTTCATTCCCTGATGTGGTGGGTGAATGTTGTTGAGACGAAATCGAGCATGTGGAAAGTCGAACGGGAGCGCCACGAGAGTTTCTGTATGTTTGGTTTTTGCGCATCTCTCCGACGACGACCCATATGATTTTACAACGCTCCACAGCTGAGATGAGCCAATGCTGCCACTGTATTTCATGGGACGTTTGGAAAATTCAGAAAATTTTCAAATTACTACGACTTCGGGGGACGAAACAAACTGAAATGAACATTTGACTCTTTAATTGAAATATTCCAGTTACACATTCGATGAAAAAACATAACAGAACTCTAGATGAAAGAGAAATTTTTTTGATTTTAACAAATTTTATAAGGAGGGTGGTAGAAGGGGTGACAAATTTGAAATTTGTATGGGAGGTGGTAGAAGACACGGGGAGCTCTTAATGGCTTTTTCAGAAATAACTATAAACATCATGCATTTGACATGCTTTAAATTGCAGATCTGTAGCATTAATACTTTTCAAGAAAATCAACTTTTTGTAAAGTTGTGAAATTGTGCCTTATTATATGGGAGGGGGTAGAAGGAATGCAGCCAATTATCTAATTACGGTCTTACTAATAATTCTAAATTTTTTTTTTTGTATGTGTCAGAGGGGTTGCCCTTTTGTACTGAAGCACAGCTCCGGTGAGGGGGGAAGGATATTGGTTTTTGGGAATTAAGGGGATAGAGACGGAAGTGGCTATGAATATTTCCTTTAAATTGCTGAATGTTGTAGTCATGCGGGAACACCGAGATGGGCAGCGAGTTCCATATTCGAACAGTCCGGTTTAAAAACGAATAACGAAATTTGACAGTGCGACCGAAGGTGGGGTTGAGAGAATACTTATGAGCGCGCGAAGCAGCTCTAGTATTACGGGGTAAGGGCATACGTGAGGGCAAGAGATTAGAGATTTCGTCCGAACAATCTCCATTGTAGTAGCGATGCAAAAGGGTTAGGGAGCTTACAGTTCGTCTATGCTCGAGTGAATCGAGCGAAGAAGTGATGTTAGAATCTCCTATAATTTTAATAGTCCGAGACTGGATACTGTCCAGATAGGAGAGAGAATTTTTTGCAGCTCCCACCCATAGGTGGAAATTAAATTCAAGACGTGTTCTAATATAGGCCTTATAAATTGTTAGTAACCCAGAAGGGGTGAAGGAGTTCTTACACCGTTTTAGGTAGCCCAAACATTTAGATACTTCCGTGGCGATGTTAAATATATGATCGTTCCAAGATAAGTTATTTGGATACCTAACATCTTAACACTTGAAGAAGAGGTTAATGGCTGGCTTTCGAAGGTGATTGAGTCAAGGTTAGAGTCACGTTTGTGGGACACAAGACGGCACTGGGTTTTCAAAGCATTAAACTCAACTTGATTCTTATTGCTCCAACTAAGAATTTTAGCCAAGTCGTCATTCAATGACTGAACCATGTACCTACGTTGTTCTACTAAGCTAGTACATCGGGCTAAGGGCGCACTGTTGAAGTGATAGGAGAAGTCTAAAGTGCTGCCATCGGCGAAGCTATGTGTAGGATTGAAAGTTGAAGATAGCAAGTCATTAATAAATATCAGAAAAAGGGTGGGAAAAAGAACCGAGCCCTGAGGGACACCAGCGTTAAATATTTAGTTCACATTTTCAGTTCGATAAATATTATACGTACTGAGCTAATTGGCTTATAGCATTTTATGAAAATGTGCAGTTTGTATGGAAGGTGGCGGCTTAGTGATGGGATTTGAATAATTTTCATACTGTAGATTTAAATCATGATGAAAAAGAAGTAATTCTGAACCTCAGATCAATATCTTTCATACTTTTCGAGAAAATCAGTTTATTGTCAAATTTCGAAATTGTCAGATTTTACATCTCATCATTTAATTTTTATTTCAAAAAGTGTATAACCGATCGAGTTTCGAATTCACTGTCTTGCTTTTGAGTCCAGGTGCTGTATAAAATTCCAAGGTGATCTCGGAAAAATATCAGAACTCTCCCACGAAAATCATTATGACCCTCAGGCGATTTTCACCCTCAGGTGATTTTCAGTTCCCTTTATTGAGCTATTATAAGCTGATAGTATTTGACGCATGCGTCAAATCTGTGTTGTTATATGGTTGTACTAAGCGGAAAGTGGCCATTTGACTAACCAAGAAATTGCAAACTTTCGTGAACTAAAGCCACCGACGCATTTAAGGAATATTCTGGGCAAAAGTGATCTCCAAAGTCGAACTGGGGAGTACAACTGGACAGACTAAAATAGACATTGAGATTCGGAGGTGGAAATGGCAGTGGATCGGTCACACTTTGAGGAAACCAGAGGAAAACATCGCCAAACAGGCTCTGGATTATAACCCTCAAGGAAGACAACGGGTCGGTCGACCATGCACGGACTTGGAAGCGAGCAGTTGAGCAGGAGCCTAATGAATGGGCTAGTCCTGGTGACCACTAAAGGCCGATGCTCGGGATCGCGCCTTATGGAAGGGAACTGTTTCTTTCCTATGCCCCTATCAAATTCCTGTTAAGACCCCCTATAGGGGCATAGGACAGAAACAACTCTCTTCCACAAGGCGCGATCCTGAGCATCGGTTTTAAGCTGTTGCCAGGACTTGTTTATTCCTCTGGCCTCCTGCTCAACTGCTCGCTTCCATGTGTTACATGGTCGACCAACCCGACGTCTTCCTTGAGGGTTATAATCCAGAGCCTGTTTTGCGATGTTTTGCTCTGGTTTCCTCAAAGTATGACCGATCCACTGCCACTTTCGCCGTTGAATCTCAATACCTATTTTAGTCTGGCGAGTTGTACTCCAAAGTTCGTTGTTGGAGATCACTTCTGGCCAGAATATTCCTAAAATGCGTCGGAGGCATTGGTTTACGAAAGTCTGTAGTTTCTTGGTAAGTCGAACGGTCACTTTCCACGTAGTACAACCATATAACAACACGGATTTGACGCATTCGTCAAAAACTCGCAGCTTCGTGCGAAGGGAGATCTCTCTTAACCTCCAGAAAGGGGAAAGGATACCGAAGGCCTGACGAGCTTTATTTAGCCGAGCCTCAACATCCTTTTCGGCTCCGCCGTCCATGCTGACAATGCTTCCGAGATAGCAAAAATCTTGCACCTCTTCTACATCCTGTCCATTAAGAACAATCGGTGTGCTTGCGTTCGAACCCATGTGCATGTACTTGGTTTTACGCACATTTATTTTCAGTCCCGCCTCTTTGCATTTAGAATGCAACGAGCGAACATTTGACTCTAAGTCCGAACGGGTATGTGCAAGCAAACACACGTCATCAGCATAATCAAGGTGACTTAAGATGTTAAATAGTCTCCATTGAAGACCTTTACCTTCCCCACCTTCCAGTGCAGCTTTCAAGATGTCATTTATTACCACCAGAAACAGGGCTGGTGATAATATGCAGCCTTGTCTGACACCCGTTCGCACAGGAAAGCTCTCGGACAGCTCTCCTCTATGCAAGACGCGACACCTTGCATCTTCGTAGGATTCTTTAATCATAGCTATGACCTTATTTGGAATACCTCTCCTACGCAAAGCATTCCATATGTAATCTCGCTTAACGCTGTCGAAAGCCTTCTCGAAGTCCACAAACATGAGATGTAGTGGTGAACCCATTTCGGCTGACTGCTCTAATATTATCCGTAGGGTATTTGTGTGGTCGGTACAAGACGACCCTTTACGGAATCCAGCCTGATAAACTTCGAGAGTGCTCTCGACGACATCACTAATCCTATTGAGAATTACCTTAGCCATAATTTTTGATACGGCAGTAAGTAGACATATACCACGCCAATTGCCACAATCCCGAAGGTCGCCCTTCTTCGGAATTTTCACAATGACGCCCTCCTTCCATTCAGTCGGATATCTTCCATCATTCCACACCTTAGTGAAGAGTGGGAGGAGTATATCGGCTGTTATTTCCGGGTCCGCTTTGAGGAGTTCGGTTGGTAGTCCGTCTATACCTGGAGCTTTCCTTCCCGCCATTGACCGAATGGCGGAAACTATCTCTTCCTTATCTGGGGGATCGTCCCTAATAGAGGATTGTTGCGGTTGGATGTTTGGAAGTTGTTCTGTTTCCGGAATATCTTCATCTGACAAGATGTTTAAAATATCAGAGAAGTATTCCTTCCATCGTCGCAACTGGTGTTCACTCATATTAAGGAGAGTTCCGTTGACATCTCTCACCAGGTGGTTGGCGGTGAAATTCCTGTTCGTCAACTGTTTCATGATTTTAAATAGTGAACCCATATCCCCAAGGTAAGCCGCAGATTCTGCCTTGTTTGCCAGATCTTCAATGGCCTTTCTCTTGTCGCGTCTAACAGCCTTTTTAAGCTGTATATGAGCATCGCGGTAGTTCTGCCTCAAGTCGGGCGTTCGTTGGTTGACATCGGGTTGAGAGATGATTGCCAATTTGGCTTTTTTCCGATTGTCAACCTTGTCCCATGTGTCTTGCGACATCCAGGGTTTCTCACCGTTTTGCGCATATCCCACAGATTCTTCAGCACTAGTTAGAAAAGTGTTTCTGGTTGCCTCCCAATTGGCGTCCAGTGTGCGCATTTCATGTTCACCCAATGTGGATGACTTTTCGCGTAGAATGGTGGTGTATTCGAGTTTTTTGTTGGGATCTCTGAGTTTATCCACATTAAGCTTGCGCTTCATTTGAAGAGTTTGTGGTCGTCGGATAGCTGCTGTACACAATCTCAAGCAGGCAACCATCAAGTGGTGATCGCTCCCCACGTCAGCTCCACGTTTCGCTCGCACATCGAGGAGACATCTTCTCCATCGGCGACTTATAGCCAAATGGTCGATCTGGTTCTGAGTAACACCATCAGGGGAAACCCAAGATGTTTTATGATGACTCTTGTGTGGAAAAAGGGTCCCTCCGATGACCATTTGCCGAGTACTACAGAACTCCACAAATAATTCGCCGTTTTCGGGTCTCTTAATCCAAGGTCGTGAAGGGTCGACCCAAGGGTCACCATGCCTCCCCATGACGTGTTCTAGTCCAGTGTTGTCTGATCCAACCTGGGCGTTCATATCTCCCGAGATGATAATAATATCACCTCTTGGAACACGTTCGAAGGTGGCACTCAGTTGACTATAAAACTCCTCTTTGTCACCAGATGTTGCGGTATTAGTTGGTGCGTAGCACTGCAGAATTGTGACGTTTCTGACACTGGTCCTGAGCCTGACGACGATAATCCTATCCGAGATTGGTAATGAGACTGTTTCTCGCTCTCGGCGTAAGGACGAACGCCACGCCATTTCTGGCTTCACTTTCAGGGCCAATGTACAGAATAGTGTTTCCGCTAGGGGTTCGTTCTTCTCCTGATCCTGTCCACCTGACCTCGCTCAAGCCCAAGATTTGGATGTTATAGTGCTCCATTTCACGGTCGATCACTGATTGGCGGTGCAAGGACCGAGTAACCCCAGCTCTTCCCCCGTCATTCAATGTTCGAACGTTCCAGAAGCCAATCATAGTCCGTTTTCGAATACCAAAAGTCGTTACCGTAGAATCAGTCCGTATCCGAGGCGATGTATCCGTTTCTCGTATCATTTAGGTCTTAAGATCACGGGTGATAAGCCCATGATCCAGTGAGTGTCCATTTGCCATTTTTAGGGCAAGCAGGACTGGCTGTGGGTGAATTCTACAGCCCCCATCCCAGAGGGGGATAGTTAGCTCAGGTCCGTGGAGTCGCTAACTCCAAAGATAGTTGCAGGAATTGGTAAAACCTCATACTACAACTACCCCCTTGCGGGGACTACCCCCTTGCCCCTATAGGGGGTCTTAACAGGAATTTAATTTATTGAATTATACTCTTCAAAAAAGTGAATTACCTGCCTTTTTTAAGTATTTAATTATGAAGCTGAACGTAGGGGTCATCGTACAGTCCAGTCGGTTTGGAAAGGGATACAGCAAAATGAAAATAGACAAAAGAGAGTTGAGTTATACTCTTTAAAAATAGTTGAAACGAAATTACGTCATAAGATTTGAGATCGCGCTTGCCCTTCTACCCATAAAAAAGTCCAATTTCAATAAATCAACTTCTGACCAACAAATTAAAGCTACGACCTTGAAATTTTGTACAAGAACCTTACAAGAGAAAAAAAATAAAACTGCATCACAAATTTTACGATTCCCTTACCTTCTCTTCCCCTCCCATACAACTGTTTGGTTTCGTAAATGTAAAATACACCAAATTTTATAAAAATTCTATGCAACTTCGTCCATGAAACTGACATTCCATGCAGAGAATATTGGACGTGGTTCAAGCAATCACCCTTACTATTACTCCTTCCACTTCCGATCATAAGAACCCAAACTTGCATAAATAAACGAATGAAATATTGATTATTTGTACTAGAGCGAGCTATTGATCGTTTCCGTAATTAAGTGTTAAATTGAGAACAGGCGTGCCCAAGAACCGCTCTCTATGCAGATACATACTGACTTTCCACGCATCCGCAACTTGTCCGAAGAATAATAAAGTTTCGCCCGAGTTGTTGGCAGTTTATTTCTTTTCTACAGGTTTGTAGTAAAAATGAAAGACTTTTACTGCGTAGAGTACGTTTTGGGCTTACCCAAATCTAATTTTTATACTCTAGATGGAATCTGAGAGTATTATAAGTTTGCTCTAAAGTTTGTAACGCCAAGAAATAAGGCTCGGAGAAAAAAATGAATGATACAGAAGTTAATATTATCACTCAAAAATCTCAAAACCGGATGTCCGTCCGTCTGTCCGTCCGTCCGTCCGTCCGTCCGTCCGTCTGTGCGCGCTCTAGCTTGAGAACGCGTTGAGCTAGATAGTTCAAATTTTGTACACGTCGTTTTCGACAAAAAAGTAAGGTCAAGTTCGTGAACGGGCCAAATCGCTCCACCCCTTCTACCCCCTCCCATACAAAATGCCACAATTGCGCAATTTGACAATTAACGGATTTGCTCGAAAAGTATAAAAGCTATTGGCCTGAAATTTAAAATATGTTACTTTTAATATAATATCGATCTACCATATAAAAATTATGCGTGTCCTTCTCGTCCTTCTACCACCTCCCATACAAACTGTACTTTTTCATGAAATACTCTAAACCAATTTACTCAGTGCCTATAAGATTTAGCGGACTGAAATCGTGCACCAAATATTAATTTAAAATTGTTAGTAAGATTAAAAAAAAATTATACGATTAGCTTTACCCCTTCTACCCCCTCCCATACAAAATGACACAATTTTGCAATTTGACAATAAATTAATTTACTCGAAAAGTATAAAAGCTATTAATCTGAATTTTAGGATATATTACTTTCATAATGGTATAAATCTACAGTAGAAAAATTCTTTGCGTCCTCTTTCTCCTTCCACCCCCTCCCATACAAACTAAACTTTTTCATGAAATGCTCTAAGACAATTTTCTCAGAACATATAATATTTATCGAGTTCATATTTTGTAATAAATACTTAATTAGTATTATCACTAAGATCAGAAAAAAATATTTGATTAGCTTCGCCCCTTCTACCCCCTCCCATACAATATGACACAGTTTCACAACTTCACAAAAAATCTATTTTCTTGAAAAGTAAGAATGTTACTGGTCTAAAATTTAAGAGATGTCAATTTTATGATATTCTTAGTTATTTTTAAAAAAATCACTAAAATCTCCCCACTCTTTCAACCACCTCCCATACACATTTTCACTAAATCTAACACACTAATTTTCTCAGTTCGCATTCAATTTTTGGATTAAGCATTTTGTATAAAACATTTTTGTAGCTACCTTAGCATGATGGGGAAAAAATTAGTTCAATGCTATCACCCCTTCTAACACTCCCCATACAAAATTTCTTGGGATCACAAAAAATTCTATTTCATCTAGAGTATAGTAAGATTGCGTTTTACGCGCAATCGTAGCCCTGTTATGTTCAATGATCAACTTTTTGCAACATAGCTGCCCAACGATTGAACGGCTGCCGCCAGAAAAAGAAGGTGTGCACGATGGAATAATTTTATTAATTACGGCTTGAGCAAATGACCAAAAATAAATAGATCCCTTAGGACATTCAAGGACTTTTCGTCTAAATTTTTGGTCACACTGTTTTTCGCGTGGCAAATCATGGAGCTACAAGAATTTCTTAGCTTCATATACAGATCTCTGTGGCTAAGGGTGGAGTTCAGTGGCGTAAAGTGACTTTATTTCTAGGGGAATTTATTATTTATTAACTAAATTGGTTTATTACGTTTAAGCAATATATAATAAATATTACTAAATCTCTCTCGTCAGCTGCTAGAAACATTATTAATGTTGAGAGTACCTAGGAATCACGAGCAGGGACATGAAAGTAGGTATACTGTCGTTTGTTCCAATATTTAGATTCCCAAGCTACCAATATTTAATTATAATATTTTATTATACTCTAGATGAAATCTGAGAATTTATTGTGTTTACCTTACCGTTTATAACGTGATCGCACAGAGTCGCCAAGGGCAGAGAAACATTTGTTGTCGCTGCAAAAACTTGATTCCGAGTGACCGTCTGTCTGTCCGTCTGTCTATAACATAACTCTCGAAAGCTTTGACTTATCTTGCTGAAATTTTTTGTAAATCATTTTTAGCAAAAAAGTAACTTTAAGTTCGTGAGCGGGCCAAATCCCCCTATTCCTTCTACCCCCTCCCATACAAATTTCATGAAATTTCGAAATTTAAAGAAATTGGTTTTTCTCCGAAACCATTTCAGCTATTGGCTTGAATATTAGGTCGTAGTATAACGATGTGAATATCATTGACGTCAAAAAATATTGACCTGATCCTCTACTCCTTCCTCTACAAATGCACAATTATCAAAAATGCGTTTATTCGATTTTCATTGCAACTAGTAAAGCTAAAAGAACCAACTTTTGTCATAATTAATGTTATTACAATTGCAACCAATTTTGTGAAAGCACAAACAACTTCACCTTACTCTTTCTACCCCCTCCCATACAAATTTCACGAAATTTCGGAATTTTAACTAAATTATTCTTCTCCAAAACCGTCAAAGCTGTCAACCTTAAAAGTATACTATTATAAATATCATTGATGTGGAAAAATTTGGTTTTGATTCAAATACTCTTTCAACCCCCTCCCATACAAATGCTCAGTTTTTGGAAAATGGATTTAATCGACTTTCATTGAAACTAGGAAAATTACAAACTTCAAACTTTGCCAGAATTTATTCCTTAGTAATTGTAATAAATGTTAAAAAAATATATGAACTTCGCTTCACTCCTTCTACCACCTCCCATACCATTTCGTGTATTGAAAATTCAAAAAATTTATTTCCGCTTCGAACATATGAGTAACAAGGCAATGTGATTAGGATGTTGATAAGCAGATTCGGAATCATCCAAAACCTCCGACTTTCGCTGCCACCTCCCATACAAATGCCATAAATTCAGACAAATTTGTTTAAAAATTATGAAAGCTACAATTTTTAAATTCAGCATGAAACACTTTGTATACTACGTGCAGTGTTATATACAAAAATTATAAGCCTTCTCCCTCTGCTTTTATCACCTCCCACACAAAAGTCGCTGTTCACTATTCTAAAGAATTTGAGATGACATATTTTCCGCTACAATGAACTCTTTCCTATTTCATCTATTTCATTTTCATTAAACAGAATTTTAAGTTTTCAAGATTTTTTGCAGAGCTTTGATAACAAATTAATTTTATTAGACTAAAAATTATTGACGTGAAATTCTTTGAACAGCAATCCAAGAAATTTATTGTAAAGTGGAAAATAAAAATGAGTCCCATAAATCAAATTTTTTTAATTGTCAATTGTCTCAACAAAAATGGATCAAATCGCTTTTATCTACTGCTTTATTCAGTCTACCTCACTTTACTTTACAAAACTAATTCATTTATTTTAAATAACACTGAAAACAGTTACAATAAACAATAATAACACCGAAAATATGATCAAGGAATTTATTTACCTCACCGATCGTCATACATGCAATATGACCCGTGATCCGTCTTTGCCACATTCATGTGGTAGTAAATATTTCTATGCTACGGCTTTCTTACATAAGTTGTTTTGGGTGGAAGCAATTACTACGACGCATCTCCCCTTCCTATAGAAGTCGAATTTATGCTCGCCGCGATCGGAAATTTTGCTCGTATTGGCCGGCATTCTTTCGTATGCGACTGAAAGCAATGAGAGGGAAGGTGGAAGCAATTTTATGCGACGCATCTCCCCTTGCTATTGACGTAGAACTTGCACTCGTCGCACGCGAAAGTTTTGCACATATTGGTCGGCGAACTAGTATAAGCGTTTTCCAAATTGCATCTTACCAAGCTTTGGAGGTCGATTTTGTTCCCAGCGAAAGGCTTCAACCCTGAAGGTCTGCAATCCAAGGCCCGATTTGAACTATTCTGCCATTGCACAAGTGTACAGGTTTGCCGGAATCGTATCGAGACAATCATTGGTAAGGCACGAGTCCTTAGATGGCCTAACTCTTTTGTGGTTGAAAGGAATAAAGGGCTGCTTCCTTTAAGAATTGTTTTTTGGTAAAAATATCTCAGATATTGGATAATATATGCATTCAGTCAAAAGCTTTAAAGAATGCGTTCAGTCCACCCCAGTTGGCTCTCTTTAAGTGCCAAACGATCCTTTTTGAAGCCTTTATAGTTGTTAGTTTTAATATCGATATTGGAATTTGGGCATGAATCAGAAATTAATCCGTATCACCAATCAGCAATGGTGCAATAACAGATATGTTATTTTTTATCATGCTGGTTTGTGAGAAAAAATCAAGGAGACTTGCTTAGTGGTCTGCAACATCAGGTAGTCGAAGAGGCTCACTCACCATGCCTTGTGACTTTTTCCTTGGAAGTTTGTTCTCCGTCTCGCTTGTTTATTCCATTTTAAATCCTCTTTTTATTAAATAGATTAATCGTTATTGTCTGTTAAAATAAAATAATATACAGAGCTTGGTACCTTGGTCCTATTTATTACTTGTACCTTGGTCCGAGTTACGAGAAATCAAGAATATTGAAATCAAGGGTATTTTGCAACTTATAGTGAATTAAATGAAAAGCGGACCACGACCTTCCCCTTCTTCTTCTACAATGGCGCTACAGCCCAAATCGGACCTTGGCCTCCTGATATTCAGGTTCCTTAACATTTTTCATTACTTATTGTGGAAGGGTTGTTAGCCCTTCGCACAACCCTCTTTCTACGAATTTTTCACTTTCTTAGATTGACATTCCCTCCCCGCAAGGGGGTAGTTGTAGTATGAGGTTTTACCAATTCCTGCAACTATCTTTGGAGTTAGCGACTCCACGGAGCTGAGCTAACTATCCCCCTCTGGGATGGGGGCTGTAGAATTCACCCACAGCCAGTCCTGCTTGCCCTAAAAATGGCAAATGGACACTCACTGGATCATGGGCTTATCACCCGTGATCTTAAGACCTAAATGATACGAGAAACGGATACATCGCCTCGGATACGGACTGATCCTACGGTAACGACTTTTGGCATTCGAAAACGGACTATGATTGGCTTCTGGAATGTTCGAACATTGAATGACGGGGGAAGAGCTGGGGTTACTCGGTCCTTGCACCACCAATCAGTGATCGACCGTGAAATGGAGCACTATAACATCCAAATCTTGGGCTTGAGCGAGGTCAGGTGGACAGGATCAGGAGAAGAACGAACCCCTAGCGGAAACACTATTCTGTACATTGGCCCTGAAAGTGAAGCCAGAAATGGCGTGGCGTTCGTCCTTACGCCGAGAGCGAGAAACAGTCTCATTACCAATCTCGGATAGGATTATCGTCGTCAGGCTCAGGACCAGTGTCAGAAACGTCACAATTCTGCAGTGCTACGCACCAACTAATACCGCAACATCTGGTGACAAAGAGGAGTCTTATAGCCAACTGAGTGCCACCTTCGAACGTGTTCCAAGAGGTGATATTATTATCATCTCGGGAGATATGAACGCCCAGGTTGGATCAGACAACACTGGACTAGAACACGTCATGGGGAGGCATGGTGACCCTTGGGTCAACGCTTCACGACCTTGGATTAAAAGACCCGAAAACGGCGAATTATTTGTGGAGTTCTGTAGTACTCGGCAAATGGTCATCGGAGGGACCCTTTTTCCACACAAGAGTCATCATAAAACATCTTGGGTTTCCCCTGATGGTGTTACTCAGAACCAGATCGACCATTTGGCTATAAGTCGCCGATGGAGAAGATGTCTCCTCGATGTGCGAGCGAAACGTGGAGCTGACGTGGGGAGCGATCACCACTTGATGGTTGTCTGCTTGAGATTGTGTACAGCAGCTATCCGACGACCACAAATTCTTCAAATGAAGCGCAAGCTTAATGTGGATAAACTCAGAGATCCCAACAAAAAACGCGAATACACCACCATTCTACGCGAAAAGTCATCCACATTGGGTGAACATGAAATGCGCACACTGGACGCCAATTGGGAGGCAACCAGAAACACTTTTCTAACTAGTGCTGAAGAATCTGTGGGATATGTGCAAAGCGGTAAGAAACCCTGGATGTCACAAGACACATGGGACAAGGTTGGCAATCGGAAAAAAGCCAAATTGGCAATCATCTCTCAACCCGATGTCAACCAACGAACGCCCGACTTGAGGCAGAACTACCGCGATGCTCATATACAGCTTAAAAAGGCTGTTAGACGCGACAAGAGAAAGGTCATTGAAGATCTGGCAAACAAGGCAGAATCTGCGGCTTACCTTGGGGATATGGGTTCACTTTTCAAAATCATGAAACAGTTGACGAACAGGAATTTCACCGCCAACCACCTGGTGAGAGATGTCAACGGAACTCTCCTTAATATGAGTGAACACCAGTTGCGACGATGGAAGGAATACTTCTCTGATATTTTAAACATCTTGTCAGATGAAGATATTCCGGAAACAGAACAACTTCCAAACATCCAACCGCAACAATCCTCTATTAGGGACGATCCCCCAGATAAGGAAGAGATAGTTTCCGCCATTCGGTCAATGGCGGGAAGGAAAGCTCCAGGTATAGACGGACTACCAACCGAACTCCTCAAAGCGGACCCGGAAATAACAGCCGATATACTCCTCCCACTCTTCACTGAGGTGTGGAATGGGGGAAGATATCCGACTGAATGGAAGGAGGGCGTCATTGTGAAAATTCCGAAGAAGGGCGACCTTCGGGATTGTGGCAATTGGCGTGGTATATGTCTACTTACTGCCGTATCAAAAATTATGGCTAAGGTAATTCTCAATAGGATTAGTGATGTCGTCGAGAGCACTCTCGAAGTTTATCAGGCTGGATTCCGTAAAGGGTCGTCTTGTACCGACCACACAAATACCCTACGGATAATATTAGAGCAGTCAGCCGAAATGGGTTCGCCACTACATCTCATGTTTGTGGACTTCGAGAAGGCTTTCGACAGCGTTAAGCGAGATTACATATGGAATGCTTTGCGTAGGAGAGGTATTCCAGATAAGGTCATAGCTATGATTAAAGAATCCTACGAAGATGCAAGGTGTCGTGTCTTGCATAGAGGAGAGCTGTCCGAGAGCTTTCCTGTGCGAACGGGTGTCAGACAAGGCTGCATATTATCACCAGCCCTGTTTCTGGTGGTAATAAATGACATCTTAAAAGCTGCACTGGAAGGTGGGGAAGGTAAAGGTCTTCAATGGAGACTATTTAACATCTTAAGTCACCTTGATTATGCTGATGACGTGTGTTTGCTTGCACATACCCGTTTGGACTTAGAGTCAAATGTTTGCTCGTTGCATTCTAAATGCAAAGAGGCGGGACTGAAAATAAATGTGCGTAAAACCAAGTACATGCACATGGGTTCGAACGCAAGCACACCGATTGTTCTTAATGGACAGGATGTGGAAGAGGTGTAAGATTTTTGCTATCTCGGAAGCATTGTCAGCATGGACGGCGGAGCCGAAAAGGATGTTGAGGCTCGGCTAAATAAAGCCCATCAGGCCTTCGGTATCCTTTCCCCTTTCTGGAGGATAAGAGAGATCTCCCTTCGCACGAAGCTGCGAGTTTTTGACGCATGCGTCAAATCCGTGTTGTTATATGGTTGTACTACGTGGAAAGTGACCGTTCGACTTACCAAGAAACTACAGACTTTCGTAAACCAATGCCTCCGGCGCATTTTAGGAATATTCTGGCCAGAAGTAATCTCCAACGACGAACTTTGGAGTACAACTCGCCAGACTAAAATAGGTATTGAGATTCAACGGCGAAAGTGGAAGTGGATCGGTCATACTTTGAGGAAACAAGAGCAAAACATCGCAAAACAGGCTCTGGATTATAACCCTCAAGGAAGACGTCGGATTGGTCGACCATGTAACACATGGAAGCGAGCAGTTGAGCAGGAGGCCAGAGGAATAAACAAGTCCTGGCAACAGCTTAAAGCCGATGCTCAGGACCGCGCCTTGTGGAAGAGAGTTGTTTCTGTCCTATGCCCCTATAGGAGGTCTTAACAGGAATTTGATTGATTGATTGAAGGTATATCGAAGCAGGCAATGTGCCGGAATTATGTATTGCGCCGACTGGGATTTGAACTCACGACCTTCGCATTACAAGACCACCACACTACCTACTAGGCTATACTCTAGCGACCTTCCCCTATAGATTGATTTTTGGTTTTAAATTTAATTGTGCTGAGTATTTTTATCTTGAAACAAGTCTTTTATGTAAAATATTGTCAGCCATAAAATTTTTAATTATTCTCTCATTCAAGAAAAAGAACAAGATTAAGCGAAAATATCAAAAGAATAAACAGTTTTTTTAACAATTGACGAGCAATTTCACAGGACCACTAAGGTTTCTTAAAAGAATCTCACCGCGAAAAACTTAAAAACATTAATTATGCAGAAAAAATTGAAAAGAAGAACACTAAACTGTTCGCGGAAATTCCTTGCATCAAACCCAATTTTTTTGATGAATAGTGAAACAGGATACTTTATGCTCTTTTTCAAGTAGTATTTCCTTTTCTATTTCCCTGTTCGTGTTCGTTTGTGATGTAAAACCAGCTGCACAAAATTATGCAATTCCATCACAATATTCAAATTTACTCTAAATTATATTTGAAGAGCCCCACACTTTGATGCTTGGGAAGATTATTTTCAATTGCATAGAAC
Source organism: Chorisops tibialis (assembly GCA_963669355.1). NCBI lineage: Eukaryota > Metazoa > Arthropoda > Insecta > Diptera > Stratiomyidae > Chorisops > Chorisops tibialis. Next base: position 23,980,266 of record OY770262.1, on the reverse strand, counting down.
TAGACGACTCGTAGATGCATCCGCAGTAGCAATGTCTATCGACAATGTTGGGAATTTCTATCTTATAGAGAGATGCTACGAAAAGGATACAAAAGCTTACAATTTATGGACGGACATGCTTGTAATGTAAACACTAACGAGAACAGAAGGCAGTGAACTTTTGTTATGAACATTATTAGGCATGTGTTGGAAATCGAGTGACAGTGGACGGCAGAAAGCTTTTAGGCAGACAATCCTGATTCCCTGAAAAGGACGAAATGTCATTTGATTGGGGTTGGATGATGGGGGTGGATGGTTCGCAAAGCAGAGAGAAATACATAAAATCAATGCGAGAACTTTGTTTATTACTTCTGGTGTAGCTTTCGCTCTGTGTTTTCATGGATTTATTTTCTCGAAACAGGCGTAGCCGTACTGATGGTACTTCACATTTATCACTCGTTAAGGATAACTCAGTTAGTAATACTGGACACTTTATCCCTCGACCTTCCTCTTGATTTTACAACTGAGCCATAACTTTTCCCACTTTCCAGGGCAAATATCTATTTGAAATGTTCACGGAAAATTCAATTTTAAAGTTTAACACGCATTTCACTGCTGCATTTATCGCAACAGTACTTTTCATTTGGGGCTTTTAAAAAACTGCAAGGTTTTTTCTCGGAGTACAGGATGTCCAACCAAACCATGTTTCGGTTCATGGAATGGGGTACTGTGAGTGAGCCATTAGAAGCCCAATTTTGTGCGCACCTGTTCTAAACCGTGAATATATGCTAGTTAATTCGATAAATATATTCTTATAGAATAGTTCTACGAAAAGCGATGCGACCATGATCTGTGCCTAAAATAAAATACAATGAAATGAGTTACTATCTGATTTGGTGGCGTTAAAATTAAGATAAATGAAAACTAAAAGATAATCGTTAAAGTTAGTTAAGACTGGAAATCTTGCGTATCTGAAAAGGCATTAATAAGACACTACGAAAACTCCAGTGGCATATGAAGATCCCCCAAGCACTTGGGTCCGAACTCAATAAGCACTTCATTAATAATTGCCTGATATCATCTCAAACCACCCCAGCACCTTTAAATGAAATAAATTCTAAAACAAATAACTCCTTTTCTTTTCAATGCATCGACTTACATTAGCTGCTCTCAGCTATTAACTCCATAAAAACGAATGCCGCTGGTCCTGACACTCTACATCCAAAATTTATTATATTTCTTCTACCGCATATTTCCCACCATATGCTCCATATTTTAAATACCAAATACCTATTTATCCAAGGGCACCGTTCCTATTTCATGGAAAGTTGCCTCAGTACTGCTTACCGCAAAAACGAATTCTCCTAATGCAGTCACCGATTTCCGGCCGATTAGCATTTTGTTCTTTTTATCTAAAGTTCTCGAGAGAATAATGTCCTTTCAAATGCAGGAGTTTTTATGGACACGCTGGCATTATGGGTTTCGGACACAACATAGCTGTGAGTCGGCGCTTCTTAAAGTAACTTCCGACATAAGAGCAGCCATGGATTCGAATCTGGTAACATATCTTGTTCTAGTTGATTTTTCTAAAGAATTTGACCTCGTAGACCATAATATAATCCATGACAAATTATCATCAAATTTCAATTTTACCCCTAACACCATAAAACTTGTGCACAATTTCTTGTATGACCGCTAGCAGGAAGTGCTGGTCGGTGATGATATCTCTTCTACTCTACCTCTCTTACGGGGCGTACCACAAGGCTCTATACTGGGTCCATTACACGTTCTGTAAGACTGTAATATTCATATGTACGCTGGAGATGTTCAGCCTTGCTTGAGTAGAGCGGTGGGTCTTATTGATGACTGTGTTGCGCGCATTACTGACGACATCGCAAGAGTTTTTGGCCGGTCAACTGAAAATAGATTAATACTTAATGAGAAAAAGTCACAATGTATCGTCTATTGTACAGGAATTAAGAATCTTGTCTAATTTGCTATGACCTGCTGCAATCATGTATCTACCTTTTTAAGAAAAGCGTCGGCTATGGCTTTTCGCAAGCATCTTGCCGCTTAGCATTTGACTCAGACTTGTGAAATCCCTAATAATTCCTTTCTTCACATATGGTAGTTTAATAGTCCTAAACTCGACTCTATTTGCCAACGTAAATTAGACGTTGCCTTTAATGACTGCACGCGCTTTTCTTTTCTGTTACGACGCCGCGATACTGTACAGGGTGTTAGAGGCAGACAACTTTAAATTGAAATGAAACACAGAAAAATATTTTTAATATCCATGAAATTATAATAGCTTTATTTGAAAGATAATTTTATAGCATTAGTGTTTGAGCGCGTATATGGCGTAATCTGGAAGTTTACGAAAATTATAAATAATATAGCTCTACAATATGACAAAATTTCAATTTAATAACTGTTTTGAATTTTGAGATATAACGGTTTGAAATTTTGAAAAGTGCACCATTTTTGAAATGCTTTCAATTTCCCCCACTACCATTATGACCAAATTTTATATTTTTCTTGTATTTCGCTAGTATACCTTAATGGATGTTTCAAGTTCCCATTACATAGCTCAAGAGGTAGTGGAGATATTTATTTTGAAGTGTTTTGCCCCCGACCCTCCTCTTTACAATAATTAGCTTTTTGAAAATTGAAAAAAAAACTTGGCCGAAAATTTGTCCTTAGCCCCCACTTTTTGGACGCCAATGAACACAACATTAAATTATTTTTTTAGTTTGTCCCACAACCCTCTCTATGCGTATGTTGATTTTCCGCTTCCTATCTGCTTTCACTTGGTCCTTGCACTGCCAATCAGTGATCGACCGTGAAATGGAGCACTATAACATCCAAATCCTAAGCTTGAGCGAGGTCAGGTGGACAGGATCAAGAGAAGAACGAGCCATGAACGGAAACACAATTCTGTACGTTGGTCCTGGGAGTGAAACTAAAAATGGCGTGGCGGTCGTCCTTACACCGAGAGCGAGAATCAGTCTCATCAGCTGGGAACCAATTTTGGATAGAATTATCGTCGCCAGGCTTAGGACCAGTGTCAGAAACGTCACAATTCTGCAGTACTACGGACCAACTAATACCGCAACACCTGGTGACAAAGAGGAGTTTCATAGCCAAATGAGTGCCACCTTCGATCGTGTTCCAAAAGGTGACATTATTATCATGTCAGGAGATATGAACGCCCAGGTTGGCTCGGACAACACTGGACTAGAACACGTCATGGAGAAGCATGGTGACCCTTGGGTCAACGCGTCACGACCTTGGATTAAGAGACGCTAAAACGCGAATTATTTGTAGAGTTTTATAGTATTCGACCAATGGTCATTGGAGGGAACCTTTTTCCACACAAGAGTTACCATAAAACATCTTGGGTTGCCTCTGATAATGTTTCTCAGAGCCAGATCGACCATTTGGCTATAAGTCGTCGATGGAGAAGATGTCTCCTCGATGTGCGAGCGAAGGGTAGTCCTGACAGCAGCGATCCGATGACCACAAATTCGTCAAGTGAAGCGCAAGCTTAATGTGGATAGACTTAGAGAACTCAACAAAAAGCGCGAGTACACCACCATTCTACGCGAAAAGTCATCCAAATCTACTGGACGCCAATTGGGAGGCAACCAGAAACACGTTTCTAACTAGTGCTGAAGAATCTGTGGGATATGTGGAAAGCGGTAAGATACACTGGATGTCGCAAGATACATAAGACAAGGTTGGTGATCGAAAAAAAAGCCAAATTGGCAATTATCTCTCAACCCGATGTCAACCAAAGAACACTTGACTTGAGACAGAACTACCGCGATGCTCATATACAGCTTAAAAAGGCTATTAGACGCGACAAGAGAAATGCCATTGAAGATCTGGCCATCAAGGCAGAGTCTGCGTCTTACCTTGGAGGTATGGGTTTACTATTTAAAATTATGAAACAGTTGACGAACAGGAATTTCACCGCCAACCACCTAGTCAGAGATGTTAACGGAACTCTCCTTAAGATGAAAGGAATGCTGATGACGATGCAATGGCGCTACAGCCCATATCGAGCCTTGGCCTTCCGGATGCATATCCTCCAGTTGTCTCGGTCCACCGACCGCGTTTTCCAGTTTGAAAAATCGAGAAGCGATCTGCAATCTGCGTCAACTGAGTCCTCCCATCACTTTCGTAGCTTCCCCTGTGGTCGGTTGCCTTGAGCTTTGCCTCCTTGAGGACTCGTTTTATAATTCGTTCCTCGTGCATTCGTTCCACGTGGCTACCTCATTGTAGATAGTGCAGTTGTATTACGATAGATGCTATCAAGTAGTTGATACAGCTCATGGTTGTATCGAATTCGCCAACCATCTCCTTCCTTAACTGCTCCATACACCTTCCGAAGAATTTTTCGCTCCAACGTGTCGATTAACTTCTCCGACACCCGCGTCAAGGTCCACGTTTCAAACCAATATAGCAGCATAGGACGAATTAATATCTTGTAGATGCGCAGTTTATTGTTTCGATGGGCCTTCCTTGATTTCATTATGCAGAGGACCGCATAAAATGCTTTGATAGTTGTCGTGATTCTTCGTTGAATTTCATGTCGCTCATTATCGTCCTTTGTGAGAATGGCTCCCAGGTATACGAATTCATTCACTTGCTCGAAGTTGTATTCGCCTATAGTAATGTTCTGTCTCTCTGGGACAGTCCTTCGTGTCTGGGTCATGTATTTAGTTTTCGCTTCATTGACCCTGAGCCCTACTTCACCCGCTACCGAATCCAAATTCTGGAATATATCCTTAATACAAAGTATTGATCGGGCCAGAATATCCACGTCGTCTGCGTACGCCGGATTTTACGAGTAGCGAACCCTGGTGTCCACTGAGGTTACTGAAGTTTCCTTCTAACGACATACTCGCGCACCAAGTTGAAGAGCATGGGGGCGAGACCATCTCCTTGTTTGAGACCTGACACCATTGGAAAGCTTTGAGTCAACTCGTTTTGGATTTTTATTTGGCACTCATTGCTTTCCATCGTGGCTTTTAGTAACCCAGCTAGTTTTGGTGGGAGGCCTAGTTCAATCGTTACAGAGCATTACGGTCAACACCATCGTACGCTTGACAAAAATCGACGAACGGTTGGTGCACATTAATATCATATTCCCAGCATTTTGCTAGCACCTGTTGAGAATAACTGGTCCGTTGTCGATCGTCCGGATCTGAAGCCACCTGGATAATCTCCAATAATGTTGTTAGCGTATTCACTGAGTCTTCATTCGCAAATTTTCGTTAAAATTTTGTAACATGTGCACAACAATAAAATTACACTGTAATTTTCACAACGCAGACGGTCACCCTTTTTGTATACCGGACATATAATGCCTTTCCGCCAGTCATCGGGTAATTTTTTTTTTTTTTGTCCAGATTTTAACAATTAATTTAAATATTCGACTGGTAAACTCTGTTCCATCTTCTTTCAAGAGCTCTGCAGGGATTTCGTCAATTCCGAGCGCCTTACTCGATCTTTAATTATGTAGAGCTGTCTCTACTTTGTCGTAATTTAGAGCAATGGGCAGTTCATCTCCATCTGGATCTTCCGGTATTATGAACGGTTCAGTCTGTGATGTCGTTTTATTTAACAGTGTTCGGAAATACTGAGTCCATCGTGCATTGATTTCGGTAGCGTCGCTTATGATGTTGCCTTCATCGTCCTTACAGAGGGTAGTTTGCGGTTTTAAACCTTGTCTCATTTCTTTCACGGTATTAAATGCTGCTCGCACGTCATTTTTCTTCAGGTTTTCGTCCAGTGATAACATTTTGTCATTGTTTATTTTCCGTTGTTTTCGTCTGCAGATCTTCTTGGGATCTCACCTGAGCCGCTAATAGTTTTCCTCTCTAACTCGAGTTCGTCTTTCGAGAAAACGTCGATAGGCTTCGTTTTTCTTGGTGATGGCTTCTTGGCATTCCTCATCGAACCAGTCATTTCGTTTTCTCCGCTCTAAATGTCCTAAAGTGTATTCCGCTGCGCGGTGAATACTATCCTTCATGTTCTGCCACATTTGGTCAATACTTTCCTCAGGCTCAGCCTGAGGTAATGCCTCAATATGTGCTTTGATTGTGGTCATATATTCCAGTTTCGTTGTGCCGTCCTTAAGTTTTTGCACATTAAACTTCGGTGCCCAGCTCCTTTTCGTGTGGCCCTTGTTAGCTATGCGATAGCGGTATTTAGCTCGAATAAGAAAATGTTCGAGTCGCAGTTTGCGCTACGTAGAGTCCTGAAACCTAGAATGCTGGCGGCAGCCCTTTTTTCGATGAGAACGGGGTCACTTTGACTGAACGTGTGCCCATTTGGTGGTGCCCACGTCCGACGGAAGGAATACTTCTCTGATATTTTAAACATCTTGTCAGAAATAGATATTCCAGAAACAGAACAACTACCAAACATCCAACCGCAAAAATCCTCTAATAGGGGCGATCCCCCAGATAAAGAAGAGATAGTTTCCGCCATTCCGCCAATGGCGGTAAGGAAAGCCCCAGGTATAGACGGACTACCAACCGAACTCCTCAAAGCGGATCCGGAAGGAGGGCGTCATTGTGAAAATTATTATTAGAATAATAAAGTTAAATGTAGTAAGGTGACTTGCGACAGCTTTCTCATTTAGCGCGAATAAAACTGCTACAATCAACAAACATTTTAAGCCTCCCACCAATCCTTCTACCACCTATCACATAAAAGTCTCTATTTACTGTCGTAAAGAATTTGAAATGACATATTTCCGACGCATTAAGATCTTTCTCATTTTATTTGTATTATTTGGCTTGACGCCCAGTCATAATTCTGATTGGTTTTTTATTGTATTTTTAAACATAGTCATAAAACGTAAAAAAAAATAATAATAATAAATTATGAAAAAACGTATTACAATGTTTTATTAGTAGAATAATAAAGTAAAAAGGTTCCCGAGCACAAATAGTTGGTGCTGCTTTAAATTATTATGAAAGTTTGTTAATTTAATGTTGTTAAGCTGTTTTTGTTTATTTATGTTTAATTGTTTAAATGTCGTTGAACTTAAATGGTTTTAAGTAGAAGGTACCCAGTACAAGTTTTTCATTGTCAATACTCTGATAAAACTTGATGAGAGCAAATGTTATTTGTTAATTAGAGCAGCACTCGCATGTACATATTTATAATAATTACCAGATGTCTGTATCAAAAGAGAATTTCCTGCAAAGATAATGCTCTAGTCCTACACTGCACATAATCATGATTATGCTTCCTTTAAAACGACCTTAGATTTTTTTTAACATCACTCCCTCTTTCTATGGAAATTTCTAAGATTCTACAAAATATATACTTTATAAAAATAAAATGGTGGAATGACCAACAACAATAGGGACGAACCATAAGTACCAAGAAAACAAGAGACCATTACAACCGATGAGCATCGGTGCGCTTCCGAAAGATACAGTCATTGTCGAAAAACCGAAAGATGGGAAAGGAAAATCCACTTAACGACGTCGTGAATAAGAACTGCAGATAAATGGCATTATCCTGTTCAAGACCATCTCGAAGATCTCTTGTCTTATGGATTTCAATGTTTTATCAACCCAGAAATAAGTAAACATTGCATACCGCTAAGAACACTTAACGCTCAGCGCCTCTTTTGTTGACAATCTTAGCGAAGGTTCTTTTTCCTGCAAAAAACAAAAAAAAAAAACAATTCTTCGCGTTGCCTATAAGTTGAACGATAGAACAAAAGAGCGCGCACGGTCGCTACTTTTCTAATGTTGCTGGAATTCATTAAGAAAATTCATTCTTTCTTTCTTTTTTATTTCTTTGAGTGAGATACTCAAAAAAAAAAATGAAATGGAAATTTTCCGGCTTGCGATTTTATTATTATAGCTAAATGGATTCGTGTCTGCCTGCTTCTGGAACTAAAGAGAAGCTTTTAGTCTTATTTTAAAATATGCTAACTACTAACTGATTAAATGCCTAAAAATTTAAAATCAAGCAATCCATCTTTCCCAATGAAAGCAGAATTATTATTATCACCTAACAGGTTTGGACCAGTTAGAGTGTATCCTCGTGGGTAGAGTGTTGGTCTTAAAAAGCGAAGGGCGTGAGTTCAAATCCCGATCGAAGTATAATTCGACCTCACTGCCTGCCTGGATGTACTTACTTACTTACGATGGCGCTACAGCCCAAATCGGACTTTGGCCTCCTGAATGCTTTGCCTCCATCCATCTCGGTTCAGTGACCGCGTCCTCCAGTTTGAAAATCTTAGCAGTGATTTGCTGTCTGCGTCAATCGAATCCTCCCAGCGCTTTCGTGGTTTTCCGACCGGTCTTTGTCCGTTGACTTTCCCTTTTAGTGGGCGTTTGGGAATTCTTCCGTCATCCATCCGCTCCACATGACCAGCCCATTGTAATTTTTTAAATTTTATGAGGGTTGACACTTCTGGATTGTCGAAGATGGCATACAATTCTCTATTGTATCGTATTCTCCAGATCGAGTCTTCCCTCACAGGTCCGAGGATTCTTCTGAGGACCTTCCTTTCAAAGGCGTTAAGTCGTTTTTCGGACGCCTGAGTTAATGTCCACGTTTCGCTGCCATAGCATAGCACAGGTCTTATGATTGTTTTGTATAGCTTAAGTTTTGTTTTCCTGTGCACGTTCTTGTTTTTGATTATTGGAAGTACCGAATAATAAGTCTTGTTTGCCATCATTATCCTTCTTTTAATTTCGATGGGTTCGCTTCCATCCTTCGATAGATTTGCCCCTAGATATATGAAGTTGTCTACGTTTTCTAGGTTATAGTCTCCCACTGTAATATTTTGTCTGATTGGCGTCTTTTTCCTAGTTTGCGTCATAATTTTTGTTTTGTTTTCATTAATGCGTAGTCCAACTTCCCTTGCTACCGAGTCAAGGTTTACAAATACTTCCTTAGCACTCTCCAGAGATCTTGCAAGGATATCTATGTCGTCGGCATATGCTACGAGTTGTGTGGATTTGAAGCATAGTGTTCCCTTGGTGTCAACGGGAAGTTTCCGAACAACATATTCGAGTGTTAAGTTGAAAAGCACTGGTGCGAGGCCGTCAGCTTGTTTAAGACCGTTGTCTGTTTTAAAACTGGAAGTCAGATCATTTTCTACTCTGACTTGTGACAAAGACTCAGTCATTGTCATTCTTGTCAGTCGGACCAGTTTCGGTGGGACTCCAAACTCCAACATGATTTTATACAGTACGCGCCTGTCGATACTGTCGTATGCTTGTTTGAAGTCAACAAATATCTGGTGCACATCAATATTATATTCCCAGCACTTTTCCAGCACCTGTTTAACTGAGAATATCTGGTCCGTGGTTGAGCGTCCAGCTCTAAATCCGCCTTGGTATTCACCAATTACTTTATCAGCATAGGGCTTAATTCTCTTTTCTAGAATTTTCGTCAAAATCTTATAAGACGTACACAACAGAGATATTCCTCGGTAGTTTTCGCAGCAGAGTTTGTCACCTTTTTTATAAATTGGACATATGATGCTCTTGCGCCAATCTTCAGGAAGTATTTCCTGCGTCCATATGTCCGCGACTAATCTATGTAGGAGATGCGCTATGCAGGTGTCGCCGGCTTTCAGAAGTTCAGCTGGGATTTGATCAGTGCCCGGCGCTTTGTTGTTTGGGTGGTTCCTTAGGGCTGTTTTTACTTCTTCGAGTGTGGGAGGACTCAAAGCAGATCCTTCATCAGCTGTTACATCAGTTATACCTGCTATTGTATCTGCTGCTGCTGTTCGTGTAGGTGATGGGCTCGGGTTAAGAAGGTGTTCAAAATATTGTGCCCATCTTAGTTTTATATCTTCCGCGTTACTTATAATGTTCCCTTCCGCATCCTTGCATAGGGTCGTTTTCGGTTTGTAACCTTCTTTCATCCTTTTGACAAGGGAATACGCGGCTCTTGTGTTGTGTAATTTAAATTGTTCGTCCATGTTTTTAATTTCGTCATTATTGTACTTCCGTTTTTTTTGTCTGCATATTTTGTTTGCAAATCGTCTAAGATCCTTGTATTTGTCTTGTTTGGCTCGTGTCGGCCGTTCCGTTAGTATTTTGTAAGCTTCATTTTTTCGTTCTAAGGCATCTTGGCATTCTTTGTCGAACCAATCATTTCTTTTGCGCCGGGGTTGTTGTCCTATCACCTCCTCTGCGACAGATGTAATGCCATCTTTGATTTTTTGCCACATTTCTTCTATTGGCATGCTGACAGTGGTATTCAGCATTGTCGTGAAGTGCCTCTCCAAGGCTAACGCATATTTCGCAACTATTTTCTCGTTTTTGAGTTTCCCTATGTCGAATTTAGGAACCGGTTGTATTTTTGAGTGTCCTCGGTTTGCGATTCGACATCGAAACTTGGTCTTTACCAAATAGTGGTCTGTGTCGCAATTAGCCCCTCGACATGTACGCACGTCGAGAATGCAGGAGGCCGTCCTTTTCTCTATTAGAACATGGTCTATTTGATTGAATGTTCTTCCGTCGGGTGAAGCCCACGTTCTCTTATGAATGTCACGATGCGGGAAGCATGTCGAGCTTACAATAAGGTTTTTGCTGCTGGCGAAATCAGTCAGCCTCTGGCCGTTGTCGTTACTAATATCATGGAGACTATGCCTTCCAATTGTCCCTATGTATGCTTCTTCTTTGCCCACTTTCGCGTTAAAGTCACCTAATACTATTTTAATATCATTCGACGGAAGGGAGTCGAATGTTGATTCTAAGGTGCTGTAGAAATCGTCTTTAACTTCGTCGTCTTTGTCTTCCGTTGGGGCGTGGACATTAATAAGCCAAACATTAAAAAAACTTGTTTTGATGCGGATTGCACACAATCGTTCATTGACGGATTTGAAGTTGGTAACTTGGTGTTTAAACTTCTTGTCGACGATAAACGCAACTCCAAATTCCCGGCTTCCCGATGATTTCCCACTTTTGAAAATTGTGTGCGATCTTAAGTCATTAATCTCGTTACCTAATAATTTAGTTTCTTGGAGTGCAATTATGTTTATATTGTATTTGACTGCCTGTTCCAGAAGCTCTCTCACTGCTCCTGCTCTGTACAGGGATCGCACGTTCCAAGATCCGAAGGAATAGTCCATTTTTCGTTTGCGTGGTCGTTGCCGTTGAATCTATCCAGTCCGAGGCGTTGCTTCAGGTTTCGAAACGGGTGTGTTTTTTCCGAGGATGAGTTGTTAACACATCGCCCAACCCCCAACTTGGAGGGCCATATTATTATAGTGCTAGAATTTTTCCGTTTCATTAGCACTCGCGCCCATCAGTTCAGCAAGTCAAGTCCGGATGGATAAGACCAGGATCCGGTGGCTACCACGAGGAGGTATGATGAGCACAATTGATGTGTATATGACAGTTACAACACTGGGCGTCGCCTAATGACGCCGATCAGATGCCTACCCTGTCTATACCCATCCAACTGCCTGGATGTGGTCACCTCAATCTACAAAATTCGTAAGTGAAGGGTTGTGCGAATGGCCAACCACACTTCCACAATAAGTAATGAGAATGTGAAGGGACCTGAAGGTCACGAGGCCGAGGCCCCACTGAGCTTTAGTGCTATTTTAGTGCCATATTGCTATTTTTGGACTTGAGCTCCTTCTCAATTATGGTCACTACTCGTATTCTGCATCCTGAATTATGTCTTTTGGGTCAAAGAGTTATAAAAAAAAAATTATCGAATCAGGTTTTCTGTTCACAACCCCCAAACAAATTGTATCGAAACCAACATCCTTATGTGTCTATAACACACCTAATTTCATGCTGCGCTATGCAATAATTTTCTTTTTTTTTCCCACTTCCTTTTTAAAACCAACTCCAGAATTACAAAAGTCAAAGCTTTTACTTACTAAGATTCCGGTCATAAATGTGACTTTAATATCCTGGGTGCAAATGTGTACGCTGTCAGCTATTACGCTAGATACCTGCTCCATTCTCGAAAGAATGTAATCTAAATATATTCTATAGAATAGCATTAGATTTTAAGACTTTTTGCATTTCCGCCCGCTGCTGGCACATAACTAGGGCGAATTGCGAATTGCAAAGAAGAAGCCGGACGACGTTTATTTCCAGGGCGTTTGTGTTGTCCTCAAAAATTGGGTTTATCGCATGCAAACACGCAAACTTCGAAAGTTTCCTTTTTGTAGTAAGTATACTAATGTACAATGCGCCGTCTTTATTTGCAGTTTTTACTGCCTCAGGATTGTGTCTACGCTGCACAGGAATCGAGACAGAGAGATGGAGGGTTAAGGGTTCGTGTACTTCTTTTCGATTACGAACCAGTCTAAATAACATAAATAACAAGAAAATGTAAATCTTTCTTCGCTCTACACTAACTATAGACTTGCCGAGAAAAGCAGCAATCTTTAGTCAGACTCAATTTGCTCTCGAAAGCCATTTCCCGAATTCATAAGAAATGTTTGAGTGAGCGACAAAGTTTTGTAATTTATTCGGATGAGTTATTACTGTTTGGCACGATTTGTTTCGTTCGAATAGATAAGCGTCTCGCTATTTGCGTGTTCATCAAATTTCAGAAATCGTCGAAAAGTTAAAGAGGCATTGCAGATTTTTTTTCAGTACCGAACATAACTTTGGGGGTTGCTCTTTAATGTTAGATGCACAGTCAGGTCTGTGGATAGGTGAACGAAGGGGTGGGTTACAAGAGAATTTCCGGATGAAAGAGCCTAAACTACTGGTAGACGTTGTTCTTGAGACACTGTATGTTATAAGCTGTCGAGAATACATGGGGTGGCAATGCATTCCACAGTCTTAATGTTCGCTTGATGAAGGACTGTCTATGTTTCACAGTATACGATGGTAGAAGCTTAACAATGAACTCTTGAGCACATGCAGCTTGCCGAGTATTTCTGGGATAGTTGAAAAGATGGGATGAGTTTGGATAGTTTTTCGCTGCATTTATCGTAGAAATTACGATAGTAAACGCTGAGTACCCCGATTTTTCTACGATGTTCGAGGGAGTCAATAGAATCTGTTACTGTCCTATCTCCAATTAGACGGAACGGTTGCCCCTGGATCCGATAGAGTACCGCAGTTTATGTTTTTTGTTTTTCAGGGATTGAACTCTACTCTGTTTTTCATTTCCCAATCTTGGACTAAGTTGAGGTCTGAGTTCAATGAATCATAAAATTCAATGCGTTTAGAATTCACCGAAGCACGATTAGCTTTAGTAACGGAGTCAAATTGAAAGGTTTTATCCAGAGTATCATCATCTGCAAAGCTACGAATTGAATTGACAGCTGCTAGCAGAACATCACCAATAAGGATTAAAAAGAGAGTGGGTGATAGAATAGAGCCTTGAGGGACGCCGAAATCGATCTAAAAAGGCTGGGATGATACACCAGCCATTACGACTCGTATCGAGCGTTCAAAAAGGAAACTCCCAATCCATTTGATAAGGGTAGTGTTATAACCTGTGGCTATGAGTTTTACCAATAGCCATTTGTGCCAAACTCTGTCAAAGGCGTTCGCAATGTCAAGAACCCTTGCCGAATTTGTGAATGTACGACTGCCAACGTTCAGTCAGATAGACTAGGAGATCTCCAGTGGAACGTCCGGAGCAAAGCCCGTCTTAGCGATCAGGGTAACGCACTAGTATGCGATTGACAGCCGTTTCCATCACTTTCGATAGCACTGATGTGTTACCTATAGGGCGGTATTTCGAGGTAATCGCCTTTTTCAACATGGTTGAAAAGTGTCCTGAAGAGAACGATAGCTAAAGTAGATTGCGAAAAAGTTTAACCATAAAGGAAAACATTTCTCACGGGCAATTGAGGCGATGCCATCAGGACTAGCAGATTTATGAACATTGAGCTCCTTGAGTATTATGCTGGAGATAAGACACGTTCAAAAATAAATAGATTGTAGGGAAAAGCCAAAATGAAGTTATTTAGGGGGAGACTGATTTGATAATGAGAGCCGAGAGTTTCTTGCAAAGCTCGCAGCCTGGAGATTGGCTTTCTCAACATGATTTGTAATAAATCGGTGGAAGGAAGGTGTAGAAAATCCTACGAAATTTCGGTGGACCCTTTTAACGAATGACCAAAAACATCTTGAGCCTTTGACAGTTTCAAGAATCTTCCGACGAAGTTTTTGGTCATGTTGGAATTTAGCACTTTTGAAAATCGATTTACAGGTATTCCCTAACACATTGTAAAGCAATTGGCTGGCCAGCGCTCTAGAATAAATTAGCTTGGTTGGTGAAAGTTTCAAAGTGCATTTTTAATTAAAATACAAATTTCCAGATTCCGAACTATTCTGATTTATTAGTTGTAACGTTTTGGTCCCTTTTAGCTTTAATAAAGGCCTGAACAGAGACCGAAACGCCACGATTAATATATAAGAAAAGTGTGAAATACGGAAACCTCTCTTTTAATAATTTTGCAGCTATTTCCGATTTACAGAAATTATTGGATCTAAGAAATCAACATTATTGCTCAGTTTCAATAAATAACGCAAACTATTTTAACAGGCTAACGAATGCATAGCCATTAGGGTTTTCTTTTGTATATATTCTCTCAAATGTGTTTTTCTTCCGATGCACGTTTTTTAGAAAACAATTTTCGGTGAAAATTTTCCTTTAAGAAAATTCCATATGAAAACATCTAATACTTAACATTTTTCGCAATCAACTATAGGGAACTATGATCATCACATGGTTCAAAGGACATAACTTCTTCTCTTATAATCTATGCACAGCGCCGGGAGACGAACTTTTCTGCAAAATATATATATATATATAATTTTTTTTCAGGCATATTATTTTCAAATAATTTTTGCAATAGATATTTTGCAGTTGAATTTCGACAGTGTACAAAACTCCGTGGCGAAAATTTCTACCCAAAAAAAAAGAAAATCTCTTTTGGAAAGTAAGCAAGAATTTGTTTACAATTCTTATACTCTAGATCAAATCTGAGTGCATTATAAGTTTGTAATGCTAAGAAATAAGGCTCGAAGAAAAAATGACTGACACAGAAGTTAATGTTATCACGTAAAAATCTCAAAACCAGATGTTCGTCCGTCTGTGCGCTATCTTACTTGAGAACGCGTTGAGCTAGGTAGTTCAAATTTTGTACACATTGTTTTTGACAAAGGTCAAGTTCGTGAACGGAAATTAAGCATTATTATTAAGATTGGAACAAATTAAATGATTGGCTTCACCCCTGCCCCCTCCCATGCAAAGTGACACAATTTTTCAAATTTACAAAAAATCGATGTTCTTCAAGAATATTAATGTTATGGATCTGAAATTTGAGAGATATCAATTGCATGTAAATGATATTTATTTCTGAAAAAAATCACTAAAAACTTTATACTACTCCTACCACCTCCCATACAAACTGCGCAATTTCACTACATCTTACACACTAATTTTCTCTGTACATATTCAATTTTTGAAGCCTAAGTTTTGAATAAAACATTTTTATAACTACTCTAGCGTAATGTGAAAAAAATTAGTTCAACGCTGTCACCCCTTCTACTGCTCCCCATACAACATTTCTTAAGATCACAATAATTTATATTTCATCTAGAGTATCATGTGATTGCGCTTTACGCTTAATCGCAGTTCTGTTATGTTTATACTCTAGATGAAATCTGAGAGTATATTGTGTTTGCCTTACCGTTTGTAACGCTAAGAAATAACGCTCGCACAGAGCCGCCAAGGGTACAGAAATATTTGTTGTCACTCAAAAACCTTGATTCCGAGTGGCCGTCTGTCTGTCTGTCCGTCTGTGCGTCTGTCTACAGAATAACTCTCGAAAGCTTTGAGCTATAGCGCTGTGTGTCATTTTTAGCAAAAAAAAAGTAACTTTAAGTTCGTGAATGGGCTACATCCCCCTACTCCTTCTACCCCCTCCCAAACAAATTTCATGAAATTTCGAAATATTAAGAAATTGATTTTTCTTTGAAATTATTTAAGCTATCGACTTGAAATTTAGGTCAAAGTATTATGTTATAGATGTCATTAATTTCACGGAATATTGTCCCGATCCCCCTACTCCTTCTACCACCTCCCATACAAATTTCACGAAATTTTGAAATTTTAATTAAATTATTTTTCTTCGAAACTATTAAAGCTAACAACTTGATATTTTGTATAAAGTATGCAAATAGAAATATTAATAATGCGATATTGTTTTTATCCGTACGCTCCTTCTACCCCCTCCCATACAAATGCATAATTTTTGTTAAATGCATTTTATCGATTTCCATTGAAACTAGAAAAAGTACAAACTTCAAATTTTGCCAGAATTCGTTTCTTAATAATTGAAATAAGTGTTAGAAAAAATTATCAGCACCGCTTCACTTCTTCTACCACCTCACATACAAATATCTGTATTATAAATTCAAGAAAGGCATTTTTCTTTCAAGTATATGAGAGCTATCGACTTTGAAATTGAATCAAAGCATGGTGATAAGGATGATGATAAGCAGTTTCACAATCATCTGAAATGCTCCACTTCCTCTGCCACCTCCCATACGAATGCCCCAATTTCAGGAAAACTATGACCAATTTCTTTAAAAATAATGAAAACTAAAAACTTTAAATTCAGCAAAAAACATTTTGCATTCCATGTTCGGTGTTATATACAAAAAATCCAAACCTCCCCCTATACTTCTACCACCTCCCATGCAAAAGTCTCTATTCACTATTCGAAAGAATTTGAGATAACATATTTTCCGGTATATTAAAGTCATTTCCATCTCATCTAGAGTATCATGTGATTGGGCTTTAAGCCCAATCATAATTCTGTTATGCTTATTGTTGCTTTTGAAGTGTAACTTCTAGTCGGAGCATATTCGTTTTTGTGGTGCTTTACGCGTTACCCTTCTGTGGTAAAGAGTCCGTGGGAGCGAGAGATGGTTGAAGATATCGCTGGTCTATTAGATAAGGGAACACGGGTTGTGGCCAATTTCCGAGGATCATGAGTATTGGTTGTTTCAAACCTTTTCGATCAATCTTAGCATAGTTAGCTCCCCATTTACGACAAAATCATAAACTGTTGATGGCGTTCCTTTGTTTGTTTTTTTTTTTAAATTCAGTCATGATTTTACACCCAATGTACATGTATAAAATGTTTCCACAAGCACTATCCACAAATCTCACTCATGTCATGTCATTCTGACCTAAAGTGGATCGAAACTTTAAAATTCATAGGTCAAGAAAAAGCTCAACTGTGCTGTAGAAGAACAGTTCTGAAGAATCTGGTCTAAGGTAAGCTTAAGTGTTTAGGTATAGTACAATATAACACTTTGTTGTTTTCCTAATACCACAAAAAATGGTAAGAACAGATATATTATAAAAAGTGACTTAAAGGCAAATAGTTTACTAATTAAGCTTAGTTGGGACTCGATCCTTTAAAACTGTGGTTCTAAAGCACACTTGAGCTTTTCCTTGATCTATGAACTTTAAAGGAAGATTCAAAAACAGAAGAGTTAAAATTCTCATTTTTCTGTAAACTACAAACGTATCGATATCATCAACTGGAATTGTAGCTATTCCTTAGGCGAGGACCAGCCTATGAAATAGCAGCAACTCATGTTGATGGCGAGGACCAGCCTATGATTTGCAGTTTACAGAAAATTAAAAATTTGAATTGTTTTGCAATTGCAGTACTTTGGATATCGAATCGCTGATTATTAGTCACCCTAACAGTAACGTCTTCAACATTCTTACCCTTTCCCTCTCGTCGACTCAAGGCTTTGTTTTTGTGACATAAGTTTCCCTTCACCCGTACGTCGTGACACCCTCTATTTTTTTTTTCGCAGGGTTGTTTTTTTCTGGTAATTTTAAGATATATTTCTATGGGGAAAGTTTTCAATAATTTCTGATTTTTGACATGGATATGAACAATGGCAACAATTTTGTCTGTCACGAAATTCGTTACCGTGAGTCTATCTCTCTAACAGGCGCTCATAATCTCAACTGAGCAGTAGGCAAAAAAAATGTCGACCAACTCTGTCCGTTCGAAAAAACCCCTTCCAGAAATTTCAAAATTTTCATACCGAATCGAGTCTGAGCAACCCGGCGACCATAAGTCAGGAGCAAGCAACCGGAACTCGAGTCCTTGTCCTCTCTCTCTTTCTTCCTCTCGAAAAATGTTCCCAAACCGAATCGAATCTGTATCAATAGATACGTGGAACTATGGTCGCCGTGCTACTCAGATTCGGTATGAAAATTGTGAAATTTCTGACCGGATTTTTTCCCGAGTTGTTCGACATTTTAACATGGATATATTTAAGGGCCAGGGACAAACAAAATTTTTGTGCGTCACGATATTCGCTATCGTGAGTCTATCACTCTCGTACTTGTGTATGAATATTTCGAAACCATAGTACACGAATGTGTCAAATTTAGGGAAAATCGGGTTAGGTGACAATAAGTTTTTCATGTTTGCATAGTTGGGGCAAATGATAAGCTTAAGAAATGAAAATACAGCGCCTTGCCAATAGTGGCAAGTACAATCACACAACAAGGACTTTGAGGCAAATCAAAATTTCAAATCCGTTAACCCCAAAATCACCAGGCAGGCACATAACACAATTGTGTACTATGGTATCGATATATGTGTAAACGCTTACGAAGATGTCCGCGACATTTGCTCTGTCGACACGACAATAAACGAAAAGCGCGCCCTACTCATCTGCGTCTACATTTCGCCAATCACAAACGATGAAGGGAATACGTGAGTTTTCGGTGTGTTTTTTAAATGCTCGGCTGCTCGATCACAAAAAATACGGCTGGGAATTTTTCTATTCTCATAGAAAATATCACCTGAAATATCAGGCAAGCATAACTCAACTGGAAGCAATATTTTCGGACAACTCAGCTCCTCGGGTGGAAAAAAAAAGAAAAAAAACGGCCAAACATTTTTAGATTTTTCATACAAATTCGACTTGAAACACCAGGCACCCTTAACTCAACCGGAACCAAATGTCTCGGTCAATTCGACCTTCTGGTAAAGATAAATCAGAAGACCAAAAGGTACCGCCCACCCCGAAGAGAAATCAGAATGAAAAGCCGGCCAAGAATTTCGTTACTTCCCATATGGGAACGTCGGCCTCAAATACCAGGTGCCCATAATCCATTAGCACGCAAGTTTCGAATGATTCTGCCTGAACTACTAGGCAACCAGATCTCAGCATTAAGCAAATTCTCGGTCAATTTGTTCGCTCGCCAGGGGAAAATCGGAAGCCGAAAAGGTACCACGCATTCCGGAAAACGCGACCAAAAATTTTGCTATTTCCCATGAAAATTGCAAAATTTTCGGACAACTCTGCCGCTCGGCTGGAGAAAAAATACAATAGAATTACCATTATATTTAATTAACAAATGATTTAAGAAATATACTATAGACATATCCGTAGTCCGTATGTACATACTTGCAGCGGAGATAATTTTTTTTATAGAAAAACAACATATGGCAAAAAATCTCACCAGAAAATATGCCACCTCAAATTTTTTAGAGTACTGACTTTTATATGGGAGGTGGTAGAAGGCTTGAGAAGAGGTTTATAATTTTTGGATATGGCACTGAACTTGGTATGCAAACGTTTCGTGTTGAATTGAATGTTTGTGGCTTTCATGTAATTATCAAGCAAATGGATACATTGTCTTCCTGCGAAAAACACTTAACAAAAAAATTTAAGCATCATTATCATCCCAACCATTTCAGATCGACTCCGGCGTCCCTCAAGGCTCTGTTCTATCTCCCAGCTTTTTTTTAATCTTCGACTCCGTTACTAAAGCGCATCATGCAGAAATGTCGGAGTACTCAGCATTTACCATCGCTACTTCCATGGTAAGTCTTTCACTCTATAGCTTTCGCCAAGATAATCGCCAAGCTGAGCACGCACACGAGTACACCGTCAAACCCTTGCCTTCTCGTATAGTGAAATTTAGGAAGTCATTCATTTCCCGAACACATAACTAGTCAAAGTATTTCCCAACGAGTACAACCGCCACTGCTTCAAGGGTGATATGTCCACCATCACTTTCGCCTTTCTCCACCCAAGTAATCTCAAATTTATTTTTCTCCAAATTTCTATACCAACATAACTGTGCATGAGTACACTGTTAAGCCTCTACCGTCATGTACAGTGAAGTATATTCAGTCCTTCATCATCCGAATATCAAGACTATAGAAAGTACTGCCGCCCCACGTATTCCCATCAACTTTCAACATTCAGTGTTTCAAGGTTAACATCCACCGATAGTTTAGACTTCCCCCTATAGATACTACCTTATAACCCCATCACCAATCCTATATGGACTTGACTTTGCATCCGATGCTTTAATGTGAGACTCCCTAGGTTATGTTCGGTGGTGTAAAAAAAAGTAACAATAAGCCTGGTTATTTTCAACACATTCAAATCAAACGTTTATATCGGACTACTAATATCAACAAATTGGAAACAGCATAATAAATTAACTATTTATAATCGCAAAGTTAAGTTTCGACTATGACCTTCATGTCAAGCAGGGCACAAATTAAATTTATAATAGAATTAAACTGCTAATAATATTCCTATCGAACAATAATTTTACCTCGAAAAGGATAAAACGAAAACTTCTCCATCGAAGACGATAGCGTATAAACCGAACATGCTTCAATACTTGACCCTAACCATTTATCAATCTCTTTTAAAGTGTTCATCTCCTTTTTGGTCAATTACCCGATTATGTAAAAGGAAACCTTAATCCTTGTATTAAACGTAAGCACACTCTCGAAAACGCAATACCACAAAAGTATCGAAACCTCAAAGAGATCACCACCATTGTTTCTGAGCTCTAATCCATTGAATTACTCTCTTTACGTCGTCAGCGTTGTCCTAGCCATATCCTTCCGGTATTAAATTGGTGCTTATGTTGAAAGCCTCCCGAAAAATTTTGTGACACACTTCACACATTTGAAAACATAAGGTTCTCCTTATTACATCGACCCTATACATGCGAAGCTATTTATTAAGGAAAACAATGAGAAGAAATTTGTTTCATCTCTGAATGAAAGTGGAAATCGTTTACTATATTGCCCGTACTAGGTCTGCCGTTTTTCACTTTTAAGGGATCTGAATGGTTTCCCATTTCGGACATAATCCAGCAAGCCCAGCAATTTTGAATGGAAATGTTTTTCTTCGGAGTCGTATAGGGGTAGGACCAGGATACCACACAGTCGATAGATTTATGGGTATGGTTATGAAATAAATCGAAGAAAGTTTTAGAATTCAAATTAATGAATTTGTTGAAAGTTTGTCTTCCCGAGCCCTATGTAGGACACAAAAATGAATTGGTTTTTAAAAGCTTGTTCCAATTTAGAAATTTGATTCTGAATTATGGGTGTTTGAGTATAAGTATAGTTGGAAATTGCAAGTATCATGTATTGTATAGCTTAGAGCATTTTGTGTTTATTCTAATATTTGTAGCGCTAAGAAAAATGGCTAGCACAGAGCTGCTTAGGAGCATAAATGTTTGTTTTCGGTCGAAAGCCTCTAATTCTGTCTACTAAAGTTTCTATCACGTAATTTTTAGCAAAAAAATAATTTTGAGCTCGTGAATGGATAAAATAATTGAAAAAACAAAACACCGCTTGTCCGTCTGTCCGTCTGTCCATCTGTCTGTCCGTTCGTCCGTCCGTGTCCTCTCTACTTTGAGACCGCGTTGAGCTAAGCTGTTCAAATTTTTTGCACGTCGTTTTTGATGAAAAAAGTAAAGTGAAGTTCGTGAACGGGCCAAATCACTCCAACTCTTCTCCCATACAAAATGACGAATTTCACAATTTGACAATAAATTTTTTTGCACGAAAATTATAAATGCTATTGATCTGAAATTTAGACTACAATACTTTTATAATAATTTCAATCTACTATTTGTGTAATCCCCTTTCTTCCACTACCTCCCACACAAACTACACTTTTTCATGAAATGCTCTAAGCCAACTTACTCATTGCGGATAAAATTATTCGAATTGAAATTATGCACCTAATATATATTTACAATTATTAGTGAGACCAAAAAAATTAGACGATAAACTTTACCCCTTCTACTCCCTCCCATACAAAATGACACAATCTCGCAATTCGACAATAAACGGATTCGTTCGAAAAGCATAAAAGCTATTGATATGAAATTTGGAATATATAGCTTTTATGATGAATTTAATCTACTGCATACAAATTATTCGAATACGTCCGTTCCTTCCACCACCTCCCATGCAAACTGCAATTTTTCATGACAAACAATTTATCGAACTGAAATTTTGCACTAAATATTTATTTAGAATTATTAGCAAGGCAAAAAATGTAGATGATTAGCTTCACTCCTTTTACTTCCTCCCATACGATCTGGCACAATTTCACAACTTTATATAAAGTCGGTTTTTCTGAAAATTATGAATGCTACTGATCTGCAATTTAGAACATGTCAAAAGCATGACGTTTATAGGTACTTCTGAAAAGTTATTAAGAACTCGCCCTTTCTTCTATCACCTCCCATACAAACTGCACTTTTTGTTGAATTATTATAAACCAATTTACTCAGTATGTATAAAATTTATCGAGCTGAAATTGTGTACTAAATATTTATTTAGAATCATTAGTAAGATTGACTAAAATTAACTGATTAGCTTCACTCCTTCCAACCCCTCCCATTCAAAGTAACACTTTTACAGAACTTTATATAAAGTCGATTTTCTTAAAAAGTATGAATGTTGTTGGTCTAAAATATGAGAGATGTCAATTACATAATCTTCGTAATTATTATTAAAAAAAAAACTGAAAACCCTCCCCTCCTTCTACCACCTCTCATACAAACTGCACAGTTTCACTAAATTTAAAACACTAATTTTCTCAAAACCTATCAAATTTTTGAAGCTTAAATTTTGTATAAAACATTTTGATAGCAACTCCATCATGATGTGAAATAATTAGTTCAAGGCCGTCACCCCTTCTACCACTTCCCATACAAAATTTCTTAACATCAATAAATTTCTCTTTCATATAGCGTATCGCATTATTGGGCTTTACGCCTAGTCGTAGTTCTACTATACATTTTTATATGACACCGAACATGGTATGCAAATTGTTCCAAGCAGAATTTAAAGTTTGAAGCTTTCGTAGTTTACAAATAAGTTGGACATTGTTTTCTTGAAATTGGGACATTTGTATGGGGGGTGGCAGATAAAGTTGAAGGTTCTAGATGATTTTAAAACTGCCCATCAACATCCTTATCACAGAGCATAGTTCCAATGTAAAGTACTCTTTCTTTTCTTGAATTTCTAACATGGAAATTTGAATGGGGTAGAAGAAGTGACGCGAAATTGATACTTCCCCCAGCATTTATTACAACTATTAAGAGATAAATTCGGCAAAAGTTTAAGTTTCTGCTTTGTCTAGTTTAACTGAAATTGATATTATACTTTCACCAAATTTATACATTTGTGTGGGAGGGGTAGAAGAATTAGATCAAAACAAACGTTAATGATATTTACATTTTAATACGTTGCTAAAAATTTGAGTTGATAGCTCTGACAGGTTCGAAGAAAAATTATTTAATTGAAATTTCAAAATTTCGTAAAATTGGTAAAAGACGGGGCATAGGTGAAGTTAATAATTTTTTCAAAATTGTTTGCACATAAAATAGAAATCGTAATGGCAAAATTTTTTTTTTAGCTGTGCTAGTTTCAATGAAAATCGAAGAAATGAATTTTTCAAACTTGTGCTTTTGTGCGGGAGGAGAAAGTAGAAGAGAGAAGTGCGGGGATAGGACAAATAATTTTTGGCGTTAATGATATTCACATCGTTATACGTTCGCCTAATTTTCAAGTCGATAGCTTAAATCGTTTCGAAGAAATAAACATTACATGAAATTTTTATTGGAGGAGGTAGAAGGAAGGTAGAAGGATGTAGGCGAACTTAAATTTTATTTCTTAGCATTACAAACGGTAAGGCAAATACAGTATACTCTCAGATTTCACCTAGAGTATAAACACTGTAGATGGGAATGAGTGAGACCGGTCGTAATTATTGGCAAAGATGGATAATTTTTCAGACGTATGAACTCCTACTTCAATTGGGTTTCTAAATGTCTCAAAAACTACTAACTGAGTATACCTAGTAGCCTTCAGAAGTGAAACTGTTTCGCTGTTTCATTGTTTTCTCATTTTATTTAGAATATATTTCGAATGAATTCAATTCATCTAGGCTCGTACGTAGAAGACATAATGAAAGGAGTTGCATTTACATAAGGCCCGAACTAATTTCGTAATCTATACATATTAATATGATTGTAGTGTCTGTCTGTTATTTGCTTATAAATGGCTATAACTTAGTTTTTTGAATTATTTTAGCAATAACTAAGCATAAAAAAACATTTTTGAAATTTTTGTCTGTCTGCCCGGCCGCTTTTCACGCACAAACGGCTGAACCAATAAGTAATGAAACTTGCACAGTTTGTTAGGTGTCCATCGGGATGTAATCCGCTTTTGGTTTTATTTCACTCCCCTCACGCCTTCTACCCCCTCCCATACAAAGTGAATCATTTTCAAAAATATATATTAATCAAATTTTCTTGGAAACTATAAAAGCTATTAATTTGAAATTTGGAATATATTATTTCTTTCGAAAGACTGTATTTATAGTCTTTCGGTATACAAATTATTTCAGTTCCCTCACTCCTTCACCACCTCCCATACAAACTACACTTTTTCATGAACCACTTTAAACCAATTTTCTCAGTACGTGTAACTTTCATCGAACTAAAATGTTGTATTAAATCCTTAATTAACATTATTATTAATATCGGGAAAAAATTAACCGATTAGCTTCACTCCTTCTACCCCCTCCCATACAATGTGACACAGTTCCACGACTCTACAAGAATTCGATTTTCTTTAAAAGTGTGAATGTTACTGATCTGAAATTTAAAATATATCAATTGCATGATAGTTATAGTTGTTTCTTGAAAAATCACCAAAACCCCCCACTCCTTCTACCACCTCCCATACAAATTGCACAATTTCATTAAATTCAATGCACTAAGTTTCTCAGTACCTACTCAATTTTTGAAGCTTAAATTTGGTACAAAACATTTTTATAGCTACTCTAGCATGATGTGAAACAAATTAGTTCAGTGCTGTCACCCCTTCTACCACTCCCCATACAAAATTTCTTAACACCGCAAAAATTTCGATTCCATTTATATATACATAGTATCGTATGATTGGGCTTTACGCACAATCGTAATCCTGTTACGTTTTCAAGCTTAATGTTATTTTATTTGTTTTTTTTTTAATTAACACCTACGTACACGTATATGATCACGGGTTTGATTTGATCACGAGCCTGTCCCATACAAATGCGAGTACCATGCTGTCATTCTTAATAATTAATGGTTCTGATTCCAACAAAATACAAACCGTTTTCTTCAAAGAGCCATTAAAGAAAGCAGATTATATTTCCCACATAATGTATTACTAACTACACTCCCAAAAATTGCTTATTATTGCTATTTTTACGCGGAGGAAGTCACGGGCGTTTGCTAGTCCTAAATATTTTTGAAAATACAAAAAGGACAGAATAATATTTATATTCGATTCGTTTTTCCCAATTTAATTTGGAAAAAAAAACAATTTATTCTCGTTTATCTTTCTCTCGAAAATGAATTCAAATATTGAACCTTAAAAAATACCAAGAACTTCTCAAATATATCGAGTTCTTCCGTCTGTACTGCAACTTGATATTTGAAAATAAAAGTTTTTTCTTAGATTCACCCGAAACACTTATCCTAGAGAGTTTATTAAGTTTTTGCGAGAAAAAAGAAACTCCTTCAAGCTCCTGGCCAGTGCAGCTTTGTTCTTTCACCTCAATATTAAAATACTCCCATTTCACTTTAGATTCATCTGAAAAGCATCCGAAGTGAAAAAGTGCAGAAGTTCCTTTACGTTGCAGGTGATAGGATTCACCAGGATCTACTGAAAATAGCCTCAAGACCAACGAGCAACTGCGACTTACGCCTTATATCAATTTCGAAACACTGCACTGTCTTGGCACTCCATAAAATAAGGTTGCAAAGTATTTTACAGCCCTCATCAAAAGGACATTAAAATGCCGAGAGTTGAGATTTTTCGAGAAAGTTAGATCGGTCAGAGGAGAGCAGTAGTAGGTATCGGGTCAGAAAGGCCAACAACAATGTTAAAGCAATTAATCAAATTTATGACTCGACGAAAGACCACCATCTATCCTCCTTTAATGATTTTTTAATTCTTTATACAGATGAGTTGGAAAGGTTTTCGCAGAATATTCGAATAAAGGAATTCAAGCGAGGAATTTTAGAAAATGAGAACAGATTAGCGTGAAGTCATCCTGAATGAAAATGGGAAATTTGTTTGCGGGAAAACTAGGTAATTGATTCGCTCCTTTGTGAAAAATTATTTATTTTTGGGCGGTTTCTTTGTAAAATGATTTTGTTAATATTCAATTCAGTTGTTACATGAAAAAGGGAGAGAGTAATGGAAATGATATTGTGCGAGTATTATGGGCTGAAACAAATTTTTTATATTTATACTCTAGATGAAATCTGAGAGTGTTATAAGTTTGCCACGAAGTTTGTAACGCTAAGAAAATAAGCTCTGGGAAAAAATGAATGATACTGAAGTTAATATTATCGCTCAAAAATCTCCAAATAGGATATCCGTCCGTCTGTCAATCCGTCTGTCCGTCCGTATCTTCTCTAGCTCAAGAACTTTGAGCTGGAAAGTTCAATTTTATTACACATCATTTTTGACAAAGACGTAAGGTCAAGTTCGTGAACAGACGAAATCGCTCAACCCTTTCTAGCCCCTCCCATAAAAATTACTCAATTTTGGAGTTTAAAAATAAACTGGATTTCTCGAAAAAAATAAAACCTATAGATCGGAAATTTTACGTATATTATACGACGACACCAATCCACAGAATAAAATTTATTTAAATCGCCCCACTCTATCTACCACCTCCCATACAAATTGCACTTTTGTTGAAATACTATAAACCAATTTACCCAGTACGTATGAAATTTATTGAGCTAAAATTATGCACTAAATATTTATTTAGAATTATTAGTAAGACCAAAAACATTAGTCGATTAAATGCACACCTTCTTCCCCCTCCCATACAATATGACATAAATTCACTACTTTACAAATAAACTGCCAACAAGTCGGGCGAAACTTTATTATTCTTGGGACATGTTGCGGATGTGTGGAAAGTCAATATGCAGGTAAGAGTGGTTAGGGAAGACTAAGTGAAAGGGAGTTCTTGAGCAAGGCTTTTGTCTATTTAACAATATTTCATTCGTTTCTACAAGTTTGGGTTTTTATGGAGGGGAGGAGGAGGGGTAATAGTAAGGGTGGGTGGATGTTAATAGCTTTTTAATTAATTGCTTGAATCACGTCCAATATTCTCTGTGTAGAATGTGTTTCATAGACGAAGTTGCATAGAATTTTCATTCACAAAACCAAACATTTGTATGGGAGGGGGTAGAGTAGGTAGGGGAATCGTAAATTTTGATATGCAGTTTTATTTCGCTTCTCTTTTAAGGTGCTTTTATAAAATTTCAAGTTCATAGCTTTTAGTTTGTTGGTTATTAGTTGATTTATGAAATTGGTCGAAATCATAGTTTTGTATGGGAGGGGGTAGAAGGGCAAGCGCGATTTGAAAATTTTGAAAGCAATTTCATTTGAATTATTTTTATAAGTTTCAATGCAAAATTTGAAATTGATAGGTTTTAAGAGTTAGCTGATAACTTATTTTATAAAAATGCTCGAAAAAATAATTTTGTATGGGAGGGGGTAGAGGAGGTAGGGGAATCGTAAGACTTGTGATGCAATTTTCTTTCTTTTTAGTTGTTAGGTGCTCGTACAAAATTTCAAGTTCGTAGCTTGCAATTTGTTTGTTATTAGTTGATTTAATAAAATTGGTCGAAATCATACTTTTGTATTGGAGGGGGTAGAAGGGTAAGCGCGATTTCAAAACTTTTAACGTAATTTCATTTCAATTATTTTTGTAAGTTCTTATGCAAAATTTCAAATTGATAGCTTTTAATAGTTAGGTGGTAATTGATTTCTTGAAAATGGTCGAAAAAATAATTTTGTATGGGTAGAAGTTTTAAAGATTTTCGACCAGTTAATAATTCATTCTTTTATGGATTTTTTTTAAATGCATTTCGCAAATTTTCAAGTTTCTACCTTAAAATTTCATTCAAAAATTTTCAGCTTATGTGTTTTTTCATTTCACATGAAACACCTTGTGCACGTTAGATCAGGGGGGTCGGTGCATAACAATTGTAGAATTTCTATTATTTTTTATGTATGTACAATAAATTGATATATTGATCTGCAAAATTTAAACTCTGTATCTTTTACCAGAGCCCAAAAAAAATTACTCAAAATTTTCAACATTTTTGCTTTCCACCTCCCTCCTCTTACACCCCCCCACTTACTTTTTTACCAAAATTAAAAATTATATAGTTCTACGATCTGACAAATTTTTGATGTGATATCTGCCCTCAGTTTTGAGATATAATGGTTTGAAATTTTGGAAAGTTCAATGCTCCCCATTTTCCCCCACTACTATTTTCTCCAAATATTATATTTTTTTCATATTTCTTTAGTATAGCTTAATATATTAATATAATTAGCACTGTGTTACAGATTTTAATGTATCACAATGAAAATAAGAAAAACGATTGGTACTGATTTAAAAAGTACTTTATTATTTGAATCGTTTCGAGTCTAACTACTGACTAATCTTAATTATAAAATCATACATGCCTGAAAGTTCTTGTGCGAGAATTGCATTATGCCTTCGTCATCAAAAGGTATTGAATTACCATCGTACGATCTGTGTATTTCTTAGAATCGACATCGATGGTGGCAAGCGTTATCAGTATGAAATGCACGGTAAGCAGTAAATGCGTCCGCTCGCACAAGTTACAGTTTTGCTTTGCAACAATGTATCATTGATACAAAGTATCAATGTACATTCCTACATTCCTACAGCTTATGATCATTATATGATTGCTCCCCCCTTTAGTTTTTCGCGTCCCGCGAAAATGGATCTGATACGGGTTGTTTTATTTCGAACGTTTCGTCCTTTTCCTTCATTTGTATGTCAACGTTTACGTTTGATTTAAATTTTCTGTTATTGTTAAAGTAATACGTTAGGCCAATTATTATGCAAAAAATTACAATTATTACAAATGTGAAAGTTATGAATAAACCGTTAGTTAATTTTGTTTTGAAGTTAATGTAAGTGATTTCTTTTCTGTTTTCTATAGTTTCTAAATTGATCTTTTGTAATGTTATATTGTTATAATTTTTCGTTACATTTACATAAGCTGTGGGTAACAAAATTGTATCTTTGAATTCTTTAATCTCGCTAGTATACAATAAATCTTTAATTTTTATTATGCAATTGTGAAATTTAATGATATTATTTCCAGAAACTGTTATTAATTGGTTTGAACAAGAGTGTTTTAATTTTGTAAGTTTTAAGTTTTTGGTTACAATAATATTATCATTTATCATTTCGATACTTTCTTCGTTATTTATAATGTAATTACATGTTATATTTTCTGATATTAAACTTTTTATACATTTATTATTGTGTTCAGTAAGTTTATTCTTCTTGTATTCATTCTTGTTGTAAATTATGTTTCCTTTACTTAGTACGATTTGAC
This sequence comes from Chorisops tibialis, assembly GCA_963669355.1. Lineage (NCBI taxonomy): Eukaryota > Metazoa > Arthropoda > Insecta > Diptera > Stratiomyidae > Chorisops > Chorisops tibialis. Next base: position 23,950,515 of record OY770262.1, on the reverse strand, counting down.
TAATTTCGTCAATTTCTTCGTTGTTTGGACCTGGCATAGGTATTATTAAAGTATTATAATATTTTTCTTCAGTGAATTTAGGTATAAGCAATGCAAAAATGATAAGTTTTTCTTTGAAAATAACGTTATTTCTTATGAAAGGTATTACTTCTACTGTAATGTTATAACTATTTATCTCCTCTTCCGTCAGAATGTCGTGTGCTAGTACGTCTAATTTGCTTAGTAAGATTATATCTTCTATTTTATCTAATTGCTTAATTATCGTGGTTAAATCTAAGTGCAATTGGTATGTATATTTAAAGTTGTAAATAGTCTTTTCTAAATCTGTTGTGGTCGTCTGTAGTTTGTTTAAGTATTCTTGAATTTGTGTTTGTTCTCTATTAACATGGTCTTTTATCTTGTCCAAATTTTTTATTAAATCATTATTAATGATTACTTGTTCGTTTATTTGATTTGTCAATTGTTTTGAGTTTTCATCTAGGTTTTGTAAATGGTTGTAAATTTCGTCTGCGTCGTCATTGTCCATAGTTCCTGCTAGAAATTTCATGGTTTTACCCCAAATGTTGATCAGTCCTCTTTTATAACGTTTACTTGTGTATACATCTGGTATAATCCTATTTAATTTATTCCTAATCTCATTTAATTCCCTTGTCAAGGTAGCATAATCTAAATCATTACTGTCTAGGTGCAAACTATTAAAATTTTGATTAAACTTATTTATTATTTCACTGTATTCAGTTGTATTTATAATGTGTAGAATTTTTATGTATTTTTCGACGATAGGTGTGTCGTCCAATCTGAGTAAAATGTATCCGTTGTCGCTACGTATTGGTGTAATTTCAATCTTTTGACAGTTCAGTGTCGCGTATGTAGTACAAAGCGTCAACAGTATTATCACAATCATTGTTGATGGCTGAAAAAAAAATTTCCTTGATTTTGGTGTGTGTACTGTCTATTTTATAAAAAGTTTAGTCTTGATTTTGGTACTTGTATCGTCTTTTTAGCTGAGTTTTGTAAAATTTTCGTTTGTATTTCCCTTCTTCTTGTTGGTAATCCACTGGATTAGTGTTCCTTACCGGTATTTTTTCGTATTTAGGGTTACTTTTGCCTATTCTCCTATTACTTACTATGTTGTGTGCACGAGGTTTGTTTACCTGTCTACTTTCGTTTAGTTTATTAATTCTTTTCGTTTTGTCGTGTACAAGTTTTTTGTAAAGTTTATCAATGTCTTCCGAAGAAATATTTTTATTAATGAAATCGGTGGGTTTGTAGTTTGTAGTACTGTGGATAGTTCTATTGTAAGACATAATAGCTGTGAAAACCTTGTCGTCTACTGGATTTTTGGGTTCGCTCACATTTAGTAAACGCATGTGCTCGTTAAGAGTTAAATGAAGTCGTTCGACGTCTGAATTTCCAGTTTTCAATGCAGCTGTTGTCGTATGTAAGTCAATGTTATTGTCCGTTAAAAATTGTTTAATATTCTGGTTGATAATACAAGATTCATTGTCAGTAACAATTTTATCAGGTTTACCCAAGTGTATGAATCTAGTTTTTAATGCTTTAAGTACTTCAATCCAGTTGCGATCTTCTAGCTTATGTGCTGTTGCATATTTCGAAAACTTATCGATTGTTGTCAAATAGGGTTGATTTCGAATAGGAAACCAAATATCTAAATGAATTATGCTGTTAGGTCGCGAAGGTGTTTCAGTAATTTTAAATTTCTCTATAATAGGATGTCTATCAAACTTCGCTAAATTACAAATTTCGCAATTATTAATTTTCTTTTGAATTTCGATCAATAGGTTTGGGTAGTAGTACTTGTTTTTTAGTTCCGTATAAACTGAATCTATACCACGGTGATTTTTATCCTTGTGTTCTTTGTCAATTAAGTAGCTTAAATAGCTTTTGTCGATTACGTCTTCCAATTTTTTCGAAGAACATACTGTTTTTAATTTTCTATTGCTTGCAAAATAAAGTTTGTAATTCTCTTGGAATTTAACATGAAGATCCGTGTCTGAGAAATGAACGCAAACGGAACCCTTATTCGGAATTATTTGCCTCATAATTTCTAATAAATTGGATCTCCTAGTTATCTGCACATGGTGCTGGTTTTTATCAAAAACATTTTTAGATTCAATCAGTTCTTTTCTGCCTTTGCTCAAGTAGATTTGAGTTTTGTAAATATTTATTGGAGATTCAGTTATATTAATTAATAGGTTTGAGTCTTCTTCTGCTGAGTGTACAGTGCCTTCAGTTGACATATTTCTCGTTCTTTGCTTGTTTATATCTATTTCATTAATAAAAGTGTCCATAATTTTTGGATTCCTGCTACTTCCTTCTGGTGGTCGACTAAGTCCATCAGCCACGTAATTCGTTTTACCCTTTACATAATCAATTTCATAATCGTATTCATTTAACATGATCTTCCACCTTTGTAATTTAAGGTTTGGTTCTTTAAGGTTTTGTAACCAACATAATGGTTTATGATCGGTTTGAATTTGAAACTTGCGTCCGTAAAGATATACTCGAAAATACTTAACGCACCAAACTATCGCGAGTAGTTCCTTCTCTATTGTGGAATATTTCCTTTCGTGGTTATTAAGTGTTCTACTGCAATACGCGATGGCTTTATTATTTTGTGATAAAACTCCACCGATCGCATAATTGGATGCGTCGGTTGTAAGAGTAAACTGTTTACTAAAGTTTGGGCTAACAAGAATTGGATCATTCGTTATTAGTTTCTTCAGTTTATTAAATGATTTGACATAATCCTTATCGTTTATGTCCATTTTAGAATCTTTTTTCAAGAATTTTATCATCGGTTGAGCTACTTTAGCGTAGTCTTTCACAAATTTGCGATAGTATCCTGTAATCCCTAAGAAAGCCTTTATTTCCTTCTGAGTCCTTGGAAGGCACAAGTTATTTATGGCCGCGACTTTTCCAGGATTTGGCTTTATACAACCGTTAGCAACTATATGTCCCAGGAATTCGGTTTCGACTTGTGCAAAATTGCATTTGTCTATCTGGATCTTCAAATTCGCTTCTCTTAAGCGGTTTAAGATCTTTTTGATAGACTGCAGATGTTCTTCCAAACTCGTAGAGAAGATTAAAATGTCGTCTAAATAGACAACACAAATCTTGTTGATGAATTCACTGAGAATCGAATTCATTAGCCTTTGGAAGGTGGCTGGTGAATTTTTTAGGCCAAAAGGCATTCTCGTGAACTCAAAATGTCCGCCTCTGGTACTAAATGCTGTCTTTTGTCTATCTCTTATGTCCAATTCAATTTGGTGAAACCCCTTAGCGAGGTCGAGCGTGGTAAAGTAGTTTGCTTTACCCAGCTTATCAAAGAGATCATCTATGTTGGGGATAGGAAATCTATCGTCTACCGTCGCCTCATTCAGCTTTCTATAGTCAATCACTATTCTCCACTTTTGCTCGCCACTATTGTCTAATTTTTTGGGCACCACCCAAATAGGGCTGTTAAATGGACTATTGCTGTATTTTATAATACCATTGTCCAACATCTCCTGTATTTGTTTATCGACTTCATTTCTATGCACTTCTGGGTAACGATAGATTTTAGAATAAATTGGAGAATCAGTCTTTGTTATGATTCTATGTTTAATTTCACTTGTGAAAGTTAGTTTATCGTTTTTTTTGAAGAAAAGATCTTTGAATTTGCTTAAAACAGCTTTTAGTGCATACGCATCTCTATTATTGAGATGTGATGGAATTTTGTATAAGGACTTATTTTCCTCGTAGTCCAATTGAAAATTTTGTGGAATGTTATTTAAGTGTGTATTATAGTGGTAATCTTCTTCTTCTTGGTTCAAAAAAAATTTCAAGGTTGCGTTCTTTGTAATCAAAAGTCGCTTCGGAAATTCAACGATCGTATCGAGTTTTATTAAAATGTTATTACCTATGATTCCATCGAAATCGTCGTGAAAATTTATTTCTAGGAACTCGACTTCATAGTTACTTAGGTTGAATTCTTTGAATAACGGAAATCTACACACTGTATCCGTGTTATTTAACTTTTTAAATGATCGAATAGTTGTAAGTGGGATTTGAAATCTGTATTTCGGTTGACATAAGCCTTTGTTAATTATACTGCTCTCCGCTCCAGTATCTACAAGGAATCGCAGTTTTCTTACACTTGTTTCGATCACTAAATAGGGAAGTTGTTTGGGCCGTGCTGCTGAAAATTTTGAGGTTTACTGCGCGTTTGCCCATTTTGATTTACGTTAGTGTCCATTGGCTCTGGCAATTGGTTATTATTTCGTCTATTTTGGAAGGAATTATTATTGGCCCAGGACTGTTGGCTATTTGATCGCCCGTTCGAGTTAAAATTATTTCTACTATGTCCGTCATAGTTTTGTCTAGCGTTATTTCTGTTACTGTTCGTATATTGCGGATGTCTGTTGAAATTAAAGTTTTGTCTGTTTGGATTTCTATCATTGTTCGTATGTTGAGTTTGTCTGGTTGATGGTGGTCTGTATGTCTGTCGTGTATGGTTGTCTGGTGTAGCGTTACTTGCGTATTGTGTTTGATTGTTAGTTGCTCTATCTGTTTGTCGTCGATAATAGTTTGGATTATATTTGGTTTGTGCATAATTATTGAAATTATGTTTTAACCCTTGAAAGTTTGTGTACCCATTAATCTGGACTATTTTGTAAGCTTCTATCAAATTAAGTGGGTTTCTGTTAATGACGATACCTCTAATAGGCTCCGGTATTTCTTCTTTGAAATGATCCAAAGCAATTCTATTATGTGAGGCCAACATTTCACCACTATTTTCTGCTTGTAGCATAGAAATAGTGTTGAGTTTACACAAAAGTGAGTTTAATTTATTATAAAAGTTCTCAATAGTTGAGTCACACTTACTTTTTGTAATTTGGTCGATTAGTTTGTTTCTAGGAGTACTGTCAGCAAAATTTCTGATCAGAATTTCCTTTATTTCTGTCCAATTTGAAACAGTCGCATTATGTGTTGTTAAGCTAATTCTAGCTTTATCCACAATTTTATCTTGTATATAACCCATCAGAATCAATTTCTGATTGTTATCTAAACCCTCCATTGAAGGAAAAAGTGACTCAATCCTCCCAATGAAATATACCAAATCTGTGGGATTACCCCCAAATGGCGTTATGCAGTTAATACACTGCAGCACTAGTTTAAATTGTTGAACGAGTGCCATTTTTTTTTTCTCTTTACTATTTATACCTTTACAATTGAAAAAAAAATTTTAAGACTTGGGAGAAAAATATTTTTAAATAAGAAAGAAAGAAAAAAAAATTTCGGAAAAATATTTACGGTTCCTTTATGCTGAACTTAAACGAATGATGTGCGTTGTATTTGCCGAATGATGTAAATTTGATGAATTCTTCCTTTTTTTTTTTTGCTTGATGATTGTTGTGAACTTGATGATTGTTGTAAGTTTGATGATTGTTGTAAATTTAACTGCATTTAATTTCAGTTGCTTTTATATTAATTTCAACCGCGTTTTTATTTTATTTGAATTTGTTTTATTTTAATTTTGATTTTAATTTTGATTTTATTTTATTTTATTTTACTTTATTTTTAATTTTATTTTATTTAAATTTTAATTTTATTTCATTTTAATTTTGATTTTATTTTATTTTAATTTTATTTTATTTTAATTTTAATTTAATTTCATTTTAGTTTTGATTTTATTTTATTTTAATTTATTTTCAATTATATTTTATTTTAATTTTATTTTATTTTAATTTTGATTTTATTTTATTTTAATTTATTTTCAATTTTATTTTATTTTAATTTTATTTTATTTTAATTTTGATTTTATTTTATTTTCAATTTTATTTTAATTTTAATTTATTTTCAATTTTATTTTATTTTATTTTAATTTTGATTTATTTTGATTTTATTTTATTTTCAATTTTATTTTAATTTTAATTTCATTTTATTTTAATTTTGATTTTATTTTATTTTAATTTATTTTCAATTTTATTTTATTTTAATTTTATTTTATTTTAATTTTGATTTTATTTTATTTTCAATTTTATTTTATTTTTAATTTCATTTTATTTTAATTTTGATTTTATTTTATTTTAATTTTGATTTTATTTTATTTTAATTTATTTTCAATTATATTTTATTTTAATTTTATTTTATTTTAATTTTAATTTATTTTAATTTTAATTTTATTTAATTTTCAATTTTATTTTATTTTAATTTTAATTTAATTTCATTTTACTTCGTTTTCACTTTACTTTCAATTTCGCTTTTTTTTCACAAAAAACTTTAATTTCATTTATTTTACTTCGTTTTCACTTTACTTTCAATTTCGCTTTTTTTCACAAAAAACTTTAATTTCATTTATTTTACTTCGTTTTCACTTTACTTTCAATTTCGCTTTTTTTCACAAAAAACTTTAATTTCATTTATTTTACTTCGTTTTCACTTTACTTTCAATTTCCCGAGTTTCCCGACTGCGCCATTAATATAATTAGCACTGTGTTACAGATTTTAATGTATCACAATGAAAATAAGAAAAACGATTGGTACTGATTTAAAAAGTACTTTATTATTTGAATCGTTTCGAGTCTAACTACTGACTAATCTTAATTATAAAATCATACATGCCTGAAAGTTCTTGTGCGAGAATTGCATTATGCCTTCGTCATCAAAAGGTATTGAATTACCATCGTACGATCTGTGTATTTCTTAGAATCGACATCGATGGTGGCAAGCGTTATCAGTATGAAATGCACGGTAAGCAGTAAATGCGTCCGCTCGCACAAGTTACAGTTTTGCTTTGCAACAATGTATCATTGATACAAAGTATCAATGTACATTCCTACATTCCTACAGCTTATGATCATTATATGATTATATAAATACCAAGTTTCAATTGCATAGCTTAACAAATAGCCGAGATATTGATTTTTAAGTGTTTTTCTTTGCACCCCCCCTGACTCTCCCCCTTAAAATAATTAGCCTCTACGTAAGCTGATTCCAGTGAATCTGTATGCCATCTTGATGGTCTAAAATTAAAAATTTTTTATGCTAAGTAATTTCGAAGATATAATCATTTGAAAAAAAAATTCGGCCGACAATTGGTTTTTAGCCCCCCCTTTTTGCACCCCAATGGATAAAAAAATTAGATTAATTTTAAAAGTTGTCCCACAAACCCTTTTTTATTTGTACATTGATTTTTAGCTTCCTAGCTGTAACCATGTTTGAGATATTTGAATTCTTAGTTTTCGGTTTAAGTGCTCCCCCCGCCTCCCCCTGAACCCTTACACCCCCAAAAATGAGTGTCCTCCTGAGATCCGCAACTACCTACAATCCCTCCAAAAATGAGCTTTCTATCTCGAATGGTTTGGGAGTTAATGTGCTCTGAGCGTACACACCGGCGTACGGCGGACGGCGTACGGCGGACGGCGTACAGACAGACGGATTTTTTTTTTTTGCATTTTTAGGCTAATTTAGTCACGAAACGCGAAAAAACAAAATTTCAGGGTAGCAAATTTTTTTTTTTTCCCAAGTCGATCACAATACTTTATTATTAAAATAATAAAGTAAAAGTAGATTTTCTTGAAAAGTAAGAATGCTACAGATCCGCAATTTAAAACACACCAATTAAATGATGTATATAATTATTTATGAAAAATCCAATAAGAACTCCTCACTCCTTCTATCACCTCCCATATAAACTGCACAATTTCAGTAAATACAATATACTAATTTTCGTAGTACCTAAAATTTTTGAATCTTAAATTTTGTATAAAACATTTTGATTCCAACTCTAGCATGATTTGTAAAACTTAGTTCAATGACGTCACTCCATCTAGAGTATCGCATGATTGGGCCTTACGCCCAATAGTAGTCCTGTAATGTTTTTTTTTATTCAGTTATATACATATTGCGACATGTAGGCCAATGTCGTGCATCAATTATTTGCGATTTTAAACTGTTTACTATTCTACACCATCATCATTAACCATCCGCGATCATCAACTGCTTGTAACTTCGAACTGCTCGCGCGTACTCAGAAACAGTATAGACGGCCGAAAAACGACCAAAAAGTGACCGAATTGAATGAAATAAAATGAGTGAGCGCTTGTGATAAGAGTCAGTCGAGACTGAGAAGCCGATCAAGTCGTGTGATCGACTGAGTGCGACTAGTGCGAGGATTGAAGCCATATACTGCGAGTCGGTTGGAATTTAAAAGGCGATTAAGTCACGAGATAGCTAGGGTGCAGCCTAGTGGGTAGCCTCTTGGTCTACAATGCGAAGGTCGGGAGTTGAAATCCTGGTCGGCGTTCAATTTCAGCACTCTACTTGCGAAAATGAAAATTCATGGATTGCGGTTTATGCAAAGGGCTAACAACCCTTTCAGAATGACAAAAAAAAGGTTGAAAAACCTGAAAGTCAGGTGGCTTAAACCCGATTTGGGCTGTAGTGCCATTGAAAAAGAAGTCGCGGGATCGACAGCCTGCATGGCGCGAAGAATACAAGTGATAAAATGTGAACAAAAATTGTAAAGTGATTTATGAAAAAGCGATAAATAAAGTTTGTGGATATTGAAAATTAAAGTGTACTAGTTTTATTATTTTTACTTGAAATCCAGCGACTCCTAGCGCACTTCCATATAATAGAATTATTTCTACCTAAGGATTATTTCAGGATAGTTAAAACTTTTATGTAATTTAAGTAATGGCGCCAAACTTATTAATGCCACACTTATTACATTGTAACTACACGGAATATCATCGCATTTCGAAACTTAATATACATACATGTAAGTATGATCTTTCCTCTAAAGGATATCAACATCAAAGTGGATTACTTGCCCCCATAAAAACGATAGAAGATGGAAAACTCTTCCTTATGTACGAGACATAAAGACGTTATCATACACTTCACACACACTTTTCAAATGGGCAAAACACCCAACCCCTAAAAACCACATTTAAGGTATACTTTCATGCTGAAATAAATCCCTCTTTAAGCCCCGCCGACTCTTTTATCTGAGCTTCGGCTGCTTTAGACTCCTTCGTGCGGTTTACCTTATCACTTCAATTATTAAAGAAGTTTTCTAATTTTAGGAACAAGTAGGGTTGCCTAATTCAAGAGTTGAGAAGCAAAAAAGAAAAAGTTAAGTCGAAGAAATATGTGAAAAATCTAATAAAGTAGAAAAGTGTGACGGAATTGGGTCAGCAATGAAGGTCGAAAGACCCCTTTTCCCTGTCAGTCATTTTCGTTGGAAGGTAATTCGGGTATACAAATCATTCATTTCAATTAAGCGTGTAAATGGTTGTAATCTAGTGGCAAGGATTACTAATTGATTATAAGGTTTTTTGAGGTATAGAAGGAAACGATTTCAAGCCTAAACGATTTTTGCGGGATGTTTCAAAATTCCTAAGGAATCTTCAAACAAACGGCATACCAAAGATAATTTCGTGGTGAGATCTCCTATATGAGCAGTTCAAATACTCTTATCAATAACGTGGTTAATTAAAAAATAAAATAAAGTTCGATAAAATCTGAGAGTATTTTGTGTTTGTAACGCTAAGAAATAGGGTGATAGGGAGCCAGAAATATTTGTATGCCACTCATAATCCTCGATGCCAAGTCTGACTACATAACGACTCCTGAACGGCTTGAGTTGTAAAGCAAAAAATTTTTAAGCCATTTTTACAAAAACCGAAACTTTAAATTTGTGAACGGGCCACATTCTCTCACTCCGTCTACTATCTCGCATATAAATTTAACAAAATTTGAAAAGTTTTATTTTTCCTTGAAAATATTGGTAATTGACGAAAGTATAATGATCTAAGTACGATTAACGTCCGATTCCCTCTTTGCTTCTACCATTTTAAAATACATTAAATCGATATTCAATAAAACTAGAAAAGATATTATAATTGCAATAAAAAATAAACTGCCAACAAGTCGGACGAAACTTTATTATTCTTGAGACAAGTTGCGGATGAGTGGAAAGTCAATATGCAGATTAGAGTGGTTAGCGAAGGCTAAGTGAAAGGGAGTTCTTGGGCAGGGCTGTTGTCAATTTAACAATTTTTCATTCGTTTCTGAAAGTTTGGGTTTTTATGAGGGAAGGAGGAGGGTTAATAGTAAGGGTGGGTGGATGTTAATAGATTTTTAATTAATTGCTTGAATCACGTCCAATATTCTCTGTACAGAATGTGTTTCATAGACGAAGTTGCATAGAATTTTCATAAAATTCGGTGTATTTTACATTCACGAAACCGAGCATTTGTATGGGAGGGGGTAGAGAAGGTAGGGGAATCGTAAAATTTGATATGTAGTTTTATTTCGCTTCTCTTGTAAGGTGCTTGTATAAAATTTCAAGTTCGTAGCTTTTAGTTTGTTGGTTATTAGTTGATTTAATGAAATTGGTCGAAATCATAGTTTTGTATGGGAGGGGGTAGAAGGGCAAGCGCAATTTCAAAACTTTTAAAGCAACTTCATTTGAATTATTTTTATAAGTTTTTATGCAAAATTTGAAATTGATAGCTTTTAAGAGTTAGCTGATAACTTATTTCTTAAAAATGCTCGAAAAAATAATTTTGTATGGGAGGGGTTGAGGAGGTAGGGGAATCGTAAAACTTGTGATGAAATTTTCTTTCTTTTTCGTTGTAAGGTGCTCGTACAAAATTTCAAGTTCGTAGCTTTTAATTTGTTGATTATTAGTTGATTTAATGAAATTGGTCGAAATCAGACTTTTGTATGGGAGGGGGTAGAAGGACAAGCGCGATTTCAAAACTTTTAACGCGATTGCATTTTAATTATTTTTGTAAGTTTTTATGCAAAATTTCAAATTGATAGCTGTTAATAGTTAGGTGATAATTGATTTCTTAAAAATGGTCGAAAAAATAATTTTGTATGGGAGGGGGTAGAAGTTTTAAAGATTTTCAACCAGTTAATATTTTGTATATTTAGGGATTTTTTTCAAATACATTTTGCACAACTTTCAAGTTCCTACCTTACAATTTCACTCAAAAATTTTCAGTTTATGTGTTTTTTTTTCAATGCACATGAAACACCTTGTGCACGTTAGACCGGGGGGTCAGTTTATAACAATTATGGATCAAGGTATTATTATTTTTCTATGTACTTCAAATAGACGTATCCACATGCAAAATGTAAACTTTGTATCTTTCACCAGAGCCCTAAAAAAATCACTCAACATTTTCAACATTTTTGCTTATCACCTCCCTCCCCTAACACCACTCAACTGAAAATGTTGACCAAAATTAACCATTATGTAGTTCTACAATGTGACAAATTTCGATTTGATATCTGTACTATTTTTTGAGATGTAAGGATTTGTAATTTTGAAAAGTGCGCCATTTTTGAAATACTCCCCATTTCCCCCCACTACTATTATTTCAACATATTAATTTTTTTGTATTTTCTTAGTATAGCTTAATATATGTTTCAAGTTTCAATTACATAGCTTAAGAGATAGTTGAGATATTGATTTTTAAGTATTTTTCCTTGCACCCCCCTGGCCCTCCCCCTTACAATAATTAGCCACTCTCTAACCTGATTCCAATGGAACTATATGCCACCTTGATGGATCCCAAAATATGAATTTTTTACAATAAGTAATTTCGAAGATATAATCATTTGAAAAAACAATTCGGCCGACAATTTGTTTTTAGCCCCCCCTTTTCGGACGCCAATGGATAAAAAAATTAAATTATTTTTAAAGTTTGTCCCACAACTCTCTCTATTTCTGTACTGATTTTCAACTTTCTAGCTGCATTCGTGGTGGAGATATTAGCAAGTGTAGTTTTCGACTTTTTTCCTCCCCCCGCCTCCACCTTTCACCTAACACCCCACAAAATACTAAGGATAAACAAAAAATATAAATAATAAGGATATTTATGTCTTTTTGACATATATTCCTCCGTCGAGTCCTTGTATTTTATACGAAAGAACAGTTGACTGTATAACTTTTGTTCATAATAATATGAATATCTCTGACGAACTCATTTTAATGGGTGATTTTAATATTCCCAGTCTTTCTTGGTCTCTTTCTGACGATGATTCTACTCTCTTAGTTTCTGATTCTTCATCCTTGCTTGAATGTTTTTTTGTAGATAGTTTAACTGCACTTGGTCTCCATCAACTTAGCCTTGTTCGGAATTCCTATGGAAGACAGCTAGACCTAATTTTTTATTCTGACTATTGTGCATGTTCCGTGGATGAGAGCTTAACTTCAATTACTACCATTGATGTCTTGCACCCTCCTATTAACATTTTTGTTATAATTGACGAGGAGCATATTGTTAGCCCTAGTGAGAAGGAGCTTTGTTTTGATTTTAATAAAGCAGATTTTTCTCGTTTGGACTACCTTATATCTAATTTCAACTTTAATGAAATTCTTGACAATCCGGATTTTGAAGGTGCCGTAGTTGAGTTTTATTATGTTCTGTATCAATTTTTTGTTGCTACAGTTCCTTTTACCTATCGCAGGAACATCTCATCGTCGTACCCTTGGTATACTAGCGAGTTGCGCGTAATTCGTAATGCTCGTAATGCTGCCTGGAATAGGTATACTAGAACGAAGAGTGTTAATGATTTTTGTCTGTATGAGGAATATTATGACCTTTTTAAGGATTTATCTACTCGCTTATATTCTGAATATTTAATTAAAATGCAGTCGGATATCATTAGAGATCCCCGGGAGTTTTGGAAATTTGTTAATAGTAAGCGTAAATCAGATGGTTATCCAGCAACGATAGTAATGATCAATTTACTATTTGTAATTTTTTTGTCACATTCTTCAGTGGATCTTTTACTAGTGGTAGCTTTTTTCCTGATATGGCGTATTTTAATGACTTTAGAGATACTACTTCGACTTCTTTGTCTGATTTACCAATTTTCTATAATGATATAGTCAATCACATCTCCCGCCTTAAAGATGTGTCTTCTCCTGGCCCAGATGGTGTTCCTGCTGTTGTCCTTAAGCGTTGTTGTCTCTCTCTTGCTGAACCACTCTCTCATCTCTTTCAAAGATCCTTAAGAACGGGGATTTTTCCAAATGTGTGGAAGTCGTCCTTCATCATACCTACTCACAAGAGCGGTGCAAAATCTGCTGTTGAAAATTATCGGCCAATAGCTAAACTGTCGGCTATTACTAAACTGTTTGAGTCTATAGTGTATGAATGCATGTCTTTTCACTGTAAATCAATAATTTCGAGTAAACAACATGGTTTTGTTAGGAATAGATCTACTGTTACTAATCTGATGGAGTTTACGAATAAATCCCTTTTGGCTATTGAGGATGGTAAGCAAGTGGATTGTGTATACACTGATTTTAGTAAGGCCTTTGATAAATTGCCCCATTCAATAATTTTGTTAAAACTAAGATTGTTGGGTTTTCCGACATGGTTTATAAATTGGATTAAGTCTTATCTATTTAATAGAACTTACCAAGTTATCTTTCGTGATTGTACGTCTAAGCCATTTACTGCGCATTCTGGGGTCCCTCAAGGAAGTCATTTGGGACCACTTCTATTTATCCTGGCCATTAATGATGTAGCCTCTGTTTTTAAATTTTCGGAAGTACTCATCTATGCTGATGACATTAAAATCTTTAGATCTATTAGTTCTAACTCAGACAATCTTCTTCAGGAGGATTTGTTTAATTTTAGCAACTGGTGTCGCAATAATGGCCTTCGATTGAATTTGGATAAATGTCATGTAATGTCATTTACTCGAAAATTCTTACCGTTTGAAGTAACTTACAGTCTCAATGACTGTATTTTAGATCGTGTTAATTCAGTTACTGACTTAGGCGTTACATTTGACCAAAAGATTGATTTTGGTTTACATATAAATAAGATTGTGCAAAAGGGTAATTCTATGCTGGGTTTCACCACTCGCTTATCCAAGGAATTTAACAATTCCTTTGTTAGGTTGAGTCTGTATAACACTTTTGTCAGATCTCATCTTGAGTATGCTTCTCAAGTTTGGTCTCCCTATTATGATGTGCATATTGACAGAATTGAATCTATTCAGCGCAAATTTGTGAGAATAGCTTTATGTCACTTCAATTGGAATGACAGAGTTCGTCTTCCTCCTTATATTGACCGGCTTCAGCTACTAAATATGTCATCACTCTCGAGACGACGTGAGGTTGCTGACGTCGTTTTTGCTCACCAACTACTCACTGGGGTGGTTGATTCCTCCTCACTTTTGGGTTTGATGCAATTTGCTGTTGGTCAATTTTTACCAAGGCATCCTAGATTGTTGCATATTTGCTTTCACCGGACTAACTATGGTATGAGTGAACCGATTTCGCGTCTTGCAAGAGAAGTTAACGAGAATATTGAGGTATTTGACTTCTCTATTGATAAAGTATGTTTGAGACGTAGACTTAACGCTAGTTGACACCAATTTATGTCAGGTTTTGTCTATTTACTGTGCTCTGTTATTAATGTGTTGGTGTAGGGATATTGATGTTTGTTTTGTCCCTTCACTAAATGATGAGCCAAAGGATAAAATGATTTCCATCTTTTATACTTGGAATCGATTTTATGGCATTTCCTTGCATTAAGGAATTCTGATAGTGATAAAATTTAGAAAATAGAGCTCACTTACCCAATCAATAATCCACCTAAAAACGAACATTCTACTTTTAACGGTCTCGGAGATATGAGTCCATATGTACGGCGTACGGCGGGACGGATTTTTTTTTTTCCATTTTTAGGCTAAAACGCGAAAAAAAAAATTTCAAGATAGCAAAGTTTTTTTTTCTTGTGTCGATCACACTACTTTATTATTAGAGTAATAAAGTAAAAGTTATTCAAACATTAAAACTTCGCCCTAATCCTTCTACTACCTCCCATTTAAATTTCTACTATTTAAGAAATTCAAGGATATTATTTTCCCTTCATGCGTATGAAAACTATCGAATTTTAATAAGCGGCTTAACAATCGTCCATCCACTCCTTGTACAACTTCCCATCTAAATGCCTCAACTTCAGAAAAATTCGTTTAATAATTTTCTTGGAAATTTCTAAGGCTTGAAATATGCAATCCAGCACGAAAAATTTACATATCAAGTGCAATAACATATTCAAAAATTGTAAGCCTCCGCCATCTGCTCATTCGTAATCTAGTTCAAGAACGCATAGACGAACAAGCTCAAATTTTGTGCAAATTATTATTGGGCTTTACACCCAATCGTAGTCCTGTTATGTTTGATATTACTCTTGTCGACTGAATCATTACCCTTGTCGTACGAATCTTTTCCTTCTCGGCCGAGCACTGTTAATTGCTTCTATAAAGCATTGTCTCGTCACCTGATTTTATCCGAGTAGTTTTTGTTGCTGAACATTCTGATCGAGTCGCGTAATGTTCGTACAGGTGTTCCTTATATTGCTTGTACGCGCCTATTAATTTGATTTAGTGTTGAGTGGTAGATGATAAGCAAGTAGATCTAACATGAAACAATATGTTTATTCTCTATTTAAATCTCCTGACATCCTCCACCTCTCATTCAAATTGCGAAATCTCACGTAGTACTTACCTAGTATCTATCTAATCTATAAAAGTCAAATTTGGTGCCAAGTATTTTGTTTACAGGGAGATGTGAACAAATTGGATCGATTCTACCACGCCTCCCAAATAAAAGTTTTTCTCGGGAAGTATAAAAATCACTAATCTGAAATTTGAATCGTTTCATTTCCAGTGGCGGTCAGTAAATATTTGGAGTTGATGTTTGTTCGGCAAAATTTTCGACCTTTAATTTTTTTTAAATTTTGCAGTGGTACACTATCAAGTGGTAAATAACTCGAAACTAAATGAAATTGGTCTACGATTGTAGACCGCACTCCAAAAATCGCTTTTAATTGTTGCGCCTAATGAAGAGTTAGGAAATCTAGTCTGAAAGAGAATGCCTAATATAAGGCGAAGGCATACTGAAAGTATTCATCGAAGGCAAAAAGTACAACAAAAATAATCTCTAAAGTCTTCCACTTAAATCCATTTATGGTGTTCATCGATGCGCTACGCCGACGTCCCATATATGTTAAGGTGCCTACGAAATTAAATTTTCACGTGAAGTACTGAAATTCTCTGTTGTACGAGATTTCGATAAATTTTCGAATCTGTATCGCACCGTAGCCGTAGATATGCAATATGGTAGAAAAATTAACTCACCTAAAATCTTCCAACAAGTCGGGCGCAACTTTATTATTCTTGGGACAAGTTGAGGATACGTGGGAAGTCAATATGCAGGTTAGGGTGGAAAGGGAAGACTAAGTGAATGGGGGTTTTAGGGCAGGGCAATATTAAATTAATTAACACTTAACTGCAATTACGATCAATAGCTCCAGTATTTAGTATTACTATTTCATTCGATTATTTATACAAGTTTGAGTTTGTATGTGGAAGGGTGCATTATAAAGGGTGGATTGATGCTAATAATGTTTTAATTTGGTTGCTTGAATCACGTTCAAAACTCGCTGTATAGAATGTTAGTTTCATAGAAGAAGTAAATTCTTTGAAATTCGGTACATTTTGTACGGGAGGGGGTAGATAAGTTTAGGGAATCGTAAAATTTGTGATGCAGCATTATTTCATTTGTTTCGAAAGGTATTCAAACAAAATTTCAAGTTCGTAGCTTTCATTTTGTTGGTTATTAGTTGAAATTGATATTGAAATTGGTCGACATACTTTTGCGTGGGAGGGAGTAAAAGGGCAAGGGAAATTTCAAAACTTTTGATGCATTTTTATTTCAAATATTTTTAAAATTTTCATACACACATACGAAGGGATTTCAAAAATTTCGTGGAATGACAGGGAAGTGGGGTAAAATTAATCAAATTATTATTTTTCCATTTCAATACATTCTTTTTTAAGCCTAAGGCTACCGACACACGACGCGAGTTAATATATATTATCTCGCTTTTCGATATTACTAGTGTCATTATCCTATGCATAATTCGGCATACTTATATCAAAATAGGAAGTTAATATATATTAACTCGCATCGTGTGTCGGTAGCCTAATACATTTATCACATATCCCACAAAGTTTATTTATTCCTTCTAAAAAAATATTTTAGCAAGGCCTTCAAAATAGGACGAAATTGCCGACTTCACATCTTCATTGTAGGTAAATTTTTGTCTCCCGCTTGAGTTCAGGCTCATAATGATGAACCCAAGTTTCGTGTCCAATAATAATTCGAGTCAACATGTCATCCCTGTTCTCGCTAGAAAGATCCAAAAGTCGCGTAAAACCTCAATACGCTGCTTTTTCTGAACCGCTGAGAGCATTCTCGGTACCCATCTTGCCCTGACCCTAAACATGCTGAAATTATCATAGACAATGTTCAGAATGGCTATATCTGTATGTTGTAACCATTTTCGCGAATTGATCTTCGAGAACAAGTTTCTCCACTTTTTCGACGATTTTTCAGGAAATGGCCTCAATCGGCCGGCCCAAGTGTTTACTTTCTTCAATTGACTCTCTGCCTTGCCTGAATAAACTATGCCACTTATAAATCATCGTTTTTCCAGGCCAAGAGTCTCCGTAAACAGATGACATTTCTTCCAAAAGGATTTGTGACGTTTTTCCTAGCTCGGTAAGGAACTTAATATGCTGTCATTAACTCAATTTACCCATAGTTAGCGTTTTTTTCCGATTGACTTGCTGATTCGACGATAACTAAAGTGTTAGTAATTCGATTTGACAGAAACTTTGTATTTATACTTGTATTGAGTGTTAGAACACCTCCAGGTAAAAATATTTCCGCCATTCCTTTTTCATCCCCTCATCCCTTCGTAGTGCAGGTTAGGGCCCTCCTTTGGTGGATAACAGTTCTGGTTCAAATTAATAATTTTTTCTTTAGCTCAAATGGATGTGTGCACTTGCAAAATTTTAACTTTGTATCTTTTATCAGAGCCTTAAAAAAATTAGTGAAAATGTTCGACATTTTCGCCCACCACCTCATTCCCCTAGCACCCTCATTTTAAAAATTATGCTCTAAAATTTAATTTCAACATAATTCCTGTATTGAATTTTAAGACATAACGGTCTACAATTTTGAAAAGTGCACCACATTTAGAATGCTCCCCATTTCCCCCTACTACTGTTATGACCAAATTTTATATTTTTCTTGTATTCCGCTAGTATAGCTTAATATATTGTAGCATATTAGCCCTAGTCCGAAGCGAACGCAACACGAACGAATAGAAGGCGATATAAATAGAGCAAGCGTTCGTGAAACGAGGCAGTGGAGTTGAGACAAAGAAACGAAAGAGTGTGGTTTGGACCCGTCGATGAGTGATTCGTTCGGAGAGTACGAATAATATATTTATAAGCGATAATTTGTGAGTGATTGTAAAGCGAATTAAAATTATTTGAGTCAAATAAAATTTAGCGGTGAACTTAAAAGTGAAATCGTTGTTTTATTTTTACTTGCGCACTTAAATATGTTTATACTCTAGATAAAAGAGAGTATATTGCGTTTGCCTTACCGTTTGTAACGCTAAGAAATAATGTTCGCACAGAGTCGCTAAGGGTACAGAAATATTTGTTGTCGCTCAAAAACCTCGATTCCGACTGATCGTCTGTCCTACCGTCCGTCGGTCTACAACATAACTCTCGAACGCTTTAAGCTTTTATTCTGAAAATTGTATTTTTATGTCCTTTTTGACAAGAAATAAACTTTAGGTTCGTGAACCTACTCCTTCTACCCCCTCCCATACAAATGTCATGAAATTTCGAAATTTTAAGAAATGGAGTTTTCTTCGAAAATATTTAAGCTGTCAGCTTGAAATTTAGTCCAAAGTATAGTCATGTATATATTATTAACATCACAAAATATTGATCCGATTCCCTCACTCCTTTTACCCCCTCCCTTACAAATGCACGATTTTGAAAAAGTCGTTTTTTCGAACTTCATGGAAACTAGCAAAGCTGAAAAAACTAATTTTTATCACAATTAATTTTATTATAGTTGCAATCAGTTTTGAAAGAATTATCAGCTTCACCCCCTCTCATACAGATTTCTCGAAACTTTGAAATTTCAATTGAATTATTTTTCTTCGAAACTGTCAAAGCTTTGAAGCCTTGTGGAAAGTATAATAATAGAAATATCATTGACGACGAAAAATTTTGTTGTGATCCGTATACTCCTGCTACCCTTCCCCATACAAATGCATAATTTTGTTAAATGCATTATATCGATTTCCATTAAAACTAGGAAAAGTGTAAACTCAAAATTTTGTCAGATTTGTTCCGTAATAATTCCAATAAAAATTATCGGCTTCGCTTCACTCCTTCTACCCCCTCCCATACAGATATCTGTATGATAAATTCAAAAAAAGCATTTTTCCTTCGAACATATACTCGTAGGAGCTATCAACTTTGAAAATTAAAAAAAAAAGATAAACATTTTCAAAATTATCTAAAACCTTCCATTTTCTCTGCCACCTCTCATACAAATGCCACAGTTTCACGAAAACTATGTCCAATTTCTTTGAAAATGATGAAAACTTTTGAAGTTTTAAAAAATGTATGAAAGCTACTAACTTTAAATATAGCACGGAACATTGTGCATGCAACGTGTTGTATCATATACAAAAATTACAAACCTCCCCTCTCTGCTTCTACCACCTCCCATATAAAAGCCACTATTACCTATTCGAAAGAATTTGAGATGAAATATTTTCCGGTGCAATAAACTCTTTCCCGTTTCATCTAGATGATATTCTTAGGCTTTATGCCCAATCATAATTCTGTTATGTTTTAAGTTGAAATTACATAGATTAGTGTTTCGCTTTGCACCTCCCACCCCCAACAACGGACCAATAATACTTCCTTTTGGTACACCACATTTTGTTTGCAAAAAAGTTGAATATTGCTCAGTGACTGATACGGCTTGTAGGCGTAATAAGGTATGATTTAATCGAACCCGTTGAAGAAGTAGAAAACTGATAATAGTTTAGTGTATAAGTAAGGATATTGTGATCAACTTTATCAAATGCTTTGGAGAAATCCAACAAAGTAAGTGTGGCTAGGGTGTAGCCTAGTGGGTAGCGTGTTGGTCTTATAATGCGAACGTCGTGAGTTCAGATATCGGTCGGCGCAATATATAATCATCATCAAAACATACCTTGGTCGCCTCAATCTACGAAAATGAAAAATTCGTAGAAAGAGGGTCTGCGAAGGGCTGACAACCCTTCCACAATAAGTAATGAAAAATGTTAATTACCTGAATGTCAGGAGGCCAAAGTCCGATTTGGGATATAGCGCCATTGTGGGAGGAGAAAGTATGGTCACACGATCATTGTCCATTTGCACTCTAATATTGTCAGTGACGTTAAGTAGTGTAGTGATGCAACTATGGTGGGGTCTAAAACCTGATTGGAAATCCGATAGTAGATTATATTGAAGTATTGTAATATTTGGCTATTCATAGTTTTAAAAAACAACTTTAGAAAGATAAGGCAAGATGGCAATCGGTCTGGACTCTTGTTGAGCTGAATTAATAGGTTTCCTTGAAACAGAAATGATTTTAGATGTTTTCCACGCATCAGAAAATGAATGAAGAAAAGTTTTTTTTTTACGTAATATAGTCATCCACTGCTACTCGACAATCTTTAATTTAATTTTAATCAATTTCAATCGCTATAATAACATTAAATCAAATAATCCGCCAGATCTATGTCACCAGTCTCGTTTTACTGAAAGCAATGAAAACTTTTTTAAAATTACACAAATTATCCATTCATGCATTATGGTTTTAAAAAACTTTTATAATCTTTGTGCTTTATCAAATCTACTACACAATTATAATGATTATCCTCAATGATCTGTATCCGGGTGACATTAAACTTAACTTAATTTTAAATAAACTTTCTCTTTCCCGAAACTGTAATTTATTTCACTTTTTCTTTTACTGTTTCTTGGATTATACGAGATGGCTGCCGAGTCTCTAAAAGTATGGCAACCCGTATTTGGAAAAAAATTGAGTCAACTTTTTCACATGCGTATATATCTTGGATTGGTCTACAAATCTTAAGCCGACATTAAACTTATTTCCTTTTCTTTGACCTAATTCAGAAATATCACGAAACTTTTGCAGAAGTATGTTCTAGATGTAATATACATAATACTCGTATATTATGTATGACTTACGTGTCACAGTGCTGTTTTATTATCAGTAGAGCCAGGATGTTGGAAAGAGTTTTGTTTTTGGTATGGGGGACTATTGATTGATTGAAATTCGATAGCTGATCCATTTTCATGTGTCTGCTTATGCATAAAATTATTATTCGGATACTTATAGAAATATAACAAGATAACATAGGTTACATACCCATGTATGTATCTCTTCATCAGTGCCATAGTTATGAATACAGCACCTACTTTGTACTGGATTTAAATGATAACGCCATACTGAATGTGCTCAGGACATTTGTTGCCACGCGATCTTAAGAAAAAACAAAAAAACTTCCAAATCGCAAATACATGTGTAAAAATGTTGACTACGAAAATGTTTCATTTGTGTGACACTTTTGAAAGAGAACGCAGCAAAAAAAAATAATTCGTTAAAGAATCGTTAATGAATTACTTTAACGAGCTATTTGACCGTTAATATCTGCCTGCTTGGGTATACCTTGGTCAGCTCAATCTACAAAAATGAAAAATTCGAAGATAGAGGGCTGTGCGAAGTTCTGACAACCCTTCCATAATATATATTGAAAAATGTTAAGGAACCTGAAGGTCAGAAGGCCAATGCCCGATTTCGGCTGTAGTGCCATTGTAGAAGTTGTAGAAGCGGACTAAATGGACATTGGTTAATAAATTACTTTTAACGATTCATTAATGAATTGAATCAACAAACGAGTATATAAGCAAGTATATACTCGTTATCAGTGAATCATTAATGACTGTTATTCTAATTCGTTAACGAATATTGCTAAAGATTCATAAACGATATTATTTATGAAATATTAACGATATAGTGAAGAATTATTTTGGAATTTTAATGCCAAACAAAAGAAGATCGGAGATGCTTTTTCTGTTCCGTTATTTAAGCCGTTGAACTTTTTACGGATGTGATCACACACAACCACGTACACACTCGAGTACGGTCTTCTGCAAACTAAATCCCTACGCTTTCCATCGTATGCAATGTTTAGAGATATCGATACGAAATAATTTTAGGCAATGTTATTTTCATTGTGAGATGAAAACTTCTTGTAAATAACAACGCAGCAAACAAAATAATTCATTAAAGACTCGTTAATGAATTATATTAACGAGTGTTTTTCATGCATATTGCAGCTCGGTCATGCAAAACGATCGTTTTCCGATCATAAATTTATGAGCGCGCGCTAAAATGTTTGCTGGAATGATCGAAATCGTGTGACTCTTCTCGTTTACACTAATGTTTGGTTTGCCTCAGATCTCGTCGCAGTTTATTTGTCTTGAGTCATTTCATGCTCGTTTTAGTATCGTTATTTACGCGTGTTAAATTGTTTACTGGGAAAGATTTAATTTCTGCGATAATTTTTTATATCTACGGTTGTAGAGAGATGGTCTTCAAAATGACTACTTTGACATTTTTGTCATAGGTTGTTGACGGGATGGTGATATTTTGACAATATTTTTCTCATGGTTACTACTTTTATCGAAGAATTTCAATTGTTATAAATGTTATATTCTTATGTTGAATTCAACATGATATAAAGCAGTATTGATTGAATTCGTATCCCAAAAGGCGACAAGCGGACAGTACACATGGATGAATTCAATTGCTCCAAATGTAACACGAATTGCAGTACTGGCTATTTAACAAGTTATAATGCTGGATGCTCACTTAAACCACCGCTATATTTATACTCCACATAACAATGCAAATTTCTTATTTATGGTATACGTATACATTTCGTCCTTAAACTGCTTTATTCAAAGATTTCTTTCAATTTCACTAATGCTCTCAAATTTGTTTTAACTGCCATGAAATCTTTATTTCTCTCCCTCTCCCCAACTCCCCTCGTATAATCATGAAATTGAAAGAAAAGTCCTTTTGCGAAATAATTTCTTTTATGTTCTCGGAAACAATGCCAAATCTTAAAGACGAAAAGTTTCAAATGAATCTTTTCCATATCGATTGTCATCATGCTGCGAAAAATATTAAATATGTCCACAGCAGAATTACCATGGTCGTAAATAAATGGTAAGTTGGTTTTTTTTATTGCATTTCAAAGAAAATGTAATTTTAAACAATTGGTTCTTGATAAATCGTAAATTGTAATAAATTGTAAAATCAAAAACAAGCAATGATTTGTATTCTTTCGATTTAATCTAATTGGCTCTAGTTTTCTTGGAAATCATTGTTTGCCCTCTCGACTTTCTTTGTCATTTTAATCCCTTATACTGTTTTTTTTCTTTGTGCATTTTTTTCTATTTCATACAAAAGATTTTCCAATTGAAGTGTCCCATCTTTGACAGTTGCTGACAGCCATATTTGAAAGTATGCATCTGTCAAATTTGACAGTTTCAAAGCCATCTACAGTTCAAGTTGAGTAGCTTCATGCGAAGTTCTTCAATGGTTGGAGTCATACAGCTGCATGCAAATTCGCTCGCTTTTGTATGGAGTATACACTGCGGGTACCGTAAAAACTTCTTTTACTGATCAAAGTAGCCTTAAAGATAGTTAAGTGTTTTTCAAATACTTTATTTATGTTGCTCGTCATAAAAATATAATTCGTTAATATCAGTGCAATAGATATTTAATTGAAATGTCGGCTTCTCGGATCGAAGAGAATTCGTCCTTCAAATTGTGCGAAGTCGCTCGATTTATTTTCACACATAAACTGAAGGATTTTAGTTTTTTACGAAAAAGTATGGATTCGCGTAATATTTCTGCGTGTGTTTTTTTTTTCTCGGTAATTTACGTTGTTACTACAAAAATATAAAATAATGATACAGATGGTCTTATGCAATGATGATTTCTATGTTTATTAAGAATCGGCAACGCGTCGTATGATGTAGGGTGTAGCCTAGTGGGTAGCGTATTGGTCTACAATGTGAAGGTCTTGAGTACAAATCCCGGTCGACGCATAATTCCAGCACACTGTGAGTGAAGCCAGTTCTTTCCCCAATTCTTCTCTTAATTCGCCATATAATTTCAATTAAACACAACTTTTGTTTGATGATGCAATGGGCCCATATCGAGCCTTGGCCTCGCGGATGCACCTCCTCCAGTTGTCTCGATCCAACGACCGCGTCCTCCAGTTTGAAAAATCGAGAAGCGATCAGCAATCTGCGTCGACTGAATCCTCGCAACGCTTTCGTGCCTTCGTCTGCTGTCGGTTGCCTTGAGCTTTGCCTTAAACACTCGTTTTGGAATTCGTTCCTCAAGTATTTACTCCATATGACCAGCTCATTGAAGCTTGCGGAGTTTGATCACTGGTGGGTTGTCAAACAGTTGGATTCAGCTCATGCTTGTAACGAATTACCAGCATCTCCTTCCTTAACTGCTCCGTACATCTTCCGAAGAATTTTTCACTCACGCCTGTCGATTAGATTCTCCAACACCCGTGTATCTTCTGGGCGTCTCGCCTGAGCCGCTGATAGTTGCCCTCTCCAGCTAGTGTTCATCTTTCAAGAAACAATCGATACGCTTCGTTTTTCTTGGTAATCATTTCTTGGATAGGCATCCAAGAACCAGTCATTTCGTTTTCTCCGCTCTAAATGTCATAAAGGAGCTTCAGCTGCGCGCTGAATACTATCCTTACTGTTTCAACACATGTGGTCAATATTTTCCTCAAGCTCAGCCTGCTGCAATCATTAGGTTTAGGCTTAGGTTGTAGGAGGGTGGTTGCACAGAACCACAAGCACTGAGGCCATCTAGTTGGGCCCATTGTACTCCCCTATTGTTATAAGTTGGAAGTCACTCCTCTTGCTCTAACCACTTGGTTCGGTTTGCGAACCTTAACAGGCTCGAATGTTGGACGCCTCTGAGGTTGTCTAGTTCTGAGAAGAATCTAGAGCCTAAACAAAGAGATTTGCGGACAGTGACAAAGATAATGTTCGATAGATTCTTCGTCTTCCTCGCAACCTTTACACAAGTTGTCGCTCGCGATCCGCATCCTAAATGCGTGCAGACTTAGCAAGCAGTGGCCTGTGGTCAGGCCGACAATAGTTTGGATACTATAGCGACTACGTTGTAACAGCTGAGCTGTAATATTTTTGTTCGGTTCTTCCCAAAAGGGTTTGGCAATTCTACATCTTTCCAGCTGCCGCCACCCCGCAAAGAAAGAATCCGAAATAGTCTGTTTGAAGCTAGTCTTCAGCACTGTTGGTGCTACATCGACTGACTTCCTAGTGGAATTGATGTTTGCAGATCCTTGCCGTGCAAGCGTATCTGCCTCCTCGTTACCTAGCAGGTCACTATGACCCGGTAACCAAATTAGAAAAACTTCCGTTATGGCCGCTAGGCGATTTAAATTGTGTCTACAAATGGACACTAGTTTGGATGTAGTCCTGTAGGATTGGAGTGCCTGAAGCGCAGCCCTACTGTCCGAGAAAATGTAACAATTTCCGAGACTGTTCTGCATATCAAGAATAATTTTTGTACACTCGTTAATGGCTAATACTTCTGCTTGGAACACTGTCGCGTGTTCTGGAAGATGAAATGAAGTTTGGATGTCAAGGTCGTGGGAATAAATCCCTGCCCCTGTCCCCTGGCTAGTTTTAGATCCGTCCGTATAAAGATGAGAACCTATACAGGTGTAGAGTATCGTATTTGTTGCCCATTCGTTTCGTTCAGGAAACTTATTGTGAGACTTCCGTTTCTGAACCTGCGGTTGGTTCATGCAATCATACTCGCGGTCTAAAAGGGAGTTTGCGTTTCTAAGGACGTTTAGAATTTTTCCATGACCAATTTGTGGCGCTGACCACGATTGCTGCAATCATTAACTTCGCTTCGTTTCTTGGAGAGCGCGCATGCTGATGTTGTTACGAGACATCTCCTGAAGAAGTTTCCGCAGTGCGTTCGATGAAGTGATCTCATATTTCAAGATCCAAAAGAATAGTCCATTTTCCGTTGCCGTAGTCGTTTCCGTTTGATTCGCCCAAACCGAGGCTGTAATCTGGGTTTCTGGACCCGCGATTTTTTTTCCAGGCAGACGTTATCAGCGTTTCACTCAATTCCTAACATGAAGGGCCAGTCTGGATGGGAGTTCCGATTAAAAGCACAGAACACTCGTCTTCACCCTTCTCCGTGTGCGGTTTTGAACAAAATACCCGGTGGACAACGCGAGGAGGTGGAGATAGCATTCAGTAGCAGAACTATTTCTGTTATTTAAAGTGGCCTTTTCACAGGATTTATGCTACGTCATGTACTTGATGGTGTTACCCAGAACCAGATGGACCATTTGGCTATAAATCGCCGATGAAGAAGATGTTTCCTCGATGTGCGAGCGAAACGTGGAGCTAACGTGGGAAGCGATCACTACTTGATGATTGCTTGCTTGAGATTGTGTACAGCAGCTATCCGACGACCACAAATTCTTCAAATGAAGCGCAACCCTACTGTGAATAGACTTAGAGACCCCAACAAAAAGTGCGAGTATACCACCATTCTACGCGAAAAGTCATCCACAATGGGCGGATATGAAATTCGCACACTGGACGCCAATTGGGATGCAGCCAGAAACACGTTTCTAACTAGTATTGGAGAATCCCTGGAATATATGCAAAGCGGTCAGAAACCCTGGATGTCGCAGGACACATGGGACAAGGTTGGCGGTCTGAAAAAAGCCAATTTGGCAATCATCTCTCAACCCGATGTCAACCAACAAACGCCCAACCTGAGGCAGAACTACCGCGACGCTCATATACAGCTTAAAAAGGCTGTTAGACGAGACGAGAGAAAGGCCATTGAAGGTCTGGTCAATAAGACAAAATCTGCGGCTTTCCTTGGAGATATGGGTTCACTATTTAGAATCATGAAACAGTTGACGAACAGTAATTTCACCACCAACGACCTGGTAAAATATGTCACCGGAACTCTCCATAATACGAGTGAACACCAGTTGCGGCGATGGGAGGAATACTTCTCTGATATTTTAAACATCTCGTCAGAGAATGATATTCCAGAAACATAGCAACAACCAAACATCCAACCGCAACAATCTATTAGGAACGATCCCCCAGGTAAGGAAGAGATAGTTTCCGCCATTCGGTCAATCCCGGGAAGGAAAGCCCCGGGTATAGGGGGATTACCAACCAAACTCCTCAAAGCGGACCCAGAAATAACAGCCGATATACTCCTCACACTCTTTACTAAGGTGTGGAATGAAGAAAGATATCCGACTGAATGGAAGGAGGGCATCATTGTGAAAATTCCGAAGAAGGGCGACCTTCGCGATTGTGGCAATCTGCGTGGTGTATGTCTACTTACTGCCGTATCGAAAATCATGGCTAAGATAATTCTCAATAGGATTAGTGATGTTGTGGAGAACACTTTCCAAGTCTATCAGGCTGGATTCCGTAAAGAGTCGTCTTGTGCCGACCATACAAATACCCTACGGATAATATTGGACCAGTCGAAATGGGTTCGCCACCACTTCTCATGTTTGTGGACTTCGTGAAGACTTTCGACAGCGTTAAGCGAGATTACATATGGAATGCTTTGCGTAGGAGAGGTATTCCAGAAAAAGTCATAGCTATGATTAAAGAATCCTATGAAAATGCAAGGTGTCGAGTCTTGCATAGAGGAGAGCTGTCCAAGAGCTTCCCCGTTCGAACGGGTGTCAGACAGGCTGCATATTATCACTAGCCCTGTTTCTGATAAGAAATGACATTTTGAAAGCTGCACTGGAAGGTGGGGAAGGTAAAGGTCTATTTAACATCTTAAACCACCTTGATCATGCTGATCACGTGTGTTTGCTTGCACATAACCGTTCTGACGTAGAGTCAAATGTTCGCTCGTTGCATTCTAAATGCAAAGAGGCGGCACTGAAAATAAATCTGCATAAAACTAAGTACATGCACATGGGTTCGAATGCAATCGCACCGATTGTTCTTAACGGACAAGAGGTTGAAGAGGTGCAAGATTTTTGCTATCTCGGAAGCATTGTCAGCCTGGACGACGAAGCCGAAAAGAATATTGAGGCTCGGCTAAATAAAGCTTGTCAGGCCTTTGGTATCCTTTTCCCTTTCTGGAGGTTAAGAGAGATCTCTCTTTGAACGAAGCTACGAGTTTTTGACGCATGCGTCAAATACGTGTTGTTAAATGTTTGCACAACGTGGAAAGTGACTTACCAAGAAACCACAGGCTTTCGTGAACCAATGCCTCCGACGCATTTTAGGAATATTCTCCAACGACGAACTTTGGAGTATAACTGGCGAGACTAAAAAGGCGGAAGTGGCAGTGGATCGGTCATACTTTGAGTAAACCAGAGCGAAACATCGCCCAACAGGCTGTGGATTATAGTCCTCAAGGAATTTGGTTTTGATTCGAATACTCGTTCTACCCGATTTTCATTCAAACTAGGAAAAGTACAAACATTAAATTTTGCCACAATTTGTCCCTTATTAATTGCAATAAATGCTAAGAAAAATATAAACTTCACTTCACTCCTTCTATTACCTCCCATACAATTTTTTGCATTGGGAATTCAAGAAAAGTATTTCTCCTTCGATGAGAGCCATCGGCTTTAAAATTGTAACAAAGCAAAAATTGTTCAATTTGCTTGAAAATTATGAAAGTTACAAACTTTAAATTTGGGCTTTACGCCCAATCATAATTCTGTTATGTTTTTCAGTTCGTACTCACTATAAGATGAAAATTATTTTTTTGGATGGGTCGTGTTTACTCCACTGAAAATACAGCCCAAAGAAATTCCAAACAAAATATTTTAGGAGCCCGATTGAATTTTTTTCCTGGGGTCCAAAAATCCTATGTAGAGGGCTAACCAAAGTTTTGAAATTTAATTCACATCGAAAACTAAATTAGAGAATGAATGGATTCAATTGCTAATTTTGAAATTGAACCAAAAACACTTCTGTTTCCGCAATGCTCCAAACTACAAAAACTCCGTATCTAATGTTAGAACGCGAGAGACTATCCGAAAGTACCAATTTAAACACTAGAATTGTAATATTTAGCACACTAAAGAAGAAGAATAGATGTACATAAGAGCCTTAAGTACCTGGTCTAAGCACATAAGCCGCAAAGAATTGATACATTAAAGACCTGCATTACCCAAGCCATGAATGAAATTAAGCCCGATTTATTCGAGCGCGTTCTGAAAAATATGACCTCAACTTTGCATAAAGTGCAAATCTTTCATAACTTTGGTCTTTTCTAA
Source organism: Chorisops tibialis (assembly GCA_963669355.1). Lineage (NCBI taxonomy): Eukaryota > Metazoa > Arthropoda > Insecta > Diptera > Stratiomyidae > Chorisops > Chorisops tibialis. The sequence goes on along the minus strand of OY770262.1, from coordinate 23,921,149 downwards.
AAGAATTTTTAGGTAAGAAAGTACATACATATCTGAAAAAAATGAAATATTCAATTTTGTCGCTTACAAAAACCGAAAAAAACGTTTAGAGAACGCAGTCTACAATTCTATCCAAAATATCCTTTTATAATAAATTTAATCAGCATTCCGAACAGTGAGTTCTCTACATCTGAATTCGAATATCATACTAAGAAGGAACAGAAAATAAAAACATTTCTTTGAAATTCAAACGTTTATGCAAATAAATATATGAAATGGTTTAGTTGTATTCTATATAAAGTCTGCTTGTATATTTTATTCATACATTATCCTGCCCGTATGTACCTAAACTTCCCGCACTAACGTTTACCGACTATTTTAAAACGTAAACTTGAAGGTTGATCCTCTTTCAAATTACCGACTCCCCTTGTCAAACAATATTATCACGGTTTCGACACATTCTTTGTACTTAAATAATAAAATGTTGTCGCTAAAGGAACTTTTCTACTGAAAAAAAAATCCTGCTTTGCTGCGGCTAAAAATGTAATACTTTCAAAAAAAATTCGATACGTGGTGAATAAATTTGTATGGAAACTTTTCAATTTTTTTTTTGTTAAATGTATTTACTAAATAACGAATAAGCCTTTCTGCTTTATGATATGGAACTTTGAAATTAAATTTTGTGGTTATGCTGAAGACGTGATTTGAAAAAATGTTAAGCCGTGGAAATAGCCTATGTAGTAGCGGGTCGATCTAAAGTGTATAAGTGGAGATGAGTTCAAATCCTTATCAGTACATAATTCATGACTAACAAAATCGAATCGAACTTATAATAGTCCAAGAGCCCTAGAACAAAAAATAACAATGGAAAGCGACAAGGATACATGTGTATATAATATTAGACCGTGGTGTAACTAAATCGAAGGATGAAAAATAAATTTCCAAATCCGGTTCTAAACGGATCCTGTGTATTGGAACGAAAAAATTATTCGAGCATATCGACACAAACTTTGTGTCATTTTAAAGCACCTCTCCACGAATATATAATTTTTTCTAGTTGCAAACTGTTTTGTAAAAATTTTACGCAATATTTTATTAAATTTAAAATACTTATTTTCCGTTTTTGTGTCAAATGCAACAAATTATTATGACTCAAATAATATTTGTATGAAGTGTTCAGCAAGATCTTTTCAATGATATCAAGTTTGTGTCTGTATATTCAAAATATTTTGGCACCGGTTTTGGAAATTCATTTTTCGTCCTTCGTCTTAGTTACACGGCGTTCTATCATTAATAGCACTTTATATTCCTGTCACTTTCCGTTGTTATTTTTTGCGCTACGGCTCTTGCTCTATAATGTTTTGTAAGGTGTAAAGTAAGTAAGTAAAAATTCGTAAATAGAGGGCTGTGCCAAGGGCTAACAACCTTTCCACAATAAATAATGCAATTTGGGCTGTGGAATTGTGGAATAAATAATGAATGAAATAATAATGAAAAACTGTGCATATATTTGAAGTCTCTTACATTGCTAAGTTTTGCCGAGATAATTTCGTCGGTACCAGTGGTGCAAGGGGGAAATTCGCCTGCCACGCTGGAGACCCGGGTTCAGTTCCCGGCCGATATTCCTTTTTACGAACATTTTTTTCATGATTTGACTACAGTGAAAATATCATAATTTCAATGCATGAGATCAAAATAAAATCGACTTTTTTAGTTCGAAACTAACGACATGATGTCTAGAACTGAATCTATTTGAATCTAATTAAAGTAGATTCAAAAATTGTAGCGAGTCAAGTACATCAGCATCGGTGGTTGTGTGGTGAAATGTTCACCTGCCACACGGACTCGATTTTCGGCCGAGATTTTTTTTTTAAATATTTGTATACTCTAGATGAAATCTGAGAGTATTATAAGTTTGCCACAAAGTTTGTAACGCTAAGAAATAAGGCTCGGAGAAAAAAATGAATGATACAGAAGTTCATATAATCACTCAAAAATCGCAAAACCGGATGTCCGTGTCTAGCTTGAGAACGCGTTGATCTAGAAAGTTCAAATTTTGTACAAGTCGTTTTTGACAAAAAAGTAAGGACAAGTTCGTGAACGGGCCAAATCGCTCCACCCATTCTACACCCTCCCATACAAAATGACACAATTGCGCAATTTGACAATAAACGGTTTTGCTCGAAAAGTATAAAAGATATTGGTCTCAAATTTGGAAAAAATTACTTTTATGATGATATCAATCTACTATATATTTATGCGTGTCCTCTCCCTCCTTCTAACACCTCCCATACAAACTGTACTTTTTCATGAAATACTCTAAACCAATTTACTCAGTGCGTATAAAATTTAACGAGCTGGAATTGTGCACTAAATATTTATTTGGAATTATTAGTAAGACCAAAAAAAATAGACATTTAGTTTCAACCCTTCTACCCCCTCCATTACAAAATAACACAATTTCGCAATTCGACAATAAACGGATTTTTTCATAAAGCATGAGAGCTATTGATCTGAAATATGGAATATATTACTTTTATAATAATTTCAACCTGCTGAAAATTAGTTGAGTCATGTCCTTCCTTCCATGACCTCCCATACAAACTGCACTTTTTTGTCAAATACTCTAAATAAATTTACTCAGTACGTATGAAATTTATCGAGCTAAAATTATGCACTAAATAATTATTTACAATTATTAGACCAAAAAAATTTGGCGATTAGCTTCACTCCTTCTACCCCCTTCCATACAATTTGACACAATTCAACAACTTTACAAAAAGTGGATTTTCCTGGAAATTTTTAATGCTACTGATCTGCAATTTAAAATATGTCAATTAAATGATGTTTACAGTTATTTCTAAAAATTCATTAATAAATTCACACTCCTTCTACCACCTCCCATACAAACTGTACAATTTCACTAAGTCCAATACACTAATTTTCTCAGTACCTATTCAATTTTTGAATCCTAAATTTTGTATAAGACATTTTGATAGCAACCTTAGCGTGTTGTGAAAAAATTAGTTCAATATCGTCACCCCCTCTACCACTTCCCCTGCAAAATTTCTTAAAATAAAAAAAAATCTCTTTTATCTAGAGTATCGCACGATTGGGCTTGACGCCCAGTCGTAGTCCTTTTATGTTTTTTTAGCATTTTCACATGGACAACTCTATGTCGCTATGACATGAGTCCAAACACAAGAAGATTTACTTGGTAACTTATAACCAAGAAGATTTGAAGCTGCTTAAAAATGAAGCCAATTGGAAATTCAAAAATGTCGTCTATATAAAACATCGTTTTCTTTTATTACATTACAAAGATCTTAAATTTTGGACTGATATTGGGCAATCAGGAGTGTTTGAAGGGACCGGAAATAATTAAAAATTAATTATATTTATATTTTAATAAATAAACAAATATCTCTACATAAACGGAGAAATTATTTTTACTTAATTATTTTTTGATTTATTCAGTAATAACAATAAGGTGGGCCTTAAAAAATGTCCTTCCTTTTGGTATAAAATATGCGTGCGAAGCACGGGTGCATGTGCTTGTTGTAGAATAATAAAAGGTAATATTAGTTTTATGCAAATTTATAAATATCATTGAAAAAAATAGTAGAATTCTTTAGTAAAGAAGGAAACCAAGGTTTAAATTTTATGCCAAATATTGTGTGCTGTGACTGCTTTCTGGATCCAATCGATTGTGTCTGGGTTCCCAGAATCTAGTAGTTCATTCAAACGCAGGCCGAGAATAAGATATGTGATCTGGGGCACGATGTCAATTGATGTTATACCGTAAGTGTAGTTTCAGACGTCGAACACTTATCGGGTAGTGTGCGATCGAAATAGGGTAAGATGGTGAACAATGGTTTACCCAGTCGTTTTCCGTCTAGTTTTATTCCTTCATCTATTGATATCGCGATATGATAAGTCGGGCGATGCAATAGGAGACGTCAGTGTAGAGCTCTGCTTGGTGTTCGCTAAGATTGGCGCAGTGAAGCGAAAGGCGCTTGATGGGGCTTCTTCTTTTTTGTATACAGCCATCCTATCTCCTAGTAACGCTCAAAGTAGTCGGCTTTAATATTAGCCTCGTACAATGGATTGAAAGTTTCTTATATGAATGCACCATTCAAGCCGTATTGGATAGCATGGCATCTTCCCCATTTGCCATAGATTCCGAAGTCCCCCAAGGCTCTGTTTTATCACCCTCACTCTTTCTTATTTTTATCAATTACCTTCTGTCGTCAACGCTCAACCCGATACATTACATTGCAGATGACAGTACTCTGGAAAACATCTATGAACTCGACTCGATTACTAACGCTCACCGTGTCCCGGTAGCATCTAGACATGCTTAACTACTTGGATCATTGAACTCTGACCTGAACCTAATATTGGAATTTGCAGGATTTATTTATTATTATTTATTTATATTAGGGGAACACGTGAGAGCACTGCGGCCTTTTTTGGCCTATTGTGCAATTATTGCCCCTATACCCTACCATAACTCAATAGCTTTAGCTAATTTGAGTATCTGTAAGGGAGCCATGTTGGCTAGTTCCTCGGTGGAAATGAAACCTTTCCGCAGAAGATTATGCCTTTTCCTTGCCACTGCTTCACAGTGGCATAGGATATATATTGTCGTTTCTGAGTCTTCGAGACAGAGACGGCAGATGTCAGTTTCAGCTAAGCCCATATTATTGAGGTGGTGGTTCACTCCACTGTGCCCCGTCATTAGGCCAATTAGAGTACTAAAGTCGCTCTTTCTGAATTTTAGGATATCTTCCACTTTGTTTTTTTGTTTTATGATTAGTTTTTTTGAGGTTGATAAGCCTAGAAGTCTATTCCAGTAGATTTTGTGTTCTTGTTCAACCCACTTCTCAAGTGTCGAGCTTTGATACCCTTTTGGTTTTCTGCAGAATGGCTCTGGACCAATAAAGTTTGTTTCTGCGCCGTTTTTTGCAAGGCGATCAGCCTCTTCATTTCTCTCAATTCCCATGTGTCCTGGTGCCCAGATTAAGGTTACATCATACCTTGTCCCCAGGATGATTAGGTTTTGAAGGCATTCCCATACTATTTTCGATCCGTGTTTAATGGATGCTAGAGCTTTGAGAACCGCCTGACTATCCGATAGGATATAAATGGATTTATTGCGATGAGCTCTCCTTATATTTTCTTGGATACATAGCTCCATTGCAATTAGTTCGGCCTGGAAGATTGTGACTTCTTTACCCAGTGGTTTTGACACTGAGAAGTTAGAACCTTTGACTCCGGCTCCTGTCCCCTCAGAGGTGCGAGAGCCATCTGTATACCAGATGATTGATCCCTCTACTATTTCTGGAAGCATGGATTGCCAGTCCTTGCGTTCTCTGATTATAACTTTGAAGGGAGTTTCAAAGTTGAATTTTGTCGGCATCGCGTCCGATAGTGTGGAAGTTATAACCTCTATTTTTGGGTTTCTTAGGATTTTGAGATGGCCTCTAAAATCCCCTGGTTTGTACTTGTTTTCCCTCTGTATGCGTAACACCCCTTTGATAGCTTCCTTTTTTATTTGTAGATGTATCGGAGGGATGTTAAGGAACATTTCCATTGCCGCTGTGGGACAGGTTTTCATAGCTCCTGTGATACCAAGACAAGCTCAGAATTTGCAGGATAAATAGAATAGAGTTCAATACCTCAAAAATACCGGCCTGTCATCTTTCCCTTAAAGTGATGTTCCAGCGTCGGTCTCTAATGTAACCTTCGGTGGTATTCAACTAGACTCTTCCGAATTCACTGCTTGGCATTAAAATGAATACCCATCTTAATTGGAATCAGCACATACTCGACGTAGCACTTGGTGCTTCCAAATGCCTAGGAGTTCTCCGAAGATGTAAATATTTTACTCCCAGTGACCTAGCAAATATATACAAGGCCTGCATTAGACCACACCTCGAGTACAATTCGCATTCATGGGCTGGGGTATCCAAAACGAAACTTGCGATGCCCGACCGTGTCAAGAGATAGGCGTTCCGACTAATTGAAGATGAAGCCAACACCGTTTCTGTAGACTCCCTAGATCATCGCAGGAATGTCGGAGTACTATGCATTTACTACCGCTACACTCATGGTAAATGCAGTGCGGAACTTGCTACACTTATCCCACCTCTGTATACATTTCCTAGAAATAATCGCCTAGCTTCAAGCCCACACGAGTTTACTGTGAAGCTTTCAACTTCCCGTACAGTGTAATATAGGCAGTCATTCATACCCCGAACTTCTAAGCTTTGGAAACATTGCCAGAAGCTGTGTTCCCATTGTCATACGACCTTTGACGTTTCGAACTCATTTTAATCCCGTTTAACCTTTTTTCTCTTACTGACATGACTGCATAAATTGCATTAAAGAGTGACCTTCTAAATTGTGTTCGACCAAAAATAAAATTTTTTTATTTACATCCTCACAGTCGAATGGTAGTAAAGACAAGTGTCGGTCTCTTATTATTAGAGAGATGCAGGTTATGCCAAACTAAAGTTTTTTTGAGGGGTGGTCCATTTTACTGATTCTATCTCGTTTTTTAATAGTGGTGTGTGATGTTGTGGAAGCTTGCTAGTATGATGGCTCTGGTAGCGACAAGTTTTCGCATTTGGCTTGTATCCAGCTTTCATTTGAAGAGCTGAGAATTGTATCGGTCACAATGCACCAATGGTTGTGCAGAAGCATTCGTTTACTGCTGCTTCTAATTTGCGAATATTATCAGTAGATGTCCAGGGATATAAAGCTATTCCATGCTGAAGTGCTGTGTCTATGTGTGGTCCTTTCTTGCGCAAGCAGATCATTTTGAGATCGTTATGTTTATGCTTTAGACCCTTGACAGTTTCGTTGTTTGGTTCCATATCATATTTTTGGTAGACATAATGCCCAAAATAGACCTCTCCTTTCGAAGTTGAACTTGAAGGTCACGTAGGCAGATATCCCTGGCAATACACTTATGTTTTCTGCCAACAAGAAATGCTTCAATTTTAGTTAATGGTATTTTCGCTCCTATATATTTATTGTCCCGAAGGATCTTATTTGTGGTGTGATGGTTTCCTGATGCTATTGTGTAGGTATTAGCCGCGTATATAGTGATGTAGTCAAGTTTGTATCGATTAGAGTTAGTAGTGATCAGATCGTTCACATAGATGTTGTACACTACCACCGAAACTGGCGATCCCTGAGGTGTACCATTATCTACTCTGATGTAAGTTGACGTAAAACCTACGATCTTAGCTACGATTCTGCGACCAGAAGAAATGCTTTTAGAGATCATCAGTTGTAGAATGGCTGGGTTGACTATAACCCTGTCAAATACCTTTTCAACATCAACTGATAATACAACACTTTACAATTTTTTCTCGAGGTTGGATGTTCAATCTGGTGAACAATTGTATGGCGTTCCCTATCAAGTCGTAAACCGTGTTGCGCGTCATTCAAATACAGTCAACCAGCATATATTTTTTGAATTATTTTCTTATATATGTATGTATGTAGTTTTGAAAGGACTGGGATTAATAATACGGATCTGTAGCCTTCAAAGGAGGGAGCACTTTTTAGTCTTTGTGAATTGGCCTTAGTTCAGCCAATTTCCAGTCGTGAAGAAAGTGTCCTGTGGCAATGATATTATTGTAGAGATCAAGGATCTGCAGCTAGAGTTGAGTCGATGCCTTTTCGCGACGTATAGCTAATTTGATCTATCCCAGGAACAGTTCCTTTGTAGCTGTGTACGGAAACTATTAGCTTTATTAGACGACGCATCATTCCAGCACACTGCCTGCTTGAGTATACCGTAGTTACCTTAATCTACGAAAAAGGAAAATTAGTAGATAGAGAGTTGTGCAATGGGCTAACAACCCTTTCACAATGACAATTTAAATGTTAAGGAACCTGAAGGTCATGAGGCCAAGACACGATTTGGGTTGTAGTGCCATTGTAGAGAGAGTGTTATTCTGTCAGCTAGACAGTGATGCATATTGGCAAGGCTGGGAAGATTCGAACCTTTCGTCTCATTTTTTGCGTAAATTATTCTGCAGTGTTGTTGGCACTATAATTTGACCAATTTTTCGCAAATATATTGGCTATGTCTTCCTGATTGGAAATTAGGATTCCATCTTGTTGAATCTATGGAAAATTTGATAACGAGCTATTCCCTTTTGAAAATTTATTCTTGCTCCAGAGCGGGATTCACCGGATTAACGAAGTCTTCCCAAGATTTTCGTTGATTCCCTTCTATCGATGCAAAAGTTTAAAGGGACCGTCAAAAGTGTAGGAGGTATTCACCACCAAATAATCAATATCTTGGGCGGCTTCGATGTTTTAAAGGGTGATCACTGCACATCTGTCTGACTTGCTGACTTGCTCTACCACTTAAAGCTCTTTTAATAGATTTAAGTTTAATTTTGCTAAGAATAAATAATGTTAACCAAATGCAAGAACTAGAAAATGAAAGATAAAATTCTAGTTACATTGTCGCAATGTGGTAATTGCGAAGAGGAAGGGGAATTGGTGTCACTCTAAGTTAAACTCCATGTGTTTCAAAGAAATCGGGACCATTTTTTTATTTGGATATACATACATATAGCCATGACTATAATTGAATCTTAAAATTTAGTATGAAATTTACTTAATTACGAAATCAGCAGAAGAGATTCATTTCATTATTAATAAATTATCAAATTGAAAATATCCCTTAAATTCTCTGTCATATTTAATGGCTTGAAAATCCGAAAAAGCTAAGCTGAAACCAAGAACAAGCAAGATATCGTCGTCCCAAACCAAGCAGTAAATTCCAGACCGAAAGTGTCCTGTAGTCGTGACTATACCAGAAAGTTTGGACGGGGTTTTTCCCAGAGATTATAGTCGCATGAGTTTACAACAAGAGAATCCTGTTATCGCGCAAGCTATATAATACATAAATTTTAATGACTCAGAATGAATCAGAAAGAAATTACTTCCTTGTTGAGAACTCGCAAATGCGATCCACGTTCTTGGCACTTGTTCTCAGGCTTATCATGAAATTTCACACATTTGCGCCTGGGTGGGTGTGTGCCATAAATCAGAAACGATACTATTCTCTACATATTCGAATTCTTGGCTTCGCAATTCCAATTTTTATTTTTATGGCCATACGAAAAATGGTGTATCCACTGCTAACACATTGTGGTAAAGTTCGATGAATCGACGAAATCAGAAGATTCTCAGGGGACACAGAAAATTCCCAGTTAACCTGATTTATATTGTGATGCCCATTCAACGGACTATATAGTTCAATTGTGAATAAAAGGACCTAAATATGAAGATATTATGGAAATTCGAACAGAAGTTATGCTCAACGAAAATTGAGAATACTGGACAACCTTTGTAATGTGCATAGTTACTCGTATGGTATCTTGAACTTTACACTTGGTTGCATTTGGCATTCAGCTAGTTGGGGGCATCGTAATTCCTTTGTCCTTAATAAGGGTTTTAGAACGTAATTTGTGAAATGTTTCCTGCAATCCGATCCAATTTGCAGAAATATTACTTTAAAATTTTTGGACCTTCATTCCATAATGTTGGAGTCGGTAAGTTTTTGTTTTGGGAATTTCTCTGGAGATTTAAGAAGGCTGTTGTGCGTACCATGATTTTGTTTTATTTATTTATTTATTTATTTTTTTGTGGTAAATAGTTCAACTCAAAGTGTGCAATTAATTAGTTATAAGTCAGCTTGTGGGCTCGGTCCTTGAAGTCCTGTGGATATTTAACAATAATAGATAAACAATTAGAGCTGACATTTCACATTACTTTCGAGTACAGTGGAAGACCGCGAATATCTAATGAATGACTAGGGTTAACATGCAACAAAACTTAATGTCCAATTAGAGCAGTATTGTCTTCAAAACTTTTAAATGCGTATCGCCAAACTGTGACTTTTGTATGGAAGGTGGCAAAAGGCGCTGGGGGATTTCAACGATTTCTGCAGAGTTAGCTAAGATCGACATAGAAATAATATGATTTAAATTTCAGATCAGCTACCTTTTTACTTTGCAAGAAAACCAACATATTGTTAAGAGCTAGGGGTTCACCGGGTTTTCAAGTAAAAACACAATTCGTTCTTAAAAAAAGTGATAATTTATTTATTTGCACTTTAATTCAATTTCCCGCTTAATTCGCCATATAGTCAATACCGCCGCGTACTTTTCTATCGCTGGTTCGCGCCTTCGTAATAAAAATCACTAACTGGGTTTCTCGCTGAAAGCTTTTGTGCTTTTATACATCTCTTCTCACACTCATTAGTGTTCTCCTTCGGTGTGTATGTGTGAACTATACTGGAAAGCTCTAGATCTTTAATTGTGGCTTCCTACATAGTGGAGTATACTGTTCTACATAATTCTTGTCGATTCGAGAGAGATCGAGCGGCGGGGCTGCTAGGTCTACATGTAACAATATTATGAAGTTGTGTGAAAGTCTAACTTGGAATAATAATGATAGCGTGAAACTAATATCATCTAATATAAAAATTTTCAAAGAGCACGTGCTAGTTGCCAGAAGTAACATTGACTTTTAGACCGATCCGAATATCTCATTCTGCTCTATTGGCTTCCAGACTGATTCCAACACATTCAAATCACAAGCAGCAGAAATGAAACTCGAAACGAGCACGAAAAGAAGTAAGAACAATCAACGGGATGCTGCTAAATCTACTAAAGACGTTCATCCTCAGTCGAATCTACATGTTGATGACAACGGTACGTTCCGGTCAAGTGATATTTACGAACCCAATGAACGTTGCACCTGAGTCTGATACTGTACGACAACGTAGAGCTACTGCGGTTGATTACGACGACAACCAATTGGATATTGTGCCTGACTACGTCAAAAGGCTTTTGTTCCACTTTGCGAGCCCCTGTGCAGCCAAAGTTACTTTTTGTATCGCGCTTAGCATCTGATACCTCGAAGAAGGAAATTGCGGACAACGTTCGCGGTATTTTACCCTGTGCAAATGTCGACGTATCACTGGACTTAGTATCCTGCAGAACTATTACTCCTTTATCCCGCGATGTTGGTGCGAGAGTTTCTTTATTCAAAGTTGTTCTTCCGAATGCTTGCTTTGCCCATCTAAACTATGGTCGAAATCTGCTATCGTCCGTGAAGTTCTGCCCCGAAATCGTCTTTCGCGATTACGATCTCAACATCCTTCGTCAAAAAACGGCAAGCTCTATCTCGATATCGTACAGCAACGTAAGCGGGATGCGTATGAAGACTCAGGATCTATATTTCGCAGCTGCTGTTCCTTTGACATCGTGTGCATTTGCGATACATGGTTGTCATGTAAGTTCAGAGATTCTGAGCTTTTCGATACTGGCTTTGAAGTTTTTTGTCGTGACCACCACCCCAACTTACTTCATCTACCAGTTGGGGGCGGAGTTCTCTGCGTCGTTCGTCGCCGGTTTGTTTCTACGATCATCGATGTTCCAGGAACTGGGAATCTAGAGTTCTTGTGCGGAACTCGGATGTGGTTCACTCGAAAACCGCAAGCTATACGTCGTGACTGTGTACATCGTATCGCCTTCACATTCATCAGTTTACAAAGCGGTTTATAATGCGTTTGAAACCTTGCCTGGTCTTCTACATCCATCAGACGATATTTTAATTGTGGGCGACTTTAATTAACCACAAATACAGGGGCTACGCTCTGATGATAATGAGGTTGCATTGTTGCCTTCGTATCCCTCCTGCGCCAGACATGAAATACAATTTGTGGACAACATGCTTGCTACTGAACTTTTCCAAGTGTGTCCGATTTCGAACAATCATGGTAAAGTTTTGGATCTGATTTTCTAATCTGATGCCAGCCTTACGATGGTAGATAGATGTCACGGCCCTTTGCTGCCTGACTTGCCAATTCATCCTGCGCTTCAAGCAACATTCAACTCTCGGACAGAACTTACGAACTCGATCTCTATTGTTAATAATTATTTTATTTTCGCCAAAGCTGATTTTGAAACTTTAAATCTTGATATATTCAATTACGAATTGCGATTGGTCGGCTGTGTTGAATGAATCTGATGTTGACAAGGCCACTTCAAATTTTTACACTATTTTAAATTATTCTGCGTTGTATCCCTATAGTTTGTTCGAAGCCTACCAGGAAATTTCCCTGGTTTGACGATGATTTAATTAATTTGAAAAATCGAAAACTAAAGCTTGGAATGTTAAAAACTCTTTTAAGATAAACCGAAACAATTGTGGAGTTTTGTCAACTCGAAGAAAAACTCTGGTGGCTACCCTTCCAAAATGTTTCTTAAGTGCTGATCCTAATGCAGTTAGCCACTTATTTTATAACCATTACCTTCAATTGCAGTACGCCAGTAATATCCGATGACAACTTTCAATACATTTCAAAGTTTCCTTCTTCGTCCTTGGCTCCAAAAGACCCTTTTATTGACGACTCGACTATTTTAAAGTACATCGATAAGCTTGCTAATAATTTCTCCCGTCGACCCGATGGTGCTCCTTCTTCTGTGATTAAAAAGTGTAGTTCGTCCCTTTTACCTACGCTTCTCTTCTTCTATAATGGCGCTACAACTCAAATCGGTCCTTGGCCTCCTGACATTCAGGTTCCTTAACATTTTTCATTACTTATTGTGGAAAGGTTGTTAGCCCTTCGCACAACCCTCATTCTACGATTTTTTTTCATTTTCGTAGAATGAGATGACCAAGGTGCCAAGCAGGCAATGTGCTGAAATTATATATTGCGCCGACCGGGATTCGAACTCACGACCTTCGCATTATAAGACCAACACGCTACCACTAGGCTACACCCTAGCTTTTACTTATCCTTGGGTATCTGTTTAATTCATCGCTTCATAGTGGAGTTTTTCCCATGTCATGAAAATACTCAACTATAATTCCCTTACCTAAGTCTAGTAAAAGAGATAATGTAATTAATTACAAGCCATAGTGAATCTTCCATGTGTTGCTAAGCAATTTGAATCCATTGTGTGTGATGTAATTAATTTTATAATAATTCCAAGTTGATTATCGCATCATTCCAGCATAACTTTGTCAAAGGCAGATCCACTGTAACTAATCTTATGGAATTCTCGAACTTCTGTCTTTCTGTTATTGAAAACGGGCAGCAGGTGGATTGTATATATACTGACTTCAGTAAAGCCTTTGACAAAATTGACTATAATATTCTTATGCTTGGTTTTTTTGATATTTTCGTCCTTTGGATTAAGTCCTATCATAGTGATCGCAATCAGAAAGTACACTTTCGCGGATACTTATCTTCTGCAATATTAAATACTTCACGCGTTCCGCAAGGTAGCCATCTGGGTCCACTTTTATTCGTTCTCTTTATTAATGACGTGAGTTCGTTTATCTCTATCTTCTCTATGCCGATGAAGCGAAAATCTTTAAGATTATCTTGAATAGCAATGATTGTTTATTATTGCAAAGTGATATCTCGCGTTTTCATGACTGGTGCTTACTTAACAATTTACATCTCAACATTAATAAGTGCACTACTATTTCGTACTCTAAGAAGAGAATATCACTTAATTTTGACTATGTTGTAGGTGGATGGTCTTTACTTCGTTCTGACAAAGTACGTAATTTAGGCGTACTATTCAACTGTAATTTTACCTTTGATGATCATGTGAATCACTCTGCTGGTAAAGCGAACGCTACCCTCGGATTCAGTAGGAGATAATCGAAAGAATTAATTGACCTTATCGTTGTAAAGGATAATGTTGTATTGTGCATTCGTCCGATCTATCCTAGAATATGCTAGTCCTATCTGGTTACCATTTCAACGTTCCATGCCGTCCTGTGCGGAAATATGAGCTTTGTAGAATTTCGCAGCAGGAAATATGATCTTTGTAGAATTCCGCATGAACTAACTCTCGCATAAGTGTTCCACAAGTAGAAAATCAGCTTTCGTAGGGTTAATTATGTTTGATTCTGTAAAAAGTTGAAATTTTTGTGTCTATCTAATTCTCTTTCAATTTGATTTTGATTTTTTTTATTATTTCCAACTATTCATTATTTCTCATGTGCATAAACGTAGTAATCAATCTCTTGATGAAATACATTATTATTATTATATTAGCAAACAGAAATAGATAAATTTTTGTCAACTGCACAATTATTTTTTGTTAAATTATTTTTATCATTACTTCATTTTAGGTTTCTTTCAGTGTAAAGTTGATTGACTTAAATCAGAAGACTTACATCTTCTCGTCGAGGACATAAATAATATCACTAAATAAGAGCAACTCATTTTCTCAAATTATCATGTAATTTACCATTGAATCCTTCGTACACAAAGCGCACAAAGAGCCCTTTAAATTATGACACCAAGATAACATGGTGACAAATTGAAAATCTTAGACAAATAAGCTCATAAACCAAACAGCAATTGCAAATGTACACAAACTTATAATTTCATCCTGCACAACTCCCAAATCAAAGACCAAATTATTTCGTTTCCGGGATGAATTACAAAATCTACGAAATCGCTACGCATCGAAATAATAACCAAGTCATCAACAAAGACAACGTCTGCTTCATGAATTATTCGTCAAAATTGCCAACAACCGAAAATGATTGAGTCAAAAGGATTGGTCGCCGTAGTCCTTCAGCGGCAGACAAATCGGACACAATCTGATGGCATGTAAATATCTCAGGGAATTAACGACGTCTCTTTTATGTTTTGACAAATGAGGCCACACAAAAAACAACACGAGCCTTGTTATTTCGAATTACTCCTAGAAGAACAAAAACAACAAATGACAAAAACCACCCTGTTCCCAAAACACGAGAAGGGTTGTTAATAATGGCTTCGGATAGGATCATAGGAAAGGAGTTTCGCTTGACTATTAATAAAAAAAAAACGTCCGAACGACATTGTTTACGCTGTCTCTCGCTGTATGAATTATGGCCGCACTTCCCAGTAAAAGAGTTGTACTATGCCTGCCAGGATTCAAGAACCTTCAACGACGCGAGTCATGCGAGCGACTTCAGCCAGTTGGGCACCAAAGTTCATAATCAACTACCCACCATATTTCAACTATACGTCACCGCATATGACGGTCAAGGGTATATGGGAACCAAATCATATTAGTCCTTAGTATCAAACTGTAAGATATGGCGAATTTCAGGTTTGTTTTGATGTTGATGGCGATGTTTCGCAGCCCATCAGTCTTTGCGAGGGGCGACCCTGTTCAAGGAATTGAGGTTTCGATGCTAATGTTTTTTGGTCACGCTTAATCCTTTTACGTTTTAACGAATAGACTTGTCCTGTATCTCATAGCAGTATTATCACTCTGATAGTGCAGAGCTTCATTTGCATATCGCTTGCGATTAATCGCCACCGACACGCTGCGATTACCAGATAAATGGTATGGGACTTGTGTCCGAAAACGAGATCCAGGGAGGTTCAGGATTAGCATAATACAAAATATTTCGTGCGTGGTTAATGATTATGCGTCTGCAAAGATATTTCGACGTAAATTCGATTATCCAATAATTATATTCATATGTACGTCAGGAGTGTCGTATTAATTCGCTTAATATGACTTGAACTGAATATGTGCATACATAGACATGCACTAATAATAATCATTCAATTGTTATTCAACTCGAGTTAGAAAGGTTAGCGTGATATTTGATGTGCTCCAATTAAGTAGAATATTGTGCATTGTGAAAATTCAAAGTTCACTTGTTGTCTGCTTATATTTGAATAAATTTCGCATCTCAATATCACAATTGGTTTAATCAAAATAGTTGAATAAATTAATGACGAATAGGGGATGAAATTTGTTGGAAGAGGATCAAAAAATTGGCTTCTTCTTTAGTGTGAATGTGAGCTTTTAGCTAATTTTAAGCGTTTTTACACTAACTACTAGTTTTTTTTATTTTTTGAAATCACGTCGAAAGTTGAATTAACACCGTCGTAGTTTGAAATTCAGAAAGCGGATTTTTTTTTTTTTTTTAAAAGCCGAACACAACTTAGGGGGTCACCCCACTTAGTCACCAGCTTAGAAGTTCGGGGTATGAATGACCGCCTATATTTCACTGTGCGGGAGGTCGGAAGCTTAACAGTTAACTCGTGTGCGCTTGACGATAGGCGTGTGTTTCTAGGAAATGAGTACAGAGGAGGAATAAGCTTAGCGAGTTCCTCACTGCATTTACCAGGAAAGTAGCGGTAGTAAATACTTAGTACACCAACATTTCTGCGATGCTCTAGGGAGTCTATAGAAACCGTGTTGACTTCATTTCCAATTAGGCGGAACGCTTGCCTCTGGACAAGGTCGATTATCGCAAGTTGCGCTTTGGGTGCCCCAGTCCATAGATTCGAATTGTGCTCGAGGCGTGGTCTAATGTAGGCTTTGTAGATATTTGCTAAGTCACTGGGAGTAAAATATTTTTTACATCTTTGGAGAACTCCTAGGCGTTTGGAAGCGTCAAGTGCTACGTCAAGTATGTGCTGGTTCCAATTAAGGTGGTTATTTATTTTGATGCCAAGGAGTGGAAGTATTTGGAGGAGTTTAGTGGGATACCACCGAAGGTTACATTAGGAACCGACGCCGGGACATCACGTTTAAGAGAAAGATGACAGACCTGCGTTTTTGAGGTGTTGAACTCTACTCTATTTATCCTGCCCCACTCCAAGATTAGATTCAGGTCAGAGTTCAATGATCCAAATAGTTCGGCACGTTTAGATGCTACCGGGACACGGTGAGCGTTAGTAATCGAATCGAATTCATAGATCAATCTCTGATTTTCAAATTAAACGTGAACATTTCTCTGTATTCGCGATGATTCAAAGCACAAAAACTCGGTATCTAGCCTAAAGTACAAATCGTCGGTTGACAAACTGAAGTGTCTAAGTCACAAAATCAAATTTCTACATTAGAGCGATTTGAAACCGAAATTCACTGTGATAAATTATACACATGTCGATATTTTTCTCATTTTGAATAATATTAAGCCGGAATATATTAGGTTCATGCTGATGAAATGGCGACTTTCGCGATGAAGTGAAGTTAGTTGCAATGTGCATGTCTCAAAATGCCTCCAGGTGGCTCTGGTAGTAATGAATATTGAAGTATAAATGCTCCAACATTTGGTCATGGAATCATTTCAGTTTTGGACTTCATTGAGATCGGAAAGAGAAAAAAAACATAACAGGGCTACGATTGCGCGTAAAGCGCAATCTTACGATACTCTAGATAATATAGAATTTTTTATGATTCCAAGAAATTTTGTATGGGGAGTGTTAGAAGGGATGATAGCATTGAACTAATTTTTTCCCCATCATGCTAAAGTAGCTATAAAAATGTTTTATGCAAAATGCTTACTCCAAAAATGGAATGGGAACTGAGAAAATTAGCGAGTTATATTTAGTGAAAATGTTCAGTTTGTATGGGGGGTGGTAGAAAGAGTGGGGGGATATTAATGATTTTTTCACAAATAAGTAGGAATATTATAAAACTGATATTGCAACAACTAAATTATTAGACGCCGTACGAGCCAAAACAAGAAACCAATCGTCACAACAACGTTCCGCCGCAGTAGCTGTCAAATATCACAACATCACAGTATGGCAATATTCCGATAGCGCAACATTGCCGTATGGCAACATCACGATATGGCAGCATCATATCGCCAGCTATAAAAGCAGCAGCAGCGCACCGGACAAGGCATTCTGCTCTATTACGCCTCTGCATCCACATCGGGTCTAAGCCTTTTAGTAAGAATCATTCCGCTCTATTACGCCTCTGCATCCATATCGGGTCTAAGGCTTTTAGAAACAATCCTTTGACGCCTCTGCATTCTTATCGAGTCTAAGGCTCTTGGAACATTAGATACTAAAACTACTTTATCTTGTACGGGTTATATTAAATACAAATAGAATTTCATAGAAAGTTCTCATCCTCTGTTTTACTGCCTGAACCCCTTTAAATAAAAGTAACAGATAATTATTTGCTACATAATTGGCGCCCAACTCGAGGCTAATAAAACAAGAGACGGCAAGGCTAACCAAACCACAATGAATTTCTCAGTAGACCAATTTCAAGCATTATTAGATGCTATTCGAATTTCCCCCCGCGAGGAGAGGAAAAAGAACTTTACCAGCTGCACTGCAAGATACAGTGAGCTGCGACATAAGCCTATGGTGGAGGGCTGTCGTTAAAAAAAGAAAGCCGACGAAAAGGCTAGAGAAAACCTCAAACCAGAGGTACAACAGCTTAAATCCTACGGCTGTGGTAAGCCAGGAGTGGTTAGATCTAAGTGCCCGAATTGCAATCAATACGCAGTAAATTTCTGCTGCGCAAATTTACAATCACCAAAAATTACACTGCGAAGCCGACCAGCGATTAACATGAAAATCTAATGTGAAGAAGGATGCGTATTCCTAGATACGGGCGCAAGAGCCAGCATCGCCAGCACCGATCTCCACAAGCTACTAGAAAGCAAGGGAAGAAAGTTCATCGACGACGAGATTAAAATAACGTTCGCATCGAAAGGCAGCAGGTAGTAAAACATGCTACAGTGGGCATAGACTTAAAAATCAAAATTATTCCCACATAGCTACTGGTTTTACCAGAGGCTGGGAAAAACCGCAACAATACTTGGGTGTGATTTCATCGAAGACGCCAGCATGGAGATAAGCATCCCTCAGCGTCATTGGTGGTTTACGGAAAATTCAAAGGCCAAGTACGACTTCACGTATAACGAAGGGAATACTCATACATCGCAGCAGGCACAAACACGAAACCGAATACAATGACAACGAAGTCATCGAGATGAAAACACCACCAAAAATAAGGAAGTACATTACGCTTGTGGAAGGCCTAAAGCCAGTAACACCGATCAAAGGTACACCGAAACGACAAAATCGCGAGCCTACGGTGGCAGTGGGACCAAATACAATAGATTTCACTATAAATAAAGAAAAAAAAATTATTGAAAACTAAACAAACGACTTCCATTCAAAAACCAAACCCAGGAATAAGACGAAACTTGCAAACATTGAAATAGGTAGTCTAGACGCCATCTTACTTGAAAGTGATGAAGGACTACCACTTACAATGACAGAAGGAGAACATTTGAACCAACTTCTGTCAAAATACGCCGATCTCTTTCAGTCTAATGGCCCAGCAGCCAAATACGCTGTACACAAAATTGATACTGGAGACAACGACCCCATAGCTACGCCTCCCTATCGAATGTCTAGCAAGCAAAAAGAAATCTTACGAGAAGAAATAAGTCAAATGCTGGAAAATGATATAATTGAACCTTGTGATTCTCCCTGAGCATCGCCAGGAGTATTGGTACCCAAGAAAGATGGAGAGATACGGTTATGTGTAGATTATCATCAAATCAATGCTATAACTAAACCCGATCGATATCCATTGCCAAGGATGGACGATTTATTGCATGAAACCGCTAAGTTCAAATATATGGTGACATTGGACCTCCATTCTGGATATTGGCAAGACACTGATAAAACGGCTATGTGCACTCCGTTTGGAACATATCGCTTCAAAAGAATGCCACGGCAGTTACCTTTCAACGATTGATCGACAAATTAAAAATTAAGTGTCCAAACATCAAGATTCTCGCATACCTGGATGATATTCTCATACTATGTAAAACGTTTGACTTAATGTATAGTTCATTAGTCACAGTGTTTAGCGCATTAAAAGAATTTACCCTACGTATCAATAGAAAGAAATGTGGAATCAGCTGTGACGAGGTTAAGTTTCTAGGGCACATTATAAATCAGGAAGGAATAAATGTCGACCCCAATAAAGTTATGGCAATAGCTAAACTGCCAAATCCGAAAAACTTGAAACATCTCATTTCTTTTCTACAAATGTGCTCATGGTATCGTCGGTTCATGCCATCATTTGCATCAGTAGCTCGCCCATTATCAGACTTGACCAAAAAGAATGTTAAATGGGTTAAAGTCAACAGGACGCTTTCAATGAACTAAAGCATTTATTAACAAGCGCTCCTATATTACAACAAGCAGATGAAAATAAAAGATTCATCTTACAAACAGATGCTAGTGGCTATGCAGTAGGTGCAGCCTTACTGCAAGGGGAGGGACCAGACGAACGTCCCATAGAATACGCAAGCAGATTACTCACGCCAGCTGAACGAGAAGCCTTAGCAGTCGTTTGGGCCGTATCCAAGTTTCGCGGTTACATAGAAGGTCAGGATATAGTAGTGACGTCAGATCACCAGCCACTGAAATGGCTTATGTCACTAAAGTCACCAACAGGTAGATTGGCCAGCTTCAACTATATAACCTGCAAATCAACTATATCCCGGGAAAAACAAATATTATTGCAGACGTTCTCTCAAGACCATTTTGTACTGAAGTTAGTACAACAACCTGCGAAATTTGTACAACTATGATAGATATCCTAAAAAAGACAAGAAAGAAGTTCGGGAGGAACAGTTAAAAGATGCCGAAATAAGTGAAATTATCGAATCTTTCGAAACAGATTCAACCAAAGAAGATTTCTCCAGATGAACGGCACGCGGTTATCTACTCCACGATGGTATTTTGTATCGATATAACCCTGATTCAGAATACGAAGAACCACAACTGGTAATCCCTAGTCAAGACCGCACTAAGATTATTTCACATTACCATGATGAACCAGGTAGGCTAGGGTGTACCCTAGTCGGTAGCGTGTTGGTCTTGTAATGCGAAGGTCGTGAGTTCAAATCACTAAAATCTTTCTTCGAATTTCGGTCCGTTACTACTCTAACAAATAAAATACCATCTATTGAAGGAATTAAACAATCTGGATTGTCCGTTAATTTATTAATTCAGGCGCTTTAAGCATTATAAACCAATTTGTTTAAAAAATAATTGCTTCCCCTAGCTATAAAGTCACGCCACGCCACTGATTTAATTTTTCGTTTTTCGTAATGTCGAATTTCAGCTTTCTATATGCTTTTGTAGTGAAGATTTTAGCAAGTTTAGTTTCTCATTTCAGCCTTCTCCCCCCCCCCCTCCCCCTCCTCTACCTTCCACATGAAACTCCCCAAAAATTTAAGTAATGGAACTCACTTACCCAATTTAGAATCCACCCAAAAAATAATTTCCTATCTCTAGATATGACAAGATATGATTTAATATGTACGGCGTACGACACTTGTACCTTTATGGCTCTCAATGATTAAGCGGTTTTTCTTCTACTTTATTTGTTCTCTCCGGATATCAAAAACTGCGCAACTGAAATAATCGCGGCCAAAATCCACCGGCGCGAGCAATTCTCGAAACTTCTTAGCCACATTAAAGTTTCGGAACGGTAAACAGTTGTGTTATTCATTTTTGACTTTCACCAAACACTATCCTTCAAAATATGGCACTTGCACGGATAAGACATTATTTGGCGCAATCGCGACTGTTACAAAAATTCTTAGAGCTATCGATAATAAATATTTTTCTCGTCATCACTTATGTAGGGCCTATAGTGTTGAAGATAAATGATTTTCATGTTTTAATAATGACAAAATCCTTTTGTCCTACAATTTTTTTTTATATTTCCTACAATCTCTTTTTCAATTTTAATAATTGCAGGAAATTTGTACTTGATTTTGTTAGTGCTCCAGTTGGGAGTACTTCAGTCGTCGAGGAACCAAAATTCAATACGTTTACATTAATATTTAATAAAATTTTTCCAACTTCCATACAGCTTGAAAAACTCAATGAATGCGAAAAATAACACGTTGAATCTCTTACTTCAATGGAACATGTAATGTTCATTTTCAGCCAGGACATAATAGAGAACGAGAGTGCTTTGTATGAAATGAAATAAAGCAGACTAAAAATGATACCATTCAAAAGTTAATGCCTTTCGCTCTTGGTGAATTCTCATTCACATATTTCATTCCTGCAAAAAGTATCTTTGTGATATGGTTTAAACAAAATCTGGTCGTAATATAAAGCTGGGTAAGCTCTTTCTATGAGAAAAGATAGTCGCCTTTAAAGTATCGTATTCATTTTTTTCTACACAGATGACTGGCCTGCCACGTGCTTATAGTTCATATCAGATATAAATCTTCATTTATTTCACAATATTTATTATATTAGCCAACTTACAAATTAATGAGATTTTCCTCGATAATGGAAGATACATGACTAAAGCAATTTGATACAACTGACCGGTCAAGTGCTTTTCTTGTTCGACAACTCTCCAAAGGGAACTTTTCCAAACTCAATCTTCTAACTAATGCAATTATTTTTATGAGTTACTCTAGACCTCAAGTCCATTCTATTGCCATTTCCTTCTTATATCGATTTAGCTAACTTCAAACAAAGTCAAGTAAGTTGGACGCTTCAATATTGCTAGCAAGAATTTTTTTTTTTTTTTCATTTAAAACGAGAATAAGAGCAATTGTCGACACAAGAGCAAAAAGAAATCCAAATTAGAAGTAGTCAATGCAATTCTCTAAGATTTCTTTACGAAATTGCTTACAGCACGACTTTTCAAAGTTTTCCGCCTTTTACAAGTCTTTAGTTTGAAGTATCCTTAGGATATTTTCTTGTGAGGAAGAAATACGAAGTACGGACGACTAAAATTTTTAAGAGCTTTTGATGATTAACAAGTTAATAACAAAAAAAGATAATATACACTAATCTACGTTACTACGAGATTAAAAAAAAAATTGTATTTAAAATCAAAACAACGTTGGACGTACTGCGAAGTAGAATTTGTTTTTCAATTTCGTCCTCGTCTGTAAACTCATTAAACTATCCATCCGGAAGCATTTTGAAATAATGTTTCTTAGCGTAACAAAATTAAGGAGCTATCACGTATCGAGTTAGATAAGAGAAGCATCTGAATTATTAAGACAGAAGATGATGTTGGTTCCCGCACATTTAATTTATTCTTCTTTATGTAAAGTGCTTCAGCAAGAGGTGTCGGGCTGGCAAGGCCTATTATTTGACAGCTGGTCGCTTGACAGTTGTCAAATGATGACATTTATCATCTATTGAAATTTTTCCATAGAAAGCTACACAGTCGTTGAATTTTATTACAAAAATTCGCAATCAATCGCAGTTAAAGCAAATATTGATCCTAATTCATGGTTCACTAAAGATTGTCTTACGGCCATTCGAAAGAAAAAAAAATATTTTCAAATTTTTAAGAGCAACCCCAATGTTTGTCAACAGATCTCTTTACCAGGCTACCAGCGACAAACCAGTCTCCCCCGCTTGTAACACCATCTGGATTTCGTCTACCTGCGATTCGTTTTCGCACGCGACTTATATCTCCGGAATTCTTCTAGAGCTCAATTGTCAGAAATCTGCAGATCCCGATGGTATTTCCCCCTTAGCCCTTAAAAATTGTTTTTCTTTCGCACGCGTGGAAAGTGGCGAATGTTCAGCCGATTCCCAAGAATCCCCATTGCCATTATTTCCGTTCTGTCGAAAGTGATGGAAACGGCTGTAAATCGCGAAATATTCCGCTATCTTGAAGATAACAAACTTATCAATGATCGCCAATACGTATTCCGTTCCGGACGTTTCATAGGTGAACTCTTGGTACATCTGACTGATCGTTGGAACTCTTGCATCCATAAATTCGGCAAAGGTCTAGTTCTGGCACTTGACATCGCTAAAGCGTTTGACATAGTATGGCACAAATGACTCCTAGTAAAGCTCAAGGCAATCGACAATCAATCAATAATGACCTTGTAAAATGTATTGAGAGTTTCGTATTTGAACGCACCATACAAGTCGTATTGGATGGCGTGGCATCTTCCCCTTTACCATAAATTCAGGAGTCTTCCAAGGCTCTGTTTTATCACCCATACTCTTTCTTATTTTTATCAACGACCTTCTGTCGTCAACGCTCAATCCGATACATTGCATTGCAGATGAAAGTATCCTGGATAATATTTATGAATTCGACTCGATTATTAACGCTCACTGTGTCCCGGTAGCATCTAGATATGCCGAACTATTTGGATTTGAACTTTGACCTGAAGCTAATCGTGGAATGGGGCAGGATAAATAGAGTTGAGTTCATCACCTCGAAAACACAGGCCTGCCATTTTTCCCTTAAACGTTGTGTTCTTGCGTCGGTCTCAGGCCTACATTAAACCACGCCTCGAGCACAATTCGAATCTATGGACTGGGGCACCCAAAGCGCAACTTGCGATAATCGACCTTGTCCAGAGGCAAGCGTTCCGCCTAATTGGAAATGAAGTCAACACGGTTTCTATAGACTCCCTAGAGCATCGCAGAAATGTCGGACTACTTAGCATTTACTACCCCTACTTTCATGGAAATGCAGCGAAGAACTTGCTAAACTTATTCCACCTCTTTACACATTTTCTAGAAATACTCGCCTAGCTTCAAGCGCACACGAATTTACTGTTAAGCTTCCAACTTCCCGTACAGAGAAATATGGGCAGTCATTCATACCCCGAACTTCAAAGCTTTGCCAGAAGCTGTATTCCCATTGTCATACGGCCGTCGAGGTTTCAAACTCAACGTCCATCAGCATTTGAGGCTTTTTCTTCCTTTTAATTCCGTTTAGTCTTATATCCTTTTTTATTCTCCCTTGCCGACATAACTGTGTAAATTGCATTAAAGGGTGACCCCCTAAGTTGTAAAAAAATGTGCCTTCTCAGACGTGTATGTGCAATCTACACAAAAAATTCGAAGAGACTGGCTTACTACAAGATATGAAGACACCGAAACGACTTCGCTACGGAGGATCGACCGAAAACCGACGTGGAGAGGCGTCCACATTGCTGCGCATATTGACGAAGACTTGGCTATACATACGTACAAGGTCCAATTAACTCAAGAACTGCAGCCAGCGGGCCACCAGCAGCGCCATACATTCTCTGATTCGGTCTTGGAAACAAATCCTACACCTCTAGTTGACACAGCCCATAGAAGAGCCGCATTAAAAGTATATTAACGAGATAGACAACGGTATGGTAACAAAAAACTCTCAGTATGCAAAACAAAGCTTCTGCTGATGAAGAGTTAATATCCTTTGGTAATAATACTACTTAGGAACAGTAAATCCATTGTCATTAAAACAAGAACACTTTCACAACCGCTCAGAGCTCCCTTATCGACTAATGTTTAACATCCACCATACAACGAGCAAATATCGAGTTGATCCTCTTAAATGTCTTCTATTCTCCTAATGGGATAGTAATCCTGTAAACTGCCAAATCTCAGTTCAGTATCATGTTATGTATACGAAAGCTCAATCAACTGCTAATCTTCTTGTGGAGAAAGAACAGATTTCTAGCTAGAAAACGTCCGTCAATCAGATAAAATTTATACACATGTCAATCACGAAAGATTCTACACAGATAGTAGCTATCTTTATCTTATTTCAGAGAACCACCTTCTCGTGTAGCGTAGAAACGTAAATTATATAGGTAGAATTAGCCTTCAAGGGAGAAAATAACCAACTTGAGAAATAGAACAAACGAAAATTATTAGGACGGGGATGGTCTTAATGTAGAAATAACTACACCCATAATGGAATTCTTATGATGCTAATGACAAGTGATGTATATAATATTCGAAGGGTCCTTCTGTTTGAAATTCTGAGCAAGATAAAATAAGACGGCTGTGTTCATATGTCATAATGAATCTCATGGACAAAGAGATATTCGATAGTGTCACCGCGAAAGATGGTCGCCTCTGGTAATAATGATTCAGTTAATGATGGTCCTTCTTTGAGGGCTTTTCTTAGTTACAGAAATTATGGAAATGTACTCTTCTTACTTACCCTAGATAAAGCCTGGTAAGTTGCGTGTTTGTCAACATATTCGTGACTACACAAAACTGCTCACAATGATGTATCTGTGCTACCTTAATCTGTGAAAATGTAAAAAAATATGAGGGCCTGTACGAACTGCAACGCATCCACTCAAACAAATATTTCTAAACCTGAAGGTCAGAAGACAAAAGCCCAATTTGAGCCGTAGTGCCATTGAAGAAATCACTTCATTAGATTATTGGCTGCGAAAGTGACCAATTGGCAGTTCGCGAT
The DNA here is from genome assembly GCA_963669355.1 of Chorisops tibialis. Classification (NCBI taxonomy): domain Eukaryota; kingdom Metazoa; phylum Arthropoda; class Insecta; order Diptera; family Stratiomyidae; genus Chorisops; species Chorisops tibialis. The sequence goes on along the minus strand of OY770262.1, from coordinate 23,895,098 downwards.
CAGGGTCCGTGAGCTTCGTATATCTTCCGAATATAACGCATCAGAAACAAGATGGGCACTCAGATAAATGGATTACACAGTTAAACTATTAAATGGTATAACATAGTAAAAGTTTTTAAGTTTTGAAAAAAAAAATCCTAATAAAAAGTTTAATCTGTTTCTAAAAGTTTTCCGCAACTTTGGAACGCGGTCGTCCACCACTGGCAATATGTTGTATATTACTGGAACCAAGCCTGAACCTTGTGGTACTTCAAAAGAAACTTAGTACTCTAATGAAATAGAGGAATTATTTTGGATTACAAATGTTTTATCAGTTAAGAATGATTATAGTAGTTTGAAAAAAAAAACTAATTTTTGGAGTTAAGTGAAAAGAACATTTCGCGGACTACAGTCAAGCCTTTTCTGTATCTAAAATTACGAGGCAAGAAGTAGAAAATAAATAAAACCAAGAGTAATCTATGTAAGTCTCTGTATCGTCTCGTTTGTGAGCTTCGTCTCGCCCTAGCCACAAAGTAGTTGGCTCGCTCCTGACACAGAATTGCAAAGTTACCACGAACTTACATTTCACGTCATTTATTTTTATCCCTGATAAAAATAGAGTCAATCTAGCATTCACCGTAAAGCACAGAAACAAATTTAACGGCTAAACATAGTTCAAAATTATGTAAGATCCTTGTCGCAGAGGAAACTTCACTACCGCACAATTTTCCATAACTGCAACCGTTCAGCCTGATTTCGTGCGATTCGTTTGAAATCGTACCGAAATGTCTTCCTGTTGGTATGCAAATAGCACGAAATGCAGGTTAAAAAAAAAGCAAGCTACAGGGATAATAACTCGCTCATATTAATTTCGATGTGCCGTAGGCTTCTGTAGCTGTTGTCGGGCGTGAATTTCTGTTTCAGCCGGTACGTGGGCATTCCAACCAGGATTGCACCACTCAAAATAGCTACAAAATATCCTGGGCATGAAATTGCAAGTTCGAAAAGTGAACAAGTACAAATGACGTTCGGTTCAATGCACTACAGTCACGCGAACCACTGGCGCTTGCAACGACGTACCGGGAGCCGCCCCCAGGATATGAACCGCATTCACCTTTCCGGTGGCACATTAGTTTCGATGATATCTTCAAGGAGTCGAGTTGGTATTCCCATCAGGATGTGGAATTAAAGAAGTTCTTCGCGTACAAAAAGAGCCTGAAAAGTCGATGAAATTTTATTGTGTTTGATGGCAGGCAATAACATGGAGTAATAGGTCTGCAGTATTTCCCATTATGCAGTCATGACATAAATTCGTAAAGGAGTCATTTGTAAGGTAATGGGGATAATGGGTAATGGACTAATGATAAGAACTCTTGCCTTTAGGTAGCGATTTTCTTTTTTTTTAAACTTTATCGGAATGCTGTACTGCACAACACTCTAATAATACATATATGTACTATAAATTGTAGTAAGATTATGAGAACTAGAAAGGTTGGCGTATTAAAAAATCAGATTCCAATGCAGTGTAGATATACAACTGTTGTCAATCATCCTGGCTAAAATCATGGGAGAAGTCTGTTAAAAAACATAACAGAATTATGATTGGGCGTAAAGCCCAATCATATGATACTCTAGATGAAATGAGAAAGAGTTCAATGTACCGGAAAATATTTCACGTCTAATTCTTTCGAATAATTAATAGTGACTTTTGTGTGGGAGGTGGTAGAAGCAGAGGAGGACGGTTTGTAATTTTTGGATATGACACCTAATGTGGTATGCAAAATATTTCGTGCTGAATTTAAGGTTTGTAGCTTTCATTATTTTCAATTGGACATAGTTTTCCTGAAATTGGGGCATTTGTATAGGAGGTGACAGAGGAAGTGGAGGGGCTTAGAAGATTTTGAAACTGCTTATCAACATCATTATCGCCACGCTTTCTTTCAATTTCAAAGTCGATAGCTCTTATATGTTCGCAGAAGAAATGCTTTCCTTGAATTTATAATACAGATATTTATATAGGAGAGGGAAGAAGGAGTCAAGAGGAGCTGATCATTTTTTTTAGCATTTATTGCAATTATTAAAAAACAAATTCTGGCAAAATGTTAAGTTTATACTTTTTCTAGTTTTAATGGAAATCGATATAATGCGTTTAACAAAAATTATGCGTTTGTATGCGAGGGGGCAGAAGGAGTGTACGGATCAAATCACATTTTTTTCTCGTTATTGATGTTTCTATTTTTATACTTTATGCAAAATATCAAGTTTATAGCTTTAACAGTTTCGAAGAAAAATAATTTAATTTAAATTTCAAAATTTCGTGAAATTTGTATGGGAGGCGGTAGAAGGAGTGAGGTGAAGTTGATAATTTTTTCAATACTGATTGCAATTATAAAAAAATGAATTGTGGCAAAAATTCGTTTTTATAACTTTGCTGGTTTCAATGAAAATCGAAAAAAAGCATTTTATGCATTTGTATGGGAGGAGGAAGAAGGAGTGAAGAGATTGGCTCAATATTTTGTGATGAAAATGATATATATATTACTATACTTTGACCCAACTTTAAAGTCAACAGCTTAAATAGTTTCGAAGAAAAATCAATTTCTGAAAATTTCGGAATTTCGTGAAATTTGTATGGGAGGGGGTAGAAGGAGTGGGGGGATGTGACCCGTTCACGAACTTAAAGTTACTTTTTTGCTAAAAATGACACATAACAAATTTTAGCATGATAGCTCAAAGCGTTCGAGAGTTATGTTGTAGACAGACGCACAGACGGTCAGACAGCATCTCGGAATTGAGGTTTTTGAGCGACAACAAATATTTCTGTACCCTTGGGGGCTCTGTGCGAGCATTATTTCTTAGCAAGGCAAACAGTCTTAACGGTACAGGGCAAAGCCCTCTGTTGGCAACCCTGTTGGATGTGGCGAACGTCGCCTGAAATGAAACTCAATCGGCGGAGGCTAGGGAAAAAACGCCAATTTCCACCAAGTCGCCATCTTGTTAACTTGTCGTGTCCTCACATCAAAATTTATTGAGCCGAAAAACGGGATAAAAATAGCAAGTATGAATTAAATAAAAACAATATTATTTGTCAGTTATTATATAATCTATGTCATTTAGAGAATAAATTGTGCGAATTATCAATGAATTCGCATTCATTCTTCCCATCCCGTACCGTCATTAACAATTTTATTCTTTGTTATCGCATGCAAAATTCATGCCGGGGACGAGATCATCAAAGAAAAAACGAATGGAAGAGGAGTTGGGCGCCGCTGAGGGCAACGGGGGAACGCCAGCCGAGGGAACGCCAGCCGAGGGAGCGCCAGCCGAGCGAGCGCCAGCTGAGGGAAGGCTAAACCTCCAACAACTGATGTCTGCGTTATCGGGAGTTATAGATACCCAATTGCAAGCTATGAGCCAGGGTTTTAAACAGCAATTGGAAGCAATGCAGAGCAGTTTTACATCCCAAATAGCAGACCTTCAGAAGGACGTCGACAGCCATGTCGTCTCGCAAACACAGCCGACGTATTCGTCATTGCCCATGCACAATGCCATCAAATATTCTTTGACAAGTCACATTGCAGCACAGCCGACGTATTCGTCATCGCCCACGCATCAATCGTCCGAACAATTGATAGACCCGCTACGTTTTCGCCACATCCATCAGCAGCCGATATCGTCTAGTCGCCAAAACATCAAGAATTGCCATGAACAAGTATCGGTAAGCCAATTCGACCCTCTCTCAAACTATCCGCCAGTATTGTCGTTGGCCGGTCAAGTTGACAATATGTGGCCGAATTCGCCTGTATTAAACAACGTCACCGCATCTCTCAAGTTGCCACACTGCAACACGAATTCGCCACTAAATACTTCGCCATCATCGACTTCGCAGTGTATGACAAGCCGTCAAGTGTCAACTGGAAACATTCGACAGAAAATATTCGATCTTCCAATGTTTAATGGTAAGCCAGAGGATTGGCCAGTTTTTATCAATAATTATAACGACACCACAGTTGCCTACGGTTATAGCAAGTTGGAAAATTCAAAGAGGCTGCAGAAATATTTATCCAGCCAAGCAAGAGAGACTGTCGAATCATTACTAATCCATCCGGAAAATGTTGACCAAGTAATAACACAATTAGAATTTAGGTTTGGCCGACCTGAACTCCTAATTAAGAGCCAAATTGCCCACGTACACCACACCCACACCCAGTAGGGCTCCATCAAATGGACCCGTTGTAACAAGAACTAAGCTTGGATGGGTGCTTTACGGTCCAATTGGTAAGCTTGTGCGAGACGATGATCAAGAGCCAGTACTTTTGCTGAACCATTTTGAATGCAACAACCTTTGCGAGCAGCAATCCTTGGATAAGCTACATTCAATCGTTAAGGACTATTTTACGATCGAGAGTTTGGGTGTTACTAAATCGGAAAAAGTCTTTCACAGTTCCCTTTCCTTTTCCCTCATTTTTGTTCTACTCCTTCATTTTGCAGCACCTCAAAGATGGTGTTCTTTCCTAGGTCGTCTTTTCATCCTAAGGGCATACTCCTGACTGCCGGTAAATTGTGCTGCCCAGACCTGAAGGAGCACTATTAAATCTGTTAATGTCTTGAGAGACGCAGGAATGTAGCCCCATTTCGTTATACATCCTTGCAATTACGAACTACACGGCTAGCCGGCCTGGCTACACTCCACCCCTTTGGTGCTAGGGGTTATTCTTATTGTTATTACTTTTTTCGTTTTCCCAGGCATGGAAATCGTAAAAAACTCTTTGATCACAATGAATTGCTGACAGCCAGACATCACTCATACAATACTTGTATTTCCCTTGGAATATGTATCCAGTTTTCATACTGATTCGACTACTATGAAAATCCATTTGGCATAAATACCCATTCATGCTACCGTGCCTGGTAAGGGCGAAACCCAGACCTAGACTAAAGATGCAATCTTAGTTCCCTCTGCAAAACTAACATCCTTGATGTACTCAAAAGTTGCCCTTACTTTTTTTAGACTCATTCTATCTCGTCCGTTGTAGAGATCTCCAAAACTCAACGAATGAGGGAGCCATGATGAGATGAAAATGAATTTGAATTGCACATACCATCAAAAAGCAGCCAATCCTGGCTGCCCAAAGAATATCTGGGATCGAATAAAACTCCTCAAACTAGGACATTCTCTGAGAGTAGGTTAGCAATGTCACTCAACTATGACTTATAGTATCATAAAATAATTTGCACATTCCATATTTAGAAATATGCAAAAGAATACATACAACAATTAGATATCAGTTTAACAAAACCGAAAGCTATTTCAAGGATAACAGCCGAATATCACGTAATTTCCGCTTGTACACCAGGGCGACCTAAAAATATTCATAGCAATTCTAAACGATATTAATTTGGGAAATGCCCTCTGCGTGCTTTAAACACTTTTAGCTTAAAATAAGATTCTCAACCAGTCATACCTTTGGGCATATGTTTCTTATTCTTTAATTTTTTTTCCGAAAAAAAAATTAGGCATGCAATAAGAACAGTACTTCATGACAATTGTTGCTCTTTATTTTTTTGTATTTTGTTGTCGTTTATGTATCATACCACCTAACATTGTAGCAAAATTAGTGAGTAATAAATAACAAAAATTATTTCATGTGATTATTATCGTTAGAAAAAAGATCGCATTTTCTCGCACAACAAAATGTTACTAAATTCCTTCGCCGGCACTACGCAAAATAATACAAAGCAAATTATTCAAGAATAAAACCGGCGGCGTATATAAAAGAACTTAATTTACTACGTTAGAATGGCTCGAGCACACAACAAAAAGTTTTACGTAAGAAAGTTTCACAATAAATTAAGTTTTCGCGAAATTCGTTACAAGAAACTTTGTCATCGATAAGTGATACGAATTAATTCAAAACGACGCCAAATTGAGAAATCTTGGAATAAATAATGCGATGATTTTGCTCCGATAAAACTGAATTTATTAATTTTTTATTGAGAAATAGTGCAAATGGTTGTGGATCAAAGAAATAAATTTCGATTTGAAAGTGCTTTTCGAGCTGAATTTATGACGATGTGAAACAATTTTTTTTTAATATTTAAAAAAGATGTGGCATATTTCTGGGGCATGTAATATGCGTATTAAATATTTAGACGGATAGATGGGGTGTAACTTTGAGGTTACAAAGATATTTTTTTTTAAGTGGTGAGTCACTTCATTTCATATTATCTAGCTATGGATTTGGTTATATTAGTTCCTACTAACAAGCCTGACCAAAAATCATATTCAGAGTAAGATTATGTGATTAGAGTTTAATCTGATGACGGGCCTTCTATTAGTTCTAATATTTCAAATCAGAATGTAAATCTTACGAACGTTAATAACTCTCAGTCAGCTGGGATAAAACAAAAAACTCAGTGGTGCCCACCGATATTTATAACTTTTCTAGGCGCTAAGACTGTTATTGACTCTGTTAGAAAAATGTCAAGCTCAGTAAGAATACGAATTGTCAACCAGGGCGTAGATAGGCAAAAGTTATATGTAGATGACGTAAATATTCATCAAAGAATTATATTTAGAAGATATAAGACCCCTAAAAGCTGATGCCTTTTCGTTCACTCCCAAGGAATTACGAACCAGAGGCATGAGTGGAGATTTCAGTACAAATGACATTCTGAACGATATTCTACAGATTGATCCTTACATTTCTTTTGCTAAGGTGGACCAGATTCCAACTGCTTGGGCCAAAAGGGATGGTATCAGTTCTAATATTTTCAAAATAACTCTGAAAAGTGGTGATAACCTCAAGAAGAATTTAAAGATCAAATATTCTCTTTCAAAAAATATACTTTGAAAAACCCAAAGGTAGGGAAGTCATACAATGCTACAAAGGCCAAAGATTTGAACATGTCTCAGCCAACTGTGGCTATGATAAACGTTGTGTCAAATGTGGTGGTAACCACGAGGACAAAAATTCATGCCCAAGGAAGAACGAGGGTACTAGCGCCCCAAAGGCTATATGTATTAATTGTGGATCAGAAGGGCATCCCGCCAATTATAATAAATGCGAGGTGTTTATGAAATACAAACAAAAAAGGGAAGAGATGAAGTTAGAAAACACCCTCAAGAATCAGGTGAATAGGAACTTCGTTCAACGTTCACTCGCAAATATAGTTCGTGATAGTAGCCCGATCAGAGCCAGAATCCCAAACACCGAAACCAGAATATTTGATAAATTCTTAGACATTTCAGATTCACTGTTTGGAGTTCCTTTACAAATCTTAATGGAGAAGGTTACAAACTTTAAATCTATTTCGTCCAAATTTGAACAAGCCTCAGCTTACATCAAGTTTATTGCTGATCTGTTAGCCCGCGTATAATGCATTTCAAGATCTATGCCGCAAACGTGAACTTCTTAATTGCACATGACAGAAGAAAGTCACTAGAAGACACACTTAATCATTTAAATCCCTCAATAGCCCTGATTTCAGAAACGCGTTAGAAACCTAAACAAAAAGTTAGCCTCAAAAATTATAAAATACTCAGAAGCGATTTCGGCCGTGGTACCGCTGTTTTTATCAAAGACAATTACTCATGTTCTGCAGTTTCGCTCACCACTGTGCACCAGTCTGTTAGCATTATGAGTATACCATTTATGGATGAGGAAGGAATTGAACGGAAATTATTAGCTGGAGCAATTTACATTCCATATGGCTTAGGAAGTCGTATCCTGTCAGATCTAGACAGTCTGGTTAACTTAGCAAGATCATTCGATAGCTACGTGTTTGGAGGGGACTTCAACGCGCGTCATGAAGCCTGGGGAGATTCGCAAAGGAACTTTATGGAGTTCATCTTCATTCGTGGTTTATGAATGGTCCATTTTTAGAGATGGATATAGTTAATGCGAGCGAGCAAACCTTTCCGCGTTCGTCATCTGTTCTAGATTTTTTTTTAATTTCCTCAAATTTAGTTAACGCTAATCAAAACACCAATGTTACGTGCAAAACATTGCCATCCCCTTCCGACCATTTTGCTCCTCTTTGGCTTGAAATTAATTTTACTCAATTTAATCCATTTATGCAACCTCAAGAAACTTATAGATCCTTTAAAGACATCAGTTGGGAAGAATTTAAAGATGACTTATCCGAACAGGTTGACTTTCACGTACCCACTGATCGCAGCTTAAGTTCTGAAGAAATTGATGAGTACATATTTAAAATAACTAATAGTATCAAAACCTGCATAGAAAAAAACTCTACGATCATCCCGGTTAAAAATATGAAATAGAGAGATCTCTCAGCACATGCCTTGAACCTTCTAAGGACTAGAAAACTTTGGCTAAAACAATTAAAAAGAATCTTTCATCGAAATTACAACCGCGTGAATGCGGAATATCAGGAACTTGATTCAAGAATTCAATGCCTTAATTCCATAATAAGAAATACAATTCGTAAGGAAATGAATGAACTTTACAAAAAAAGACTGAAAAATATTTCTCCGGTACCATTTGCCTTTAAAGAAATAGATAGGATCTCAGGCAGAAAATACCAAAAACTGAATATTGCAAGGGAGAATCTTTCTTTTAAAAATGTAGAGTGTTCTTCAATAAACTACAAGCTAGAAGCGTGTACGGATTTTTACCACGAATTGTATAGGGAAAAGATCCTCAGTATAATGCGGAATTAAATTCAGTCGTTCAGGAAATAGTAAGGCAGTTTTATGATTCAAGTGAAAATTCAGTTTTAACTACATTCTCCTCTGACATCCGTTCAAATAATGTGGCCACCAACAACGATAATTTCTTCAACAGAGAACTTGTAGAAGACCTAATAAACTGCACGAATGGGAAAAAATCGAAAGGTCCGGATGGCGTCCCTAATTATATACTGCGCAGATGCTCTAATCAATTATCCGGAAAGCTAACTATCATCTTTAATAATTGCATCAACAATGGATACTTCCCATCAAGTTGGAAAATCGCGAAGCTTTACCCTATTCCGAAAAGCAGTGCGTCTAATGATATAACCAACCTAAGGCCTATTTCAATGGTATCAAATATTAGCAAAATTTTTGAAAAATGCATCCAAACGAAATTAAATATTTTTTGCAGTGAATTTATTCCCAACAGACAATTCGGTTTCGAGAAATTGCATTCTGCCGAGCACGCAGTGTTATACTTGCAAGATAACATTTTAGAAAATCTTCGGCAGAGAAAATGTACAGTTGCCTGTTCGATAAACTTAGAAAAGGCATTCGATTCAGTGTGGATGCATGGTTTAATATATAAACTTTTAATGACAGGATGTCCGCAAGCTCTTATCAGAATTATTGCTGACTTTCTAACAGGCAGAAAGCTCTTCATAGAGATAGCGAACTCCACTTCGACAATCATCCCTGTTAATGCTGGAGTAGCGCAAGGATCTATCATCGGGCCAAAGCTATTTAATTTTTTTATTCATGACCTGCCTATGGATGTTGCCGCTTCTGGAGTTTCTTTAGTGAGCTCCAAAGCAATACTCTATGCCGACGACACTTTGATTTTTGCCAACGTTAATAGACCACATGACGCCCTCGCTACAGTAAGAGAACACTTACTGCGAGCCAACGATTTTTTCAAAACTAATTTATTTAAATTTACTTAACTTTTCTTTTTAATCGATACCTACCGAGGAAAAGGATGACTAACAAGCCTCCAACGCATCATTTTGCGTTGATAGCTAACCACCCTTTTCTCTCGTTTATTTATTTTTAATTTTAGTTATAACATTAGTATAAGTAGTCTTTAGTTATTAGTTCTAGTTTAGCTTAGTGTAAAAAATTACTTGAAGGCATCAACTCCGGGAGCAAGAGTGACCCTATCCAAAACTAAGTATGTAATCGCTTCGTAATTTAGTTTAGTTATTAGACATAAAGCTTGGCCAAATTTTATAGCCAGCAACACTATTTTCTCTAAGTATTCAGTTTTAATGATGAATATTTTTAAGTCTCAATAAAGAATCTTGAATCTTGAATCTTGATTAGAGTTTAATAATTATTTTGGGTGTACGCTTTAAGCTATTGAGTTGAAACTTTTTTCATTAACTGAAACTTCGACTTCACCCCACTCCGTCTACCACCTACCACCAAAATGCATTCCATTAAAAGTAAGTCGGGCGCAACTTTATTATTCTTGGGACAAGTTGAGGTTACATGGAAAGGCAATATACAGGTTAGTGTGGATAGGGAAGACTATGTGAATAAGGGTCCTAGGGCAGGGCTGTTGTTAATTACATATATAACACTTGAATGCGATTACGATCAATAGCTTCTGTATACATATATAAACAATTTTGGGTTTGTATGGAGGGTGAGGCAGGAAGAAAGGAGTTGAATGCTTGAGTCACGATCAAAATTGTCTGTTTAAAAAGAATTCCTATGAAATTCGGTGTATTTTATATGCACTAAACCAAACATTTGTATGAGAGGGATTAGAGGAAGAGAGGGGATCGCAAAATTGGTGATGCGGTTTTGTTAAGTTTCTCTTGTAAGGTGTTCGTACGAAATTTCAAGTTCTTAGCTGTTAATTTGTTGGTTATTAGTAGATTTATTGGATAGGAATCAGATCGATATACATACATATATGTTATAGCTACTATAGGAACAGTATCAAGTAAGCTACTTACCTATATTCACCAAGCATGTCATGTTCCTATTTATCGCCATTGAAGCTTCATTACAGTTTCGAATTCGACATCGGCAAAATCTTGCTAGCTGGAAATTTGTGTTGTGTATATGTACAACATTACTACAATCGGCATTGCTTGTCGCCCTTGCTTTTAACACTTTTATTTTTGTTTTTCGAAATCGGCTAAATCGATTTCACATATAAACGAAACTATTCCTTACCTACACATAATAAAATTTTCCTTCCATCGAGTATTTTCTCACTTAAGCTCCTGTATCTATGATGTATAGCTATGTAGCAATCTCCGGAAGGATATATACAAAGTATGTTTGGATATATGTAAGTTACTTCGACTCAGATATATTATTGTATATACAACATAAAAGTTTTTTAATTAACTTGTAATGAATGAGATTTTCCGATCAATTACCGTTGCGAGAGTATTTATTCCTGAAAATAGACTTTATTTATAAACTGAATGGATTTCTTCAAACTAAAAGCAAACACGATAGCACCTTTTTAAGCGTTACAAAGTTTTATTGAATGAGACTTAACAGAATTATTCATCCTTGAAAGAGGGGATGGTCTTCTTGAAGGATGCCTCCTTGAAGGATGCCTCCTGGATTCGAAGTTTTTTTTTCGCAAAGTATATGGAATAGGAAACCTATTATTAACGAATACCCAAGCGTTCAAATTGAAGGAGATAGATTGTACTCAGTTGTCTCTCTTTGCAATTTTTGAGGCTTTAGATGGTTGATGGTTGAATTTAACATTCAGGAGATTGGAGCGAATAGAAATCGACATGATATTCTTATAGATTAAAGCGTGGAAAAAGTATCTTTTGAGACTAAAGACGCTACTCGGAGCTATGCGACTCATTTGTTACGAAGCTAATATCGAACGGTCAGTGTTATTTGATCGATATGAAGAAGACTATTAAAAACATCTGATAGTCGAGATAAATGGTTTTCTTGTATCCCGTTTCGATATATTTTTAATCAAACCCAAAAACATTCTGAGTAAAAGTTGCAGAGATTGCAAATGCACGTATTCTTAAATTTGCAATTGCAGGTAATTGGTACTTTGTTTGGTAGTACTCTGGTTGGAAATACTCCGGTCATCGAGAAGCCTTGCTATGAAAGGAACTGTGCATATTGAGTACTGACATATCCGGGCTGGCTATATCGAAGTTTATTTCAAACATTGTACCGAAATAATGGTCGCATTGCTGGGATTTTTCGATGGTTAGAAAATATCCTCCCGATCTGGGAAGCACAATTTGCCGGTATTCAGGAGTTTGGTATTGCGGAAAATCACGACCCAAAAGAGCACATCCTGCAAAGTGCTGGATAGAACGAAAAAATATAAGGCACGATAGAATGGGGATATGACTATCCTAGATTCCGTAGGTGTTGCGGACAATAAGCTTTACCGTGTCCATGTGGCACCTAAAAAATTTCAAACTTCCATTTTTTTCTATTCTTAAAATGGGGACCACTCACTCTTCAGTGACTTCGTTCCGGGATTTTCTCAAGGCTTTTTACTCTATGATCGCGACTCTGAGTTTAAATAAAAGTTTCTTCAAAGGATCGCTATTCAAAACCTACATAAAATAAATAAAGTTTTGTCATTTTATACTCTAGTATCGAAATTCGACCAATTTCTTTCTGTTTCATAATTAATTGGAATTTAGTTGTACACTCAGAAAAATTTTGCATGACATCTAAGAAAAATGTCGTTGTTTTAACGAATTTCATAAAAGATTCCGAACCAATAAAATATCTCGTAAGAATAACAACATGACCTTTGTAAAATATTATTTGTTAGATTTATGGAATATGTTGTAAATTATGGGCAACGTTTTATAAAATGAGTGAAATAAAATTTTTGACAATTTTTGTAGACTTTATGTCATAAAAAGTAATACAATGTTTCGTCCCAGTACTGTTTATAACGGAATCGTCAGTAAGACTTGTGTAAGGAGGCCCTGCCTTAGACGCTAAGGAAATAGTTGGATTTGAACCCGGGGATCTAAGAGTTGCAAAGCGGCTGTACTGACCACTGAGCTGAGACCCACCAGTTTAGTTGGTTGATAGCGTTGCAGTATAAGCCGCCACACGCTTGCGACATATAAAAAATCAATGGAACTTATCGTAGATTTTAAAATGTAGCTACGTAAATTTTTTGAAATTTCCGCCATAAATCAATATATCAGAATGTCGAGTCTAAGCGTTTTACCTCCCCAAGCCTCCCCTTTCACACTCCCCAAAACTAACTTCCCTACCCACTCTAAAATCCACCCAAAAATGAATTCTTTATCAATAAGGGCTTCGAAGATATGAGTCTTTGAATGTCGTTGGAGCGTACACGTAGGGCGTACGGCATACAGACAGCCTGTTTCAAAATCATCCAAAACCTTCCACTTCCTCTGCCACCTCTCATGTAAATGCCTCAATTTCAGAAAACAATGTTCAATTTCCTTGAAAATTATTAAATCTACAAATTTTAAATTCCGAACCAAACATTTTCCATACCACGTTTGGTGCCATATTCAAAAATTAAAAACATTCCCCTCTACTTCTACCACATCCCATGTATAAGTCCCTATTCGCTATCAGAAAGAATTTGAGATAACATATTTTTCGGTACATTAAACTCTTTCTTATTTCATCTAGAGTATCGCATACCGCATAATATTATTATGTTTTTTTTTTTTTTTTCAAATTTTGAGAAATTTTGATGAGAGGGTATAGAAGAAATGGGGTGACTCGTATACGAAATTAAAGTTACTTGTTTGCTGAAAATAATACGGAAATAATTTCAACTCAATAACTCAAAGCGTTCGAAAGTTATTTAGTAGGGTAACGGCAGACGATCATTCGAATTTTGAGTTTTTAAGCGACTGTAAACATTTCCGTACCCTTGATCATCATTTCTCAGTGTAAAAATCGTTGAGATTTCATCCAGAGTTTGAATAAGTTACAACATACTGATTCGGAAGCGGTGCTAATCTAGATTTCATGCTGTACACCAAGCAAGTATAATTTTGTGAGGCATTTTCCGTGATTATTTCAAAAACCTTGTGGGGTACGTCAAGATAGTTGTCTTGAGCCCCTTCTGTTCATTTTATTTATTAATGGCGACTTAAATATTCTTATATTCGCTCTGTACAAAAATTACGCAACAATCCAATTGGATTCTTCTGTGTGTTTAGAAAGAGTTTAAGGAAATAATCTAATATATGTACATATGTATATGCTCGAATGAAAGTGACTGATGGAAATTCCAAGCCCAAACGTACAGACTTGTGGACTTTTGCATTAAATTCTTTGAAACATGAAAGTACTATAAAATCTTTCAGATCCAAAAAATATTATACCCTAAGCTCCAAAAAAGGGTTTGAAGGGTTCCCCCCATATAAAATAATAAAGTACGTGACAGTATTTTGGTGAAATAAGCTTAACAGCGCCGGTGGATTAGTGGTACAGTGCTCGTCCGATGTGCAGGCGGCCCAAATTTCGATACCGTTTATAATTCTTTTTAACAAATATTTTTTTGCTGTTTTACTTTATTATTTTAATAATAAAGTATTGTGATCGACACAGAAAAAAAAAAAATTTGCTACCCTGAAATTTTTTTTTCGCGTTTCATGACTAAATTAGCCTAAAAAAGCAAAAAAAAAAATCCGTCCCGCCGTACGCCGTACATATAGACTCGTACCTCCAAGACCGTTAAAGGTAGAATGTTGATTTTTGGGTGGGTTATTAACTTGGTAAGTGAACTCCATTATCCAAATTTTGGGGAGTGTGGGGTGGAAGGGGGAGGCGGGGGGATGGAAAAAGTCGAAATATACACTTGCTAATATCTTCACCACGAATGCAGATAGAAAGATGAAAATCAGCACACGTATAGAGAGAGCTGTGGGACATATTCCAAAAATAATTGAATTTTTTTATCCATTGGCGTCCGTAAAGGGGGGGCCAAAAACAAATTGTCGGACGAATCTTTTTTTGAAATGGTTATATCTTCGAAACTACTTACCATAAAAAATTCATATTTTGGGACAATTAAGATGGCGTATAGATCCACCAGAATCAGCTTAGAAATAGGCTTATTATTGTAAGGGGAAGGGTCGGGGGGTGCAAGGAAAAACACTTAAGAATTAATATCTCAACTATCTCTTAAGCTATGTAATTGAAATTTAAAACATATACTAAGCTATACTAGCGAAATACAAAAAAAATATAAAATTTGGTCATAATAGTAGTGGGGTGAAATGGGGAGCATTTGAAAAATGGTGCACTTTTCAAAATTAGAAATCATTATATCTCAAAATTGAGTACAGATATCGAATTGAAAATTCGTCAGATTATAGAACTATATAATTTATAATTTTGATAAAAATTTTAAATTAGGGGGTGTAAAGGGAGGGAGGTGGTAAGCAAAAATGTCGAAAATTTTGAGTGAATTTTTTAGGACTCTGCTCAAAGATAGAAACTTTAAATTTTGCATGTGAATACATCTATTTGATATACATAGAAAAAAAATAATAATTTGATCCACAATTGTTATGAACCGACCACCCCGGTCTAATGGGCACAAGCTGTTTCATGTGCAACGAAAAAAACACGAAAACTGAAAATTTTTGGATGTAATTTTAGGGTAGAAACTTGAAAATTTGGGAAATACATTTAAAAAAAAATCCCTAAAAGTATAAAATATTAACTGGTCGAATACCTTCAAAACTTCTACCCCCTCCCAAATAAAAATTATTTTTTCGACCATTTTTAAGAAATTAATTATCACCTAACTATTAAAAGCTATCAATTTGAAATTTTGCATAAGAACTTATAAAAATATTTGCAAAGAAATTATTTTAAAAGTTTCAAAATCACACTTGCCCTTCTACCCCCTCCCATACAAAAGTATGATTTCGACCAATTTCATTAAATCAACTAATAACCAACAAATTAAAAGCTACGAACTTGAAATTTTGTACGAGCAGCTTACAAGAGAAAGGAAATAAAATTGCGTCACAAATTTTGCAATTCCCCTACCTCTTCTACCCCCTCCCGTACAAAATTATTTTTTCGAGCATTTTTAAGAAATCAGTTATCAGCTAACTCTTAAAAGCTATCCATTTCAAATTTTGCCTAAAAACTTATAAAAATAATTGAAATGAAATTCTTTTAAAAGTTTTGAAATCGCGCTTGCCCTTCTACCCCCTCCCATACAAAAGTATCATTTCTACCTATTTCATTGAATCAACTAATAACCATCAAATTAAAAGCTACGAACTTGAAATTTTGTACAAGCACACTACAAGAGAAAGGGAATAAAATTGCGTCACAAATTTTACGATTCCCCTACCTCCTCTACTCCTTCCCATACAAATGTTTGGTTTCGTGAATGTAAAATGCACCGAATCCTATGAAAATTCTATACAACTTCGCCTATGAAACACATTCTATACAGAGGATATTGGACGCGATTCAAGCAATTAATTAAAAAGCTATTAACATCCACCCACCCTTACCCCTCCTCCTCCCCTCATAAAAACCCAAACTTGCAGAAATGAATGAAATATTGTTAAATTGACAACAGCCCTGCCCAAGAACTCCCTTTCACTTAGCCGTCCCTAACCACTCTAACCTGCATATTGACTTTCCACACATCCGCAACTTGTCCCAAGAATAATAAAGTTTCGCCCGACTTGTTGGCAGTTTATTAAGTATAGGACTGGAGTAAGAAGATCATAATTTTATCGAAGCGCGGCAGCAGATGTGCCCATGCAATTCAAGGCCAAAAATATTAATTAAAGACAGCATCTATGAGTTTTATGCACCTTTGTAGATGTTAAAAAAGACCGGTCAAAGGCTTTTATGTGTACTATTTGATGATCAATTCAACTTCGAAGACCATGTTGACTGTATTGTTATCAAGGCTAATTTCATTTGACGCTTTCTGAAAAGATGGTGTTTGGATGTGACTGGATACTTTACTTTTCATTCTCAAATATGACATTCTCAAATATGACTACCCTATTTCAGATCCTTATTAAAAACACACTGATTATCCTGAATGATTGTAACAAAGGCGAAAAATTGTTGCAAGCTCGACAGGCCTTCGGTAACCTTTTTCCTTTATGGACATTAAGAAAGATCTCCCTTCGCACGAAGCTGTGAGTGTTTGTCATATGCGTGTACCGAATGAAGATAACCTAAAAGCTTACCAAAAAACCTGCAAGAACCAATGCCAGCGACGCATTCTAGATATGTTCGTTCTGACTAGACTTCATCTCCAACGACGAACTTTGAAGTACAACTCCCGAAGATGGAAAATATGATTCAAGCGCGTGAGTGACATTGGATCGGACAGGTTGAAAAACTGGTGCAAAACATATCCAAACTATGGATTATAACCCTTAAGGAAGGCGTCGTTGTGGTCGACCATGAAGCAAAGTTAAATTGGTGGCCAGAGGAATAATTCAAAGATCAACTAAAAGCCACTGCTCAAGGACACGCCTTGTGCAAGAGAACTGTTTCTGTCTTGACAGGAAACTGATTGTTTAAGCAATCATTATAATATTCAAAATTGTGAGTAATCCCCCACATTGATGATGTACTTACTCGTATGCATAAAAGATTAATCTATCTGTTTATTGCGTTATAAAATTAAGCTTAGGTATTATGTAATATATTTAATAATAATAATTACTACCGTTCTTTTCTGCTATACAAATGTCTCAATTATACAAGAATATTCTGAATAAAATCTCTTAAATGCCGAAAACCCGGGCATGTTTAAAGATGCTTTACGAGTATAATGTCGATAATTTAGACTTTTAACTTAAGCCTAAGTTCACAAGAAACTTTTGCATTTGTGTAGAGCGGGTAGGCACTATATTTTTCAAAACTTTTAAACTTTTCAGTTATGTGTATCTGCTTAGCATAATCCTTTCAGAGTAGGGTTTTCTACAGCCATATGATATTATACTGTGAAATCTCCTCTCCATTATTAAACTGTGTTCAACTGTAACACATAGTGGCGCTTTTCGTCTCTCTGTATATTACACGTGTGGAACACGAACAAAAATAATAACAGCAAACTTGCTATCGTCTATCCTACTACTTGGCATATTTCAGAAAGGAGTGAAATATTTCAAGACGAAAAGATTACCACTCCGTTATGGAGGTAGAAACCTTTTACCTGGTAAGCGCATGGACACTATAGTTTTCGGTTAGGATCTTATCAAGGTAAAAGGCATCGTAAAGGATCTACTTGAAATATATGCATCATCAGCACTAGTATTAGATAATTCCCAAGAGTTGGGAGTATGTGCGCGCTGTACATTGAAGGAATCATAATGATGATATGAGGCTCTATGTTTACGTGACCTCTGCCCGGATTCTGCTGTGATTTGTAGTTGTACTTGTCAGCTTCCTGTGCAGGTCCTTTATTATGTTATGTGCATTTAGTAACGTATGTGCTGAATATATATTTTGAAATTTAGTTTCATGTCTTGGTAATGAATTTTAAGGTAGATGCTCGTAAGTTTCTTCATGTATATATTATGTGTATATACGTTGTTCTATTTTTTTTAGCCTAAGGATTTTTTTCAACCTTTTGTTTTAATCAAATTTTAGTACTACCCAGTGTTGCAAAGTTGGAGTTAGATAATGGTGATGGTGATCAAAAGCAATATTAGAATATAAAGTACCAAGAAAAAAATTAGGCCCTTGCGTAAAAATTGTCTAAGCAGGTGAGTTTCATGATCAACTTGTTTAACACTCCTCAATACGAGTACCAAAAACCCAATGCAATTAGCATAAAAATGCAAAAAAAAACCGGCTGTCCGTACGCCGTCCGCCGTACGTGTACGCTAAAACGACAATGAAAGAGCGATTTCTCTGAAACCCTTGCAGATAGATAGTTCAGTTTTGGGTGGATTGTAGACGGGGTTGGGAGCTTTCATTGTCTAAATTTTGGGAGTGTGGTGGGAAAGGGGGAGGCGGGGGAGGGTAAAGGTGGAAAGCTGGGATTGCTAATATCTCCACTACGAATACAGATAGAAAGCTGAAACTTGACATTCGGGTATACTGATTTATGGGGAAAAAAGAAAAACAAATAATTTTTTTTATTCAGTGGGGTACAAACAGTGGGGGCTAGAAATTAATTGTCACCCGATTTTTTTTTTTTCAAATTACTATATCTTCGAAATTACATAACAGATTGAGTTCATATTTTATGACCAAATAGGTGGATAATCAGCTTAGATGGAGGCTAATACTTTTAACAGTGGGGTGGTCACAGAAATATAATAATATCCCGACTATCTCTCATGCTATTTAATTGAAATTTGGGACATATATTAAGCTATACTTGCAAAATATGAGACAAATTTAAAATTTGGGCATATTAGTAGTGGAGGGAAATGGGAAGCATTACCAAAATGATCCTCTTTTCAAAATTTCAAACCGTTAAATCTCAAAATCCAATCAATCAATTAAATTTCTGTTAAGACTCCCTGTAGGGACATAGGACAGAAACAACTCTCTTTCACAAGGCGCGATCCTGAGCATCGGCCTTAATCTGTTGCCAGGACTTGTTTATTCCTCTGGCCTACTGCACAACTGCTCGCTTCCATGTGTTACAAGGTCGAGCAACCCGACGTCTTCTTTGAGAATTATAATCCAGAGCCTGTTTGGCGATGTTTCGCTCTGGTTTCCTGAAAGCATGACCGATCCACTGCCACTTTCGCTTTTGAATCTCAATACCTATTTTAGTCTGGCCAGTTGTACTCCAAAGTTCGTCGTTGGAGATCACTTCTGGCCAGAATATTCCTAGAATGCGGCGGAGGCATTGGTTCACGAAACTCTGTAGTTTTTTGGTAAGTCGAACGGTCACTTTCCACGTAGTGCAACCATATAACAACACGGATTTGACGCATGCGTCAAAAACTCGCAGCTTCATGCGAAGGGAGATCCCTCTTAACCTCCAGAAAGGGGAAAGAATACCGAAGGCCTGACGAGCTTTACTAAGCCAAGCCTCAACATCCTTTTCGTCCTTTTGTCCATGCTGACAATGCTTCCGAGATGGCAAAAATCTTGCACCTCTTCCACATCCTGCCCGTTAAGAATAATCGGTGTGCTTGCGTTCGAACCCATGTGCATGTACTTGGTTTTACGCACATTTATTTTCAGTCCCGCCTCTTTGCATTTAGAATGCAACGAGCGAACATTTGACTCTAAGTCCGAACGGTTATGTGCAAGCAAAACACGGCATCAGCATAATTAAGGTGACTTAAGATGTTAAATAGTCTCCATTGAAGACCTATACCATCCCCACCTTCCAGTGCAGCTTTCAAGATGTCATTTATTACCACCAGAAACGAGGCTGGTGATAATATGCAGTCTTGTCTGACACCCGTTCGCACAGGGAAGCTATCGAACAGCTCTCCTCTATACAAGACGCGACAACTTCCATATTGGTAGGATTCTTTAATCATAGCTATAACCTTATCTGGAATACTTCTTCTACGCATAGCATTCCACATGTAATCTCGCTTGACGCTGTCGACAGCCTTCTCAAAGTCCACAAACATGAGAAGTGGTGGCGAACACATTTCGGCTGACTGCTCTAATATTATCCGTAGGGTATTTGTGTGGTCGGTAAGACGACCCTTTACGGAATCCAGCCCGATAAACTGCGAGAGTGTTCTCGACGACATCACTAATCAAATTGAGAATTACCTTAGCCATAATTTTTGATACGGCAATAAGTAGACATATTCCGCGCCAATTGCCACAATCCCGAAGGTCGCACTTCTTCGGAATTTTCACAATGACGCCCTCCTTCCATTCAGTCGGATATCTTCCTTCATTCCACACCTCAGTAAAGAGTGGAAGGAGCATATCGGCTGTTATTTCCGGGTCCGCTTTGAGGAGTTCGGTTGGTAGTCCGTCTATAACTGGAGCTTTCCTTCCCGCCATTAACCGAATGGCGGAAACTATCTCTTCCTTATCTGTCGGATCGTCCCTAATAGAGGATTGTTGCGGTTGGATGTTTGGTTGTTGTTCTGTTTCTGGAATATCTTCCTCTGACAAGATGTTTCAAATATCTGAGAAGTATTCTTTCCATCGCCGCAACTGGTGTTCACTCATACTAAGGAGAGTTCCGTTGACATCTTTCAGCAGGTGGGTGGTGGTGAAATTCCTGTTCGTCAACTGTTTCAGGATTTTGAATAGTGAGCCCATATACTCAAGGTACGCCGAAGATTCTGCCTTGTTTGCCAGATCTTCAATGGCCTTTCTCTTGTCGCGTCTAACAGCCTTTTTAAGCTGTATATGATCATCGCGGTAGTTCTGCCTCAGATGAGAGATGATTACCAATTCGGCTTTTTTCCGATTGCCAACCTTGTCCCATGTATCTTGCGACATCCAGGGTTTCTCACCGCTTTGCAAATATCCCACAGATTCTTCAGCACTAGTTAGAAAAGTGGTTGCCTCCCAATTAGCGTCCAGTGTGCGCATTTCATATTCACCCAATGTGGATGACTTTTCGCGTAGAATAGTAGTGTATTCGCGTTTTTTGTTGGGATCTCTGAATTTATCCACATTAAGCTTGCGCTTCATTTGAAGAATTTGTGGTCGTCGGATAGCTGCTGTACACAATCTCAAGCAGGCAACCATCAAGTGGTGACGCTCCCCACGTCAGCTCCACGTTTCGCTTGCACATCGAGAAGACATCTTCTTCATCGGCGACTTATAGCCAAACCCAAGATGTTTTATGATGACTCTTGTGTGGAAAAAGGGTCCCTCCGATGACCACAAAACTCCACAAATAATTCGCCGTTTTCAGGTCTCTTAATCCAAGGTCGTGACGCGTCGACCCAAGGGTCACCATGCCTCCCCATGACGTGTTCTAGTCCAGTGTTGTCTGATCCAACCTGGGCGTTCATATCTCCTGAGATGATAATAATATCACCTCTTGGAACACGTTCGAAGGCGGCACTCAGTTGGCTATAAAACTCGTCTTTGTCACCAGATGATGCGGTATTAGTTGGTGCGTAGCACTGCAGAATTGTGACGTTTCTGATACTGGTCCTAAGCCTGACGACAATAATCCGATCCGAGATTGGTTCCCAGCTAATGAGACTGTTTCTCGCTCTCGGTGTAAGGACGAACGCCTCGCAATTTTTGGCTTCAATTTCAGGGCCAATGTACAGAATAGTGTTTCCACTAGGGGTTCGTTCTTCTCCTGATCCTGTCCACCTGACCTCGCTCAAGCCCAAGATTTGGATGTTATAGTGCTCCATTTCACAGTCGATCACTGATTGGCGGTGCAAGGACCGAGTAACCCCAGCTGTTCCCCCGTCATTCAATGTTCGAACGTTCCAGAAGCCAATCATAGTCCATTTTCGAATGCCAAAAATCGTTACCGTAGAATCAGTCCGTATCAGAGGCGCTGTATCCATTTCTCGTATCAGTTAGGTCTTAAAATCACGGGTGATAAGCCCATGATCCAGTGAGTGTCCATTTACCATTTTTAGGGCAAGCAGGACGAGCTCTGGGTGAATTCTACAGCCCCCATCCCACAGGGGGATAGTTAGCTCAGGTCCGTGGAGTCGCTAGTCTCCAAAAATAGTTGCAGAAATTGGTAAAACCTCATCCTACAACTACCCCCTTGCCTTCCAAAATCCAATACAGGTATCAAATTGAATTTTATCAGATTGTAGAGTCTATGACCTTTAATTTTGGTAAATTTTAAGTTGGGGGGTGTAATGGGAGGGAGGTGGTGGGCCAAAATGTCGAAGACTTTCCAATTTTTTTTAGGGCTCTGGTAAAAGTTAACAAAGGTAAAATTTTCCACGTGCATAATTTTTTTTATATATACGTAAAGAAAAAATAATAAATTGAACCATAGGAATTCTAAGTAATTCTGTTTATGAAACTAAGATTCTATTCAGAAAATTTTTTAAAAACTTATCAACATCTTTTTCTCTCTTTCTACCCTAACCCCTCCCTCCCCCATCGATAAAAACCCAAACTTAGATAAATAAACGAATGACACATTTATTATACATATGCACTGAAGCTGTTGATGGTAATCGCATTTAAGTGCTACTTAATTATCAACTGCCCTAGAGCTCCCTTCACATAGTCTTTCCTATCCACCATAACATGTACTCGTATATTAACTTCCCATGCATCCTCAACTTGTCAAAGAATAATAAAGTTGCGCCCGACTCGGTGGTAGATTTTTTGTAGTATATATGTATAACACTGAACGTGGTATGTAAAATGTGTCCTGCTGAACTTAAAGCTTGTAGCTTTGATAGTTTTGAAAGAAATTTAACATTGTTTTTCTGAAATCGGGTCTTTTGTATGGGGGGTGGCAGAGGAAGTGGAAGGTTTTGTATGTTCTTGAAACTGCTTATCGACATTCTAATCACCATGCTTTGTTACAGTTTTAAGGTCAAAAGCTCTCATATGTTCGAAGGAGAAATGCTTTTCTTCAATTTCTAATTTAAAAATTTGCATGGGATGAGGTAGAAGGAGTGAAGCGAAGTTAATATTTTTGATAATACTGACGTCACTATATTTTCACATAATTTTCAAGTCGATAGCATAAATAGCATCAGAGAAATATCAATTTCCTGAAATATCGAAATTTCATGAAAGTTTTATGGGAGGGGATGAAAGGAGATGGAGGGGAATGTGGCTCATTTCTTTTTTGCTATCGTAAAAATGACAAGAAATAAATTTTAGCACGATATCTCAAAGCGTTCAAGAGCTATATTTTGGAGAAATAGACAGAAGGACACACAGATAGGCGGACAAACTGACAAATGGTCACTCGGAATCGAAGTTTTTAAGAGAAAACAAATATTTCTTTACCCTTGCCGACTCTGTGCGAACATTATTTGTTAGAGCTGCAAACAGTAAGGCCTGCTCTTAGTTTTGATCTAGAGTATAATAATGCTTTACAGTGGAATGTAGTCTAGTAGGTAGCGTGTTGGTCTACAATGCGAATGTCGCGAGTTCAAATCCCGATCGACTAGAATTCCAGCACGCTGGAATACATTGTTCACCTGAATCTACGGAAGAAAAAATTCGTTGATGAAGGGTTGTACGAAGAACTAACAAAGGGAACTGTAATTATTATTGTACAGGAATTACTGTTTTTTTTCCACAGAAGTTTACATTACGTAGTGAAGTGCGCAAAAGGTCGTTGGATTTCAAGTAAAAAAATAACACCACCAATTTAATGAGTTCACTTTAATTTAACAGCAAAACTTTAATTAATTACCTTTCTCACTTCAGGTCTTATTTTTCGCTCACACATTATCGCTTATCAATCTTCACTCTTTCGCATTCTAAGCATCGAAGGACTCGTCGACAGCTCCTAACTAGAATGACTGTTCCTCGAAAATGCTCGCCTTTTTATATTGATCCAGACGGCCGAATCATTTCCCTTGTCGTGTGAATCTTTTCCTTCTCGGTCGACTACTGTTAATTGCTTCTTTAAAGCTTTGCTTCATCGGAAGAGTCTTTTCTCTGTCGCCCGTGTGGTCGTTGCTACTGAGCATTCCGATCGAGTCGCATTTGGTGGCAGATGTTTTTTACAGTGTTTTTGTTATCGCTCTTCTCTGCCGAGCGCTGTTAATTCCTTCTATCAAGCATTTTCTCGTGGGTCGAGTCTTTTGTCTATCACCCGTGTAGTTGTTGTTGATGAACATTCCGATTGAGTCGCATTTGGTGGCAGGTATTCTTCACAGTGTTTTTGTTATCGCTCTTCTCGACCGAGCGCTGTTATATCCTTCTATCAAGCATTTCCTCGTCGGTCAAGTCTTTTCTCTGTCGCCCGTATGGTTGCTGTTATTGAACATTCCGATCGAGTCGCATTTGGTGACAGATGTTCTTCATAATGTTTTTGTTGTCACTCTTCTCAGTCAAACACTGTTAATTACGTCTATAATTCATTTTCCTTGTCGGTCGAGTCTTTTCCTTGTCATTCATGTGGCTGTTGTTGCTGATCATTCCGATCGAATCGCATTCGGTGGCAGATGTTTTACTTATCGCTCTTCTCGACCGAGCCCAATCAATTCTTTCAAACATTTTCTCGTCGATCGAGTCTTTTTCTGTCGACCATGTGCGCTTAGGAAGTCTTCCATCAGCCATCCGCTTCACATCACCAGCCCATTGTAGCTTCTTAAATTTTAGAGGGTTGACACTTCTGCATTGTCGAAGATGGAACACAATTCTCTATTGTATCGTATTCTCCTGATCGAGCCTTCTTTCACAGGCCCTAGGATTCTTCTGAGGACATTTCTTTCAAAGACGTTAAGTATTTTTTTGGATGCCTGAGTTAATGACCACGTTTCGTTGACATGTTTTATGTAAGCAAACAGAATTTGTTTGCACGAACTGTTAACTTCGTGTTCCATCACTATATCCTATTCGTAAAACTAGACAATGACGAGGTCCTAAGGAAATAACATTGGAATGTGTACGAAAACGTTAGCTGAATGTACAGTCCTGAATCTGGACTAACACATATCAAAGTCTTTAGCAACAATCGCAGCCAAAGGACAAATTGGCTTCTATACAGAGCAAGGATGATTTTATAATAGCTCGGATTGATTTCGAATACAGTCTCACCTACAAGATAAGTTTTTTTTTCATCCTATTGGAAATACTTTAATATTAAACTAGCAACTAGCAGTACCTACGTGACTGAATGAGACTATTCAATACCACTAATCACCAATGATCTGTAATTGCTGATCTAACTCACTCTTTTCTAAACAGCAGGAACAACACGTGTTCTAAAGCTGTTAGTGAAATGCACTTTAACAGTGGCTTATAGTCACATGCTTTTGACCGAAAATGGGTCAGTGGTTGACGCATCCGCTTTGCGATCCCAAGGTTCAAGTCAACTTCTCGACTAAATTCCACTTTCTGCTCAGTACAAGAAATACGCTTTAAAATGGCTTCGAAAATACGTTTTAAAATCGCTTCCATTAAAACTAAAGCGGGGAGCTTACTTTTAGCGAAGATGCGATTTTAAAATGTATATGAAATGTTAGCAAGTTTGAAGCACATTTAAGTGCATTTAAAATACTTCGTAATTGCAACTACAAATTTACACATTTTGAAGCGCTTTATTTGCAATTGGGTTTGAACTTTTTTTTCATAGTTTCATTTATCTATAAATATAAAACAAAAAAAAGCATGAAGAAGAAATGAACAGTACGCGTTACAAAATGTTTGACAAATAGTAACCGGTATATTGGAGACAGACTTTTAACATAAAAGGAAGGAATGGGATTTGGAATGTAGGGGAAGGGGAGTGAGAACGAGTGTGGTGAAGCTGATATATTGTATTTTGCAGTTCTACTGGCTGCTAGTGACAAATGTTTGCAGATGGAGTGGGGGTAGCGATTGTGTATTTTTCGAATGTATAGATATAAAATGAAAGATAGGTATTGGTACCAATGAATGGCGTTTGTGCTTTATGTTTCTGTCTCGCTCCGGCTTTAGGTTCTTGTATGCTTGTTGAAGGTCGTGATCTGATTATGGGAGGATCTATCAATTTTCGTTTCACTTTTTCTTTCATCATGTCGTCATGTTTCAGCCGAAATCTGGAACGGAAACGGGTAGAGTCCTGGAACCCAAAAATGGCCCACCTTGACGAAAATACATTGCCAATGGCATTTAGTTTGTCTATTTGGGATCATTGGTTTGGACTGTAATGAGTTTACAAAAAAACGCTTATTCTTTTAAATATGTAGATTATTTACTCCTGATAAAATAAGTTTAGTGTCGTTAATTGTGTATTAAAAAGTAATTACGTAGTCTCTTTAATTCAACTTTAAAAAAAAAACACTGCGAGAATTAAACTAATATATCTCAATGGAAAACAAAATAAATGAATAGAAATAATCAATGAATATAATGCCGTATAAAAGGAATACCCCAAGTGCTTCCTAGCTTTGCTTAACCATAATTATTCATCTCCCAAGTGCTATCATTGAAATGCATAACGTTCCAATAAAGCGTCCAGTTAGCACCTTTTATGTTGTAACTCGACCTTAATTGTTAGTCCCTATTGAACTCTAAACTTTGCAGAGTCATAACCAACTAACTGCATATATGACTGCAATTCACTCGAAAAGGGGGATTGGAAATTATAATCAGGGTGAACCACCCCATAAGTTAACTTGTACGAAAGTTTGCTTTTATCATATGAAACGTAAAGTTCTCAAGCGAATAGGGTGCTCTAATTGTTGTACTTTCGAACCGATACTTTTGTGAGCGCGAAATATGTACGCTGTATAGCTTAATCATCGCCCATTTGCATATATCCCCATAAAGAGACGGAACTTTATTGTCGCTTTGAACTATCGTTTATGTGGCTCGGTACTAAATGCCGGGACGATAGGGATCGCCCCGGGGAGCTTTCTGTAGTCTGTGACCGAGAAGGACAATATTAATTGCCTAGTAAAGCGACAGCCGGAACTTTTCTACAAGCGTTCATATAGCGGTGGACGAATATATTCTAACTGCCTTTGTACCCGCAGCTTTTTTTATCAAGGCAGGAAATCCGGTAGCGATAGTGGGTCAATGAGGATGACATCGCACGAACAAATTTAAATTCGTCCCACGACGACACTACTGCAAAATCAGCCGCATACATTTCGAAGTCATTGTTCCTTCGTTTTGGATGTGATCGAAATGAAAATGAGTTTGAAAGTGGTTCTTGTCGAACATGGAAAACTCCAAACATTCAAATTGAATCTGAAACTAACCTTGTGATAAAGTTTTGTACTAACTTGTATGGAACTACCTGTAGTTTGAATGTGATGATTTCACAATGCACTAACTTCGACTTCGACTTTCATAAAACTTTGAATTCGATCAGACCTTCAAATCCGCGTTGTTATATGATTGTAATACATAGAAGCTTTCCGGTAAACTTATCAAAAATGCTAACATTTTCTCTAACTCATTTTACGGCCATTCTGGCCAAAAGTCATCTCTAACGACGAGCTTTGATGTAAAACTGAACAGACTTAAATAGGCAGTAAGACTTGAAGGGGTACGTAGCAGTGGATCCGTCACACTTTAAGAACATCAGTGCGAACATGTGGAAACGAGTAGTTGAAAATTAGGCCAGAGAAATAAATAAGCTCTGGCAACAATTAAAGGATGCTTATCAGGATCGCAGCTTATGGAAGAGAACTATTTCTACCATATGTTGCTATAGTTGGAATTAACAGCAAGTTGATGCGTTTTCAAACGAATACAATCTCTAGTGCTTCAAAAATAACTTCTTCAATAGCACTACCGCCCAAATCGGACCTTGGCATCCTGACTCTCAGATTCCTTAACATTTCATTTGTTATTATGAAAGGGTTTTTAGCCCTTCGCACAACCCTCTACCTACGAATTTTCTTTTTCGCGGATTGCGGTGGCCAAGATATACCCACGCAAGTTGTGTGCTGAAATTATACGTCGACCGGAATTTGGACTACAGATCTTCGCATTATAAACCAACACTTAGGCTACCGACACACGATGCGAGATAATATATATTAACTTCCTATTTTGATATAAGTAGGCCGAATTATGTATAGGATAATGACAGTAGTAATATCGAAAAGCGAGATAATATATATTAACTCGCATCGTGTGTCGGTAGCCTTAACTCACTAGGCTACACCCTAATTTCAAGCCCTTCAAGAATAACGTCCACAGTCAATTTCCCCTCCCTTGAAAACAAAATTCCTTATAAGTACGTAACTCATTTTAGTACATTTCAATTGGCACCAATTTATTTCAGTTTCTATCCTTACCGTAGTGAAATTTACACTTAGCTTAGGGAAACATAATATGTGGGTGTATAAGTGAAAATTAATTATATGATATATTACGATACGTTCTTTGAATACGTCCTTAATAATGTTTGCATTATTATACATTTCTCAAAATTTCAAGTCCATAGCTTTAAGCGTTTCAAAGAAAAATAATTTAATTTAAATTTCGAAATTTCGTGAAATTTTTTATGGGAGGGGTAGAAGCAGTGTGGAGAAGTTGATAGTTTCTAAACTGATTACAATTATAATAAAAATAATTTCGACGAAAATATGTCTTTTTAGTTGTTAATTGCAATGAAAATCGAAAAATGCATTTTTCAAAATTTCACATTTATATGGGAGGGAGTTGAAGCAGTTGTAAGCTCTAAGTCCAAAAATGCAATAAAAAACATAACAGCGCTACGATTGCGCGTAAAGCGCAATCTTACGATACTCTAGATGAAATAGAATTTTTTGTGATCCCAAGAAATTTTGTATGGGGAGTGTTGAAAGGGGTGATAGCATTGAACTAATTTTTTCCCCATCATGCTAAAGTAGCTATAAAAATGTTTTATACAAAATGCTTACTCCAAAAATTGAATAGGAGCTGAGAGAATTAGTGTGTTAGATTTAGTGAAAATGTGCAGTTTGTATGGGAGGTGGTAGAAAGAGTGGGGGGATTTTAGTAATTTTTTCAGAAATAGCTAAGAATATCATAAAATTTACATCTCTTAAATTTTAGACCAGTAACATTCATACTTTTCAAGAAAATAGATTTTTTGTGAAGTTGTGAAACTGTGTCATATTGTATGGGAGGGGGTAGAAGCAGTAAAGCTAATCAAATATTTTTTTCTGATCTTAGTGATAATGCTAAATAAGTATTTATTACAAAATGTGAACTCGATAAATGTTATATGTTCTGAGAAAATCGGCTTAGAGCATTTCATGAAAAAGTCTAGTTTGTATGGGAGGGGTTGGAAGGAGAGGGAGGACGCAAATAATGTTCATCATTTTTTTTTCCGAGCCTTATTTCTTGGCGTTACACACTCCAGAGCAAACTTATAATACTCTCAGATTTCATCTAGAGTATAAACATAATAGAAACCTAGATGAAATGGAAAAGTGTTTAATACACCGGAAAATATCAAATCTCAAATCCTTTCGAATAGTGAATCGTTAATTTTGTATGGAAGACGGTAGAAGCAGAGGAGGAGGTTTGTATTTCTATACTCTACATGATATCGGAAAGTATTATAAGTTTGCCACAAAGTTTGTAACGGTAATAAACAAGGATCGGAGAGAAAAAATTAAAGATACAAAAGTTGATATTATCACTCAAAAATCTCAAAACCGAATGTCCGTCCGTCCACCGTGTCCTTTTTAGCTCGAGAACGCGTTGAGCCTAAATATTCAAATTTTGTGCACGTCGTTTTGACAAAAAAGTATGGAAAAGTTCGTGAACGGGCCAATTCGCTACCCCCTCCTATTCAAAAAGAAGCAAATTTAATATTAAATGCATTTTCTCGAAAATTATGAAGGTTATTAATTTGAAATTTGGAATAATTCATTTTTATGATGAATTCAATCTATTGCAGAAAAGTTATTTGAATCCATTTAATTCTTCTACCACCTTCTATACAAACTGCACTGCTCTAAGTAAATTTACTCAGCACGTAAACAATTTATCAAGCTCAAATTGTGCACTAAATATTTGTTTAGAATTATGAGTAAGACAAAATAAACTACCTACAAGTCGGGCGCAACTTTATTATTTTTGGGACAAGTTAAAGATGCATGGAAAGTCAATATGCAAGTTAGAGTGGTTAGGGAAGACTAAGTGGAACCCCCTTTCACAAGTGGAACCCCCTTTCACAAGTAAACCCGCTTTCACAAGCGGAACTCCTTTAGGGCAGGGAAGCTGCCAATTTAACACTTAATTGTGAATCAATAGCTCCTGTAGATGTAATCAATATTTCACTCGTTTATGCAAGTTTGGGTTTTTATGAGGGAGGGGAGAGGGGTCATGTTAAGGGTGGGTGGATGTCAATAATTTTTCAATTGATTGCTTCAATTACGTCCAATGTTTTCTGCATAGAATGTCAGTTGCATAGACGAAGTTGCATAAAATTTTTCATAAAATTTGGAGTATTTTAAATGCACGAAGCCTATAATTTGTATGGGAGGTGTAGAGGAGGTAAGGGAAATGTAAAATTTGTGATGCAGTTTTATTTCATTTCTCTTATAAGGTGACCGTACAAAATTTCAAGCTCGTAGCTTTTAATTTGTTGGTTAGCAGTTGATTTATTGAAATTGGTCGAAATCATACTTTTGTATGAGAGGTGGTAGAAGGGCAAGTTCTCCTTCTACTTCTACAATGGCACTGCAGCCCAAATCGGACCTTGGCCTCCTGACATTCAGGTTCCTTAACATGTTTCATTACTTATTGTGGAAGGGTTGTTAGCCCTTCGCACAACCCTCTATCTACGAATCTTTCATTTTCGTAGATT
The DNA here is from genome assembly GCA_963669355.1 of Chorisops tibialis. Classification (NCBI taxonomy): domain Eukaryota; kingdom Metazoa; phylum Arthropoda; class Insecta; order Diptera; family Stratiomyidae; genus Chorisops; species Chorisops tibialis. The sequence continues at coordinate 23,864,088 of OY770262.1, read as the reverse complement.
GAGGTGACCAAGGTATATCTAAGCAAGCAATGCGCTAGAATTGTAAATTACGCCGACCGGGATTTGAACTCACGACCTTCGCATTACAAGACCAACACGCTACCCCTAGCAAGGGCAAGTGCGATCTCAAAACTTTTGACGTAGTTCCGTTTCAACTATTTTCAAATTTTTTGTGCAAAATTTCAAATTGATAGCTTTTAAGAGTTGGGTGATAATTGATTTCATAAAATGGTCGAAAAAATAATTTTGTATGGGAGGGAGTAGAAGCTTTGAAGATATTCAACCAGTTAATATTTCAAACTTTTAGAAATTTTTTTAAATGTATTTTGCAAATTTTCAAGTTTCTACCTTAAAATTTCATTCAAAAATTTTCAGTTTATGTTTTTTTTTTCATTGCACATGAAACACCTTGTGCACGTTAGACCAGAGGGGTTGGTGCATAAAAATTGTGGAATTTTAATTATTTGTTCTATATGTACGTACAATAAATCAATTCCAACTGCGTTTGGAAATTTTAAACTTTGTATCTTTCACCAGAGCCCTAAAAAAATCAATCAAAATTTTCAACATTATTTACTTACCACCACCCTCCCCTTACACCTCCCGACATAAAATGTTTACCAAAATTAGAAACTATGTAGTTCTACAATTTGACAAAATTTGAATTTGATATCTGAACTCGGTTTTGAGATATAACGGTTTGAAATTTTGGAAAGTGAACCATTATTGAAATGCTCCCCTTTTCCCCCACTACTATTTTCTCCAAATGTTATATTTTTTCGTATTTCTCTAGTATAGTTTAATATAAGTACCACGTTTCAAATATGTAGCTCAAGAAATAGCCGAGATATTGATTTTTTAGTGTTTCTCTTTGCACCCCCCTTCCTGACCCTACCCCTTATAATAATTAGCCTTTATTTAAGCTTATTCCGGTAAATCTACATGCCATCAATATATATCAAATTTGTATGGTCAGTAATTTCGAAGATATAATCATTTGAAAAAAAAGTCAGCCGACAATTGATTTTTAGCCACCCCCCCCCCCTTTTTGCACCACAATAGGTAAAAAAAATAAATTATTTTTAAAAGTTTCCCCACAAATTCCTCTATATGTGTATCGATTTTTAGCTGCCTAGCTGTAACCATGGTTGAAATATTTAAATTCGTATTTTTCGGCTTAAGCGCTCCCCCACCTCCCCCTGAACCCTTATACCCCATAAAATGCATGTCCGCCTAAGATCCGCAACTATATACAATTCCCCAAAAAATAAACTTTCTATCTTGAAGGGTTTGGGAGTTAATGTGTGCTGAGACATCACACCGGCGTACGGCATACGGCGTTCAGTTCCATTATTAATCTAGGTGTTGCATTTGACCACAAAATTGATTTTGGTTTGCATATAAATCGTGCATCGTGCAGAAGGATCTATGTCGAGATTACCCACACGCTTATCCAAGGAATTTAACAATTCGCTTGTTAGACTTAGATTCTATAATACCTTCGTTAGATCTCACCTTGAATATGGTTCTCAAGTTTGGTCTCCTTATTATGATGAGCATATTAGCAGAATTGAATCGATCCAATATAAATTTGCAAGAATGGCTTTATGTTACCTTAATTAGAACGACAGAGTTCGTCTTCCTCCTTATACAGTCGGTGTCAGAAGAAAGTGTACGCGTTTATTTCAAAAGAACAAAAGACATCTTTCTCGCTCTTCGCGATGCGATTGTATTATGACAGGGCTACGGCGCACACATAAATTCAATCCATTGTCTCTAGTAACCTCAAAGTGATAGCGTGTATTCCGATATGAGTGCAAAGTACGCGAAACGTTTCGAGGTAGCTTTCCTTTGTAATCATCCAAAAGGACCTAAATTATCGTTTTCTTCGACTGCCAAAGTAATTAAATAGTTGAAAAGCTTTGTTGCGATGTGGGTGAAACGATTTGAGTTACACAAAAATGTCGGTGACTACGACGAACGAGGCTCGAAGCGATCAATCACAAAAAAGCAAGAAAAAGCAATAGACAATCTATTATACAATAACTGATCGAAAGTATGCCCAAAAGATGTGAGTCCATAATTGAGAATGATGGCGATTACACTTATTAAATTATTGAGCGGTGGGAATTGTAAGGTACATTCATGTAAAAAAGTTAAAAATAAACACTTTCTTCTGACACGGACTGTACTCTTCGACTTCAGCCGTTATATATCATCGCTCTCGAAACGACGTGAAGTATCTGATGTAGTTTTTGCTCATAACTTTCGTAAAGGGTTAGTTGATTCCTTCACCCTTTTGATGTTAATATGAATGATTGCTCAATTACGTAACCGTCCCGTGTTTTATTTTGTCTCAAGTTGTCGTCCATTTTTTATATCTCGTCATTATGGTACTTCCTTTGTTTTCGCCTGCAGGTCATTTTCGCATATCGCCTAAGCTCGTCATATCTTTTTTTTGGCTCGCGTTGGTCGTTCAGTAAAAATCTTGTAAGCCTCGTTCTTTCTATCTATTGCGTCGCGACATTCTTGGTCGAATTAATCATTATTTTTTCGCCAGGATTTGATGCCGTCTCATATTTTCGTCCACATATTCTCCGCTGGTATATTTTAGATGTTTCATATATTGGTATCAAGTGTTGATCCAGTGCGGACATGTACGCCTGCGCCACCGTTTCGTTTTTAAGCTTGTTGACATTGAACTGGCGAGCTCTACTCGTTTTCGACTAGTCACGACAACTTATTCGGCATCGATAATTAGCTCTGACTAGATAGTGATCAGATTCACAATTCGCACCGCGGAAGGTTCGTACAGGAAGTATACTGGAAGCATCCCTTCTCTCTATTAGAACGTGTTCTGGTGATCTGGTGATTCCCATGCTCGTTGTGAAAATCGCGATGTGGGAAGCACGTAGAGCTTACTATCATATTTTTGCTGCTTGCGAAATCAATAAGACGTTAGCCATTTTCGTTCGTTATATCATGTAGACTGTGCTCTCATGTTGATTCTCTATGAGCCTCCTCCTGTCCAACTATAGCATTAAAATCTCCTAAGACAGGCTAGGATATAGCCTAGTGGGTAGCGTGTTGGTCTACAATGCGAAGGTCGTGAATTCAAGCCCCGGTCGACGCATAATTCCAGCACACTGCTTGCTTTGGGTATACCTTGGTCACATCAATCTACGAAAATGAAAAATTCGAAGATAAAGGGTTGTGCGAAGGTCTAACAACCGTTCCACAATAAATAATGAAAAAAAAATGTTAAGGAACCTGAAAATCAGGAGGCCAAGGCCCGATTTGGGCTGTAGTGCCATTGAAGAGTAGAGTAGAGAGTAAGACAATTTTAAGATCATTCGAATGCAGTGAATTATCCCGACAATTTTCCACTTAAATAGATTGTGTGTGATCTCATGTTTATGATTTAGCTACCGAGCCATTTTCTGTGGGTTGGGCAACCTATCAGGCGCGTCCTCAGGTGGTGGATGGAGGACGCCGCGGTGTGTCGCAAGACCCTCGTCCGCGGTTAGCATGGCAATAGCAAGGAATTAAGTTTGACAGTTATACTCTCTTCAACAAGCTCATCGGACACACGTAGGCAACCGCCACGTTGTGAGCCCAAATGAATGAACATGTTGGGGAGGATATGGCAGCAAATATCTTTCCTGTAAAAACCATGCCGCGAACCAGCCCAAAAAAAACTATGAGATGGAGTCCCCCCGTATTGGCCCTCAGTCCCCGGCAAAAGAGGGTGCTAAAATCACCGGGTCCGAACGCGGTTCGGGAGCTACTAGAACGGTGCAACCAGGTTCTAGTAGTGCTGTGCTACTGGCAAACACCCAGCGTACTGAGTCTTCAATGTCAAAGCTCAGTGATCTCGCTTTTTTAATGGCATTAGAGGATGCAGACTCAGAAACGAGTAAGCCGATGGAGATGAGTATGGATGTTGGTCACGCTTCGACGTCGACAATATCCTGCACAACTATCTCGGCTGACCTTGCTACTGAGACGATCCAAACCCCTCAAGGTGGAATTAGCAACCGAGCCCGTCGACGTGCTAAGACCACCCAAAAAAGGAAAACTGCAAAAGCGAAGTTTGACAATGCGGTAGAGGCTGAAGTGGCTGCAATTCTGCGTCGACTGTCTTCCGGGACGGACGATTCACGAGCTGCAGAAGTTTCACGCCCAGCCAGCGTGCCGGCCGAAGTGATCAGAGACGAGGCGAAAGGTCTTATGACCCCAGCAACGTCGCTGATTAATAAAGTACTTCCGAAGCGAATGTGGACAGAGTAGTAAAGCCTCCTGCGAAGGAGTCCTTACAAGCTCTGACCACTCCGCTGAAAGGAGTATCAAACATTGCAACGGATTGCGCCATGGTTCAGAAACTGTCGGCAACAAAAAGGAGAAATATGCTGAGAAGGGTAGCCCAACGAAACAAGACTCATAGCTTGAATCCGGGTCCCCAATCAGCTGTAACTCCCATTTTGCAGCCGTCAGTGGAAAATGTCGAAGTGGTTCAAATAGCTTCATCCCCGCTGGCTTCGGGACGATCAGTTCATGGCACCGCCTCTGGCAAAGCCAAAGAACCCTTGTCCGCGGGCACAGTCGCCGGTAAGAAGCTGGAACCACTGAAGCAGAAACATAAGCGTATCCGATCGGACGATAGTAATACGCCGATACCTGCAGCAAAAAAGAAGCAGCCGAGATCGGCTACCTATAGCGACGTCGCTAGGAGTTCCCTCCAGGCAGCAGTCATCAATACCAACGACTTGCTAGGCATCATACCAGAGTCGGTGAGGCCTCAGTTCTACTCTTCATTGAGAAACATTCTGAGGGAACACCTCTTAGTATGACTTCGAGCCAGGTTATCTTAGGATAACTTGTGCGGACCAAAACACTCTGGTCTTCCTTCAGGAGGTGGTTCCCAGGATGAACGAGCTCTTGAAGGACATCAAGCTACAGGTGGTGGAAGGTTCCGAGGCTCCTAGACTGACAAAAGTGTCTGTTTGGATCCCGGGTATCATTGAAGACCCTGAAATCCTATTGCAAGATATTAAGCTGCAAAATAACCTTTCTACGGAGGTATGGAAGCTTTTCCATAGAGAACAAAAAGATAAGGGCCAACTTCTTGTTCTTGGAATCGACCAAAGCTCTATGGAAAGGTTGTCTGCAGCGAAAGGTTTCGCGGATTGTGGACTCAACAAGGTTCACTTCAAATTACCGAAACCAAACGCGGCCAACTTCAGAAGCCGGCAAACTGAGAGTGGTCCAAGCCAATCTACATCACAGTAGAGCGGCGACCGCCACTCTCCAACAACACCTCTTAAGAGGTCACTCGGATGTTGCAATTGTCCAGGAACCGTGGTTGAGTGGCTCCAACCACATTCTAGGATGGTGCAATAAAACTTTTACGGTCCTTCACGGACCCCAAACAGGTAAGCTACGGACATGTGTCGTTGCGAAAAAAGCACTAAAATTAACTTTAATTCCGCAATTCGGCAGCCCAGACCAAACAACGACGCTTTGGGAGAGGTCTCTTAACGGAACACCGAAGCCAGTTAAGCTGGTTTCATCATACCAGCCATACGACGCAAGAGTTGTTCCAACGACTGACCTGTGCCAGCTTGTCCAGTCCAACACAGGGGACTTGGTAATAGGTTGTGATGTCAATGCCCATCACACCTACTGGTCTAGCACAGACTGCAACAATCGCGGTAAGTCAATTCTAGAATTTCTTAGCATGAACAATCTAAATGTTTGTAATGTTGGTAACAGTCCCACCTTCATAAATAGAGCAAGAAGCGAGGTTATCAACCTGACTCTTGCAACTAACTCTAAATCACTAACGGTCCACAACTGGGAAGTTTCGAAAGAACCAGCCTTGTCAGACCACATGTGGATAAGATTTGAAATAGTGGGATCAACAAAAAATAGCCGGTTGTACAGGAATCCAGCAAGAACTGATTGGGTTAAATATCAGGAGCTAATAAACCAAAGACTACCGGCAATAGTTCCTTACCCAATAAAAACAACAGATTCCTTAGATAAAAGAGTGGGTATGTTAACAAATATACTAACAAACTCATACAAGAGTTCCTGCCCTCAGAAGTCTGCCAAAGATAGTAAGAACACTGTCTGGTGGAATAACGATCTCGATATCCTGAAAAAACGAGCAAGGAAACTCTTTAATAAAGCTAACTCCAGCAAACTTGACACAGACTGGGACAAATAAAAAGCAGCACTTACACTGTATAAAAACCACCAAGAGCCGTCAAACGAAATTCATGGAAGAGATTCTGTGAAGAAATCGATAACGTCAACGAAACTGCTAGGATAAGGAGGACCCTATCCAAAGACCCATACATGCCTGAATTACTGGATAAAGGCAATGGTTCATAGACGGGGTCTAGCGGTCACTTGAACTTTTAATGCAAACGCATTTCCCTGGTTGCTTTGAGCCCCCACCACAAAGTTCATGTGCCGATCGCATTCTAGCTAACTCAGAACTAGTAGATACAGTCGTGACACCAGGAAACATAGGAATGGCGTTCAGTTCCTTCAAACCTTACAAGTCACCAGGGCTGGACGAAGTCTATCCCGCAATGATCCAGAACGCGGATAATACAATAATTCAGTACCTGGTAGACATATATAAAGTATGCATTAGTCTTTGTTACATACCGAAGTTATGGCAAGAGGTTAAGGTAGTTTTCATACCTAAACCAGGTAGAGCCTCCCACAACATCCCGAAGGCTTTTCGACCCATCAGCCTGACTTCGTTCCTTCTTAAAGGCCTAGAAAGACTGGTGGACAGCTACCTACGGGCAAATCTGAACCTCTCGGTTAGATGCCCCCAACAACACGCCTATCTGAAAGGTAGATCTACTGACACCGCCTTGCATGTGACGGTAGCCGCCGTAGAGAAAGCTTTCCATCAAAAAGAGGTTGCACTCGGTGCCTTCCTAGACGTGGAAGGCGCGTTCAACCACGTCAACATTGACGCCATACTTGAGGCCTTGCGTAGCCATAGTGTGGAACCTCTCCTGACTGCATGGATAGCAAAGCTTCTTCGTTCGCGGAAAATCGTAGCACGAATGGGTGAAGAGACAAGGAAGGGCTCTGTTCACAAAGGAACGCCACAGGGCGGAATAATATCACCTCTCCTGTGGGTCTTAACAGTGAATGAATCCCTTTCCATCTTAAATCAGAACGGCTACCCCACAATAGCATATGCAGACGATCTTGTCATCATGCTAACTGGTAAGTTTGAGCAAGTTCTAGGAGACCTCATGCAATCCGCTTTACAACTGTTAGATAGCTGGGCACTAGATAAAGGACTTACTATTAACCCACAAGAAACAGAACTGGTCCTCTTCTCCAGAAGAAGAAGACCATATGTTTTCAATCCACCAAACATTCGAGGAATCAATATGGTCCTCTCGAATCAAGTTAAATATTTAGGCCTAATTCTTGATAGCAAATTATCCTGGAAGGCCAATATTCAGGAACGAGCAAAAAAGGCTACAGTAGCCTTCTTCGCTTGCAAGAAGACATTCGGTTTGAGATGGGGCCTTAAGCCGCACCTCATCCACTGGATGTATACCAGTATTTTTAGACCAATTATTGGCTATGGTGCGCTGGTGTGGTGCTGATCCAACGGATGGCATGTCTGTGCATAACAGGTGCTCTTAGAACCACACCGACTGTAGCTCTGGAGGTGATTCTCTCACTACCCCCACTTGATCTTTTTATAAAAGAAGCAGCGGGCCTGGCAGCCATTAGATTAAAAACCACTAAATCGTGGTCAGCGCCACAAATTGGTCATGGACAAATTCTAAACGTCATTAGAAACGCAAACTCCCTTTTAGACCGTGAGTATGATTGCATGAACCAACCGCAGGTTGAGAAACGGAAGTTTCACATTAAGTTTCCTGAACGAAACGAATGGGCAACAAATACGATACTCAGCACCTGTATAGGTTCTCATCTCTATACGGACGGATCTAAAACTAGCCAGGGGACAGGTGCAGGGATTTATTCCCACGACCTCGACATCCAAACTTCATTTCATCTTCCAGAACACGCGACAGTGTTCCAAGCAGAAGTATTAGCCATTAACGAGTGTGCAAAAATTATTCTTGATAAGCAGAACAGTCTCGGAAATTGTTACATTTTCTCGGACAGCAGGGCTGCACTTCAGGCACTCTAATCCTACAGGACTACATCCAAACTAGTGTCCATCTGTAGACACAATTTAAATCGCCTAGCGGCCATAACGGAAGTTTTTCTAATATGGATACCGGGTCATAGTGACCTGCTAGGTAACGAGGCGGCAGATACGCTTGCACGACAAGGATCTGCTAAAATCATCATCATCATTTTTCTTCTTCAGTGGCACTGCAGCCCAAATCGAGACTTAGCCTCCTGACCATCAGGTATTAAAAAAAATTGCTGATTCAATCAACTATTCTAGAAATTCGACTCACGATTTGTTGTCAATATTGCTGCTACATGAAACAGTTCTGTTGAAAATCAATCAATCAATCAATCAAATTCCTGTTAAAACCGGCTATAGGGGCATAGGACAGAAACAACTCGCTTCCATACGGCACGATCCTGAGAATCGGTATTAAGCTGTTGCCAGGACTTGTTTATTCATCTGGCCTCCTACTACTACTTTCTTGAGGATTATAATTCACAGCCTGTTTGGCGATATTTCGCTCTGGTTTCCTCAAAATGAGACCGATCCACTGCCACTCCTGCCTTTTAATATCAATCCCTATTTAAGTCTGTCCAGTTGCTCTCCAAAGTTCGTTGTGTGAGATCACTTCTGGCCAGAATATTCCTAAAATGCGTCGGAGGCATTGGATCACGAAAGTTTGCAGTTTCTTGGTAAGTCGAACGGTCACTTTCCATGTAGTACAACCATATAACAATACGAATTTGAGATCTCTCTTAACCTCCAGAAAGGGGAAAGAATACCAAAGGCCTGACGAGCTTGATTTAGGCTAGCCTGAATATCCTTTTCAGCTCCGCCGAACATGCTGACAATGCTTCCGAGATAACAAAAATCTTGCGCACATTTATTGCCAATCCCGCATCTTTGCATTTAGAATGCAACGAGCGAACATTTGACTCTAAGTTTGAACGGTTATTTGCAAGCAAAAAATCGTCATCAGCATAATCAAGGTGACTTAAGATGTTAAACAGTTTCCATTATAGACCTTTATCTTCTCCACCTTCCAGTGCAGCTTTCAAGATGTCATTTATTACCACCAGAAACAGGGCTGGTGGTAATACGCTGCCTTGCCTGACACCCGTTCGCACAGGAAAGCTCTCGGACAGCTCTCCTCTATGTAAGACGAGGCACCTTTCATCTTCGTAGGATTCTTAATCTGGAATACCTCTCCTACGCAAAGCAAGCTCGAAATCTGTCGAAAACTTTCTCGAAGTCCACAAACATGAGATACAGTGGCGAACCCATTTCAGCTGACTGCTCCAATATTATCCGATGAAAAACGCCAGTCAAATATATTCCTCTATTTTCACAGTTTATGATTTTATACTTCATGTTATTGTAATAATAAATTTTTCATATTGATTTAACTCATTTTATGAACAAAAAAAACGTTGCTTGTTTGGTGCGACTAACAATTTGTGCCTAGATCTACCAGTTTAAATCATTGATTTCATGTCTAATATCGTGATAATATAACCTGCCCTAACAGAAAAGCCGACTTAATCCAATGTACGCATTGCATATTTTCAGGCAGATTTTTCAAGACCTAAATAGGATTTTACGACCCGTTTGCACGAAATCAGTCTTAAATGTTATTTATGCGATGTAAATTGAACACCTTATCCTACCTTTTATTGGGATATTATTGATTTCGTCTTTCTGTTATGTTTTTGCGTCTTAAAGGAACTGAATTTTCAATTCATTTATAATTACGATGTTTGTGTACTTAAAAAGTCAAATGTTGATTCATTTAATTACAAAATGGAGTGCTATTTATTTTGATAAATTCAAAATTGTTATGTGCTTCAAACTTTCTGAAACCAGAAAACATGTTTAGTTTCCATGTAGCAAATATTACAATATTTACAAACTAGAAATAACAGAGTAAAAACTATTCAGCGTAATATAATGCCTATGTACCATATTTAATTATTTTTACCCTTTTTTTTATTTTCGGGCTTATTTGCTTTGAGTGCAAAACAATTGCATTCCTTCAATCGTTTTATCGAATCGTTGTCTATTTTATAAAATTTGCGATTCAATTTACATTACAAAAAAATAAATTAACTGAACTACAACACTATGCAATGGAATTACATAAAACGGTGGCAAAGTTCCAAGTTGAAATTTCGCCTTCACTATACATAAAAGTCCTGTGATAGTTTTTTTTCTCTTGCCATTTTAATGGCTTACCAAAGAGTTGCTCTTGGAATTGAAACAGATTACGACAATCTCCAATCATTGATTCTACGAATTTGAATAAAACTCAAGACTGGACGCCAGGAAAAAATAAAAAAAGGTTTTAAGTTCTGACCACGAATATACATCCGATATATCCTTGAATATTTTCCGGCTATTTATGTAGTCATCCGACAAATGTTGGCAATTCTTCCGTTTTCGGACAATCATTAGTTGCCCACAAAAGTTTTTTATGTTATATACGTTTGTTCTGTTGCTCTAAAAAAGATTTAGTTTATACGCGAATAAACTGGCTACTTTGCTGACACTTAATAAAATTCTTATTGACCGAAAAAAAGATAAATGTTTGCTCAAATTTGTGGAACTAAATTTAAAACTACGAAAACTTTGTCAAAATTGTGTATTTTTAGTCATCTTTTTTAAGTACCAAGATTTGTGAACCACCAAAATCACGCCACTCCTTCTACCTCTTCACATATGTATGTACGAATTTCGCGAAATATCGAAATTTGCAAATGAAATCTATTTTTCTTCGATTGGAAAATTTACCCACTATATAATGATGTGAGTAAGTATCTCAATCTTCAAAAATTCTTATTCCCAACTACTAACTCCTTCTCCTCTTCCCTTACAAATAAACAATTGTGGAAAATACTTTATATCGATTTTCTCGACAACTAGGCATAGTAGAAATATGAAATTTTGCCAGATTTTCTTTTATAATTATAATTTATAATATAATAAAAATTATCATCTTCACCGCCCTCCTTCTACCCACTGGCATTCAAAATCACATCACGTCAAGCCGCTGTCATCTGGCATTTGTTTTCGTGGCTTTTTTTCGTATAATTTAAAAATATATCTTGCGTATTAAAAGTTATTTTAAGTTTTATTCAATACCGCAATTATTTGTTTTAGTCCGGACAAGTTATTTACACGATATTTGATATTGTTCACCAATTCGCTTCTTGTTTCTTGTTGCTTGAAATTACATAACCTAAAATGCCCGATCATGATTTGCGTTCACAACCTGCTCCAAAATCCGCACCAATGGCATCTGCTGCAGACATAGCTAGTCAAACGGCTATTTTAAGCATTCTTGAGGCGATGAAACTGGAGTTCTCAGAGAAATTGCAGGCACTGGATCGCAAAATATCGTCGCAATTAGTTGAACTCCAGAATACCTACAACAAGGTGAGCCATACAATAGCATCTATGTTCGAAAAGATAGCTAGTTTGACGGAGCTCCGACATTTAGTGGCAGCCAATACTAAATGTATTAAAGACGTAGAAGAGGAGAATGTTCTTCTAAAGACTGAAATTATACGTATGCACGACCGCGATTGCAATATCGAACGCCAACAGACGTCGAAGGAGTTGATCACTTTCAATGTGCCATACAAACCCGGGGAAGATCTGCGAACATTCACCAAACTACTTAAGCTGAAGCTGTCAAACGTTCCCTTCGAAGAAACCGACATTAACAATATTTCCAGATGTTTCTCGCGAAGGAAAGATTCGAATCGCGCCCCATCAATTCTAATCGAATTTGTAAACTCCGCTATTCGTGATCGTGTTAAGAAAGCATTTAAACTGCATGGACCGCTTAAAATTATAGAGCTCGGATTCAATTCTGAAGATCCTTCCCATAATTTGTCCCCCAATATTTTTGTAAAGGAACCAATCCCCAACTGTATTAAATCTTTGTACAGGCAAGCGAAAATTTTTAAAAAAAATAATAGTTTTAAATACTTGTGGCTATCCAGAGGCAGGTTATTGATGAGGAAGGCTGATGGCTCGGAAGTCATCCGCATACATCCATTGTTGAATTTTAAATCAATATCTTAGGTGTTATTTGTTGATATCTCTGCTTTATGAGTCATATTACTGCATACTACCAAAACGTAGGTCGTATGAGGTCGAAGACGGTAGATTTTAAATTAGCTTTAAGTCAGACAAATTATGATGTTTTGTGTCTTACAGAAACTAATCTTAACGATGGTATATTCGACTCCGAATTGTTTGACAATCGCTACGAGGTGTTTAGGAAAGACAGAAACTTAACTATCACATCTAAAACCGATGGTGGGGGTTGCCTTGTCGCTGTTGATAAAAAATTTCGTTCTACCCGAGAATATTGCTTAGAAACGGTATATGAAGAGCTTTGGATATCGGTTAAACTTAAGCAGAGCATTTATACATTTGTTGCATTTATGCTAGTCCTTCTACTCGTCCTGAAATATGTAAGCAAATTTATGATAATCTAGCAATTGTGAGTCAAAAATTCAAAAATAACGATAAAATTTTATATGTTGGGGATTTCAATTTACCAGAAATTGAGTGGTCTAGCAGCTTAACAGTAAATGCATTAATGCCTAACTCATTTTCAGGCACTGCTGCCCTGTCATTAATAATTAACACTTCCATTTGTAGCTTAACCCAACATAATAGCGTTTATAATCATAATAATAGGCTTCTCGATTTAGTATGGTCAAATTTCACCCCTTCAAATATATGTGTTTCTAAAAGTTCTAACCCTCTACTACTTGAAGAAAATCACCATCCAGCACTTGATATAGAACTCAGTGTTGTAACTTTGCACTTTATGCCTGAAAAAAAAACTGTTAAGCGCGATTTCTTCAAAGCTGATTACAACGCAATAAATACTCTAGATGGAATCTGAGAGTATTATAAGTTTGCTCTAAAGTTTGTAACGCCAAGAAATAAGGCTCGGAGAAAAAAATGAATGATACAGAAGTTAATATTATCACTCAAAAATCTCAAAACCGGATGTCCGTCCGTCTGTCCGTCCGTCCGTCCGTCCGTCCGTCCGTCTGTGCGCGCTCTAGCTTGAGAACGCGTTGAGCTAGATAGTTCAAATTTTGTACACATCGTTTTTGACAAAAAAGTAAGGTCAAGTTCGTGAACGGGCCAAATCGCTCCACCCCTTCTACCCCCTCCCATACAAAATGCCACAATTGCGCAATTTGACAATTAACGGATTTGCTCGAAAAGTATAAAAGCTATTGGCCTGAAATTTGAAAAATGTTAATTTTATGATAATATCAATCAACCATATAAAAATTATGTGTGTCCTTCCCGTCCTTCTACCACCTCCCATACAAACTGTACATTTTCATGAAATACTCTAAACCAATTTACTCAGTGCGTATAAGATTTAGCGGACTAAAATTGTGCACCAAATATTAATTTAAAATTATTAGTAAGATTAAAAAAAAATTAGACGATTAGCTTCACCCCTTCTACCCCCTCCCATACAAAATGACACAATTTCGCAATTTGACAATAAATGAATTTACTCGAAAAGTATAAAAGCTATTAATCTGAATTTTGGGATATAATACTTTCATAATGATATAAATCTACAGTACAAAAATTATTTGCGTCCTCTATCTCCTTCCACCCCCTCCCATACAAACTACACTTTTTCATGAAATGCTCTAAGACAATTTTCTCAGAACATATAATATTTATCGAGTTCATATTTTGTAATAAGTACTTAATTAGTATTATCACTAAGATCAGAAAAAAATATTTGATTACCTTCGCCCCTTCTACCCCCTCCCATACAATATGACACAGTTTCACAACTTCACAAAAAATCTATTTTCTTGAAAAGTATGAATGTTACTAGTCAAAAATTTAAGAGATGTCAATTTTATGATATTCTTAGTTATTTCTAAGAAAATCACTAAAATCCCCCCACTCTTTCTACCACCTCCCATACAAACTCCACATTTTCACTAAATCTAAAACACTAATTTTCTCAGTTCGCATTCAATTTTTGGAGTAAGCATTTTGTATAAAACATTTTTGTAGCTACCTTAGTATGATGAGGAAAAAATTAGTTCAATGCTTCACCCCTTCTAACACTCCCCATACAAAATTTCTTGGGATCACAAAAAATTCTATTTCATCTAGAGTATAGTAAGATTGCGTTTTACGCGCAATCGTAGCCCTGTTATGTTTTTGTCTAAGATTTGCGTTAAAAATAATTACTAAAAAACGTTAAGTAAGAGATGTATAATAAAGGAAAGGAAAATGAATTTGGGGAAAGGAAAATTATCGTGGATTTGTGGAAAAAAGGTACGTCATATCGTGAAATAGGTGCAATAGTCAGCAGAAGTCATTTATCTGTCCAACGAGTCGTAAACAACTTCAAAAACACAGGAGTTTTGGTTTCAAAACCCAGATCTGGCCGCCCTCCAAAGTTGAGTCCTCAGCAAACTCGGAGTTTGCTCCGAACGATGAAGGCTAATCCTAGATTAACTGCAGCTGATATGGCAAACGACATCAAAGCAAAGTACCGCAAGTCTATTTCTGATGATGGTGTTCGTAAAATTCTTAGGAAATATGGGTATCACGGACGCGTTGCCCGTAGAAAGCCATTTATAACAGTAAGCAAACTCAAGCGGCTGGCGTTTGCTAGGGAACACATAAATATGTAAGCCAAAAGAATTTTGGAAACAAGTTATTTTCTCGGATGAAAGTAAATTTTGTATTTTTGGAATCAAAGGTCGGAAGATTGTATGGAGAAAAACTGGCGCGGCTTTCGACGTAAAAAATCTCTGTCCAACAGTAAAGCACGGTGGTGGCGGTGTTATAATATGGGGATGTATGGCTAGTGGAGGAGTTGAAAAAATTGAGTTTATTGAAAGTATTATGAATAAAATAGACAACCTTAATATTCTCAAGCGCAATTTGAAGAAAAGTGCAGAACATTTGGGCTTAAGCGAAACTTTTACTTCCAACAAGACAACGACCCTAAGCACGCTGCGGAGGTAGTAAGACTCTGGTTGCTTTATAATGCCCAAAATCAGCTTCGTACACCGCCCCAATCTCCTGACCTTAATCCAATAGAGCAATTGTGGCATCACTTGGAACAAAGGATTCGAGCGCACACAATAACGTCGAAGGTAATGCTCAAGGAAGTCCTGATCCAGAAGCTCACTAAGAAGCTGGTAGATTCCATGCGAAAACGGTTGTGGGAAGTAATAAAGAGACGAGAATATCCCACAAGCTATTAACGAGGAAAAACAATTGTTTTATTTTGAAAAGAAATATTTGTACGCACATTTTATTGTTGCAATTCAGGATTTGTTTTCGTTTTTTAATTTTAATATTTTTATGGATTACAGTAATCATAATTACTTTATTATTATAATAATAAAGTATTGTGATCGACACAAAAAAAAAAAAAAGTTTGCTACCCTGAAATTTTTTTTTTTCGCGTTTCATGACTAAATTAGCCTAAAAATGCAAAAAAAAAAAATCCGTCTGTCTGTACGCCGTCCGCCGTCCGCCGTACGCCGTACGCCGACGTGTACGCTCAGCGCACATTAACTCCCAAACCCTTCAAGATAGAAAGTTCATTTTTGGGGAGATTGTAGATAGTTGCGGATCTCAGGCGGATACCCATTTTCGGGGGTACACGGGTTCAGGGGGAGGCGGGGGGAGCGCTTAAACCGAAAAATACGAATTCAAATATCTCAACCATGGTAATAGCTAGGAAGCTAAAACTCAACATTAATATAGAGGGGTTTGTGGGACAACTTTTAAAAATAATTTAATTTTTTTATCCATTGGGGTGCGAAAAGGGGGTCTTAGAACCAATTTTCGGCCGAATTTTTTTTTCAAATGATTATATCTTCGAAATTACTTATTGTAACAAAATCATATTTAGAGACCGGCAAGGTGGCATATAGTTTCATCGGAACCAGCTTAGAAAGTGGCTAATTATTGTAAGGGGGAGGGTCAGGGGGGGTGCAAAGAAAAACACTTAAAAATTAATATCTCAACTATCTCTTAAGCTATGTAATTGAAACTTAAAATTTATTTTAAGCTATACTAGGCAAATACAAAAAAAATATAACATGTCGAAATAATAGTAGTGGGGGGAAATGGGGAGCATTTCAAAAATGGCGCACTTTTCAAAATTACAAATCCTTATATCTCCAAAAATAGTACAGATATCAAATCAAAAATTTGTCAGATTGTAGAACTACACAATAGTTAATTTTGGTAAAAAATTTAAGTTGGGAGGTGTAAGGGGAGGGAGGTAATAATCAAAAATATCGAAAACTTTGAGTGATTTTTTTAGGGCTCTGGTAAAAGATACAAAGTTAAAATTTTGCATGTAAATACCTATATTTAATCCACATAGAAAAATAATAATGACTTGATCCATATTTGTTATAAACCGACCCCCCCGGTCTAACGTGCATAAGGTGTTTCATGTGCATTGAAAAAAACACATAAACTGAAAATTTTTTAGTGAAATTTTAAGGTAGAAATTTGAAAATTTGCGAAATGCATTTAAAAAAAATCCCTAAATATACGAAATATTAACTGGTCGAAAACCTTTAACACTTCTACCCCCTCCCATACAAAATTATTTTTTCGACCATTTTCAAGAAATCAATTATCACCTAACTATTAAAAGCTATCAATTTGAAATTTTGCATAACAACTAACAAAAATAATTAAAATGAAATTGCGTTAAAAGTTTTGAAATCGCGCTTGCGCTTCTACCCCCTCCCATACAAAAGTATGATTTCGTCGAATTTCAATAAATCAACTAATAACCAACAAACTAAAAGCTACGAACTTGAAATTCTATACAAGCACCTTACAAGAGACGCGAAATAAAGCTGCGTATCAAATTTTACGATTCCCCTATATTCTCTACCCCCTCCCATACAAATGTTCGGTTTCATGAATGTAAAATACACCGAAATTTATGAAAATTCTATGCAACTTCGTCTATGAAATACATTCTATACAGAGAATATTTGACGTGATTCAAGCAATTAATTAAAAAGCTATTAACATCCACCCACCCTTACTATTACCCCTACTCCTACCCTCATAAAAACCAAACTTACAGAAACGAATGAAATATTGTTAACAGTCCTGCCCAAGAACTCCCTTTCACTTAGCCTTCCCTAACCACTCTAACCTGCATATTGACTTTCCACTCATCCGCAACTTGTCCCAAGAATAATAAAGTTTCGCCCAACTTGTTGGCAGTTTATTTTTGTTTTGTTTTATGTTTGTAATAAAGCCATGAAAAAAAAGAAAAAAAATTATTACGAAATAAATTAATTAAAACGATTTTTTTATAGATATGTTGGATGTGTCGAGTGTGTACGCAGACTTTTTCTGCCGAGTGTATATGTACGAGTATATTATATCTGACTGATGAATTCCGATAATTTGCAACATAGAAAATAAAATATTGCTATCAGCTCTACTTGGTTATCATCTACCACTGAACACTGAATGAAATTAATGCGCGCGTACGAACACTATTAGGAACATCTGCATGAACGCTATGCGACTTGATCGGAATGTCAAGGTCTTCAACTAAAAACATGTTCTTTACCAAGAAAGATTTTTTGGGAAACTATAAAGCCTATTGATTGGGAATCTGGAATATATTGTTTTAATATAATGTGTAAGCCTCATTTAACTTCTTTTCTCATTTCTTATTATATTGTCAACAGATGTCATTGCAATACTTACTTAATATACTTCGTTAAAGTTTGCGTCCACTCTCCGATTTTCAAAATTTTACAACAACCAGATTTTTTGGGAAACTATAAAGCACATACCCGTTCGGACTTAGAGTCAAATGTTCACTCGTTGCATTCTAAATGCAAAGAGGCGGGACTGAAAATAAATGTGCGTAAAACCAAGTACATGCACATGAGTTCGAACGCAAGCACACCGATTGTTCTTAATGGACAGGATGTGGAAGAGGTGCAAGATTTTTGCTATCTCGGAAGCATTGTCAGCATGGACGGCGGAGCCGAAAAAAATGTTGAGGCTCGGCTAAATAAAGCTCGTCAGGCCTTAGGTATCCTTTCCCCTTTCTGGAGGTTAAGAGAGATCTCCCTTCGCACGAAGCTGCGAGTTTTTGACGCATGCGTCAAATCCGTATTGTTATATGGTTATACTACGTGGAAAGTGACCGTTCGACTTACCAAGAAACTACAGACTTTCGTAAACCAATGCCTCCGACGCATTTTAGGAATATTCTGGCCAGAAGTGATCTCCAACGACGAACTTCGGAGTACAACTCGCCAGACTAAAATAGGTATTGAGATTCAACGGCGAAAGTGGCAGTGGATCGGTCATACTTTGAGGAAACCAGAGCGAAACATCGCAAAACAGGCTCTGGATTATAACCCTCAAATTTTCTTAAGGACACAAATATATCTATATCATTTAAAGTATCGCATAAATGGCACTCGCAAACGTAGTTCTGTTATATCATTTACACATAGCTAACTCGTAATTTAGCTTGTCTTCATCGTAAGTAAATTAGTGAAGGCGACAAAAGAAGAAAAACGATCCTTTGTCCTGTTCTGAAATCGTTTGCAAATCATTTTTCGTAGCTGGGCGTTTAAATCACCCTTCAACAATTTACATATATAAGTCAGTGCTGTCAGAAAATGTTTTTTCTTCTTCTCTCTTGAACGAAAAAACTCTTATGAAGGATCCTGTTCTAGCACAATCTTCATCGTTATAGCCTAAATTATAAGAAAAAACATAACAGGGCTACGATTGCGAGTAAAGCGCAATCTTACGATACTCTAGATGAAATAGAATTTTTTGTGATCCCAAGAAATTTTGTGTGTTAGAAGGGATGATAGCATTGAACTAATTTTTTCGACATCATGCTAAAGTAGCTATGAAAATGTTTTATACAAAATGCTTACTCCAAAAACTGAATGGGAACTGAGAAAATTAGTGAGTTTGATTTAGTGAAAATGTGCAGTTTGTATGGGAGGTGGTAGAAAAAGTGGGGAGATTTTAATGATTTTTTCAGAAATAACTAGGATAATATTGGCATCCCTTAAATTTCAGACTAGTGCCATCCATACTTTTCAAGAAAATCGATTTTTTGTGAAGTTGTGAAACTGTGTCATATTGTATGGGAGGGGGTAGAAGTAGTGAAGCAAATCAAATATTTTTTTTCTCATCTTAGTAATAATATTATTTATATATTTATTACAAAATATGAGCTCAACAAATGTTATATGTTCTGAGAAAATCGGCTTAGAGCATTTCAGGAAAAAGAGTAGTTTGTATGGGAGGGGGTGGAAGGAAAGGGAGGAAGCAAATAATTTTTGTACTGTAGATTTAAATCATTAAAAAAGTAACATATACCAAAATTGAGACCAATAACTTTTATACTTTTTGAGTAAATCCATTTATTGTCAAATTGCTAAATTGTGTCATTTTGTATGGGAGGGGGTAGAAGGGGTGAAGCTAATCATCTCATTTGTTTTGACCTTACTAACAATTTTAAATAAATATTTGGTGCACAATTTCAGCCCGCTGAATTTTATAAGCACTGAGGAAATTGGCTTAGAGTAATTCTTGATAAGTACAGTTTGTATGGGAGGTGGTAGAAGGAGGGAGAGGACACGCACAATTTTTATATGATAGATTGATATTATCATAAAAGTAATATATTCTGAATTTCAGGCCAATAACTTTTATACTTTTTGAGCAAATCCGTTTATTGTCAAATTGTGTAATTGTGTCATTTTGTATGGGAAGGGGTAGAAGGGTTGGAGCGATTTGGCCCGTTCACGAACTTGACCTTACTTTTTTGTCAAAAACGACGTGTACAACATTTGAACTCTCTAGCTCAACGCGTTCTCAAGCTAGAGAGCGCACGGACTAACGGACGGACGGACATCCGGTTTTGAGATTTTTGAGTGATAATATTAACTTCTGTATCATTCATTTTTTTCTCCGAGCCTTATTTCTTGGCGTTACAAACCTTAGAGCGAACTTATAATACTCTCAGATTCCATCTAGAGTATAATAAGAGGATTTAGCTAAATGAGCTGGTTTAGCTGAGAGCATTTAGCTGATAAATGATCACTATTTTGGTAATTTAGCCATTTAATGATAAATTATGCCTTAATTATAATTTAGTTACGGTGTAGCCTAGTGGGTTGCGTGTTGGTCTTGCAATACGAAGGTCGTGAGTTCAAATCCCGGTCGACGTAATATATAATTCCTGCACACTACCTGCTATACCTTGGTTACTTCAATCTACGAAAATCAAAAATTCTTAGGTAGAGAGTTGTGCGAAGGGCTAAAAATCCTTCCATAATAAATAATTACAAAAAAACGTTTAATGAACCTGAAGGTCATGAGGCCAAAGTCCAATTTGGGCTATAGTGCCATTGTAGAAGATAATTTAGCTGCGCTATGTGGCAATGGTATTAGGTTTAAAATTTAGATAGTTTAGTCATTGGCTGTGCTGGTACTTTTACACAGCCAGCCCTTTCGAAGCCAAAATCTACTTCCTATACAATCAGCGTTCAAATAAAACTTCTTTGAAATTTTTTTTTACTATTAAAATATTACATTTAAGGTTACTTTTGGTATGGAGATGGTTATTTTCAAATTGGAATCGGAATAAATATGCCATCAACTTCGTAATAATATAAATATTTAATTCTTCTTCAGCTCAATTTTGTAATCCTCTACGCAATTAAAATTTAATGACCGTCTCTGCCGTTTTACGGATAATAAGTCACCAATTAAACATAAATTAACGTAATTAATTTTCCGAGACTAGTCACCCTTAAGGGACTAAATTCAATTAGAGAAAAACCCCTCCGTGGACTCCACATACGTGCCCACTAGCTTATTGACTGGATTATCCTACATATTGAAGAGAATGTGTGAACTAACATACACGGGAGTATAAATGTAAGTGCATGAAAAAGGTTCATTCTCATATAAATAGCTTAATTATAATAATTTCAAGAGTTTTTATGATCACCCTTTGTTCTTATTGTATTTGTAACGCAATGAACTGAAATGCACGAAAAAAAATCCATTAGAGCGCAAAACGAAGCAGAGATATCTTTTTTACAATAATATTCATAAGATACAATTATTCGAGGATGATAAATTATAAATTTGATTGAAATTAAATAGTAGAACTACATAGGGTATTCATAATTGTGAATCTATAAATTTGGAAAGGGGTTCACACGACTTTATCATTCCAATAATAAAGTACTAACAACGAGCAGTAGATGAAGAAGGATGAGTGGTTAATGCGTCTGCTTTGCGATCTACGATCCCAGGTTCAAATCCTCTTCTCGACTTGAAAAAACTTGCTTATTCGTTACACACTTAAGAGCTATAAATCGCACTTTTTGCTCAATATACGCTTTATAATGGCTTCGAAAATGCGCTTTAAAATGGCTTCAATTAAACCGGAGGCGGAGAGCTTATACTTCAGCGGACAGTCAATGTTAAAATGTATAGTGAAAAGTTAGCAAGTTTCAAGCACTTCCCGACAAATTAAGCGCAATTAAAATACTTCGCAAGCGCTTATTTCCCCGCTGGGATTTTTATTTTATCCTATCCAGCAAGGAAAATTAGAAGACTTTCAAAGTGAGAAAACACATATCAGAATTAATGTACTGGAAAATGTATCTTCTGAAATTCTTTCGAATAGTGAATGGCGACTTTTGTATGGGAGGTGGTAGAAGCAGAGGGAGAGGATTTTAATTTCTGCATATGACACCGAACATGGTATGCAAAATGTTTCGTGTTGAAATTAAAATTTGTAGTTTTCATTATTTCAAAGGAATTGAGCATCATGAAATTATTCATCAACATCCTTATTACCAGCTTTGATCCGATTTAAAAGTCGATAGTTCTCGTATGAAGGAGAAATGATTTTCTTGAATTTCTAACATAGAAATTTATAAGTGAGCGGTTATAAGAGGATTGAAGTGAAATTGATACTTTTCTCAGCATTTATTGCAATTATTAAAGAACATATTCTGATGGAAAGAAAAGATTTCCGGTTTCTATACTGGTACGCTTTATTATTCGTAACGTTTCGGTCTCTGCTGAGACCTTTATCAAACTGATCGACAATTACAGAAGACTATTCATTACAGAATGCGGTTAATTGGGTGTGCGAAGGGTAATTTCCGGTTAAATTAGTTAATTAAGATTAGTTGATTAGTACTAGGTAGTTAAACTAGTTAAGAATTTCTGGGTACGGATTTTGTTTTTACCAAATTTCAAGACAGGTAGCCAAGCTGCTGATAACTTGTATCCGATGTCTCGGTTGAAGTTCTGTGGATATTTAGACTTTGCAATGGCTTCTCGTACTATTCGTTGATAATATTGATTTGTCCTGGCTAGAATTCGCACATTGTCGAAATTGATTGTATGGCCCTCGGTCGTTGCATGTTCCACTATCGCTGATGACTTGCTTTGGTTTTTCCGTGTGCATCATTGATGCTCGTTGATCCTTATTTGGGCTGTGCATCCCGTTAGTCCTATGTACACTTTATCGCATGGGCTGCAAGGTACTATGTACACTCCTTCAGTCTCCAATGGTTATTTGTCCTTCTGGTTTCCTAAAACTCCTCGGATAGTGGTCGGGGTAGAAAATGTTGTCTTGATATAGGATTTTGGAAGGATTTTTCCTATCTTATCCGTCGTGCCCTGGATGTAACCTAGTTTTATCCATTGTTTGTCTGTATTTCCTTCTTCAGGGTCTTCCTGTTTGTCCTTAGATGCTTCGGTTTCCACGCCTTGTTATTTTGCTCGGTTTATATCCATTTGCTGTGAATACCCGATTCAACTGTTTCTTTTCCTTTCGTAGACTGCGCGGATTTCCTTCAGTTATATATACATCTGGCTCTGTGTATTAGGGTCTTCAGTACGCCTGTTTTCTGACTTGGGTGGTGATGTGAATGAACGTGGAGATATCTGTTGGTGTGAGTTGATTTCCTATATACCTCGTAGCTTAACGACGTATCAACTCCTTTCTACGAGTACATTTGAGAATGGCAGTTTCCCGTTGCATTCTGTTTCCATGGTGAATTTAATTTTCTCGTAGTGTGAGTTCAGGTGTGCTAAAAATTTATCGAGCTCTTCTTTCCCATGTTGCCAAATGATGAAGTTGTCATCCACATACCGTATATGTAAATAATTTCGCTGTTAATGGAGCTCAGTCCAGTGCGTTCTTTTCGAATTCCTTCATGAAAATTTCCGCTACCGCCGGTGGAATTGGAGATCCCATTGCCGTTCCTTCCATTTGCTTGTAGAGTTTCCCTAGAGCTGAAAGGAAAGTGTTATTTAAACAAAATTCTATTGAGTATTACCTTAAAAAAAAACGATGTCCAATTTCTTTGAAAATAATAAGACGATTCCCGGAAACCTTTGAATTTTGACGATCCTTGCAATAATTTATGAATGATGCTTTCCCACGGGAAAGGGTATTTGCAAAGTCAGCGTCTTTCAAACAGGAAATCTAAGCTACGGCAGTTCGCTAAATAGAGATAAAGCAGTTCAGCTAAGATTAGTACACCGTATATTTAAACCTAAATTTTAAGTTCGTTAAAATTGTCTTAGTAGTTAAATAAAACATAACAGGGCTACGATTGCGCGTAAAACGCAATCTTACTATACTCTAGATGAAATAGAATTTTTTGTGATCCCAAGAAATTTTGTATGGGGAGTGTTAGAAGGGGTGATAGCATTGAACTAATTTTTTCCCCATCATGCTAAAGTAGCTTTAAAAGTGTTTCATACATAATGCTTACTCCAAAAATTGAATAGGAGCTGAGAAAATTAGTGAGTCAGATTTAGTGAAAATGTGCAGTTTGTATTGGAGGTGGTAGAAAGAGTGGGGGGATTTTAGTGATTTTTTTAGAAATTACTAAGAATATCATAAAATTGACATCTCTTAAATTTTAGACGTGGAGCTGACGTGGGGAGCGATCAGCACCTGATGGTTGCCTGCTTGAGATTGTGTACAGCAGCTATCCGACGACCACAAATTCTTCAAATGAAGCGCAAGCTTAATGTGGATAAACTCAGAGATCCCAACAAAAAACGCGAATACACCACTATTCTACGCGAAAAGTCATCCACATTAGGTGAAAATGAAATACGCACACTGGACGTCAGTTGGAACTCCGCCATAGACGGTCCCAAGCCCGAGTTGAGAAAGGAGGAGGGTACATGGAGTTAACCTGAATGGCCAGTAACACCAGTGCGTCTCAGGAAGTAGGCAAAAAGTATGACATAGTTGGACTTGCAGCATAGCTGTGAGAACTCCAGCATGTCATATTTAGCTCAAAACTCCCACCCTTTTTCTACTAGGGTGTAATAAATAAGTAGGACCGGTCCTCCAGGTCGGGGGTTGGGCGAGGCGCCGACAACGCATCACCGGAAAAAGAACACTGTCCAGAAACCTGAAGAACAGCCTCGGAAAGGATGGACTCAACGGCAACGACCCCGCAAACGAAAAATGGACTACTCTATTGGATCTTGGAATGTTCGATCCTTATTTAGGACAGGAGCTCTGAAAGAGTTTCTCGAAGAAGTGGCAAAACACAACATTAACATAACTGCCATCCAAGAAACGAAATGGCTCGGTAGCGAAATCATGGACATGAGATCCCACACAATCTATCCAAGTGGAAAATTGTCGGGAAGCAGAGAGTTCGGAGTCGCTTTTGTCGTTGACAAAAAATTTAGACAGCAGGTCACGAGCTTCAAACCAATAAGTGAAAGATTGTGTGCAATCCGAATAAAGACTAAATTTTTCAACACTTGGTTGATCAACGTTCACGCACCAACAGAAGACAAGGATGATGTAACTAAAGACGAATTTTATGCCACCCTAGAGACAACCTATGACTCACTGCCCTCGAATGACCTAAAAATTGTCTTAGGGGATTTTAATGCAAAAGTCGGAAAGGAGGAGGCTCATAGAGGAACAACAGGAGGGCACAGTCTCCATGACATAACCAACGACAATGGCCAACGTCTTATTGCTTTCGCAAGCAGCAAAAATATCATAGTAAGCTCTACGTGCTTCCCACATCGCGATATTCACAAACGAACGTGGGCATCACCAGATGGTCACACCTTCAACCAAATAGACCACGTTCTTATTGAGAAAAGGGCTGCTTCCAGTATACTTGATGTACGAACTCTCCGCGGTGCGAATTGTGACTCTGATCACTATCTAGTCAGAGCTAAGTATCGATGCAAAATAGCTTGTCGTGGATATTCGAAAACGAGTAGAGCTCGCAAATTCAATGTCGACAAGCTTAACGACGAAACGGTGGCGCAGGCTTACATGCTAGCATGTAATAAACACTTGACACCTATATATGAAAATATCCAAAATATGCCAGTGGATAATGCGTGGATGAAAATACGAGACGGCATCAAATCCTCCGCGGAAGAGGTATTAGGATATCAAGCACGGCGAAAAAGTAATGATTGGTTCGACCAAGAATGTCGCGACGCAATAGATAGAAAGAACGAAGCTTACAAAATTTTTACTGAACGATCAACACGAGCCAAAAAAGAAAGATATGACGAGCTTAGGCGATATGCGAAAAAGACCTGCAGACGAAAACAAAGGAAGTACCACAATGACAAGATACAAAAAATGGACGACGACATGAGAAAAAATAATACGCGGGACGCATACGCCATAGTAAAAGACTTGAAAAAGGGATATAAACCAAAAACCAGTCTCTGCAAAGACGCAGAGGGCAATATCATCAGCGACACAGAAGAAATCAAAAGTAGATGGGCTTCATACTTTGAACATCTTTTGAATCCCATCCCAGTAGCACTGATAACGACAAACAACATTTCAATTGAAGCCTCAACTGACGAACATGAACCATCATCGACACCACCCACGCTTGCTGAAATCAAAGCAGCCCTATGTGACCAAAAACGAAACAAAGCGCCGGGAATTGACGAAATACCAGTTGAACTCCTGAAAAACGGTGGAAACTGTGTCGCTGAAATACTATACAACATGATATGCAAAATTTGGACAGAGGAAATCATACCCGACGACTGGCGAAAAAGCATTATATGTCCAATTTACAAGAAAGGAGACAAACTCTGCTGTGAGAACTACAGAGGTATATCATTGTTGTGTACGTCCTATAAAATACTGACAAAAATAATTGAACGTCGTCTTAAGCCCTATACTAATCAAATAATTGGCGAATACCAAGGCGGATTCAGAACCGGACGATCTACAACAGACCAGATATTCTCGGTGAAACAGGTGCTTGAGAAATGCTGGGAATATAACACAGACGTGCACCAAATATTCGTAGATTTTAAACAAGCATACGACAGTATCGACAGGAGCGTACTGTACCAAATCATGCTTGACTTTGGAATTCCTCCAAAACTAGTCCGACTAACAAGACTCACAATGACGAACACTGAATCCCAAGTGAGAATACAAACCGATTCCACAACCAGCTTTCGAACGGAATGTGGTTTAAAGCAGGGAGATGGTCTAGCTCCTATGCTTTTCAACTTGGCACTAGAGTATGTCGTCCGAAAAATCCCAGTCGACACCAACGGGACACTACTATTCAAGTCCACCCAACTAGTAGCATACGCTGACGACATTAACATTCTAGCAAGATCCTTCCCTAGTGCCAAGGAGGTATTTGTCAATCTTGACTCCGCCGCAAAAGAAGTCGGGTTGCGCATTAATGAAAGCAAAACAAAAGTAATGACGCAAACAAGAAGGAGAACGCCAATCAGACAAAACATAACAATTGCGGAATATAATTTGGAGAGTGTGGACAACTTCATATATCTTGGGGCTAATCTAGCAAAGGACGGTAATGAAACAGACGAAATCAAACGACGGATAATACTAGCAAATAAGACGTATTATTCGGTACTTCCAATAATGAAATCCAAGAAAGTGCACAGGAACAATAAGCTGCGGATTTATAAAACTATTATACGACCTGTGCTCTGTTGTGGCAGCGAGACGTGGACATTAACGCGAACTTCCGAAAAAGCAGTTAACGCATTCGAAAGAAAGGTCCTCCGAAGAATTTTGGGACCTGTGAAGGAAGGAACGGAATGGCGAATAAGATACAACCATGAGTTGTATCAACTCTACGACGAGCCAGAAGCTTCAACGTTCATCAAGTTACGTAAACTGCAGTGGGCTGGCCATGTAGAGCGAATGGAAGACAGAAGAATGCCCAAACGTGCTCTTAAAGGCAAAGCGAGTGGTAACCGGCCAGTAGGCAAACCACGCAAGCGATGGGAAGACTCGGTTGATGAAGACAGCAAAGCCATTCTAAAAATTAGCAGCTGGAGGACGCGGTCTTTGGATCGAGACGATTGGAGGCGATGACTTCAGGAGGCCAGGGCCCGATTTGGGCTGTCGCGCCATTGATGATGATGACGTCAGTTGGGAGGCAACCAGAAATACTTTTCTAACTAGTGCTGAAGAATCTGTGATATATGTGCAAAGCGGTGAGAAACCCTGGATGTCGCAGGACACGTGGGACAAGGTTGGCAATCGGAAAAAAGCCAAATTGGCAATCATCTCTCAACCCGATGTCAACCAACGAATGCCCGACTTGAGGCAGAACTACCGCGATGCTCATATAGAGCTTAAAAAGGCTGTTAGACGCGACAAGAGAAAGGCCATTGAAGATCTGGTAAGCAAGGCAGAATCTGCGGCTTACCTTGGGGATATGGGTTCACTATTTAAAATCATGAAACAGTTGACGAACAGGAATTTCACCGCCAACCACCTGGTGAAAGATGTCAACGGAACTTTCCTTAATATGAGTGAACACCAGTTGCGACGATGGAAGGAACACTTATCTGATATTTTAAACATATTGTCAGAGGAAGATATTCCGGAAACAGACCAACTTGCAAACATTCAACCGCAACAATCCTCTATTAGGGACGATCCCGCAGATAAGGAAGAGATAGTTTCCGCCATTCGGTCAATGGCGGGAAGGAAAGCTCCAGGTATAGACGGACTACCAACCGAACTCCTCAAAGCGGACCCGGAAATAACAGCCGATATACTCCTCCCACTCTTCACTAAGGTGTGGAATGAAGGAAGATATCCGACTGAATGGAAGGAGGGCGTCATTGTGAAAATTCCGAAGAAGGGCGACCTTCGGAATTGTGGCAATTGGCGTGGTATATGTCTACTTACTGCCGTATCAAAAATTATGGCTAAGGTAATTCTCAATAGGATTAGTGATGTCGTCGAGAGCACTCTCGAAGTTTATCAGGCTGGATTCCGTAAAGGATCGTCTTGGACCGATCACACAAATATCCTACGGATATCAGCCGAAATGGGTTCGCCACTACATCTCATGTTTGTGGACTTCGAGAAGGCTTTCGACAGCGTTAAGCGAGATTACATATGGAATGCTTTGCGTAGGTGAGGTATTCTAGATAAGGTCATAGCTATGATTAAAGAATCCTACGAAGATGCAAGGTGTCGCGTCTTGCATAGAGGAGAGCTGTCCGAGAGTTTCCCTGTGCGAACGGGTGTCAGACAAGGCTGCATATTATCACCAGCCCTGTTTCTGGTGGTAATAAATGACATCTTGAAAGCTGCACTGGAAGGTGGGGAAGGTAAAGGTCTTCAATGGAGACTATTTAACATCTTAAGCCACCTTGATTATGCTGATGACGTGTATCTGCTTGCACATAACCGTTCGGACTTAGAGTCAAATGTTCGCTCTTGCATGCTAAATGCAAAGAGGCGGGACTGAAAATAAATGTGCGTAAAACCAAGTACATGCACATGGGTTCGAACGCAAGCACACCGATTGTTCTTAACGGACAGGATGTGGCAGAGGTGCAAGATTTTTGCTACCTTGGAAGCATTGCCAGCATGGACGGCGGAGCCGAAAAGGATGTTGAGGCTCGGCTAAATAAAGCTCGTCAGGCATTCGGTATCCTTTTCCCTTTCTGGAGGTTAAGAGAGATCTCCCTTCGCACGAAGCTGCGAGTTTTTGACGCATGCGTCAAATCCGTGTTGTTATATGGTTGTACTACGAGGGAAGTGACCGTTCGAATTACCAAGAAACTACAGACTTTCGTAAACCAATGCCTCCGACGCATTTTAGGAATATTCTGGCCAGAAGTAATCTCCAACGACGAACTTTGGAGTATAACTCGCCAGACTAAAATAGGTATTGAGATTCAACGGCGAAAGTGGCAGTGGATCGGTCACACTTTGAGGAAACCAGAGCAAAACATCGCAAAACAGGCTCTGGATTATAAGCCTCAAGGAAGGCATCGGGTTGGACGACCATGTAGCACATGGAAGCGAGCAGTTGAGCAGGAGGCCAGAGGAATAAACAAGTCCTGGCAACAGCTTAAAGCCGATGCTCAGGATCGCGTCTTGTGGAAGAGTGTTACTTCTGCCCTATGCCCCTATAGGGGGTCTTAACAGGAATTTGATTGAAATTTTAGACCAGTAACACTCATACTTTTCAAGAAAATAGATTTTTTGTGAAGTTGTGAAACTGTGTCATATTGTATTGGAGGGGCTAGAAGCAGTGAAGCTAATCAAATAATTTCTTCTGATTTTAGTGATAATACTAATTAAGTATTTATTACAAAATATGAGCTCAATAAATGTTATATGTTCTGAGAAAATCGTCTTAGAACATTTCATGAAAAAGTGTAGTTTGTATGGGAGGGGGTGGAAGGAGAGGGAGGACGCAAATAATTTTTCTACTGTAGGTTTAAATTATTATGAAAGTAATACATCCCAAAATTCAGATTAATAACTTTTATACTTTTCGAGTAAATCCATTTATTGTCAAATTGCGAAATTGTGTCATTTTGTATGGGAGGGGGTAGAAGGGGTGAAGCTAATCGTCTAATTTTTATTAGTCTTATGAACAATTTTAAATTAATATTTAGTGCACAATTTCAGCCCGCTAAATTTTATACGCACTGAGTAAATTAGCTTAGAGTAATTCATGAGAAGTACAGTTTGTATGGGAGGTGGTAGAAGGAGGGGGAGGACACGCATAATTTTTATATGGTAAATTGATATTATTATAAAAGTAACATATTTCAAATTTCAGGCCAATAGCTTTTATACTTTTTGAGCAAATCCGTTAATTGTCAAATTGCGTAATTGTGTCATTTTGTATGGGAGGGGGTAGAAGGGGTGGAGCGATTTGGCCCGTTCACGAACTTCACCTTACTTTTTTGTCAAAAACGACGTGTACAAAATTTGATTTATCAAGCTCAACGCGTTCTCAAGCTAGAGAGCGCACAGACGGACGGACGGACGGACAGACGGACAGACATCCGGTTTTGAGATTTTTGAGTGATAATATTAACTTCTGTATCATTCATTTTTTTCTCCGAGCCTTATTTCTTGGCGTTACAAACTTTAGAGCAAACTTATAATACTCTCAGATTCCATCTAGACTATAAAAATTCGAGCAGAATCAGTGTGATTTATCCTTCTTCAATGGAACTACAACTAACTTGAAATTTATTTGGTATTGTCAAAGGGTTGTTAGTCCTTCGCACAGCCTTCTATCTACAAATTTTCATTATCGCACATTGAGCTGGACAAGACATACTCACGCAAGTAGTATGCTGAGATTATACGTCGAACGGGATTTGAACTCACGACCTTCGCATTGTAGACCAACACACTACTGACTAGGCTACACCCTAACTTTAACATATACTTGTACAATTTAGTTTATTTTTCAAAAAATGTCGTAAGTTTTTTTTTCTCTTTTTATAATTTGATTTATTCTTAATGGATTTCATATTATTTATTTAAGTAATATTTTTTGAAAAATGTATGTGCTTACAAAAGATATTATCCGCTCGCAATATAGGATCGTTCGGTATTGACTGTATGATGTTTTTGATTTGATAGATAGATAGATAGATAGATAGATTTTATTTGTTTATGATAGCTTCTTACAGTGATTTGACACATATGTTTGGTTAAATTTGGGTTCAGACAATTTGTCTTCTCATCAATGTTGGTAACTTAGATATTACTATCGAATAAAATGTACTAATTCAAGTTATTATTGATTAGGAAAAAGAAAACAATTCAAAAACCGTATGATTACTTAACATAAAGCTTAAATTAACTTAACCTACCTTAACTATTAGCTAAACCTATAATTAATAAAGTAAATTATTACTGGTTAATTGGTTTGAACTGCTTCGATTAGGGGATTGTCACAATTTTCTTGTCTGGATTTAAATTTTTCGGTGAGTTCATTTGCCGCTTCCTGGATTAGTTTTATTTTCGCTAGTTGGTGCAATTGATTTGTCGAGAAATGCCAGGGTTTGTCTAAAAGGATTTTTAGCCATTTGTTTTGGATGACTTGTAATTTTTTTTTGTGGATATTAGCGCAAGAGTTCCAAACTGGTGCGCCGTATGTGATAGCAGGTTGGATAACTGCTTTATATAACAGCAGCTTATTTTCGGTAGACAAGCGTGAACTTCTGTTTACCAGTGGATACAGAATGCGAATAGATTTTGAAGCTTTAGATACTATTGCATCTACATGTGCGTGAAAAGTAAGCTTATTATCAAGGTGAATTCCTAAATATTTAATAACTTTCTCCCATTGGATCTGTTCTCCCAGGACGTTTAGTGTAGGATTTGGAAGGAACCGCTTTGCTCTTCGTTTGGTGAAAAATATGCATTGAGTTTTTCTTGCATTGATTTTAATTTTCCAGTTGGAGTAGAAGTTATTGATATCATGTAGCTGTGCTAATAAATTATTGATAATGATATTGGGATCAGAGCAAGTGGTGTAAATAGCCGTGTCGTCTGCGAATGTGGCGATTTCGCATTCGGGTCGTTTGGGAATATCTGCCGTAAAAATGTTGTATAAAGCTGGGCTTAGGCAGGAACCTTGGGGAACACCAGCAGGGATATTGTACGAGTCCGAGAAATGGTTTTTTACCCTCACGACAGCCTTTCTGTTAGAAATAAATGCTCGTATAAGGTTAACAAGGTAATCATCAACACCAAACTTGGCAAGTTTGTAAATTAAACCGTCATGCCAAACAGAGTCAAAAGCTTTCTCGATGTCCAGAGTAATCATTCCGGTTGACTTTTTATTTGCAAATGCTACAGAAATATCACTTTTGACTCTGGATAGCTGATGCGTAGTGGAAAGTTTAGGTCTAAAACCGAACTGGAAGTAAGGTATAATGCGTTTGCTCTCAACTATTGAGTTTAGGCGATTTAAAATAATTTTTTCAAATATTTTTCCCATTACAGGAAGTAGGCTAATTGGTCGGTAGCTTTCGACATTCGTAGGATCTTTTCCTGGCTTGAGGATAGGAATAATGACAGCTTGCTTCCAAGTTTTTGGAAAATAACCAATCTTTAAGCTGCAATTGTATATAAAGTTCAGGAATACAAATGCGGTCTTGGGAAGATTTTTAACCATGAGGGTTAAGATGTTATCCATTCCTGGCGCCTTCCTAGGCCTCATTCTGCGTAAAATTTCCTTGATTTCCTTAGGTTTACTTAGGTCGGCAGGTTGCAGTTCTTGAATATCACTAATTGGGGTGTCAATATACGCTTTAACTGCAGCTTCTGTAGATTTGTCGCCCAGGTTTTGCGCAGTGAGGTGGTATTTGTAGAAATTGTCTGCAAGTGCTTCTGCTTTGTCTTGATCAGTAAAGGCTACGGCTTGATCATGACTTAAGGGTGGCATCAAATTTCGATTATTTTTTTTTAAATAAGGAGCTCAGCTGCCAGAGCTTTTTCGCTCCTTTCCCAAGATCAGCCAGCATACGATTCCATTTTTGGTTTCTAATTTGATTTATAGAGAATTTAATTAATTTAACTAAATGGTTTACTTTCCTCTTTAATGTGTGGTCTCGAGTTCTTTGCCAAGCTCTTCTTGTGTCGTTCCTACGCTTTATGAGTGATCTTATGTAAGGAGTTAAATTTAATCCATTTTCAGGAACTTTAATTCTGGGAGTTGATTTATGAAAAGATTCTATCATTTTTTCAGTTAGAAGTTCAACACGTTTATCTATTTCGTCTTGGGACACAGAACGTGAGAGATCGAGATTCATAAACGTTAACTGATTTTTTAGCAGATGTTTGTACTTTATCCAGTTGGTTTTTGCTATACAGGGTATAGTGTGCTCTACTCTATTAATTGGTGTGTCCGACAAAATATTGAAACTAACAGGAAGATGGGGGGAAGACAGTTCATGTAGGGTAACTGGTTGAGAGAGAGTGGTTGAGCCGTTGCTAAAAATAAGGTCTAAAGTGGAACACCTATCTTTACCAGGATAGTAGGTTGCCTCTGTAGGTGGATGCACAACCATTGAGCTTTTACTTAATTCGTCCATTACTATTTTTCCTGCTTTGATTTGATTTTTGTTTAGTTTGTTCTAATTGGCATATCTTATTTCTTATCAATCTATGCTACAAGTAACTATTCTATAATAAAAGTTTTACCAACTCGTTTTAAAAATCCTAGCAAACTGCAGTTTGAATTGTTTTAAAAACTAAAACAATGTGAAATTCGGCAACCTTTCCGTACAAACTTCAGCTTGGTTGATGTTTCATATACAGAATGAAATATAGCCCCAAATGGTTGATGTATTGGAAATAATTTCAAACGATGATGGTCACGATAACTGAAAGTAAATTTCTATATACATACATATAATCGGAAATAAAGCGATATTAATTCATTTTTAATGGACCATTTTAATTATTTTGTAAAAATTCAATTAACATTTTGGTAGTAAGTTTATTATTGTTTTAACATTTGAATATTCAAGTACTTACCTAAAAATTTGTTCTTCAATTCAAAACAGAAATGTTCTTGAATTTGAAATATATATTTATAATAGCAGTTCTATCGGCTACTGTAGATATGGTAGAAAATATTTTAATTTTATTGATATAAATAACTCAGGCACACATAGATTTCATTTCAGACATGTTATGTTGCGAGATTATCTAATATGAGTCACTCCCAAGATCCTGTTCATGTTTCCATAAGCGCCAGTTTGAAATGCAATAAAAGTTTGGATGTAAATTTTACGATGAAGACAACTATCGCATATCCAGTTTGGAATCTCGAACTGATACGAATGATTCAAAATGTACCCGCTAAGCAGATTATATTTAATCAGACTTTCAAAGTATGCGAATTCAGGAAATCGCAAGGATTGCCGGTATCGAGCTTAGCTAACCAAGTCATTCGAAAATATTCGAATGTTTCACTGACATGTCCATTTCCTGCTAGCAATTACGTTATACGTAATTTAACCATTGATCGAGAAGCATTACCGCTGAGATTATTTTATAAAAAGAATGCTGCGTTCTTGTTAATTAACCGCTTTTCGGGAAGACCTTCGAGAGATGACAACTTTATAGAACTCGCAATTTTTAATATTGAGTTAGAAATAATAAAGATTTGTTAATTCAGTTGCCTTAGAATGGGAATTTTCTATTCTAACGAATTATCTCAATCTTAAATCCCAATCTTTTTAAACCACAAATTACAAATTTTTCATAACAAAAATTTGTAAAATCACAAATCTACATAAATATTTAGCGGTGCAATTTATTTAAAAAAAATTCAAAAATTCAAAGCCTCAAAAAAAAGCTTTCTAATTCGTTAAAAATTCCTCCAGTAACTTCTGATCGGTTTTAATGCGTTTTTTTTTTAATCACAAATCTTAATAAATATTTAGCGGTGCAGTTTGTTTAAAAAAAATCATTTGTTTTTTAATTCGCAATAGATTTTCTACAAACTCTTCGAAAGACGACTTTCCTACTGCTTTGAACTCATGACTAAACACTGAAGAATAATACCTTAAGAACCAAAAAATTAAAATAATATCCTTTTTAGTTATGTTACCGTATTCAACTTAAATGCCTATTACTTTAATTTTTAAGTAATATAACATTTTTTTTAATCATTATATAATATTTATTTATATTATGATATTAATTTATTCTTACTTTCTTAATTTATTTTTTTATCATTGAGTTTCTTTGTTTTTTTTTATACTTTGATTTATTCTTTGTCAATGAAGCTAAAAGTTTCTTGAAATTTATTTTTTATTGCGAAAGGGCTGATAGCCCTTCGCACAGATACAAATTTTCATTAGGCAGATTGAGCTGGCCAAGACATACCCACGCAAGTAGTATGCTGAAATTATACGTCGAACGGGATTTGAACTCCCGACCTTCGCATTGTAGACCAACACGCCATTCACTAGGCTCTACCCTAACTTTAACATATACAGTCAAACTTGTCTTTAATGAATCGTCAAGAGACCGGAAAATTTCTTCGTTATGAAAAAAATTCGTTACAGAAAAATTTAAAAAAAAAGCATTCAATTCTTTTTTATTTCATTATATGTATGTAGTAATCCAACACTCAATGCAATATATTACCACATACTAGTACACATAAACTTATATTAAAAACAGAACTTACAAAAATTTAAATTTATTTCTCATGTTTTTTGGAAAAATAATCGGATACTTTGGTTTGAGTTAAAGTCTTCCATTTCTCTCTCAATAAAATTTTCTAATATATTAAGAGATGAAACCACGTTAGATGGAACATTGTTTGTCATCTCAATTAAATTTCGCAATACTGACGACATTGCCTCCATAGTGAGTAATTTTTTTATAGTTTCAGGCAACTCTTCATCCTCGTCAGAATCTATAAATAATTAAAAAAAAACTAGGGTATACAGAAGGGTTCCATAGGCATATCAATTTCTCAAGATATTGAGTTGTTAAGATAGCTTGGCTAACTACTCGAGTTTCCGAAATACTGTGTACAATATCAGCGTCAGGGAGGCTCTCAGAAGTGCTCACACTATCGTCAACATTAATAAAATCCTCAAGTGTTAAATTGTCATTGTTTAACGAAGCTTCCAGCGAAGTCCACAATTTTTTTTTAGATAATACCCTGATCCATCGGTTGTAGTACAGACGTCATGTTAGGAGGGAAATATACTAGCTCAATATTTTTTAATTTGTCTTGAACACTTTTGGGATGTGCCGTGCAGTTATCCACGAACAGTAAAATCTTACTTTTTTGGCAAGAAAATTGTTTGTCCAGCTTCAAAAGCCACCTTTAAAAAATTTCAGAGGTCATCCATGATTTTTAATTCTATTCATAATCCGCCTTCAGAGTTATGATGCCTTTGAAGCAACGTGGATTTTTGGCTTTGCCGATAACAAGCAATTTCAGCTTCTCCGGTCCAGTCATATTGCATCCGGCCATCGCCATAATCCTCTCTTTGCTCCTTTTTCCACCAAAACATTTTTCAATTTTGAATGCTCGGTAGGCATTTAAAAAACATAACAGGAGTACGATTGGGCATAAAGCCCAATCGTGCGATACTCTAGATGAAAGAGAAATTTTTGTATCTTAAGAAATTTTGTAGGGGAAGTGGTAGAGGGGGTGACGACATTGAACTAATTTTTTCACATGACGCTAAGGCTGCTATCAAAATGTTTTATGCAAAATTTAGGATTTAAAAATTTAATAGGTACTGAGAAAATTAGTGTATTGGATGTAGAGAAGTAGGGCAGTTTGTATGGGAGGTGATAGAAGGAGGGGCGAGTTTTTAATGACTTTTCAGAAACAACTATAAACATCATGCTTTTGACATGTTTTAAATTGCAGATGAGTACCATTCATACTTTTCAGGAAAGTCGACTTTTTTTAAAGTTGTGAAATTGTGTCATTTTGTATGGGAGGGGGTAGAAGGGGTAAAGCTAATCGTCTAAAATTTTTTGGTCTTATTAATAATTATAAATAAATAGTTACTGCACAATTTCAGCTCAATCAATTTTATACGCACTGAGTAAATTGGTTTAAAGCATTTCATGAAAAAGTGCAGTTTGTATGAGAGGTGGTGGAAGGAGGGGGAGGACACATGTAATTTTTATACAGTAGAATGAAATCATTATACAAGTATTATATTCCAAATTTCATATCAATAGCATTTATACTTTTCGAGAAAAGCCGTTTATTGATAAATTGCGTAATTGTGTCATTTTGTATGGGAGACGGTAGAAGGGGTAAGGCTATTCATCTAATTTTTTTGGTCTTATTAGCAATTATAAATAAATAGTTACTACACAATTTCAGCTCTATCAATTGTATACGCACTGAGTAAATTGGTTTAAAGCATTTCATGAAAAAGTGGAGTTTGTATGGGAGGTGGTGGAAGGAGGAAGAGGACACATGTAATTCTTATACAGTAGAATGAAATCATTATAAAAGTATTATATTCTAAATTTCATATCAATAGCATGTATACTTTTCGCTAAAAACCGTTTATTGATAAATTGCGTAATTGTGTCATTTTGTATGGGAGGGAATAGAAGGGGTGGAGCGATTTGGTTCGTTCACGAACTTGACCTTACTTTTTTGTTAAAAACGACGTATACAAAATTTGAACTTTCCAGCTCAACGCGTTCTCAAGCTAGAGAGGACACGGACGGACAGACGGACAGACGGACAGACGGACAGACAGACGG
Source organism: Chorisops tibialis (assembly GCA_963669355.1). Lineage (NCBI taxonomy): Eukaryota > Metazoa > Arthropoda > Insecta > Diptera > Stratiomyidae > Chorisops > Chorisops tibialis. Next base: position 23,826,235 of record OY770262.1, on the reverse strand, counting down.
ACAGACGGACAGACGGACAGACGGACGGACGGACACCCGGTTTTGAGATTTTTGAGTGATTACATGAACTTCTGTATCATTCATTTTTTTCTCCGAGCCTTATTTCTTGGCGTTACAAACTTTGTGGCAAACTTATAATACTCTCAGATTTCATCTAGAGTATAAATAGGCATGTCTCATTGACATTGAAGACATCCCTTTTGTCATATTTCTCCAATAACTTTGGCAAAACGCTATCCAACCACTCATCACGATTTTGCAAGTTTACGTTAGCACTTTCTCCACACAGTGTTTTTTCGACAATATCATACCGTCTTTTGAACCATCCACCCAACCAGAACTGCTTTTAAAATCCGAGTGTCCTAATGCTTCAGCAAATTCTTTGGCTTTTGCCCTCATAATTGGGCCAGACAAACAAAGATTTTTTTCACGGGCAGCAACTGTCCATTTGCGCATAGCTTCGTCGACATCTTCGAAAATACACGGAGGACACTTATTACGCGTAGAACTCAACTCTTCAGCCTTTGCATATTCCAAAATCTGTTCTTTATTCCTTGTAATTGTTGATAATGTACTGGCAGAAATTCCAAATTTTTCAGCAATATCTTTCAGCGAACAAAACTGAACTCATAATTATTATGCCACTGTTTGACTGTCAGTTCATAGTATTCGTGCGGTTCCCCTAAATACATATGAATGTTCTGCTATATTACATATGCATAAAGGTATTACTCCTAATTTTAATTTTAGTCGGTGTTTGCGTTACCACGGTATTCCCCACATTTGTTTAGAAAAAACTTCGTTAAAGAGAAGTTAAAAATGGCTGCAAGCACATGTTGAGACTGAAAAACAATTCGTAATAGAGAAAAATTCGTAATAAGGAGATCAAATCGTTCCGGGAATTTAGCGAAAAAGCAGAGTTCATCGAATCAATTCGTTGTATGGAAAAATTCGTTATAAAGCAGTTCGTTGTAGACAAGTTTGACTGTACTTGTATGATTTGAATTATTTTTCACAAAATTGTCGTAAGATTTTTTTTGTTTTTTTCTTTTTATAATTTGATTTATTCTTAATGGATTTCATATTATTTCTTTAAGTAATATTTTTTAATAAATGTAAGTGCTCACAAAAGATATTGTCCGCTCGCATTATAGGATCGATTCGGTATTGACTATATGATGTAACACAAGTTATAATGCATTACTTAGTCGATTCTCTAGTAATGCGAAAAGTAAGTGCTTAAGCGGACAAAAGTAGTGATTGTTATTAGTTCTGCAATCCTGAAAGTAAGAGGTAGGCCTTACCTTTTGTCATTATAGAATCAGTTATTACCAGTCCGACTGAGATATATCCCATGACTATGTGTAGTACCTGGTTTTTGATTTGATTTAGATTAGTTTGATCTAGTTGGCATATCTCATTTCTTATCAATCTATGCTACAACTAACTATCCCATATTGAAAGTTTTGCCAACTCATTTTCAAAGTCTTAGCAAAAACTAATACAATGTGAAATTCGGCAATCTTTCCGTAGAAGCTTCAGCTTGGTTGATGTTTCATGCACATACTGAAATACATCCCCGAATGGCTGATGCTTTTACCCTACTAATTTTAAAGCATCGGAAATAATTTCTTACCATATAATCACGATTACTGAAAACGAATTTCTATATACATACATATAATCGGAAATAAAGCGATATTAATTCATTTTTAATGGACCATTTTAATTATTTTGTAAAAATTCAATTAACATTTTGGTAGTAAGTTTATTATTGTTTTAACATTTGAATATTCAAGTACTTACCTAAAACATAAAAGAATTATGATTGGGCGTAAAGCCCAATCATATGATACTCTAGATGAAATAAGAAAGAGTTCAATGTACCGGAAAATGTGTCACCTCCAATTCTTTTAAATAATTAATAGTGACTTTTATATGGGAGGTGATAGAAGGAGGAAGGTTTGTAATTTTTGGATATGACACCTAATGTGGTATGCAAAATATTTCGTATTGAATTTAAGATTTGTAGCTTTCATTATTTTCAATTGGAAATAGTTCTCCTGAAAATGAGGCATTTGTATGGGAGGTGGTAGAGGAAGTGGAGCGTTTAAGACGATTTTGAAACTGCTTATCATCATCCTTATCACCACGCTTTGATTCAATTTCAAATTCGATAGTTCTAATATATTCGAAGGAGAAATGCTTTTCTTGAATTTATAATACAGATATTTGTATGGGAGGAGGTAGAAGGAGTGAAGAGGAGCTGATAATTTTTTTTAGCATTTATTGCAATTATTAAAAAACAAATTCTGGCAAAATTTTAAGTTTATACTTTTTCTAGTTTTAATGGAAATTGATATAATGCACTTAACAAAAATTATACATTTGTATGGGAGGGGGTAGAAGAAGTGCACGGATCAAAACAAATTTTTTACTCGTTATTGATATTTTTATTTTTATACTTTATGCAAAGTATCAAGTTGATAGCTTTAACAGTTTCGAAGAAAAATAATTTAATTAAAATTTCAAAATTTCGTGAAATTCGTATGGGAAGGGGTAGAAGGAGTAAGGTGAAGTTGATAATTTTTTCAAGGCTGATTTGAATTATAATAAAATTAATTGTGGCAAAAAAAAATCATTTTTATAACTTTGCTAGTTTCAATGAAAATCGAAAAACTGCATTTTTCAAAATTATGCATTTGTATGGGAGGGGGTAGAAGGGAGTGACGGGATCAGATCAGTATTCAGTCATATTAATGACATCTATACCGTAATACTTTAACCTAAATTTCAAATCAATAGCTTTAATAGTTTCAAAGAAAAATCAATTTCTGAAAATTTCGGAATTTCGTGACATTTGTATGGGAGGGGGTAGAAGGAGTGGGGGGATGTAGCCCGTTCACGAACTTAAAGTTGCTTTTTTGCTAAAAATGACACACAACAAATTTCAGCACGATAGCTCAAAGCGTTCGAGAGTTATGCTGTAGACAGACGGACAGACGGACAGACAGACGGACGGACAGCAACTCGGAATCGAAGTTTTTGAGCGACAACAATTATTTCTGTACCCTTGGCGGCTCTGTGCGAGCATTATTTCTTAGCGTTACAAACGGTAAGGCAAACACAATATACTCTCAGATTTCATCTAGAGTATAATAAACTGCCAACAAGTCGGGCGAAACTTTATTATTTTTGGGACAAAATGCGCATGCGTAGAAAGTCAATATGCAGGTTAGAGTGGTTAGGGAAGACTAAGTGAAAGGAGCTTCTTGAGCAGGGCAGTTCTCAATTTAACACTTTCCGGAAACGCTCCATATTTCATTCCTTCATTTATACAAGTTTGAGTTTTCATGAAGGGAGGGGGGAGGGGGGAGGGTGATAGTAAGGGTGGGTGGATGTTAATAGTTTTTTAATTGATTGCTTGAACCAAATCCAATATTCTTTGTATAGAATGTCAGTTTCATAGACGAAGTTGCATAGAATTTTCATTGGATTCGGTGTATTTTAAATTTACGAAACCAAACATTTGTATGGGAGGGGGTAGAGGAGGTAGAGAAATCGTCAAATTTGTGATGCAGTTTTATTTCGTTTCTCTTGTAAGGTGCTTGTACAAAATTTCGAGTTTGTAGCTTTTAATTTGTTAGTTAATCGTTGATTTAATGAAATTGGTCGAAATCTTACTTTTGTGTGGGAGGGGGTAGAAGGGCAAGTGCGATCTCAAAACTTTTAACGTAATTTTATTTCAACTATTTTTCTAAGTTTTTGTGCAAAATTTCAAAGTGATAGCATTTAATAGTTAGGTGATAATTGATTTCTTAGAAATGGTCGAAAAAATAATTTTGTATGGGAGGGGGTAGAAGTTTTGAAGATATTCAACCAGTTAATATTTCAAACTCTTATACATTTTTTTTAAATGCATTTCGCAAATTTTCAAGTTTCTACCTACAAAATTTCATTCAACAATTTTCAGTTTATGTGTTTTTTTCATTGCACATGAAACACCTTGTGGACGTTAGACCCCCACTTCGGTGCATAATAATTTTGGAACAAATTATTATTTTTTTTCTGTGTGCATTAAATAGATATGTCGACGTGCAAAATTTAAACTTTGTATCTTTTACGAGAGCAATAAAAAAATCATTCAAAATTTTCAACATTTTCGCTTTCCACCTCCCTCCCCTTACACCCCCCAGCTTAAATTTTTTACCAAAATTAAAAACTATACAGTTCTACAATCTGACAAATTTTTGATTTGATATCTGTATTCAATTTTGAGTTTTGGTGATTTGTAGTTTTGGAAAGTGAGCTTAGTACACGTTTCAAGTTTCATTTACATAGCTTAAGAGATAGTCGAGATATTAATTTTTAAGTGTTTTTTTTTGCACCCCCCCTGACCCTTCCCCTTACAATAATTAGCTTCTATCTAAACTGATTCTAGCACATCCATATGCCATCTTAAAGGTCTCAAAATATCAATTTTTTATGGGAAGTAATTTCGAAGATATAATCATTTGAAAAAAAAATTCGGCCGACAATTGGTTCTTAGCCCCCCCTTTTCGCACCCCAATGGATAAAAAAATTAAATTATTTTTAAAAGTTGTCTTACAAACTCCTCTATATGTTTGTTGATTTTTAGATTCCTAGCTGTAACCATGGTTGAGATATTTGAATTCGTATTTTTCGGTTTAAGCGCTCCCCCTGCCTCCCCCTGAACTCGTACACCCCCCAAAATGGGTATCCGCCTGAGATCCACAACTACCTATAATCCCTCCAAAAATGAACTTTCTATCTTGAAGGGTTTGGGAGTTAATGTGCACTGAACGTACACGTCGGCGTACGGCGTACGGCGGACGGCGTACAGACAGACGGATTTTTTTTTTGCATTTTTAGGCTAATTTAGTCATGAAACGCGAAAAAACAAAATTTCAGGGTAGCAAAGTTTTTTTTTTCTTGTGTCGATCACAATACTTTATTATTAGAATAATAAAGTAAAATTTGTTCTTCAATTCAAAACAGAAATGTTCTTGAATTTGAAATATATGTAATAGCAATGCTATCGACTACTGTAGATATGGTAGAAAATATTTAAATTTTATTACTATAAATAACTCAAGCACACATAAATTTCATCACTCCCAAAATCCAGTTCATGGTTCCATAAGCGCCAGTTCAAATTGCAATAGAAGTTTTGATGTAAATTTTACGATGAAAATAACTATTACATATGCAGTTTGGAATCGCGAACTGGTACAAAGGATTGAAAATAAACCCGCTAAGCAGATTATGTATAATCATACTTTCAAACTTTCAAAAAATGCGAATTCAAGAGATCGCAAGGGTTACCGATATCGATCGCAGCTAACCAAGTCATTCGGAAATATTCGAATATATCACTCGCATGTCCATTCCCTGCTAACTATTAATTTACGTTATATGTAATTTGACCTTTGATCAAGAAGCATAATCGCTGAGATTATTTTATAAAAAAAATCCTGTGTTCTTGTTAATTAAGCGCTATTCCAGAAGACTTTCGAAAGGTGGCAACTTAATGTGTAGAAATCGCAACTTTTAGTATTGGGGTAGAAATAATGAAGATTTGTTAATTCAGTTGCCTTAGAACGGGAATTTTATGTTCTAACGAATTGACTTAATCTTAAATCGCGATCTTTTTAAACCACATTTGCAAATTTGTCACAGCAAGAGAACGTTACTTTTTCATCTACACATACTTCAGTATTATTTGCATTAATCTGAGGATTTAAGCAGATTTTATAGTAAATATAAATAAGGCTAGGGTGTAACCTAGTGGCTAGCGTGTTGGTCTTGTAATGCGAAGGTCGTGAGTTCTAATCCCGGTCTGCTTGGATATACCTTGGTCACCTCAATCTACGAAAACGAAACAACCCTTCCACAATAAGTAATGAAAAATGTTAAAGAACCTGAATGTCAGGAGGCCAAGGTCCGATTTGGGCTGTAGTGCTATTGTAGAAGAAGTTATAGTAAACATGGAAGTATAAAATTTAAAAATAATTACATCAAATACAGAAATAAACAGTAAAAACAAAATATTTGGAAATAATGCTGGGGAAAATTTGGTCTACAATTAATCCTAAATATTAAACGCTAAAATGTTTTCCATGGCTACTCTGGGTCTAACCAATCTTCACCTTAAAAAAAATTACTTAAATGTGAACCATTTCAATAACTTACAGAATGTTTAGATTTTAAGCAAATAAATTAACACGTTTTAATGGAAATCGATATAATGCATTTAACAAAAATTATCCATTTATATGGGGTGGGGTAGAAGGAGTGTAAGGATCAAAACAATTTCTTTTCCGTTATTGATATTTCTATTTTTATACCTTATACAAAATATCAAGTTGATAGCTTTAACAGTTTCGAAGAAAAATAATTTAATTTAAATTTCAAAATTTCGTGAAATTTGTATGGGAGGGGGTAGAAGGAGTGAGGTGAAGTTGATAATTCTTTTTAAAACTAATTGCAATTATAGTAAAATCAATTTTGGCAAAATTTCGTCTTTTCAGCTTTACTAGTTTCAATGAAAATTGAAAATATGTATTTTTCAAAATTGTTCATTTGTATGGGAGGGGATAGAAGGAGTAAGGGGATCGGATCAATATTCCGTAATATTAATGACACCTATATCACCTAAATTTCAAGTCGATAGCTTAAATAGTTTCAAAGAAAAGTCAATTTCTTTATATTTCGAAATTTCATGAAATTTGTATGGGAGCGGGTAGAAGGAGTGAGGGGATGCAGCCCATTCACGAACTTAAAGTTACTTTTTTGATAAAAATGACAGACAGACAGACGGTCACTCGGAATCGAGGTTCTTGAGCGACAACAAATATGTCTGTGCCCTTGGCGGCTCTGTGCGAGCGTTATTTCTTAGCGTTACAAACGGTAAGGCAAACACAATATACTCTCAGATTTCATCAAGAGTATAATAAACTGCTAACAAGTCGGACGAAACTTTACTATTCTTGGGACAAGTTCCGGATGCGTGGAAAGTCAATATGCAGGTTGGAGTGGTTAGGGAAGACTAAGTGAAAGGGGGTTCTTGGGCAAGGATGTTGTCAATTTAATACTTTGCGGAAAAGTTCAAAAGCTCCAGTACATATAATCAATATTTTATTCGTTTATTTATGCAAGTTTGAGTTTTTATGAGGGGAGAGGTGAGGAGTGATAGTAAGGGTGGGTGGATCTTAATAGTTTTTTAATTGATTGCTTGAATCATGACCAATATTCTCTGTATAGAATGTCAGTTTCATAGACGAAGTTAAGCATAGAATTTTCATAAGATTTGGTGTATTTTACATTCATGAAACCAAAAATTTGTATGGGAGGGGATAGTGGAGATAGAGATATCTTAAAATTTGTGACGCAATATTTCCTTTCTCTTGTAAGGTGGTGCTCGTACAAAATTGCAAGTTCGTAGCTTTTAATTTGTTGGTAATTAGTTGATTTAATGAAATTAGTCGAAATCATACGTTTGTATGGGAGGGGGTAAAAAGGCAAGCGCGATTTCAAAACTTTCAACGTAACTAAATTTCAACCAATTTTATAAGTTTTTATGCAAAATTTCAAACTGATAGCTTTTAATAGTTAGGTGATAATTTATTGCTTAAATAAATGGTCGAAAAAATAATTTTGTGTGGGAGGGGTAGAAGTTTTTTTAAAGTTATCCGACCAGTTAATATTTCAAACTTTTAGAGATTTTTTTTAAATGCATTTCGCAAAGTTTCAAGTTTCTACCTTGAAATTTCACTCAAAAATTTCCAGTTTAGGTGTTTTTTTCATTGCACAACACATTGTGCACGTTAGACCCGCACTTCGATGCATAACAATTTTGGAAGAAACTATTATTTTTTTTCTATGTATATCAAATAGATGTATCGACGTGCAAAATTTAAACTTTGCATCTTTTACCAGAGCCCTAAAAAAGTCACTCAAAATTATCAACATTTTTATTTTCCACCTCCCTCCCCTAGCACCGCCTAACTTAAAGTTTTTACTAAAATTAAAAACTATATTGTTCTACAATCTGACAAATTTTTGATTTGATATCTGTACTCGATTTTGAGATATAAAAATTTGTAATTTTGGAAAGTGCGCCATTTTTGAAATGATCCCCATTTCTCCACACTACTATTATGTCCACATGTTATATTTTTTTCGTATTTCGCTAGTGTAGCTTAGTATAGGTTTCAAGTTTCAATTACATAGCTTAAGAGACAGCCGAGATATTCATTTTTAATTGTTTTTCTTTGCTAGCAACCAATTTAGATTTAGAGTGGACCAAAGTACCCATGATGCAATTAAGTAAGAAAATTGTAAACACGCTGATGAAGCAAACAAATTGTGCAATATTATTATTTACCATGTTGCGGTATATAAAAATATTGATGTTCGCTAGGGGTCGCTGGATTTCAAGTAAAAAATAAAACTAGGTCGGTTTTGATTTAAAATAGCCACAAACTTTATTTTATTCATATAATCACTTTAACACTTTTCTTATCCACTCTGTCGCCTTAATCTTCGCACTTTCGATTTTACTACTTAATCGCTTTACCAGTTTCGACTGTTTCACTTTCAAACATTGACTGCCTCTTTTCACGAACGCTCACCCTTTTTATACTCAGAACAACCGACGTATTCGCTGATAGTCGATCCGACCGTCGTCTATACGATGTATTCGCTGACTGTCGACGTGTTCGCTGATTGTCGGTCACGCATCCGCTATTTAGCCGATCATACGATGTGTTCGTCGACTAATGCCGACCATCGATGAGTAGTCCAATGTATGTTGGGATGTAACCTGATCAGTATTTATGCGCGCATGTAAGTGTTAAGGTATAGCCTAGTGGGTCGCGTGTTGGTCTACAATGTGAAGGTCGTGAGTTAAGATCCCGGCCGACGCATAGTTCCAGCACACTGGCTGCTTAGGTATACCTTAGTTACCTCGGTCTACGAAAATTAAAATTCATAAATAGATATTTTTTTTACAGAATGACCTGTGTTATAGGTAATTTCGGCCTTTATATGCAATGCACAAACACAGCCATGGAGGGAAGGAATGGGATTAGGAAGGTAGGGGAAGAGGAGTGAGAACGACCGTAACGAGTGGAGATGCTGGTATATTTTTCAGTTGTACTGGCTGTTACTGACAAATACTTGCAGATGTTATGGGAAACTGAATGATAGAAAACGAACAGAAACCATCTACTGAGTATCTAGGCCTTCTTGAAGTGAAACTGTGTTACTTTTACACCGTTTGCCCATTTTATTTCGAATAATTTTTCATCGCCAATAGCAACTGAAAAATTCGTGCTTAAAAAAATCCCCTGTCTGGAGTGGGAATCGAACCCACGACCTATTGATTGAGAAGCAAGCACGCTGCCACTACACCACGGAAGCCTCAAGATAGTTGTGTGAAGGACTAACAACCCTTTCACAATGACAAATAAGATATTAGGTTCTTTAAGATCAGGAGGTCAAGGCTCGTTTTGGGCTGGAGTCTCGTTTTAGAAGTAGATATAAGTATTGTTCCTTTCGTTTATGGAAAAGAACTTCTACAAATTCCCAAATCGGGCCTTGGCCTCCTGACCATCAGGTTCCTTAAAATTTTTTCATTATTTATTGTGGAAGGGTTGTTAGACCCACAACCCTCTTATCTACGAATTTTCATTTTCGTAGATTGAGGTGACCAAGGTATACCCTAGCAGGCACCGTGCTGGAATCATGCGTCGACCGGGATTTGAACTCACAGACCTTCGCATTGTAGACCAACACGCTACCAACTAGACTACACCCTAAATGGCTGGCAGGTGTTCTTTTATTAGGGCAGTGTTGTTGTTGTCGAGAATAATGGTTGAAGATATCGAACATTCGATGAGCGGCATAGTGTTGGCATGTAATAATATCTTAACAAGATTATTTAAAAAAAAATCGATAATTTCACTGAATATTAGCTAGGTACTTTAATCAATGTTTGAAAATTCAAAAAATATTTTTTTTTCGATTTTTTGAAAAAAAAATATTTTCTTCAATACCGGTATTTCCGTATTGCATTTTTAGGCCTAATACCGGTATTACCAGTATTGGAATCCCTAAATTCAATAATTACAAATCATAATTTTCGATTTTTAAAATCATAAAATGAAATGAAAAATAAATAACTCATGAATAAGTAACTATCAATTGACAGAAAAATTTATGCCAGATAACTTTGATAAACTTTAGCTGCCAATAACAGAATAAACCAAATGACTGAAACAAAGTCATAATTTCCAATTCTAATTCCAATTAGATTACAATTATACGAAATTTATCAGAAGTATAAATTGAACATTTGGTCTTTACAGCAAAGATTCGGTATCAAACCGGAAACCGTAATGTCTGCCATTGTATTTTCGATATGGTGTTCGAACGTTGAAATCGAAATTCAGTCTTATATCTATAGATATTTGTGGATCTCTAAGCTTGTTCGCCAATTAAAGAGCCTTTTCCGTAGGTACCTCTTTTCGATACTATTAAAATGCAAAACCTAAGATCGGTTCTTAGTATGGCAACGACACTCGGAAATGCAAATGAAGAACGTAAGGGAGTTGAGAGAAGAACATGACCATGGCTACTAAAAACAGAAGCACGGAGAGGACATTTGGTTAACGCGCTGGTTAAAATCAGCCATTACGGTTCTTATATAAATGATGCTGATATCAATATCCAGTCTATTGATGCCTTTTCAATTAGTTTTCAATTTGCATGAGCACTAAAAGTTGTCGTTAAACACTTATCGACTATTCAAGGGCTTAGCGTCGGTTATAGTGTTATCTTGCATATACGAGTATATTGAAGTGCACAATGGGTTGCTGGATTTCAAGTAAAAATAAAACAACTATTTCACTTTTAATTTCACCGCAAAACTCTATTCAACTTTCCACTACAAATTATAACTTCTAAATCTTTCGCTTGTCTCTTATCTCGACTGCCCATCGATCGCTCTAAATGGACTCTTTCGCTTCTGAGTCTCGACTCAACTGACTTTTTTACGAACGCTTGATCTAATTATATCGCTTTCTGTTCGTTCGCGACACGTTCGTCATTTTTACTTGTTCGCTATTCGTTTGCCATCGACCGCAGTCGGCTTTCTTCGTTCTCCTTGTCATGTAAATCGCTTTTCATTACTTTCCATCATTACTCGAATCCTTTCTCGCTCATACAAGACCATAAGTGTTGCTTTTGTTACCCTTTATCAAACACTTCGTCATTACCCGAGCCCACCCGATCGCTGCCGTTCGTCACCGATCGTCTCCGAGTCTTTTCCCTGTTGTTGTTGTTGTTGAACATTCCAATCGATATTCGAAATTATTTCGTTCTTGTTCGATTCTTTTTCCTGCCGGTCAGATCTCGTGTAGTTTGCTAGTTGATGGAACGCTCAAGGTCGTGCACGTGTTTATTTTCGAGTATGACGAGAAGAATTGAATTCAGATGTTCTTTATGGCTGATGATCGCGCGTGTATTTGTTTCTGGGTGAATACCTTGACATTGAGATCCATGTGCATAGTGTGGGGTGTGGTGTTCATACGCGCATTAACCTCTTCAGGGATACTGACACATATTTGTACATTTAAATGAATGCTTAAAAGTCGCTCATTGTACACAAGCGTGACCATATTGATTTTTTAATTTCAATAGCTTATAAATTAAAAAAATTTGAAAATTATGTTTTAGAATTAATTTTTGTTTGGAACTATTGTAATAAAAAAATATTTACACTTATAATAAAAGAATTTTTTTTCTGTCCCTGAAGAGGTTAATTTGATGTAAGCAAGTAGAGAGTACAGTGGCAGACATCAGATATTTGACTAGGGCTAACATGCAACAATATTTATTCTCTAGTCTAGAGAAAATCTGAGACTATATGGTATAATGTTTGCTGTAATAAGGCTCATACAGAGCGACTGTCTTTTCATCTGTTCGTCTGCCTACGCAACTCACGAACCCTTTGTCCTATCGATCAAAAAATTAGATTTGGATCCGCTTAAACCTTCTACGCCTCCCATGTAAATACGCAATTTTAAAATAAATTGTAACAAGCACTCCTACTCCCTCTCCCTTATGATATTTTAGAAAATTTAAAGAAAGTAATTTTTTTAACATATAGTATAAGAGACACCGACTTAAGAATTTGTACAGACCATTACTAAAACAGCATTGATTAGCAGTTTTACAATCGTTCCAATCATTACACTCCTTCTATCATCTCCCATCCAAGTGTCATAATTTCATAAAATTCAATTTATCTATTTCCTTGAAAACTATTTGATCTGAAAACATGATATTTTGCACGAAACATTTTCATAGTGCAATAACAAATCGAAAAATTATAAGCTCGAAAAAGTGAGCTCATTTTCGTAAATATGCTAAATCCCTTAACCCCTCTTATTCGCTACCATACAAAGTGATACTTTTTCGGAACTTCACAATGATCCCTGCGGGTACTATGATTCTGAAGTTTAGAATGTAGAATTTTCATAATAGAAGTAGTCTTTCGAATAAAGATTAATGAAAAACACTCCGCTCCTTTCACCACCCCCATTCAAACTGCACTATTTATCGAAGCACAATGAAACAATTTTGAAGGTAAAAGGTGGAAGTCACGTACTTTGATCCGCTTTTCACTTAATGCACTATCACTTACTATAACATAATGCAAGACATTTCTCGCGTATTTTGTTTTAAAGGTACAAATGCCAGCTTCAAAACGTCATTTCCGTATAATGCACTATTACTAATGTTACGAACGAAAATGTAGCAAAAGTCAAAACGGCCCAAGGTACAAGTAGTACTTGTACCTTTATCCGGCGTAATATGTACCTTGGACCGTGATAAAAAAAAAATTATAAAATATTTACTTTTCTTAAAAAACAATTTTTATTACGAAAATAGAAATATTTATGAACCCAAATAACCTAACAATACCAATTATTCATTGCAAAATTAGTACTCGACAAATTTTATATAAATTAAAATCGATTTTCTAGAATTGAACTAAAATTATGGTATATCCTTTTCAATGGCGCTACAGCTATACTATAAGTTAGCGAACGGGCTACATCCCTCTACTCCTTCTACCACCTCCAATACAAATTACACAAAATTTCAAAATTTTATTTTCTTTAAAACAAACAAAGCTGAAAATTTATTTTTATTACTTTACCTATCCTTTTCCATACAAGTGCACAATTTTGAAAAACAAATAAAACATAGAGAAGTTAGAATTCGTCTTTGAATAATTGCAAAACTACTTCTACCCCCACCTATACAAATTTCTCACATTACAGAAATTTGAGAAACGAACGTCTGAGAGCTATTGACTTTAAAAATGGATCGCAGCATAATGATAATTATTTTTAAGAATGGTTTCAAAATCGTTCTAATTTTTCTACTTCTTCTAGCACCCATATCTGACATATAAAAGCCAGTATTAACTATTCTTAAAAATTTAAGATAGAATATTTCCCAGTGCATTAAACTATTTTCTATTTTATCTAGAGTGTCAAATAATTGAGCATTATATTATAATTCTGTTATGTTTTCAGCGCGTGTTAATTTTATCGAGCTCGTTTCACGTCAAACAAAATAAATCAAACAGTGTGGAATATGAAAACCTTTCTTTTAATTCAAAAGTACCGTGAAACCATATACCAAACCAAAAGACTATCATATCTACGTTTATAGAACTTGAGTTATTTGAGTTATAATCGGTGGGAACCTGTCCTCGTTCCTTCGTTGGAGACTTGTCCTCGTCTCTGATGAAAATTGTTTCGAGTTTCTTTGCTCCTCCGATGATTTATTAAATTGTCACTCGTTCGTTATTCGTTCATTTATGGGTCATTTGTTTATTTATTAATTTGTTGTTATTGATTTGTTGAACATGTATTTATTTATTTGTTATTTATTTGGTAAGTTATTATTTATTTGGTTATTTAATATTTATTAATTTATTATTTATTTGTTGAGTTATTATTTGTTTATTAATTTAATATTTGGTGTTTATTTATTTAATATTTATTAATTGCCATTTAGTTGTTAAATTATTATTTATTTAGTTATTTAATATTTGTCAATTTATTATTTATTTGTTGAGTTATTATAACTTTTTTCGCACAACTAATTTTATTCACTTGCACAGTTGACGGAATTTTATAAAATTTTACAAAACAAATTTTAACACCAAAAACGAGAATAATTTTCCCCCTTTTTTTTGAATTTTAATTTATTTTATTTTACCAAAAAAAAACGAGTGGGAGCTCTTCCCCGGACCTTCGCGCGTATTTTTGAAGAATACAACAAAACATTTTTTAAACACGAAAAAAACCGGAATCCCTTCGGATCCCACCGCTGCCACCAGTGTTGAGTTGTGGGGGAAGAGGGATAAGAAAAAATAAAGATCAAACCAGTTGGATAGTTATTAGTTATTTTTATTAATCAATTTGCTTTTTAAATTATTACAAGAGAGACGTTTTGGCGCGACGAAGGTCCGAACCCAACTGCTTATTATTCGCGCGAGAAAAGATCGAGCGCGTTCAAATAAAAGAAAAAGTGCATTCTTAGCACAAACGCGAACCGCGCTATCAGCGAAACGAAAATGATAGAAGCGAAGGAATGCCTTATCAGCACACACGCGACAATTGCATCAGCCAAAGCACATACGAGTTCATGCCGGCTGGCCATGAACAGACGTATCATATTACACACATGGAGAACGATAAAGTCTACGGTGATCATCTTCATGTGCATAAGAATGCTACGTGATCGCCATGTGATCGCTGTGGAATGCTGATAAGGTGAAAGATGATGTGGTCACAACACCATAAATTATTAAGAATGATAGCATGATATTCGCATTGAATGGGAGAGTCTCGTGATCAAATCAAACGCGTGATTCGAGATCATATGTATACGTGTTAAGGACATGTGAATAGTTTTAGCTTGTGTTAATTGAAAAAAGCCCAAATAAAATGACATTAAGCTTAAAAACATAACAGGACTTCGATTGTGCGTAAAGCCCCATTATATGATACTACCGATGAAATCGAAATTTTTTTAATCTTAAGAATTTTTGTGTGGGGAGTGAAAGAAGTGATGACAGTACTAAATTAATTTTTTTCACACCCTGCTAGAGTAGCTATAAAAATATTTTGCACCAAATTTAAGCTTGAAAAACTGAATAGGTAACTTGAGAAACTTAGTGCATTGTGCAATTTGTATGGGAGGTGGTAGAAGGAGTGGGGGGTTTTTGGTAATTTTTCTAGATACAACTATCATCACCATGCAATTGATATCTTTTAAATTTCAGATCAGTTAGATTCACACTTTTCATGAAAATCGAGTTTTCGCAAAGTCGTGAAATTGTGTCATATTGTAAGGGAGGGGGTAGAAGGAGTGGAGCTAATCGGTTAATTTTTCTCGATAATAATAATAATAATACTAATTAGGGATTCATCAGAAAATTTTAGCTCGATCAAAGTTATACGTACAGAGAAAATTGGTTTAAAGTATTTCATGAAAAAGTGCAGTTTGTATGGGAGGTGGTAGAAGGAGTGGAGGGTTTTTAGTAATTTTTATAGAAACAACTATAATCACCATGCAATTGATGTGTTTTAAATCTTAGATCAGTTAGATTCACAGATTCACACTTTTCAAGAAAATCGAGTTTTTGCAAAGTCGTGGAATTGTGCCACATTGTATGGGAGGGGGTAGAAGGAGTAAAGCTAATCGGTTAATTTTTCCCGATAATAATAATTATGCTAATTAAAGATTTAGTACAAAATTTTAGCTCGATCAAAGCTGTACGTACTGAGAAAATTGGTTTGTATAGGAGGTGGTGCAAGGAGTGGAGGTTTTTTAGTTATTTTTTGAGAAGCAACTACAATTATCATTGAATTGATATATTTTATATTTCAAAACAGTAACATTCACACTTTTCAAGAAAATCGAATTTTCGCAAAATCGTGGATTTGTGTCAGATTGTATGGGAGGGGGTAGAAGGAGTAAACCTAATTGGTTAGTTTTTTCCTGACATTAATAACAATGCTAATTAAGGATTGAATACAAAATCTTAGCTCGATCAAAGTTATACGTACTGAGAAAATTAGAGTATAGTATTTCATGAAAAAGTTTAGTTTGTATGGGAGGTGGTGGAAGGAGTTGAGGGATTCAAACTATTTATATACTTGAAGATTGCATTTATAATAGAAATAATATGTTTTAAATTTCAAATTAATAGCTTTCATAGTTTCCATGAAAATGTGATTATTATAAGTTTTTTAAAATGAGTCACTTTGTATGGGAGGGGGTAGAAGGAGTTAGGCGAGAAAAATAAAACCTAAAGCAGATTACTTTCCGAGGCAGATCTAATAATCTGTGAAAGTTTCATTGCAATCGGTGCAGCAGTTTTTGTGTGAAAGCCGGAAAGACAGACAGACAGAGAAATTTTTTAAAAACGTTTGATTCTGCTTAGTTATTGCTAAAATGAAGCAAAAAACTTATTTATAGCCATTTATAAACAAATAACAGACAGACACTACAATTATATTTACATAGATGCGTTTATTATAGGATAGCTTTAGGATACCAAACTACTTTCTGTAATGGTTTTCAAAATAAAAGGTAATAATATGCAATCAGCTTATCTAAAAACTCATTTAAACGATCACTCCAGATGGTAAGATAATTTATTTTCGCAGCATTCTTATTAAAGCTCATCAGAAAGATATTAATACTGGTAACAATCTTTTTTAGTCGAGTAAAACGTTTAGTTACGGACAAAACTTTTCAGTGGAATTCATAAATCCACTTCTCTTAATACACGCTGTCTCTATTTATCTGGACGACACGATTGCCAAAGTGCTTCCCGTTAAATATTCTTGGTGCTTCTATGTTTTGTGCTTAGTCACTCCTTCTTCTACTTTTACAATGGCGCTACAGCCCAAGTCGGACCTTGGCCTCCTGATATTCAGGTTCCTTAACATTTTTCATTACTTATTGTGCTAAGGGCTAACAACCACTCTTTCTACGAATTTTTCATTTTCTTAGATTGAGGTGACCAAGGTACATCCAAGCAGGCAATGTACCGGAATTATATATTGCGGCGACCGGGATTTGAACTCACGACCTTCACATTACAAGACCAACACCTATACCCTGCTTAATCACTAAGACAAAACATTTCAATAACAATCTATGTACATATTTAAGAGAATAATCGTTTTTTTTTTGTAAACGCACTACAGCCTAAACCAATGATCCCAAATAAGCCAATTAAATACTATTTTAACGGTATTTTCATCAAAGTGTGCCTTTTTTGGGTTCCAGGTCTCTACTTGTTCCAATTCCTTGTAACGGTATTTTCTAAAGTGTGCCTTTTCTGAGTTCAAGATCTGTACCTGTTCTCTTTCCATATTTCCGCTGAAGTACGGCAACGTGATAAAAGAAAAAGTGAAAAGAATACTGATTACTCCTCCCGTAATCAGATCACTACCTCCGACAAGCATAAAAAAACTTAAAGCCAGAGCGAGACAGAAACAAAAGCACAAACGCTATTTAGTAGTATCGCCTACCAATCTCTCATTTCATATCTATACATTCGACAAGCACACAAGAGCTTTAAAAAGGGCGGGATAAAACGCAATATATTTTTTTTTTTTTTGAGTAATTCAATGATTTTTTATGTATACAGAAAGAGCACAGTGATCGACATCAAAAGTTGGTCATTTAGAGTTATTACTTTGTTGATAGCATATAACGTTTCCTTTTCACTTGTGCAATCGTTAAATGTACACATAATACCTTCGCATCTTTATTGATCCACAAAAAAAAACACATTACTGTGGCCCCTATTCTCTATTACGGCACGCGTCGTTCGGCACAATTTTGTATTAAAAGATTGTTTCGAATCTACCCGTAGTATCTGTACAACATTTTGTAACGCGCATTGTCCATTTGATCTACATGCTTCTTTTTGTTATAAATACAGTGGCGAGAAATGAAATGTTTCCACACAAAAAAATATTTATAATTGTGAAATCCCACTGAAAATTTTGCCGAGGAGATAAAATATTTGTTTTAGAATATTAAATCATAATATTAGCTATATAAAATATATAGCTTGAGTTTTGTTTATAGAAGAGTTGGATTGTTCACTTTCTAGTCAAATTTCATGGAAATCGTGTAACATCAAATACTTAAAATAACTTATAAATATTTATTTTTTCTGTATATCTTTTTATTTGTTATAGCATATATAGGTATAGTATAATAATGTAAATTAAATCAATTTTAATATTTTGTAGTGCTTCCTTTACTTCTGATTATCGCTTTTATCCTTCTAGGAATAGAGTTCAGCAGATCCTGGAATGTTCTTATGTTTATCTGTTCATGCCTAACTTTTTCGAGCAATTTCACATGCTTATACTTTGAAGTCGATCTCGCTTTGGAATCTTGACCTTCGTTATGATCCATAGATTCTCAATGGGGTTGATATCGGGACTATTACCGGGCCATCCAAGGGTCAAAAGTCCAACTTCAGAAACAAAATCCTTAATCTGCAAACGAAGGAGAAAAATAAACAATACGTTTTCTTATAAAACCAATTAAGAACATTGTCAATATCAGTAAAACATATGAACTTACCAATTTAGCGTGATGGCATGATGCAGAATCATCTTGAAATATGCACTCGTCGGTGGTCGAAAAATGATTTTCGATCGAAGACGATAAATTGTTGATTGAAACATTTTTATAATCTAAAGCATTCACTGTACCTTCAAGAAGGGCTAGTCCTCCCACTCCGAAAAATGAAAACCATCCTCACACCATATTCTCAGCCGGATGTTTCACAGTTGGTCTAATACACTCATTGCTGTATCGCTCTCCAGTTCTTCGTCTCACGTACTACGTCTAATCCGAACGAATGGAATTTGCTCTCGTCAGAGAAAAGAACATTTTTATACTCTAGATGAAATCTGAGAGTATATTGTGTTTGCCTTACCGTTTGTAACGCTAAGAAATAATGCTCGCACAGAGCCGCCAAGGGTACAGAAATATTTGTTGTCGCTCAAAAACTTCGATTCCGAGTTGCTGTCTGTCCGTCTGTCTACAGCATAACTGTCGAACGCTTTGAGCTATCGTGCTGAAATTTGTTGTGTGTCATTTTTAGCAAAAAAGAAACCTTAAGTTCGTGAATGGGCCACATCCCCCCACTCCTTCTACCCCCTCCCATACAAATTTCACAAAATTTTGAAATTTAAATTAAATTATTTTTCTTCGAAACTGTTAAAGCTATCAACATGATATTTTGCATAAAGTATAAAAATAGAAATATCAATAACGAGAATATTGATCCGATCCCGTCACTCCTTCTACCCCCTCCCATACAAATGCATAATTTTGAAAAATGCAGTTTTTCGATTTTCATTGAAACTAGCAAAGTTACAAAAACGAATTTTTGCCAGAATTAATTTTATTATAATTCCAATCAGCATTGAAAAAATTATCAACTTCACCTTACTCCTTCTACCACCTCCCATACAAATTTCACGAAATTTTGAAATTTAAATTAAATTATTTTTCTTCGAAACTGTTAAAGCTATCAACTTGATATTTTGCTATAAGTATAAAAATAGAAATATAAATAACGAGAAAAAAATGTGTTTTGATCCGTACACTCCTTCTACCTCCTCCCATACAAATGTATAATTTTTGTTAAGTGCATTATATCGATTTCCATTAAAACTAAAAAAAGTATAAACTTAAAATTTTGCCAGAATTTGTTTTTTAATAATTGCAATAAATGCTAAAACAAATTATCAGCTCTTCTTCACTCCTTCTACCCCCTCCCATACAAATATCTGTATTATAAATTCAAGAAAAGAATTTCTCCTTCGAATATATTAGAACTATCGAATTTGAAATTCAATCAAAGCGTGGTGAAAAGGGTGATGATAAGCAGTTTCAAAATCATCTTAAACGCTACCCCTCCTCTGCCACCTCCCATACAAATGCTTCAATTTCAGGCAAACTATGTCCAATTGAACAAAATGAAAGCTACAAATCTTTAATTTAGCACGAAATATTTTGCATACCACATTAGGTGTCATATCCAAAAATTACAACCTTCCTCCTCTGCTTCTACCACCTCCCATACAAAAGTCACTATTTATTATTTAAAAGAATTGGATGTGACATATTTTCCGATACATTGAACTCTTTATCATCTCATCTAGAGTATCATATGATTGGGCTTTACGCCCAATCATAATTCTTTTATATTTCCATTTGATTTCAGTCCAGTGTTCATTCTTTTTGGGCCATTCCAGACTGTTTTTAAGCATTTTTGGCGTTAAGAATGATTATTTTGCTGGCCTTCAAACCAGTTTCCCTCAGATGATTTCGTACTGTATGTACATATCAAAATTTCTACTGACCTAATTTTACGCATTACTGCGTGCCACTTTTTGTAAAATTACACGGAAAGGATCACAAAAAACGACTTTTTTACCTGGAAACATTTCATTTCTCGCGACTGTGTATAGATAAGTGAAACCTTGAAAGTAAAAAGGAGTATTCCCCGCTTGGGGCTTTAGTTTCTGGGAGTAAATGCGAAGCTCCTTTTTCTTTCTGTTGTAAAGCGAGAATAACGACTTCATAGAATCTCCTTCTTCAAACTTAGTGAAATTCACGATTCATCTCTAAAACCAAATATGGAGAGCATTGCGGTTTCGCAACATTAGCCAATTCTTGTCCAAAACCACCAATTTAACTGAATAGATTCACAATTTATTTCATTAATTCTACCTATGGCTGTAAATGGGTTAAGTAATTCCCCAAAAAATGAACAAAATTATATAATATACTTATCCTATACTATACTAATGCTTCACATGTGTACATCTCATATTCTTAACGGAGAAAAAGGACATTTGCCAAAGTAGTATCCTTTAAATGCTTCATCACTCTAATAAATATTTAATCCACTCGTATATTTTGATTTTTGGTACTTAAAATTTTAAAACTCTTTTTTGGCTGTAAGGCCGCTGTTATAACATTTAATATTGATGAAACATTTAATATTGATGAAACTTTTAATATTGATGAAATATACACAAGTACAAGCACAGATTAATAAACTGCCTAATGGTGAAAACCACATACCGACAAACACAAGAACAAAAATTTTAAATTTTTGCGTCATCGAGTTTTTCTTCTTTTTCTTCTTCTTCAATGGCACTACAACCAAAATCGGCCTTTGGCCTCCTAACTTTAAGTTTCCTTGACATTTTATTTGTTATTGTGAAAGGGTTGTTAGCCCTTCGCACAACCTTCTATTCACGAATTTGCATTGAGGTGACCAAGATATACCCGCAAGTCGTGTACTGAAATTATACATCGACCGGGATTTGAACTCCCGACCTTCGCATTGTAGACCACCACGCTACCGACTAGGCTACACTCTCGTCGAGTTCTACAATACAAAATAGTCGTTGTCAATACTTTTCTTCTCGAAAATTTATTCAATGTATTATTAGTATAGTTGGTATGTTTTTGAATCAATTGGTAGCTTTACTCTACATTCAAACAAATTAAAAGCAGTAATGAGATTTTAATGCCAATATTATATAAAATATAATTGATCGCGCTTTATTTACTCTTTGATATCCACAAAATCGTCTAAAGTTAGTAAAATATAGCTTGCAAACATAACGAAATCGCGATTGCAACCCCAATCATGCGATACACGAGAAGGAATTGAAGTTTCAGTAATTTTGAAAGGGATTAGTTTTCTGCCATATCAATATATGTATGTATTTTATGTCTAATTGGAGCAGTTTTGTCTTGAAAATTATTTTAATACATTTCGCCAAACTGTGACTTTTGTATGAGAGGTGACAGAAGGGTTTGGGGTACTTCAACGATTTCTACATAGGTAGCTAAAATCGATACAGAAATAACACAACCTTTATGCTTTCCAAAAAAATTTCGACATATTATAAAGTTGTGGAATTGTTTCGTATGGGAGGCGGTTTCGAACCTATTTTTTCACATCTCACTACATTCACTGCCAGAATGCTTTGTACTAAGTTTGAGCTTCTATGGTAGGTACTGAAATAATTGGTACATTGTATTTCGTAAAATGGTGCAATTTTTTGGGAGAGGGTATAAGAAGTAGGAGGATCCCTCGGATGTGATGGTTCCTGCCTGCGCCATCGGTCAACATTTATAAATCTCAGTCACCATAGAATCAACCTATTTTTCGGCATACCATGATACATTAGCGCTCCCAGAAACACAAATCATTCAATCAAATTCAAAATTTTCGGAGCTCTAGTTCTTCCAACCATTTCAAGTAGGTTGATTATAATTTTAATAGTATCTATGCGATAAAAAATTAAATCGATAAAAAAAATTTTTAAAGTAGCTCAAGGATCTAAAGCTCAACTGAACCGAGGCAAATTACATCCTAATGAATGACGAAAATTCCCAATCAATCACTTTTTGTAATTAACCAAAATGCTCAGTCTTAACGAATTTTCTTTTGATTTAGTTTCGCAATCCTTTTCCTTCCTTGCTCCTAAAGTTTTATGGACTAATTAGTGGCGCATATTGACAACACATTAATATAAAAAAAAATTCTATAAATCCCGAAAGTTGTGGTATTGCGGCGTTATGATGACGCTTAATAAAATTTGTATAATATGATGAGGGGTTCGCTATTATAACTTTTATGGTTTATTACTTGATGTATTGGGTAATTATATGAATTTTATGACACTGGTTGTCTTCTATTTACTCTTCGTAAATTACTTCCACGATAATAAAAATATTGTTTGTCTTATGGGAATTATTTAATAAATTAAAAGTGATTCAAGATAATAACAAGACATAGTGTAAAAGCTACGGCAATTAGATGTATCTTAACCAGAAAATTCTCGGTATAGTTATATTTCGGAGGATTTTAGCAATTAACATAAAAGAAAATATCACGGCTGAACCGATTATAATGAAACATTCGCAGTTTATTAGGTATGCTTCGAGAGATGTAATATGCGTTTAGTATTATTTCAATAACCCTGCGCCTTCTACCCGCTCCCATACAAAACGACTCATTTTCGAAAATAAAAAATAATGCAATTTTCTTGAAAACCATTGGAGCGAATAATTTAAAATTTAGAATATATTACTTTTATGATCCATGGTATACAAACTATCCTTCCACCACCTCCCATACAAACTGTACTTTTTCATGAAATACTATAAACCAATTTGCCCAGTACGTATAACATTTATCAAATTTTACACTAAGTCCTCAATTAGTATTTTAGTTAATATCGGGGATAAGTAAACCGATTAGCTTCCCCCCTTCTACCCCTCTCATACAATGTGACACAATTTCACCTCTTTTTAAAAAAAGTTTCCGATCTGAAATTTAAGACATATCAACTGCATGATGATTATAGTTGTTTCTCAAAAAATCACTAAAAACCCCCACTCCTTCTACCACCTCCCATAAAAACTGCAGAATTTCAATAAAACCTCTAATTTCCTCAGTATCTATTCAATTTTTTAAAGCTTAAATTTGGTTCAAAACGTTTTTTTAGCTACTCTAGCATGATGTGAAACAAATTAGTCCAATGCTGTCACCGCTGCTACCACTCCCCATACAAAATTTCATCTATAGTATGATTGGGCTTTACGCACAATCGTAGTCCTGTTATATTTTTTAATTTATTTGGGCTTATTATTAATTATTATTAACTAGCACAAGCTACAACTGTTCACATGTCCTCAACGCTCTTCAATGCGTATATGATCTCAAATCACGAGATAAATTCGATAACGAGACTGTCCCATACAAATTCCAACAAAATTCAAAGCATTGTGTTCAAAGAGCCATTAAACTAAGCAGATTATATATCCCACATAATGCATTACTAACTACATTCTTATTGCTTATTATTGCGATTCTTGCGCGGACAAAGTCGCGAGGGATCGCTAGTATTAAATACAATACAACATTCTACACCAATCAACTTTTATTTCATATGGAGTATCGCGTGATTGGCGTTTACCCGTTCAGTTATTATTATTGTTTAACCTTTTTTTTATTTTTTTCTTTATAAAAATGTACTGAGAAACAAAAAACGAATGGGGTAGATACCCCAGCGAGTTCCTTTGAATAAATTATATTTTATTATTATACTTCCCTAAATGTCCTTTGTTTTCTTATTCAAATTCCTGTTAAGACCCCCTATAGGGGCATAGGACAGAAACAACTCTCTTCCACAAGGCGCGATCCTGAGCATCGGCTTTAAGCTGTTGCCAGGACTTGTTTATTCCTCTGGCCTCCTGCTCAACTGCTCGCTTCCATGTGTTACATGGTCGACCAACCCGACGTCTTCCTTGAGGGTTATAATCCAGAGCCTGTTTTGCGATGTTTTGCTCTGGTTTCCTCAAAGTATGACCGATCCACTGCCACTTTCGCCGTTGAATCTCAATACCTATTTTAGTCTGGCGAGTTGTACTCCAAAGTTCGTCGTTGGAGATCACTTCTGGCCAGAATATTCCTAAAATGCGTCGGAGGCATTGGTTTCCGAAAGTCTGTAGTTTCTTGGTAAGTCGAACGGTCACTTTCCACGTAGTACAACCATATAACAACACGGATTTGACGCATGCGTCAAAAACTCGCAGCTTCGTGCGAAGGGAGATCTCTCTTAACCTCCAGAAAGAGGAAAGGATACCGAAGGCCTGACGAGCTTTATTTAGCCGAGCCTCAACATCCTTTTCGGCTCCGCCGTCCATGCTGACAATGCTTCCGAGATAGCAAAAATCTTGCACCTCTTCCACATCCTGTCCATTAAGAACAATCGGTGTGCTTTTATTTTCAGTCCCGCCTCTTTGCATTTAGAATGCAACGAGCGAACATTTGACTCTAAGTCCGAACGGGTATGTGCAAGCAAACACACGTCATCAGCATAATCAAGGTGACTTAAGATGTTAAATAGTCTCCATTGAAGACCTTTACCTTCCCCACCTTCCAGTGCAGCTTTCAAGATGTCATTTATTACCACCAGAAACAGGGCTGGTGATAATATGCAGCCTTGTCTGACACCCGTTCGCACAGGAAAGCTCTCGGACAGCTCTCCTCTATGCAAGACGCGACACCTTGCATCTTCGTAGGATTCTTTAATCATAGCTATGACCTTATTTGGAATACCTCTCCTACGCAAAGCATTCCATATGTAATCTCGCTTAACGCTGTCGAAAGCCTTCTCGAAGTCCACAAACATGAGATGTAGTGGCGAACCCATTTCGGCTGACTGCTCTAATATTATCCGTAGGGTATTTGTGTGGTCGGTACAAGACGACCCTTTACGGAATCCAGCCTGATAAACTTCGAGAGTGCTCTCGACGACATCACTAATCCTATTGAGAATTACCTTAGCCATAATTTTTGATACGGCAGTAAGTAGACATATACCACGCCAATTGCCACAATCCCGAAGGTCGCCCTTCTTCGGAATTTTCACAATGACGCCCTCCTTCCATTCAGTCGGATATCTTCCATCATTCCACACCTTAGTGAAGAGTGGGAGGAGTATATCGGCTGTTATTTCCGGGTCCGCTTTGAGGAGTTCGGTTGGTAGTCCGTCTATACCTGGAGCTTTCCTTCCCGCCATTGACCGAATGGCGGAAACTATCTCTTCCTTATCTGGGGGATCGTCCCTAATAGAGGATTGTTGCGGTTGGATGTTTGGAAGTTGTTCTGTTTCCGGAATATCTTCATCTGACAAGATGTTTAAAATATCAGAGAAGTATTCCTTCCATCGTCGCAACTGGTGTTCACTCATATTAAGGAGAGTTCCGTTGACATCTCTCACCAGGTGGTTGGCGGTGAAATTCCTGTTCGTCAACTGTTTCATGATTTTAAATAGTGAACCCATATCCCCAAGGTAAGCCGCAGATTCTGCCTTGTTTGCCAGATCTTCAATGGCCTTTCTCTTGTCGCGTCTAACAGCCTTTTTAAGCTGTATATGAGCATCGCGGTATTTCTGCCTCAAGTCGGGCGTTCGTTGGTTGACATCGGGTTGAGAGATGATTGCCAATTTGGCTTTTTTCCGATTGTCAACCTTGTCCCATGTGTCTTGCGACATCCAGGGTTTCTCACCGCTTTGCGCATATCCCACAGATTCTTCAGCACTAGTTAGAAAAGTGTTTCTGGTTGCCTCCCAATTGGCGTCCAGTGTGCGCATTTCATGTTCACCCAATGTGGATGACTTTTCGCGTAGAATGGTGGTGTATTCGAGTTTTTTGTTGGGATCTCTGAGTTTATCCACATTAAGCTTGCGCTTCATTTGAAGAATTTGTGGTCGTCGGATAGCTGCTGTACACAATCTCAAGCAGGCAACCATCAAGTGGTGATCGCTCCCCACGTCAGCTCCACGTTTCGTTCGCACATCGAGGAGACATCTTCTCCATCGGCGACTTATAGCCAAATGGTCGATCTGGTTCTGAGTAACACCATCAGGGGAAACCCAAGATGTTTTATGATGACTCTTGTGTGGAAAAAGGGTCCCTCCGATGACCATTTGCCGAGTACTACAGAACTCCACAAATAATTCGCCGTTTTCGGGTCTCTTAATCCAAGGTCGTGAAGGGTCGACCCAAGGGTCACCATGCCTCCCCATGACGTGTTCTAGTCCAGTGTTGTCTGATCCAACCTGGGCGTTCATATCTCCCGAGATGATAATAATATCACCTCTTGGAACACGTTCGAAGGTGGCACTCAGTTGGCTATAAAACTCCTCTTTGTCACCAGATGTTGCGGTATTAGTTGGTGCGTAGCACTGCAGAATTGTGACGTTTCTGACACTGGTCCTGAGCCTGACGACGATAATCCTATCCGAGATTGGTTCCCAGCTAATGAGACTGTTTCTCGCTCTCGGCGTAAGGACGAACGCCACGCCATTTCTGGCTTCACTTTCAGGGCCAATGTACAGAATAGTGTTTCCGCTAGGGGTTCGTTCTTCTCCTGATCCTGTCCACCTGACCTCGCTCAAGCCCAAGATTTGGATGTTATAGTGCTCCATTTCACGGTCGATCACTGATTGGCGGTGCAAGGACCGAGTAACCCCAGCTCTTCCCCCGTCATTCAATGTTCGAACGATCCAGAAGCCAATCATAGTCCGTTTTCGAATGCCAAAAGTCGTTACCGTAGAATCAGTCCGTATCCGAGGCGATGTATCCGTTTCTCGTATCATTTAGGTCTTAAGATCACGGGTGATAAGCCCATGATCCAGTGAGTGTCCATTTGCCATTTTTAGGGCAAGCAGGACTGGCTGTGGGTGAATTCTACAGCCCCCATCCCAGAGGGGGATAGTTAGCTCAGGTCCGTGGAGTCGCTAACTCCAAAGATAGTTGCAGGAATTGGTAAAACCTCATACTACAACTACCCCCTTGCGGGTTCTTATAAAACATATCAATTCTGCTAAGACCCCCTATAGGGGCATAGGACAGAAACAAATCTCTTCCATAAGACGCGATCCTGAGCATAGGCCTTTAGCTGTTGCCAGGACTTGTTTATTCCCCTAGCCTTCTGCTCAACTGGTCGCTTCCATGTGCTACATGGTCGACCAACTCGACGTCTTCATTAAGGATTATAATCGAGAGCTAGTTTGGCGATGTTTAACTCTGGCTCTCTCAAAATGTTACCGATCCACTGCCACTTCCGCCTTTGAATCTCGATGCCTATTTTAGTCTGTTCAGCTGTACTCCACAATTCGTCGTTGCAGATTCTGACTACAATATTAATATCGGAAGCAATGGTTCACGAAAGTTTTCAGTTTCTTGGTAAGTCGAATGGCCACTTTCCACGTAGTAGTCGGGTGCATATGCTAGCACAAAATAAAAACGAAAATTTAGGATCGCAAAAACTGCAACTGCAAGTTCGAATGAAATCTTTTGTTGATCTCTGCTGCTTCCACCCGCACAAAAACCGCAATCACCATTTTCGACTTTCCATAGGACAAAAAATTAGGAGCCCGCTTGAATTTCATCCCGGGGCCCGAAAATCCTGTCCCTGTTCCCTGAGCGCAGGCCACAGAAATAGAAGTGGACCGGGTCATTGTTTTCGTATTGAAATTTCAAAATCGTGGTTCTTGATTTAAGATTATTGAGAAAGTTCGGGGTTGTGGTTTCTGGAGTCGCTAATTGCGAGATCCATTTTGTCAAATTAAATTTTAAATTGTCGCCAGGTAACACTACTATTATGCATCACTGATCGTCTATTTGATATAAGAAACTCAAAGTAGCAGATCAAATATGACAAAGAGCCTCTATTAAATTTAGTTATGCTCGGGGATGGTCACACTATAATGACTTACTAGATTCATATTTTTCCTACTATCCTTAATCTTTTCGGAAAACTAATTAGATACTCTTATATACGAGAGCATACTTTATCGCATAATCTGCCTACAACGAAATATTCTTATGTATACAATTCGACAAGCATCTATATTGCTTTATGTTACGAAAATCCTTATTCTTTTATACATTGTATAAATCCTAGCTGGATAAGTCAAATCTCAATTTCGGACCATTGGAAATCTATTGTCGAATTGAACATAAAGCGAGAGATTCTTTCTATATAATATTTATCGGTTTCCTTAAGTACAAAATCTTTCAGCAAATTGCTTCTGTCCTATATAACTCATCGATAAATCCGGATTACAAACAATAGTCTATAGGGAAGGGAGATGAAATAAGCGAAAAAAATATCGAAATATTCGCTTTTATATTCGAACAGATATAAAAAGTATATTTTAATTACTCATTACAAACATGATTTAATATCGCAACTCCTGGTGAGCCTGATACATTTGAAGTTAGACCATTTACTTCCACTCTTCCTAGTTTCATATCCGGTTCCTTTTAATTTCAATTAGCCCGTAGAGATTAATAAATGTTCACACGCAAACCCAAGAGCTTAAGTCCAGATTTAAGTGCTTGACCTGTATACGTAATACATATATGTATGTTTGTTCCTATGTGTGCGGTTTCTGTTGATTTCAATTTCCTTTTTTAAAACACGCAACTCACGAGAGTATGCCTAAAGGCAAATGAGAATCTGAGCAGGAAAATCATGAAATCGGAAGGATTTTCGTAAGTGCAGAATTGCGAACACAAATTGCTTTTTATTTGTATAGGAAACCAGATGGCGCTATACCATAACTCAACTAATTAAAGTTTTTTTATTTGTCGATTTTATTGAAATGTAAAATTTCAATTTGCTTAGAATACAGCGATTTTTAGAGTAACATTGTATGCGAGAGTTAATGCGGTCCGTTAAAACCAACTGACGGCAACCGCGGTCATTTGCGTAATGTTTAATCCTAAATTAGTACGTTTTATTAAGTGGATGCTTTGTTTCTCCTTGTTTCAATTTACTGATACTCTACTATATCACTGTCACCTACTGTATTCTAATCTTACGTAAAGATAATATTTTTAGCTATTTCACCAATTTTAGAAAGAAAATTTTAACGAATACTTAAGGTCCAAGTAAGATTGTGACAACCAGAGCGCAAGGGGCATTTACAAGCATTTTTTTGTAAAATCGTAACATAAAATATTGTTACAATTCAGCTCTAGTCGCTCATCGCATGTTCACAATCTTCCATACTCGAAAGCAAATAGGTGCACGCGTGCTAACACTATTCTCCTCAGCGAATATTCAAGGTCTGCAAAAACAACACTGTGCTAATAAAAAGAACATCTGTGACCAATAACAAACTATACGGCCACAAATTCCTATCATGTTTAAGATCTTCAAGCAACAAAAATAAATACACGCGGGCACGAATTCCAATCATTTACATTTCCACACTGTGCCGCTCATCGATGTCTCCAAACAGCAGCAATTCTGCTATAATGAAAGAACACCTATACTCTTGTCCTTAAATGAAAGCAATAACAAATACGCGTCAACAGTCAACAGTCAACGAACATGTCGGTTGTACTGGGGTATAAAGAGGGGCGCGCATTCGTGAAAACGGTTTGTTGTGAGTTGATATTTAGACAGGAGAGTCGAAATTGGGAAGCGAGTAGGGGAGTTAGCAGGCGAATAAGTCCTGTGATCGACAGACGGGAGTAAGTTCTGTGATCCACCGGCAGAGTTCAATATTCGAGTAAGTCCTGTGATCGATAAGCGGGAGTAAGTCCTGTGATCGACAGGCATAATACAGCAGTGGAGATCATATCATAGCGTGGTGAAGTCGCGATAGAGTCAGTCGAGATTGAGCAGTCGACGGGAGCAGTTGGAGATTAGAATGCGATAGATTTAGTCGAGATTAATCAGTCGACGGGAGCAGTTGGAGATTAGAATGCGATTGAGTCAGCGGTATTGATCAGTCGACGGGAGCAGTTGGACATTAGAATGAGAAAGAGTCAGTCGATATTGATCAGTCGTCGGGGGTAGTTGGAGATTTGAACGCGATAAAATCAGTCGAGATTGACCAGTCGACGGGAGCAGTGAGAGATTAGAGCGCGAAAGAGTCAGTCTGAGATGGTAGCGAAAGAGTTGAGATTGAGCAGCCGACGAAGGCAGTCGTAATTTTGGAAGCGAATGAGTTGGAAAAAGGAAAGCGGTTTCGTGAAAAAAAGTGTCTCTGATTAAAGCGATAAATAAAATTTGTGGTGATTTTTAAATTAAAGAAGGCTAGTTTTATTTTTACTTGAAATCCAGCGACCCCTTGCGCATTTCAATATTAAAGGACTACAATACAAATTTCCAAAATAAAAACGTCCATCTTCTCGATCTGACCATTATTTAATCACTGATAAGTTCACTTCTACTGGCAACCAAAGGAAATTAGTGGTCCCTATTATGGGCACCATATCACCTCGAACACTATCTCCATGTTTTCAGGTTATTTAGGTCAATCCGGCCATTTCACCGACATAGCTGTTCGTGAAATGGAATGCTAATTTTCCACCTTAATCTGGAGATTTTCGCTGTTGATCCCTTTCGGCGGTCTTGTCGTCACATTGTATTCGGTATACTGCAAACCGCATTGGAAGCTCAACACGACCTTCATCAATTCCTTAGATTTCGCGACAAACGTGACAACAAATTATACTAAATCCTTCTTTTTTTTTTTGCCATACTGAAATTACCTCGAAATAAAGAAGATTCCCAAAATAGATAACCAGGATATTTCCACTATAAACCTTATACAAAAATGTTGTTGTTGGAAAAATATACTTCTTATAAATAGAATAATTGAACTATGGGCAGTAGCTCTATCGTGCTTAGATCATATCTGTAATTTGATAGGTGCTATACTACTTACGCTTACCAGTAGAAATTCGATAGTATCACTCTCGATTCGATTTTGGAAGGTAGAACTAATATAAATTTACTTCTGCTAATAAAACTGGAACTCGTTACAGGGTTACAATGCTCCTTGGAATTATATAACGTGCTTGTGAGTGGGACTTGCATAATTAAATAGATTTGGCAGATATGGCTTTTCTACCATGCAGACACTGCAAGTATTATGGTTATCGTTTTCTTTTATGTTCCTCTGTACTTCCTTTTGAATTCCTGTAATAATAAACACTTATTGCGCGCAGACATTGTAATAAATAATGCACTATGCTTTCTACCGAATCAGATGCTGGTTTGAAATTTGAAAAAAATTTTGAGTATGATTGAAATTTAATAAAGAATCATAAGGGTTGTTTTTAATAGCGAAAAAAGAAGTTTTGCAATGAGGGTATGTATCAATAGAGGCATTGCAAAATTAAAATATTTATTTATGTATAAGGGCATATAACCAGTTGAAAAATATATTTTTTCTCAACTCAAGCATGGAATAACAATTATTTGAAATTATAATAACTTTAGCTAGGGGTAGCCTAGTGGGTGCGTGTAGGTCTTGTAGTGCGATGGTCGTGAGTTCAAATCCTGGTCGACGTAATATATAATTCCAGCACATTGCTTGCTTGGATATACCTTGGTCACCTCAATCTACGAAAATGAAAAATTCGTAGATAGAGGGCTGTGCGAAGAACTAAAAACCCTTCCACAATAAGTAAGGAAAAGTATTAAGGAATCTGAAGGTTTGGAGGTCAAGGTTTCGATTCGGGCTGTAGTGCCATTGTAGAAGTAGAAGAATATTTTTATTCAAGTCAAATCGCAAAAAAAATATCGGCCGGGAATCGAACCCGGGCACAGTATTTACTTGTTGTTATTATGGATGATTTTAAATATGTGCATACTTATTTATGTGGATTTGAAATTATTTTATTTTTACTGTAGTCAAAAAATAAAAAAACTACTTAAATTCGAATTTGAAAATGCTAAAAACTATTAAAAGAAAGTTTCGTAGGTCGGGAATAGAACCCAGGCTGGCTGCGCGGCAGGCAGCCATTCTACCACCACCGAACCACCAATGCTAATGAACTTCTCTTGCCAAAATTTATCCACAATTTTTCGATCTAATTAAAAAATTAAGAGCCAAATTGATTAACTTTTAGACATCAAGTCGTTAGATTCGAATTAATAAAATTGATTTTAATTTCAACTCAAGAATGGAATAAAGATAACGGGACTACGATTGGACGTACATATATCCCAATCATATCACCCGTGATCTTAAGATCTAACTGATACGAGAAACGGATACAGCGCCTCGGATACGGACTGATTCTACGGTAACGAATTAACAAGTCCTGGCAACAGCTTAAGGCCGATGCTCAGGATCGCGTCTTGTGGAATAGAGTTTTTTCTGTCCTATGGCCCTATAGGGGGTCTTAACAGGAATTTGATTTGATTGATTGATATCCCAATCATGCGATGCTTTTTATACTCTAGATGAAATCTGAGAGTATATTGTGTTTGCCTTACCGTTTGTAACGCTAAGAAATAATGCTCGCACAGAGCCGCCAAGGGTACAGAAATATTTGTTGTCGCTCAAAAACTTCGATTCCGAGTTGCTGTCTGTCCGTCTGTCCGTCTGTCTACAGCATAACTCTCGAACGCTTTAAGCTATCGTGCGGAAATTTGTTGTGTGTCATTTTTAACAAAAAAGAAACTTTAAGTTCGTGAATGGGCCACATCCCCCCACTCCTTCTACCCCTCCCATACAAATTTCACGAAATTCCGAAATTTTCCGAAATTGATTTTTCTTTGAAACCATTTAAGCTATCGATTTGAAATTTGAGTCAAAGTATTACGATACAGATGCCATTAATATGACGGAATATTGATCCGATCCCGTCACTCCTTCTACCCCCTCCCATACAAATGCATAATTTTGAAAAATGCAGTTTTTCGATTTTCATTGAAATTAGCAAAGTTATAAAAACGAATTTTTGCCAAAATTAATTTTAATATAATTCCAATCAGAATTGAAAAAATAATCAACTTCACCTTACTCCTTCTACCCCCTCCCATACAAATTTCACGAAACTTTGAAATTTAAATTAAATTATTTTTCTTCGAAACTGTTAAAGCTATAAACTTGATATTTTGCATAAAGTATAAAAATGGAAATATCAATAACGAGAAAAAAATGTGTTTTGATCCGTACACTCCTTCTACCCCCTCCCATACAAATGTATAATTTTTGTTAAGTGCATTATATCGATTTCCATTAAAACTAGAAAAAGGATAAACTTAAAATTTTGCCAGAATTTGTTTTTCAATAATTGCAATAAATGCTAAAAAAAATTATTAGCTCCTCTTCACTCCTTCTACCCCCTCCCATACAAATATCTGTATTATAAATTCAAGAAAAGCATTTCTCCTTCAAATATATTAGAACTATCGAATTTGAAATTGAATCAAAGCGTGGTGATAAGGATGATGATAAGCAGTTTCAAAATAATCTTAAACGCTCCACTTCCTCTGCCACCTCCCATACAAGTGCCTCAATTTCTGAAAAACTATGTCCAATTGAAAATAATGAAAGCTACAAACCTTAAATTCAGCACGAAATATTTTGCATACCACATTAGGTGTCATATCCAAAAATTACAAACCTTCCTCCTCTGCTTCTACCACCTCCCATACAAAAGTTAAAAGTTAAAAGAATTGGAGGTGACATATTTTCCGGTACATTGAACTCTTTCTCATTTCATCTAGAGTATCAAATGATTGGGCTTTACGCTTTACGCCCAATCATAATTCTTTTATGTTTTTTTCTTGGTTTAAGAATTTTACTTTATTATTTTAATAATAAAGTATTGTGATCGACTTGCAAAAAAAAAAATTTGCTACCCTGAAATTTTGTTTTTTCGCGTTTCATGACTAAATTAGCCTAAGAATGCAAAAAAAAAAATCCGTCTGTCTGTACGCCGTACGCCGGTGTGTACGCTCAGCGCACATTAACTCCCAAACCCTTCAAGATAGAAAGTTCATTTTTGGGGGGACTGTAGATAATTGCGGATCTCAGGCAGTTACCCATTTTGGGGGCTGTACGGGTTCAGGGGGAGGCGGGGGGAGCGCTAAGGCCAAAAAATACGAGTTCAAATATCTCAACCATAGTAACAGCTAGGAAGCTAAGACTCAACACACATATAGAGGGGTTTGAGGGACAAATTTTAAAAATAATTTAATTTTTTTATCCATTGGCATCCGAAAAGGGGGGGCTAAGAACAAATTGTCGGTCGAATTGTTTTTTTCAAATAATTATATCTTCGAAATTACTTATCGTAAAAAATTCATATTTTGGGACCGTCAAGGTGGCATATAGTTTTATCGGAATCAGCTTAGAGAGTGGTTAATTATCGCAAGGGGAAGGGTCAGGGGGGTGCAAAGAAAAACACTTAGGACTCTGGTCAAAGATAGAAACTTTAAATTTGGCATGCGGATACATCTATTTGATATAGGTACATAGAAAAAAATAATAATTTGATCCACAATTGTTACGAACCGACCACCCCGGTCTAATGGGCACAAGGTGTTTCATGTGCAGCGAAAAAAACACGAAAACTGAAAATTTTTGGATGTAATTTTAAGGTAGAAACTTCAAAATTTGGGAAATAGATTTAAAAAAAATCTCTAAAATTATGAAATATTAACTGGTCGAATACTTTCAAAACTTCTACCCCCACCCATACAAAATTATTTTTTCGACCATTTTTAAGAAATTAATTATCACCTAACTATTAAAAGCTATCAATTTGAAATTTTGCATAAGAACTTATAAAAATATTTGAAATGAAATTAATTTAAAAGTTTTGAAATTGCACTTGCCCTTCTAGCCCCTCCCATACAAAAGTATGATTTCGACCAATTTCATTAAATCAACTAATGACCAACAAATTAAAAGCTACGAACTTGAAATTTTTTACGAGTACCTTACAAGAGAAGGAAAAGAAAATTGTTTCACAAATTTTGCAATTCCCTCACCTCTTCTACCTCCTCCCATACAAAATTATTTTTTCGAGCATTTTTAAGAAATCAGTTATCAGCTAACTCTTAAAAGCTATCCATTTCAAATTTTGCATGAAAATTACAAAAATAATTGAAATGAAATTCCTTTAAAAGTTTTGCAATCGCGTTTGCCCTTCTACTCCCTCCCATACAAATGTTTGGTTTCGTGAATGTAAAATACACCGAATCTTATGAAAATTCTATGCAACTTCGTCTATGAAACTGACATTCTATACAAGGAATATTGGACGTGATTCAAGCAATCAATTAAAAAACTATTAACATCCACCGACTCTTACTATCACCCCTCAACCCTCCCCTCACAAAACTCAAACTTGCATAAATAAACGATCGAAATATTGATTATATATACTGGAGCTTTTGAACGTTTCCACAAAGTGTTAAATTGATAACTGCCCTGCCCAAGAACCCCTTTCAATTAGTCTTCCCTAACCACTCTAACCTGCATATTGACTTTCCACGCTAACCTGCATATTGACTTTCCACGCATCCGCAACTTGTCCCAAAAATATTAAAGTTTGGCCCGACTTGTTGGCAGTTTACTTATATGGGGAATGGTAGAAGGGATGATGGAATTGAACTAATTTTTTCAAGTCATGCTGGAGTAGCTATAAAAATGGTTTGTTCTAAATTTTAACTTCAAAAAAAAAATAGCTACAAACATCATTCAATTGACATGTTTCAAATTGCAGATCAGTAGGATTCATACTTTTCATGAAAATCTTATTTGTTTATAGTTGTGAAATTGCGTCGTATTGTGTGGTAGGTGGTAGAAGGAGTGTAACTAATCGTCAAATTTTCTTCAATCTTAGACTTAAATTTTATTTAAATTAAAAATGTTTGGAGTGTATTTTGTTAGTCGAGTTGATTTCCACAAACTCCCCACAGAGCGATAATTTTTGTACTGTAGATTGAAATCATCATAAAAATAATGTATTCCGAATTTCACAGCTAGGTTGTTGCCTACTGGGTAGCGTATTGGTCTATAATGCGAAGGTCGTGGGTTTAAATCCCAGTCGACGCATAATTCCATCATACTGCCTGCTTGCGTATACCTTAGTTACCTCAATCTAGAGTAATGAAAATTCGTAAATAGAGGATTGTGCGGAGGACTAACAACCCTTTCACAATGACAAACAAAATGTTAAGGAATCTGAAGGCCAGGAGGCCAAGTCCCGATTTGGGCTGGAGTACCATTGTTGATGCAGATGAGAAATTTCAGATCTATAGTATTTACACTTTCCGAAAAAACGCGTCAAGTTCCGAAATTGTGTCATTTTGTATGGGAGGGAGTAGAAGCAGTCGACCAATTTGGCCGGTTCATGAACTTGATCTAACTCTTTTGTTAAAACCGACGTGTACAAAGTTTGAACTTCCTAGCTCAACGCGTTCTCGAGCTAGAGAACAAACGGACGGACATCCGGTTTTGACATTTTTGAGTGATAACACGAACTTCCGTATCATTAAATTTTTTCTCCGAGCCTTATTTTTTAGTGTTTCAAACTCTATTGCGAACTTATAATACTTTCAGATTTCATCTAGGGAATAAAAATTATTTCGAATTGAGATTTTTACTGTAGTCAAATCGTAAAACGAATTCGGGCCGCGAATCGGTCCCGTGGCCACCCGCGTGGCAGGCGAGGTTTCCCCTGAACCACCGATACCGATAAAATTGTCTCGGCAAAACTTAGTAATCTACTTAATGTGAGTCACGTGAGATATATGTACAGTTTTTGCTTATTATATAGATTTGAGCTCCTGAACAAAAAGATTACAATTTCAATTAAGCAAAAGCGGAAAGTAAAAGAATAGCAAAGACAAAAATTTAAACATTAAAAATGCTAGTTAGTGGTGGTGTATATCGAGAGATGCTCTAGAAGGATAGAAGATACCCGAATTCCTGGTCTAAAATTCAAGTCCTCACAAATCTGGGTCTTGAGCAGGTGATTGCAAAGCTTGGCATCTGCCATTCTAGTCGATATGAGTTTTCTTAATCTGTAAAGGGTTCGAGTGAATCTACGCTGAACAGATTCGATGGCCTCAACATGGCAAGAATCGGGAGAGTTCCAGACGACGGAACAGTATTCTAAAATACTACGGACGAGAGAGAAAAATATGAGAGCAGCTGTTCCTGGACGGTTAAGCTGGAATATCGTTCAGAGGACGAAACGAAAGTTTGTAAGCCTTATTAGATATCGGAAAAATGATTGACGAATTTAAGTTTGCGTTCAAAGACCGAAAATAAGGAAAATAAAATATAAAAAAAAGTCCAAAGCTGCAAAAAAATAAGGTCTTGTATCTTTACAAATTGTATGACCCGCCTAGCGCATTATCAATCAATCAATCGCATCGTGCAGCAATGTTGATTTTTTTCAGAAACACAACGAATATTATAAAATAATGTTTTTTGGTGCCACATCCTTTAAGTCGACACGTGTCGATCGATACAGCCTTGATATCTTACGAACGACTACAAGGATATGCAGTTCAATTACAATGTAAGGTATTACGTACTGTATGTCTTCATCGTATTTCTTAACGACACACACAAGTTGCACCATACTCTCCAATTTTATAGCCCATTAGCTTATTATTAAGAGAAAATAGCTCCTTATCCTTGGTTCAGTCCAACATATGGGAACTTATCTTTAACTTTCACTTGTGTACATTTTCTAATAAAAAATTACGGTTTTAATTAGATCACATAGAGCCGAGTGAAATTAGCTTGCAGAAGAATTCAAATGTGTTACAATAACTTGATTACAATTAAAATTAAATTCTCAAGGTCTCTAACCTTGAAACATATTAAATGATCTGCTTTACCAGGATAAGGCAGATAAGCACTACAGCAGAGAATAATATCCTCAACAAAAAAGACTTCATTCAAATTAAGCGAAAAGCCGTAGAGGAATTCGCAATGGGTGTACAACGACAGATACGTTACAAAGAAAGGTGTTTAAGCCATTTAAGTGCAAGACTCGTGCTGATAATGTCTACGAGATTAACAAAAAAAATTACTTAAACGATTTAGAATTAATTGTGGTTGTTGTTGTAGACCGTGAAAAAGAATATGGAATTAAGTTTTGTACAAAAAATTCACCTTTACCACGTGAAAATTATTTCTCATTAACTTAGATTATTTATAAGGCAGAGGAAGTGTAGGGCTTTAGATGATTTTGAAACTGCTTATCAAAATCCTTCTTACCATGTTTTGTTCCAATTTTAAAGTCGATTGCTCTCATATGTTTGAAGGAGAATTTAAATATTTGTACGGGAGTGGGTAGAAGGGGTGAAGCGAAGTTGATGCTTTTTTCAGCATTTATAACAATTATTAAGGCATAAGCTTAGGCAAAAGTCTTAAGTTTCAGTTTTTTCTAGTTTTAATGGAAATCTTTATACCGAAATAACCAAAATTATGCATATGTATGGGAAGGGGTAGAAGGAGCATAATGATATTTGAATTTTTATACTCTGCTCAAAATTTCAAGTTGATAGCTTTGACAGTTTGGAAGCAAAATAATTTAACTGAAATTTCGAAATTCCGTGAAATTTTTATGGAAAGGGGGTAGAAGGACTGAGATAAAGTTGATAATTTTTTTAATAAAAATAATTCTGAGAAAATTTCATCTTTGCTTTGCTAGTTTCAATGAAAATCGAAGAAATGCATATTTTAAATTTTGCATTTGTATGGGAGGAGTAGAAGGAGTGGGGGAATCGATTCAACCTTTTTTCACTTTAATGATATTTGCATCATTATACTTTGACCTAACTTTCAAGTCGATAGATTTCATAACTTCGGAAAAAAAATAATTTCTTAAAAATTTCGAAATTTCATGGGGTAGAAGGAGAGGAGGGGAATGTAGTCCGTTCACGAACTTAAAGTTTGTTTCTAAAAATTACATAAAAAAATTTCAGCACGATAGCTCAAAGCATTCGAAAGTTATTTTGTAGACAGACGGACAGACAGACAGACGGTCAATCGAAATCGACAGCAAATATTTATGTACCCTTGGCGACCAGATCGGATATATACGTAAGTAAAAGAATTCTTGAGTTGTGCGTTTTTTGGTATGCAGATTGATTGTATTCCGAACGTTTTTGTTTCTTTTAAAAAAGTCGGTCAGAATGCTTATTAAGTCTAAATTTACAATTTTGAGCATTTTAAAATGTAACGTCAGTCATATGTGTCGCAGACATGTGGTCAGCATAATCGCATCGTGAGAAAATGATGTTTCAGGTGTTTTCCCCTGTGACCCAGTTATTGTTGGCATTTGCATTTGAAAAATTCTTATGGGAACCTTTGGTGTTAACTCTTCCCCTATTAGGTTGAATATGCCCATTTCACTAAATAAATGGAATGTTGTAAAAGCTTCTGTGGCCTTGGAGATTCATCAGCGTCCATGTGGACCACTATGCTAAATGACAGCTTTATTGCATTCTAAATGAATTAGTATTAATTTTTTTTGTGGTGGCAACACTAACGTAGAGGAATTCAATTGTTGTCAACATCAGTTTTGTATTCTTGATCTGTCAAAAAAATGTTCTCTGTTGTTTTACTTCTGTTCTTTAATATACGCGGCCGGAAAGCTAAAATATCGATAAAGTCTTTTCATCAATAAGAATCAGTAATCCAGTGCGTTTCTTCTGATAATTCTATATCGTTCACCAATACGCTGGGACCAAAAGGAGTGGTGTTGCCGTCCTATTGGTCTTTTCAGGAATTTGACGATTTTGAAGGTAAGTAGGACTATGAGGATTGTTGCAAAGAGTCCATAGCTGACCAATTTTTTGATGTTCTTCTCGGTTTTGAGAATGCTGATTTGTTTGATTTTGTTCATGAAGATCTCTTTCATCATCTTTAAGGATAATATCTCCTCGTGTTGCTTTTTCTCATTTTTGTAGCAGTGGCGGGAAGAACTGGGCGGATATCATTTCCTTTGCTGTATATCTCTGATTGTTCATGATGATCGACTCGTTTTTTAAGGGAATTGGGTAGTTTCGGTCAGGTGTGTCTTCATTTATCTCTGGTAATATCAACGCTATGTAGGAACGGACCCTCTCTTATTAGAGTTTAGACACTAGGCTTCAGCACAGAGCAGGAAATTTTCAAATCGAAGATTTTAGGCCAAGTATTTTACCTTATTTTCTGCGATCGATTCTCTTTTTTGTAGAAATTTTAGGACAAGTATAAATTTAAAATACTAAGAATTATGTTTCAAGTAGTTTTTAGTGAAAAAGCAATCGTGACTTACAGCTCCATATATTGTACTCCTTGTTGGTTAAAATATTTGTATTTTATGCAAAAAGGCTTAGACACCTCAAACCTTTGCCACTGGATTTTGAGCCACTCCACATTTTGTTTCGTTTTGGATATTTTTCTTCTCGTTATGCTCTTCTCTAAGCACTTATTATATTCTAGATGAAATCTGAGAGTATTATAAGTTTGCTCTAAAGTTTGTAACCCTAAGAAATAAGGCTCAGAGAAAAAATGAAGGATACAGAAGTTAATATTATCACTCAAAAATCTCGAAACCGGATGTCCGTCTGTTCGCTCTCTAGCTTGACACGTTCAGCTAGAACGCTCAAATTTTGTACACGTTGTTTTTGAAAAAAGTAAGGCCAAGTTCGTGAACGGGCCAAATTGCTCCACCCCTTCTACCTCCTCCCATACAAAATTACGCATTTTCGAGATTTGACAATAAACCTATTTTCTCAAAAAGTATAAAAGCTATTGTCTGAAATTTTGGATATATTATTTATAGACCAATTTCAATATACGGTATAAAATTTGTTTGAATCCCCCACTCCTTCTAGCACCTCTCATATAACATGCACTTTTTTATGAAATACGAGGGTCGTTTGATAAGTCCCTGGCCCAAGTAAGAAAACAGCATTTTTTCCGGAAAATTTTTTTTTATTTTTCAACATAATCTCCCTGGAGATTAATACATTTGGTCCAACGTTTCTCAAGTCCTTTCATACCGTTCAAAAAGAAATTTTTGTCACAGTCTGCAAAAAATTGGGAAACGGCGTCTTTCACCTCTTGGTTCGATGAAAATTTTTGTCCACCGAGGTGAGTTTTCAATTTGGGGAACAAAAAAAAGTCACATGGGACCAAGTCGGGCGAATAAGGTGGGTGGTCAACGATCTCATACCGCAAATCGTGTAATTTGGACATGGAAACCGCTTATGACCGCTCGGTACTGGACGTGCTCCATCGTTGACGATTCGCGTGACACGTCAACTTAGAATGGCTGCCAAAAACAAACTGTTACCTACAGAAACCTGAAAAAATTCATGAGACCGTTCGAAAGTGCCATCTACCTAGCGATAGCAAAAACTTTTTCGTGAAACCACGTTTTGTTATTTGGGCCAGGGACTTATCAAACGACCCTCGTACTATAAACCAATTTACTCAGTACAAATAAAATTTATCGAGCTGAATTTTTGAACTAAATATTTATTTAGAATTATTAGTAAGACCAAAAAAAAATAGATGATTAGCTTCACTCCTTCTACCCCCTCCCATACAATATGACACAATTGCACAACTTTTCGAACAAATTTTTTTATTGTCAAATTACAAAATCATTTCATTTTGTATGGGTGGGGGTAGAAGGGGTAAAGCTAATCATCTATTTTTTTTTTTTTTGATATTACTAATAATTCTAAATAAATATTTGGTGCACAATTTCAGCTCGATAAATTTCATGCGCACTGGGTAAATTAGTCTAGAGCATTTCATGAAAAACTGCAGTTTGTATGAGAGGTGGTGGAAGGAGGGTGAAACAATTTTTATACAGTAGATTTAAATCACCATAACAGTATTGTATTCCAAATATCAGAACAATGGCATTTATACTTTTCGAGTAAATCCGTTTATTGTCAAATTACGAAATTGTGTAATCTTGTATGGGAGGGGTTAGAAGGGGTGGAGCAATTTGGCCCGTTCATGAACTTGACCTTACTTTTTAGTCAAAAACGACGTGTACAAAATTTGAACTATCTAGCTCAACGCGTTCTTAAGCTAGAGAGGACACGAACGGACGGACAGACGGACATCCGGTTTTGAGATTTTTGAGCTCGTGGTCGTACATCGGTAAGGAGCATTGATTAAAAAATAGCAATTTGTCTTCGTTATTAGTGACGCACAAATCAAGTAAGATAGACACTGTTGATATGCGAGAAGGAAGATTGTTAACTACCGCCATATAACAAGAATCTAAACACGATATTAGTTCTCTAGTTTTAGCTACTGGTTGCAAGATATCACAATTCAAGTCACCAAACAGGAATATGTTACCATGTTCGACAACAAGCTCAGCTATTTTATTTATTAATTCCGAGATATTTGGAGATGTAGGAGATCTATATATAACACCTATTACACATTAAATGTACTTATTTCTTACATCTACTCATGAAAATTTCGCATTAGCTATGCTAACATTACTAGAACCTGATACAATCTGCACATTGAAATGATTTCTTCACATATATAACACCACCACAGACTTTAGCACCCTAACATTTCTTAAAAAATTATATCCAGGTGTTTCAATTGTTTTACTGACATGGAATTCAGTCAAATATGTTTCAGAAACACAAATTGCATCCATTTTACTCTCTACACTTGGATGAAAAGAAGTTTTCCTTCTTTATTGTAGCAACTTGGAACCACCTTTTCTTTCTTGCACTTCTTATATCTGGGATCTAAATATTAGGGTCATAGTTTTTTGCTCTTTCCATCAACCTGAAATCTTGATCACATGGTAGGTAAGAATGCCTGCTACCAAAGAGGATATATAATAAGGAGTGACTATGAGCATGTTTTGCCGTGTAAGAAAATGGGAATGAAAGTATTTCCCTCCCTTATTGGCGAAATGCTCGAAATTTTTCGAAAAAAATCATTTCGCTATCTTTGTCTGGCACACGTTAAATTTTTCGAAACATTGTCAAATTTTCGAAAGAATTGTTTCGCTATCCTTGTTTGGCATACTTAAACCCAAAG
Organism: Chorisops tibialis; assembly: GCA_963669355.1. NCBI lineage: Eukaryota > Metazoa > Arthropoda > Insecta > Diptera > Stratiomyidae > Chorisops > Chorisops tibialis. Next base: position 23,782,670 of record OY770262.1, on the reverse strand, counting down.
CAACTATATCTGTCCCGCATGAAATTGTCCGTTGTTAAAGTGATTGCTTAGACACGAACCAAAAACTAATAAAAATTGAAAAAACAAAGATTTCTGAAATAAAACAGCAAACTCCATTGTACTGAAAATTCTTTTATTGCTGACTGAATATTAGCAACCAAGAGAGAAAACAAATGATGGTATTTGTTTTGTAAAAGTTTGAAGCCATGTTAAGCTTTGACACAACTTTCGAAAATTTTCGAATTAAAAAGTATTCCCGCATGAGACAGCCTATCAGGCACTCCATTTTATATATCCTCCTTGCTTGCTACATAAAAATTTAAGATCAATTTGACTGTACAACTGAACAGTATGTTGGAATTTGTAGTTATAGAACTGCACATCAAAGAGACTTTTACATTTCTATTTTGCCACACACACCCCCATCCCCCTCCATCCTTCCCCCTGCGTTAATCATAATACATAATTAGATTTTTCGTTTGAACCAAGGAGGATATATAAAATGGAGGGCCTGATAGGCTGTCTCATGTGGGAATACTTTTTGGTTCGAAAATTTGCGAAAATTGTGTCCAAGCTTAACTTGGCTTCAAACTTTTACAAAAAAAAAACCATAATTTGTATTCTCTCTTAGTTGCTAATATTCAGTCAGCAATAGAATAATTTTCAGTAGAATGGAGTTTGCTGTTTTATTTCAGAAATCTTTATTTTTCCAATTTTTATTAGTTTTGTGTTCATGCCTAAGCTAAACAAAAATTTAACGCGGGACAGAGATAGTTACTTTGGGTTTAAGTACGCCAAACAAGGATAGCGAAACAATTCTTTCGAAAATTTGACAATTGTTTCGAACAATTTAACGTGGGAAAGAGTTAGTTGCAATAATTTTTAAGTGTGCTAGACAAAGATAGCGAAACGATTTTTTTCGAAAAGTTTCGAGCATTTCGCCAATAAGGGAGGGAAATACTTTCATTCCCATTTTCTTACACGGCAAAGCATGCTCATAGTCACTCCTTATTATATATCCTCCTTTGTTTGAACAAAATTTTTAACGTAATAATATGAATAAGCCTATTTTTCGAGAGCCTCGGGAAGCAATTGGCCCCTTCCATACGTACATCACTGCTTTTGCAATTGCAATGTCGTTAATCAAATAAACAAAAAAAGGTTATTGTGGGTAGCTTTGGTTCAGGCCAGTGTTGCATTTGCCAATGTGCTCCCATCTATCCACCCAATTTAAGATACATTTTTTATGGCAACCGAATGCGCTACAAATCGGGACTTTTCGATCGATGTGTTATCTTCCTAAAGAAGAAGCACTTCTTCGAAAAGTACAGCATAACAAATAATGTTACGGTAAATGTGTTTAGTGGAAATCCAGAAGATATTCAGAAAAGAAATAAGCGCGTGCGATTTTCTTTCCTGAATTTCTTAAGGATTTTGTTACTTCTGGATTTAGTTGTTTCTGGATTTTGTCGGTTTAGTCGTTTCTAGGTTTTGTCGTTTTTGGATTTTCTCGCTTTTGGCTTCTCTCGTACGGGACTTTGTCGGTCATAAGCCCCTTAAAATGACCTAACCTTTTAATTTAATAATAAAACGTCTTATTAATTCGAAATTATGAATACATGTCTTGACCAATCTCGATCAAGCTGAAAGCATAAAATGTATGACATCTTGAAACGAGATACATAATACCAGAACCGTTCGAAAAAAATCCAATTCGATGGTCAGCTCAAGATACATACATACAATCTTGAATGGCAACATTTTTGCGAGTTTTCCTTGTACAGTGTTGCTTTAAGAACCAATATGTAGAAAATACGCACGATTGCGTTTAAACATGAGTGCTTTATCCACTTCGTGTGCAATGATATCTCGAAACGAGATAACCTCTCCAAACCAATCGAAACTTCAATTTTATGCTCGATCGAGTTGTATAATTCCTTCCCTTGATCCAAATTTTTCTCAGTTGATTCAGAAGCTTTAAAATATCGTATTGACGGGATTCAATCCATCTAAAATATTTTTTATGACTGTTACGCTTTAAAGGGCTTGTTGTCCTGGGATTTTATTTTTTTACGGCTTGCTTCGTAGTCTCTTTCAGAAAAATTATCTAAAAGTTTAATATAAAAATATCCATAATTTAAGCACAAAACTGAATTTTTAAACTCTGAAATCGCAGTGACGAACATTTGAATTTTATAATCAAAAATAATTTCAAGACAAAAGTATCACACGTCAAATTAAACACAAATGTATAAACTGAATAGCTAATGATTTCATAGAGCACATTCTTATTGGGTCACGTAATTAGTTCCGCCGGTTGGCTCATCCAATATTTTCAACCCAGCACTGTAGTCAACGATGAAACTACCTGAAATCATTTTGTTAATACATTCAATTTTAATCCAAAAGAAAATACGAAATGCGCGGAATCAACTAGAATATTCGCTATTCGAATTATTCTGCTAGACCACTACAAATATTATGCACCAGAATCAAATGTTCGTTTCGGAAAACTAAAAGTAATTACCCTGGCCTGGATTAGTGGCATAAGTTGACATAACTTGCGTTCTTCCCTGTATAGGATAGTTGCTCATAGCGGCGGCGTTCACGGAAGCATACTGTTGCTGCGGCGGCCAGGAAACAGTTTGGCCAGCAACGCCCTTCGAATATGCTGCATATTGCCGAGGTGTGGATGCTGAGCTGCCAAGTCGCGTGGGTGGTGGTTGAAATATTTGCATATTGGGCATAGCTTGCATCGACGTTGGCATCTGGATTGATTGCATCGAAGGAACCGAATACTGTTGCGGCTGCTGCTGGATCTCTACAGTTGGCATCGGCATTTGTCCCATTTTCATAGCTTGATATGGCGATATTGTTGTACCACCAGCCATCAAAGAAATTCCCGTCGACGGCATGGTACCGTATGCGGGTTGGCCGTAACTCTGTACATAATTGGCGTAATCTCCAAAACCATTTTTAGTGCTCGCAGTGCCTGCAAACAAATCCGCTTCGATTCAATTGCTTCCAATAAAACAGAAAACATTACCTTTCATAGTAGATTGGCTGATAGCACTCGTACTATGTGGAATTTGGTTTCCAGTATAGCTAGAAGCACTCTGTCCTTCACTAAAAGTCTTCATTCGGATTTCGCAGAAAATTCTCCACTAACAAATTCCTCAAAAAAATTTTATGCAAAATATGTTCGGTTATATTTATCTTCTGTTTTAATTTCCCAGTAAAAAGCCAATGTAAACAAAAATTTTTTATTAAGTTTTATTAACTTTATAATTTAGCAGGTTTTCTTCTTATCATCATGAATTTTCTTCTCAAATTAAAATCTGAAACGATTGAAATCCATATTTTTGTGGGGAACAAATATCATGGCCGGCTTATAAAACTAACAGCATTAAAACTGAGTGCGCTACGTACTTGATTTAATTGAAATTAATTTCAATTCCAAAGTAGAAATCGATAAAAATAAAAGTCAATTTTTATGAAAATCCATTGGTCGAAATAGCGTTAACCTTAATTGAAATGAGAACAAAACCTTAGGAGCAATTAAAATCTGACGAGATACAATCCTTGTTACCCTTTTATTTTATGAACTGATAAATGCTCTTTTATGTCAGTTCAAGATTAACACCATCTTTAAATTACAGCTTGACGGTGCGACTTACATAGTGAAATCTATGTTATCAGCAGGGGGAGTTGGACGAAATATTGCCGAGGGTCTTTTCAAAATTCATGGAAAAGTTCACTTAATATCTGCGATAGGTGACGATGATAGCGGAAACACCTTAAATTCATGTCTTCCAACTTCTGCTACGGCAGGAGTAATCAGGGATGTCGAAAATGCCACTTCAATTTGTACCGTAATCTGCGACCGTTTAGGAGATTGTAAACTCGTCCTTGGAAACATGAAGATTCACGAAGATGCCATAACATCAAAAGTTGTAAGATTACGAAACTTTTCGTATGACAGTGAACAGTGATTTTCTAAACTAGTTTTCTATGTGTGTATTGCAGGTGCTGCGAAGTGAACAAGCTATTGCTCAAGCTCCTGTTGTCGTAATGGATGCAAATCTAAGCATAGAGACGATGAAAACTGTCTTGGAAGTTGCAAAGAAATACAACAAGCCAGGTAAGTGAAGTACATTAACCACATATATATATAGTAGCAAATTTTACTAGCAAAATTTTACAACGCCATAACAAGTCATTGTTATTAATAACATAAAGTTTGCGCAAAACTTTAGTAATTACAGTCGTTAAAGCGAGTTTTTTTTCGCAGTAAAATTGCTACTAATTTTTTATAATGCATTATGAAAACGGGATTTTATATCAGAGGTAATATAAAACGAGGAAAAATTGTCAAAACAAAAATCTAATTAGTATTTCTATTTTTCTATTCAAACTTTTATTATTATATAATAAAAAATATAAGTATAAAAATAATTCTCTAGAATAAATGGACGGATAAAAAGTTTTAAAGATTCAATCAGATAGTAAAACTTGTGAATGATTTTTTTTACAAAATTTTGTCAAAAGACAAACAAAACAAAATACCATTTACAATCAAATCTGTTAATAATAAGGTTCAAGTGTGTTTAAATCTACATTCGAAATTATTCGAGAGTGATAGAGAGAGAAAAAAAAACTTTATTCTCTGGAATTTATATGTATCCTTGAAGACTTCGGGAATGATGACGATGCGGTGCTTGAAATCCTGGCTGTTGCATTTCCATTTGCATTACCAAATTCTTTGCTTCACTTCGTATTTCATACGATCTTTTCGAATCACGATACAATACGAAGCAGGCCAATGCCAAAATCATGAATGCTACGACAGCTAATGAATAGGACCATGATAGCACATTAAATTTTGGATACATTAACCAATCTCGTCGATATGCATTACCGCCGAATATGGCAACAGCAAGAAATAGGAAAAATGCTGAAATATGGGGGAACAATTAATAAGATTATTTTATTTTTTAATTTATCATTGGTGATATTTCTTACATGATATTCCGGTACAAATGCATGAAATCCGTGTCATAATCCATTCGTATTGGAGAACACCCTTTAGCGGCCACCGTACAATCTCCATTGACATCAGCACCAGCGAAAAGAAGGTCAGAATAAAGGCTAAAGTGACAAATGTTTGAACTGCCATTAGCCAACCGGGAACAAGCCATTCTCGTATCACGTAATATTCCTAAATAAATTTCAATTAGATTAGAGCAATTTGAATTTGATTTTATTTCAGAGGTCAGTAATAAATTAGTTAAGCGATGAGCACAGGATTCAGACAAGTTTATTATTATATATCTGTATACAGAGCTAGTATTGAATCCGAAAATTCGCTGAGCAACTTAATTTAACAATTCTTATAATCACAAAGTTTGTATTAATAAAAAAAAACAGCCCACTATGATTGGTTAAAACCTTACCAAACGATAAATGCTGAGAACTGCTCTGGGGGAATCATATTTTTCTTCTAATAACTAAATTGTTGGTTTATATTAGGTGTGCCACTTTGCTTCCGCCGTTTTTCGATAAATGGCTGCAGCGGTAAGTACTGTGTAGCGAGTGTGCGGCTACTGCGCTATATTGCGTTTCGTCCCGGACCTGCTTACGACGAACTTGTCAGTAAGGCTTGTATAAGCAGGCCCTGCCTTAGGCGCTAATGGAATACCGTGCAGGTAGTGAGATTAGAACCCGGGGATCTAGAGTTACAAAGCGGCCGTGCTGACCACCGAGCTATCAAGACCCCCACGGCTTAGTCGGTTTTTTTTTATAATTTGGGGAGCACGTGAGGGCACTGCGACCTTCTCAGCCTATTGTGCGTTTATTGCCCCTTTACCCTACCATAACTCAATAACTTTGGCTAATCTAAGTATCTTTAAGGAAGCCATGTTGGCTTGTTCGTCGGTAGAAAGGAAACCTTTTCCGAGAAGATTGTGTCTTTTCCTAGCTACTGCTTCACACTGACATAGAATGTGTTCTGTCGTTTCTGAGTCTTCCAGACAGAGGTGGCAGATGTCGGATTCAGCTAAGCCCATATTTTTGAGGTGGTGGTTTACTGCACTGTGGCCCGTCAATAGGCCGATTAGAGTACTAATATCACTCTTGCTGAATTTTAGAATATCCTCCACTTTGTTTTTTGTGATAGGATTCGTTTTTTTTGAGAATAATAAGCCTGGAAGTCTATTCCAGTAGATTTTATGCTGTTTTCCTTAGTCGATTAGTAGCGTCGCACTATATGCCGCCACAGTACTCCCCAACCAGTGACAGCGTTGAGTCATGTCTGAGCTGGTGGTGACTAGGAAGCAACTGTGCACGTGCAGCTCTGCGAGCATGTTGCTGTGCAATCTTGTGCTGCTGCGGCGTGTTGCGATATGAACGAAGTATGGCTGCATTTTGAATGAGACTTGTTCTGCGTGCTAGCAACACGAAGGTGTGATCGCGTTGATCACACCGGGGTCACCAATGTAGCGTATGAGCGGCTATAGCTGGTCGGAATAGGTAGATCAAAAATGTCACACATTCAACGTAACGACAACACCACATTAGCAAATTTGTGTTTGTTTCATAAATTTGCTCTCGATGGAACATGTCAGTTTTCGCGCCAAACTCTCGTCATTTGCGGAAGGCTTTGATTTTCTGCTTCCATTTGAAGAAAACTGTGGCTGAGGCTTATCGAATGCTCTCAAGTATTTACGGTGAGGCAGGTCTTAGTGAAAGAACACTGAAGGCATTACTTATGCCAAACGCAAGATGTAGTAGAATCATTAGAAGTGACTCAACAGCCATTTCGAAATACCTCAAAACCATGGGAATGATTCAGAAGCAAAGAAATTGGGTTTCGTACGAGTTGAAGCCGAAAGATGCAGAACGGTTGCTTCAAAGACAGACGCGGAAGGGGTTTCCACATCGCATTGTGACCAGCAATGAAAAATGGGTCCACTACGATATCCCGAAGCGTAGAGAACCGTGGGGTCAGCCGGGTTATGCATCAACATCGATGGCAAAGCCGATTATTCACAGCGCCAAAGTTATGCTCTGCATTCGTTGGGACCAGCTCGGTGTGGTATATCATGAGCTTTAGAACCGAGTGAGACCATCATGGAAGATCGTTATCGACTTCAATTGATGAGTTTGAGCCGAGTAAACGGCCACAGTACCAAGAGAGACCCGACAAAGTTATCTCCAGCATGAGAATGCTCGGCCACATGTCGCAAGACGGATCAAGACATACTTGGAGACGCTAAACCTTCCAGGTCTTACCTCACCCGCCGTACACTCCAGATGTCGGTCCTTCCGACTACCATTTGTTTCGATCGATGGCACACGGCCTGGCTGATCAGCATTTTCGCTCTTATGAAGAAGTCTAAAAATGGATCGATTCGTGGATCGCCGCACAAGACGCATTGTTTTTTTCGAGATGGTATCCGACAATTAGCAGAAAAATGGGAAAATGTGGTGGCTAATGACGGACAGTACTAATCAGTAGTAATCCCTCGAACAAGTTGTACACCATTTAATTTTCGAACAACGCAAACATATATTCGTTCTTAATATTTCAAAATTTTTCTTGGAATTGAAATTTGGCATGCGAGGCATGGTTGTGGTTGTGACTTTGACCGACCCAATACAGTATTGCATTTCCAGAACCGTGTTAGTAATCTTTTGTCATGGATTGTCTTGAAGAACCCGAATAACATGAGTGTGCTCTTTTCTTTAGTAATGAGTCATCAAATTTTTCGTGAAAATTTGTATATTACTATTGACCCCGGCCCGAAAAGCCCGCAGAAAGCTATTGCCAATAGAGCTGCCGCCAGTTTACTGAATCACAGACTTTATTCGCAACTCGCCGACTACCTCGCAATTCGGTCGAAATCCTTAACTAATTAGATCGCAGTCCACTGGAAAAATGCGGATCGCACGTACTTGACTTGTTGACAGCTAGCTGGTTTATTAACGAACGCCGGACAGATTCGGTCACATCCATTCGGCTGTATCCGTTCATTTGCGTTCGCCTAGTGGGTACATACCATAAGGAGTCATAGTTCGCAAAAGATTCTTTTTCTACAATGGCACTACAGCCCAAATCGAGCCTTGGCCTCCTGATCTTCAGATTCCTTAAAATTTTTCATTATTTATTGTGGAAGGGTTGCTACACCTTCACACAATCCTCTATCCACGAATTTTTCATTTTCATAGATTAAGGATTCGGACTTAGAGTCAAATGTTCGCTCGTTGCATTCTAAATGCAAAGCAGGACTGAAAGTAAATGTACGTAAAACAAAGTACATGCACATGGGTTCGAACGCAAGCACACCGATTGTTCTTAACGGACAAGATGTCGAAGAGGTGCAAGATTTTTGTTATCTCGGAAGCATTGTCAGCACGGACGACAGAGCCGAAAAGGATATTGAGGCTCGTCTGCTACATCACAAACTTAAGTTAAGATATTTGTGGATAAGTTGCACGCCACGCCTATATTAATACGCCACGTCTATATTAATACTATGGATGCCCTTGTCATCCAGTGAAGTGGAAAATTTAGGAACCCAAAAAACCCAATCAAAATCACTGCCAGGATGAAAGGATCAGGAGAAGAACGAACCCCTAGTGGAAACACTATTCTGTACATTGGCCCTGAAAATGAAGCCAAAATGGCGTGGCGTTCATCCTTACACCGAGAGCGAGAAACAGTCTCATTAGCTGGGAACCAATCTCGGATAGGATTATCGTCGTCAGGCTCAGGACCAGTGTCAGAAACGTCACAATTCTGCAGTGCTACGCACCAACTAATACCGCAACATCTGGTGACAAAGAGGAGTTTTATAGCCAACTGAGTGCCACCTTTGAACGTATTCCAAGAGGTGACATTATTATCATCTCAGGAGATATGAACGCTCAGGTTGGATCAAACAATACTGGACTAGAACACGTCATGGGGAGGCATGGTGACCCTTGGGTCGACGCGTCACGACCTTGGATTAAGAGACCCGAAAACGTCGAATTATTTGTGGAGTTTTATAGCACTCGACAAATGGTCATCGGAGAGACCCTTTTTCCACACAAGAGTCATCATAAAACATCTTGGGTTTCCCCTGATGGTGTTACTCAGAACCAGATCGACCATTTGGCTATAAGTCGCCGATGGAGAAGATGTCTCCTCGATGTGCGAGCGAAACGTGGAGCTGACATTTGGAGCGATCATCACTTGATGGTTGCCTGCTTGAGATTGTGTACAGCAGCTATCCGACGACCACAAATTCTTCAAATGAAGCGCAAGCTTAATGTGGATAAACTCAGAGATCCCAACAAAGAACGCGAATACACCACTATTCTACGCGAAAATTCATCCACATTGGGTGAATATGAAATGCGCACACTGGACGCCAATTGGGAGGCAACCAGAAACACTTTTCTAACTAGTGCTGAAGAATCTGTCGGATATGTGCAAAGCGGTGAGAAACCTTGGATGGCGCAAGATACATGGGACAAGGTTGGCAATCGGAAAAAAGCCAAATTGGCAATCATCTCTCAACCCGATGTCAACCAACGAACGCCCGACCTGAGGCAGAACTACCGCGATGCTCATATACAACTTAAAAAGGCTGTTGGACGCGACAAGAGAAAGGCCATTGAAGATCTGGCAAACAAGGCAGAATATGCGGCTTACCTGAGGATATGGGTTCACTATTCAAAATCATGAAACAGTTGACAAACAGGAATTTTACCGCCAACCACCTGGTGAGAGATGTCAACGGAACTCTCCTTAATATGAGTGAACACCAGTTGCGGTGATGGAAGGAATACTTCTCTGATATTTTAAACAACTTGTCAGAGGAAGATATTCCAGAAACAGAACAACTACCAAACATCTAACTGCAACGTCCTTAGGTACAATACCCAGATAAGGAAGAGATAGTTTCCGCCATTCGGTCAATGGCGGGAAGGAAAGCTCCAGGTATAGACGGACTACCAACCGAATTCCTCAAAGCGGACCCGGAAATAACAGCCGATATACACTTTTTACTGAGGTGTGAATGAAGGAAGATATCCGACTGAATGGAGGGAGGGCGTCATTGTGAAAATTCCGAAGAAGGGCGACCTTCGGGATTGTGGCAATTGGCGTGATATATGTCTACTTACTGCCGTAAAAATTATGGCTAAGGTAATTCTCAATAGTGATGTCGTCGAGAGCACTCTCTAAGTTTATCAGGCTGGATTCCGTAAAGAGTCGTCTTGTACCGACCACACGAATACCCTACGGATAATATTAGAGCAGTCAGCCGAAATGGGTTCGCCACTACATATCATGTTTGTGGACTTCGAGAAGGCTTTCGACAGCGTTAAGCGAGATTACATATGGAATGATTTGCTTAGGAGAGGTATTCCAGATAAGGTCATATCTATGATTAAAGAATCCTGCAAGGTGTCGCGTCTTGCATAGAGGAGAGCTGTCCGAGAGCTTCCCTGTACGAACGGGTGTCAGACAAGGCTGCATATTATCACCAACCCTGTTTCTGGTGGTAATAAATGACATTTTGAAAGCTGCGCTGGAAGGTGGGGAAGGTAAAGGTCTTCAATGGAGACTATTTAACATCTTAAGTCACCTTGATTATGCTGATGACGTGTGTTTGCTTGCAGATAACCGTTCGGACTTAGAGCCAAATGTTCGCTCATTGCATCCTAAATGCAGAGGCGGGACTGAAAATAAATGTGCGTAAAACCAAGTACATCGATTGTTCTTAACAGACAGGAAGAGGTGCAAGATTTTTGTTATCTCGGAAGCATTGTCAGCATGGACGGCGGAGCCGAAAAGGATGTTGAGGCTCGGCTAAATAAAGCTCGTCAGGCCTTTGGTATCCTTTCCCCTTTCTGAAGGTTAAGAGAGATCTCTCTTCGCACGAAGCTGCGAGTTTTTGACGCATAAGTCAATTCCGTGTTGTTATATGGTTGTGCTACGTGGAAAGTGACCGTTCGACTTGCCAAGAAACTACAGACTTTCGTGAACCAATGTCTCCGACGCATTTTAGGACTATTCTGGCCAGAAGTGATCTCCAACGACGAACTTTAGAGTACAACTGGCCAGGCTAAAATAGGTATTGAGATTCAAAGGCGGAAGTGGCAGTGGATCGGTCATACTTTGAGGAAGCCAGAGCAAAACATTGCCAAACAGGCTCTGGATTATAATCCTCAAGAAAGACGTCGGGTTGGTCGACTATGTAACACATGGAAGCGAGCAGTTGAGCAGGAGGCCAGAGGAATAAACAAGTCCTGGCAAAAGCTTAAGGCCGATGCTCAGGATCGCGCCTTGTGGAAGAGAGTTGTTTCTGCCCTATGCCCCTATAGGGGGTCTTAACGGAATTCGATTGATTGATTATACCTATCTAATTCTTCCTTGGAGTTTTTAGCTAAATTTTACACTTTTTAAGTTTAAATATGGCCCTTCGGCTAGTCGTAACAGCTCTTCCATTAGTTACCAAAGTCTTGTAATTTAACGCTCAATTATTTTGAAATCTAGAAAATAAATGCATTCAATCCCTTTTTTTTCAAATTAAAACGTGGACAATTCTTCTTTTACAATGGTTGAAACTACAAAACTTTGTATCTAATGTAAGAAGGTGTAAGTCTAACCGAAAGTACAAAAAAAAATACTAAAGAAGAAGAAGACAGGGATAGAAGAGCCTTTTTCAGTAAATTGTACATTTTTAAAGTATAAATGTGCACTTTTGGCCAATCTTACGTGTTCTTACATTAGTTACCAAATTTCTGTAAATAAATTCAGTTGAATTACTGCGCCGTAATTTAAAATTTAGGAAGTGAATGGATACGAAGCTTACATTTCAAATTAAAATGTGGATACTAACTAATGTGAGAACGGGTAAGACTGGCCGAAAGTCCTCATTTCAACATCTCAAAAAACACCAAACTAGAAATACTAGTATAGAAGAGACTTATGTACATAATTTAACGCTTCACCACCATAAACAAATTAAACATTTTTCCACTTGAAAAGCCACGGCATCGATTTTGTTTAACTTTAGGTTTGTATCTAGTCATCATTTTATAATAATTACGGTTTAGCGTATTAATGGAGTAATTTAACTCTTATACATTAAAATAGTCCATTTATCCTCATGTTTTTTTATCCATTGACCCATTAATGAATTTCATTAACTTAATTATCTCAAACCTTACCTGACTGAAAATATTGTGGCAGCCATCGAACGACCTGGGGAACTGATAGTACGGATAAACGTAGTTTTTGAAGCAGTACTCCCAGAGTCCCATGTTCTTGAAACTACTGTGCGTCTCCTCGTACGACTCAATCCAATAAGGCGAACTGAAGGACATCATTAAGGCGAGTCCGGCAATGTATGTCAATATGGCCCCAAATACCAGACCATCTAGAAAAGAGAAGTTTAAGTTGAAAACTCCCCTAGATTTTCTGCTTGCGAAAAAGTAAGATGGTATTTTTAGAGTGTTTTCAAACAACTTGCTTAGTACGATAATCCGGAAAGCAGCCTTGAGGACTATTTAGTGGAATTACCTTGGAATTATTGCCGATGCAAGTAAAAGCCACATTATTGTTCGCTTGTGACTCAGATGGAAGAATCGCATTATAATTAGGCTAACCGAACAAAACAACAAGTGCACGTCCGAAAACACCCCGAAAATCTGTCCACTGAATGGTTTAATCCAAAAAAATTCTACTTACTCGAAGCTTTGGGGTATTCATTTTTCTCCAACGTAGCAGTCCCGGCCATTTCTCAATTGTTTCAGTAATATTTCTGAATTTTAATTTTTACCCAAATCTCATGTCAAAACAATCCACACCTACTGTCAACAAATTCCATCGGACTACGTCGCATATCAACGACCGCGACAACGCCCTTAAAGATTTTTATGCTGCGCGATTGGTACGCTTTGTTGCCGGCAGAAATTATGACGGTTAATTTACTGGTAATAATTTTTATACTCTAGATGGAATCTGAGAGTATTATAAGTTTGCTCTAAAGTTTGGAACGCCAAGAAGTAAGACTCGGAGAAAAAAATGAATGATACAGAAGTTAATATTATCACTCAAAAATCTCAAAACCGGATGTCCGTCCGTCCGTCCGTTCGTCCGTCTGTTCGCTCTCTAGCTTGAGAACGCGTTGAGCTAGAAAGTTCAAATTTTGTACACGACATTTTTGACGAAAAAGTAAGGTCAATTTCGTGAACGGGCCAAATCGCTCCACCCCTTCTACCCCCTCCCATACAAAATGACACAATTGCGCAATTTGACAATAAACGGATTTGCTCGTAAAGTATAAAAGGTATTGGCCTGAAATTTGGAATATATTACTTCTATGATAATATCAATCTACCGTAAAAAAATTATGCATGTCCTCCCCTTCCTCCTACCACCATACAAACTGTACTTGTCATGAATTACTCTAAGCCAATTTACTCAGTGCGTATAAAATTTAGCGGGCTGAAATTGTGCACCAAATATTTATTTAAAATTGTTAGTAAGGCCAAAAAAAATTAGACGATTAGCTTCACCCCTTATACCCCCTCCCATACAAAATGACACAATTTCGCAATTTGATATTAAATGGATTTCCTCGAAAAGTATAAGAGCTATTAATCTGAATTTTGGGATATATTACTTTCATAACAATTTAAATCTACAGTAGAAAAATTATTTGCGTCCTCCCTCTCCTTCCACCCCCTCCCAAGCAAACTACACTTTTTCATGAAATGGTCTAAGACGATTTTCTCAGAACATATAACATTTATTGAGCTCATATTTTGTAATAAATACTTAATTAGTATTATCAGTAAGATCTGAAAGAAATATTTGATTAGCTTCACTGCTTCTACCCCCTCCCATACAATATGACACAGTTTCACAACTTTACAAAAAATAGATTTTCTTGAAAAGTATGAATGGCACTAGTCTGAAATTTAAGGGATGTCAATTTTATAATATTCCAAGTTATTTCTAAAGAAATCACTAGAATTCCCCCACTCTTTCTACCACCTCCCACACAAACTGCACATTTTCACTAAATCTAACTCACTAATTTTCTCAGTTCCCATTCAATTTTTGGAGTAAGCATTTTGTATAAAACACTTTTGTAGCTACTTTAGCATGATGGGGAAAAAATTAGTTCAATGCCCATAAAAAATTTCTTGGGATCACAAAAAATTCTATTTCATCTAGAGTATCGTAAGATTGCGCTTTACGCGCAATCGTAGCCCTATTATTTTTTTCAATCAAACTTTAAATTGAAATAAAACACAGAAAAGTGTTTTTGATATATATGAAATTGGGCATATGGCTGGCGCGTACATGGCATAATCTGGAAGTCCAATTTTCACACATTCTCCGCAGTAAATCAGGCTGTATTTCGGTAATGACGTTCCAACTGTTGGCCTCCAAGTGCTCAATAGTTTTTCGTTTATTGGCGTAGATATGGGAGTACATATCCCAACTGAAAACAATCGAATGGCGTCAAATCGCTCGAACAAGGTGGCCAGTTAGTAGGTCCATTTCGTGAAATTAATCGATCATCAAATGTTTTTTTCAGTAAATTAATTGCGCTGTGACATGTGGCGACGCGGGCCTGAGCGTTCCTCCGGCCAGCGCACTAATGTAAAGACCGTCTTAAATATTTATTATTCATCATAGTTTAGGAACATGATAAATATATATATTTCATCTATAGAGGATATCTCAATAGACTAATGAATTATAAAAAAAAACTGTACATATCAAAATTAAAAAACGAAAACAATAAGAAACATTAAGTGAAAACAGTAATAAAAAAATACAAATAATTACATTGAACAATTTAAATTTCCTGGAATATGGGCTTTGAACTGCGGTCGACAATCAGTAAAATCAATTTTGTCGCACATCATATTAAAGTAGGAGATGCATCTAGAAATAGGTTCATTAAGTCCATAATTTGTGCGATGTGCGATGGGATAAAAATCGCCTTTCTGGAGCAAAACTTGGGAGACTGCTAAGCAATTCAGGGCTTTTAATGCGATAGGAGATAACATTCTTTATAAACATCACGCATAATAACTTTCTTCGATGAGCCAAAGATTGCAAGCCAATTAATCGGCTTAATATACATGAGAATGTCAGCGCTTCAGTTAAACTTACGAAGAGCATATCTAGAAAAATTACGTTGAATTCGCTCAATTTGCAACAAATGAATTTAATATACAGAATCCCAAACCACACAACAATTAAAGTTACAATTAGAATCGATAAGCACGCCAAGATCCTTTATCTCCGAGGATCTCTGAAGAGATTTGTTATTTAATTTGTAATCAAATAAAATGGTAAGAGATTTTCTGTACGCTGAAAATATTTTGTACTTATAAAAATTAAGTTCTAACAAATAAACGCCACAACAATTATAGAGCTCAGCAATATCAGCCTGAAGTTCAAGACAATCATCCAAGCTTGAAATCTTAGAAAAGAGTTTAAAATCTTCAGCGGACAAAAGCGAGCTAGAAAATTTTTAAATTAAAGGAATGTCATTTACAAATAAAACAAAAAGTAAGTAACCCTAAGTGGCTTCGTTGGGAAACGCCAGATTTAACATCAAAACACGACGAAGAAATTCCATTTATTCGCACAACTTATCTTCTATTCGTCAAGTAAGATGAAAACCAATTCAACAGATTAGAATGAAACCCTAGTGCCTTCAATTTCGCAATTAAAAGACCATGATGAGGTCAATCAAATGCCTTTTTAAAATCTGAATAGGAAACGTCAACTTGAAAGCCTTGTTCCATTGTATCTATACAATATTTAGTAAAATCATTAAATTTGTAGACGTAGAACGTCCGCAAACAAAACCATGCTGACAGTTTGAAAAAACCTATAATATGAAAAAATAGCGTTTCTTTAACATTGCTCCGAAATAATTTAGGGATGGACGATAGTTTGGATATTGGTTTATAATTTTGAACCATATGTCTGCGACCAGACTTAAATATCGGAGATATGAAAGATAGTTTCCAACTATCCAAAAATGAGCCGAACTCAAGCGACTTAGACAATCAGAAACCAATTTAGAAGTTTAGCAATAAGAAGTTTAAATGTCGAGCTTGTCGAAAGCTTTAACTAAGTCAGTATCTACTTGAAAGCCACTTTCCAAAGAAGTATTAATATAATTTTGATAGACAAGTATACTAGTTGAGGTCAATCTTCCAGTACAAATCCATGCTGATTTGGTATGATTGAATTTTTCATGAAAATTAATAATTTACCAGTTACTTTACTTTCAAAAAGTTTAGGTATTGCTGATAGTATGCAGCCTGGATAGATAATTATAAATAAAACTGTTTTTTCATAATGTTGGAAAATTCCCGCTATTGATAGACAATTTAAAAATTGTCAGAAGTGAAGCAGAGATAAGGGAGGGATTCCAGCACTTACGACAACACTGAGAGATGAGAGCTTTTCAACGATAAGTTGCACGTCAAAAGAAGCGTCGTTAAAATGAAATGCATTGGAATTCCGAAAACGACTGTTGATCCCGGTATTGAATGTGGGAAGCTCATTCGATTATAAAAAGTAAAATGCAAACAAGCTGGAAATAGCCTGTGGATTAATACTAACAGTTTCGTCGAGATCCGTAATAGATGATAGTCGGTGATCTTTTTTGAAACAGCTAATATAGTCCCAGAAATATTTTTGATTTACGCAAATTAGTCTTCTTATGGTCATTGGCATGCAATATCTTGCAACGAATTCTTAAATGGAGAAATCCTTAAAATCATCGAACGATTCAGCAACCTTATAACGCTTATGAGCAATTTCCTTTAATAAAATACATGATCTAAGTTCATTAGAGTACAAAGCAAGTAAACTGCAATCTATATTTTCATTTGCCGGAAGTGTGTAGCATCATTTATAGTCGAATAAAAATATGAGTTGCATCATTATGACATTTACCATCCAGGATATCAATTGGCAATGATTTCAGTTAATATTCAGTTTATGTCGTCGTAGTTAGCTTTCTCAAAATTAAAACTGGAAACTCCAATGTTTTGCTTTTAGTTCATCAAAAAAGTAATGAAAAAAGATAACTTTGATTGAGAGTGCGGGATGGTAGACAGTGGCGCGGCGTGACGCATCTCCCCTTCATATTGAAGTCGAACTTGTAGAAAATTTAATTCGTATTGGCGCCGGCGGTCTTGTAAATGCGGCTTTCAACTTTCGTTGGTCAGAAAAAACGTGAGAAAAAAAACTGTCCTGAGTAGAGATGCTCGATACATACTAACACTTCTGTCCTAATAGAGTTTGGACAATGCTCTAATACCAACAGTTAACACTGCGTTTAGAAGCACAAGAAGGCAACATAAGAAATACGAAAATCAGTCAAACTTGAGTTTGACCGATTTCAAATGTACGGACACCAGCGAAAACTTGCGTTAAACTACAAGTTTTTGAATAGAATTCTCATTAAAACCGAAAATAAATAGGACTTTCATAAATAACAATTCAATTTGATTGTTTACTTCATAAAAGAAAAAGAATTGAGAAAATTCAAATTTCGGGCGAAATTTCCCGCGCAATCGCTGTACATGCATCGTCCAAACTCAGTCCTGAGCACCTAAATGCTGTAAACAGTGGTAGACGAAAATAATGCGCATTTTCTTTCAAAGAAATTTTTAAATAAATTTTCATATTCGTGCTGATTTCAGTTTAGATTTTCTAAACTCAATAAAGGGCAAAACGTAAGGGAAGCATTGCTTCCCTTACATCAATGAACGCCACGCCACTGATGGTAGACGTCCAATGAAACCAGATGATTTGTGTCTTGTGAAACATCAACATTTTTTAACGCAAAGGAAATTAGATCAAACATATTTTTCCCACAACAGCTAAACGAATTCGAGTCATTGAATTCACTTAAATTTAAATTACAAAATTTTCAATGGCATAATTACTAGCTCAGCATTTGGAAACAGTGATACAATGTCCACTAGTGGGTATCGTATTGGCCTTTTAATGCGGAGGACGTGAGTTCAAATCCCGGTCGATGCAATATATAATTCCAGCACATTGCCTGCTTGGTCACCTCAATCTACGAAAATAAAAAATTCGTAGAAAGAGGGTTGTGCGAAGGGCTAACAACCCTTCCCCAATAAATAATGAAAAATGTTAAGCAACCTGAATGTCAGGAGGTTAAGGTCCGGAGTAGATATCGGGCAGTGACTCTGGAGGAATGTAGAGCCCAAAGATAATTAATTAAATTTTAATCGTAGCGACCATTTTTTTCGAATTCATCTTGTATTTATTTAACACGAGTAGACAGAAGATTATTCTCCACTGCAATAATCACATCTCCGAACCGTGATTGTAATCTGCACGAAATTTGGAAGTATTGTAAGTTTGCTCTAAAGTTCGTAACGCCAAGAAATGATGGCATAGAGTTGCCAAGGGTACAGAAATATTTGTTGTTGCTAAAGAATCTCAAAACCGGATGTCCGCCCGTCCGTCCGTTCGCTCTCTAGCTTGAAAACGCGTCCGGCTAGAATTTTCAAATTTTGTACACGTCGTTTTTGGCAAAAAAGCAAGGTCAAGTTCGTGAGCCAGCCAAATCGCTCTACCCCTTCTATCCCCTCCCATACAAAATGACTCATTTTCAATAATTTACATTAATCAAATTTTCTTGGAAACTACAAAAGCTAATGATTTGAAATTTGGAATTTATTATTTTTAGCATAAAATTGTTACTGATATAAAAATTATTTGAATCCTCTCACTCCTTCCACCACCTATCATACAAACCGAACTTTTTCATGAAACACTCTAACCCGATTTTCTCAGAACATATAACATTTATCGAGCTAAGAAAAAAGATCAGAAAAATGAAGTATAGTTTTACTGCTTCTACCCCCTCCTATACAATATGACACAGTTTCACAATTTCACACGAAATCTATTTTCTTGAAAAGTATGAATGTTACTAGTATGAAATTTAAGAGATATCAATGTTATAATATTCGTAGTTGGTTCTGAAAAAAAAACCACTAAAACCCCTCCCCCCACTTCTTCTACCACCTCCCATACAAACTGCACAATTTCAGTAACTCTAATACTCTAATTTTTTCAGTTCCTATTTAATCTTTGAAGGTTGCATTTTGTATAAAACATTTTTATAGCTATTTTAGCATGATGGGGAAAAAAATTAGTTCAACGCTATCACTTCCTCTACCACTCCTCATACAAAATTTCTTGAGATCACAAAAAATTCTATTTCATCTAGAGTATCGTAAGATTGCGCTTTACGCGCAATCGTAGACCAGTTATGTTTTAAAGTGCCTCCAGGTTTGTACGAAACACATACAACCAATTAACTGTACTACCACATCAGTAGTACAAGTTAATTGCTCGTTTGTTTGCACTTGTACTCCAGTTTCTCAGCCCTGCAATTAAAGAAAGTTTATCATAAAACAATCAGTTTGTTTATTTAAAAAAAAAACATTTTTTTTTTGTTTCTTTCTCCTTTCTCCTCTGAGCTGCTTGTTCCACTAATATTAAAAATCAAAATACTGTTTTAACAACTGAAAAACAAAATTTTCTATAAAATCTTTCAAGCAAATGAGTAAGCTATGGTGTAGCCTAGTAGGTAGCGTGTTGGTCTACAATAGAAGGTCGCGAGTTCAAATCCTGGTCGATGTATAATTCCAGCACACTGCCTACTTGGGTATACCTTGGTCACCTCAATCTACGAAAAATGAAAATTTCTTAGATAGAGGGTTGTGCAAAGGTCTAACAACCCTTCCACAATAAATAATGAAAAGTGTTAAGGAACCTGAAGGTCAGGAGGCGAAGGCCTGATTTGCGCTGTAGTGCCATTGTAGATGAGATAGAAATGAGTAAATACTGAAATACGTGGGGAGATCAAAAATTTCGTGGAATGACAGGGAAGGGGGGAAATTAAAGAAGTAATTATTTTTCCTTTTCAATATATTCTCTTTTAAGTCTAATACATTTGTCACATCTCCCACAAAGTTTATTAATTCCTTCAAAAAAATGTTTTACCAAGGCTTCCAAAATAGGCTGAAATTGCCGACTTCATCTCTTCATCGTTGGTAAATTTTCTTCCACGAAGCTCTTTCTGCAGTTTTGGGAACAAATAGTAATCGGAAGGGGTTAGATCTGGACTATGATGTTCTTCTTCTTTACAGTCGATCATCAAAACCCCCTCTGAATCCCAAAAAATAGTGGTCATGATTTTTCGGAGGATTGTGAGACCTTGAATTTCTTGGGGGTGAAGCGCCTTTATCAGCCACTGCATTGGCTCCTGCTTTAGTTCAGGCTCATAATTATGAACCCAAGTTTCGTCTCCAGTAACAATCCGAGTCAACATTTCATCCCTGTTCTCGCTATAGAGATCCACGCGCTGCTTTTTCTGAACCGATGAGAGCTTTCTCGGTACCCATCTTGCGCTGACCTTAGACATGCCGAAATGATCGTGGACGATATTCAAAATGGTTGTATCTGATGCTCCAAACATTTTTTCCGATTTGTTTCTTCTTTAAACGAGCATCTTCGAGAACAAGTATCTCCAATTTTTTGATGATTTTTGAGGAAGTGGTTTAAATCGGCCGGCCCGAGTGTTTATCATCTTCAAATGACTCTCAGCCTTGCCTGAATAAACTATGCCACTTATAAATCATTGTTTTTCCAAGGCAAGAGTGCCCGTAAACAGATGACATTTCTTTCAAAATGAATTGTGGCGTTTTTCCTTGCTTAGTAAGGAACCTAATATTAACACGAAACTCAATTTTATCCATCATTAGCGTTTTCTTTCCCATTGACATTCGATTTGACAGAAACATTGTATTTATACTTGTGTTGAGCGTTAGAATACCTCCAGGTAAAAATATTTCCCCCACCCTTGTCCATCCCCTTCATCCTGCGAAATTTTTTACCTCCTCTCGTAATTTAAATGATAAGACGATAAGAAGAAAAGAACCACTTCTCCTAAACCGAGAAGAGATGTGAGCAGCGATTGGTTAGTTTCCACTAGAGATACTCGATACACACTAACACTTCTGTCCTAATAGAGTTTGGACAATGCATGTACAGCGATTGCGCGGAAAATTTTGCCCGAAATTTTAATTTTCTCAATTCTTTTTCTTTTATGAAGTAAACACAATCAAATTGAATTGTTATTTATGAAAGTCATATTTATTTTCGATTCTAATGAGTAATCTATTCAAAAACTTGTAGTTTAACGCAAGTTTGTGCTCCTGTCCGTACATTTAAAATCGGTCAAACTCAAGTTTGGCTGATTTTCGCAGTTCTTATGTTGCCTTCTTGTGCTTCTAATCGCACTCTAACTGTTGGTATTATAGCATTGTCCAAACTCTATTAGGACAGAAATGTTAGTGTGTATCGAGTATCTTTAGTTTCCGTAAGCGAGATGTCTTCAATTAATTTCGAAAAGGTCTCATCTATCGGAGAAAAAGTACATTTTGAAAAAAATTCAAACCCCGAACTTCACAGCTTTGCAATGCATTGTCAGCTAGCGTTTCCCCCATTGTAAAAGGACGTTCAACGTTTCAAACTCAACGTCTACCCGTACTTTAGGCTCTGCCCTCCTTTCAATCCCGCATAACCCCCAATTTCTTTTTACTTCTTTTTTTATATATCGATGTAAACAGTTCCACTTCTAAAAGGTCTGTATACTCAGTAGGTGATTTCTGTTCGCTTTCTATCATTCAATCCCTCAAAACATCTGTAAAAATTTATCAGTAGGAGCCAGTATAACTGGAAAATGTACCAACTTCACCACTTGTTACGGTCGTCCTTACTCTCCTTTCCCTACATTCCCATTCCCAATAATCCTTCCCTCCACCGATGTGTTTGTGCGTTGCACATAAGGACCGAAATTGCCTGTAATACATGTCATTCTGTAAAAAAAATCCCTCTACATGCAAAAGAGTAATTACTTAAACATACGCTGAAACTTCTATTTTATGTAGAGTATCGCATAAATTACAATCACGCAATCTTACTTCTGTTATTTTTCAAAACAAACTTCTATTGACAATACTCTTTTTTTATTAAGCAATAAAAATTTGTACAAAAGTTATTTTCTTCAATAATGATTTTCATAAAAACATTTTACGTTAACTTTCTTCTCTTTTTTCTTATATATCTTATATAAGGCAGCTCATAGACCGAACTAAATTATGTTCGAGGTTCTTTTTAACAGTAATTTCATCTTAAATCTATTTACATACAAATAACATGTTATAAAAAAAATTATTTTAGTTAAATTTATACTTTTGTGTTTTGTTTTTTTTTTTTGTTTAGGGATGGAAAATTGTACCACGAATGTGATTAAATAATTTCTAAAATATAAAAATCAGTTTCATGTGCGTGCATAATTTAATTTTTTTTTTTAATGCACTTAAAATGGACGGATTAACAAAAATCACTTTGTAAGAGATTATTTACAAAAATCATAATTGCATTTTTTGTTTAGTTATTAATTAATAATAAAAAATAAAGAAATATCCAATTGGTATTATTTCATATGAGATAACAAACAAAGGCATAAAATAGTTGTCATATTTCTCAGTATTGTCTTGATTACGTTCAAAGTTACACGACGAGGATGAATGTTATGGAATGGCTAATTCTTGTTAATCTTATTCTAAAATTGATAATTTTTTTTTATGCTTTTGCTTCTCGTTGAAGTTCGAATCGTGTTTGAGATTCTTTGAATTGTTTTCGTTTCTTGTTTTGTACGCTGGCTTCGGTAAGGAAGAGAGATGATGCTACGAGGCACATTACTGATCCAACAACAGCCATGCCGAATGACCAACCTGGAATAAACAAAAAAAACTTAATTGTTATGGCTATGAAAAAATATATTGTAGATAATAATTTTGGCTGTAGTCGAGGAAAAATTATCCTTTTTTGTCCATCATTTTATAATTAATACAATAAAAAAAAATAATTATAAATTTACTTTTATTTTTATTACAGTTTTATTCGAGCCAACCGATATGCGCATCGCTGATAAACCATTTACACTGCCTCGACAATTAACAAATCAAATTAAATTCATTTCTCCGAACATCTTTGAGCTGCACAAAATCGCTCAAGCATTGAACGGTACTAATTACGAACCGATTGTTTCGATAGATAACAAAAATGTTGAAGAAACATTGAAAATCGCGAAAGAACTTGCGAAGTCCGTAATTGAACATTTCGATTGCATAATTGTGACATTGGGACCGATGGGCGTGGTTCTTGCGAGCAAAGGAACAAACGATCGTCTGTTCAATGATAATCATAAATATTGTTTTGAGCACGGTTCAGTTAAATACCGCTATTATTCGGCACCAAAAATAAATAAATTGATCAATGTTTCCGGAGCCGGCGATAGTTTTACAAGTGGATTTATTGCAGCAATGCTTTCGGGAGCATCCGAAGAAACATGCACTGCAGTTGGATTCAAGGCGGCACAATGTGCACTCATGGCCGAGAGTGCTGTTCCCGAGAAATATTTTGGCGATAATAATGAAAAACAAAAGTGGTTCGAAGCTAAAGTTATTCCTAAAGAATTATAGTTTACCTCCAATCATGATTTGTTAAATTTATGATAATTCTATACATTAATCATTATTTTCTATTTTGCAACCTTGCCGTTTCACTTAAATTACTAAAATAGTTATTATAAAAAATACTACTCACCAAACCAATTATTTGCATGTTCCGGCATCCATTTGTTTGTATTACCAAAACAAGCGAATACAATCACTGCAATTGACCCTGACACTCCTCCGCCAAGTAAAATATATCCGATAGCCTGAAAAAATATTCAATATTCAACAAAATGCGCCGTGACATAAATCAACAAAGACCGCAAACCTTAATCAACAGAATAAAATGTTTTTGATCTGGACCAGCACAGAGGAAAAATAGTAAAACTAAAATCAATGAGACAAGTACAGCGATGAGGCAGAGCGTGAAGAAAAATTGTGTTGCAATCATAAAAGCTGAAAAACAATCAATTTATAATTAACTAAATGCAATTCGAATTAAAAAAACGAAAAAAAACGCATACCTGGTAGCAAAAAGCCGCGTATCTCATCATATCCGGTCGTGAACGGATCGTATATCCAGCGACATCCCACGAAAAATCGTCGTTGGCTGTCGTCATTAACATCGGGCAACGATCGGAAACAATGCACCCATAGTCCAAGCTTATCCAATTTAGCACCAGTTATTCGATAATCACTGACCAACCAGCTGTGTGTAGCAAACGCCAAAACCACTCCCACCAATGCTATGACAAATACTCCGACGCCACAATTACCTGCCAATGTCCTGCTCTTCATTATAACTCTGCAACGAAACAATTCGGAAAATAAAAATATTATTACTGATTTCATTTCATTTTTCTTTTTATTTCTCCATACAATCATATCGCATATGTGTAATTTCTCACATATTATTCTCATTGAAAGTTTCAGCTCATGATTGACTGTGGGAAATAGCGAACTTGTTGCCATAATAAGGTTTCATGTTCATCGAATTAGTCGGTGTTGTTTTGTTGCCCGAATTGGAGCTACTTACCTGCCTGCCCTGAGTGAAGTTGCGAAATAAGATACGACGTGGTCGCGTGTATCGAAGCCATTCGACGATCAGGTGTCAATTCTATAACACTTGTTTATGAAGTCAATTCTATTGTGTATAATACAGGACGAAATTTCTCATGTAGGTGGTAATTGATTTTTTTTTTTTTGGAAGAACAATATTAATTTAAGATACAAGTTTTTTGGGTTATGATATTCAATTTGCGAACATATTTTAGGCGGCCTTGATAAAATCAAGTCATGATGTAGAAAATTTAAGTATTTAGTCAGTACGATGTCTTACAAACACATACACCTCAGCGAGCGATTCGATTATTATTTATAAGGGTTGCTCTACAATGGATGCAGCCACTTCGACTTTACGGATATAAAATATATTTTGCTTTGTATTGTAATATAGGGTGTATCAACAAAAGTTGTAGGGTTGAAAAGGCCTATTATTTGAGAGCTGGTCGCTTGACGTTGTCAAATGTTGATATTTGTCATCTATAAACGTGGGAAATTTACCACGGAACGCTACACAGTGAAAGAAAAAATAGAAATCATTGAATTTTATTACGAAAATCTACGTTCGATCGCAGTTACGATGCCCAAAATTCGAGCAAATTTTGATGGTAATCATGTGCCTTCTGAGACGTGTGTACGCAACCTAATCAAAATATTCCAAGTGTCACTGACGACCCTACAGACTACAAAAGCCACTGACGACCCGACGGAGAATCGACACCAATGACTGAGGAGACAACCGGCGAGGAGAAGAGGGAACGGAGGGGGAGTATCGAGGAACGCGTGAAGCCGAGCGGAGCGAATCCGACACGAAATGCAAAAACGGAATAAATGTAAAATAATTAAAATAAAGAGTTTGAAAACGTTAACACAAGGGACTGGCTCAATGGAAGATGTGAAGATACCGAAACGACTTCATTTCGGACGTTTGACCGAAAATATTGCCGCAGTGCAGGAAAGTGTTGAAAACAACCCAAACACCTCAATCGTCACCGTACTCAAGAACTCGACCTCTCCACGTCCACACTGCAGCGAATATTAACGAAAGATTTTACTTTTCATGCGTACAAGGTCCAGTTGACTCAAGAACTGCAGCACCGTACGTTCACGGGTGGGGTCTTGGAAAACATAAATGATGATGGTGATTTTCGCAAAAAAAAACGTGTTTTCTGACGAAGCTCATTTTCTCATTGGTGGCTACGTAAGCAAAATTGCCGCATTTGGGGATCCGAAAATTCGCGAGTAATTCAGTAAAAGGCAACGCACTCAAAACAAGTGACTGTTTGGTGCGGATTGTGGGCCGAAGGCATTATAGGGCCGTACCTTTTTCGAAATTGACCACGAAAAGCTATTACAGTCAACGGAGTGCGCTACAGACGCATGATTAACAATTTTTTGTGGCCGGAGATGGACGAATTCTACATCCAACAGGATAGTGCTGCGTACCATACAAGTTCCAAAGCAATCGAGTTATTGCGCACGAGATTCCCGCGTAATTTCGCATTTTGGAGACAATAATTGGCCACCAAGATCTTGCGATTTGACACCGTTAGACTTCTTACTTTGGGGTTATGTTAAGAGTAAAACAATTCCAACTCTCAAAGCGAACATTGAAACCCCAATTATGCGAAAGAGTGATCGAAAATTTCGTGAAAAGGATGAAGGTCTGCAAACACAGCCAAGGCGGCCATTTGACAGATATTGTGTTCCATACATAATCTCCATGTGTCGTTACTTACTTACGATGGCGCTATAGCCCAAATCGGACCTTGGCCTCCTAAATGCTTTGCCTCCATCCAACTCAGTTCAGTGACCGCGCCCTGCAGTTTAAAAATTTTAGCAGTGATTTTCTGTCTGCGTCAATCGAATCCTCCCAGCGCTTCCTTGGTTTTCCGACCGGTCTTTGCCTATTGACTTTCCCTTTTAGTGTGCATTTGGGAGTTCTTCCGTCATCCATCTTCTCCACATGAGCATGCCATTGTAACTTCTTAAATTTTATGAGGGTTGACACTTCTGGATTGTCGAAGATGGCATACAATTCTCTATTGTATCATATTCTCCAAATCGAGTCTTCACTCACAGGTCCGAGGATTCTTCTGAGGAGTAAGTAGTTTTTTCGACGCCTAAGTTTAAGTCCACGTTTCGCTGCCATAGCGCAGCACAGGTCTTACGATCGTTTTCTATAGCTTAAGTTTTGTTTTCCTGTGTACGTTTTTGTTTGCCATCATTACCCTTCTTTTGATTTCGATGGGTTCGCTTCCATCCTCCGATAGGTTCGTCCTTAGGTACATAAAATTGTCTACGTTTTCTAGGTTATAGCCTCCTACTGTAAAATTTTGTCTGATTGGCGTCATTTTCCCAGTTTGTGTCATAATTTTTGTTTTGTTTTCATTAATACGTAGTCCAGCTTCCCTTGCTACCGAGTCAAGATTTACAAATACCTCTTTAGAACTCTCCAGAGATCTTGTATATCTATGTCGTCGGTATATGCTACGAGTTGTGTGGATTTCAAGCAGTGTTCCTTTACTGTCAACGGGAAGTTTCCGAACAACATATTCGAGTGTCAAGTTGAAAAGCATTGGTGCGAGGCTGTCACCTTGCTTAAGGCCGTTGTCTATTTTAAAACTGGAAGTCAGATCAATATCTACTCTGACTTGTGACAAAGACTCGGTCATTTGTCATTCTTGACTCCAAACTCCAATATGATTTTTTACAGCACGCACCTGTCGATATTGTCGTATGCTTGCTTGAAGTCAAAAAATATCTGGTGCACATCAATATTATATTCCCAGCACTTATCCAGCACTTTAACTGAAAATATGTGGTCCGTGGTCGATCATCCAGCTCTAAATCCGCCTTGGTATTCAACAATTACTTAGTCAGCATAAGGCTTAATTCTCTTTTCTAAAATTTTCGTCAAGATCATATAAGACGTACACAACAGAGATATTCCTCGGTAGTTTTCGCAGCACCTTTTTTATAAATTGGGCATATAATGCTCTTGCGCCAATCTTCAGGAAATGTTTCCTGCGTCCATATGTCCGTGACTAATCTATGTAATGAATACGCTATACAAGTGTCGCCGGCTCTCAGAAGCTCAGCTGGAATTTGATCAATGTCCAGCGCTTTGTTGTTTGGGTGGATCCTGCTGTTTTTACTTCTTCGGATGTGGGAGGACTCAAAGCGAATCCTTCCTCAGCTGTTACATCAGTTATACCTGCTATTGTGTCTATTACTGCTGCTCGTGTGGGTGATAGGTGTTTGAAGTATTGCGTCCATCTTAGTTTTATATCTTCCGCATTACTTATCATGTTCCCTTGTGCATCCTTGCAGAGGGTCTTTTTCGGTTGATATCCCTCATCCTTTTAACAAGGGAATACGGCTTTTGTGTTGTGTAATTTTAAATATTCGTCCATGTTTTTAATTTCGTCATTATTGTACTTCCGTTTTTTTTTCTGCATATTTTGTTTGCAAATCGTCTAAGATCTTTATATTATGTGCCTACATTATAATGCAATACAATTTCAGAGACATCCAAACAATTGTTCGTTTTATTCAAAAAACAAATCCGACACTTCTTGTTGATACACCCTTTAGAAAATCGATTTTATGTCGTCCGTTGATTGCCGTGCTTGCACTTCGTATATACAAAGAATGCCAGACGCCAGCAATTTACATCATGTGTAATGTGCAAGGAGGATATATAAAAGGAGTACCTGATAGTCTGTCTCATGTGGGAATATTTTTTGATTCGGAAATTTTCGAAAATTGTGTCCAAGCTTAACTTGGCTTCAAACTTTTACAAAAAAAAATACAATAATTTGTATTCTTTCTTGGTTGCTAATATTCAGTCAGCAATAAAGTAATTTTCAATACAATGGTGTTTGCTGTTTCATTTCAGAAATTTTTATTTTTTCAATTTTTATTAGTTTTGGTTTGTGTTTAAGCTAAGTACTTTAGCAACGGACAATTTAACGCGGGACAGAGATAGTTACTTTGGGTTTAAGTATGTCAAACAAGGATAGCGAAACAATTTTTTCGAAAATTTGACAACTGTTTCGAACAATTTATCGTGGGAAAGAGTTAGTTGCAATTTTTTTAAGTGTGGCAGACAAAGATAGCGAAACGATTTTTTTCGAAAAATTTCGAGCATTTCGGTAGTAAGGGAGGGAAATACATTCATTCCCATTTTGCTTACAAGGCAAAGCATGCTCATAGTCACTCCTTTTTATATATCCTCCTTGGTAATGTGACATTGAGCGTCTATTCAATAGAGAGGCGCTCGATCCTTGACAGTTGACAACGGCCATATTTAAAAAGATGGTTCTGTCAAATTCAGCTTAATTTACCAAACCTTTATAAACAATACTGTCATTTCTCATAAAGATTTGGCAAATCAATCCGAACGATCACCATCAGCTGGTCCGTTGTGATGCCACAGGACCTCAAAAGAATCTCAGCAAAGGCTTACGTTGAATTGTTCAGCCATCTCCCTCTTGTAGACATGACTGACTTCCAGGAATTTAATAGCGGCCTGGCTATCAGTGAAGATGGCAATATCCTTAGTAGACACTACATTACACTTCAGCCAAGCCAAGGCTTCTTTTGTCGCCATCACCTCTGCTTGGAACATACTACATTCATCCGGAAGACGGAAAGATATGCTTAAGTTAAGCATTGCAGAGAAAACACCATCTTCCACTCCGCTTCTATTATATGCCTTAGGTCCTTCGGGCATGTATGGGAGTTTCTTCCCGCTTTGGCGATTAAAATTTTGCTTATCGTCAGGGCTAGACTAAGGCGCTGCGAGCATACGAGTGTGTGTGGGGCCGTTTCAACCGATTTCACATTTCAGTATGCTACCCGGAAATTGAGTATTTAAGAGAAGATCAATGGTTTCGTCACTCGAACAGGTCCATGAACCGTCGAATTTCTTCATGTAGCTGGGCATAGTTTCGAAGCTTCTTGTCTCTTCTATCATACCGCACGATTTGCACTGCGCTTTCCTCAAGTTTTCTTTATAACTGCGAAGAGTTTCCACACAGAATTCCCAGTCTAAGGCCCTTTTGGTTCGCTTAACATTATTAAAAAATCGCCCCAAGGTTTTCCTGATCTCGGCGCTCCACTACGACAAGATACAGGACAAGGTAATGCATTCATCCGCAGGAGAACAATACTGCTTATGTGCATCGCAAGACTTTTTTTTCAAAGTAAGGAAGGAGTTGACGCCAATGATTGATGATTATCGACATCGAACGATAATAATGGAGCGTCCACAACACGCCATGCCAACCAACCAAGTTTCAGTCTGAATATGGAAGCGAGTCAAGATGGTGTTAAATTCGCTATAGAGTCAGACGAAAAGTGGAAAACCAAAGAATTGAAGATGATGACTGATCAACAGTTGATGAACGGAAAAGGTGTTTGTGAGAATTAGTGACAAGCGATAAAGTTTGCGGTTATTTAAGCTGGATTGGATTTCTCTCAAAAGTATTGACTTCGCACTTCACTTATGGCATGGTATCATTGAAAAATGATGATTGCGAAACATCATATTGTAGTGCGCAAGGAGTCGCTAGAATTCCTCAAGTACAAACGAAACTAAGTAACCATCACAAACTTTAATTAATCGCCTTTTCCAACTTCGCGTTACACTTCCGAATCCAACCGTTCACTCTTCCGCTTTCTAAAACGTCGACTGGCTCCGTCGACTCGATCTCAACTGCCTCTTTTCACGAACGCTCGCCCTTTCTATCAATCGACCATCGTCGATGCCGTCGTCCACAACCGTCGCCGTTCACAACCGTGGCCGTCAACAACCGTCGCCGTTCACAACCGTCGCCGTCCACAACCGTCGCCGTCCACAACCGTCGCCGTCCACAGCGACCGGCATCTATACCGTCGTCCAGACCATCGCCGTCCATAGCGACTGTCGGCGCCTATACGACGATGTGTTTCTCACTGTCTCCGCCCATATGATGGCGTGTTCCTGACTGTCGGATTTCTCCGAGTCGAGGAGTTATATGTGTGCGTGTGTGTGCAGAATTTTCGTTGTCGAGAATAGTGAAAGATTGCGATCATGCGACAAGCGACTAGGGTAACAATATTTTATTGTTCAGTTTCGTTGTACCAAAGAATTGCGATTGATAAGATGATTATGTTAATAAGACCTTCGAGAACCTGCGCGACTCTGGGACGCGGCCATATGCCCTTCCCCCTATAGCATAACCTGCCCCAGAAGCTTAGCACAAAACTGTGAAGTTTCGGGAACCTTTTTATGGATAATTCTGACCATACATCATCTACAGCGACGAACTTTGGAGTAGAACTGGACAGACTACGAAAGGCATCGAGGTTAAAAGGTGGACACGGCAAATGAGTTTCTGTTGATTTTTTTGTAGGAAATCGTATTGGGATTGTTGATGTATGGCAAGATGTATCGAGCATGCTCATATTTGTTTTCTCTTTTATCAGCCTTTTTCGAAAGTGATCGATTTAGTGTAACCATGCGGATGGTTTTTTTTTCTCATTTTTGGAGAACCAAGATTTTATAAACGGATGAGATGTCTTTGGATATTTAGAGACACCGTTGATTAATATTTTTATTTTCGATTGAATATGAATATTTAAGATGTAATGGCAGTTAGAAACACTCTGTTTTATACCTGTACGAGTATATACATCTACTTTAAAATTATAAGAACAGGCTAGGTGCAGCTAGAGATACTTAATACACACTAACACTTCTGTCCACAAACTTGCGTTAAACTACGAGTTTTTGAATAGAATACTCGTTAAAACCAAAATAAATATGACTTTCATAAATAACAATTAATTGTGGGTGTGTTTACTTCATAAAAGAAAAAGAATTGAGAAAATTCAAATTTCGGACGAAATTTCCCGCACAATCGCTGTGCATGCATCGTCACAACTCTATTAGGACAGAAGCTTTAGTGTGTATCGAGTATCTCTAGGTGTAGCCTACTGGATAGCTTGACCAACAAGCTATCCAGTAGGCTACCATGTGAAGGCACTGAGTACTACAGCCCTGAGGCTAACAACCTTTCCTCTAAAAGGAAAGATTTGTACACTGAGGTAACCAGAGCATAGCATCCCCCCAGGCTAGAGTTAAGAACTCTTATTGGAGTTTGGACACCGGGTTCCAGCACAGAGCGGAAAATTTTTAAATCAAAGATCTTAGACCAAGTATCTTACCTTATTTTCTGCAATCGATTTTCTTTTTCGTTGCAATTTTAGACCAAGAATAAATTTAAAATCTCGATAATAACGTTTCAAGTAGTTTTTAGTGAAAATCGCGCCTCGTGGAAAACTATTTCTGTCGTATGCCGCTAAATAACACAGGCACCTCTGTTAGGCAAGATCCAGGACAATCCAGTCGTAGTGCTTTGTACATCACTCTAATTTTTGTCTTGAACAAATTTTGGTCAACATACAACAGTTCCGTAGACGATTATTGGTAGGATTAAAGGTTAAAGATTAAAGATTAAAGGTTTGAACGTTCCAATTTCCCTTTCGGTAGTATTCGGATTTCATTACTTGTTTGGCTGGAGTTGGAAGGCTTGATGGCATGCTGCCTTCCTCATCGTTATTGCTTCGAATTTGCCTCTCGATTGTGGACGATGCCGTCTTCTCTAACGAACGTGGTAGACGAATTTTGCCGTCGATATGATCGCGATTGAATCTTCATTTCTGGGATCTGTCGAAGCTATTTGAAAGTGACTCCGAAGACCTGGTGAATTCAGAACGTGATAGAGAACGTTTATTTCGAATTGCTTTAAGAAGGAGTCGATAATGCGCAGGTCTTCGAGGCCTTTGCTAATCGGCAGGTTCGAGAGGTTTTTCGGCTTGGGCTTGGTTTGTGGTTTCGGCGGCAAGGTAAGCTGCTTTCTTAACCGGCAGCGGTGGCGGCGGTTCGTTCGAGCTGTCCTCGCTGCTTTAACCTCCGAACGAATCTGAGCTCTCGCCCAGCGTGTCCTGACTTTTGTGGGCAGCACTCTTTAAATTCACATATTTGTCGATTTCCTCCGATTCCTCGCCTGCTCTGTTATGAACGGCTTGAATATTCGGCATTGTCCTTCTTCTTAATCGAATAATTGTAGAATTTCACAGCCTGGTATGCCGCATCCGGATTTTGATTTTGTTCGTCCTGTGTGATCTGTGGATCTCTAAGTCGCCCGTCATTTGGTTCTTACTGACGTGCTGCATGAAATTCGTCGGCATCCCGATCTCGGAGATTTGCGACTTTTTACTAAACCAACAACCTTTGGTGCCGTGGAAACTCGTCATGTTTCAAACTTTTTGTGTGCCCCGAAACGCGAAATCGAACTTGGAATTAGCACAACGCGATCGCGACCCGATTAGTGCATAATTTTTCGATAGTTTTGAGCACTTTGGCTGAATAAGGACGAGCGAATTTCAGAAAACAGGAGTGGCACGGAAAAAAACGTTTCGTCACAAAAAAAAACTTGGCAGAACAGCCTCTACTACCCTCCAAATCATTATTTGTCAGAATTATCCGCATGCTCGATTCCTCTTATCCGCATGTTCAATTCCTCCATATCGGCATTACCCCTCCAAATCTTTATTTGTCACAATTATCCACATTCTCGATTCCTCCATATCTTTATTATTTTTTCATCATCTGCACCCGTATCGGCCTAGTACGAATGCCGTCACGAATCTAATCACGGATTTGTACAACGAGAAGAAGTCACGGGAAATTCGAAGAGAGATCAAGGCGCGCTAAACTAACTACTGTGGATCGTTCATTTCTCGTTCATTTCAATCGGCATCGTAAGGAGTTTATGATTCGCGAATTCAAAGCTGAAAAATCCAAATCCGATCCGTCATTCCCAACTACACGAAAATCAGTATACAGAAAAAATCGAAAGGGTTGCCAAATGGGAAATGTTTAAGGACGAAGTGCGCAAGAAGAATAAGCTATGTTGGCTTGTGTCACCTGAAACGTTACAGAAATACGAAATCGAAAATAATGGTGTAACAAAAAAATGGAGCAGCGAAACCGGTAGCATTCAAAGATAGTATCCCAGTTTAAATCTGGAGTAGTATAGGGTTATCCAATAAGAGGTGTTATTTTGAATAGCCCGCTATTTCGATAGATATCACCATGCTGAGCCAACTTCATATAAGAACACTTGGTGAACTTTCGCCTACTAACA
Source organism: Chorisops tibialis (assembly GCA_963669355.1). Lineage (NCBI taxonomy): Eukaryota > Metazoa > Arthropoda > Insecta > Diptera > Stratiomyidae > Chorisops > Chorisops tibialis. The sequence continues at coordinate 23,748,795 of OY770262.1, read as the reverse complement.
CATTGACGGGGGTCCAAAATGCGTGAGCGAGAGGTCGTCATTTTTCTCTTTCTAACCATGTGTCACCAGATGGCGCACCGCAATTTCGATGAGTTCTTTAAGATTTCGCCAGCATCAAGAGATGGCGCTTTTGAATTTTCAGAAGAGTATTGTCAATTCGGTTCGTAGAAATTCTTACTGTCAAATATTTTGGTTATTTTCGCGACAGACCGGAAAATTCGTGGTGGTTTCTCGCCTTTCCTTTCGTGAAAGCGATTCCCGTAAACAAGAAGTGAAAAACGAGTGCAGTGATTTTCAGAAAGTGCAAAAGAACGAACATCAAGAGCCCCCGAAAAACGAAAATGCATGAAAATTTTTCGCAATTCATTTTTGTGTGGTGCCGAAATTCCAGTGTTTTCTTCGTCCTTTGTTTTTTCGGTTGCTATTTATCTTTAGTTCGTTTTTCCGTCCGCCTTCGGGTCTTGTGTGAGGTGCGCGGTACGGTAGTGCAGTGCGGAAATTCGGCCTTTGGAGTCTCCGCAAAAAAGTGAGTGGATTTATCTCCTTGTGCGACATTTAGGCATGTTAAGCGCTCCGCTGAACACGACAAGTCGTAAAGAACCGTGTGCGGATTAATTTCGAGTAGAACTTCTCGAGCGTAAGTAGGAAAAAATTTAATTTTTGTGTTTGAAATGTGGTGCGGAAATGAGCGATTGAAGTAGCGTTGCGTGATCCTTTTGCAGCACAAATTGTTGCGTCAAGGGGTCCAAAATCTGGATTCAAGTGGCGCTAGCCTCGATTTCAAGGAAGATAGACTTCTACAGTATATACTCTTTTCTATGGATATCACTTTTGAAGCTGTCATTTTTTGACATTTGACAAGTAGAAACTACGCCATTAATAAAAATGGAACGATACACGCTTCAACAGCGCATTGAAATTATTAAAATTCACTATAAAAATGGTGAAAATTTGGCAGAGACGGTTCGTATACTACGATCCATTTATGCTGATAAGTTAAAATTTGTAGCATAATATCGCCTCATCTTGGAAGAGTGTATAAACCCTATTTCGCCCAGATATTGAATTTGAAATATGGCCTTTAATATAGCTGAGTGAAGTCGGTCGATGTTTGAGACGCAATTTACCTTGAAATAAAAATTTATAGTTCTTTTCTCATGTACTCTGCCTTATTCTAGCCGTGATGGGAGTTTCGAATTGCATTATATTTTAATGCAGGCGGCAAAGTAATCATTCTCATGACATATATATCACGCACAAACCATTATCCATTAAATGCGACAACACAAAACTTTGAAATAACCACGAACATCTAAAAAAAATCGTTCACGACCGAATTACACTGCACCCTCGATTAATTGCCCCTAAACAAGTTCCGGCCGATTGATTTCTTTTCTCCCAAACTCGCAAATAAATCACCAATCAATTACCTCGCATATCACTCAGAAACATTTTTCCTTCCCTCGTTATTGTAACGCGCCAAAAGTGGCCCATCCACCTCGTTCGTCACGAATAGGCTTGCTTACCTGAGCCACCTGAAACTCGCAAGTGGCGGGGTACGAGCCCTCGTCTACGTGTGATGTGTGTGCTCTGCTTATTTCAGCAACGTTACAGGGCCATTTACAAAGCACCTTACACCAATTTTCCGGGTGTGATAAGAACTTGGTAGCTTTGCGCGAAATGACTGGCGCTACAACGGGTATGACTTGACTGCCTTCCTTCGCTGCACGCTATTACTATTACTCCGCGCCGACTTTATGTTCACGTAGAACACCAAACTGAGGCCCCCATTCAAAACGCACCGAACGAAAGGGTTGAACCGAGGGGGGCGTTCAAGGTAGCAAAATTTCTGTTTAATTATCTCCACTTGAGCGGAACAATAAAACAATGCAATAATGTGGGAATTTGAGGAATTTCGAAATAGTTGAAGTACTTATGTGACTCGTGGAGAGTGCACTTAGGCGGGGCCTGGCGGGTAATTAGCGTTTCAACGAAACTTTTGGCTGGCAGAAGTTTTGAAATTCACGATTCTGTACTAAAAACGAAAGAAATTGCGATCACCTTAACTCCGGGCTTCTTACATTGCTCCGGAACCGTGAATTTCCTGAAAAAAAACAAACAACTTGGCGGCTTGACCACAGCGTAGCAATTTCCAATTGGAATTTTTAACGAACAGATTGTGACTCACAAGGCCCGCAAACACTCAACTTCGCACTAAGCGGAACTCTACTTTCGCACAAATGCACTTTAATCGTCGATTTTAATTGAAATTAAACGAAAAATAGGAAAATTTACTTACACTTTCTTGTCACGCCCTGAAATTAACTCCGAGTTTTGTCGCATTTGCTCGACTGGACTTCTTCTGTCCATTACTCACACTGATAGAATGCGAAATAAACACCACGCATACATTCAAATTCGAAGTTTGACAGATCGACAGGTATGTAAACAAAATGAGTGCGAGCATCGCTTTCTATATCTACGGGCCTGGGCGTACAGAAGATGGCAGTCGTTTAATTTGAACCTTTTTTTTAATAATAATTTACGTTTATTTCAAAAATAAAATATATCAATTCATAAGAATAACAATAAAATAAAAAATATGTAAGATTCTAAATAAAAAATAAAAGAAATAATAAGAGAAGCAAATAATGAAAATTCAAAACAATAATATACATAATATAATTTATTTATTTATTTCAGTCTACAGATAAATTCCAACAGAATAACAATAATTATACAACCTTACAAACTATGCGTAAAAAAGAAAATTGAAACCTAAGAACTAAATATATAAGAAAACAAAAGATACAGTCACTATTAAATTGAAAAAAAAATGTGATATTACAAATTGATGGTGTACATAATCGTAATAGCTCAAACTTGAAAGCAACCCTGTGAGTAGTCAATTCCACAAGATGACACACTTTATTACAACAAGTACAACAATATATAATTGGTTCATATGGGCCAAAAAATGTTCTGTGAGAAGGAATATGAAGAAGGGGTCTAGTTCTCAAGGAACATAGATATTGAACAATGTAAGCAACGAGATAGATTAAAATTGAAAGAAAAGATTTCCGGATTCTACACTGTTACACTTTATTATTCGTGACGTTTGGGTCTCTGCTGAGACCTTTATCAAACTGGTCGACAATTACAAAAATGAATTATAATATAGAAATGGAAAGTTAATTGAGTGTGGGAAGAGTAATTAAGGTTAAATTAGTTAATTAAGGTTAATTAATTAGGTAGTTAAATTAGTCAAGGATATCTGGGTACGGATTTTGTTCTTACCAAATTTTAAGAAAGGTAGCCAAACTGCTGATAACTTGTATCCGGTGTCTCGGTTGAAGTTCTGTGGATGTTTGGAAATTTCTACTGCTTCTCGTACTATTCGTTGATAATATTAATTTGCCCTGGCCAAAATTTGCACATTGTCGAAATCGATTGTATGGTCCTCTGTCATTGCATGTTCCGCGACCGCTGATGACTGTATCTGGTTTTTCCGTGTGCATCGTTGGTGCTCGTTTATCCTTGTTTGGACTGTGCGTCCCGTTTCTACTATGTACACTTTATCGCATGAGCTGCAAGCTGCTATGTATACTCCTTCAGTCTCCAATGGTTGTTTGTCCTTCTGTTTCCTAAAACTCCTCGGATAGTAGTCGAGGTAGTGAATGTTGTCTTGATGTTGGATTTTCGAAGGATTTTTCCTATCTTAACAAGTAATAAAGAACACGATCAAAGTTTTCTCCACCAAACTAAAATTAAAAGTGACTAAAAAAAAATCTTCTTTTTTTAATATATACGTAGAACCTACTCGATCAAAGAATTAAAATTATTCACTCCAGTGAATTTTGACGGGATCCTTTAAGTTGCTCGCAATTATATATTATTATCAACAATAATAAAAACAACAATTACTTTGTTGTAATCCAGATACCCAAGCACAATCCCCGAGACGTCATCGCAAATTTGAGGCTGATGCTCATGGGTAAGGATCCGTTGCCAATGCGCCCATTTTATCGGAATTTCAAGGGCGCAATTCGTGATGGGAAGTATGAGAGCATTGGTAAATTCAGCGTAATCGACGGAAGCATATGTGAACCGCAAGAATTTATTAGAGGATAAAATGCAAGCCGAATTGGAGGAATTACGCAAAAGTAAATACTCCAAAGGAACGGCTCGTGAAAGTGCTGAAGCTCATCTTTTCGCTTAATTACGGAATTTTCAGAACAAGCACTTCGATTCGTATGACAGTTCTGCAATGACAGTTCTGACTTGTCGTGTGATTTAAGTGGCAAGTCGTGAATCTTCACAAGCAGGATTTGAACATTACTTTCTAGACTTTCATTTTTCGGAACGCTTGCATTTTGGATGTCAGCAAGAGTTAGATAATTAACTTATACAATGAGATCGACAGAATTTACCTTACGGTCATTTTGTTCAATCGGCGAGGAAACATTGGGAAGCATTTCCGCTGTTGGAACAGTTAAATCCGCAACCCGGTTGTCTACTGGATCCGGCTACGCAAGGTTCTGTTGAAAAGGAGAGCTGGCATACGCTAGGGGAGTGACGATGGCAAAGTTGACTGCAGCAATCGCGAATCGGCGGCAACCACCTCTGCGAACCCACCCACAAATGTAAAATGTAACAAATATACAAATGTACAAATGTATATGAAGAGAATACTGCGGTGGAACCAGAGGAACCACCAACCAACAGCTATGCAGGTAAGATTGAACTGAATTATTTGTCTGGAATGAAAACAAAATTACTCACGAATCTGAGGCTTCCAACTGAATAATTTGTCCTTCATTCTCGATAACACTGCGTCACTTTTATCAAAAATCATAAAATAAATTTATTTAAACAACTCTTTCAAATAGTACCATTGTCGTCAATGAAGCTGGCGGCGCAGAAATAGGCGCTACGCTGCAGTACTCACAATCTTCGCAATCGTAATAGAAACCAACGCATGAACAATTTCAATTCATCGAATTTATCTTATTTATTGTTACTTTTTTTTTTAAATAATTTCATTTATTATTACTTTGTTTCTATTTACAAGCTACAAATGTGAATCCTCAATAAAAAAATTTGAATTAAATTGAAAACTACAAGCTTTTCGCTGGACAATGTGGTCGGTAGAAATCCAGAGCCTGTTTGGCGGCGATGTTTTGTCTGGTTTGTGACCTATATGAATACCTCAATGCCGATTCCAGTTTGTCCAGTGCACTCCAAAGTTCGTCGTTGAAGATGACCACATGACTCGATTGCTGGCTCCGGACAAAATCATTATGCACATCATTTTCCTGTTTTTCCGTTGCTGTATCTCATCCGATTGGAAACGCTCGTCCTACGTCCGTTTCCTCGCACATATTTCCAGATGAATTCGGTTGCAGGAAATTATCGAAACTGTCGACGTTATTTTCGTTATTTTCTGTCCGGCTTCGTCGTTTAAGTCGATCGTTGTTGAAAAGTTGATGATCTGTATGTAATCGTAAAACTTATTCGAATGCAACATTTGCGTTCGCGTGAATTAAATTGCTTCAGATACGAACTTTGGCAATTGCGATATTTCAGCGTGAGTTCTCGAAGCGAGAGCAGCAGATGTGTAACAACGTTTTTCGTTAGACGCTGTTCGGTCTTGTTGCTGGCGGATGAATGTGTCGATGGATGGAAGTAATCAGTTTGCAAATTCCCTGGCGCACATTGTCGAGGAGAGTTTCTTCTTCGCAGCTCGTCCAGTGAGACGTGGAGAAGATGTCGTACATGCAACGAGCCCAATTTGTCAAGTTTCGGTTTTACTCTGGAAATATGGTATATTTGTTGATAATGTTATACGCCGTTGAATTGAAAAGATATTACTTGGACATTGAATATTGCGCTTCCTCTAATTTGTCTATCCAGATGGGCGCAATCATCGCGAAGCTCTAAACCCTTCGGCGTCGTGAAGTGATCGTTTCCTTCTCTGCGTCACTATTTCGCTGAAAAAACATAAACATTTTTATCAACACTGTTACAAATTGTGACCTGATTTCCATCATGCACAAATTAAACGAAACTACAAGAAAATTCACTCTGTTCGCTCTGCTTTTCTAAAGAACCGAGTGTTTGTTACGCTCTGGGAAAACCAGCGCCTTTTTCTCCCAAAACTTTTGCTAGCAGTATCCGATATCTTCGGCTTCTTGCGGTCGGTACTAACACTACAACTAGCCCCTCATAATTCTAATAAATTACGCGGTTCGTTCGCTGCTCTCACCTCCAAACGAATCTAAACTCTTAAACGAGTAAGTATTTCAGCAAGAAATTACGAACGTGTTTCTAGAGAAGTGATTATAACATGCGAGCTGCGATTACATACTTTTTCAATGGACAAGGCTTCTTGGAATTTTTCGAGATAAGAGATAACAAATTTCGCGGTGCTAAACTGCCGTTGCCGGTTTCCGGAACGTTGGATGTTTACCGCGTAGATCTTCCCCGTTTTGTGGCCCGCCTCTTCACTAGCAGCTTGTTGTCGATAATTTTCAAATTATTTTTAAGAAGACTTCGCGGATGTGATGGCTGTTGCAATGTGGCTGGCTGATTCAGTTTTTACCCTTAAAAGGCTTCGTCGGAGGAAGATGTGTAAAATGCAGATGTTTCCCATTTACAGGCATCGTAATCCGTAATTTCATCTTCAAAACCGATGCTATCTGAAATCGAGAGACTTCTATTACCACTTCTTTCGAAAGCAGGATTTGAACATTACTTTCTAGACTTTCATTTTTCGGAACGCTTGCATTTTGGATGTCAGCAAGAGTTAGATAATTAACTTACACAATAAAATCGAAAGAATTTACTTTGCTGCCACCCTTTGCGTTGCCAGTTTGGATGAACGGCGTAATCCTCACATGATAAAATTTGGCCGGAACTGATTTTCGAGCTAAGAATTTGGGCGGCTTCAAATGTAACACACAATAATAATTATTATTAATTATTTTGTCATATACAGGGTGTTTGGTACTCCGTGCATAACCTTGTAAGGGGTTATTCCTGGATATATTTTGAGCAAAAAATTGTTCTACGGAGATGGTCAATTTTCAATATCCACGGAGATACAGGGTGATCAAGAAAAGTCCTTCGGACCTGTACCCTCACTCACTCAAAACGCTATATCTTGAAAACTAATAATCACAATTCAAAGTGTTATAGCTTGTTTTTTAGGGAATCAAATTACCTTTCATTTGGTGTAATAGTCCGCATTGTAACTGTATCCAATTTTGAGATATTTGCTTCAGAACACAAATTTTTGACAGTTTGACCGTCAAAATTCTAAGATCAATGTAGTTTTTCTCTAAAAAACCCATTATAAAAATGTCATTTTATTGTTGTTTTCTTTTGTGCCATATTATTGCCTACAAAAGACGCATACACTTGCATTGCATAATTTTTATAGTTTAGAAGAAATTATCATTCCAATAATGTAGCACTTTTGTCAAAAAAGCAAGAATAGGTTGATCAACACTCTCCGCTTGAACTAAAAGAACTTAAGAATGGTTTTTATGGTTTATTTCAAATTTCCTTAATTACAATAAATGTTCAAAATGGCTACCTTCATTTTGAATGCACGCTAAAGCTCGTTTTGCCAGTGTTCTCTTTGTGTTCATACTCCTCAACTGCTGCCTTACTTCTGTTGCTGCCGCATCGATTCTGGTGTTTCGATCCTGCAACGTTACTATTTCCGTTGCGTAGACAAGGTCCTTCATCCGTCCCCATATAAAGAAATTCATAATAGTTAAATCAGGAGATCTTGCAGGCCAGTGTATCGGATTGCTATAATTGGAATTAACCAATCTGTGATTTGTCGGCCGTAATGAGCTGGAGCACCATCGTGTTGGTAAAACATGGAAGCCAATCGTTGCAGTGGTACATCATCCAATAACTCTTGTAGATCATTTGTCAAAAACTGCAAGTAATTGGAACTATTTAGGGTAGGCGGAAGCCTAATAGGACCAGTAAAATCGTTGCCAATCACACCTGCCCATAAATTGACACTCAATCTGTGCTGAAATGATGCCTCTCTTCTTGTATGTGGATTGCTCTCAGCCCATGTGTGTAAGTTGTGGAAGTTTGTGATACCGTCCCTGGTGAATTGGGACTCATCAGTCCAAAGAATGTTGTTCATAAAATTCTCGTCACTTAGTTGTCGTTCAAGGAGCCAATTGCAAAACTCCATCCTTTTGGGCAAATCAAAGGGTACCAGCTCCTGCATTGGTGTGTGGTGGTAGGGATGCAACCGCTCTGCTTTTAGGACACTCCAAACTTTCCACGTAGAGACGTTTAACTGCAATGCCAAGCGTCGGACAGCGTCGTTGTGTTGAAACTCATTTTAATTTAATTCATTTCCTCGATAATTTAAATACTACTTAAAGGACATTCATCGATAATTTAAATAGTAATTAAAGGACACAAAGAATATTTCAGTTTAACAACATTTCAGGTAGTTTGTTTAGAACGAGGGTTGGTTTATGGCACATTTTATTTTTAAGCCATATGTATTTTCGCTTATTACCTGGAAAACGGGAAAACCTAAGTCATAAGTATGTATGCATCTTTTGTAGGCAATAATATGGCACATAAAAAAACAACATTAAAATGACATTTTTATCGTGCGTTTTTTTGAGAAAAACTACATTGATCCCAGAATTTTGAGGGTCAAAGTGGCAAAAATTTGTGTTCTGAAGCAAATACCTCAGGATTGGGTACAGTTACAATGCGGATTATTACATCAAATGAAAGGTAATTTGATTCCCTAAAAAACAAGCTATAACACTTTGAATTGTGATTATTAGTTTTCAAGATATAGCGTTTTGAGTGAGTGAGGGTACAGGTCCGAAGGACTTTTCTTGATCACCCTGTATCTCCGTGGATATTGAAAATTGACCATCTCCGTAGAACAATTTTTTGCTCAAAATATATCCAGGAATAACCCCTTACAAGGTTATGCACGGAGTACCAAACACCCTGTATAAAAAATTTAAGGACAATTTTGCGCTGAACTTCAAGACCGGAAAATACATGGCGGATAATTTATCCGCCTTTGTATTACTTTCTTGTATCAGAAATTTTTTATCACACAGGATTTGGAAATCAGCATTAGATCACATTAGCTAAGACCAGAACCAAATTCAATGAAGTTATCCTGAGATTTCTCTTACATGTTGAGCTACACTGGACTAAGTTTTAGGGAGGGGGAGAACAGTCAAAGAAGAAGACTGAAATCTCAACCTTTGACTCTGACAGGCGAGCGCGATTTGCTTTTAAAATATTCTCTGGCTCGGCAGCGAACGTTTTTATTGCTCGTCATCGCTGCTCATCGGAAAAGTGCAACTGATTTTTAATTAAAAATATGGGAAAAGCACAATCATCCAGTTCGAAAGGATCGGGGCCGTCGCTAATTGCGAAGCTCTACCTGTTCGGGTATAATGCAGGTCAGGTGGCCGGGTAAGTAGAGCGCTCCAAGGTTTTGTCAATTGAAATTATGGGCAATTAATAAGCTTTCACGTTGCAGTTGGTCATTTATGCTGTACCAGCTGATTGCCTACTACACGACAAACGTGGCAGCGGGAAAAACCCTTTGGGAGTTCATCGGCTGGACGGTGATTGTTTTCCAGAATGCTGCTGTCTTCGAGGTGAGCGGTTTTTTTTATATTTCGTAGCTTAGTGGGGTCAAGTACTTTCTCTACGCTGACTGCTTCTATGCGGACCAATCTCAGTCGTCTTCGTTAGTAATTTGCTTTGAAAATCGTGCGCTTCCAAAAAGAAAGTCCAATGAACCGGCATGAATTTTAGAGATTGGTGATTTCACGGTCATGAAGAGTTTTGAGGTTTTTCATCATGTTCGATTGAAAATCGTTTTTTTTCTTTTCTTTTTTTCTTTTGTTTTAATTTTAAATTACATTTTCTTGGGTGTTGAATTCAACCGAATAAGCCATTATTAGAATGGAAGAGAACCGTGGAGTAAAGTCCTTGTGACAAGTACTCACAATATTAGGCAAACGGCGGAAACATTTCTCTACTACAAAACGTGATTCTGAGCACCGGTCTTTAGTTGTCAGCTCAATTGCTTGTTTCCATATTTTACATTGTCGGACAATCCTTAAAGGTGATAGTTTTAAGCTTGCTTGAAGATGTTTTGCACTGGTTTCCTCAATATGTGACCGGTCCAATGCCATTTACGCCCTTAAATTTCAATGCCAATCTTAGTGTGTCTAGTTAAACTCCAAAGTTTGTCGTTAGAAATGTTGATTTTATAAATAACATAAAAAGGCAATACAAGTAAGGAAAATTATACTAATAAAATATTGGGTCTGGAAAAAAAGTTTGTAGTGTATTTTTTTAGTAAAATTCAACTAATTTTCTTATAGTGTAAAAATGAATTTATTCAAACCAAATATGCTCATGATTATCGATAATGCTTTGCAAATTTCCGGGTGGATTGCTTCTGTACTTTCTGGTTGAAAAACTGAATAAGTGGTTTTTACAGGCTTCTTTTGAAACCAGCTTAATGCCATTTAGAGAGTTCCCATCCGTTTCAATCTAGGATTACATTTTAGATTTCTTGTACCTTAAAAACCGGATATAGAAATTTTTCGCAATCACAATAGCTCTCCTTTATTTCATAATACGAGGAACGAAAAAAGGCAAGAACCCTAAAAATGTCCATGTCCTACAACCCATTTTCAAAAGAAAGAAAAAAATAAAGGATCCGCGTATCAAAAAAGAACATCAAGAAATTGCTCCACCACGATCGACTGCGCAAACTCCCGAGACCACATAAATGTACAAATATGACGGTAATTGAGTTTCAAAGCCGCTATATATTGTTGCATGTCACTCCGAGTCGTTCATCGAATCTTTGCAACCTTCAGCTGTCTATTCTGCACACACGCACACATCATTGACAATCCGCGGTCATCAATTGCTTGTCATATGTAGAGTCACTGTATAACTGAGCTACTCGGTCCAGGAGTCTGGCAGATGCGTATCAGAGTTGAAACCGTTAAGTTTGAATTTTTTGGTGTATATACTGTTGCGAGCTAGGGGTTCGCCAGATTCCAAAGAAAACTCAATTCGTTTTTAAAATATAACGATAATTTATTTATTGCACTTTATACACAATTTCCCGATCACTTCACTAAATTCGCTCTAAAAACTTAATTCGCACAATCCAGGAACACCGGCAATCTATCACTTTCGCTTATTTACACCGATAGGTGTTTTCCATGAAACTTCCACTCAGTAACTGGATAACTTGTCGTGAGCTCTGGCTATTTATAATGGATTTATCCGAGTCTCGAACCTTCTCTGGTGTATGTTTTTCTGTTGCGTCTGGACTATTCTGGAAGTTACTAGATGGCGTCGGGTGTCATTGTCTGTGTCTTTGAGAAATTACTAGAAGCCCTCTACATGTTGGAAGAATATTCTAAATAGTTCTGGCAGATTTGAGAGAGATCATTGCCAGATCTATAACATTACCCTCTCCTTAGTCCCTGTTCGTCCCGAACAGAGTCGTTCACTTCCGCAATGGCACCGTGGTACTTTGTTAGTCGGTCGAGATGTACCACTTTCATTTTTGTACGGGGTTTTTGATGTAATTGAATCCGATAGACGACATCGTTTAACCGGTTGATGATCTGGTAAGGGCCTTCCCAGTTGCGCTGTAGTTTCGGCGATCTGCCCTTCTGTCGTCTGGGATTGTATAGCCAAACTAAATCACCCTCTTGGAATCCTGATGAATTCGCCCGTTGATCATACCTCGTCTTCATGCGGTCGGTCGCCAAATCAATTTTATCTCTGACCAGGTTATAAATTGTGTTTAGTCGACATCGAAGATCCGAGACGTAATCTTTGGCATTCGTTGGTTGGTCTGGTGGCACTCCAAACATTAATTCCGCAGGGACTCGAATATTCCTTCCGAAAATGACTCGGGACGGGGTTTCTCCTGTTGTTGAATGCACCGATGTTCTGTAGGCCATTAAAAATAGAGGGATGTGCTGATCCCAGTCCTGTTGCCTCTCGCTGACGAGTTTGGATAGGTTTGAGTTCAATGTCCTATTGAAGCGTTCCACCATTCCATCGGACTGTGGATGTAATGGAGTTGTCCTGGTTTTGTTTATTCCCAGCATTTGGCACACGTGTTTGAATATTTGAGATTCAAAATTGCGCCCTTGATCGGAGTGTAGTTCACGTGGAGCTCCAAATCTGCTCACCCAGTTGGTAACAATTTGTTCGGCGACGGTTACTGCTTCTTGGTTTGGAATTGCGTAGGCTTCAGGCCACTTGCTGAAATAATCAATGACCACTAGAATGTAGCGATTACCATTTTCTGATTCCGGAAATGGTCCAGCAATATCCACAGCAATTCTCTCAAATGGGACTCCCACGTTGTATTGTTGCATTTCTCCCCTGGATCTGCGGTGTGGGCCCTGACTTGATGCACACGTAGTACATTTACGGCACCAATTCTCGACATCATCTCGGAGATGGATCCAATAGAACCTTTCTCGTATCTTTGCCAAGGTTCTATTTACACCCAAATGCCCACCGGAGGTACCTCCATGATATTCCTTCAAAACCTCCTCGACTTTACAATGCGGGACGATGGTTTGCATGTGATACGACTTTCCATCAGCGTTTTCCCATTTCCGTTTTAATAATCCGCCGTCTAGGTGAAGGGAGTTCCATTGTGCCCAATAACACTTCAGGGTTTCGCTGAATTGTGAGATGTCTTTCCACTCAGGCCGTTTCATTTCGTCCTTCCATGCCATGATCGGTGAAATATCTGGATCTTTACGTTGGGCATCTTCCAGTTCTTGCTGATTCCATCCAGTCTCTGGTTCGGTCGTTATCCTCTGAATGGTTTCTCCGGCTTCTTTTCCTTCTACACGGTGACAATGCTTGCAGTTCGGTGGACAAGGACGACGTGAAAGCGCGTCGGCATTACCGTGGATTCTTCCTCTTCGATGAACAATCTCGAAATCGTAGGATTCGAGCCTTTCGATCCATCTGGCTACTTGGCCTTCGGGGTTCTTAAACTGAAGTAGCCATTTAAGCGATGCGTGATCCGTTCGAAGAAGGAACTTTTGACCATAGAGGTATTTGTGAAAATGTTTTGTTGCTTCTACTATGGCTAGTAGCTCTCGGCGAGTTACGCAATAGTTCCTTTCTGATTTTGAGAGTACTCGGCTGTAGTAAGATAGCACTCTCTCCTGCCCATCGATCTCTTGTGATAGTACTGCTCCGATACCGACATTGCTGGCGTCAGTGTCTATGATGAAACCATGACCTGGTTTTGGATACGCCAGAACTGGGGAGTCGCAGAGTTGGTCTTTTATCCTCTCGAATGCTTCCTGGCACTGTTGACTCCATGTAAATGGCTTCCCTTTTTCTGTTAACTGATGCAGATATTTCGCCGTGTTAGCAAAGTCTTTTACAAATCGTCGGTAATATGTCGCTAAGCCTAGGAAGCTGCGCAACTGGTGTTTATCACTCGGAGTAGGCCAATTTTTCACCGCCAGTATCTTCTCCGGATCTGTCTTTACGCCATCAGCTGAAACGATGTGACCCAAGTACTTGACTTCTGCACTAAACAAAGTGCACTTTTTCGGACTCAGCTTTAATTTTGCCGCTCGCAGTCGCTGGAAGACTTCCTGCAGATTTTTTAGGTGTTCATTGAATGTTTTTCCGATAACGATCACATCATCTAGGTAAACGAGACAAGTTTTCCAACTCAGACCACGCAAAACGAATTCCATCAGTCTTTCGAACGTAGCTGGAGCATTGCACAGGCCAAATGGCATTACGATGAACTGCCACAGTCCACTGCCGACAGAGAATGCTGTCTTCTCTCTATCTTTTTCATCTATCTCCACTTGCCAGTAACCACTCTTCAGGTCCAACGTTGAGAACCATTTAGCATCGGTCAGGGTGTCCATGATGTCGTCGATTCTAGGTAGTGGATAGCTATCCTTTTTCGTAACATCATTTAGTCGCCTGTAGTCCACACAAAAACGGGTACTGCCGTCCTTCTTCTTTACCAGCACTACTGGCGATATCCACGGGCTCTTTGATTCTTCGATGATTCCCTGATGCTCCATAGTTTTGACCATTGAATTGACTTCTCCTTGTTTCGCTAATGGTACTCTTCTTGGAGGTTGACGTATCGGTGTAGCACTTCCGGTATCTATACGATGTTTCACTAAGTTTGTTCTGCCATAGTCGTCATCACCGGTGGAAAAGACGTCGCTAAATCCTTCGATTAGATCTACTGCTTGCTTGTGTTGTTCTCCTCTAAGGTTGCTTGACTGAAGAAGTGTTGATGTTACATTGTCCTTCCTTCTTGGCTTATTTTTAGAGGGTACGTTATGTGGTTCTGCCTTGTCGATACTCGTCACCGCCGATATTGGTTCACAGCTGCCAATTACATCTCCTTTCTTTACGCTGGTAGTGCTGTCCGCAACGTTCAGGACTCTTATTGGTACCATCATTCTCTCATTCCTTTTTACGAGCGTTTTTCCTAGTATCAGACTTCGTAATGCAGGTGTCGTTTCCGGTTCTATGAGGTAGAATCGGTGGTTCCCGGGATCACCATCGAGCTCTGCCCAAATAACATTCTCAGATGACTTTGGTATGTCCGCATCTTCGCATAATACAACTCGCAGCTTTGTTGATTTGGAGGATGTTATTTCCATCGGGATTTCAATATTCCGCCACTTCATTATTCGTTGTCCTAAGTCCAGCTGGATACCGTGTGGTTTCAGAAAATCCATTCCAAGGATACACTCATCGGTAATGTCAGCTACCACGAATACATGCGAGAAGGTCAAATCCCCAAGTTGTATGTCACGGGCTATTTCTCCATGGACCGTTGTAGTTTCTCCTGTAGCAGTGCGAAGTGCGTACTTCTTGGTGTTGTGAAGCCAAGTACGATCTACGAGGTCAGATCTTAGCACTGACCGTGTTGCGCCTGTGTCGACTGTTATGATGCAGTTTAATTTGCCGACTCGACCACTCATACATAAGTCGTTTTCACAACGATGTAGTCGAGAAACTGTGATGATGGTTCCGGGGGCGTCGATTCTGCCAGCCAACTTCTGCCCCATGAAGTTGGCCTTTACTCGTTTCCCGGACTGTCACTAGGCGAAGCGTGCTCTCGTGACGGTTCGCCCCTCCCTCCTCTTTGTTTAGCAGCGCAGCCGGAACAATAGGTGATCGCTTTTCTGGGTTTGCGGCAGTCGCGTCTTAAGTGTCCTGCCTGTCCACAATTCCAGCATCGGGGAGCACCAGATCCTTCGCTCCGCTTGGTGTACTCGGCTTTCTGGCACACACATTCTTCTACTATTTCTCGAACTCGATAGTTACTCCGCGAGCTTTGCTTGGCAGCTTCGAACGTCAGCCCATATACTAAGGCTTCGCCAATCGTTTTCTTACCTGCCAGTTTTAACGCCTGTTGCAGCTCTCTGTCCTGTACAGCATTGTTAAATGCGAAAACAGCTGTATCGTTGCGTTGCTCTGTTTGCGCATTGGGCAGCGATAATAGTGTGAGTCGTTCAATATCGCGTGCCAGCTCTTGAAGTGTTTCACCGTTCTTTTGAGTTCGGTTGTAAAGTTGCGTTTTGTAGATCTCTCGCATGTGGTCACTGCCATAATGAAGATCCAATGTCTGGACTAAGGTTGAAAAGTCTTGTTGTTGCTCCTGCGGAATCGTTTGAAGAACCTCTGCTGGTGGACCTCTTAGCGCCAATATAAGAGCTGTTCCCCGTTCTAGATCATTCCAATGGTTGTTTCTTGCGGCGGCTTCAAATTGGGTCTTATAAATAGCCCACGGTGTTTGTCCATCGAAGATTGGAGCCTTGAGACCCTTGTGCGCAACATGTTCTGTCTTGATGACGCCAGTCGCCTTCACATTATCGAAGTCTCTTTTTAGGCGTTCGACTTCTTCTGCAATTCCGGATGTCTTTTCCGTAATTTGTTCTTCGAAGATTCGAAGTTTCTTTTCAACGTTTTCTTCTATGGCCTTACCCATGGTGTCTATTTTATCATTTTGCAGCTCCAATTTTTGGTTAAGGTCCTTTGAAGTCTGGTCTAATTTCTCTAGTTTCTGATTAATGTCCGCTGATTGTTGTTTAATGTCCGCAGATTGTTGTTTAATGTCCGCAGATTGTTGTTTAATGTCCACCGATTGTTGTTCAAATTTCTGATGCATGTCCGCTGATTGTTGTTCTAATTTGTGCATCATTTGTTGCATTAACTGTGTCAGAGCATCCGTTGCACCAGAACACTCCTCTCCACGAGCTTCTTTGATTTGGAATTCGAAACTATCTGCATCTTCACCCTCAGCCTGCAGTGTCTCGATCATACGGCTGACAAGTTCAGACTTGCTCCCTGTCGTAGATAACCCGCGTCTACCGAGCTCTTCTTTCAGCTCTGCTAATTTTAAGTCTTTTAAATAACGCGGCATTCTCACTACCGATTATTTTCCGCGATCGAATTCACTTAAATTTACGTCACTAATTAAAGTCACTGCTCACTCGAGAATATTCGTTTTCACAAAATTCTCACTGTCCGTTCGAGAATTTTAGTTCCGCGATTTTACTTCGCTAATTTACGTCACTGCTCACTAAATTACCCGAGAATATTCGATTTCACAAAATTCTCACTGTCCGTTCGAGAATTTTAGTTCCGCGATTTTACTTCGCTAATTTACGTCACTGCTCACTAAATTACCCGAGAATATTCGATTTCACAAAATTCTCACTGTCCGTTCGAGAATTTTAGTTTCACTTTTTCGCTCTCACAAAATTATCCGTTCGAGAATTTTAATTTCACTCGCGATTTTTAACCCGAATTTATCCTTGGAATCCCACTCTTCTGACACCAATTGTTGCGAGCTAGGGGTTCGCCAGATTCCAAAGAAAACTCAATTCGTTTTTAAAATATAACGATAATTTATTTATTGCACTTTATACACAATTTCCCGATCACTTCACTAAATTCGCTCTAAAAACTTAATTCGCACAATCCAGGAACACCGGCAATCTATCACTTTCGCTTATTTACACCGATAGGTGTTTTTCATGAAACTTCCACTCAGTAACTGGATAACTTGTCGTGAGCTCTGGCTATTTATAATGGATTTATCCGAGTCTCGAACCTTCTCTGGTGTATGTTTTTCTGTTGCGTCTGGACTATTCTGGAAGTTACTAGATGGCGTCGGGTGTCATTGTCTGTGTCTTTGAGAAATTACTAGAAGCCCTCTACATGTTGGAAGAATATTCTAAATAGTTCTGGCAGATTTGAGAGAGAGCATTGCCAGATCTATAACAATACATATTCGGTTAGATATTTATCAAAATGCAATTGGAATTCGATTATGTGCCCTGAAAAATTAATACCATTGTGCCATTCCATTAGAAACAGCCAAAAATTCAATTTTATTTTGCAATTTTCTGCACCCACACATCTTTACCAAACAGGTTTTTAGTCTAGTTTATGATTCTGTTTGTTGACACATGGCGGAAAAACATCCCAACAGGGATTTTTGCAATCCATTCCCTTTTATTGAAAATCATTCAAATCGAGAAATCATTCAAATCGACCTAAGGAATTTGCAATGCATTCTAAAGTAATGTGAAGGCATTGCATAAAGTAGCAGTTTATTTAGGGAATTTGATATGCATTGCAAGGTAATGTGTGGAGATTGCATAAAATAAATGATCATCGTCAAAACGTGCCGCGCACAAAACGAAAGATTATTAATAGAAAACATTAATGTCATATTCCGTTTGCTTTCTAATATTCCCGTAAAATTTTACAAGTTGTTCGTTGCAAGAAAAAAATCTTAAGTTACACCGTATTTTTCCAGCAACAAATTTAGTTAAATTATTGCAACAGAATTTAAAATACTGAATTCATATCAAAAGCAGGATCCAATTTCATCACATTTTTCAATATTAATTCAAAATGAATCGCTCTCTCAACGTTAGAATACCTTCTCAAAGATTAATTTGCTTTCTATTCTTTTGCAACCATTCCATCGTAGATTCTATTGCGACCATTATATTGTCGATTTTTTTTCCAATCATTACATTATTCATTCGTTTCCCTAGATTCCAATGTCGATTCTTTGTAATGCAGAAAGTAGAAAAAAACAAATGCTTGCCTATGACATTGCAATGTTAAAATAATCTATGCTTTACGACAGGAAGTAGCTGTAATAGATTCATGGTAAGAATCATCGGCGCGGTAATGATTCCACTCCCTACTGGGATATGTCAGAATGACTACACAGTCTACACCCATTTTCACCAACACTTTGATCTTTCGAACGTTCGATTTTTAGTACCAAATTTTTTAGCACGTTCGATTTTTGTACTAAAATAGCTATCTGCCAGACTCCTGGACCGAGTAGGTCAGTTATACAGTGACTCTAGTCATATGGAACTGCTCGTATGTACGCAGAAACAGGTGAAAATGCCGATGAAAAACAGGCGACTAGCAGGCGAAAAGCAGATGAAAAACGAACGAAAAACTGACAAGCGAAAAGCAAATGAAAAGCAGACGAGAAGCAGATAGGTGAAAAGCGGCCGACAAGAACCATGTCAAAAAGCGACCATTTGCGATACAGCCAGTCTAAATTGGAAAGCGAAAGAGTAAAGATTGGGTGATCGGGTGATCGCGTGAAAAGTTGCGATAGTCAATCGGAGATAGGAAAGCAACAATTGGTGATCGAAAAAAATGTTTGTTAGAGTTGATGAGAAGCGAAAAATAAAGTAGGGGTTATTTTCATTTAAAGTGAACTTGTTTAATTTTACTTGAAATCCAGCGACCCTTAGCGCACTTTAATATAGGGTGTTTGCGCAAGAGATGTAAGGTTACGAAGGCCTATTATTTGACAGCTGGTCACTAGATACTTGTCAAATATTAACATTTGTCATCTACATTGTGACCATGAAGTACCGATAATTTGTAAATAAAATTACTCTGGGGAATGATACATATTTCAATTTTTTTTTTTATTTTTGGTAAGCAGGTAGGACTCCTTAATTATTATCCCAAAAATTAGCGCGGTCTGTTAATCAGTTTGCCTACAGCAGCTGGTTCAATCGGTGCACCTCAGTAGTCCACGTTGATTTTTAGAATGGATAAAAATATGGAACGAAGAATTTGTTTCAAATTTTGTGTTTCCAACCAAATTTCGTGTGCGGTATCGTAGCGAATGTTAAAAAAGTCTTGTGATGATTCAGTAATATGAAAAAAACGAGCCTACGAGTGGTACAATGCCTTTAAGGACGGTCGAGAAATCCTTGAAGATATGCCTCGTTCTGGACGACGTTCGACCTCTTCAACTGGTGAAAACATTCAAAAAGTGAAAGAAATAGTGCTCGAAAATCGTCATACCAGTGTCAGGGAGATTGCAGGAGAGCTCGACATCTCTTGCGAGTCCGTTTGTTCGATTTCAGTGGATATTTTGACCATGAAACGCGTCCTTTCTCGACTCTTTCCAATAAAGCTGAATTTTCTTAAAAAAAGTACCATGAACAGGTCACGAATTCTGATCCCACTTTCATGGAGCGCATCATAACTTGTGAGGAGACATGAGTCTATGAGTTCCAGTCAACAGTCATCGGAATGGAGAAAAAATTAGCCAAAACCGAAAAAACCACGCCAAAGCCGCTCAAAAATCAAGACGATGCTCATTGTTTTTTTTTCGATATTCGAGGTTTGATCCATCATGAATTCGTTCCGGAGGGGCAGACGGTCAATAAGGAGTACTATTTTACGTTTGCTTGAGCAAATCCGTAAAAAACGGCCGGAATTATGGAAGGAGAATTGATGGATTTTCCACGATGAAAATGTGCCATCGCATTGAGCCTCAATTGTGAACGAATCAGAAGCCAAAAAAGCAACAAATTACTTCAATCACCCACCGTATTCACCAGATTTGACCCCGTGTGTCCTTTCCTCGAAGCTTAAATTACCGCTCCGTGGAACTCGTTTTCAGTCGATCGAGGACATAAAACAAAAATCTCCTTGGACTACTGAGGTGAACCGATTCAACCAGTTACTGGAAACAAACTAATTAACAGACCGCGCTAATTCTTGGGATAATATATAAGGACAGTTCTACCTGCTTACCAAAAAAAACTTTTTGAAATATCATTCCCTAGATTAATTTTATTTACAAATTATCGGTACTTTATGGTCACAATGTATAAGTTTACCATGAAACGTTACACAGTGGTTGAATTTTATTACGAAAATTCGCGTTCAATCGCAGTTACGATGCGCAAAGTTCGAGATACTCAAAACATTCCAAGAGACTGGCTCAGTACAAATGTGAGGACATCAAAACGACTTCGCCGCAGTGAAGGACAGTGATGCAAACGACCCAAACACCTCCATTCGTTACCGTGTTCAAGAACCCAACCTCTCCACGTTCACACTGCAACGAATATTGACGAAAGATGTGGCCCTGCATGCGTACAAGTTCCAATTGCCTCAAGAACTGCAGCCGGCAGACCAGCAGTGCCATAAGTTCTCTGATTGAGTCTTGGAAATAAATCCTACACTTCTTGTTGATACACCCTATGCAATAAGGCCTTTTTCTATCACCATTCTACACCAAGAAAGAGCTGACGCAGAAAATCACCGAATTGAAGTTAAACTGTATGTCAAAAATTGCTTCGTTTAAATAATAAGAAATAAAAAAGGAATTAAAAAACGAAAATTTCTTTATTTTCGAATTTTCTCAGGGTTTGTTAGTGAGCAAAAATGCTCTCGAGTTGCTCCCAATTATTCCTCTCTTAGAATTCCGTGCTATTAAGTTTTTAGTTCATAAAACTTATGAATGTTGTTTTTAATTGATAGCGCAGGACAACGGTTTATCGTTCCACATGCTTCTTTAATGTGAGCACGAAAAGCCGAAAAAATTGCCAACACTATCGACAACCATCACACACTATCCTAGGTCACTTGGCTCTCTACATACATGGTATGAGCGCACTACATTTTTTTGAGATATTTCTTGAAAAAAAAATTGAATACTTTTAAAAGAGATATATTAAGTTTTCTTTGGTAAGAAATAATTTGAATTCATTTTTGGCAAAAATTATTTCTTTTTGTGGATTAAAAAAAAACAATAAAATTCTAATTAATGGTTAGACATTCGTATGAAAGCACTTGTCACTTGAAGTAAAAAAAAAAGTTCATATTTTTGGTACTTTTTTTATTTAATACTTTGTATGTCCTCCTTTATTGTGAATGACACTAAAAATTCGGCTGGGCATTGAATTTATTAGATTATTTAGACAACCCAGGCCAATTTCGGACCAGCACGTGCGAATGGCTGCTTTGAAGGCATTTACGCTATCAAACTGACGTCCACTTGCATACACTTGCTAGCGAGAATCCCCAAAGGTTCTCAATTAGATTACAGTCAGGACTACAAGCGGGCCAGTCAAGTGTGCGAATATTTTTATCCGAAAGCCAATCCTTGGTTTGCTTCGAAGCATGAATGAATGCATTATTCCTGCTGGAAAACTACATCTTCCTCGTCGCAACTATCCAGATGACTGATTAAAAAGTCTTCCAAGAGATCTATGTACATCTGTGAGTTCATTCTAGTAGTTATGAAACAGATTGAACGCTTTTCTTTGCAGGAGAATGCACCCCAAACCATAACGCTTCCACCGCCGAAATTACGCTTCGATCTGACCACGTGTTTTTACCAATTATGCCAGTAGCAGCTGTAGCAGTCTGGGCCATCCAAATTGAATTTTTTTTTTATCAGAAAAAATTACTTTTTGGGATGTCCAAGACATGTAATTTTTGGCGAATTGTAGTCTCTTCTCTCGATGAACGGCAATTAATTGCGGTTTTCCTTTAAGTTTCGTCCATGCTGTATTTGACGAAGTCCTTAAAACACGCGCAATGTGACGAGGTGTTACATTAAGCTCTAATTTGTCCTTAATTTGTTTTGCAGATAGCCGATTTGTTGTTCCCTCGTGTCGAATTTTGCCTTTGTCACACAAGGATAATCTTGTATTGCCCTTTGTTGGAACCTTAACGCCATAGCCATTGTCTTTTTTTAACAAATTCCTGATTGCACATTCAGATCGACCAAGTTTAGTAGCAATTTGCTTATTAGAGAAGTCTTTTTCTTTCAATAAATTGATGCTACGCCTCATTTAAGCGCTTCCCAGAAGGCATTGCTGCAAAAACAACACTTATACTAAATAATATTGCAAAATATATTGTGCACAAACCTTCAATGAAAATTCTTTAATGCTATTTAAAACAAAATTTGCAAAAAAAACTTTAAATTTCGCGTTCAAAAGTCAATAATTCCTCGACGCGCTCATACGAATGTCGCAGCTCAAACTGAGCTCCATTCACATTTTTCGCTTTTTTTTCAAAGTAGTATCGTTAGTTTCATCAGTTTTACTGTCGATGAAAAAGTTTTTCTTACAAATATTTTACAGTGGGGACCAGAATATATACGAACCGTCTCTGCCAAATTTTCACCATTTTTATAGTGAATTTTAATAATTTCAATGCGTTGTTGAAGCGTGTATCGTTCCATTTTTATTAATGGCGTAGTTTCTACTTGTCAAATGTCAAAAAATGACAGCTTCAAAAGTGACATCTACCGAAATAGCGGGCTATTCAAAATAACACCTCTTATAGAATAACCCTATATGATACATTTTCAGATGCTCGCATACGAATGTCTACCAACTGTAGGAGATAGAGTGATCGACAATTCTTTTTTTCACATCAGACCGGAGCATTTTAATGTCAAAATTTCGGATTCAATCCCTAATCTTCAAATTAAAACATGGAAACTTCTGTTTTCTTGATTATTCAAGCTGCAAAAACTCGGTATCTAATGGAAGAACGCATAAGACTCACCGAGAGTACAAATTTAAATATTAGAAGTGTAATATTTAGCAAAAACACGAAAGAAGAAGACAGGTAAAGAAGAGCCTTAAATCCAAAATGCGTCTTTCGTGCTTACATTTTCAATTTTGCGTAATTGTCTAACATTGTGTACATTAGTTTGAAATATCACGGAAAACTCTACTGAATAATTGCAATGTTTATTTTTATTTTAAACTCTGTGGCCGTACAATCATTCATCAGTCTCGATAAAATATAAATAACTTTTATGTTCATACTTAATGAATTTTTATTGACTTTTTAGATTTTCAACGCAGCCGTCGGCCTCGTAAAAAGCAACGTAATCCTAACAACATTCCAAGTGCTCAGTCGTGTAATGGTCGTATGCGGCGTTGTATTGGCCACCCCGGACGCCAAAGTATCACCCGGTCTTCCGCTGGCACTGTTGGCATGGTCAATTACAGAAATTATCCGATACGGCTACTATGCCTTGAATATCGTGAACGCTGTCCCCTATGCATTAATCTGGCTTCGCTACACCACATTCATAGCTCTCTATCCGATCGGCGTAACCGGCGAGCTATTGTGCTTCTTTTGGGCTCAACGTTATGCACGCATTCATAGTGTCTGGTCGATGGAAATGCCGAACAAATATAACGTTACGTTTTCGTATTTCTATGCGTTATGGGCTGTAATGCTGCTGTACATTCCGCTCTTTCCACAATTATACATGCATATGTTTGCACAACGTAAGAAATTTATCGGCGGCGGCGAGGCAGCAGCAAAGTCAAAACAAAAGACTAAATAGATTTTAAGTGCAAAAATGTTAGTAAAGGTTATTTTTATTATATGTATACGGGTAAATACTTATATTTGATTTTGTTTGTTTATTTTTTATAATAAAATGGGGTTTTTATAAAGAAAAAAAATATTCTTTTATTATATTTCTAATTTTACAGAAAATACATTTTCCAGAGCTAAAACTGATCTTGAAAATTAGTACAAACTATTTATTTTTATGTAAATCAAATACCTTTTTAATATCTTCGCAAAAAGAGATCGTCGTTTATTCCGATTGGTCATGAGCCGGTGAATAAATGATAAGAGACTTATCATCAATTATTTCAAACTCATCTCCTTCGTACTGTTCGATATTTGGACGTGATAATAGAACTGCCGCGCGTGCCCTATCCGAAATCTTTTTTAAATTGTCCGCTTCTATTAAAGCTTTTTGTGCCATCATTTTAATTTCATGTTTCTCATGAGTTTTTAGATGATTCGTTAGATGATGTTTTTTCGTGAAACGTTTTCCGCATTTTTCACATCTGAAGAGATTTAAACGTGTTAATAAAAACATAAGAGGAGTATGATTGCGCGTAAAGCCCAATCATGCTATACTCTAGGTGATTTTAAGAAATTTTGTATGGGGGTGACACCACTTAGAACTAATTTTTCACATTGTGCTTAGAGTAGCTAGAAAAATTAATTATAAAAAATTTAAGCTTCAAAACTAAAAATTTTTTTTCAAAGCTGTGGAGTTGTGTGACATTGTACGGGAGGGGCAGAAGGAGTGAAGGTAATCGTTCAATTTTTTTCCCGATCTTATAATGCTAATTAAGTATTTAGTACAAAATTTGATCACGATAAATGTTCTACGTACGTGAGAAAATTAGTTTACAGTACAGGGTGGGCCAAATACAAGTTTCTTTTTAAAAATGCAATAAAATGAACAAAATTAATTTTTTTTCCATGTATTATGACTTCATTAGTATGAGTTTGCTCATTCCCATTAATGATGAAATGCAACTTCGTTCAAGTGGCTGCCTCGGCTGGCTTCGCAGTAGCGCATTGTGTCACTCCAATTTTCCAAGACCATGTCGATGATTTCGGGCTGTAGCTCATGGATTGCTTGGATGATATTGGACTTAAGTGCTTTAATCGTTTCTGGATTGTTTGCATAACATCGGTCCTTCACGGTTCCCCAGAAAAAAAAGTCCAAAAGGGTCAAATCGCAGCTCCGAGGCGGCCAATTGAAATCGCCAAGACGGCTGAAAACACAATTTGGAAATTTGGTGCGTAAAAGATCGATTGTGGCATGGGCTGTGTGGCATGGCGCGTAATCCTGCATGAACCAGAGGTCGTCCAAATCCATGTCTTCAATTTCAGTAAAAAAAAAAGTCGGATAGCATGGCTCTGTAACGTTCACCGTTGACCGAACCGTTGTTCCCAGCCTCATTTTCGAAGAAAAATGGTCCAATGATGCCATCACTCCACAATCCGCACCAAACTTTCACTCTCTGTGGATGCATTGGCTTCTCGACAATAGCGTGCGGGTTTTGTGAGCACCAGATGAATTTTGAATTTTGTTTGTTAACGTAGCCTCCGAGATGAAAATGCGCCTCGTCAGAAAAGATGATTTTTCGCCCAAAATAAAAAAAAAATGAGTTTTCAATATTTCCCAACGTTGTTCAAGTGTAAAGCGACTCATTTCGTTCCGCGGAGGTATGAATACTGACTTTCTGTCAAAATTTCGAGCGGGAAACAGCTTTCAGTGTCAAAATAACCTATGATTTAAAAAGAAACCACTGGATGGCCCACCCTGTATTTCATGAAAAAGTGCAGTTTGTATGGGAGGTGGTGGAAGGAGTGGGGGATTCGAATAATGTGTATACCGTAGATTCCATTCAGGATACAAAATAATATACTCTTAATTTGAAATTATTAGCTCTTATGTTTTCCAAGAAAATTTGATTACTGTAACTTTTTGAAAATGAGTTATTTTGTATGCGCGGGGGTAGAAAAGGTTGAGCGGGCCTACCGTTCACTAACTTGACCTTACTTTAAATTTGAACTTTCTAGCTCAACACGTTTTCAAGCTGGAGAGCGCACAGACCAACGAACGAACATCCGGTTTTGAGATTTTTGAGTGATAATATTAATTTCTGTGTCATTCATTTTTTCTCCTTGATGCCTTGCGCAGCCATAGTATTGAACCTCCCCTGACTGCATGGATAGCTAAGCTTCTTAGCTCACGAAAATTCGTAATACGGATTAATGAAAAGGAAAGAAAAGGCTGTCATGGGGCGGCATAATATCGCCTCTCCTGTGGGTCCTAAACGTGAATGAGCGCCACAATAGCATATGCTGACGACATCATGCTCTTACTGGTAAGTTTGAACCAGTTCTAGGTGACCTTATGCAGTCTACTCTACCACTGTAAGACAGCTGGGCACTAGATAAAGGACTTACCATCGTACCTCAAAAAACAGATTTGGCCCTCTTCTCCAGAAGAAGGCCATACGTTTTCAATGCACCAACCATTCGGGATATCAATATGGTTCTCTCGAACCAGGTTAAATATTTAGGTCTTATTCTTGATAGTAAGCTATAGCTGAAGTATTTCGTATAAACGTGCCGAACTATTGGATCATTGAACTCTGACCTGAATCTAATCTGGAATGGGGCAGGATAAATAGAGTAGAGTTCAACAATTCAAAAACACAGGCCTGTCATCTTTCCCTTAAACGTGATGTCCCGGCGTCGGTTTCTAATGTAAGCTTCGGTGGTGTCCCACTAAACTCCTCCGAATGCTTCTCACTCCTTGGCATCAAAATAAATAACCACCTTTGGAACCAGCACATACTTGACGTAGCACTTGACGCTTTCAAACGCCTAGGAGTTCTCCGAAGATGTAAAAAATATTTTACTCCCAGTGACCTAGCAATATCTATAAAGCCTACATTAGACCACGCCTCGAGTACAATTCTCATTTCTGAGCTGGGGCACCCAAAACGCAACTTGCGATGCTCGACCGTGTCCAGAGACAGGCGTTCCGACTTATTGGAGATGAAGCCAACACGGTTTCTATAGACTCCCTTGAGCATCGCAGAAATGTTGGTGTACTAAGCATTTACTACCGCTACTTTCATGGTAAATGCCGTGGGGAACTTGCTAAACTTATTCCTCCTCTGTACTCATTTCCTAGAAACACACGCCTATCGTCAAGCGCACACGAGTTAACTGTTAAGCTTCCAGCTTCCCGCACAGTGAAATATAGGCATACCATTCATACCCCGAACTTCTAAGCTCTGGAATGCATTGCCTAAAGATGTATTCCCATTGTCATACGACCTTCGACGTTTCAAACTCAACGTCCACCGACATTTTAGGCTTTCCCCCCCCCCCTTTTAATCCCGACTAACCTTAACTCCTTAACTTCTTTTTTCCCTTACCGACATGACTGTGTAATTTACATTAAAGGGTGACCCCCTAAGTTATGTTCTGCTAAAAAAAAAAAAAATATTTTAATTTGGATACCGTGTCATACGACCTGTTAGAAAACAACGCAGTAGATACGTTTGCTCGACAAGTATCTGCAAACATTAACTCCATTAGGAAGTAAGTCAATCTAGCACCAATAGTGCCTGAAGACTAGCTACCAACAAATTATTTTAGATTCTTTCTTGACGAGATGGCAGCAGCTGGATAGCTGCAGAACGACCAAATTCTTTTGAGAAGAACCGAATAAAAGTATCACAGCTGAGCTGTTACAACGCAGTCGCTATAGGATCCGAACTATTGTCGCCCTGACCACAGGTCATTGCTTGTTAAAGCTGCACTCATTCAGGCTGCGGATCGCGAGCGACAGCCTTTGCAAAGGTTGCGAAGTAGACGAAGAATCTATCGAACATTATCTTTGTCACTGCCCGCAAATCTTCAACAGTCGTCTCCTTTGTTTAGGCTCTAGATTTTTCTCAGAACTAGACGACCTCAGAGGCGTCCAATATTCGAGCCTGCTACGGTTCGCAAACCGCTGGTACGAGAGGAGTAACATCCATCTCATAATTAATAGGAGAGTACAATGAGCGCAAGAAGATGGCCCCAGTGCAATATCTTCTTCGAAACCACCGTTGTACTACCTAAACCTAAAGCTAGAGTTTTACATTCTTTAGAGAAAAGTTATAATACTCTCAGATTTCATCTAGAGTATATGTAAAAAATATAGGGAAATAATTTTGAGGCGTCAAATTTTCAGGATTTTTTTATTCTTTTTGATTATTCAAGTTTAAGGTTGTATAAGAGACTATGTCGGATATTTTTCCCTCGCGAGTTAGGTAATTTTCTTCTATTCAACAATGTGATGGCTTGTACAGTGAAATAATGAGTTCAATAGAGGCGCTCGATCTTTAACAGCTAATAAAGATCAGGTTTGAAAAGATACAGCTGTCACATTTGTCACTTTACCTGACCCTGATTTGGGGCGAAAAATCATCTTCATTCCATTTCTGGAGGAGCAGTCTTGTTAACAAGTTGCCAATTATGAGGCGACCACAATCCACACATCATTCAAGATTGCGCAAAATGTGTTTTTACAGCGCACGCAACCATCAATATTCTTTACGAAAAGATTGAGGGGTCGGTTATCTCGCGGGCAGCGATACATAGGTTAACATTACCGATGACATCAATTAAATCAGTTCCGATTGGACTCTCCAAATCATGTAAAAAGCAACACCATGTTTCTAGATAAATGTGGTCTATGACGTTTTCGAGTTTGACCTGCTGTCAGGCCAGTTATGCTACTTTTAACAACTGTGTTCTCCGCTAAAGATGTTATCAAGGAGAGACTGGAGGCATAGATGTACGGAAGGCAGACCTGATATGACCTAAAAGAATAATAATCAGTCTATACTTACTCGAAACGCTTTTCACCAGTATGCGTAAGCATATGACTTGAAAGGCCGTACGAATAAGCAAATGCCTTTCCACAAGTCTCACATTTGTACGGACGTTCTCCGGTGTGGCTTCTAACAAAAAAAAAACGTAATATTTTTTATAAAATAAACCGTCAACCAAAAAATTATACCTCTCATGTTTTATTCGACTTCCAAAATCAGAAAATCGGCGATCGCAATGCCGGCAAGCATACGGTTTTTGTCCAGTGTGTGTTCGCATATGACACGTCAGTTCTACATTTAATACGAAAGCTCGTCCGCAAATTCTAAAAATGAATAATTGCTGCTTCAAAAAAAAACTTGGAAATTCATTTAACTATAGAAACCTACTCGCACGCAAATGGTTTCTCGTTTCGATGTCGTCGCATGTGTGTTTCGAGAGCGTGTTTATGTCTGTACACATTTCCGCAAAGCTCACAAATCGACAATGGTTTCTCGCCTCCGTCATATTTTGTTTTCTTTGATCCTATCGCTGTGCCATCTTTCCTTGCCGCTCTAGTTTTCGTTACTGTTTTCTTTTTCGACTTTTCAATATCTTTGATATTTTCTAATTTAATTGATATTTCATCGCTGTATTCATCAGTATTCATTTGATATTCTATTTCCTATTTAGTAAAACAAACCGAAAATCTATTAGTAATTAAAGAAATAACCAATAAAAAATAACTTCTACCATTTGAGATGAAGCAATCGAACAATCATCGTAGGTAATTAAATCTGTTTCGATTTTTGGTGCGATTAATACCGGTCCAGCCTCGATGTCAACGCTTTCGAATTTTTCCGGTGCGCTTTTACGAATACGCTTGATATCCAATCCTTCTGGTGGATCGTATTTGTAAACTTTTCCTTTCACCGAACAAACTAATTCGTTTACAATTGCGCCGCTCTTAACAAACGATTCGAGCACGGCATTCGAACTTTCGCAATTATTACGAAAACTAAATGCAATTTCCAATTCCTCTAAGCATTTCAGGCAAATTTGTTCCGGGAGATTTTGATTGGGTTTGATCTGCGAAATGGAAATAAGATTAATAATAAATTTTTTTTATTTGGTTTAGTGGAAGTGTGCTTTGGTCGAGTTGTTATAATTTATACACATCGGCTTTGGAAAGTATATGAACTTATCGAATGTTGTCGTGAAGTTTAAGAAGTTCACATCAAGCTCGTGTTACGACTATTTGAATCTTTGATGATGATTTGAAAGTAATCACTTTCGTTAAAAGTAGCTACTTTCGTTTCAACGAAAGTAATGTGCAATCCAAGCTAACAGATGGTTTGGGTGTCAGGATCTGAAATGGAATTACTAGCGAAAAGCGAACATTGATGTCTCTCTCTCTCTTAGGATTCAGTGTAGGCATTTCATCTTTCTCTAATATCGATGAAATCCCGTGTAGAATTATGGAAAATTTGAGTTTCATATGATCTTTAAGTTCATCTACATTAACTTTGTGTTTTGTTTGGAGATTCTGTGGTCATGGGATATGAATTTTAATATCACGCTTTGTCCTCTCCAACCGCCAAAATCTAAAAATAGTGTGATCTCAGCAGCTATTCAAGCGAAAACTTCCCTTGAAAAACTTCTGTATTGCAGAAAGAAAGATTTCAAAGAGACGTCAAAATCGCACTATACTAGAAATGGCTCGTTCAACATTGCCAGGAGCGGATTTACCCAAGGGATTGTGGACCAAAGCAGTGGTGACAGCTGCAAAACTTAAAAATGTCATGGATTGCAAAATGCCACGAAAGACGTTCACAAGTTTGAAACCAGACATTGGTATTATATTTACGAATTTATGGAAGTAAATCGTGCATTGTGACCATAAAGTATCGGGAATTTGTAATTAAAAATTAATCTGTGAAATGATTTTTCAAAAAAATTTTTTTTTGGTATGCAGGTAGGACTGTCCTTAATTAGTATTCCAAAAACTAGGGCGGTCTGTTAATCAGTTTGTTTACAACAGCTGGTTGAATGGGTACACCTCAGTAGTCCACGTCGATTTTTACAATGGATAAAAAAATGGAACAAAGAGTTTGTCTCAAATTTTGTGTTTCCAACTAAATTTCGTGTGCGAAATCGTTGCGAATTTTGGAAAAGGCTTACGGTGATTCAGAAACATCAAAAACGCGAGCCTACAATGCGATACAATGCCTTTAGGACGGTCGAGAGATCGTTATGCTTAAGGATCTCTCGACCTCGTTCTCGACCTTCGACCTCTCCAACTGGCAAAAACTTCAAAAAGTAAAGGAAATGGTGCTCATGCCAGTGTTACAGAGATAGCAGGAAAGCTCGACATCTCTCGCGAGTCCGTTCTTTCGATTTTGATGGATACTTTGGTCATGAAATGTGTCCTTGCTCGGCTCGTTCCGATAATGCAGGATTTTATTAAAAAAAAAGTACCGTAAACAGGTCTCTTTGGGCATGCTTGATCGTGCGAATTCTGATTCCACATTCATGAAGCGCATTGTAACTGGTGATAAGACATGGGTCCATGAGTTTGACATGCAACCCAGTCAACAGTCATCGGAATCGAGGAAAAAATGAGACGCAACCAGAAAACCACGCCAGCGCCGCTCAAAAATCAAGACGATGCTCCTGTTTTTTTTCGATATTCGATGTTTGATCCATCATGAACTCGTTCCGGAGGGACAGACGGTCAATAAGGAGTACTATTTGACGTTTGCGTGAGCAAATCCGTAAAAAACGACCGGAATTATGGAAGGAGAATTCATGGATTTGCCACGATGAAAATGTGCCATCGCATTGAGCATCAATTGTGACCGAATCACAAGCCAAAAAAGCAACAAATTACTTCAATGAACCACCGAATTCACCACATTTGACCCCGTGTAACTTTTTCCTATTCCCGAAACTTAAATTACCGCTCCATGGAACCCGTTTTCAGTCGATCGAGGACATAAAACAAAATTCGCTAAAGGAGCTGAAGGCCATGCCAAAAAGTGCTAATGAATGAGTGTTTCGAGGACTGGAAAAAACGCTGGCATAAGTGAGTTGCGTCTAACGGGGATTACTCTAACGGCGACAAAATAAATATTGATAATTAATTAACCTTCATCTCCTCCTCAAAAAAACTTACGTTATCTACCCTCCTGTATAGATTTCTACAAATATGGAACGTCAGTATATGTTTAACGATTAATTGCTTTTTTGGGATTGAAATGAAAAAAGTAACTGGTTTTATAATTAAAAAAAAATTATTAAAAAAAGATTCAAATTAACTTTTCTTCAATGCACTTTACACAAACATTTCGATTATGTTGCATTTTACAAGCAGCTTTTCACAAAAACAATACATTGTTTCCAACACTCTGCCTTTCAATTGCTGCAACACTCTTCGATCTCTTTGGTGGAGTTGGTGATGATGATGTTGAGGGAAAATCTCGTAATGATTGATTTGAGGATGAACTTCCACATGTAACCGTTACAACCAAAGATGCTGATGATGCTAATCTGGGTTAACCACCTCTCGATGCCATATATTGTTGTGCAAGTGCAAATCCAAGTTGACGTAGAAAATTTCTACGCATTGTCGCATTTTTTGAGTTGTTTGCCAGTTTGGATCAACTTCCGTAAAGATAATTATTGCATTCAAAGCCGAAATATCGATAATATTTGAAAACGCAGCCACTGGATATCGATTTGTTTTTCGTTTGCAGCTATAGCATGAAAGCATTTTATCGACAGTATCCACACCACCTATATTGAATAAACCGAAAAAATTATTGAAAGAAGAATAAAATTTGAAGGCGCAATGTGTTTGAGCAAACCTTTCGTTTTGTTGTAATACTCTATTATAGGCGGCAACTTTTTTTCGCTGGACTCAATTGCTATAGAGTTATGCATTGTTCTCTCCCAATTTACGAAACAAGGGTTGTGTTTTCGGTGGATGCAAATGTCGATTAATATAAAGGCAATTTTTTACATTCAAGCAACTTTGGTGGAATTGCAATGCGTTTCGACAACAATGTTTGCTCAAGATCATACGAAGAAAAAAAATATCGTTACGTTGGGACCTTTCAAACCACCAACGAAATCCGAAATCTTTCTTATGGATGTTCAACTGGTTCTAGTTACCACGCAACACCTTCTTTTGAAATAAATGGTGGATGCGTATTTTCAGCGGCAAAAGCCGATTCGTTTGTTTCATTAGATTCCTCTTCAGCATCAAAATCACTGTCTTCTGAATATAAATCACCTTCATCTTCACATTCCTTTGGCACATGTTCATCATCACCATCATCAATAGCGCGACAGCCCAAATCGGGCCCTGGCCTCCTGAAGTCGTCGCCTCCAATCGTCTCGATCCAAAGACCGCGTCCTCCAGCTGCTAATTTTTAAGATGGCTTTGCTATCTTCATCAACCGAGTCTTCCCATCGCTTGCGTGGCTTGCCTATTGGCCGGTTACCACCCGCTTTGCCTTTCAGAGCACGTTTGGGGATTCTTCTGTCTTCCATTCGCTGTACATGGCCAGCCTACTGCAGGTTACATAGCTTGTTGAACGTTAGCTCGTCGTAGAGTTGATACAACTCATGGTTTTATCTTATTCGCCATTCCGTTCCTTCCTTCACAGGTCCCACAATTCTTTGGAGGACTTTTCTTTCAAATGCGTTAACTGCTTTTTCGGAAGTTCGCGTTAATGTCCACATCTCGCTGCCATAACAGCGCATAGGTCGTATAATGGTTTTATATATCCGCAGCTTATTCTTCCTGTGCACTTTCTTGGATTTCATTATTGGACGTACCGAATAATACGTCTTATTTGTAAGTATTATCCATCGTTTGATTTCATCTGATTCATTACCGTCCTTTGCTAGATTAGCTCCAAGATATATGAAATTGTCCACACTCTCCAAATTATATTCCGCAATTATTATGTTTTGTCTGATTGGCGTTCTTCTTTGTAACAGTGAGAAAATTAGCGTTATGGGTTTACCCAATGTAAACCCATAACTTGTTACAAATTAAATTTGTAACAGTGAGAAAATTATGTTATGGGTCTACTCAAAGTAAACCCATAACTAATTTATAAATTGGTATTCTATTAAATCGTCTCACTCACTAGTTACTTGATTGGTTTGAGGTTTGCCCGGTGCAAATCCATAATTCTCAAACAACTGAGTATAAAATGGTCAAGTTCCCAAATAAATGAGGGACGCTCGACAAAAAACGGACGTGAAGAAGATGAACTACGAACCTACCTCATGTAGATTCATAGTTAATCCGGGTTTAGTCCGAATTTTACCCGATGTAAATCCGTAATGACTAAATGTTCCGAAGAACGTTATCAGAATTTTAGATGCACTAAAGATTTACCCTATGTAAATCTTTAGTGATCGAAAGTGGCGTCTTGGGTTTTGTCCATAACCCAAGCGCGGACTAACTATACAGCGTCGAGCTTATCGACGTTGTCAACTACGTTGATGCGGACCTAGCCGGTCAGCTCTCATTGGAGCTAACCCCGTACTCTCGGCCTTGTGGGGCCGTGGACGTGCTAGTATTTGTCTAAAGACCCTGAAAAATGAAACGTGGTTAAATAGTTATTTACCTCCATGTCGAATAAAAGATGTGGACTTTCGTTTTTATTCCAAGAACAACTGTATTTTACTTGTAACTTTTCTACACTTTTTCACTGCTTATTCTTAATTGAAAGTATCTTATTCAAGGTACAACTGTTTTTTACTTGTAACTTTTCTACACTTTTTCACTGCTTATTCTTAATTGAAAGTATCACTACAAGAGCTCTAGGTAGGCTTCTTGAAATCCTTTTGATATAGCACTGGGGAGGCTTAACCAAAAAAGACCGTAGCGCTTGAGAGGCTACTCAGACTAAGACCCCGAACTCGTATTGAGTTCTGGTATTTATACAAAATTCTTATGTACTATTTTCCTATATTCTTATTTCCTAGTTACCAATAACTGCATCGTCGTCGATAAATTATTACAAAATTTTCAACACTTTCGGTCGTATGACCTTAAGTGTTCCAGTTAAATTTTATTTTGTTTATAATATCATCGTCCGAAAGAAAATACCATATAGTGCCGTAACACCAAATCGGCATTTTTTTGTCATCGAACTTTTCTTCGCCTAATAATTTTAATTACCCAAAACATTGCCCGCTGCATTTCTTTGAGTCATAATTCATAATTCATAGCCGAACCGCATTTCTATGTACGTATATCTACAAACCGATATACTTATTTTTATAAGCGTTCATATGGCTAACAATTCATATGTCGGCTGCATGGGTACGCATATGTACATACATACCGACATACGTATCGCTCGTATGCGCTTGCCTTGATATATTTACATATCAATAGGTATGGTCGCATAGGCTTTGAATTGTTGTTGTCATTTCTTTTCGTCGAGCTAGAACATATCATCTTTTTTTTTATTATTTGATATGCAGCTCAACATTGAAATTTTTTGTTGATGTTGTGATCATATTCGGCTAGGTCAGGTTCTTTCTGTTCTACCGAATATGATATCTTTTTCTCATGATTATGACTCTGTGTGCACTTAGCTTTTCGAGCAATGTTTTTGCGAATGTTCTGATGAAAAGATGACCAGATTTCGTGTCACAACATTCTTCTTGTTTGTGACATTACTCTTGTTTTGCTTTCGTTAATGCGCAACCCCACTTTTGTTGCGGCAGAGTCAAGATTGACAAATACCTCCTCAGCACTAGGGAAGGATCTTGCTAGGATGTTAATGTCATCAGCGTATGCTACTAGTTGGATGGACTTGAATAGTAGTGTCCCGTTGGTGTCGACTGGGTTTTTTCGGACGAAATTATCTAGTACCAAGGTGAAAAGCAAGGGGGTTAGACCATCTCCCTGCTTTAAACCACATTCCGTTCGAAAGCTGGTTATGGAATCGGTTTGTATTCTCACTTGGGACAAGACTCACAAGTATGATTTGGTACAGTACGCTCCTGTCGATATTCATCATCACTGTCTCCCGAAAACAGAGACATCATCATAAATATTGAAGATCTCACCGGCATGCGAAAGTTCGTCATAGTTGGTGGTAAATGGTGTAAATGGACGTTCGTACATAAGAAAGCATGATTTTTTGAATTTTTGTTTGTTTTGGATATCAGGCTATCAGGCTATCAATATTCACACACGATCAAGCAACCAAAATCTTCAAGCACATTAAAAGTCCATATGTGTTCAAATCTACATACACACGAGGGTAGACAACGTAACTTTTGAAATTATAGCTAAACAAGAATATTATTTTTACCGCGAAATTTGTTAGCTTGCATTCACCGGTTCTTGAAAAAAATTAATAAAAGAGTCGTATTTGTGTAGTTTTCTGCACAAGGGTGGGATGAGGGTTAAATATTTTGCGTTTTATTTATAAATTCCCGGTCACAATGTATATGTTGATTTTCAGCTTCCTAGCTAGAACCATGAGGCTTCCGTGGCGTAGTGGGCAGCGTGCTTGCTTCACAGTCAATAGGTCGTGGGTTCGATTCCCACTCCAGACAGTGGGATTTTCTTAAGCACGAATTTTCAGTTGCTACTGGCAATGAATAATTATTCGAAATAAAATGGGCAAACGGTGTAAAAGTGAAGCTATTCCACTTCAAGAAGGTATGTATAGTAAGTAAATGGTTTCTGTTCGCTTTCTATCATTCAGCCCCCAAAACATCTGCAAATATTTGTCAGTAACAGCCAGTAAAACTGAAAAATATATTAGCTTCTCCACCCGTTACGGTCATTCTCACTCCTATTCCCCTACCTTTCCAATACCATTCCTTCACTCCATGACTGTGTTTTTGCATTGCACATAAAGGCCGAAATAGCCTATAATACAGGTCATTCTGTAAAAACAAAAAAAAATGGTTGAGATATTCGAATTTATAGTTTTTGGTTTTAGCGCTCCCCCCACCCAATGGGTGTCCGCCTGAGCTCCGCAACCATTTAGAATCGACACCAAAATGAACTTTGCTTCATCAAGAGTTTGCGAGTTAATGTACACTCAGCGTACACGTACGGCGTGCAGACAGATTTCTTTTTTTGCATTTTTAGGCTATTTTAGTCATGAAACGCGAAAAAACAAAATTTCAGGGTAGCAAAATTTTTATTATTAGAATAATAATGTAGTCAGAAACTTTCTTCACTCAAAAACATCTCAAAATGCCAGTAAACAATTCAAAACGCAGCCGAGTGCTGCCAATTAGTTGCGAAGCAAACAACTTTCCCCGCTGCGCTACCGCTCCCCTAACTTTACACCGATAGAAATAAATGCAACAAACATAAACAAACCATAAATTCAACAAAAATTACCTTAAGGTCCGAGCATACCATGATTTTATCACAAATTATCATATCACGTTCGTCCTTTTCGTAAATCGAACGCATCTCGCCCTCTTGCAAACAAACGCGACAAATTATCGTCCACTCCATGTTGAAATCCATTAATAGTTTTATTCTTATTTATTTACCGTAGAATTTCGCGAGTCTATTTCTTCGAATGAAATGAAATCTAGATTTTGGTTTTTTATATTATTTATAGAAATTGTTATTTTACAAATCCACTTCAGTAAAATTGCAACCACATTTGACAGTTGTCAGAAATTGTCATTGTGAAATTTTTATTCCACAAGGGAATTTTATTCAATTCAGTTGGCAGGATTGGATAGGATTACGCGTTATTGCAAATTTGAAAAAAAAGGCGCGGAAAATTTAGTAAAGAGAAATATTGATTTTTTTCTCAATTTCGAGTGAAATTCAATTTGTTTGTTTGTCAATAAAAGAAAAACAAAACAAAATGCAGAATTTGTCTGAATTTTCCTCCTCATTAAAGCTTCCGTCCAAACAGTAAGTACCGAACGGATCTGCCACCCTCGAAAAAAAATGTTCTTCCGGATTTTTTCACTGTCACTGTCATCGCCGCGGTCAAAGTTTGGTTTCCAGGCGATTAAGAAAAAAAGTTCAAAAGTTGTGATAATACGAAAGCAAATGGCTCTGGAACAGGTTTCTTCGAGCCGTATTTTTGGTGGCTACCAAAAAGTATACTCGCATCGTTCAACCGAACTCGGGTGTGATATGAAATTTGCAATTTATTTGCCACCCGACTGCAATGAAAATAATAAAGTACCGGTGCTTTACTGGCTAAGCGGTTTAACCTGCAGCGAGGAGAATTTCATTCAGAAATCGGGTGCACAGCGCTACGCCGCCAAAGCGAATATCTGTATTGTCTGCCCGGATACATCGCCTCGCAACGTAGACATTCCGGGCGAAGATGATGCCTACGATTTCGGATCAGGCGCCGGCTTCTACGTGAACGCTACACAACCGCCGTGGAGTAAAAACTACAGGATGTTCAGTTACGTTACATGCGAGTTGGTCGGATTGATAAACGCCAATTTCCCCGTGTCACCGGCCAAGCAGAGTATTTCGGGGCACAGCATGGGCGGCCACGGCGCTTTAATTTGCGCCCTGAAAAATCCCGGCTTGTATTGCTCCGTTTCGGCTTTTGCACCGATCGCGAACCCCGTTAATGCTCCGTGGGGCCAGAAGGCTTTTTTGGGTTACCTGGGCGATAACAGCGACGAGTGGAAGGAATGGGATGCAACCGAATTGACCGGGAAATACGATGCCGCACCGGTTGAATTGTTTATCGATCAGGTATTTATTTATTTTTCGGTGTGGGACGAAGTTATGTAAGATTTTCACTTTGCAGGGAACCGAGGACAACTTTTACAAACAAAAACAACTTCTTCCGGAGAATCTGGTCGCAGCGGCAGCGAAAAACGATCAAGTCAAGTGCGTCTTGAATTTGCGCGATGGCTACGATCACAGCTATTATTATGTTGCCTCCTTTATCGGCGAGCATATCGATTATCACGCGAAAATTTTGAAAGCTTAATAAATTTTTAGAAATTCAATTTGATATATGGGACGAGTATAATTTATTAACGAACTAGCGTATGGATAATATTGGAGCAGTTATCCGAAATCTTATGTATGTGGACCTCAAGTAGGCTTTCGACAGCCTTAAGCGAGATTAAATATGGAATGCTTTGCAGATAAGGTCATAGCTATGATTAAAGAATCCTACGAAAATGCAAGGTGTCGCGTCTTACATAGAGGAGAGCTTTCCTGTGCGAACGGGTGTCAGACAAGGTTGCATATTATCACCAGCCCTGCTTCTGGTGGTAATAAATGACATCTTGAAAGCTGCACAGGAAGGTGGGGAAGATAAAGGTCTTGGACGTGTGCTTGCTTGCACATAACCATTCGGACTTAGAGTCAAATGTTCGCTCGTTGCATTCTAAATGCAAAGAGGCGGAACTGAAAATAAATGTGCGTAAAATCAAGTACTTGCACATGGGTTCGAACACAAGCACACCGATTGTTCTTGATGGACAAGATGTTGAAGAGGTGCGAGATTTTTGTTATCTTGGAAGCATTGCCAGAATGGACGGCGGAGCCGAAAAGGATACTGAGGCTCGTGTAAATAAAGCTCGTTAGGCCTTCGGTATCCTTTCCCCTTTCTGGAGGTTAAGAAAGATCTCCCTTCGCACGAAGCTGCGAGTTTTTGACGCATGCGTCAAATCCGTATTATATGGTTATACTACGTGGGAAGTGACCGTTCGGCTTACCAAGAAACTGCAAACTTTCGTGAACCAATGCCTCCAACGCATTTTAGGAATACTCTGGCCGGAAGTGATCTCTAACGACTAACTTTGGAGTACAACTGGACAGACTAAAATAGGTATTGAGACTCAAAGGCGAAAGTGGCAGTGGATCGGTCACACTTTGAGGAAAGCAGAGCAAAACATCGCCAAACAGGCTCTGGATTACAATCCTCAAGGAAGACGTCGGCTTGGTCGACCATATAGCACTTGGAAGCGAGCAGTTCATCAGGGGGCCATAATATAAGCAAGTACTTGAATTGCGTTCAAAATTCAGGCGAAGAGCATTCTGTGGAATTCGATCCATTTGATATTAATCAAATCATACATTAAGGTGGTAGATTAGTTGGGGGCATCGTTAAATTTGTGATGCAGTTTTCTTTCGTTTCCTTTAAACGGTGTTCGTACAATGGTTTGTTGAATGTTTTCACAGTGCATTTTGTACATGTTGGTACAAGTTCGTAGCTTTTAATTTGCTGGTTATTAGTTGGCTTATTGAAATTGGTTGAAAACATACGTTGCCTAATGATTTCAAAATCCTCATCTTCGTTTTCTTCTTTGGTTGCATTGGAAGCAACTTTGAATGAAGACAGATATTGATTCGAACTTTATTTCCCTTCTATTCCACGTCCAAAATTTATGCAACTGCTTTGCCATCATAATGCATAGCCTTTTTTTTTCTTTCTCTCATTACTTTTGAAAAGTTCTTCTGTTCCAAAACGCAAAATGTCAGCGAGTTTTTGTTTCGTAAAGTTTGAGCCTTTGCCTCCCATTCCAGGCCTAACTACTAAATGTATCATCAACTTTCGCTTAGCTCTTGCTTAACTCTCGTCTACAGGATTTCTTTCTTTTTAACGAAAGGATAGATCATAACTTTATTAGCTTGACCACATCTATGTTCTTGAAAAAGAGTGTGGTTCTAATCAGAATCGTATGTAATGACG
The DNA here is from genome assembly GCA_963669355.1 of Chorisops tibialis. Taxonomy (NCBI): domain Eukaryota; kingdom Metazoa; phylum Arthropoda; class Insecta; order Diptera; family Stratiomyidae; genus Chorisops; species Chorisops tibialis. The sequence continues at coordinate 23,708,497 of OY770262.1, read as the reverse complement.
GTATCAGCTGCGAACGAATTGACGCTTAAGCTGCAGACACGATTGTTTAATACAAATGCGTCCGGTGTTTTCAGTGATTCTTTCAGGAAACTTTTCCGATTGATCTGACGATGCCGGCTTTGTCACCACAAAAAATGAAAAACTTCCTTTAAAAAGCGCCGAGTAAACAATTAAATTCAATATTTACCCATCTCTAGAGATTTGTTTCTATTCAATTCCATTCTTCATTCTACAGAACTCGCTTATTTTGGTTATGTCTTCGACTAGAGAAGAAAAAACAAGACACCTGGTAATCGAGTTCAGTCAGTTTCCATTAAATTTGAAAAAGCGCTCACCTATTTTCCAGCATGTGATTAATAAGCAAATGTGATTGCAAACCGTTCATTAGTACGTGAAACCTACCAAATTAAATTTTCATCATTTTAAAGTTCTGCAAATAAAAGATATTTGCGAAATAAAACCACTAAAAAGTTACACGGACACGTTACACGCATACATATGAATATAGATACTGGATACACAACTAACACTTCTGGCCCAATAGAGTTTGGACAATGCATGTACAGCGATTGCGCGGGAAATTTCATCCAAAATTTAATTTTTTTCAATTCTTTTCCTTTTATTAAGTAAACACAATCAACATGAATTGTTATTTATGAAAGTCATATTTAATTTCGGTTTTAATGAGTATTATATTTAAAAACTTGTAGTTTAACGCAAGTTTGTGCTCGTGTCCGTACATTTGAAATCGGTCAAACTCAAGTTTTGGCTGTTTTTCACATTTCTTATGTTGCCTTCTTGTGCTTCTAAACTCATTCTAAACTGTTGGTATTAGAGAGAGCATTATCCAACTGATGTGTTAGTGTGCATTGAGTATCTCTACATATGAAAATGAAAAGCGCCAAAGCTTTCTACATACCCAAGCTAGGCAGAACTGACGTAGCGGCCATCTTGAATGACTCTTGCGGGTGTGACGTCATGGATTTTTCCATTTCAAAAGACCACCTGTATTATTTTTGTCGTAAAAACACGTTTTACCGAAAACAACACAAAAGCATAATTAAATCAAATTAAGCACGGAAATATTACGCGAGTTCATACTTTTCGAAATAACTAAAATTCTACAGTTTTCCGTGTGGAAATTAACCGAGAACTTTGCACAATATGAGTGAACGAATTCTCTTCGATGGGAGAAATCGAGAATTGACTTTGATCGCACTTTTTTCAATTAAAAACCTATTGCGCTGATATCAACATGTAGTAATTACATGCCGAGCACTATTATTAAAGTACCTTAGAACGCTGAACTATTTTTAACACTGCATTTAAGAATAAACGCGATTCTTACGCGTCTGCTTCATAGAAAAGCGAACGAATTTTTATGGAGCTGTTATTTTTGTTATGACTCCAACGTGTTGTTGTTGGACTAAATTACATGGCTTTCTACTTTAGAGGGCTTTGAAAGCGCCCAATCTGACAGGTTGACCTAACTCTTTCACGTGCCTTGTTCTTCTTCTTTATAGAGTAACTCTTTCGTCGACGAGATAACAGTTCGGCCTTTTAAGACAACACAAAAATCTCAAACTAAAAGGAAAATCTTTAAATTGCACACGGCGTCTTAGAGCCCAAACGAAACACACGGCATCGAATTATCCTTGTCTCACTTAAAGTAGAGGAGTGGCGCCCTCTCCTTTAAGACACTATTTCAGTCCATAATTCAAACAATTCCCACTTTACGGTTTAAAATAATTGACAATGGTAATTGTTGTGAGCAATTTATAACTTTAAAAGCGTTACTACTTTTGACATATACAACATTTTATTGATTTGAAAAGTTATTTTTATCCAATTCGATTTTCTTTAATCACTTTTAATATAATTTATTAAAACTATGTAAGTGGCGATATCGCTACATGGAAGCTCGGGATGGTTTTCTTCTGTCCACCTTGAGGTGTAGATCGACCAATTGTAGAAACATTCGCTGGCGTGTGCACAACATCTCACCAAAGTTTCATCGTAATCGGATGTAGGGGTTACGATACATGCAAACAGAAACCAAAAAGCATTTATTTCAACAATTATAAGTCATAGCGAAAAGAGTTATATCATTTTTCTAGTTCTGCAACTTGCTCTGACAAAATTTTTCCTTCCGATTTCTTTGAAATTTCAAAACTCAATTTGGGCTCTAAGTCTATAAGTCTATCTCTCTCGTACTTATGTGTGTATCTATATGTACAGTAATATATTTTGATCCCTTATTTTAGTTCAGACATATAGCAATTGAAATGCTAAATCCATTGATACTACTTATTTTTTTTATTTTTTTTTTTGACTTAGCATATGTAATATATTTTTTCATGTTAAATTAACCTTAATTTTTAATTAATGCTTAACGTTAGCATTCAGTTAAATGGTAAACGTTAAATTATCGTTGCAATATTAGCAAGAAAAATATATTGCTATCGCATCCTAACATCGGTACGTTAACACTTCGTTTCAAATTTAATTTGGTGGGTACTTGTACATCAATGTCGACACCATGCTGCTGTTTACTGCTGTCTTCGCCCGCTATTGCTGCGATTCGCTTCGATTCGAAACATTTCTCAGCGTGAGGCCTTATAACGCAACCATCTTGTCCACCTACATCGCCGTATTTTGGTAAGCGGTGACCGCCACGAACTGTTAGGCATAGCGAGTCGATGAGTTTTTCTTTCAGGTGGCGACGAACGGACTGAAAAGACAAAAATTAAACCTATCTGCTAGGTAGAGTGATCTACAATTGCTCTGGAAATGTGAGAAGCTCGATTCCTTTTCTGGTGACGTTCCATAGAAAATTGGATTCGGTACTCTTCTGTCGATCATCGATTTTAATAAATTCAAATTTCCTTCCTTAGAAAATGCTGGAATTGTTCTTTTTTCGCAGAGTAACTCTAGTAGACTGGGCATAGCCTAGTTGGTAGTGTGTTTGCCTAAATTGCGAAAGTCGTAAGTTCAAATCCCGTTCCACGGAATTCGCAGGTGTCGATTGTGACATCTCTGCTAGACTCTACTACAGAGTGTCTTCTTCTTGTATAGAGTGACTCTAATCAGGGTCGTATTATTCTGCGACCATGAAAATTCATAGATAGAGTGTTATGCGAAAAGCTAAAAACCTTTTCACGGTAACAAAATAAAAAAAAATTAAGGAGCCTACAGGTCAGGAGACCAAAGCTCAACTTGGGCTGTAGCATTATTGAAAAAGAAGAGCTCTAGTATTAGGGACACCTAAAAGCCGGAATTTTCTTACAAACAATTGCTACGTTCTCGAACAAAGCTGAACAAAAATTTCAAAAATTAGTTCCCATAAAATCGTGAGGCATTTTCAAAAAATTATTAATGATTTATCACCACGCACAAATAGGAATGATATGGCGTTTTAAAATTATTGTACGTTATGGCATTTATATATTATATTATATAATTTTGCACTGTTCAAATTTAACTAGATTATTGTCATTCAATATTAATCTTTTTCAACAGAGGAATAAACAAGTCCTGGCTACAGCTTGAGGCTGATGCTCAAGATCGTACCTTGTGGAAGAAAGTTGTTTCTATCCAATGCGACTATAGGTCTTAACAAGAATTTGGTTGATTGATTGGTTAATCTTTCCAAATTACAGTTGGTAATTGTCTTTATTTTATTTAAATTTTTATTTATAAGAATTGCTTCAGCAATCTGTTTAATCTCTTTTTTATCATTTTCTACCAATTTACAATTCTGCATGATTTTATTTCTTACATTTTTTGTACATTCTTCGTCTATGCATTTCAATTCTTGTTTTATTTTAGAATAATTTTAGAAGTACAATGTGTTATTTTCAAGCATTGTTTTACCATGAGTGATTTATTGTAATTTATTCTTATTGGGTACGAGTTCTAACATAAGTTTGCTATAAATTTCCGTACTATAAGTAGGTATTCCTAAAACTATTATTATGTCACTATTTCTCGATATTACTGCTGACTTAATGTCTTGATACTTATCTATAGTAATATCAAATTGTTTGATTTCTTCTTCTTGTAAAATATATCTATTATATTGAAATGAGTTGAGTGCGAGTTTAATTTCCGTAATTTTTTCTATTTCTTATTTTAGTACATGAATATTATGTGTTTAATTTATTTATATGATCTGTTAAGATTTGGATATCTGTGTTAATTGTATTCTCTATATCTTTAATTTTTTGTTCAAATTCATTGCTTTTTCTAATAAGATTTTATTCATTTTCAAATCATTTCTTTTGATTTCATTGTATGTATTTATCTGAACTTTGCTGCATATTTTTTTTAGTTATCATAGTTTATTTATGCAGTAAGATCAACATAATCGTTACCATCGACATCGATTTCTTCCTTCACTAAACCTTAAAATCACCTCAGTACAAATGTTCTTGCCATTAGAAGAAGTAACAAAGACGTAGCACTAATTATAGCAAAGACGCAGTGCGAATGTGCCCAGTGCCGCAAATCCACAAAATTATAATCGGAACTGCCAACCGTTCGCCAAATCTGTCAAATTCCATCCACTTAGAAGTTCTTCTTGTTCCATTTGCGTGAAAGGTAAGTTGTGCCAAAAACATTTCCAAGAAATTCCAATTTTACTCGATGATATTAACAAAAAAAAAATCTCTTTCGGCTTTCAGTTTTATCTTTGGATATCACGACACAAAAATAAAATAAATCAAAAATGGTTGCCCCAAAGAAACAGGTAAGAATTTCGGATGAAAATCGGACACGTGCGTGTTAACCTAAAATTTTACCTTTTCCATGTTTAGAAAAAGGCTTTAGAAAGCACCAACTCCCGCTTGGCTTTGGTTATGAAATCGGGCAAATACTGCTTGGGTTACAAACAAACACTGAAATCTTTGCGCCAGGGAAAGGCCAAATTGGTCCTTATTGCCAGTAACACACCCGCCCTCAGGTAAGCATTTCTTGACTATTGAGAAGTAGTGTTTCCCCAAACCAAAAAATGTAAATTTCACACGATTGGAACCATATGGAGTCGTTTATGACTAAGAAGTATGTTTCCGATTTGATTTGCGTGCATAAAATTGAAAAAAAATGCACAAATTTCTCGTGGGAAACCTATGGAGTAGTCAGGCGGCGCTTCATTGAAAACGGTTCCGGTCTCGTATGCGATTTTACGATGTGTGAGATGTGAGTAAAACGCAATATTCTTTTCAAAGTCGCTGCTTCCGTGAGATAATTGATTTATTTTTTATTCTTGTTGAATTTTTTTAGGAAATCTGAGATCGAGTATTACGCTATGTTGGCCAAGAGTGATGTTCAGCATTACAGCGGAACCAACATTGAATTGGGAACTGCCTGCGGAAAATATTTCCGTGTCTGCACACTTGCTATTACGGATCCGGGAGATTCCGATATCATCCGTTCATTGCCCGAGACCCAATAAGATGTTTTGGTTTTGAGAACGAATAAATTTTATTAAGAGAAACCCAACAATAAAAGAGTTTTATTGGAATAAGTTTATTATGTTTGTTGATAGGGAGAAATTTTACGTGGCTTCTATTCCCTTTAACTTATTGTTCTAATAGTGTGTGGTCGACACAAAAAAAATTTGTTACCCTGGAATTTTTTTTCCGCGTTTCTTGACTAAATTAGCATAAAGTGGACGACGAACTCGGACTCGATCTCCGAGATCGTAAAAGATGGGAAGTTCATTTTTGCACTTCTAATATCTTCACTACGAATGCAGATAGGAAGCTGAAATTCGACGTCGACATCACTCGGGTGTTTTGGCTTATGGAGAAAATAAATTAATTTTTGTATACAGAGGGGTTCGAATAGAGAGGGGGCTAAAACAAATTGTCGCAATAATTTGCTTAAATAGTTCTTCAATGGCTTTCCAGGCCAAATCGGGCTTTGGCATCCTGAACTAATTAACAATATAAGAAAATTTCATTCTTAATTTTAAATTAAAAATCGGACAAGAAAAATATTGAACGGATTCACGTTAGTGCTTAAAGGAATTTTCTACTTAGAAGAGGGATAATTAAAAATCGAATTTTCCATCATTGTGTTGATTCAATTAGGCATTAATGCATTTGCTGTTAGACCGCTCAATTTCTGGTAAATTGAAATCCTCAACATATAAAATTTTATCGTTATTTTTGAATTTTTTACTCACAATAGCTACATTATCATAAATTTGCTTACATATTTCAGGACGAGTAGAAGGATTAGCATAAATGCAGCAAATGTATAAAATGCTTTGCTTAAGTTTAACCGATATCCAAAGCTCTTCATATACCGTTTCTAACCAATATTCTCGGATAGATCGAAATTTTTTATCAACAGCGACAAGGCAACCCCCACCATCGGTTTTAGATGTGATAGTTAAGTTTCTGTCTTTCCTAAACACCTCATAGCGAGTCGAATATACCATCGTTAAGATTAGTTTCTCTAAGACACAAAACATCATAATTTGTCTGACTTAAAGCTAATTCAAAATCCACCGTCTTAGACCTCATACGACCTACGTTTTGGTAGTATGCAGTAATATGGCTCATAAAGCAGAGATATCAACAAATAACAACTAAGATATTGATTTAAAATACATATAACCAGGGATATATGCGGATGACTTCCGAGCCATCAGCCTTCCTCATCAATAACCTGCCTCTGGATAGCCACAAGTATTTGAAACTATTACTATTACCAAATTATGGGAGGGATCTTCAGAATTAAATCCGAGCTCAATAATTTTAAGCGGTCCATGCAGTTTAAATGCTTTCTTAACACGATCACGAATAGCGGAGTTAACAAATTCGATTATAATTGATGGGGCGCGATCCGAATCTTTCCTTCGTAAGAAACATCTGGAAATATTTTTAATGTCGGTTTCTTCAATGGGAACGTTTGACAGCTTCAGCTTAAGAAGTTTGGTGAATTTTCGCAGATCTTCCTCAGGTTTGTATGGCACATTAAAAATTATCAACTCCTTCGACGTCTGTTGGTATTCGATATTGCAATTGCGGTCGTGCAAAACAGCCATAACAACCCCTTTTGGATTGTACGAGTTCGTTCGTATGCCATTCGGTTTACGAAACGCAGCTCAGTCATTTCAACGTTTTATGAATGAAATTGTTAAAGGCCTCGATTTCGTATTTGTTTACATTGATGATATTCTTATTGCAAGTAAAACCAAAGAAGAACATTGTGAACGTCTACACATTGTATTTCAACGTCTTAAGCACTATGGTTTACGAATAAAGACGAGCAAATGTGTTTTAGGTTCCACTTCTTTGAACTTTTTAAGTCATAATATCACAAAAGACGGAATTTCACCGTCCAAAGATCGGGTAGAAGCTATTAACAACTTAGCAATTCCGACATCTATTAAACAAATACAACAATTTATTGGCATGGTGAATTATTACCATCGATTTCTACCAAAATTAGCAGAAATGTTAGCACCTATCCATGCACACTTTGTAACGAAATGGGTCCGCATTGCTGCGACTCCCAAGACGTCAACAGAATAATGGGGCTCTTCCGGATCTGGGCAGCACAATTTGCCGGCAGTCAGGAGCGTGGGCGTGGGGAGAACGACCCAGAAGAGCACACCATCCTTGAAGGTGCTGCAGGAAAAGGAATATGGGAAGAGGGAAAGGACCTGGGAATTGCGCAACTGTGGTTGTTTCAGGTTCCGTAGTAGCTGCCAAAAACATCATTTCCGTACGGAACCTGGAACTGCTCGTCAATACTTACATTCTCCTACTCTCCCGGATCGAAGCCCACTCTACCTTCAGGAATCGTTCCGGGATTCTTCTCGGCCCTCTCTACTCCATCTTCATGGGCAAAACAAATCTACTGAAAAAAAAACCCGTCTGCACCTGAGAAGATACTAATTATTACATGCTCAAAACTAAAATCGAGAAGAAAAAAAAATCTATTATTCGTTTCTAATTTTTCTTCCTTTTTTTTTTGTTATTGTTTTAATTATAGTTATGAATCTTATATGGTTTTTAAAAGAACATTTAGAAGTAGAAAATTGTTAGCAGAATACTTGAGTTTAACATTTCAAATCTAAAGCTAAAATTACGTATACGTAAATATTATAATTAGTTTCTACATTAAAAGTAAGGATTAAATTTCGTGACCTTACTTTCTAGATATGTTGCAAGGTCGTGGGTGTCAGCCTGAAATACGAGCCTCATTGGGGAATCGCCCTGATGGTCTAGCTTTGCAAGACTTGCACCTGCTGCTGCTAATATGATACTAGTATCCGATGTTGGCTTGCTGCTGCTATGTGTAATGCTGTTTGCTATTTGAAAGTTTACGCTGTTACCCAAAATGAGAATTATCGGGAGAGATAGACACAAATACGCCGTTAATAGTCCAAGATCGTTCGAAAAGTTTTCCACAATTGAATTCCGTTAATTTTCGCATACCGTGATCACACCGTTAATATGCACGCCAAGAATCTCTAGATTGTATTCTTAATTCATTTTTATTCACAAATTTCGCAATCGAACAAAGAATATCTAAACGCTCGAAATTTCACTTGTCTTTTCTACTCGGTTGCATTTTCCATTTTTTTCACCATAGTTTTACCTTTTTAGTTAATTTTTTTTTTCCACCCTAGTTTTAACTCAAAAATCAAGCGAGTCCAGTTCTAACTTGCGCGACCACTTTCCCTCGAGCACTCCTTCTCGACTCCCCGCCGTAATTTTTTTTTGATTCTCCTCTCTTATCGTAGTTACTGCTACTATTATTCTTGTTGTTGTTGGCAGTAGCAGCGCTATAAACAGGTTATCGCCCGTACAGACAAGAAAACAACAACTAATAGAAAGCATTTTTAGGTTTAAAAAAAAATTGAGAAATACTAATGAAAAAAAAATATTTAAGAAATAGCATTAAATATTACAGATATACAAAAGCAGTCTAATGGTAAGATTAATTGATTTACACGTTGCATACCACTATATTTTCTACTAGTAAACTCTTTATGTCAATTGATCCAGTACAAAATATCAGTAAATCGTCTCCGAACTGATTATTCAAAAAAAATACATTAATTTCGTCCAAGATAAAGCAATTCTTCACTAATTCACGAATTTAGTACTGAGAGTGTAAATACGCGGTAATCCGACAGTATCTTCAGTTGAAAGTATATTTCGAGAATCTCCCCGAGAAGAAAAAAAAACATTTCGTCTTGTCCAATGTGGCATAAAAACGCGCTGAACGATATCAAAAAAAAAAAAAATGGAAATAGTCTAATTACTTCGTTTCGATTTTCTTTTAAAGCAATTTGGTCTCAAGGCGTTCCGCCACAACTTGACAAAATTACTTCAATCTAAAAGTAAAAAGATAGTTGAGTGGCCAGATATATGTATGTATGTATGGAATCTTTTTCGAAAATTAAAAAAGCACTTAGTGAAGCAACTTTGCTATCTCATCCGATAGACAACTCACAACTTACTCTTACAACAGATGCTTCAAACATAGCTGTAGGAGCGGTACTTCAACAAATGAATAATGGAGTATTGGAACCATTAGCTTTCTTTTCCAAAAAGTTAACTTCGGCCGAACAAAAATATTCCGCGTTCGACCGAGAACTATTAGCAATATTTTTATCGATTAAACATTTTCGATATTTCTTGGAGGGCAGAGATTTCGGTGTTTACACAGATCACGAACCCCTCACAAGAGCGTTATTATCAAAAACTGAACGTAGTCCTCGTCAGACGCGTCAATTGGAATTCATTTCCCAATTTACAAACAAAATTATTCATATATCTGGAAAGAATAATATAGTAGCAGATACCCTTTCACGGTCTTTTAAAGACGTAGACACTCTGTCAATTTCTTCAGATATCGAGCAGTTAATGCGATTACAAGAAAAAGATGAGCAACTTAAAATTCTGATAACTAAATCTGAGAATACTAGTTCAAAATTTAAATTGAAATTGAACTCAGTCCTTCTAAAAGGCCCTGATCAATTCACATCACTACCCTTCATTATACTCTAGATGAAATCTGAGAGTATTATAAGTTTGCTCTAAAGTTTGTAACGCCAAGAAATAAGACTCGGAGAAAAAAATGAATGATACAGAAGTTCATATAATCACTCAAAAATCTCAAAACCGGATGTCCGTCCGTCTGTCCGTCCGTCCGTCCGTCCGTCTGTGCGCGCTCTAGCTTGAGAACGCGTTGAGCTAGATAGTTCAAATTTTGTACACGTCGTTTTTGAAAAAAAGTAAGGTCAAGTTTGTGAACGGGCCAAATCGCTCCACCCCTTCTACCCCCACCCATACAAAATGACACAATTGCGCAATTTGACAATAAACGGATTTGCACAAAAAGTATAAAAGCTATTGGCCTGAAATTTGGAATATGTTACTTTCATGATAATACCAATCTACCGTATAAAAATTATGCGTGTCCTATCTCTCCTTCTACCACCTCCCACACAAACTGTACTTTTCATGAATTAAGCCAATTTACTCAGTGCGTATAAAATTTAGCGGCCTCAAATTTTGCACCAAATATTTATTTAAAATTGTTAGTAAGGTCAAAAAAAATGAGATGATTAGCTTCACCCCTTCTACCCCCTCCCATACAAAATGACACAATTTCGCAATTTGACAATAAATGGATTTACTCGAATAGTATAAAAGCTATTAGTCTGAATTTTGGGATATATTACTTTCATAATGATTTTATTTTACAGTATAAAAATTATTGGCGTCCTCTCTCTCCTTCCACCCCCTCCCATACAAACTACACTTTTGCATGAAATGCTCTAAGACGATTTTCTCAGAACATATAACATTTATCAAGCTCATATTTTGTAATAAATACTTAATTAGTATTATCATTAAGATCAGAAAAAAATACTTGTTTAGCTTCACTGCTTCTACCCCGTCTCATACAATACGACCCAGTTTCACAACTTCACAAAACGATTTTCTCGAAAAGTATAAATGGCACTAGTCTGAAATTTCAGGAATATCAATTTTATAATATTTCTAGTTATTACTGAAAAAATCACTAAAATCCCCCCACTCTTTCTACCACCTCCCATACAAACTGCACATTTTCACTAAATCTAACTCACTAATTTTTTCAGTTCCTATTCGATTTTTGGAGTAAGCATTTCGTATAAAAAATTGTTTAGCTACCTTAGCATGATGGGAAAAAAATTAGTTCAATGCTATCATCCCTTCTAACACTTCCCATGCAAAATTTCTTGGGATCGCGCTTTAGGCGCAATCGTAGCCCTGTTATGTTTTTATACAAGTTTCGACAGCGTCTGATTACAATTACAGGAGACATTCGGGAAATGTTCCATCAAGTCTTGATTCGCGATGAAGACCAGCAAGCACAACGTTTTCTTTGGCGAGAGAATCAGAGCCAACAATACCCTGACGTTTACGCTATGCAGGTGATGACATTTGGAGCTACCTGTTCACCGAGCTCGGCACAATTCGTAAAAAACTTAAATGCAGCCCGCTTCACTAATACATTCGGAAAAGCAGTGCAATGCATCATCGAAAATCATTACGTTGACGATATGCTGGACAGAGTCGACACCCAAAAAGAAGCTATTGAGCTAGCGACAAATGTACGATTTATTCACAGCCAAGGAGGATTTGAGATTCGGAATTGGGCGTCTAACTCAGTTCAAGTTCTAGCCGCACTGAACGAGAACACGAAACTTGGATCTGGGATGAGCCTCTTACAACGAACTTGCAACATAAATGGCTAAAGTGGGTAGAGTTACTTCCTGAGATTGGAAAACTACGAATTCCAAGATGCTACTCCACTTCTCCGTCAACTGAGCACAAATCTGTACAGCTGCACATATTTGTAGACGCGAGTGAAGCTGCCTGTGCTGCAGTGGCCTATCTGAGAATAGAATGCGAAAATTCTATAGAGTGCTCGCTAGTAGGTGCAAAAACAAAAGTCGCACCTCAAAAACCAGTGACCATCCCTCGACTCGAGCTACAAGTGGCACTAATTGGTGCGCGACTAGCGAAGACCATAGTCGAAGGTCACTCAATGACAATTGATCAAAGAGTCATATGGTCAGACTCAAAAAACGTTTTAAACTGGTTGAGTTCCGATCCAGAAACGTATCGGCAGTACGTTTCCTTTCGAATCGGTGAAATACTTGAGCTGACCGACTTAAAAGAATGGAGGTGGGTCCCATCCAAACTTAACGTAGCGGACGAGGCCTCAAAGTGGTCATACATCCAAGTGGTCATACATCCATTCAAATAGTCGATGGTTCACAGGTCCATCCTTCTTAAAAGAGAATACAAGCGAATTGCCAGAAAGCATCATAGTAACGGACTGGCGGGTAGACGACGAAATTCGACCAAATTATTTCCACGTTCTACAGCCACAAAATGAACTTGTACTTGTGGAGCGTTTCTCAAGCTGGCTGCGTCTACTGCGAACATTAGCCTACGTTTTCCGGTTCACGAGAAATTTAAGAGCCAAAAAATTAGGATCCACTCCAGTCTCAGGATCCATCAATGCTGAGAAATACACAATGGCAGAGAACAAATTGTATAGGATAGCACAGCTCGATTATTATCCTACTGAAATCCGTACGCTCGAAAAAAATAACGATCGGCCGGACCAACCGATTCAACTATCGTCAAGTAGTGATATTTACAAGCGTTCACCGTACCTCGACGAAAATGGAGTGCTCAGAATAAAAGGTCGTATAGATTCTATCGCGGGAGTTACGTACGATACTAAACGGCCTATACTGCTACCAAGAAGGCACCACATCACATATCTCATTGTCCAATTCTACCATCAAAGATATCGCCATCATAACAACGAAACTGTAGTGAACGAAATTCGACAAAAGTATGATGTACCTAAGCTTCGGACCCTCGTCAAGCGAGTCGCAGGCTCGTGTCAGTATTACAGAAATTATAAGGCGAAGCCAGTAGCTCCAGAAATGGCGGATCTACCGCTAGCACGGCTAGCTTCCTTTACGCCTGCATTTACACACGTGGGAGTTGATTACTTCGGGCCGATGTACGTTACAGTTGGAAGACGCACGGAAAAAAGATGGGGAGTGCTGTTTACGTGCCTTACGGTACGAGCGATCCACCTAGAAATAGCTCATTCTCTGTCAATTGACTCCTGTATAATGGCATTAAGAAATTTTGTGGCGCGAAGAGGAATGCCTCGTGAACTGTACAGCGACAACGGGACTAATCTTAGAGGCGCGAACGAGGAACTCCGAAAGGAATTCCTGAAGATGAATCCAGATCAACTACAGGAAACGGCGTTTCCAGGAGAACCGCTTAAGTGGAACTTCAACCCACCCGCAGCTCCTCGTATGGGAGGGAGCTGAGAACGCCTAGTTCAATCAGTTAAAAGGACCTTGATACGAGTCATGCCATCGCGGAACCCAAACGACGAATTACTTAGGACATTTATGATGGAGGCGGAAAATATAGTGAACTCTCGTCCGCTCACATATATTCCGCTCGAAGACTACAACCAGGAAGCACTGACACCAAATTATTTCTTGTTAGGCTGTTCAAATGGTCACAGGAAATAAATTTAAAGTATATACAAAACTGTAATACTGGAAATTTTAATAACATTAATAATAAACTATGGTGCGAAATTAGTACAAATAAAACTAGATTGTACATTCCAGAAGAATTGAGACGACAAATCTTCGATTCAATTCACAATCTGTCTCATCCAGGTATTCGTGCTACTAGAAAATTAATAAGTTCTCAGTACTTCTGGCCCAATCTTAACAAACAAGTAAATCAGTGGTCAAGATCATGTATTTCATGTCAAAAATCAAAAGTACATAGGCATATCAAATCTGAATTTGGACAGTTCAATACGCCTACTAAAAGATTTGACCACATTCACATTGATTTAGTAGGACCACTTCCGTCATCTAATGGTAATAACAATTTTAGTCGCCAAGACATTCGTTCTTCAATATATTTCACGATTTGGAATTCCTAACTTGATTACCACTGATTGTGGCAGCCAATTCGAATCAAAGCTCTTTGCAGAAGTAAACAAAATTCTTGGTTGTACCCGTATTCGCACGACTGCATACCACCAAGCAAATGGTATGGTAGAGCGATTTCATTGCACTTTAAAAGCGTCATTAATGGCCTGCAACAACACCATAAATTGGAGTGATGAGCTACCATTAATTCTATTAGGACTTTGTACCACATCTAAAGATGATTTGAAGGGCAGTCCTGCAGAATTAGTCTACGGAGAAACATTACGCGTTCCCGGAGATTTCTCATTACCAAGTACACATTCAGATGAACCACTTTCAAGCGATTTTGCAAAGCAGTTAAAAACTCAAATGCAAAATATTCAACCAACGCAACCCAGGAGTACAATTAAAGCTAATGTTTATCTCCCTAGTTCTCTTGAGAACACAGAATCTGTTTTTGTTCGCACAGACAAAGTCAAAACAGCATTAGCTCAACCTTATGAAGGTCCATATAAAATAATTAGAAAATTAAAAAATTTTTTCATTGTTGATATAAATGGAAAAAATAAATCAATTAGTATTGACAGATTAAAGCCGGCATATAGTTGTAATGATACCATGTCTCCTGATTGTAACAAGCCAAGAAGGGTTTCTTTTGAAATAAAGTAACGCTATGGGGGGACTGATGTACCGGTATCGACACTTAGTTTTAATTCAGTTAAGAAATCGGATTACTATATAAAAATCCTAACGTGATTTTACTTAGTTCTGATCTTATTAAAAATGCATAAATTGTACGAGAGTAAGATAAGCAAGTCATGACCTTAAAAAGATATCAAAATAAAAAAATAAAATTAAATTTAATTTAAAAAATATTTAAAGAAATAGATTAAACGAAGTTTTAATAATATTGTACTAGTTAGTATTAAAAATGTTATTTAAAATAAATTGTTAAATGTAAACAAGGTATTAATTAATTGGTGCAATAAATCGATTTTAAAGATCAAGATATTACTTAAGACGGAGTTGTTCTTTGTTTTTTTTCTTTAACCTCAGGTTGTGAGTCCCACTCCAAACAACTTTTTTCCCCGGAAATTCAAATTTCAACACAACTTACTGCTACTGCAACATTTTCTGCTACTGTAACTTTTACTGCTACTGCAACATTTTTCAGCACACGTCAAAATCACAATTATAGCAGCATCAAGTAACAAAGAAGCAGCAATAATTATAGTAGCGAAGACGCAGTGCGAATGTGCCACTCCAAAGTTCTTCTTGTTCCATTTGCGTGAAGATTGTGCGATTAGGTTCCTGCCAAAAATATTTCCAAGAAATTCTTTACTACAAAAAATCGAACACAATTACCACGAATCTGGCTGGCCACTCGGCTAAGAAACGGCTCGCTGGTATGCGACGGGCACGGCAACCCCAACCAACTACAGTGCCGGAAAAAAGTTTGGAAACATGGTCTCTCAACCCACAATCATAGCTCTGAAACAAAATTCCTTGTGCACACACCTATGAAACTTTGCATAGAATTGCAGTGCCGCATTTCTTATAAATCTTCAAAGCGAAATTTGTTTATAACAACGCTAAAAAATATTGTGACGACAGTTTCGATTTTATCTGGTATTATTCGTGGAAAAAAGTATGGAAACACATATCTTTTTCATATAATTCGAGTTTATTTAAAGGAAATGACATGTTTTTCTTAGTATTTAGTGCTTCTCCCTTTTGCTTTTAGTACAGCCTTGCATCTCCTCTCCATTGAGTCCACCAACTTTTCGGAAAATGAAACCGGGATATTTTGCCATTCTCTAATGATTTCATCGTACAGTGCATTCCTATTAGAAATTTTTGTGTGTCGAATTTTACGCTTTACATGTTCCCATAGGTGTTCGATTGGATTCAGATCTGGGGATTGTTAAGGCCATTCCATAACACTCACTTTTTCCTGTTGGAACCAATCCTTAACTAAACGCGAAGAATGCTTCGGATCGTTATCTTGTTGGAAAATCCAACGTAACGGCATTTCTTCTTCAGCATATGGAAGCATATTGTTTTGCAATATTTCCAAATACCGATACCGATCCATTATCCCATCTATCCGAAAAATTGGACCAACTCCTGAACGTGAAAAACATGCCCAAACCATTACCGATCCTTCGCCATGTTTAACTGTTGGTAATTGATACCTTGCACTGTACCTTTCACCCCGTGGTCTTCTAACGTAATGTTTTCCATCGCTTCTAAATAGTTGAAATTTACATTCATCACTCCACAGAACTGTATTCCATTTGCTGGGAGTCCAAAGAATGTGTTCTTTTGCAAATGTTAGTCTTCTTGCAATATTGGCTTTTGATAAGAGTGGTTTCTTCAGTGGAGATCTTCCAAAAAGGTCACTTTCCATCAATCTATTTCTAATTGTCCGATCTGTCACATCTGAAATACCTCTGTTCTTTAACTCGGCGTTGATCTCAGTGGCCGTTAGTCCTAGTTTTTGTTTAGACATCCTTTGAACTATGCGATCGGTGGTTGCTGTTGTTTTTCTAGGCCTCCCTGACTTTGGAGCACACTCGACTGTCCCTCGATGATGAAAGTTTTTAATAATTTTCGAAATTGTTCCTCTTGGTATATCAAGTTTTTGTGAAATTTGAATTTGTTTTGTTCCGTTATTGTACATAGAAACGATTTTCTCCTTCAAATCCATTGAGTACAACTTACACTTCGGCATTTTTAATTATGTTTCATAAAAAAACTTTAATTGGAGTTAAATTTAATTCAGTCGCACAACAAATAACTACTAATGACATTCAATTTCAAAGTAAACGGTTCTAATTAACTTTTTGACAACAAAAACCGTTTTGTTTCCATACTTTTTTCCGCAAGTATTACCAGACATATTCGAAACTGTTGTCACTATTTTTTTTAGAGTTGCCATAATTAAATATCCCTTTGAAGATTAAAAAGAAATGGGATACAGCTATTCTATGCAAAGTTTCATAGGTGTAAGTACCAGGAATTCTGTTTCAGAGCTATGATTGTGGGTTGAGAGACCATGTTTCCAAACTTTTTTCCGGCACTGTATATTCGGCGCCATTGTTTTATACGTCTGCGGCAAAGAAACGAGACGCAGCGCAGCGAAGGAAGCACAGCGAAGGAAGCACAGCGAATTCGATGACCTTTTTCGATGTCGATGCGGGTTGCTGTCGAGGAAAAATTCGATAATTACCACGAATCTGGCCACTCGGCTAAGAAACGGTTCGCTGGTATGCGACGGGCATGGCAACCCCAACCAACTATATTCGGCGCCATTGTTTTATACGTCTGCCGCAAAGAAACGAGACCGAGTGCAGTGGAAGAAATTTTTTTTTTAGCAAAATTGCGGTGTTAATACGTGAGAAAGACTTGTAAAGTGCTAAGGACATAAACGCTGTGTTCCTTTTTTTTATTTAAAAACAGTGTTTTGTGCGCGCAATTGTCCGGCATTGTGCGAAAAAAAGAAATTGTGAAAGAAGCGCACGGCAAAAGGAAACAAAAAAGACGAGCGAGAGTTTTTTTTTTCGGACGATTTAATTATCGGAGGGGAATTTTTACCATCGCCAATGTCAGCAGGCGTGTCAGACCAGGTATGTGGTGTGCTCCGAAAACGGGGGAGGCATATAAATAAAACTCGGGAAGAAAAAAACGTTCGATTTGTTTATCTCTCCAGTTTTCAAACCGGGCCAACGAAACCGAAATTAAAGTTTCTGTTTTCTTGTTTTTGCAGCGAATGAAAGGACAAGGCAACCAACAAGGTAAGAGACAGACAGACGTCGCCGCAGCGGCCAATTGGCCGCAATCTTAGGAAATCTTGTCGGTCAGCGACATTTTTTCTTAGTTTTTTTTTTTCGGTTTGTTCTTTTTTGTTTTTCATCACACGTTTACATGCCGCAGTCCGAATCACTAACACACTGAAAGGGGAACCGGAGGGGACCGATAAAGTCCCGTTGAATAACCGCTGCTGCGATATCATCGAGAGAAATACTTAAAAACTATTTCGCCGCCCGCCCATCCCCCTCGCGGCTTCATCCCAGCGCCGACAAAAGTTTTTTCGTAGCGAAACCGCGCGCGGCGCGTTGCAAAATCGGCGCCGCCGTCAAAAAACAACTGCCATCCGGGATGGGGAAGAATGTTTGACTGAATTTT
Organism: Chorisops tibialis; assembly: GCA_963669355.1. Taxonomy (NCBI): domain Eukaryota; kingdom Metazoa; phylum Arthropoda; class Insecta; order Diptera; family Stratiomyidae; genus Chorisops; species Chorisops tibialis. The sequence goes on along the minus strand of OY770262.1, from coordinate 23,690,298 downwards.
GCGGCGAACTGCAAATAGAAAAATGATTTAAAAAAAAACAAGGCAAGGGTTACGAAGCACAAACCGGGAATTTTGCGCTTTGATAGGCAAAATAATCGGGCGGTCGTTGTTAGCCGACCGTTTCGATATTGTTGCACTTTTTATCTCTTGCGAAACCTCTTTGTTATGGTTGCCGCTGTTTTTTTTTTCCTAGAATGATGCATTGCATTTAAGTAGGGCAAAAACACCAGTTTGTGATTGGTTGAAAGACTTTTATTGATTCGATAAATTGTGAAGTTATTTTGCGGGATTAGGTTAAGGGTTTTGCTGAAAATTGTTGACATTTTTAAAGGCGAAAATTGCCATTCGTTAATGCGAAACTTTATTATGGTTAACCCGATACAAAAAAAAAAAAATCGGCTACTCTAGAAATATGTGATTGTAATGTACTGAAGGCTAGGGTGTAGCCTAGTGGATAGCGTGTTGGTCTTACAATGGGAAGGTCGTGCGTTCAAATCCCGGTCCACGTAATACATATATAATTCCTGCACACTGCCTGCTTGGATATACCTAGGTTACCTCTATGTGCGAAAATGAAAAATTCATAGATAGAGGGTTGTGCGAAGGGCTAACAACCCATCCACAATAAATAATGAAAAACAAAAAATGTTAAGGAACCTGAAGGTCAGGAGGCCAAGGCCCGATTTGGGCTGCAGTGCCATTGTAGAAAAGAATGTGCTGATGGGTAAGAAAAAAAAAATTTTTTTTTTATTGAGAAAATTTGGATCAATTTTCAATTTAGTCCCCATTTAGACCAATACACCTCATCATCATCAATGGCGCAACAGCCCAAATCGGATCCTGGCCCCTTGAAGTCGCCTCCAATTATTTCGATACAAGGACCGCGTCCTCCAGCTCTTAATTTTTAAGATGGCTTTACCGTCTTCATCAAGTTTTTCCATCGCTTTGCCTTTAAGAGCGCGTTTGGGGATTCTTCTGTCTTCCATTCGCTCTATATGGTCAGCCCAATACAGTTTGTGTAGCTTGATGAACGCTGAAGCTTCTGGCTCGTCGTAAAGTTGATACAACTTACGGTTGTATCTTATTAGTCATTCCGTTCATTCAAGTAAAGTCCATTGTTTTCATTTCTGGCGTGTAGTGATAAATTCGTGTTTCATCAGTAGTCACGAAATGGCTCAGAAATGCCTTCGAATTGGTCTGGACACTGCATGAAAGAGGTTATTCGATTTTGCAGTGATCAAACGCAGCCAAAATCTTGTCGATAGATTTTTCATGCCAAAATTTGTGTGTAGAATATTTTGGTTAAGATTTCACATTTATATTTTGTCGCGCGATATCGGGATGCCCTTGATGAAGGACGGCTGTGCGACCACGCTTGCATTCATTGAACGTTTGTTTTTCATGTTTAGAAAAAACTCAAACCAGTTCAATTCCAAAAGCTACAAAAGTGCGCAACGAATTCATGTGTGCAGCAATTTTGCTAAGAACTCTAGTCCTCCTTCACTACCACGTTCTGATTTCACGGTGCCCCCCTTCGTTTTCGAACTAGGGTTATTTCCAAGATCCCGTAGAAGCTCAGTTACTATGTCTACACTTACTTACGATGGCGCTACAGTCCAAATCGGACTTTGGCCTCCTGAATACTTTGACTCCATCCATCTCGGTTCAGTGACCGCGTCTTCTAGTTAGGAAATCTTAGCAGTGATTTTCTGTTTACGCCAATCGAATCCTCCCAGCGCTTCCGTGGTTTTCCGACCGGTCTTTGTCCGTTGACTTTCCCTCTTAGTGTACGTTTGGGAATTCTTCCGTCATCCATCCGCTCCATATGACCAATCCATTGTAACTTCTTAAATTTCATGAGGGTTGACACTTCTGAATTGTCGAAGATGACATACAATTCTCTATTGTATCGTATTCTCCAGTCTTCCCTCACAGGTCCGAGGATTCTTCTGAGGACATTTCTTTCAAAGGCGTAAAGTATTTTTTCGGACGCCTGAGTTAATGTCCACGTTTCGCTGCCATAGCATAGCACAGGTCGTATAATCGTTTTATATAACTTAAGTTTTGTTTTCCTGTGTTTTGAAGTCAGATCTTGTTTTTAATTATTTGAAGTACCGAATAAATCGTCTCGTTTGCCATCATTATGCTTCTTTTGATTTCGATGGGTTATCTTCCAACCTCCGATAGGTTCGCCCCAAGGTATATAAAATTGTCTACGTTTTCTAGGTTATAGTCTCCTACTGTAATATTTTGTCTGATTGGCGTCTTTTTCCTAGTTTGTGTCATAATTTTTGTTTTGTCTTCATTAATACGTAGTCCAACTTTCCTTGTTACCGAGTCAAGGTTTACAAATACCTCCGTAGCACTCTCCAGAGATCTTGTAAGGATATTTGTATCGTCGGCATATGCTACGAGTTCTGCGGATTTGAAGCATACTGTTGTCTTGGTGACAACGGGAAGTTTCCGAATAACATATTCGAGTGTCAAGTTGAAAAGCATTGGTGCGAGACCGTAACCTTGCTTAAGGCCGTTGTTTGTTTTAAAACTGGAAGTCTAATCGTTTTCTACTCTTACTTGTGACAAAGACTCGGTCATTGTCATTCTTGTAAGCCGAACCAGTTACGGTTGGACTCCAAACTCCAACATAATTTTATACAGTACGCACCTGTCGATACTGTCGTATGCTTGCTTGAAGTCAATAAATATCTGAGCCACATCAATATTATATTCACAGCACTTTTCCAGCACCTGTTTAACTGGGAATATCTGGTCCATGGTCGATCGTCCACCTCTAAATCCACCTTGGTATTCACCAATTACTTTGTCAGAATAGGGCTTGATTCTCTTTTCTAAAATTTTCGTCAAGATCTTACAAGACGTACACAACACACATATTCCTCGGTAGTTTTTGCAGCAGAGTTTGTCACCTTTTTATAAATTGGGCATATAATGCTCTTGCGCCAATCTTCAGGAATTGTTTCCTGCGTCCATATGTCCGTGACTAATCTATGTAGCAGATACGCTATACAAGTGTCGCCGGCTTTCAGAAGCTTAGCTGGAATTTGATCAGTGCCCAGCGCTTTGTTGTTTGGGTGATTCCTCAGGGCTGTTTTTACTTCTTCGAGTGTAGAAGGACTCAAAGCGGATTCTTCATCAGCTGTTACATGAGTTATACCTGCTATTGTGTCTGCTGTTGGTGTTTGTGCGGGTGATGAGATCGGATTAAGAAGGTGTTCAAAGTATTGCGCCCATCTTTTTATATCTTCCGCATTACTTATAATGTTCCCTTCTACATCCTTGCAGAGGGTCGTTTTCGGTTGAAATCCCCTTTCATTCTCTTAACAAGGGAATACACGGCTCTTGCGTTGTGTAATTTAAAATATTCGGCCATGTTTTTAATTTTGTCATTATTGTACTTCTGTTATTTTTTTGTCTGCATATACTGTCTGCAAATCGTCTAAGATCATTATATTTGTCCCGTTTGGCTCGTGTCGGCCGTTTTGTTAATATTTTGTAAGCTTGATTTTTTCGGTCTAAGGCATCTTGGCATTCTTTGTGGAACTAGTTATTTCTTTTGCGCCGGGGTTTTTGTCCTATCCACTCCTCTGCGACAGATGCAATGCCATCTTTGATATTTTGCCACATTTCTTCTATTGGCATGCTGGCGTTCTTGTTCAGTATTGGCGCAAAGTGCCTCTCTAATGCTGATACGAACTTCGCAACTATATACTTTCTCATCTTTAAGTTTCCCTATATCGAATTTAGGAACCGGTTACTATGTTTATATGGACACCAAACTTCGCGAGTGAGACTTCAATCGTGAAGTAAATCATCGTATAAACAGTGATTGAAACTCAAAGTTCTCTCGCAATCTAGATCCTGAGTGTAACTTCAATCGTGAACTAAATATATCGTATAAACATTAAGAGAACTGACAGCCTACTATCCCCAGAAATGAATTAATTTTTTGTCATTATCCAGCATGCAAAATACCATTTTTATACAATTCCCAATATGATTTGAAATTACACAGCAAATTGCTGATAAAAATTGCAATCATTTCCAATCAATCATTTGATGGGTTGACGAACTGTCATTATACTTGCGATCTTATTTCGGAGCTTTTACATTGCAAGTTTATTTTACGTATAAACATATCGCAAGTTTCAATCGCAATTCTCAATCGCAATCGAAACTTCCTATAAACATAGTACATGTTAACCAGTCTGCTGGTCCGGATGGTATCACCCTCATTGTCCTTAAGAAATGTGCTTCCTCTCTGGTTAAACCACTTCGTAATCTTTATCATATTTCATTCTCTTCAGAATGCTTTCTGCAGATCTGGAAAGTCGCAAGTGCTCAGCCGATTCCTAAAAAAAGGAATTTAAAGCGAACCCTGCTAACTATAGCCCAATTGTCATTAACCTATTGCTTTCAAAGGTAATGAAAACTGCTGTCAATCGTTAATAATGTGCTACCTTGTGGAAAATAACCTGAACAACGATCGCCAGTATGGTTTCCGTTCAGGACGCTCTACGGGAGATCTCCTAGTGTATCTAACTGAATGTTGGAACTCTTGTACATAGAGTGCTGTGCAAAACTTAAGCAACTCACTACATGTCGGAATGAAAAGGAAAATTGCAATCAAAATATAAAGAATTTTTTTCCTTTTTTTTTTAAAGTTACACGTTAGCATGTTGCTTAAAGTTCTGCAATAAAAAAAGTACATCAGTATTTTAACTGTTCTTAAAAAAAACAAAAACAAAATACACCAAAAAAAAAGGCTGTGCAAAATCTAAGCAACTTTCAAAACGCAGCTGCGATTCCCAGTCAGAACAAAACATATTTCCGATGTTGCTTTTGTTTTCTGATGTTCTTGTCAATTAGATCAGTATAGATCGTCTTCCCTTTGGGTTTAATTGTGTCTAAAAAAATAATATTTAAAATGCAGCGTGATCAATACGATAATAGATTTAAATCAAATGTAATTTCGCTATATTATTCTGAAAAAACGCAAATAGAGATTGCCAAATCGTTAAATATAAACAAATCTTTAATTTCAAGATGGATTACGAAATATAAAAACACGGGTAGTGTGAAAAGTGTAAATTTTGGTGGAAGGCCGCGTAAAACTACCATTAGAGATGACTTACAAATTAAACAATTGATAAAAAGAAAACCGTTTATCTCGTCAAAAGAAGTTGTAAAAGAGCTAGGCTTAAATGTCAACTCAAGCACTGTTCGCAGACGGGCAATTGAACTCAATCTAAAAAGCTATACACCTTTAAAAAAAACCATTGCTCACAAAAAGACATGCAAGGAAAAAATAAACTGCTCGAACAACACTTTTAAACATTATTATTTTACTATTTATATAGTTTTATATATCATTCAGGCTTGAATTCGCTAAAAACCATCTTGACTGGTCAGTTGCTAAATGGAAGACCGTTTTATTTAGCGACGAATCCAAGTTCAACCTCTTCAATTCTGATGGCTTCTCCCGTGTAAGGCGTGAGAAGGGACAACAACTCAATCCACGCTTCTGTAGGAAAACGGTGAAACATGGGGGAGGAAGCGTCATGGTCTGGAAATGTTTCTCAGCATTAGGTCTTGGTCCCTTTCATAGAATAACAGAAATTATGGACAGATTCATGTATAAGGACATCTTAGAATCTAGAATGTTACCTTATGCAGAGTGGAATATGCCACTTCGATGGGTGTTTCAACATGATAATGACCCGAAACACACATCGAAGTTGGTTAAAGAATGGCTTAGCTCTAAAAGGATTCAAGTTCTTGATTGGCCGGCACAATCGCCCGACTTGAATCCTATAGAAAACTTATTCGGTATATTGAAACGGCGTATGGGAACAGTACAGTTTGCAAACAAGGACCAATTGTTTACGAACCTAAAAACCGAATGGGAAAAAATTGACATATCAATTTTAAATAATTTAGTTGAATCAATGCCTCGCACATGTGCCGCTGTTATAAAAAATAACGGCTATTACACGAAATATTAATAAAAGTTGCTTAGATTTTGCACAGCCTTTTTTTTGGTTTATTTTGTTTTTGTTTTTTTTAAGAACAGTTAAAATACTGATGTACTTTTTTTATTGCAGAGCTTTAAGCAACATGCTAACGTGTAAATTTAAAAAAAAAGGAAAAAAAATTCTTTATATTTTGATTGCAATTTTCCTTTTCATTCCGACATGTAGTGAGTTGCTTAAGTTTTGCACAGCACTGTATATATAAATTCGGGAAAGGGCTAGTACTTGTGCTTTATATTGCGAAAGCGTTTGACAGAGTTTGGCATAAATATTTCATAGCTAAGCTTAAAGCCTTTGGCTTTAATTCGTCCGTTCTTAAATTGATTGGGAGCTTCCGCTCAGAGCACTTCATATGAGTTGTACTAGACGGTATTAACTTTGCTCCCTTTTCTTCTGATTCCGAGGTCCCTCAAGGCCCCTCAAGGCTCAGTTTTAACCCACCATCTTTCTAGTCTTTAGTCTCAATTCTTTCCATAGTTTCGCTGATGACAGCATGCTTGACAACATATTTCAGTTTGAATCCCCTGCGGAGGCATGTCCGACTACAGTGTTCTCATGCTATGATGAGTCAATAGGTTCATTAAATTCTGACCTCATCTTAATACTGGAATAGGGCAGGAAAAACAGAATTGAATTTAGTACCTCGAAATCCCAGTCCTGTCTTCTATCTTTAAGGGGAGCGCAAATTGAAGTACACTTTTCTCAGGAACTACTTGGCCGAATTCGTCCAAATTTTGCAGGCATGTATTTTACTCGAAACTTAGCAAATAAGGTAGATGGCGATTAAAAAATCGATTTTTTTTCAATTTTTTAGGTACTGATTCCCTTAAAGCATAATGTTTCGGCGCTATAATGTCCTTCAATCGCGTGCAGATTCCACCTCCTGCAGACTTTACGTTACTTGTAGTAAAATTTGACAATCGTCTTGATTGGAGTCAGCATATCTACGAAGTCGCTTTTGATTAGGGATGGCAAAAACTGCTCTTTTCCAATCGTAATGATTCACTGCGATTGCTCTTTTTCAATATCTGTGAATTTTATTCAATTTATAATATTAATTTACCGTTTTTGTGTTAAAGGGAACAAATTGTCAAAAAATAAATTATATTTTCGTAAAGTGCTCAGCGAAACCTTTCCAATGGCACCAAGTTTGGGTCTGTACTTCCAAATTAATTTTTTTTTTCTCAGTTTTGGAAATTAATTTTTCGTTCTTCGTATTAGTTACACTGCATACGACATATCTCATTTCCGGCTTATTGTAACTTTTCTATATACCCGACTTTATTGTAATATCATTGGTACTGTATGTCTGCACAAAAGGCAGAGCCTCTAAACTTTTCGATGATACGCAAACAAAATGGTATTTTTCAACGGTTAACACATTCAGCTGCATGAGCAATCAACGTGATGCCATGCTTTCTTGGTGTGTTTGTACCGAGTAACATCAACACAATGCCCTACAGCTGATAGATATTTCAGCTTCAGTAGCATTTGCCGTGTACATATTATAGAAATTAAAAAAGTTTGGTCTCTAGGTTTATTTGTCTTCTGCAGATATATTATAGGCTGATAACGGTATATTTTTTATTGCGTAATTAGGGCAAGCACGTAGTGCATGTTTACAACAACACGCCAGTCTAAAGGACCTATAAAAATTCCTTCTACGTGAATTATCTCGCTGTTCAGTTCGCATTTCTCTTCAGAGTTCTTAGAACAGTGGAATTTAAAGGGAATACAAAAGTCGTTCGTAAATTAACTCCACTGCTCCGCAAATATTCACTGGATCTAAATATTAATCCAATTAGATATTCAAACCTATTTGTTTTGCATACGATAAAATGCATGTAGGTCGAACGTAGCAACTTTACTTTACCATTTTGTTTTTGTCCAGTTTTGGTCGTCTGATGTTCAGAATGCTTTTGGTTGGAGCCTGAAGGACTCTTTGAATTTCAAAATAAAACTAGCAACCAGCTAGTCGTTACGTGACTGAATAAGTCTATACAATATCTTTTTATGCGTCAGTCATTACATGGTTCAACACTTCCTTTCAATTTCAACACTTCCTTTCAATTTCAACACTTACTTTCATTTTGACAGAATAGTTAAGACTTACGTGACAAAGTAATCACCTGCGAAATTTTCTTATACTTGTTCCTTGAACTTTTGCAAACAATAAATTACTAATTTAAAGCGACTTCGGCAAATAGGGTCCGAGAGGTCTTGGACTATTGACCTCTCAGACCATAGTTGCCGCAAGTACTAAAAAGTATGTTATACAGAAATAAATATTAATATATAGTAATAGAGTGAAACTAGGGTATAGCCTAGTGGTTAGCGTGTTGGTCTTAAAATGCGAAGGTCGTAAGTTCAAATCCCGGTCGACGTAATATAATTGCTGCACACTACCTGCTTGGATATATGTACTTTGGTTACCTCAATTGACGAATATAAAAAATTCGTAGATAAAGGGTTGTGCGAAGGGCTAACAACTCATCCACAATAAATATTGAAAAAAAAAGTTAACTAAGCTGAAGATCAGGAGGCCAAGGTCCAATTTGGGCTGTAGTGCCATTGTAGAAGTAGAATGGAGTGAAACACGTGGGGAAAAAAAATTACGTTAATAAGATCCGCCCGCATATACTTTGACAGAGTGTTGTATTGTATATAGATCCTATCCAGCGGGGAAAATTAGAAGACTTTGAAACTGAAAAATGCTTGAGTATAGTTAAATTGAAAAACTTATTTGCGCATAGAAATTTCAAATCAATGCCACGTCAAGGATGGAATTCATCAGTTGTTACATGAAACGTTAATGATAATTAAATGATAACGAAAACTGACATACGATGTATCTAGCATCCTGATATTACAAATTTCATGATCGCGTCGGCACTCATAATGTCGGCATTGTCAATCATGTCGTCGAGTTCGCGTCGACAAAATGTTAAAATGCTGACTTATAAAGTACCACGGCGACGGAAAAATTGCGTCAAATGATGCATGTAGTCTTAGAAAATAGGGACCATAGGAATGTTTTTTTGCACTGAAACTCACATGAAGGCATAATGAAGGGTGTCCCATTCAGACAGCCTATTTTGAAACTTTTGAAAAAAACGCAGTGTTTATTTCAAAAGCTCTGAGGTTTTTATTTTAATAAAGAGTGTAGACATGGAGGGCATGTATGGAACAGAATATCAGACAAATGGCTGCCTCGTGACTGATGGCACTCGTTGATCCTTTTGACGAAATTTCCGATGATATTTTGGCATAGTACTACCTCAATTTCATCAAAGGCGTGACAAATCTCGACTTTCAATTCAGGAATCGTCTTTGGGTTATTGGTATACACCTTTGATTTCAGAGAGAAATCCAACGGCGTCAAATTGCATGATCTTGGTGACCAATTCACATCGTCGCGGCGCGAGATAACTCTCCCTTCAAATTTCGTATTCCATCAATTCCATCGTTTCGTTCGCTGTGTGGCAGGTTGCGCCGTCCTGTTTAAAGCACATGTCTTCGAGATCCACTTCAGCAATTTGAGACCAGAAGAAGTGGTTTATTATCTCATGGTAATGAATGGCGTTGACGGTGACTGCATTGTCCACATTCCCGAAGAAGAAGAATCCAACCACAAACAATGACTTGCGGTGGATGCATGAGATGTTCAAGGATCACGCTTGGATTCTTAGCTCCGTAGCCATCATGTTCGAAATGCGCCTCATCGGAGAAGATGACTGTCTTCGAAAAATCATCATTCACTTGTTGCTCTAAAATCCAATGTGTGAACGTTCAGTGCTGCGCATGGTCTGCTGGGTTAACTGTTGTGTCAACTGAATCATTGTAAGCATATAAATGCAGATCTTTAGTTAAAGTTCACTGTAAATTGCTTCGTGAAAGTCTCAATTGCTGAGAACGATGGCGATTCGAGGTGGAAGGATTTTGGTCAACACTCTCACGAACAGCTGCAATGTTTTCATAAGTCCGAGCTTCACGAACAGGTTTTTTTCTGGGTTTGATCTGACCCATTCGGCTCAAATTTCTAGATTAATCGGACCACTGTACGGCGAGAAGATGCGTTATGGTGACCGAAAACGACATTTTCTAACCGTCTCCGCAAAACTCTCACCATTTCGTTCACACAACACAACTGTCAAACAAGAACCCTGTACGACTGAAACAAAAAAATGGGGCTAAGTTCTAAATAGGCAGTCTTAACGGGACACTCGTTATAAACAGATAACGATCGGGTACTTGAAACGTACATATACATTGTGATAATAAATTACGGGGAATTTGTAATTAAAATTACCCTGGGAAATGATATTTAATTTTTTTTTTGGTAAGCAGTTAGGACTGTCCTTAATTACTATCCCAAAAATTAGCGCGGTCTGTTGATCAGTTTGTTTACAACAGCTGGTTGAATCGGTACACCTCAGTAGTTCACCGAGATTTTTCAAATGGAAAAAATATGACGATGCTCATTATTTTTTTTTCGATATTCGAGGTTTGATCCATCATGAATTCATTCCGGAGGGACAGACGGTCAATAAGGAGTACTATTTGACCGTATTGAAGCGTTTTCGTGAGCAAATCCGTAAAAACGGCCGGAATTATGGAAGGAGAATACATGGATTTTCCACGATGATAATGCGCCATCGCATAGAGCCTCATTTGTGACAGAATTTAAGGCCAAAAAAGCTACAAACTCCATCAATCAACCACCGTATTCACCATAGTTGGTCCTGTGTGACTTTTTCCTATTCCCAAAACTGAAATTACCGCTCCGTGGAAACCGTTTTTAGTCGATCGAGGACATAAAACAAAAATCGCCGAAGGAACTGAAGGCCATAACAAAAAGTGTTTCGAGGACTGGAAAAAATGCTGGCATATGTGTGTTGCATCGAATGGGGATTACTTTGAAGGCGACAAAATAAATATTGAAAATTAATTAAATATTTTGCGTTGTATGCTAAGCTGAGCAAAGTAATAACTCTAAATGTCCAACTTCCGATGTCGGTCACTGTGCTTTCAGTGCATATAAAAAAACATCAATGAAAGATCGGTAGGTGGCCCCCACTAAATGGCGTTTGTGCTTTATATTTCTGTCTCGCTGTGCTTTTAAGTTTTTGCTTGACGGATTATTGATCTGATTGGAGTACGGAATGAGTTTGCCTTTCATACTTTTTTTCCCCCAGGCTGCTGTATTTCAGCGTGAATCCGGAACCGGAAGAGGTAGAGACTTAGAACCCAGAAAAGGCACATCTTGATAAAAATTCCTTTGAAATGGTATTTAGTTTGTTTATACTGGATCATTGGTTTGGGCTCTAGTGCGTTTACAAAAAAATGCTTAATATTTTAAATATGTATGGGGTGTATCAACAAGAGGGTTGTTTCCAAGACTCAATCAGGGAACGTACAGCGCTGCTGGTGGTCTACCGGCTGCAGTTCTTGAGTCAATCGGACCTTGTACGTATGCAAAGCCAAAAGTTTCGTTAATATTCGCTGCAGTGTGGACGTGGAGAGGTCGAGTTCTTGAGCACGGTGACGAATGGAGGTGGTTGGGGTCTTTTTCAACACTGTCCTTTACTCCTGTAATATTTACGGTTGAACGTTCGGGGCGAAGTCGTGTCGGTGTCTTTACATCTTGCACTGAGCCAGCCTCTTTTTTGAGTAGGTTGCGCAGAATGCACATGATTACGATTTTGCGAATCGTAACTGCGATTGAACGCGAATTTTCGTAATTAAACTCAACGACTGTTAAAATTCCCGCATTTATAGGTGACAAAAGTCAATATTTGACAACTGTCAAATAGTAGGCCTTTCCAATCCTACACTTCTTGCTCAAACACTCTATAGATTGTTATGATTTTTTAATCAGCATGTATTCAATAGCTTCCAAATTAAATAAATGATGAAAATTTGTTAGAAATTCTTAAACTCTTTTCACATTGCCAAAAAAAAGCAATTTACTCTTACAAAATTTGCATTAAGTCGTAAATTTTGTTTACACCGTTAATCAACGTTTTTGAAAACGCTAAAGAATTTTTTTTTAAGAAAATGAAAAATTCTTATGAACCTCAAGTGATAATGTCATAATTCTAATGTTCACTTTACAGGTCATTAAACTTGTGTTTTGCTTTCTGTTTTTTAAAAAAATCTCGATCACTTTCATCTGTGCTTACGATACTCAACCTCTAGACCGAGAGTTTTACCGTTCGTACCATGTCTCCTATTGAGCTCAATTGCGAACACACTAGCGTGAATCGAATCGCATGGATCATGTGTTTATCACCCGTGATCTTAAAATCTAACTGAAACGAGAAATGGATTCAGCGCTTCGGATACAAATAGATTCTACGGTAACAACTTTTGGAATTCGAAAACGAGTTAGGATTGGATTCTGGAACGTTCGAACATAGAATGACGGTGGAAGGGCTGGAGTCACTCGGTTCTCCAAGACAGGTCCTGGCGACAAATAAAGGCAGATGCGCCTTCCGAAAGAAAACATTTTCTATATCCTAACAGGAATATGAAAATTGATTGATATACATCAAACATCACACCAATTCAGTTCCAGTCTATCGTAAAATTATCGAAATTTTTTTTTTTCGATAACCAATTAAATTTTTTTAATAGAAAACACAAGAAATTCATCGCATTTTCAATATATTTCCATAATATGCATCACTTAAATGTTAAATTACGTTTTAAATTGTTTACATGACTACCCCCCTTTATGTCGCTTACATCCGCATTGGAAAACGTGTGTATAAATTTAGGTCCGTTCTCAGATGTGCAGTATAGGGAACACATCGAAATGTCGAGTTTTAGATTAAACAGATCTGCTTTAAATTGAACGCTGCCGCGACACTTTAAGCAATTTGATAAGTTCTCTACTTGCTAGCGTACTAACTAAATGATAACAAACGAAACAAAAAAACATTACAGAATATATTTATGCTGATATTTTCAATTTGTCTTGGGAGTGGTTGAAATTTAACTGCACTGGGAAAATCTTATAAGTAAAACCAAAAAAAAAAAGCACATTTCAATAAATAAACTACTCGACGCGATAACGAAATATTTTTTGAATAAGGAAATTATTATTTGTTTATAAAAGTTCTCTTTTTTTCCAATGATTTTGCTCTGACACGATTTCGAGTCAGAAACATACAACAGCTCGGCTAATCGTCGTAGTCATTTACAACTTTTGCTTTTGTTAATTTTTGTTTGTTTATAATCGGTTTTCACCTTTTGTGAATTATAGCGAAGAAGAACAAAGAAATATTGCGCTTGCTAGCGGTTAGAGCGGTAGATAGCGCGTTATCGGTTTTAATAACAAAGCTGAACAGCAGAGTTCATTGTATTTTAAATTGAGTTATTCAATGCCGTTGAAATATGTAAATAAAATTTTGTTTTGGTAAAATTTTTGGTTTTTTTTTATCTGCAATCGAGACGATCATGTTTTATTGATGATCTTGTCGATTTCTCTATTATTAGTCGGAATACAACCACGGGTGGGAGTCTCTTGGAATACGGCACATCGATAGAAATATGAAAATTTATTTCTGGACTTCGACTGATTTACAATTAAGTGTACCATTGTAGCTATTGCTAAGGTAGTACTCGAGAATGCCATTAGATTCCCAACTTCGCTTTAATAACACATCATTCATTAATCCAATTATAAAACAAGGTAATCCCAACAAGAATTGCTCGTAGCGTATTTTAAATCAATATTTTGATTTTCTATTTTATCTTCGTATTATAAATGTGTTATGTGCGTGACTCCTTCAGAATGAAGCTGTTCAACCATTCGTGTTTTACTTTATTGAAAAGTAACCTGAGCGCAAGAACTATGTAACTTTCTTTAGTGTAATAAGCAATTTTGCTTTATCTTGTACAGTAGAGTGTTGAAGCGAATTTAGTCAATAATGTCGATTTAGTAGTAATTCTTCTCTATTTCATGGCACCACAGCTCAAATCGGGCCTAGGCCTCTTGACCTTCAGGTTCCTTAACATTTTTCATTATTTATTGTGGAACGGTTGATAAATCTTCGCACAACCCTCTATCTTCAAGTTTTCGTAGATTGAAGTTACCAAGGCATACCCAAGCAGGCAGTGTACTGGAATTATACGTCGACCGGGATTTGAACTCACGACCTTCGCATTGTAGACCAACACGCTACCCACTAGGCTACACCCTAGCTAGTAGTAATTAGTAACATGATTTTTATGTATAAAACAATTCTCAAAGTAGATAAAACAGTGCTATCTAGTTCTTGAATTAAGATGAAGTTATGTATTTGTACATTTAAAAAAAAAACAATGAGGCGTGAAATACCGTATTATCTCTGGTTGTTGGATTAGATTAAAGTTTAGAATTGTGGGTCTCTAGTGGTATCGTCTATTTTGATTACCGTTAAATTATCATCGGGCCTTGGCGAATCTTCAGGGAAACAGCATCGAACTGTTTATACGTGAAGAACTATTGTTTATGCTATCGAATTATTCGGCGAGAACAAAATTCTCTCTTGGTTGAATAATTTAAAGGTCCACATGGTATTAGGACGAAGGCACATTTTGGGCCGTTAGTGGCCTAAGTCCATCAGTGTCCAACCGCTTAACAAACCTAATCTATCGTATGCGTAGTTCATAGGATGGATTAAATAATGAGAATAAATCATTCTAAACCAAGTAAATGACTTTTTTTTTTTTTTTAAAGCCCCCTAGTATAACTTAGTGGGTCACCCCTTAATGCATTGCACAGTTTTATCGATATGGGAAGAGGATGAAATTTGGTAGTGTTATAGGAATTTTGAGGGAGGCAGACAGAAATGCCGGTGAACATAATTTTTGAAGCGCTGGAGGTTATACTTGCTTGGAAATATGCTAGTAGGCAATGAGTTCTAAAGTTTGGACGTTCGGAGAATAAATGACTGTTTATATTTCACTGTACGAATACGAATAGGGCTGACGGTATACTCGTGCGTGCGGTAAGCTTGATAAGTATTTCGGGGAAAAGTGTGAAATAAATGAATGAGTGATCTAAGTTCCGCAATACATTTACCATGAAAGTAGCGATAGTAAAAGTGGTTTCATCTCCAATTAGTCCGAACGTATGTTTTTGGATTTGATCGAACAGCGCAAGGTGTGTTTTGGGTGCCCAGCCCATAAAAGCGGATTGTACTCTAAACGAGGTCGAATGCAAGCCTTGTAGATGGTAGCTAAGTCGTGAGGCGTAAACTGTTTTTTGTATTTACAAAGAATAGGCGTCTAGGTGTCAAGGGCAACATCAACGATATGTTTGCTTCAATCATGATGGTTATTTAAGTGTACGCCTAATAGGATAAGCCAATTTGAAGAGCAAATTGGTAGGTCATTAAAGGCTAAATTAGACGACGACGCTGGAACATCACGTTTAAGGAAAAGATGACAAGCCTACGTTTTAGCGGTGCTAAACTCTCCTCTATTTTTCCTGTCCCATTCCAGCAGCTCGGGAGTTCAACGAATCGAATAACTTCCTGCGTTTGGAAGCAACAGATTGTTTGTGAGATTCCGCAGCGGAGTTAAATTCAAAGGTGTTATCTAACGTACTTTCATCTGCATAACTATGGTTTGGATTGAGAGTAGAAGAAAAAAGGTCATTAAGGAATACTAAGAGCAATGTAAGCGATAAGACAGAAATCTGAGGGACATCAGAATTTGCTGGAAAAAGAGAAAAAAAGTAACGCCTTCTACTACTACTCGTATAGTGCGTTCGGATAAGGAACTCTCAATCCCTCGAGTGAATGTAGAGACCAATGGCCGTTAGCTTAACAAGGAGACATGCCAAACTCTGTCAAAAACCTGTCAAGCGCAAGAGCTTGACCTTCGCCGTATTTATGTAAGCAAGAATTCCATCAGGTAGACTACAGTTACTCCATGGGACATACGAGGCGCTTTACCATAGTTTGGCAAAGGTGAAGCCCAATTTTTTTTTTATTTAATTTCAAAAAGTGTCGACCTTTATTTTGGAATGTTCTGAACATCAAGAACTGTGCGCGGTTTATAATACTTAACTAAAATGTCACAATCAAAAATTTTGGAGCAATAATTCATCTTAGGGTTGACGTAATTTGCAAAAGAAATCATTAAACTCACCACTTCAGGAATGGTGAATTTTGCAAGGTGAATTCGCAGGTGTCGATTCTGTTTTCTTCCTGCATGTAGAGACTCAAAGGTAGGCTAAGAGATCATCCGTTGACCTTCCAGAACGGTAACCATATTGGCGATCGTGGATAAATACTCGTTCTATGCGATGAAAAAATTAATATCTATGGATGTTCAACCTGATATCTCAGTGCCCATTTTCATCAAAATTTCAGACATTTTTAAAGGGAAACCTGATGTGCCGTCTAAAAAATGCTTGTTTATTCCTTAGGTTCCCGCTACAACTGCTGTCTTCCATGTGTTGCATGGTCGACCAACCCTACGTCTTCTTGAGGACTATAATCCCGAGCTTGCACAGTGATGTTTCGTTCTGGATTCGTTAAGTGTAACCGGTCAGTTGCAACTTCCGTCTTTGTAGCTCAATGCCTGTTTAGTCTGTCTAGTTGTACTCTAAAGATCGCTGTTCGAGAAGACTTCTTGCAGAATATTCTGAATGAATGCGTCAAGGTATTGGTGGCAATCTTAACGGTTACTTTCACGTAGTACAATCATATGGCAAGACGGCTTTAACGCATGAGTCAAGTACTCTTAACATCCAGAAAGGAGAAAGGATTCCGAAGACAAGCGAGCTTTATTTATACGATCCTCAATATCCCATTTGGCTCCGCCATCAATGCTTCTAGGGTAGTATAAGTCTTACATCTTTCACATTTTGCCCGTTGAGTAAATCGGCCTAAGCAGCGTACTAAAACATTGTCTCATGAAAAAAGTGCATAAACGGGTCGAATATGATTTAAAGCAACAGGATGAAGGTGAGCTGAATGTTCGTATTGTTACATGTAAACACTTTGTCGTTCATCGAATATTCGCTACCTTTAAATGTCTGTACTGTTCGCAACACACATTGGACCACCTCAAGACCTATAGGGGCTGTTCCCAGGAAGGAGTATTATTTCCACTTCTTTGGTCGATCGTAGTAGATGAGCTCCTAGACCGTCTAACAGAACAAGGCTACGAGATAATAGGATATGCCGATGACCTTGTTATTATCATTAGAGGCAAATATGATGTAACTTTGTCAGAAATGCTGCAATCTGCCTTGGAAGTGATAATGAACTGGTGACAATCTAAGAACTTGAACATCAACTCGAGTAAGACTGAGATAGTACCATTTACAAATAGAAGGAACACCTTCTATAAATGGAACTTCAATACCCTTTTCAAATGAGGTCAAATATTTAGGTGTGGTACTTGATAACAAATTCAACTGGAACAAACATATAAAATGGACTCACGCCAAAGCATTAAAGGCGTTTTGGGCCTGCAAAAGCGTATTTGGTAGAAGATGCCCAAGATTATCTACTGGTGCTACAGAACAATCATCCTCCCAATAGTCACATACGGAACCACAAAAAGCACAGCTTATATTACAAAAAATTCAAAGACTAGCGTGTCTTAGTATCACAGATGCAATGAAAACCTGCCCTACTGCGGCAATGGAAATATTCCTAAACATCCCTTCGATACATCTCCAAATAAAAAAGGAGGCAATTAAAGGTGTGTTACGCATACAGAGGGATAACAATTACAAATCGGGAAATTTTAGAGGTCACCTCCAAATTCTAAAAAATCCGAGAATTGAGGCTCTAACCTTCGTCAGACACTATGCCGAAAAAATTCAACTTTGAAACCCCATTCAAAGTAATAATCAGAGAACGCAAGGAATGGCAATCCATGCTACCTGATATGGAACCATCTGGTACACAGATTGCTCGCGCACCTCGAAGGAGACAGGAGCCAGAGTCACAGGTCCTAACTTCTCGGTTTCAAAACTTCTTGGTAAGGAAGCCACAATCTTCCAATGCATTGGAGCTATGTATCCAAGAGAATATTAGGAGAGCTCATCGCAACAAATCTATTTATATCTTATCGGATATTCAGGCAGTTTTCAAAGCTCTTGCATCCAACAAACACGGATCGAGGCTTGTTTGGGACTGCCATCAAACCCTAATCATCCTGGGAAGGAGGAACAATGTAACTTTAAAGTGGCGCCCAGGACATACGAACATACGCAAAAAATAGCGCAGAAACAAATTTTATTGGACCAGAGCCATTCTGTGGAAAACTAAAAGGACACTTCAATCTTATACTTAGAGAATGGATTGAACAAGAGCATGGAATCTACTGGAATAGAGTTTCAGGCTTATCAATCTCAAAGAAACTTATCTCACCACAAAAAAACAAAGTGGAGGATATTCTAAAATTCAGCAAAATTGAAATTAGTACTCTAATCGGCCTATTGACGGGGCATAGTGGAGTAAACCACCACCTCAAAAATATGAGCCTCGCTGAAACCGACATCTGCCACCTCTGTGTCAGAGACTCAGAATCGACAGAGCATGTGCTATGTCAGTGCGAGGCAGTAGCAAGGAAAAGATTCAATCGTCTAGGAAAATGTTTCCTTACAACTGATGAACTAGCCGACATGGTTCCCTTAAATATACTTAGATTAGCCAAAGCTATTGAGCTATGGTAGGGTAAAGAGGGGCAATAAACGCACAATAGACCAAAAGGCTGCGGTATTCTCAAGTGTTCCTCTAAATAAAATAATAAATACTATCGTCAGAAATACGATCGTCAAAGACCTGGAACTGCTCGAGAGTACATATACATGCACGCGCGGGCGCACTCTTTCACACGCACACACACATAGATACGCATTAATAAACGCGGACAGAGGTGACTTCTAGAATGGTTATGCTGTGTTATATAAAGGGCGAGCGTTTGAGAAAGTGTTACAGTCAAAATTTTGGATTAAGTCGTGTTATCGACAGCGTGAATAGTGCTATTATTAAAGCGGCATATTGTGAGCGAAAACTGTTAAATTGATTCTTGAAAGTTAATAAAGTTTGTGTTTACTAAATTTAAAGTGAATTAGTTTTATTTTTACTGAAATCCAGCGAAACGGAGCGCGCTGCAGTATATTGTTCGTATATCGGTCTCAGGTTTGAGCCATTTCCTTCTTGTGTTGTTGTTTATTATTTGTTGATCCAGAGTTTAATGATTTTCTTTATGCCTTCTAGAGAATGGATATTACGCTCGAAATGATGCGTTCCTTCACAAAAATAAAACTAGACTTGTTCTTTAAAACTAACGCGAGTACAGTACAGTACACACAGGTAGACAATCTTCTATACCTGCTGTGTCGATTGTCTTTTTCAGAAAAGAAATTTCAGGATTCGCTTGACGTAGCGACGCAGCAAGAGAACTTCGGAATAGCGAGGAGTTGCTAATATATTTTGAAATTTATTCAGATTGTTCTTTATCTATCGATTAGAGCAATAAAATATCGATTTTTTCTAGTTGGAGAACTCCCACCCTTAAGTTATTTTCGACTCTCTACTCTACCTATAAATAGCACAAAGTGAGAATTGATTTTGCTGTTCGAAATTTGTCCTAATTCAATCATTTTAATCAGAATCATGAGCCCAAGAAGTATCTGGCTAAATGCAATAAGGCCTGTAGTTATTTTTCAATAAATCGAGTTCAATTGGTTGATGGAAATTTATTCATTTTATCGCCCAGATGTTTTTTTTATGCGTAAATCATTTAAATAAAATTTATTTTCATTTTTAACCAACTAAAAAAAAAAAACTTACGTAAATTAATTCAACTCACCTAAACATAAATTTTGTATTATTATTTAAATTATTTATTCTGTTTTTAAAGTTATAAATTCGACGAGCAAAAATGTAGAAACAGAACAACGTGTTATTCCCTGGAGCCAACAAGTCGACGATGCACCACCATATGAACCTTTGCCTTCACCCACGGAGGGGAGTCAATCAGGTCAGACACAAATTTTATTATTATTTCTTTTTTATTATTTTAATTATTTTTATTTAAATTTGTTTTTACTATTTCTTTCATTTTCAAATATCTATATGATTTTTTTTAAACAAAAAATAAAAAATAAAAATAAAAATCTTAACGGCGTTAAAAAAAATTGTCATGATCGAAAAATAATTAAAATATTATTTTGCACTTATACAACAAAAAGAAAAAAAAAATTAAGAAATAAGTAAACAAAAATATTCCAAACACAGGATGTTATGAATCGTCAAGTGGTGGTGGTACACAATTTCAATATCCCCCTTTCAAAGTGAAAGAAGTTGCTGCCTGGTCAGCTGGAGCAGGAAATTCTAATAAATCCGCGAGAAGGCTATCATCATCAAATGACAACAATGATAATGATGGTACGGTTAAGTAAATAAAAATACATACAACAAAAATAATAAGAAAAAACCCAAAATTTAATAAGCCAGGTATATCCTTAAAAGTAGAGCTTTTTCAATGTCTGTTGTTCGTTGAATTCTTAAAAAACTACTTTTCTCTTCTTGACATTTAAAGAAACCAAATTCGGAATTTCAGTCAACGAAACAATGGATGTGATAAGCTGTTAATTTTTTTTTTTTTGCAAATTCCAAAGACCATAGAAAAGTGTACACCATTTTGAATTAAACAAAATTATTTTTAAATGAGTAGAATCGAAAATGAAAGAGTTTATGACTACAGAAGAGTAAGGTTAAATATTTTCTTCTACTTAAAGGGTATGGTCAGTCCTTTGGACAACAGTCGTCATATAATTATTTCCCGAAAAATGGCGACTATAATAATTCATGGAGCTCACAGCATCCAACACAACAACAGCCGCAGATGAATAATTCATCTCATCAACAAAATAGAAAATCAAACAATTATGATGAACATTATCGATCAGATAGAAGCAATTATCAAAATGATAATGTTA
The DNA here is from genome assembly GCA_963669355.1 of Chorisops tibialis. Taxonomy (NCBI): domain Eukaryota; kingdom Metazoa; phylum Arthropoda; class Insecta; order Diptera; family Stratiomyidae; genus Chorisops; species Chorisops tibialis. Next base: position 23,669,286 of record OY770262.1, on the reverse strand, counting down.
AGGTACGATTTAAATGTTGTTGCCTTTATTTATATTTTTTTTTCATCAAAATTAAAATTACTTAAACAGTCAGTTCAAAGGGGCATGCAAAATTTGGGTATTGATAGCGGAAACGATAACCGTTCAGCGAATACAAGTGTTGCAAGAGCTAAGTCTACTGGCCAAACCGCGACAGCTCCCAAACAGATGACATGGGCTTCCATTGCATCTCAGCCGGCTAAACAACCGCTGCGTGTAAGTAGATTTGTAAGTACATAAAAATTGGTGGATAAGCAAAGCCAATAATGTTACTGTTATCGATTTTTCAGACAAGTTCGACGTCATCGACACTTAAAAAGAAGGGTCCAGGAATGCCACCACCGCCTATGGTGCCTGGAAAACACAATATGGACATTGGAACGTGGGACTCACCAAAAAATGCTCCAGTATTAGTTCCGCCGCCACCACCTCCCGTCATTCCGGTTCCGATCATGGAACCAAATCCCATTAATCAAAATAAAAATAATCCAGGCCTTTCGAATAACGGGCCACCCCCATCACATGCCAGTAGTGGTCAATCGACAAATAATGCACCACCAAATAAGCAACAAGGTTCAAATAATCAGCCTCATCGAAATTACAACCAAAACGCATCGTCCGTTTCATCGAATAACAATAATAATATTAATATGCGTCCGTCTTGGGCAGATCAACGTGATCCTCCGCATATTGTAAAGAGTTTGCGAGCATCTCAAAACCAAAGGCCTAGTATGAATGAAGGTGCGTTAAATTTTTTTTTTTATTTTTAATTAAAAATAATTTTGATTTTAAAATAATTAGAGCGAAACAATTCCACAATGCGTCAATCGAGTAGGGATGACTATCATGGACGTCAGCCTGTTCAGCAGCAACAGCACCATCAACAAAAGCAGCAACGGCCGCAATCAACATCGCCATTGCCTCCAGCGCAGATCAGTCATCCACCTGCAGCACCATCGCCTACTTTAAGCAATTCGTCATCCAATTATCCGGTATTGGATGAGCTTAGAGATCGGAATACTTACAATCCACAGGAAATTGATTTAGAGAATGCAACAAACGCTAGGTACTAAGAGACTACATCCCATCTGATTAACGCTAGCATTTTTCTTTGTTTTTAAATAGATTTTTCGTTATTAAATCATATTCGGAAGATGATATTCATCGTAGCATTAAGTATGCAATTTGGTGCTCAACCGAACACGGCAATAAAAGACTTGATCAGGCATATCGAGAGCGTGAAAGTGTAAACGGCATTGTCTACTTATTCTTTTCTGTAAACGGTTCCGGTCACTTCTGCGGAATGGCACAGATGATGACGCCAGTCGATTACAATTCAGTATCGAACGTTTGGTCTCAAGCCAAATGGAAGGGTACGTTCAAAGTGAAATGGATTTATGTGAAAGACGTACCGAACAACCAGCTACGTCATATTCATTTAGAGAACAATGAAAATAAGTCGGTTACGAATTCGCGAGACACACAGGAAGTGCCAAATGCTAAGGGAATCCAAGTTTTGAAAGTTTTACATGTTTACAAGCATATAACTTCAATATTTGACGATTTCTTTCATTATGAGAAACTACAAGAAGAAGAAGATTCGAAAAAATACGAACCGCCAGCATTGCAAGGTCAAGATCATTTCGAGGGTCCACCGAATATGTCGCCACCGAGTAAATCGCATCGTGGCGGCAGCGGTGACTACGAAAGAGGTTACGATAAGGGCTATCATAGTAGCGGCGGCGGTAGCGGAGGAGGTGGCAGTGGCGGTGCCGGAGGTGGTTATCGTGAAAAAAGTTATGGACGTGGCGGGTACCACAACTACGAAAATCGTAGACCCCATGACGACCATCGCGGAGGTGGCGGATACGATCGTGAACGATTCCAAAGAGACGGTGGCGGACGCGATAATGAAGAAAGGGGCGGACGATCGAATCATTATAATAATATACGAGAAAATAGTAGTGGTGGCGATTATAATAATCGTGGTTTTCATCGAAACGAATTTCGGAGAGACGATCGAGGTCATTCGGGTGGTTTCAATAATCGCGATCGTGAGCGTGATCGCGAAGGCAGCGATCGAGACAATTACGATGGCGGATTTATAACTCGCGGCGGTGACAGTGGTGGTGGTGGACGTAGCAGCGGAGGTTTCAGAGGAGAACATTTCAGAGTAAGTTATCTTTCAACTTGTTCAAATATAAAATTGTAATGGAAAACAGAAAGTTATTAACTGTGTTGTAGGTATTTTCAATTGGTTATTTTAGGCCATAATAACAATCATAAAATAGTTATTAATGTCGATTTCGTGTGATATTGAGGATTGAAAGACAATGATTTATGTGTGTTTTTATGAATAAATTATTTAATAAGTTAAATTTTGCTCAAAGGTTCTTATTCATTTTTTAAGTAGTGTATGAGCCCGGGGATTTACGACTGAATTAAAATTTTTAAATAATGAACAGTTATTTCTGGGTGTTAACATCGATCAATTTACTGAACGACCAACAAGAGCCAAGACAGGCATATTTGACGAGCTTAGACGATTTGCGAAAAAAACTTGCAGGAAAAAGAAAAGGAAATATCTCAATAATGAACTATGTAAAATAGATGAGGATTTTAAATACACTCTACAATACTAGAGTGGCTTGCGCTCTAGTTTGAAAGCAGAAAAAAGGATTCCAAACGAAAACGAGTCTTTGTAAGATCACGGCAGGAGGCATAATTAGCGACACGGAAGAGATTAAAACGGGATGGAGCAATATTTCCATAACCCAAATTCATCATCGACTACTCTGACCGAGGCACCTGCTGACGACCAACAAGTAATTAATCCTTCCCTCAAAAACTTAAAATCTAACAAGGCGTTGGGCATAGACGACATACTAGCGGAACTTTTGAAGAGCGATGGTGACTGCATTGCTAGGAAAATCCACATTATGGTGTCGCAAATCTGAAGACAAAAAACACTACCTGATGATTGGCGTATAAGCATTGTTTGTCCGATATACAAAAAGGGCGACAAACTGCTAATATATAGAGGGACTTCATTGCTGTGTACATCTTATAAATTCTTGACAAAGATCATAGAGTTTCGGATTATGCCTTATACCGAAAACATAATTGGAGAATACCAAGATGGATTCAGAACCGGGCGATCAACTACGGATCAAATATTCACAGTGAAACAGGTGCTGGAAAATGCTGGGCAAATAACATCGACGAGCACCAGATATTCGTAGCAAGCATACGACAGGTACAACACAACTCTGGAATTAGAAATACCAGCGAAATTCACCCACAAAATTTGAGACAAAATCTTTGTCCCATATTTTTATCAATTGTACAAAACGCCGTGGACTACTGAGGTGTACCCATTCAACCAGTTGCTGTAAACAAACTGATTAACAGACCGCGCTGATTTTAGGGATAATAATTAAGGACAGTCCTACCTGCTTACCAAAAAAAATATGTTTGAAATATTATTTCCCAGACTAATTTTAATTACAAATTCCCGGTACGTGCTGGTCACAATGTATGTGTCTCCGGAGATAATAAATCTTCTGATATAAATAATATACATATGACAGTCTTGAGTCTGACTATTTATCCTGCTCCTGTTGATTTGCAGCTATCGTCGGCTCGAAACTATGTAATTCAGGGTACTGTCATTTACAAAACTTTGTATGGGATTGATATTACACTGTAATCAATTGAGAAGGGAAGACAGAAGCACTATGCAAAACTATAGGAATAATGCGATTTAAAAGATAATTCTCAATCCATTGATTTAATTTGGACCTTGGGATTTAGATATTTCGAAACTGAGCATGGTTGGAACTTAAATTGCTCATGATATTTTAAGATTGAAAGCAGCGTTCTCACCTATTTTAGTGAGCACTGATGTAATGGTTATTGGGCGAGAATAACCAGGGTTCGAGTTGGTTCTGTTTCTTAAGAATTTACCGAACTTAATCTGCTTTCCACACATGGGGTAAAATCGCTGTAGAATCAAAGGAATAGAGGAAGAGGAGGTTGAAAAGTTCAGCCAAACTACTGAAGCATATTTTTAAAAGGAAATGGGGAGGATATCGTCTGGAATAGAACACTTTATGCTCTGCAGAATTTTGGTGGTAAAAGGAAAATCAGATTTTGAGCAAATAGACGGGAGTTTGGTTGCTAGGTAGTGTAAAGTTTTTTGCGAAACTCGCGGCTTTTTGCAATGGGCCAACGACTGGAACGGTCACCGATGAGAACGCTAATGTATTGCAAATTTATAACAAGTAGCTTTTATTCCCTATCAAAATCTGCCCTTCCCTATTTATACACCGCTGCAGACGTATTTTCGATTGTCGAAAGCAATGCTGCAGGTCATCAATTGAAATCCTTAGTATGTTTGCTGTTTTTGCCTTGAGCTCTTCAACAAACTGAGTTAGATCTGGTGAATACGGCATCAATTAATTAATTAAGAAACTAATTAAACAGGATAGAACGATGGGAATTACGGATCATGTGCAAAAAAAAGTATCAAGGTCAAAGTTCCGTTATTTAATTGTCACACCTCGTATCTTTATCCGAATACGCAGTCAAAATATTCCCATTTTCGCAATTTATTGAGTGAAATACCGTTATTTTTTAATTGTTTATGAGAGATTAGAGGGAAAGAGTAGTAAAAAAAACAACTGATTGCTAATTCTTTTTGTTTGCTACTCCAATCTCTCATAAACAATTAAAAAATACGGTATTTCACTAAATAAATTGCAAAAATGAGCATATTTTGACTGCGTTTATAGTTATTCTCCGCAGTGTAGATGCTTAAAATATCAAAAAAAAGAAAGGATTCTTCCACCAGGTAGCTGCTGGTGAGATTCCTGTTCGGTCAACTGTTTCTTAATTTGAAATAGCGAACTCCTAATCGCAAGGTAAGCCGCAGATTCCGACGACGATTTAGATCAATTTTTTGTTCCGAATTATGTTCTGGTGCCAGTATTTTTTAGACAACGCGGAATTGCATTGTACATCCGCAACAATGTCGCTTACCAACTTCTGCCCGAATACGGAAATTGTACTAATCCCGAATTTAATTTCATTTGGGTCATCCAAAATCACATTATTCATCTTTGTTTTTCGTATCGAAGCCCTAATGTATCGGGCGAAGACACAATCAATGAATTTGAAAATATTTCAGATTCATTTGATCGAATTCTTTCCAAACACCCTAAATCCGAAATCGCAAAAGCAAGCGATTTTCGTGTCCATAATATAAATTGGCTTTGACACTCCCGTAACACATCTCCAGCCGGCCGATTTGTTTAACTTTGATTGGTCAATATGCTTCGACAGAGGTGTTGAATATGCTTCTTTCACAGTAAATGAGACCATATTGTTGGGCATGAGACTTTCAATCCCCCAAAGCTACAAACCAATCAATTCCAGTTCTAAAGCTTGGTTTAATGAAAAATGCAATACTGTGATACGGGCTAAAGAGTTAGCTTGCCGAGCTTATAAGCAGCTGAAGTTAATTGGATTAATTTCAAAAAAGAAAGGAAATGTAAATCCTGCTTACAATGAGAAAATATTTGCATGAGGCAAACAATTTTGAGATGTCCTAAGGGCAGTAAAAGTTTCTGGTCTCTCGCTCGTTCCATCAGAGGTAGTTCTGCATCATTAATTCCATCTTTTATCTACAACAATGAGGTTATTACGGATCCTATCATGGAGGCAAACATCTTAGCCGCTCAATTTGCAGCCAACTCTTCTTAACCACCAACGAACTTTAGCCTTCCAACGTATACTGCGCTGAATTCCTCTTTAGGACAAATTAACATTCGTCCGCGTAACGTATACCGAGTTCTTAAGAATCTAGATGCTAACATATCGTTCGGTCCATATGGAATCCCTGTCCTTGTCCTTAAGAATTGCTGCGCTTGTCTTGCTAAACCTCTATGGAAACGTTACCGTCTCTCCTTATAGTCCTCCACTGTCCCATCTTCATGGAAGCTTGCAAATGTTCAGCCAGTCCTAAAAAAAGGAGAACGCATCAATCCCGCTAATTATCGCCCAATTCTGTCAAAGGTCATGGAAACAATCATCAACAATAAAGTAAAAGAATATCCCAACAGTAATGATATTATTGACGACAAACAGTATGGTTTCCGCAAAAAACGTTCCACAGGAAACCCCACAGCACATTAGACTTCTCCTATCACTTCAACACTGCGTCCTTCGCCCGATATACTAGCTTAGTAGAACAACGTAGGTATATAGTTCGATCATTGAATGACGACTTGGCTAAAATTCTTAGTTTCTTCCACTCACCGGAGCTGTGCTTCAGTACAAAAGGGCAACCCCTCTAGTTCCGGTGGCACATAAAAAAAAATCTTATGTCAGAAAGCATAAGACTGAGCGAATGTATAAATTTAAATAATGCAAGTTTAATATTTAGCAAATAAACGCGATAAAAGAAGAAGATAGGAATAGAAGATCCTTACATATAAATGTAAATTGTCGGTCATATCCCTGTTGTTGAAATAAGAAGAAAAATTGAGATCATTATCTGTTGACACTGTCGATCAAACTTAATATGGTTTCACGAAACGAGGTCTCGTGACGCAATAGTAAATTGACCTTTCTGATGTGAACAAGTAGAAAGTATTGTAATTCTTTTTTACTCATTCACTCCGCGACAACTGCTTATGACCAACCCAATTTTTCTAAGAATCCAATAATTACGAAGTAAAATTTGATGATCTCCTTTGTCATTTTATTGGTTAGGTGGAGTAAGTTCGTAACGCACCAAAATTAAAATTATTCTCTTTCGCTACCTGCCAACAGAAATTAAATTGCCTGAAATAGTATTCAAAGGCGCGACAACTGTTTATGACCACATGAAAATTACGGAGAAAAATAAAACAAATAAAATAATTTATTATAAATTTATTTTTAATAGTGAGTGTGTTTTCCACTGTTTTGTATTGCCTCAAAAATTCGGCTGGGAACTGAGCTGTATAATTTTTGAACGTAGTCCAAAGGAATATTCCTCCATTCTCTCTTTATTCCTTCAATAAGGGATGATCTGCTGTCGTGCTGCTTGCTGTTTGAGTACACACGTCGAGATAAGTATCCCCACAAATTCTCGATGATATTCAGATCGGGAGATAACGCTGGCCAGTCCAAAACACGAAGATTTTCTTCTGAAAACCTGTTTCTGACAAGCTTCGCAGTATGTATGGAGGCGTTGTCCTGTTGGTAAATCCAATTAGTACTCTCCATAACTTCCGTAATTTTAATCTTCTCCTGCATTAAAAGCTCCTAATAGTTTTGAGCGTTTTTTTTCCCATCAAGGACTACTAAATCGACCACTCCGTTGTGGGACACAGCGCCCCATACCATTACGGAACCAATTGCTGTCTGTCGTCGTGAGAGAAATCGCTTTTCTTTTCGCATATCGTGAAAATAGAAAGAATAACCATCAAGACAGAAACGCTTTTCGTCAGTAAAAATAACTTTTTGCCATTCTGTTGTCCAATCATATATTTTTTGACAAAATGCCAAACGCTGTTCTTGGTGAACCTTCTTTAAGACTGGTTTTCTTGCCATTTTCATTCGTTTTAAATGTGGACATTCTTGTAAAATGCGTTGTACTGTCCTTAGGCTAGCAGATGTTCCTGCTCTGTTTGCTATTTCTCTCGCTGTGAGTGGTTCATTGGATGCAAGTCTCAATTAACTGCGGCGTTCCCTTTCCGCTGTTGCAGTTTTAATTCCCCCTTTCTTTTAGTAATTCAAAATCACGCCATGACTTCTCCCCAGTTTTCTTTCAATTTCTCTAGTTGAGCAGCCTGTATCCTTCAATATTTTAATTTGACCAATTTCGAAAGCCGTTAAAGTTGTTTCTTTTCCCATTTCAATAATATTTAAATCTTTCTAAAAAACTATTCATGCACAAAATTACAAAGAATTACAACAACCCGAAAATTTCCTCTTTAAACACGTCTATCCGCCAGAAATAACGAAATAGAACTGATGGTCATAAACAGTTGTTGCGCTTTTGAATTATATTTCAGGCAATTTAATTTCTGTTGGCAGGTAGCGAAAGAGAGTAATTTTAATTTAGATGCGTCAAGAACTTACTTTACTTAAGCAATAAAATGACAAAGCTGATCATTGAATTTTACTACGTAATTATGGAATTTGGATCGTCGCAGTCGACGATATATAAAATAAAAGAAAAAAGAACCCTACTTTGTATCTGGCAGATGTTTATGACTTTAAAATAATACCGCCAGATAATCCAAACCAAAGGATATCGTGATGCGGCGACTGTTTTATGACGGTAAAATAATACCGCCAGATAATCCGAATATACAACGACGACACATCATAATAAAAAGGACTGGAAAACCCTGAGGGAAAAACTCATGTTTTGGCTACCAGGTAAAAAGACGCTGAGGGAAAAACTCATGTTTTGGCTACCAGGTAAAAAGACGCTGAATCATGTTGCTGAAAAGTATTCTCTCCGTTCCATGTTCCAACACAGCGTCGTTCCTCTTTTTTTTATTAATTTTTAGTTTAAGTTTTTCAAGGCAGTCAAAACCGAACATCACCAGAGGAAACAACGTCGTGTTTTTCGAACGATATTTCTAAGTTTAAATCATTCAACTAGATTCAGTGTAATAAAGAAATTATAGTACATTCATAAAACGAAAATAAAACACAGAGTGATTTCATAAAAAAAAAAAGGAAACTGTTGGCTTTTCATTACAAAGTTAGCCAACAAAAGTAACGTGTACTCGTGAAAGGAATACGATTCCCATTTTAATTTACCAACCGCGAGCTTAAGCACGGTACAGAATTCTTAGAATTAAAATTGGGTTGGTCATAAACAGTTGTCGCGGAGTGTATGATCTAAACTAATGATTTGAAATTTAATACAATATTATTGTTTACTTTAGCTTATTTTCAAAGAATTGTATACGCGTAAATTCAAGCTTTAAGCGAGTAGCACCTTATGCTCAAATCAGGTCATCGCTTTTCAGCAAAACTCGTTTATAAGCACGGAAAATTTGTGCAAAATACTTGGGCTTATAACCTGATCCGACTGTACTACGTAAGTCGACTTATACCATTGACACATAGCGTTCCTAATAATAATTTAGCTAATTCGTGATTTAGCTAATCTTCATCGTTAGTAGAATGATTACGCACAGCACTTTTCTAATTAAGAAGAACTCATTCATCTGTCATATTTTTAAAAAGTTGAATTACATAGCCAATAGGCAATAGCTGGGCGTTTAAATCACACTTCAAAGATTTTATTTCTAAAATTCAGAGCTGTCAGAAAATAACTTTTCTTCTTCTCTTTTGCACGACAAAGCTTTTATGAAAGCTCCACCTCTAGCACAATCTTCATCGTTATAGCCTAAATTACGAGAAAAATGAGAGGATTTAGCTGAGAGCATTTAGCTGATAAATGATCACTATTTTGGTAATTTAGCTAAATTAACGTATGACACACATTATAATTTAGGCCTTAATTATAATTTAGCTGCGCTACGTATCAATGGTATTACGTAAAACTAGTGTTATATTGCTACGATCTAAACGAGTTCGCTACTTACTACGATCAGTGAAATCCAAAAATCTTTCCGTTCAATTCGAAAAGCACTGTGAAAGCATTCACCACATCAAAACACATTAGTTTCCTTGATCCCTGCGTTATAAGTTTTATATACGATGATATGGTATTCGTGGCACCTGGTCATGCAGCTCATATTTAAACACATTTACCGCACCAAATATCTAAAATATTTTTTTCATTTTTAGGATCGCGGTGATCACAATTCACGTGGACGCGGCCGAGGCGGATTAGGACATAGGAATTAAAATATATTTCAAAGCTGATTATAAATCAACATTGCGTCGTCACTCTCTTCAATGAATTCGAAGTGTTAAAGTGATAAAAAAAACATTAAACAAACAAGTTTAGAAACATGCATATTAAAAAAAAAACTCATTAAAAAAACACAAAAATATAATAAAATATAAATAATAATTATTATTAATAACAATCGTAAAATAATTGTGCATTGACGTGCGCTTTAAATAGCGATGAGTGTTTAAAACAATTTCAATTATGTCAGCACTAGAATATTTGACGGTTCCAAGTTATTCCTTATTTTGAAAATATATTTCTAAAAGCATAAAATAAATAAAAATAACCGAAACTCTAAAATAAAAACAATATAAATCAACGTTTGCATGAAACCGTAACTACATGAAATGTGTAAAAATAGTTGCAATCAGTTTTTTTTTTATATTTAAAAGTGAAAAATAAACAGCACTTGCAAAAAAAATGTTTGTTGTTCAATATAAAAAAAAAAATCCAATGCTGATCAAACAGCTAGTTAATAAAAAAAAATTACAAAAAAAATTAAAATTATCAACAACACATAAACTCTTATTATAGTGCTAAAAAATTAAATAAACAAATATAATAAAATTTAAATTTATTTAGTAAAACAATTTAATAAAGTAACACAAACTTTAAATTGATTTTTACACAAAGCCTTATGCATTAAAACTAAATAATTTTTTAATACCGATTTTATATAAATTAAAAAAAAAAGATAAATATATATATATAAAACACTAAAATAAAAAGTGAAATAAATTGATAGAGAAAAACAAAAAAAAAAAAATTTCAAGGGAAATCAAGTGTTGAAATTGAATTATACAACAATAATAACAACATATTGAACATTATCGAACTGTTTGAAAAAAAAAATTCCCAAGCACTCTTACGAACAAACATAATAGCGCGCGTTACAGTGTCGTAAATTTTATCAATTTCTTCCAAAAACAACAACAAAAATGAAATTTCAACTATAACACAACACTGAACTATCCCGAAATAAAATTTCTCCCCTTTTGTCTCTCTCCTTCTAGATAAATTCGAACGTATATATTGTGAAAAAAAAATGATATAAAGTCGATAAAAAAATGGACAATATTTCTAATATATGTATATGAAAGCAAAAGCAACAAAAAAGAAAAAAAAATAAATAAAACGTTCGTCGATTTTAAGTTTAATGTGAATGGACTTCTTAGCAATCAATATTCTTATAAAAAGTAAAAATTCCCTTTTAAGTTTCACCCGTTCATATTTTATTTTATATTTTTTACAAAATAACTTTATTTTGAATGTTGTTCTAATTACGCAAGTAGTAAAAAAGATAAAAAGAAAGTAATAATAAAAAAACAAATGACTACGATTGTATCAATTTCGTTCATATGTTGTTAAATCTAAAACAAATTTCGTTTTAGGATAATGTTCTATAGTTTTTATTGTACACACACATACATAAATATTATTCTAATTGTTTAAAGTACAGTTTTTTTATATACAAATAACTATCATACATTGTAAATTCCGTTATGAAATGGAATATATAGAACAAAATGAATGACAACGAAAAAAGAAAATTTTATTCAATTTTATATAGAAAGAAATTATGATTTTTATCAGTCTTTTTTTTTTTTTAAATATCTTATACAATTTTATGTGTATTATAATTATTATGATTACTACTAAAAATTTTATTTGCTAGACGACATAATGAAATATAAATGAAAAGAAAATGAAAAATATTTTAATCAAGCTAGAATTGAGTTGTGAAAAGCACTGATTTTGTTTCTTGACGCTATTGGATCGGTCATTTTTTTTGGTATATTGATCGAAATATGTCAATTAGATTTGTATAGTTAAGTTTTCAATTGGTCAATTTGAAATTTACTGAAATAAACTCTAAAACATGTTGAAAAATATTATCCGAGCCCTTATCTTTGAGTGTGCTGTAACGTGACAGATTTGCAGACCTAGCGATGATAAATAGTCTATTTTTTTTCTTCATAGAGTACGCAGGTTGCTTTTATGTATCCGGATTTGGTAACACTTTTGTTGCCAGTCGACATCTGACATATACATCATATACTATAGAAGTCTATTTCACTTTAATTCGGGACTAGCGCCACTTGATTCTTGATTTTGGTCTGCTTGGTGGAGTTAGTGAGTTTCATTCAGGTACACTTCTTCTTATTTTACCAATCTTAATGACATTTCACCTAGAATCGACCAGGTAGGTGTCAACAGGAGAAATGTAAACAAAGAAAACAAACTGAATATTGTGTTTCGAATGTCTGTCAAGTAACGTTTTCCAGTAAGCCGGAAACACTCATTTTTTTAATGGGGCTTCGCCGGTAGGCCTAATTCACAAAAAATGGTTGGATTGCGGGCGCAATAATTTATTCTGCGAAAGGATCGCGCAACGCTATTTCAATCGCTCAAAAGAAACCGAAGGCAATCTGCAGAAAATGCCTTTAACTCGATGAGCGCGTTGAGTGAAGCGTGCGCTATGCGGTCGGGGCCTTTAGTAGGCGGAAAAATTGACGTTCCAGAAGTCCCACTCCAAATTAATCCGCACACGGTTTTTCACGACCTGCCGTTTCCAGCGGAGCGCTAAACCTGTCCAACTGGCGCTTACCGAGAGAAATGCGTTCACTTTTTCTCGAAGGTCGAATTTCCGCACTGTACTACCGCACATAACCGTTCGGACTTAGAATCAAATGTTCGCTCGTTGCATTCTAAATGCATAGAGGCGAGCGGGACTGAAAATAAATGTGCGTAAAACCAAGTACATGCACATGGGCTCGAACACAAGAACACCGATTGTTCTTAACGGACAAGATGTGGAAGAGGTGCAAGATTTTTGTTATCACGGAAGCATTGTCAGCATGTTCGGCGGAGCCGAAAGGATATTGAGGCTCGCCTAAATCAAGCTCGTCAGGCATTCGTTATCCTTTCCCCTTTCTGGAGTTTAAGAGAGATCTCCCATCTCACGAAGCTGCGAGTTTTTGACGCTTGCGTCAAATCCGTGTTGTTATATGTTACCGTTCGACTTACCAAGAACTTGCAAACTTTCGTGAACCAATGCCTCCGACGAATTTTAGGAATATTCTTGCCAGAAGTAATCTTCAACGACGAACTTTGGAGTACAACTGGACAGTCTAAAATAGGTATTGAGAAGTGGCAGTGCATCGATCACACTTTGAGGAAATCAGAGCGAAACAGGCTCTGGATTATAATCCTCTAGGAAGACGACGGGTTGGTCGACCGTGTAGCAGCAGTTGAGCAGGAGGCAAGAGTAATAAAGAAGTCCTGGCAACAGCTAAAGACCGTTGCTCAAGATCGCGCCTTGTAGAAGAGAGTTGTTTCCTGTCCTATGCTCGTATAGGAGGTCTTAACAGAAATTTGATTTGATTGGCTACCGCACCGTGCACACGAGACTGGGAAGGAAAATTCGAACGAAAAATAAATAACAACGGAAAATCCAAAAGACGAAGAAAACACTGGAATTTCTGCACCACACAAAACCGAACTCCTGGACCGTTATTGCTTTTCTCAATTTCCGACAGCATCGGAAAATTCTTTTTTCGGGTGTTCTTGATTTTCGATCCTGTGCACTTTCTGTTTACGTGAATTACTTGCATTTTCCCCGTCTTCGTCGTGTGTTTTTCACAAAAGGAAAGGCAAGAAATCACCATGAATTCCGCGTGTGAAAAATTCTGGTCCATCGCGAAAATAACCACGATATTTGAAAGTAAAATTTTCTAAGAATAGAATTGGTAAAGCTCTTCTGAAAATTCAAAGTCGCCATCTCTTGGTGCTAGGCGGAATCTTCAAAAACCAAGCAAAATTGCGTTGCGCCATCTGGTGACACATGGCAAGAAAGAGAAAAATGAAAACCTCTTGCTCACACCCATTTTGTGCTACGTAAATGTATTAGTAGACCAAAATTTACCAAGTGTTTGTACTCTAGATGAAATCTGAGAGTACCATTTGTAACGCAAGGGTACAGAAATATTTGTTGTTGCTCAAAAACCTCGATTCCGAGTGCCTGTCTGTTCGTCTGTCTACAACATAACTCTCTAAAGCTTTGACGTATCGTGCTGAAATTTGTCATATGTATTTTTTAGCAAAAAAGTAAAATTAAGTTGGTGAACGGGCCACATCCCCTCAAACTAATTTCATGAAATTTCGAAATTTAAAGAAATTGATTTTTCTTCGAAACTATTTCAGCTATTGACTTGAGAATTAGGTCATAGTATAATGATATAAATATCACTAACATCAAGAAATATTGATCCGATCCCCTTACTCCTACCTCATCCCATACACTAGGCTAAATCTAGCTGTTTATTAGGGTTTGGCAAATCACAATGGGAGATTATATAAATTAATCAACGCGGACTCTGAAGCAGTCGAAAGTGAACCTGATTTTAGATCGAAAATTATCTTCAGCCACGAGGCTCCTTTTTTCCATAGAATTCTCGATTCATATCAACATCGTTTACCACGAAAATTAAGTGGTAATAATTCATTAAAAAGCCATTAATGTATCATTTTTTACATCATTTTTTACGAAGGTTTTAATCGTTAACGAGATATGATACTTTAATGAATCGTTGAAGAGTACTAAAATGATTCCTCGCTAATGAATCGATTTTTATATATTAATAATTATACATAATTAACAAGTAATTAATTATGGCTAAGGTAATTCTCAATAGGATTAGTGATGTCGTCGAGAGCACTCTCAAAGTTTATCAGGCTGGATTCCGTAAAGGGTCGTCTTGTACCGACCACACAAATACCCTACGGATAATATTAGAGCAGTCAGTCGAAATGGGTTCGCCACTACATCTCATGTTTGTGGACTTCGAGAAGGCTTTCGACAGCGTTAAGCGAGATTACATATGGAATGCTTTGCGTAGGAGAGGTATTCCAGATAAGGTCATAGCTATGATTAAAGAATCCTACGAAGATGCAAGGTGTCGCGTCTTGCATAGAGGAGAGCTGTCCGAGAGCTTCCCTGTGTGAACGGGTGTCAGACAAGGCTGCATATTATCACCAGCCCTGTTTTGGTGGTAATAAATGACATCTTGAAAGCTGCACTGGAAGGTGGGGAAGGTAAAGGTCTTCAATGGAGACTATTTAACATCTTAAGTCACCTTGATTATGCTGATGACGTGTGTTTGCTTGCACATACCCGTTCGGACTTAGAGTCAAATGTTCGCTCGTTGCATTCTAAATGCAAAGAGGCGGGACTGAAAATAAATGTGCGTAAAACCAAGTACATGCACATGGGTTCGAACGCAAGCACACCGATTGTTCTTAACGGACAGGATGTGGAAGAGGTGCAAGATTTTTGCTATCTCGGAAGCATTGTCAGCATGGACGGCGGAGCCGAAAAGGATGTTGAGGCTCGGCTAAATAAAGCTCGTCAGGCCTTCGGTATCCTTTCCCCTTTCTGGAGGTTAAGAGTGATCTCCCTTCGCACGAAGCTGCGAGTTTTTGACGCATGCGTCAAATCCGTGTTGTTATATGGTTGTACTACGTTTAAAGTGACCGTTCGACTTACCAAGAAACTACAGACTTTCGTAAACCAATGCCTCCGGCGCATTTTAGGAATATTCTGGCCAGAAGTAATCTCTAACGACGAACTTTGGAGTACAACTCGCCAGGCTAAAATAGGTATTGAGATTCAACGGCGAAAGTGACAGTGGATCGGTCATACTTTGAGGAAACCAGAGAGAAACATCGCAAAACAGGCTCTGGATTATAACACTCAAGGAAGGCGTCGGGTTGGACGACCATGTAACACATGGAAGCGAGCAGTTGAGCAGGAGGCCAGAGGAATAAACAAGTCCTGGCAACAGCTTAAAGCCGATGCTCAGGATCGCGTTTTGTGGAAGAGAGTTGTTTCTGTCCTATGCCCCTATAGGGGGTCTTAACAGGAATTTGATTGAACAAGTATATAGATATTTCTATATGCTAGCTTTTTTTACGATAATTATGTAAAATCGATTCATTAGTGAGGAGTCAATGTAGTATGTTCAACGATTCAACAAAGTATAATTTTCGGACTCGCTAACGATTAAAACGCTCGTAAAAATGATACATTAATGAATTTTATGATAAAATAGCGATCCCCCGCGACTTTGGAGCTATGCATCCAAGAAAATATAAGGAGAGCTCATCGCAACAAATCTATTTATATCCTATCGGATAGTCAGGCGGTTCTCAAAGCTCTTGCGTCCAATAAACATGGATCAAAGATAGTATGGGACTGCCTTCAAAACCTTATAATCCTGGGGAAAAGGAATAATGTAACCTTAATGTGGGTACCAGGACATATGGGAATTGAGGGAAATGAAGAGGTTGATCACCTAGCAAAAATCGGTGCTCAATCTAATTTTATTGGTCCAGAACCTTTCTGCGGAAAACCAAAGGGGTACTTCAACACTATAATTAGACAATGGGTAGAACAAGAACATAAAATCTACTGGAATATACATCCAGGCTTGTCAATTTCAAAAAAGCTGATCCTACCACAAAAGAACAAAGTGGAGGATATCCTAAAATTCAGTAAGAAGGATATTAGTATTCTAATCGGCCTAATGACGGGGCACAGTGGAGTAAACCACCACCTCAAAAACATGGGCTTAGCTGAAACCGACATCTGTCGCCTTTGTCTCGAAGAATCGGAAACGACAGAACACATTCTATGCCACTGTGAAGCAGTAGCTAGGAAAAGACACAATCTTACTGGGAAAGGGTTCCTTTCTACCGAAGAACTAGCCAATATGGCTCCCTTAAAGATCATCAGATTAGCTAAAGCTACTGAGATATGGTAGGGTGAAGGGGCAATAAACGCACAATAGGCCGAGAAGATCGCAGTGCTCTCGCATGATCCCCTATTTAAATAATAAATAATAATAATAAATAATAATAAATTGTCCGCGTAAGAATCGCAATAATGAGCATTTATTGAGAACGTAGTTATCAATAGATTATGTGGGATATATAATCTGCTTAGCTTAGCGGCTCTTTGGAGACAATGCTTTGTATTTTGTTTGAATCAGAACCATAAGTAATGAAATCCTGAATTCGCATGTGTATGGGACAGGCTCGTGATCAAATCAATCCCGTGATTTAAGGTCATATACGGATTGAAGAGCTTTAAGGACATGTGAATAGTTGTAGCTTGTGTTAAATAAGAAAAGACCAAATAAAATAACGTTAAGCTTAAAACCATAACAGGACTACAATTGTGCGTAAAGCCCAATCATACAATATTATAGATGAAATCGAAATTTTTGTGATCTTAAGCAATTTTGTATGGGAGTGGTAGAAGGGGTGACAGCATTGAACTAATTTGTTTTTCATCATGCTAGAGTAGCTATAAAAAAGTTTTGTACAAAATTTAAGCTTCAAAAATTGAATAGATACTGAGAAAATGAGTGTATTGATTTTAGTGAAATTATGCAGTTTGTATGGGAAGTGGTAGAAGGAGTGGGTTTCTAGTGATTTTCTTAGAAACAGCCATAATCATCATGCAATTGGTATACATATTTTAAATTTCAGATCAGTAACTTTCATACTTTTCAAGAAAATCTAATTTTTGAAAACATGTGATATTGTGTCACATTGTATGAGAGGGGGTAGAAGGGAAGTAATTAATTGGCTTACTTATCCTCGATATAGTACAAAATTAGAGTTCAATAAATATTTTACGTACTGAGCAAATTGGTTTAGAGTAAAAAAAAAAGTGCAGTTTGTATGGGAGGTGGAAGGAATGCGGGGAACCAAATTGTATACCATCGATCAGATTTATGGTAAAAATAATATATTCTAAATTTTCATATTATTCGCTCTTATGGTTTTCAAGAAAATTTGATTATTAAATATTTTTGAAATGAGTCATTTTGTATGGGAGGTGGTAAAAGGCGTGGGGTTATTGAAATAAGACCAAACGCAGATTACATCTCAAGGCACATCTAATAAACTGTGAAAGTTTCATTGCAATAGGTTCAGCCGTTTTTGCGTGAAAGCCGGAAAGACAGACAAACAGGCAGAAAAAAATGTGTTCCTGCTTAGTTATTGTCCAAATAAGGCAAAACACTAATTTATAGTCATTTATTATCAAATAACAGACAGACACTATAATTATAGTTATATGTATAGATTTATAATATTATAATGAGTAAACTGAACTGAATAATAAGTCCCAGTTGCAACTAAACACCTATATCAGGATCGCATCTTTTATAAGAGAAATTTGGGGTCTAAACGGAAATTTTATGCTTAGGAGAACTGTTTCTTTCCTATGCCCCTATAGGAGGTCTTAAAAGGATTGATTGAATCGAAACTATAACTATAAAATAATTTACAAAAAAAGCTTGACCTGCACGAACCGATCGATCGAACTACGTACTGCTCATTGTCATCATTAGACACCATTGAAGAGTTTTACATAAAAAATTTAAGCTCGACATGGTAATCTCTCGACATGTTTCGGTGCGATCTTTCTTATTTTCATGAACATGGAGTATCGTATACAAGGGGATGTCTGATCGGTTTTAAATGTTTAGATACTCATTTTTTTTTCAGGCATGTTCGTTTTTTTATCATTATTTCCGAACCCTCGTAAAAATTGTTTGCAGTGTACTCAATGTATGTCGATTATGAATTCGGATACCAATACGTCAAATGTTGGATTCGGCGGCAGTATCGGCCCAATTTTTTTTAGGAAAATGGGGAAGAACTTGACGTTACTGCAAATGGTGGTCGATAACGCGCTATAATGAGAATAACTGTTTGGTCCAAATGGTATGACATTGATCTGATCAACATGTGGTTGCAGAAGGACTGCGGTACGTGCCTTATAGTGCCCGCAACCATCAACATTCTGCATGAGAAGTTTTAATGTTTGGCTAACTCACGAGGTTTCCTCATCAAATAATCACCAAGATCATGTGACTTAACGTCCTTAGATCTTTTCTTGTGGTAATAGTTGATGAAAACAGTTGATGTACTCAATATCACTATATTCACTATGCCATCAATGAAATCGAGCACGATTCATGCGATCGCGTCATCGAAAATTGAACCTCTAGAGTGCATGCTGTCAAGTAGAGCTGTGGCGGTCATAAGGTTAGAAAAAATGTTTGAAATATTCAAATATAATAATAATATATATATATATATTTTATTCTACAAGGCACTACAGCCTAGAGCCACTGTAGAACTGAGCAACTTCCTCGGTATAGGAGTCCGGCACATTGCTATTTTAGTACAAAAACAGTGCGTTCTAAAAAATTTAGTACAAAAACGATGCGTCCTAACGATCAAAGTCTTAGTGAAAATAGGTGTAGACTGTCTGATATATCCCAGTAGGGAATGGAATCATTACCACACCGATGGTTCTTACCATGAAGCTATTACAGCTACTTCCTGCCGGAAAACATAGATTACTTTAACATTGCGATGTCATAGGCGAGCAATCGTTTTTGCTACTTGCTGCATTACATAGAATCAACATTGGAATCTAGAGAAAAGAATAAATGATTGGAAATGGAATGATTGGAAAAGAATCGACAATATAATGGTCGCAATGGAATCGATGATGGAGTGGTTGCAAAATGATAGAAAACAAATTAATTTTTGAGAAGGTATTTTAATATTGAAGGAGTGATTCATTTTGAATTAATAATGAAAAATGTGATGAAATTAGATCCTGCTTTTGATATGAATTCAGTATTTTAAATTCTGTTGCAAAATTTAACCAATTTTGTTGCTGGAAAAGTACGATATAATAACTTACGATTTTTTTCTCGCAACGAACGACTTGTAAAATTTTACAGGAATGTTAGAAACAAACCGGATATGACATTGACAATGATCACTGACTTTATGCAATCTCCTCACATTACCTTGCAATGCATATCAAATTCCCTAAATAAACTGCTACTTTATGCAATGCCTTCACATTACTTTAGAATGCATTGCATATTTCTTGAATGATTTCTCGAATTGAAAAGGGAATGGATGCAAAAATCCCAATTAGGATGTTTTTCCGCCAAGTATCAACAAACAGAATCGTAAACTGGACCAAACAGCTGTTTGTTGAAATGTGTGGGTGCAGAAAATTGCAAAATAAAATTGAATTTTTGGCTGGTTCTGATGAAAAGGCACAATGATATTAATTTTTCAGTGCACATAATCGAACCCAAGTGCATTTTGATAATTATCTAATCGAATATTTATATATCCCGAAAAATTTAAACTTAACGGTTTCAACCCTGACACGCATCTGCCAGACTTCTGGACCGAGTTGCTCAGTGACTGTACTACAACCCGAACCAGGCCTTGGCCTCCTGACCTTCAAGTTATTTAATATTACAAAGTGATAATACTGCAAATCCATCCACATACCATGTCAATTATTAGAGACAAGAAATTGTTTCACTATTTATTGTAATTTACATTTTTATTTATCGAATGCATTTTTCCGTATCGTCGCCAAATGGAAAATGTGTATTATTCTTTGAAGGTTCTTCTATACCTATCTTTCTCTGCCTTGGTGTTTTTTATTACATTTTACACTTTTAAAGTTTAAATGTGCACTTTCGACGAGTCTTAAGTAGCCAAAGCTTCGTAATGTAATTTACGACGAAAACTAAGTTAACTGCGCCGTAATTTAAAATTTAGAGAGCGAATGGTTTCAATTCCAAACGTTTAAATTAAAACGTGGATACTTCTGTTTTTTTTTCCCGATAAATCAAACTACGAGAGGAGGCTAAAAGTTTCGTGGAATCCGCGATATTTTTGACCTAACCTCGTGCGAAAACTCGGTAATAAATTTAAGAATGCGTGAAACTAGTCTAAAATAGAAATTTAAATATTAGAAGTGCACCATTTAGCAAGAAATACTAAAGAAGAAGAAAGCAGGTGTAGAAGTAGACTCCAAAAAATGGGTTTCGTTGTGAAGTCCTACTGCGAATATGTGTGTGTGTCTAACTACAACTTCCCAGCAAACATGGCGATAAGAATGCAATAGCGAATCGATATCATACAATTAATAATATCGCCGCAATATCATATTCTTATCGAATGCAATAAAAGCAGGAAAGCTAAACTGATTTCAGCACGAACATGAAAATTTAGCAAAAAAATTCTCTTAAAGAAAGCGTGCATCATTGTCGTCTACCACTGTTTACAGCATTTACGTAGTCAGGGCAGCTTTTTTTCTCACGCTTTTTCTGACCAACGAAAGTTGAAAGCCTTTCACAGGGAAAAGATGCGATCTTAAAAACGTGTATACAAGACCGCTGGCCAATACGAGAAAAATTTTCTCTCGCGACGAGCGCAAGTTCCAATACGAGTAAAATTTTCGCTCGCGCTAAGAACAAGTTCGACTTCTATGGGAAGGAGACATGCGTTAATCAAGGAGGATATATAATAAGGAGTGACTATGAGCATGCTTTTCCGTGTATGAGCATAGGAATGAAAGTATTTCCCTCCCTTACTAGCGAAATGCTCGAAATTTTTCGAAAAAATCGTTGCGCTATCTTTGTCTGGCACACTTAAAAGTATTGCAACTAACTCTTTCCCACGTTAGACAATTGTCAAATTTTCGAAATAATTATTTCGCTATTCTTGCTTGGCATACTTAAACCCAATTCAACTATCTCTGTCCCGCGTTATATTGTCCGTTGCTAAAGTGCTTAGCTTAAACACGAACCAAAAACTAATAAAAATTGAAAAAATAAAGATTTCTGAAATAAAACAGCAAACTTCATTGTACTGAAAATTACTTTATTGCTGACAGAATATTAGCAACCACGAGATAATACGAGCTATGATATTTTTTTTTGTAAAAGTTTGAAGCCAAGTTAAGCTTCGACGCAATTTTCGAAAATTCCCGAATCAAAAAGTATTCCCACATGAGACAGCCTATCAGATACTCCTTTTTATATATCCTCCTTGGCGTTAATACAATTGCTTCCAGCCAGTGCTTTCAGTAGCAAGCTCTGGCTCTCGATCAAAGTATTGCCAGTTTTGAAATTTCTGTACTAGCCAAAAAATTGAAAAAAAAGAAAGAAAAATGTGAAGAGATAGATCGGGCAATACTGCTTTGTCTTGTTTTGTGTGGAAACGAATCGGTTTAAACTTCGGCAGATCGGGCGTTTTTTACTTTTTTTATTAAGAAAGTGAAAATTAAAGCTTAAACTAAGGCTTGACTTAATAAATTATTCAACATTTTTAAATCTTATATTTAATAAAAAAAAGGTTGAAGGGTTTGTCAAAGCAAGACGTCACTAAAAATTTTCTTCTAATTTCGGTCTGTTATCACCCTAGGAAATAAAATGCCATCCATTGAAGGGAACAATACGGATTGTCCGTTTTAAGCTCCTGTGTAGTAGGGTGAATGTAAATCGTTTTTTTTATATATCGCGTTCTCCTGGGCGCTCTGAACATTAATAATGTTTCAAGAGAGGTTTTAGTAATATTTATAATATATTGCTTAAGCGTAATAAGCCAATATATTGTTGCGAGCTAGAGATTCGCTGGGATTTCAAGAGAAACGCAATTCGTTTTTAAAATATAACGATAATTTATTTATTGCACTTTATACACAATTTCCCGATCACTTCACTAAATTCGCTCTAAAAACTTAATTCGCACAATCCAGGACCACCGGCAATCTATCACTTTCGCTTATTTACACCGATAGGTGTTTTCCATGAAACTTTCACTCAGTAACTGCATAACTTGTCGTGAGCTCTGGCTATTTATAATGGATTTATCCGAGTCTCGAACCTTCTCTGGTGTATGTTTTTCTGTTGCGTCTGGACTATTCTGGAAGTTACTAGATGGCGTCGGGTGTCATTGTCTGTGTCTTTGAGAAATTACTAGAAGCCCTCTACATGTTGGAAGAATATTCTAAATAGTTCTGGTAGATTTGAGAGAGATCATTGCCAGATCTATAACATTACCCTCTCCTTAGTCCCTGTTCGTCCCGAACAGAGTCGTTCACTTCCGCAATGGCACCGTGGTACTTTGTTAGTCGCTCGAGATGTACCACTTTCATTTTTGTACGGGGTTTTTGATGTAATTGAATCCGATAGACGACATCGTTTAACCGGTTGATGATCTGGTAAGGGCCTTCCCAGTTGCGCTGTAGTTTCGGCGATCTGCCCTTCTGTCGTCTGGGATTGTATAGCCAAACTAAATCACCCTCTTGGAATCCTGATGAATTCGCCCGTTGATCATACCTCGTCTTCATGCGGTCGGACGCCAAATCAATTTTATCTCTGACCAGGTTATAAATTGTGTTTAGTCGACATCGAAGATCCGAGACGTAATCTTTGGCATTCGTTGGTTGGTCTGGTGGCACTCCAAACATTAATTCCGCAGGGACTCGAATATTCCTTCCGAAAATGACTCGGGACGGGGTTTCTCCTGTTGTTGAATGCACCGATGTTCTGTAGGCCATTAAAAATAGAGGGATGTGCTGATCCCAGTCCTGTTGCCTCTCGCTGACGAGTTTGGATAGGTTTGAGTTCAATGTCCTATTGAAGCGTTCCACCATTCCATCGGACTGTGGATGTAATGGAGTTGTCCTGGTTTTGTTTATTCCCAGCATTTGGCACACGTGTTTGAATATTTGAGATTCAAAATTACGCCCTTGATCGGAGTGTAATTCACGTGGAGCTCCAAATCTGCTCACCCAGTTGGTAACAATTTGTTCGGCGACGGTTACTGCTTCTTGGTTTGGAATTGCGTAGGCTTCAGGCCACTTGCTGAAATAATCAATGACCACTAGAATGTAGCGATTACCATTTTCTGATTCCGGAAATGGTCCAGCAATATCCACAGCAATTCTCTCAAATGGGACTCCCACGTTGTATTGTTGCATTTCTCCCCTGGATCTGCGGTGTGGGCCCTGACTTGATGCACACGTAGTACATTTACGGCACCAATTCTCGACATCATCTCGGAGATGGATCCAATAGAACCTTTCTCGTATCTTTGCCAAGGTTCTATTTACACCCAAATGCCCACCGGAGGTACCTCCATGATATTCCTTCAAAACCTCCTCGACTTTACAATGCGGGACGATGGTTTGCATGTGATACGACTTTCCGTCAGCGTTTTCCCATTTCCGTTTTAATAATCCGCCGTCTAGGTGAAGGGAGTTCCATTGTGCCCAATAACACTTCAGGGTTTCGCTGAATTGTGAGATGTCTTTCCACTCAGGCCGTTTCATTTCGTCCTTCCATGCCATGATCGGTGAAATATCTGGATCTTTACGTTGGGCATCTTCCAGTTCTTGCTGATTCCATCCAGTCTCTGGTTCGGTCGTTATCCTCTGAATGGTTTCTCCGGCTTCTTTTCCTTCTACACGGTGACAATGCTTGCAGTTCGGTGGACAAGGACGACGTGAAAGCGCGTCGGCATTACCGTGGATTCTTCCTCTTCGATGAACAATCTCGAAATCGTAGGATTCGAGCCTTTCGATCCATCTGGCTACTTGGCCTTCGGGGTTCTTAAACTGAAGTAGCCATTTAAGCGATGCGTGATCCGTTCGAAGAAGGAACTTTTGACCATAGAGGTATTTGTGAAAATGTTTTGTTGCTTCTACTATGGCTAGTAGCTCTCGGCGAGTTACGCAATAGTTCCTTTCTGATTTTGAGAGTACTCGGCTGTAGTAAGATAGCACTCTCTCCTGCCCATCGATCTCTTGTGATAGTACTGCTCCGATACCGACATTGCTGGCGTCAGTGTCTATGATGAAACCATGACCTGGTTTTGGATACGCCAGAACTGGGGAGTCGCAGAGTTGGTCTTTTATCCTCTCGAATGCTTCCTGGCACTGTTGACTCCATGTAAATGGCCTCCCTTTTTCTGTTAACTGATGCAGATATTTGGCCGTGTTAGCAAAGTCTTTTACAAATCGTCGGTAATATGTCGCTAAGCCTAGGAAGCTGCGCAACTGGTGTTTATCACTCGGAGTAGGCCAATTTTTCACCGCCAGTATCTTCTCCGGATCTGTCTTTACACCATCAGCTGAAACGATGTGACCCAAGTACTTGACTTCTGCACTAAACAAAGTGCACTTTTTCGGACTCAGCTTTAATTTTGCCGCTCGCAGTCGCTGGAAGACTTCCTGCAGATTTTTTAGGTGTTCATTGAATGTTTTTCCGATAACGATCACATCATCTAGGTAAACGAGACAAGTTTTCCAACTCAGACCACGCAAAACGAATTCCATCAGTCTTTCGAACGTAGCTGGAGCATTGCACAGGCCAAATGGCATTACGATGAACTGCCACAGTCCACTGCCGACAGAGAATGCTGTCTTCTCTCTATCTTTTTCATCTATCTCCACTTGCCAGTAACCACTCTTCAGGTCCAACGTTGAGAACCATTTAGCATCGGTCAGGGTGTCCATGATGTCGTCGATTCTAGGTAGTGGATAGCTATCCTTTTTCGTAACATCATTTAGTCGCCTGTAGTCCACACAAAAACGGGTACTGCCGTCCTTCTTCTTTACCAGCACTACTGGCGATATCCACGGGCTCTTTGATTCTTCGATGATTCCCTGATGCTCCATAGTTTTGACCATTGAATTGACTTCTCCTTGTTTCGCTAATGGTACTCTTCTTGGAGGTTGACGTATCGGTGTAGCACTTCCGGTATCTATACGATGTTTCACTAAGTTTGTTCTGCCATAGTCGTCATCACCGGTGGAAAAGACGTCGCTAAATCCTTCGATTAGATCTACTGCTTGCTTGTGTTGTTCTCCTCTAAGGTTGCTTGACTGAAGAAGTGTTGATGTTACATTGTCCTTCCTTCTTGGCTTATTTTTAGAGGGTACGTTATGTGGTTCTGCCTTGTCGATACTCGTCACCGCCGATATTGGTTCACAGCTACCAATTACATCTCCTTTCTTTACGCTGGTAGTGCTGTCCGCAACGTTCAGGACTCTTATTGGTACCATCATTCTCTCATTCCTTTTTACGAGCGTTTTTCCTAGTATCAGACTTCGTAATGCAGGTGTCGTTTCCGGTTCTATGAGGTAGAATCGGTGGTTCCCGGGATCACCATCGAGCTCTGCCCAAATAACATTCTCGGATGACTTTGGTATGTCCGCATCTTCGCATAATACAACTCGCAGCTTTGTTGATTTGGAGGATGTTATTTCCATCGGGATTTCAATATTCCGCCACTTCATTATTCGTTGTCCTAAGTCCAGCTGGATACCGTGTGGTTTCAGAAAATCCATTCCAAGGATACACTCATCGGTAATGTCAGCTACCACGAATACATGCGAGAAGGTCAAATCCCCAAGTTGTATGTCACGGGCTATTTCTCCATGGACCGTTGTAGTTTCTCCTGTAGCAGTGCGAAGTGCGTACTTCTTGGTGTTGTGAAGCCAAGTACGATCTACGAGGTCAGATCTTAGCACTGACCGTGTTGCGCCTGTGTCGACTGTTATGATGCAGTTTAATTTGCCGACTCGACCACTCATACATAAGTCGTTTTCACAACGATGTAGTCGAGAAACTGCGATGATGGTTCCGGGGGCGTCGATTCTGCCAGCCAACTTCTGCCCCATGAAGTTGGCCTTTACTCGTTTCCCGGACTGTCACTAGGCGATGCGTGCTCTCGTGACGGTTCGCCCCTCCCTCCTCTTTGTTTAGCAGCGCAGCCGGAACAATAGGTGATCGCTTTTCTGGGTTTGCGGCAGTCGCGTCTTAAGTGTCCTGCCTGTCCACAATTCCAGCATCGGGGAGCACCAGATCCTTCGCTCCGCTTGGTGTACTCGGCTTTCTGGCACACACATTCTTCTACTATTTCTCGAACTCGATAGTTACTCCGCGAGCTTTGCTTGGCAGCTTCGAACGTCAGCCCATATACTAAGGCTTCGCCAATCGTTTTCTTACCTGCCAGTTTTAACGCCTGTTGCAGCTCTCTGTCCTGTACAGCATTGTTAAATGCGAAAACAGCTGTATCGTTGCGTTGCTCTGTTTGCGCATTGGGCAGCGATAATAGTGTGAGTCGTTCAATATCGCGTGCCAGCTCTTGAAGTGTTTCACCGTTCTTTTGAGTTCGGTTGTAAAGTTGCGTTTTGTAGATCTCTCGCATGTGGTCACTGCCATAATGAAGATCCAATGTCTGGACTAAGGTTGAAAAGTCTTGTTGTTGCTCCTGCGGAATCGTTTGAAGAACCTCTGCTGGTGGACCTCTTAGCGCCAATATAAGAGCTGTTCCCCGTTCTAGATCATTCCAATGGTTGTTTCTTGCGGCGGCTTCAAATTGGGTCTTATAAATAGCCCACGGTGTTTGTCCATCGAAGATTGGAGCCTTGAGACCCTTGTGCGCAACATGTTCTGTCTTGATGACGCCAGTCGCCTTCACATTATCGAAGTCTCTTTTTAGGCGTTCGACTTCTTCTGCAATTCCGGATGTCTTTTCCGTAATTTGTTCTTCGAAGATTCGAAGTTTCTTTTCAACGTTTTCTTCTATGGCCTTACCCATGGTGTCTATTTTATCATTTTGCAGCTCCAATTTTTGGTTAAGGTCCTTTGAAGTCTGGTCTAATTTCTCTAGTTTCTGATTAATGTCCGCTGATTGTTGTTTAATGTCCGCAGATTGTTGTTTAATGTCCGCAGATTGTTGTTTAATGTCCACCGATTGTTGTTCAAATTTCTGATGCATGTCCGCTGATTGTTGTTCTAATTTCCGATTCATGTCCGTTGTCACAGCTGATTGTTGCTCTAATTTCTGATTAATGTCTGCTGATTGTTGATCCAATTTGTGCATCATTTGTTGCATTAACTGTGTCAGAGCATTCGATGCACCAGAACACTCCTCTGCACGAGTTTCTTCGATTTGGAACTCAAAACTATCTGCATCCTCACCCTCAGCCTGGAGTGTCTCGATCATACGGCTGACAAGTTCAGACTTGCTCCCTGTCGTAGATAACTCGCGTCTTCTGAGCTCTTCCTTCAGCTCCGTTACTTTTAAGTCTTTTAAATAACGCGGCATTTTCACTACCAATTATTTCCAGTTTTTCCGCGATTCGAATTCACTTAAATTTACGTCACTGCTCACTAAATCACTCGAGATTATTCGATTTTACAAAATTCTCACTGTCCGTTCGAGAATTTTAGTTCCGCGATTTTACTTCGCTAATTAAAGTCACTGTTCGCTAGAGCACTCGAGATTATTCGATTTTACAAAATTCTCACTGTCCGTTCGAGAATTTTAGTTCCGCGATTTTAAAGTCACTGTTCACTAGAGCACTCGAGAATATTCGATTTCAGAAAATTCTCACTGTCCGTTCGAGAATTTTAGTTTCACTTTTTTTTTTTTCGCTCTCACAAAATTATCCGTTCGAGAATTTTAATTTCACTCGCGATTTTTAACCCGAATTTATCCTTGAAATCCTACTTCTGACACCAATTGTTGCGAGCTAGAGATTCGCTGGGATTTCAAGAGAAACGCAATTCGTTTTTAAAATATAACGATAATTTATTTATTGCACTTTATACACAATTTCCCGATCACTTCACTAAATTCGCTCTAAAAACTTAATTCGCACAATCCAGGACCACCGGCAATCTATCACTTTCGCTTATTTACACCGATAGGTGTTTTCCATGAAACTTTCACTCAGTAACTGCATAACTTGTCGTGAGCTCTGGCTATTTATAATGGATTTATCCGAGTCTCGAACCTTCTCTGGTGTATGTTTTTCTGTTGCGTCTGGACTATTCTGGAAGTTACTAGATGGCGTCGGGTGTCATTGTCTGTGTCTTTGAGAAATTACTAGAAGCCCTCTACATGTTGGAAGAATATTCTAAATAGTTCTGGTAGATTTGAGAGAGATCATTGCCAGATCTATAACAATATTAAAAAAATAATTGCTTCCCCAGCTATAAAGTAACGCCACGTCACTGTTTGTTGGGTTGTTTAATCCTCAACAAATGGTGGGAGTGACTTAATATGAGACCGATTAACAATTTAAAGAATGTCTTAAGTACGTATATTACAAAACTTTTTTTTAAATATTAATGAATGATGTTTCAGCGTCTGTCGATCATCATCAATAGCGCTACAGCCCAATTCGGACCTTGGCCTCCAATTTTTTCGGTCTAATGGCCATGACGTTCATGTTGAATCAATGTCTGCCGATACTCCTCCCTAACACTAATGAAACTGAAAAAACTTCGGTTAGGTCGGTCGTGTATCACAGAAAACGAACAGTGAAATTGGATACAGGAAGTTATTGACGAGTGCTGTTTTCTGCACTTTTCAGTACGTTTCTTTACTTGGAAAATTTTTCGCACTTATTTTACTTTTACAAACATCAATTCCACACATTTCACTAAAACTTGTTAATGGAAAACCTAAAATAAAATATGAACGGGTGAAAATATTGTTAATATATTTTTAACTCTAAATTTATTATTAGTTTTTAAACTGCCTATATTTAAAAAAAAAAAACAAATATGAATTTAAAATAAAAAATCAAATTAAACTATTTCAATACATCTTTCATTCATGTATTACTAATATCGAATATTTTATTTTAATGATAAAAGAAAATTTTCAAGTTATTATAATTATTATTAATTACAAAAGAAAAAATATGATTTTTTTATTTGTAATGAAATACAATTTTTTTAGACTGATTCGAAGGTTTAAAACAATTATGAGCTATTGAAATGAAAGTCTGAAGAAAACCAAACAAAGCGAAAAAGTCAGCTGTAAAAAAAATCGTTAATTGAATATAAAACCTAATGTATGCTACAAAGGACAAATAAAAAATATATATATTATAAAAAGGATGTTACTTAATTTTGTGGTTTCTGAAATAGGACTAGTGCTGTGCCTGTCCTCGCAAGATTTGTAAATAATCCTTAGAGGAAATAGATAAAAAAATGAAATATTTTCTTTGAAAACATTCACCAAATCAGAAAATAGATAGTTGGTTCTTATTTAAATTTCACCTTATTCTTATTAGAGTCACTCAATACATGAAGATGAAGACATACTGTAGCGGAGTCTGGCAGATATGTCACAATCAACACCTGACAGTTCACCTTCTCTAATTCACCATTCGTGGAGTGGTGAGTTTAGTGGGTTTCTCTTACAAAATTCATCCACCTTAAGCTCCTCGTAAATTGTTGATTCATATTTTTTCTTTGTGACTTTTTAGTTAAGTAAGTATTATCAAAGACTGAATAATATAAAAAATCCTAGGCCTATTGAAAAAATTCTACTGCGTTAAGAGCGACGCAAAGGTTTAAAGAACCCATAGTGAGGAACCTGAATGTCAGGAGGCCAAGATCCGATTTGGGCTGTAGCGCCATTGTAGAAGAAGAAAAACGGGCTACACCCCCCCCCAGGCCTTCTACACCCTTCCATAAAAATTTGAAATTTTAAGAAATTGATTTTTCTCCGAAGTTATTTAAGTTATCGACTGGAAAATTAAGTCAAAGTATAATGATGTAAATATCATAACAGGAAAAAATATTGATCCAATCCCCAACAACAAGAATGTTGATGTATTCGACTTCTCCATAGATAAAATATGTTTAAAACGCAGACTTAACGCCAATTTAACCAACCAATTTATGTCAATTTATTGTACTCTGTTTATTTATGTTCTTGGTGTAGGGATGTTGATGTTTTTTTTTGCCGCTTCACTAAATGATGAGCCAAAGGATAAATTGATTTCCGTCTTTTATACTTGGAACCGATTTTATGGCAATTCCTTGCATTAAGGAATCCTGATAATGATCTCTGTCCTTTTACCACCTACCATACAAATGCATAATTTTGGTAAAATCGGTGTATCGATTTCCATTAAAACTAGGAAAAGCAGAAACTTAAAATTTTGCTTGGACATGTACCTTAATAATTGTAATAAATGCTGAAAAAAGTATCTGCTTCGCTTCACTTCTTCTACTTCTTCCCATACATATATTTACATTGTGACAAAAAAGTATCGATAATTTGTAAATAAAATTACTCTGGGGAATGATATAATACTTCAAAATTTTTTTTTTGGTAAGCAGGTAGGACTGTTGTAACATTCGCGATGAGTGATTTCACCAGAAACCCTCTCATCGGCATCCTGCTGACACGCCACCTTGGCAGTGTCCCATGAAGTGCCTACGAAGTGACGGGTGGTACATTTAGCACACGCACGTACTAGCTCGTCGGTGGGGAGGTGTTTGTCACTTCTCCTCATGGGCATACTAAAAGTTATGTACCGAAAAAAGGAGGCTGACCACCAGGTTTGGGAGGTCCTGGTGAGGTAGTCAGCGGGCAACGACCAGAAAATTATTTGAAAGGGGGAAAACGGAATTGCAGTCGGGGCGGACCTCTTGACCACGCGGTCTAAGACATCCTCTCTCTCTCTCGCCCTCCTCCCGTCCATTTTACCCAAATTTTCTAGCCTTCCATCTGAATCTCTTGTTTGGATATCGTTTTAGTTACCATTAGGTTAGACAATTAAAGTTCAACAAGAGTATACAGAAAATCCGTGATCAACCAGAACTATTGCAGGTGCCTTTACTTTAACGTGATTCTAAAAAATTATGAAATGCTTAATAAAGCGGAACAATTGTACCGAAGTCCTGTGGTATCATGCAAGGAAGAAAGCTTATTTTAGGTAAAATTTCTTGGGTTCTATATAAGTATATTGAAAAGATGGTTTCACTTACCGCTCCAACATTAATTTTGGTTCTGGCGGATTTCCAACACTAAAGATTTTTTTTTTTACAATACACTTGTTAGAAAAAAAAACATGCGATTTTTTCCCAAATTCTGGTAAATTTTCACTAAAAGGGTAATGCGGTTTTTCAAATACACTTGTTAGAAAGAAACATGCGGTTTTTTCCAAATTCTGTAAATTGTTCACTAAAAAAAATTAAGACGGTCTTCCAAATACACTTATCAGAAAAACATGCGGGTCTTTCAAACACTACGTAATCTTCACCTCTTCTTTGGGAAGGTCCGACGTACCAAAAAAAACGAGTCGAGCAAATCCTCATTTGCTCCCAAGAAACCTCGGCCAAACCGTTAACGGACAATTTGCGCTCGTCACTTATGTTTTTCCAGTGACGCTGTTTGTCGCACCATCTGTGAGATGATAGAAAGACCAAACACCCAGCAACGAATTGATCACCCAGTTGTTTTATTTAATTTTAAAATATTTTTCTATCATCCGCGCGACCATTACACTGTCCTTAATTATTATCCCAAAAATTATCGCGGTCTGTTAATCAGTTTGTTTACAACAGCTGGTTGATTCGGTACATCTCAGTAGTCCACGGCGCTTTTTACAATGGATAAAAATATGGAACAAAGAGTTTGTCTCAAATTTTGTGTTTTCAACCAAATGTGTGCGGGATCGTTACAAATGTTGCAAGAGGCTTACGGTGATTCAGTAATATCAGTGATAAGTGAAGACATAAAGATGTCTCACTCAGCACAAGAAAATAGTCATATGAAGGAAAAGCTCGCCGCAATCTCTCGCATCCAGGCGAATTCGATATCGGTGCCAGCACGAAGGGGAAACAAAGTTCAAGGCGAATGATGACGTAGTGTGGTAGAAAGTGATGATGAACTGGTTATGACTATAGTTACTCCATGGGACACTAGAGGCGCTTTTCCATAGTTTGGCAGAGCTGAAGCCCTGTTTTTGGAGCGAAATTTAAAAAAGTGTCCTTCTTTTTTTTTGGTACGTTCTGAACATCAAGAACTGTGCGCAGTTTGTAATGCTTAACTAAAAAGCCACAAACAAAAA
The DNA here is from genome assembly GCA_963669355.1 of Chorisops tibialis. Lineage (NCBI taxonomy): Eukaryota > Metazoa > Arthropoda > Insecta > Diptera > Stratiomyidae > Chorisops > Chorisops tibialis. The sequence continues at coordinate 23,636,539 of OY770262.1, read as the reverse complement.
TTTTGAAGCAATAGTTTATCTTAGGGTGCATGAAATTTGCAAAAGAAATCATTAAACTCACCACTACACGAATGGTGAAATGGGGATGGTGAATTCGCAGGTGTCGATTGTGACAGATCTGCCATACTCTACCCTGGATGGAGGTACTCTAGTTATGACCAGGTCGAAAATACACGATCCTTAGAAAAGGGATACTTGAGCTGTGCGTTTTTTTCGTATGTAGAATTGAATTGATCTCCTAAACGTTCTTGTTTCTTTTAGCAAAGTCAGTACCGTGGTTTTGTTTTTGATTTCATGAATAGTAAAGCGTAGGTTTTGTATTATTTATGAATGAATGAAATTGTCTTTTGGACATTTTGGATTTTAAGATAAATTAGAAACATGAGATTGTGCATAAAATTATTCAATACCCTTCGAACTGGAAACTTTATAATACATGCCCATTTGACGGTTGGCATGGATATTTGTTTGGGATTTGTCGGACTCCCATTTACAATTTTTTTTTAAAAGAATCAATATAGAATAATCTAGAGCCTTTAAATGATGTTTATAACACAGATTTTCAACAGAAAACCAAAATGATAAGTTAGGGGTATTTTTTACATTTAAGATATAGGATTCTGGTATAGTTTGTTTTAAGAAATTGAGTGATGGATTTTCTTCTAAAACTTTTTCGAACTGTTTAAGGCATATTTTTGAAATCTTAAAAAAAATCCGTTGCAGCCTTCAAACTGCCAAAATCAGAATGTGCGGAATAATTTAATAATATTGTCAACCAGCTGACTTTAAAACACCCTAAAATCGAAACAACCAACCGATTTTACGACAGACGCCCGCCCATATACAAAAATTATTCGATATTAGGAAATTAGAAAAAATTACATAATTATTCAAGAATATCGTGGCTTAAACAATCGGACGGAATTTGAGGCCAAAAAAGCAAAAAATTCAATCAACCACCGTATTTATCAGATTTGGCCCTGTGTGACTTTCTCCTATCCTCGAAACTGAAATTACCGCTCCGTGGAACTCATTTTCAGCCGATCGAGGACATAAAACCAAAAATCGCCATGGACTACTGAGGTGTACCCATTCAACCTGCTGCTGTAAACAAATTGATTAACAGACCGCGCTAATTTTTGGGATAATAATTAGGGACAGTCCTACCTGCTTACCAAAAAAATTTTTGAAATATCATTTCCAGAGTAATTTTATTCACAAATTGTCGGTACTTTTTTGTCACAATGTATATTATAAATTCAAGAAAAGCATTTCTCGTTCGAACTTTAAAATAGAAACTATAGATTGTGATAAGGTTATTGATAAGCAGTTTCAAAATCATCCACCTCCTCTGCCACCTCTCACACAAATGCCTCAATTTGAGGAAAATATTATTCAATTTCTTTGAAAACTACGAAAGCTACAAACTTTAAATTCAGTACGAAACATTTTCCATACCACGTTCGGTGTTATATAACGGGTGTTATAAGCGAAGAACTTGAAACACAGAAAAATGTTTTTAACATCCATGAAATTTTTTTTATTTGAAAGATAATTTTTGGCATTAATGTTTGAATATGATTTCGGGCATGTTACCGCCGCGGCCTGCGTGTACATGATACTTGCAAAATAGCGGCGCAGTTTTGCGCTTTTTTCCCTATTTGTACATGATATCACACTTTTCGGTGGTCTTTCTCTTCGTAAGATCTGTAGTTTTTTGCTACATCTGAAATAAGAGCGATTGGAATTATTTTATTTTATATTATATATTCTACTTGTTCATTTGCTACAGATTGGCTTCGACAGGGACGCATGCTTAATAGCTACCAATGGAGTGGAGAGAGTAGATTCTCGACAACGATCGAGATGGATGGCTATCGACATCGGTTATTGATGGAAACGTCGCTAAAATAAATGATCTCGTCACAAATCACAGTTTAACTATACGTACACAGTTTACAGACTGGAGAGCTTCTTCTCGAAATAATCGATCAGATTCTGTAATACGGTTCTGCAAGATCAACAAGACGTGAAACCCATGATAGGAAAATGTATGCCGATTGCTTTTATTTTTATCGACGTTCGTCATGAACTTTCTGGCTGAAAACAACACCGTAAATTTAAAAATTCAAGTAAATTTACAAATACAAGTGACTGCTGGAGTTAATCTAAAATTTATTTACTTGGATTTATTTTATAAGAACATTTCAAATCAAATGCTGATAAATTACTTTCCTACGGCTTCAACTTGTTTCATAATATCATCAGCAGATTGATTTGTTAGCGGTACCGATGATTCCTTTCCCTTCTCTGGAAAAAAAATAAGAAGAAATTAATTACGTCAATGAGCAAAGCTATCGAATGTGAGTTTGTTGGAATAAAAATTTCAAAAATATCATAGAAAAAGATAAATGTTCTTCTAAAGTACTTTAACATTTTTTTTACAGAAAAATTAAAATTTTTAAATAGCCGGCTAGAATAAGAAGTATTAAATTTAAAAATGAAGGCTTATAGTCTGTACTAGCGGTCTTGTATAAGCTAAGCAGAACAAATCGTACTCAGAGTTTGGTCTTGGCGCTACAGAGATAATACAGTGCAATTATCGGCTGATTAAGCTGGGATTCGGCTGGTTGAGTCCTTTAAAGAAGTGAATTTCTTAGTGGAAAAATTTGCACATCGCTAACGATTTGTTTATTTTTGATAATTTCCAGAACTGTATGTGCGTTTTTATTTGTGGGCAATTAAGAAAATTGCAAAAATATTCAAAAACGTTGCGACCCAAAAGGTCAAACATTGAGTAAGGTATGTTCTGCTTAGCTTATACAGGAACGCTAGTCTGTACATATCGCCGCACAGTGATCCAATTATTTATTCTGAGTGGACAAAACGTAAAAAAAATTGTATGATCTCTTCATCCAAATGAACCCTGGAATATTTACGTAGATAGTAAGAGAGATGCTGACTAAGAGATAAGACAATGACGTAGTGCGTGAGTCAATTTCTTTTAATCTCAGCATAACTGTGCGCACATTTAAATTTGTAAAAAAAATTTGCCCACGTCATTTTGTGCTTATAGATTTGCAGTGGTATCAATTATACTTAGTCGAGCCGTTCGAATCAGAATAAGGTAAGCATGTAACCTAATATTAAATATCCCAATATTTTTAAATTTCTAAATACCGTTACATCACTAGAGTCGCTCCATGCAAGAAAGGGACACACTTTATCAAAGTCTGGCATAAATTTCACAATCGACACCTGCGAATTCACCATTCCCAATTCACCATTCGTGGAGTGGTGAGTTTAGTAGTTTCTTTTGCCAATGTCATCCACCCTAAGATAAATTGTTCCTTCAAAATTTTTATTTGAAACTTTGTACGTACAAAAAAAAAAAAAAAACGGCACTTTTTTTTTAAAATTTCGCTCTAAATATCGGGCTTCACCTTTGCCAAACTTAGTAAAGCGCCTTTAGTGTCCCATGGAGTAACTATAGTCGGCACTAGTCACTAGTGACTAGTCGTCACTAGCCCCATCGCAATCTTCAGCTGTCTACTATTCTGCACAAAGTACAACTAAGGAAATGATTCGGTATTACGGACCGTCAGCATTATGGGTCGACAGCATAATGGGTCGACAGCATTACGAATCGAAAGCATGACGGGTCGATAGCGGTCGGCAAGACCGATATAAAAAAAAGAGGGAGCATTTGTGATGTAGAGTCTGTCTTGATTGAGAAGCCGATCGAGTCGGAATTCAAAAGACGATAATAAGAAGGAGTGAAGAAGGTTCGAAAGGCCTAAAATAAGTTCAAAAAGTTATAAATAAAGCTATGGTTTTGTTTAACTAACTTCATAAAAACGAATTATCTTTATTTTTATTTGAAATCCAGCGACCTCTAGCACACTTCAATACTGAAGTTTAATAATATAAGAAGTTTTCAATTTAAAAGAACATATATACTAGGATGCATCAACAAGAGGTGTAGGGTTTGTTTCCAAGACCCAATGAGAGAACGTACGCCGGCTGCAGTTCTTGAGTCATGTACGCATGCAGAGCCAAATCTTTCGTCAATAATCGCTGCAGTGTGGACGTGAAGAGGTAGAGTTCTTAAGCGCGAATGGAGGTGTTTAGGTCGTTTTCAACACTGTCCTTTACTGCGACGATATTTTCGTTCGAACGTCCGGGGCGAAGTCGATTCGGTGTCTTCACATCTTGCACTGAGTCAGTCTCATGGAATTTTTTGAGTAGGTTGCGCACACACGTCTCAGAAGGTACATGATTACGATCAACATTTGATTGAATTTTGCGCATCGTAACTGCGATTGAACGCGAATTTTCGTAATAAAATTCAACGACTGTGTAGCGTTCTATGGTAAATTCCCTACGTTCGTAGATGACCAATGTCAACATTTGACAACTGTGAAGCGATCGCCTTTCTAACCCTACACCTCTGGCTCAAACATCCCACATATAATTACAGTATTAAAACTTTCTTGGATGGATTGATTTGTGCAACTGGTTTTATTTCTTGATATTTAGAAAGTAGAAAATTCTTAGCTCGTTTGCATGTTCTTGCATATTCGGGACTTATTGAATATTCAGCGTTTTATTATAAATAACGTTTTTTTGGATTAAATGGATACTGTTTTTTTACGGCCATCGAAAATAACCATTTAATGCGCGATGCACAGTTATGTCGACAAGGGTACGGAGAAACAAGTGGATACAGGAAAATTAAAAGGGTAGAATTTGAATTGGCGGTGAAAGTTTTTCTTAAATTGTTGGAGGTTGTATCCCGTTGGAAAGAGATTGCCTGGTAATGAATTTCACATCACTGTCGTCCGAGGAATGAAGGACTGGCTAAATTTCACTGTTTTCCACGGCAAGGACTTCACAGTGTGAGCGTGCAGCTTAGTGAGTGTTTCGGGGAGCATTAAATAAGGGGAGGGGAGATATTAGGGCTTTTAGTTCCTTGCTACAATTACCATCTATAGTAAATGCAGAGTGCTCCGATATTTCGACATTGCTCGAGGGAGCCTATTGAGGCCGATATAGCCTCATCTCCAATTAATCGGAATGCATGTTTTTGAATAGGGCGTAGCCTAGTGAGTAGCGTGTTGGTCTTGTAATGCGAAGGTCGTGAGTTCTAATCCCGGCCGACGCAATACATAATTCCATCACATCACCTACTAGGATATTCTTTGGTTACCTCAATCTACGAAAAATGAAAAGATTTGTAGAAATAGGGTTGTGCGATGGGCTAACAACTCTTCCACAATAAGTAATGATAATTGTTAAGGAACCTGAATGTTAGGAGACCAAGGTCCGATTTAGACTGCAGCGCCATTGTAGATGAGAGATGTTTTTGAATGCGGTTGAGCAAAGCTAGGTGTGATTTTGGGCCCCAACCGTGTGAGTTATACTTAAAACATTTTTTTTTTTTTTTTACAGAATGAAAAATATGAAATTTAAGAAATGTCAATTTTATGATATTCATAGTTATTTCTGAAAAAATTACTAAAATCCCCTACTCCTTCTGCCACCTCCCATATAAACTGCATAATCTCACCAAATCTAACACACTAAGTTTCTCAGTACCTATCCAATTTTTGGAGCTATATCAACGCAACTTTGACTGCAGCATTTCTTACCGTATCGTGCCCATAATCTCGGCTGAACTCCGCTGCACTCGCGAATTAAGATCGGCAATTCCGGGTTATCCTTCTTCAATTTCACATAGTGTTTTTGTACGAACTCCCTGCAAAGACATTGAGGTTAGGCACTTGTTGTGTAATGAATCTCAAAAAATCATTTACCTGGCGCCCTTCGATGTTTCGCCGGTCTGGCATAAGTGCAATCGCAATTCCTTCAATTGTGGCACCAGTTTTGCAGCTCGAACGAAAGAAACTCGCATTTTCCGTATTTTTCTCCTGCCTACACAACTTTTTTTTACTTCGGAAAAATGAAATGTGACAGCCGCAACATTTCCTACTACTGCAACATTTGCTGCTACTGCAACATTGCTACTGCAACATTTGCTGCTACTGCAACATTGCTACTGCAACATTTGCTGCTACTGCAACATTTGCTGCTACTGCAACATTGCTACTGCAACATTTGCTGCTACTGCAACATTTGCTGCTACTGCAACATTGCTACTGCAACATTTGCTGCTACTGCAACACTGCTACTGCAACATTTGCTGCTACTGCAACACTGCTACTGCAACATTTGCTGCTACTGCAACATTGCTACTGCAACATTTGCTGCTACTGCAACATTTGTTGTTACTGCCTTCAAATCTTTCGTGTCGATTCGACTCGCAGTGTAGTATCTGCAATTGTCCCGTCATTACCATCGATTTATCGACCTTGCTAATCCGTGAATTTAATTTACCTGTAAATTATGTTGTCGGACGAAAACACCAAGTTGTGATCGTCGACGAAAATATCGCAACTGGTGAGATTTTTCAATACTTGACAGAAAATTTATTGAAATGTCAGAAATGATTTTTTTGTTTTTTTCTGTCAAACTTCGAGCTTTTTTGCTGTCAAACTTCGAGCTTTTTTTTGACGGAAAAATTACAGCGGTTCAGTGAAAGAAAAGAAAAAAACTCGATCAAAATTTAACTATTAAATTCATTAATGATTCTCCAAAAATTGCTAAACAGTACTCAAAAAACTAAACACAGGCTTAAGCTTGTAAAGGGTGGTCCAACCAAAACGCACGATGTTAATTGTAAATAAAACAAAAAGTTTTCAGAGAATTATCTTAATATTTTTTATTATGATAGAAGGATCTATGACAATTATGTGTGAAACAAAATATCGCCCAAATGCTCGCCACGGCTACGATGGCATACTTCTATCCGATGGTCCATATTTTCAATGACTCTGAGACATAATTGAAGTTCAATGTCGTTAATGTGCTGAATTATCTCATCCTTTAGCTCTTGAATTGTTCTTGGCTTATTGACGTACACTTTTTCTTTTAAATATCCTCAGAGAAAGAAGTCCAACGGTGTCAAATCACATGATCGTGGCGGCCAATTAACATCGCCACAACGTGAGATAACACGGCCATTGAATTTCTCGCGCAAAAGAGCCATTGTTTCGTTGGCTGTGTGGCAAGTGGCACCATTCCATATCCTCAATTTCCGGCCACAAGAAGTCCGTTATCATCTCGCGATAGCGAACACCATTCACGGTAACTGCTTGGCCGTCCTCATTTTCGAAGAAGTACGGCCCGATGACGCCGCCAGCCCATAAACCGCACCAAACAGTCACTCTTTGTGGATGCATCGGCTTTTCTACAATCACTCGTGGATTCTCATTTGCCCAAATGCGACAATTCTGCTTGTTAACGAACCCACTGAGGTGAAAGTGTGCCTCGTCGCTGAAGATGATTTTCTTTGTAAAGTCACCATTCACTTCTGTCTGTTCAACCAACCATTCGGCGTATTGCCGACGCTTGAAATGGTCAGTGGGCTTCAGCTCTTGAATCAATTGAACTTTGTAAGCGTGTAAATTCAAATCTTTATTCAAAATTCGCATCAGTGATGTTCGTGAGATGTTCAACAGTTGGGCACGGCGACGAGTCGAGGTTGACGGCTCTTCTGCCACACTATCGCGAACAACAGCAATGTTTTCCGGAGAACGAACTGGGCGAGCATGCACAGGTGAGTTCACATTTCCTACAGACCCGATTTGCTGAAATTTGCGCACAATTCTTCCGATTGTGGACACATTTGGTTGATTATGCTGACCAAAAAAATCACGAAGTGGACGAAATGCATTTTGGTTTGAACGCCCATTTTCGTAAAAGGCTTCAACAACCATAACGCGCTGCTCAATTGTGTACCCCTCCATGGTTGAATTTGTCAAACACTGAAACAAAGAAATGTCAAATTAAGTTGGGCCAATGCCTTCTATAGTAGAAAGCCGAGTAACTGAATCCAACAACAACACGTTGGAGTCATAACAAACATGACAGTTCCATACAAATTCGAGCGCTTTTGTATGGAGCAGACACGGCGGGCTTCGTAAGAATCGCGTTTATTCTTAAATGCAGTGTTAAAGATAGTTCAGCTTTCTAAGGTACTTTATTGATAGTGCTCGGCATGTAATTATGACACGTTGATATTAGTGCAATGGATTTTTAATTGAAAAAAGTGCGATCAAAGTTAAATCTCGGCTTCTCACACCGAAGAAAATCTGTCACTCATATTGTGCAGAGTTCTCCGGTTAATTTTCACACAGAAAATTGTAGAATTTTAGTTATTACGAAAAAGTGTGCACTCGCGTAATATTTTCGAGCTTAATTTCAACTAATTATGCTCTTTTCTTGTTTTCGGCAAAACGTGTTTTTACGACAAGTTTGTAGAAAAATAATACAGGTGGTCTTGTGAAATGGAAAAATCCATGACGTCATACCCACTGGATTCATTCAAGATGGCCGCTACGTCAGTTCTGCCCAGCTTGAGATGTAGAAAGCATTGGTTGGGCGAAAAACTTGACGTCAAGGTGTGACTCACAATTAACATCGCGCATTATGGTTGGACCACTCTTTATTATCAGCACGTACGGGGAACTAGAACAAAACTAAATTTTTTACAAGCTATTGGTCACTCATTAACATACTGTTGCGAGCTAGGGGTTCGCCAGATTCCAAAGAAAACTCAATTCGTTTTAAAAACAACGAATAATTTATTTATTGCACTTTATACACAATTTCCCGATCACTTCACTAAATTCGCTCTAAAACTTAATTCGTACAACCCAGGAACACTGCCAATCACTTGTACCGATTCGCGTTCTTCCACCGATAGGTGTCACCAAAATGACTGACCCGTTGTCTGAAAGTTGGCGGCTATTTATACTAAGTCTCCCAGACAGGTGTCGTTGTGTGTGTGTGTCTAGAAAGATTGCCTACATTGTGGAGTTCGGTAGAAGTTGCTGGAAACATGTTTATAGCGTTTGACATGTTGCTGGACTTCTCTCGATATTGCTGGGGACGTCGAGGTTGTCAGATTTATAACAATACGATGTCGTCATTCTCACTGAAACTTCGCATTATGTAGGGATATCGTCAAAGGAACTTAGATTACATATTATACAATATACCGTACTGATAGAGACCCAGAATTAACAAGTAAAACTAGAGGAGGCGGTGTTCTCATTGCCATCCACAATAAATTTTCAAGTAAGGAAATCGAAACCAACCCTTCGAACATTGAACAACTTTTTATTCTGCTTAAGATCGGAACATTATCAATTATAATAGCGGATACTTATATTCCACCTTCGTCGCCTCCATCTTGCTATTCCCACCACTGCGAGGAACTATTACGTATTCGACAAATGCACAGAAAAGCCGAATTAATAATCGCTGGAGACTACAATCTCCCTTGTAATATATGGATTCCTGAATGGACTGCTCCTGATGGATGTATTGGCGGAAACACATTTATCGACACCTTTTGCAGTCTCAATCTATCACAATTCAACACAGTTCGTAGTAATCATAGTAGTCATAATTTATTAGATTTAGTAATTTCAACCTTTTCTGTTGTATTAGTTGAACCTATTGATAATAGTTAGCTTAGCTTTGCTTCCAGTAGACTTTTGATACCATACATCTTTAGATATATTTGTTAAGTTTGAACATAATTTAAATGAGATACCATTTAAAACAGCTATATATGACTTTAAAAAGACAAACTTTAATAATTTAAAAAAAATTTTTAAGTAATGTTAATTGGGATGACATTTTTAAAACTTTAAATTTAAATGAAGCAGTAGATGCATTTTATAATACTTTCTACTCCCCGTTTAATCGTTTTGTTCCTATTAAAACTATTTGTAATTTTTCTTTTGCGAACTGGTGTACACCTGAACTTAAGAAACTGATAGATAAAAAAACGTGCGCACAAAATTATAAAATGTATGGAATTCATGATGATTACATATGTTTTTCTGAATTGAGATCACAATGCTTAAAGCTTTCCAGGCAGGTATATAGTTCCTATATCACAGAAATTCAGGAGAAACTTGTACATGACCCCAAGTGTCTTTGGAATGACATTAATTCATTTGACAAAAATAACACAATACCGTCTAATATGCACTTTAATAATATCTTCTTGGATAATCCACTCAAAATTACCAACACTTTTGCGGAATACTTTTCTCAAACCTATTCTGATAAAACATACTCTTTCATTCCAATAGAACGACAAAACAATCTAAATTTGTCAGTACTATCTTTTGATAGTACTAATGTTTTATTAAAGTTAAAAGTATTAAAAGTAGAGAAATCCGCAGGGCCAGATAATGTACCCTCTATAATTTTAAATTCTTGTAGTGAGGAACTTGTTTACTCCCTGGTTTATCTTTTTAACCGATCCATGGAATAAAGTAAGGTAAATTTGTGCACACCTGGAAAAAATCTTTTATAGTTCCTGTCCATAAAGCAGGAGATAGAAAAGAAATAATAAACTACAGGCCGATATGTATCCAGTCAGCTATTCCTAAAATCTTTGAGAGTCTTATTTAAGACCAAATTAGTCCTTTAACTCATAATTTAATTATTACTCACCAGCATGGTTTCCGAAAAGGCAAATCTACTGCCACAAATTTAATCTCTTTTACCCAATTTATTAGTAAACATATGGAGAAATTCATCCAAGTAGATGCTATATACCTAGTCCTGCCATAAGTTCTGTCACATAATTTCTCACATTGGCAACAACTTTATTTTATGAGTGACATTTCAATATCGGCCAGTTTTATAAACGTCATAATGTTGTTGACAGTTGATGGTCATTTAAAGTGTGTTCGTTAACGTGTGAAGATGGAATGGGGTGTAATAGAAAACCGAACTGCAGTGATTGCACTACATAAGTGTGGAAAATCCGCGAGTGAAATTTTCAAGTTGTTGTGCCCGTTAAAAATAACGCAAAGATTTGTGTATCGTGCGATCCAGAGATATAACGCGATCCAGACTATTGAAGATCGACCTCGTTCTGGACGTCCGCGTGATGTACGTTCTTCTGCTGCCATCAAAGCGGTCGAGAGTCGAATTCGTCGAAATCCGCTTCGTAAACAACGAATCATGGCTCGAGAGATGAACATCTCCACCCGAAGTATGTCTCGCATCATAAAATCTGACCTCGGGATGAGTACCTTTCAACGATCAACGGGACATTTGCTGACTGAGCAGTTGAAGCAAATTAGGAGCACCAGATCGAAAGAGCTCCTTCGGCGGTACGGCAACAACAAACATCGAGAAATTTTATTTACCGATGAAAAAATTTTTACGGTGGAGGAACATTTCAACCGCCAAAATGATAAGGTGTATGCCCACAGCTCCATAGAAGCCCGAGAAGTTGCCACTAGGGTACAGCGAGGACATCATCCAGCATCAGTCATGGTATGGTGGGGTGTCAGCTACGAAGGGGTCACCGAGCTTCATTTTTGCGAAAAAGGCGTAAAAACTGCAGCGAAAAATTATCAAACGGACATTCTGGAGGGATGTGTGAAGCCGCTGAACTCTACGCTATTCAACAATCGACATTGGGTTTTCCAGCAAGATTCTGCGCCAGCCCACAAAGCTCGAACCACACAAGCGTGGTTGGAAACCAATATTCCACAGTTTATAAGGGCGACGGAATGGCCTTCTGGGAGCCCAGATTTGAATCCCCTGGACTACAAACTGTGGGCGGAGTTAGAGTCCATGGTGTGCACGAGACGACACCCAAATATCGAGAGCCTTAAGCGATCTTTGACAGAAGCAGTAGCTAATTTTCCGCTAGAAACAGTGCGTACTGCTATCGATGACTGGCCCAACAGATTAAAGAGCTGTGTTAAGGCTAAAGGCGGCCACTTTGAATAATTTGTTGCTTATTTTACTTCCATTAGTATGCCAAAATAAAATATATTTTCCTTTGTCAAAAACTCTTTTTCATTTATACAAAAATTGCCCATATACGTGTGACAGAACTTATGGCACGACTAGGTATACCGATTTCAATAAAGCATTCGATAAAGTCAATATTGATCTCGTAGGAAATAAAATCTCGAAACATGGAATTCTGAATTGAATTTCTGACTACCTTCAGGGTCGTGAAATGTAAGTAAAACTGAAGTGTCACATATCAGACCCTTTTGTAATTACTTCAGGCATTCTCCTAGGATCTCATCTCAGTCCCTTATTTTTTAATATGTTTGGTAATGACTTAGATTCTATCTTGGATGAAAATGAATTTTCACTGTTTGCTGATGACTGCAAAATATACAATGCTATTACATCTCTATCTGATTGCGAAAATTTTCAAATAAAAATAAATAAATTATTCAAATTTTGCACTGAAAACGGTTTGGAGATCAATACTTCAAAATGTCATGCAATTACCTTTTCTCGATCAAAAAATACCATAGACTTAAATTATAAATTAGACTACCACGCTATAAGTAAAGTTAAAGTTGTTCGAGACTTGGGTATATTGCTGGACTTATCTTTATCGTTTGCTGAGCATATTAGACATATTATCAATATTTCCAAAAGAGCGTTAGGTTTCATTAAGCGAGTCTCCTATAATTTTAATAGTATCAGGGCTATTAAAACCCTAGTCATATCTTTTATACGAAGGAAACTAGAATATTTATCAGTTATATGGAATCCCTGTTATAAAATACATGGTTTTTCATTGAAAACGGTTCAACATAAATTTACATATAAACTAGGCCTACCTGTTAAAAACATTGACTATAATGCATTAATAAAATTAGTAAATATTACATCCCTTGAAAGAAAACGATGCTATTTTGATATTATTTTCCTATATATTTTAATAAATAATACCATTGATGCTCCAAATATTTTAAGTGAACTAGCATTAAAAATCCTAAAATACCCTACGAGATCAAATGAATTATTTCGAATCGAACATCATAGAACAAATTATGGTAGGAACTCTATAATTGACAGACTAATGCGCTTGGGAAACAAGCATTCTAATTCTTTTGATCTATTTAATACATCTAATTTTGAAATTAGGAACTATATGCTTGACCAGCGATAAAAATTGTTAAAATTATAAAATAACATTGTAAAGCGATGAATCTAAATTTATTAATTAAGTAATATGAACATTCAATTCAATCAAAAAAATTTTAATTAATTATCTTATCTTTATATTGAATTTTAACAATCACATTTATGATTATGGAGTTTGTCCGTTTATAAATAAATAAATAAATAATTTCTCTCGTCAAAATAACGTTAACACTTAACATTAAAATAACGGTAATTTTTTTCGTTAAAGTAACGTTAACAACAAATATTAAATTAAATACTAACGTTAATTAATGCACGTTAAATTAGCGTCAACTTAAAAGCATGATATTTAGTTTAACGTTTCACTTTTTCAAAAAACCTGGACAAATTCAGTGATTCTAATCTAAGGAGAATATATAATCTGGACAAAGAGCTGTTTTGCCTTGGTAAGAAACCGGAACTAAAAGTATTTGGCGACATGCTTGAAATTTTTCGAAAGAATTGTTTCGCTATTCTTGTTTGGCATACTTAGCCCCAATGCAACTATATCTGGCCCGCGTTAAACTGTCCGTTGCTAAAGTGATTAGCTTCGACACGAAAACTAATAAAGATTGAAAAACTCAAGATTTCTGGAATTAAACACCAAACTGCATTGCACTGATAATTACTTTATTGTTGACTGAATATTAGCAACCAAGAGAGAATACAAATTAAATTTAAGCTTGGACACAATTTTTGAAAATTTCCGAATCATAAAGTAGTCCCACATGAGTGGGACGCTCCATTTTATATATCCTCCTCGTTCTAAGCCCATCAACATTGCAATTCCACAGGGTTCAGTTCTTGGCCTAACTCTCTACCTACTTTATATTTAACATCCAGCAAGAGTTAAATATATAGCATATGCGGATGACACACTACTGCTCTATAAATCAAGAAATCAGCAAGAATTGGAATATCTTATCAACACTGACCTCAAGCTCTTTAAGAAATGGGTGTTGGCAAAGCTTTCTACATCTCAAGCTGGACAGAACTGACGTAGCGGCCATCTTGAATGACTTCAGCGGGTGTGACGTCATGAATTTTTCCATTCCAAAGGACAACCTGTATTATTTTTGACGAACTTGTCGTAAAAACACGTTTTACCGAAAACAACACAAAAGCATAATTAAATCAAATTAAGCACGGAAATATTACACGAGTGCACACTTTTTCGCAATAACTAAAATTTTACAATTTTCTGTGTGAAAATTAACTGGAGAACTCTGCACAATATGAGTGACAGATTTTCTTCGGTGTGAGAAGACGAGATTTAACTTTGATCGCACTTTTTTCAATTAAAAATCGATTGCACTCATATCAACGTGTAATAATTACATGCCGAGCACTATTATTAGAGTACCTTAGAAAGCTGAACTATCTTTAACACTGCATTTAAGAATAAACGCGATTCTTACGAAGCCCGCCGTATCTGCTCCATACGAAAGCGCGCGAATTTGTATGGAACTGTCATGTTTGTTATGACTCCAACGTGTTGTTGTTGGATTCAGTTACTCGGCTTTCTACTATAGAGGGCTTTGGTGTTGGGCAATAGGTTAACCTTAAATGCATCGGAGACCAACTTCATGATGTTCAACCAAATAAACAAAGCTGATATTGCTCTAAAACTTAACATAGATAGAATCGAATTATCTAGAACAAAACAAGCCAAGTATTTAGGATTAACGATCGATGAAAAACTAACATGAACTCCGCACATTAATAACGTGCGCAAGAAAATAGCAGCCATCACTGCAGTCCTACAGCGTAACAATTTTCTACCAACATCAATAAAAGAAATTTTGTGTTTATTTTATCAAATGTAACCTATGGAATTTTAATATGGAGCCAAACCTCTATGTATGATCTGGAAAGAATATCGAGGATTATGAACAAAAGCATTAAGGCCGTATATAATTTACCACATCTGACACTTTCAGCAGATCTTTACGTAACCTAGAACAAGCTGAATTTGCAGCAAACATTAAACCTTGAGAGGACGAAATTAATGTATAATATAATAAGCCAAGGACTAAAATTTTCAATAATCATAACGTACAACGCAAAAAAACACAATTTCAATACACCGAATGTAACCTCCATAAGAAATCGAAATTGTAGAACGAATCGACTAAGAAAGGATCCCATCTACGAAGCAATACGTTATTACAACTCATTGCCAATCTACATTCGACAGGTGAAGAACATCAAGTGCTTCAATCAATCAATCAATCAAATTCCTGTTAAGACCCCCTATAGGGGCATAGGACAAAAACAACTCTCTTCCACAAAGCGCAATCCTGCGCATCGGCATTTAGCTGTGGCAAAGACTTGTTTATTCCTCTGGCCTCCTGCTCAACTGCTCGCTTCCATGTGTTACATGGTCGATCAACCCGATGTCTTCCTTGAGGATTATTATCTAGAACCTGTTTGGCAATGTTTCGCTCTGGTTTCCTGAAAATATGACCGATCCACTGGCACTTCCGCCTTTGAATCTCAATGCCTATTTTAGTCTGTCCAGTGGTACTCCAAAGTTCGTCGTTGGAGATCACTTCTGGCCAGAATATTCCTAAAATGCGTCGGAGGCATTGGATCACGAAAGTCTGTAATTTCTTGGTAAGTTGAACGGTCACTTTCCTTGTAGTACAACCATATAACAACACGGATTTGATGCATGCGTCAAAAACTCGCAGCTTCGTGCGAAGGGAGATCTCTCTTAACCTCCAGAAAGGGGAAGGATACCGAAGGCCTGACGAGTTTTATTTAGACGAGCCTCAACATCCTTTTCGGCGGAAGCAGTTGAGCAGGAGGCCAGAGGAATAAACAAGTACTGGCAACAGCTTAAGGCCGATACTCAGGATCGCGCCTTGTGGAAGAGAGTTGTTTCTGTTCTATGCCCCTATAGGGGGTCTTAACAGGAATTTGATTGATTCCTTCCATCGCCGCAACTGGTGTTCATTCATATTAAGGAGAGTTCCGTTGACATCTCTCACCAGGTGGTTGGCGGTGAAATTCCTGTTCGTCAACTGTTTGATGATTTTGAATAGTGAACCCATATCCCCAAGGTAAGCCGCAGATTCTGCCTTGTTTGCCAGATCTTCAATGGCCTTTCTCTTGTCGCGTCTAACAGCCTTTTTAAGCTGTATATGAGCATCGCGGTAGTTCTGCCTCTCAGGTCGGGCGTTCGTTGGTTGAGAGATGATTGCTAATTTGGATTTTTTTCCGATTTCCGCCTTGCACATAACTCACAGATTCTTCAGCACTAGTTAGAAAAGTTTTTCTGGTTGCCTCCCAATTGGCGTCCAGTGTGCGCATGTCATATTCACCCAATGTGGATGATTTTCGCGTAGACTAGTGTGTTCGCGCGTTTTTTGTTGGGATCTCTGAGTTTATCCACATTAAGCTTGAGCTTCATTTGAAGAATTTGTGGTCGTCGGATAGCTGCTGTACACAATATCAAGCAGGCAGCTCCACGTTTCGCTCGCACATCGAGGAGACATCTTCTCCAAGTGCCTCAATAGTTAATATTATTTAGTATACCATGCATTACCCACTTTTACTTGTATAACGTTTCAAAATATTACAAAAAATTTCCCTTATACCAACTCATAGCTGTCTGGGAAATAATCCTTATATTGTGGACAAATCTATTAAGACTAATTATTACGTAATGTGATGGTAATTGTAATGTACAAATGAATACCAGTAATACGGATTTGGGTGAACTTCATGGTCCATTGCAAATAATCCATCCAATTTTTGTTTTTATCTTTTTTTTATATTTCGTTTTTTTTTCGAATTAACTTATCTTAAATTTTTTTATTTTATTGTATATTTTTATTTTACTTTATTTTTAATTTAGTTTGTCTTAAGTAAAGTTTAATTCATTTATTATTTCTATATAATGGATTGAATTTAACATTAAGTTGTAGCAAACAACGTCAACAACTTATTTTAAGAAGAATTCGGATTTTAAACACAACTTTCTTCAAATCTTTATCAGATTTAACTGTGCATTGAATTAATGGGTGACCCTCCAAATTATATTCGTTTCCGCACAACACTGTGGTACTGTATAGAATTAAACATTTTACATTTTTCATAATTTTCTATTTATTAACCTTATTCCGAAATTATACTTCTACATTTAACACAATACCCTTTCACATACCAATATTAATAAAAAAAAAAGAGCTATTATAATTTACGATGTGAATAAAATTATTAACGCATTACATACCGTTGCTTTGCCATTAATCAAATCAAATTTTTATAAAAGGAGATTATTATATCATATATTAATCAATTATACTAGTCAAACGCGGGCAGACCAAAATCTTCCGGTCGAAATTCTTCCAGCGAATTTAAAACCTGTGTCGCTTCGCGACGCATTTCGTTCGGTACATGTTTATCTGGAACCATAATTGCTTGCATTCCAGCTGCTTTCGCTGCCTTCACACCGTTCGGTGCGTCTTCAAACACCAAACAATCTTCGGGATTCGGATTGTCGGGAAAACGTGCCGCGGCCACTAAAAATATATCCGGTGCCGGCTTTCCGAATTTCACTTCCGGATCCGATGATCCACAAACTTTATGATTGAATAGATCGAAAATTGGCATATGATTATGTGTTTTGATTTTAACCATTTCTTCGCCAGAGCTTGTTGCTAAACAGATTGGAATATTTTGTTCGTGTAAATGACGAACTAAACGTTCGGCGCCTGAAATAAAAGAATTTCATTATAAACAAAAAAAATTTAAGGAGAAATTGAGTTATTAATCAATTAGCAATTTTTTTTGTTTTGTTATGCAACAACATTGAAATTGTCTCTGAAAATATGAACCCTCGTATAAGCGTTTTTTTTGAGTGCCCTGCATTCATTAAATTTCAATTTCGGCGCAATTATTTCAGCTTTCGCCGTGAATTAAACTAAACAAAATTGATTGCTAATGTAAGAACGCGTTATCGAAAGTACACATTAAAAGTGCAAAATTTAGCAAAAAAAGAGAAAACGCAAGCGCATTAAAGATGCTGCGGAATTAAATACGTGCATGCAAGGGTGCGAGCAAAACCTTGAGTTGAACTAAGAGATTTTTGCATAATATCACTTATTTCTATCGAAAGTAAATGTGACTTTCGAAAATAGCGATTCATTATGATTGTTTTTACATCATGATACAAAAAGAGTTCAGAAAATTAAAATTTCGGAAAATTTTGCGCTCAATCGAATGGATTGATCAAACTCTATGCTGGAATTACAAATGGACGCAACAGATACCAAAAAAAGCTAAAACACGGCCGTATTGCAATAGTAAATAGGTCTCAGTTGCAGCGTTATTGCGTGTATATTGCGTTCATTCTGCGTCAGGCTTTAGTGTGTACCAAATATCTCTAAAATTTTCTTAGACAAATAATTATTTGGAAAGAGCTGTGTGTATTGTTTAATCCTTTTTCGAAAAATTGGGGCTTATACGAGTAGTTACAGTTTCAGAAACGAAACGTGCTGTAAAAAATAAAAAGTGCGTATTATAAGTGTACAAATGTGCAGTGCAAATAATTTAATATGCGCTCGTTAAGAATATTTCAACAGTTATGTGTGCAATTAGTGATAACAGAAATTTTTAGATACGGTGCTTATGACTTCTGGACAAATCCTTTTTCTTTAGTGCATTTTCGCCGAAGTGTGCATTTTTGACCACATTTTATGCGTTCTTACATTCATTAGCGAGTTCTTGTAGTTTAATTCAGTGCCAAAGCAGAATTGACTTAAGTTGAAATTTTACACCAATGACACATAGCCCCCCAATTATTAATTAACTAATTAGTAATTAAGCTCGTTTTTGCCGTTAGTAGAAAGGGAACATATATCACTTTCCTAATTATGAAGAGCCAATCAATCATCTGTCAAATTTAAATTGATTAGCCAATTTTGCAAGGAAAGCCCCTAAAAAGGAAAAAGAATCGTTTGCCATTTTTCATAACTGGACCATTAGGTTTAGGTTTAAGTTGTAGGAGGGTGATTTCATAGAGCCACAATGCGCTGGGGCCATCTAGTTGGGCCCATTGTACTTCCCCTACTAGATTGATTATAAGATGGAAGTCACTACTCTTGTTCTAGCCACTTGGTTCGGTGTGTGAACCGTAGCAGGTTCGAATGTTGGACGCCTCTGAGGTCGTCTAGTTCAGAAAACAATCTAGAGCCTAAACAAAGAAGACGACTGTTGGAGATTTGCGGACAGTGACAAAGATAATGTTCGATAGATTCTTCGTCTTCCTAGCAATCTCTGCAAAGGCTGTGGCTCGCGATCCGCACTTTAAATGCGTGCAGCCTTAGCAAGCAATGACCTGTGGTAATATTTTTATTCAGTTCTTTCCAAAAGGATTTGGCCGTTTTGCAGCTGTCCAGCTGCCGTCACCCCGCCAAGTAAGAATCCAAAATAGTTAGTCTTCAGCACTGTTGGTGCTACATCGACTGACTTCCTAGTGGAGTTGATGTTTGCATATCCTTGCCGTGCAAGCATGTCTGCTGCCTCGTTTCCTAGCAGGTCGATGTGACGGGGTATCCTAATTACAAAAACTTCTGCTATGACCGCTAGGCGATTCAAGTTGTGTCTACAAATTGACACTAGTTTGGACGTAGTCCTGAAGGATTGGAGTGCCAGAAGCGCAGCCTTTCATGTAAGTCAGTGCTGTCAGAAAATGAATTTTTTCCTTCTTTCTAGCATGAAAAAACTTATTAGAAATGAGCAGCTCTAGTGCATTTTTCATTTATTGCCCTAATTATGTGAAAAATGAGATCATTAGCTGTGACCGTTATGATCACTATTGTGGTCAGGTTAGCTGTTTATTGGGTTAAATTAAAGCGGGTTAATGATAATTTAGACGCAATGAATATGTTTGCTGTGCTAATTGTCACTGTGGAAATCCCGATGAAGGGCGGAATTGTGACAATTGGCGTGGTATATGTTTACTTACTGCTGTATTGAAAATCATGGCTAAGGTAATTCTCAATAGGATTAATGATGCTGTAGAGAGCACTCTCGAAGTCTATAAGACTGGATTCTGTAAAGGGTCGTCTTGTATAGACCATGCGAATACCCTACGGATAATATTGGAGCAGATATTTCAGATAAAATCATAGCTATGAATGAACAATCCTATGAAGATGCAAGGTGTCATTTCTTTTATAGAGGAGATTTGTCCGTGAGCTTTCCTGTGCGAACGGGCGTCAGACAGGGCTGCTATTATCACCTGCCCTGTTTCTGGTGGTAATAAATGACGTGTTGAAAACTGCACTTGAAGGTGGGGAAGATAAAGGTATTCAGTGGGGACTATTTAACATTTAAAGTCATCTTGATTATGCTTTTGAAGTGTGTTTGCTTGCACATAACCGTTCGGACTTAGAGTCAAATGTTCGCTCGTTGCATTCTAAATGCAAAGAGGCGGGACTGAAAATAAATGTGCGGAAAACAAAATGCATGCAGAAGGTTGCGAAAACAAGCATACTGATTGTTTTCAACGGACAAGATGTGGAAGAGATGCAAGACTTTTGCTATTTCAGAAGCATTGTCGTAAATAAAGCTCGTCAGGCCTTCTATATCCTTTCCCCTTTCTGGAGGTTAAGAGAGACCTCCCTTCGCTCGAAGCTGCAAGTTTTTGACGCATGCGTCAAATCCGTGTTGTTATATGGTTGTACTACGTGGAAAGTGATCGTTCGACTTACCAAGAAACTGCAAACTTTCGCGAACCAATACCTCCGACGTATTTTAGGAATATTCTGGCTAGAAGTGATCTCTAACGGTGGATTTTGGAGTACAACTGGGCAGACTAAGGTAGGTACTGAGATTCGGAGGTGGAAGTGGCAACGGATCGGTTACACCAGAAGGATACCAGAGTGAACCATTGCCAAACAATCTCTGGTTTATAGTTCTCAATGAAGACGTGGGGGTCGACCATGTAGCAGATGGAAGCGAGCAGTTTAGCCGAAGGCCAGAGGAATGGGCAAGTCCTGCGGACAACTAAAGACCGATGCTCAGGATCGCGCCTTGTGGAAGGGAACTGTTTCTGTCCTATGCCTCTGTGGAGGTTCTTTACAGGAATTTGATTAATTGATGTGTCACTAGTATTAAAACTGGATGGAATAAAAAAAGGCTTAGAGCTATGTTGAATTAAACTAAATTAGGTAATAGACACAAGAACGTGTGAATCTAGCCCGAAGTGCACTTAATTTAAATTTTTCCTATACCAATAAAATATTAGGCTCTTCAGTAATGCCTTGCTCTTCTTAATTCGCTCCCAGTTAAATTTTGCATAATATTTTGAGAGTTGAAATATTCATTCTTAGCTATAGTTATGTTCATGCCAAAGGCTTTCGCATTACTTTCAATGCAATGTACTGAAAGAAAATCGAAAAATTAAGCAGATTTTTCAAACAGCAAAAGTTACAACTACTTTACCTATATTTCAAGGCGGAAAATATTAGCCAAGCAGAATTGAGCCTGATCTACAAATTCATTCATCGATTTTCAACGCATCCCTATTCGTAAAAGGAATTTGGTTGGAGGTATATATGTGTATTTGGAGACAATAATCGATAAATTCAGATTCTTACGAAAGCCGACTTTCATAAAAATTATTAGATATCCTGATTTCGAGTCGAGCCAAAAACCACCAACGAACTTTTGTTTGTAGAAAAGACGAATAACATGCAAATGAAAAAAAAGAAAGATTCAAAATACTGTGGTTAAAGTGCAGTTTATGGGCACAGATCTTGTGTTCCATCCTTTTTTTATATTTTATACGTCTTTTTAGACACGAAAGTTTATTGATGGTTTATGGCTGAACTCGAAATATACTGTTATAGATCTGGCAATGATCTCTCTCAAATCTGCCAGAACTATTTAGAATATTCTTCCAACATGTAGAGGGCTTCTAGTAACTTCTCAAAGACACAAACAATGACACCCGACGCCATCTAGTAACTTCCAGAATAGTCCAGACCGAGCAGAAAAACATACACCAGAGAAGGTTCGAGACTCGGATAAATCCATTATAAATAGCCAGAGCTCACGACAAGGAATGATTCACTCAGTGACAGTCTTATGGAAAACACCTATCGGTGTAAGTAAGCGAAAGCGATAGATCGGCAGTGTTACTGTGTTGTGCGAATTAAGTTTTTAGAGCGAATTAAGTGAAGTGATCGGGGAATTGTGTAAAAGTGCACTAAATAAATTATCTATTATTTTTAAAACGAATTGAGTTTCCTTTGAAATCTGGCGAACCCCTAGCTCGCAACAATACATATCAGGATATTTCCAAATATATAACTACTTGCGAGCATCTCTGAAATATGAAAACTTTACTCGAACGGGTATGGAGCCAGCTAATGACTTAAGGGAGATGCTCGCAGACTTCATTCGAATGCTAATGACTTTTATTTATTTGTAACACTAATAAACAAACAAAAGTCATGAATTCTCAAAATTCTATTCGTATATTAACAGAATGAGCAATTAATAAAATGGAATCTGCGGTTCTATTGTTAAATGGTTTAAATTACTACAGAATCAATCATGTAAACGAAAGTGTTAGCACCAATCATATTCAACTTCTCTATATTTTTGCGTTCTTTCAACATTGAGCCCATCTTTCACTTTATCTTTTATGTAATTATTATTATTATTATTTTTTTTTTCTTAAAAATGCGTTGTTAGGACAACTGAAAAAATAAAGCAGCAGAGAAAGCGATCTTACGAATAGACAAAAACAATTATTTTGATTAAATCGAAAAAAAAATATATACATATATATAACAATTTAAATATGTATTGATGAAAGGAAAGATTTCCGGATTTCACAATGCATAGATTTATCAATCGAGATATTTCGGTCTCTATTGAGACCTTTCTCAAACTGATCAGTTTAATAAAGACCTCACAAGAGACCGAAATGTTACGATTACGATCAGAACCAGTTGAAATTCGGAGCATTTTTCCTTTAGCTCAAAATGCACTGTGAAAACATTCAGCAAAACCAAAATAATTATTCTTTATCCCTTTTTTGCATTACTCTGAACTAACGATACCTTGTAGTAAACTTGCGTTGCCCAAACTAACTCGACTGAGAGCGCTAAATTTATCCAAAAATTGATCGACCGATATCGGAAGATTAAGCTCCGTTACAGCTATTTTCGCCGTTAATTGTTCTGTTGTACCCATAATACGCATACGTACATCAAACGGATACGGTTTATTATACGATGCAGCTATTTGCCTTACCATATCCTCATAGATGGGCTCAGTGTCTGAAATTTCGGAAGAAAAAAAAAATCCAAAATTAATATAGTTTTGCAATAAATCTTACCGGGCATTAGAACAGCATTTGGCATTAATTCTTCGCAATTTGCTTTCTGTAAAGCTGCATACTCTTGCCAAGTTATCGGCAAATCATATGTTTCGACAATTGCTTTGGCCACTTCTTCGCTAGAATGTCCCATTAGTAATACCTTTACTTCCCAGGTAAAAGTTTTTCCGTATTCATCCAGAACTTTTTGTGTGGCTTCAGTATAAAGTGTTTCGGTATCTGTAAGGGCAATACAATCCAAAAATAAACAAAAAAAAAAAATGTTTAAAAATTAAAACGATAGAGCAAAGATTACTTGATGCGCACCACGTGAAAAGATGATGATGGTATATAGGGAGCTAGAGGCAAAATAAAATTTCTGAACTGATGAAATTCTATTTTTAGAAAAATTATTAGCAGTACAAATAAGCTTTCGCCGTTTTCTATCAAAAATTAGGAATATATTGTGGAAGAACGGTGCATTCCCTTTTATTCAAAGTATTTTCCATCACTAGCCACCATCTTTCTGGCAGCATTCGGATACCACGTCGGAAGAACTCTTCATCTTTTGCGGCTATCCACGAATCGACCCAATTTTTAGTATCTTCATATGATGTAAAGCGCTGCTTAGACAGACCATGTGCCATCGACCGGAACAAGTGATAATCGGAAGGGGCAATGTCTGGTGAATGCGGCGGGTGGGGTAGGACTTCCCAATTAAGTGTTTCCAAATTTGACCGGCGTCGCAACATGCGGACGTGCATGCAGGAGAATAATTTTGTCATGTCTGGACTAGTAATGGGCGCGTTTTTTCTTGAGTGCTCGGCTCAATTTCATTAATTGTGTTCGATAGAGAGCTCTAGTAATGGTTTCGCCCGGTTTGAGCAACTCATAATACACGACACCAAGCTGATTCCACCAAATACACAGTATGATTTTTTTTTCCATGAATATTCGGTTGGGCTGCCGATGTTGAAGCATGGCCAGGTGGCCCCCACGATTTTTTCTTCTATTGGTTATCGTAGTGGATCCATTTTTCCTCACCAGTGACTATACGATGCAAAAAACCTTTTCCTTTATGCCTGGCAAGCAGCATTTCCCACATGCAAAATCGGCGGTCAACGTCTCTCGACATCAGTTCATATGAAATCCAATTTCCTTGTTTTTGAATAATTTGCAAGGATTTTAAGCAATGTGAAATTGCTTGTTGAGTCTCTTCTAATGTAAGTGCAAGTTCAACTTGCGTTTGGCACGAATCTTCCTCCAAAAATGCTTACAATTTCGCGTTTTCGTACACTTTCAGCCTTCCACGACGTTCTTTGTCTTCCGGCGCAAACTCACCGTTTTTAAACTTTTGAGACCATTCACAAAAACTTCTCTCACTTAAAGTAGTCTCACCATACGCCTTAACTGCAGATTTCTTCAAATTAAAGAAGTAAATGAAAAGTTTCCGCAAATGACGCTTACTCGACACAAAACTTAACATTTTCGCACGATCAAAATTATGTGATGCTGATACGGAGTCACTAATACTTCAAGGTTATGTTGTTACAAAATGTCCAAACTTACGATATTACGTTTTAGATCTGACAATTTCAATATAACCTTCTGGTGGGATCATCTTTTGTCAAACGGCGGAAACTTATTTGTACTCCTAATATTAAAAACTTACAACTTTTTCTTTTGTTTTTATGTATATTTTTGAAACAGAGCTTTGGAACAAACCGAACCTCAACCCGGAATTTCATGAGTCTGAACCAATAGAAAATATCAATTTTTGGGTCCAGGATCACCATCCCACCTTTTCTTGTTTCTCTTCTCTGCTATGTTCGCCTCAAATCATTTGCATAGATATCATGGATTCTGATTTTATGTGGAATTTTAGAAAAAAGAAAAGGATGTATCTCATTGAAGAATTATGCCAAATGAAAACAGATCTTAAATCTAACAACACGAGAGCATCTTTCGCTTTAGTTAAAAAGCAGAAACGAGGATTTCAGTCGAAAACGAGCCTTTGTAAGAACACAGCGGGAGGCACAATTAGCGACACGGAAGAGATAAAAACGAAATGGGGCAAGATTTCCAAAAGTGGCTTGACCCGAATCCATCATCGACTACTAATACTGTAAATGACAACCTGACCGAATCCCTTGCTGACGGCGAAAACATATTGAGCTTCTCAAAAGTAGAAGAAGTGAAAAGTGCCTTTAAAAACTTAAGAACAAGGCGCTGCGCATAGATGACAGGCCAGCGGAGCTTATGAAGAGCGATGGAGACCGCGTTGCTAAGAAAATTATGATGCCGCAAATCTGGACACATTGTAGCCTTGTGCTAGCCACTAGTTGGTCTACTTACAATGCGTATGCCGAGAGTTCAAAACCCGATCGATGAATAATTTCAGCACTCTACTTTCGTGGGTATATCTTGGCCACATTAATCTGCGGAAATGAAAATTCGTAAATAGAGGGTTGTTCGAAGGGCTAACAACCCTTTAACAATAACAAATAAATGTTAGGAAATCTGAAGGTCAGGAGGCTAAGGCTCGATTCGAACTGTAGTGCCATTGAAGCAAGAGACGAAATATGGACACATGAAACACTACCTGATTATTGCGTAAAAGCATTATACATATGTATGTCCGATATATAATAAGGGCGACAAACTCTGCTGCGAAAACTATAAAGGGATTTCATTGCTGTGCACATCTTATCAAACCTTGATAATACAGGCATCAGAAAAAATGGTTAATGCTTTTGAGAGGAAGGTATTACGACGAATCCTCGGACCGGTGAGAGAACAGGATGCATGGCGAATTCGATGCAATCAGTAATTGGGGAACTAGAAGTCTCTATTCTTATCAAACTACCAAAGCTACAGTGGGCTGGTCACATACAGCCAATGGAGGACAGAAAAATATCCGAACGTGTACAGAAAGGAAAGGTGGAAAGAAAAAAGTAAATCGGAAGACCAAGAAAACGTTGAGAGGATTCAATCAACGAAGACAGCAAATCTCTTCTGAAATTTTCGAGGAGAAAATTAGATACGAAGCATACAGGAGCCCATGAAAGTCAGGAGGCTACGGCCCGATTTGGGGTGTAGTGTCATTGGAGCTATTGAAGAAGAAGTTAATTATTTAAGATAATGGTTTAGATAAAGACTGCACCAATATTTTGAATTTTATGTATGATTGAAAAATGACTTTTGATTTTTAACCCGAAACTTAACCTGTTGCAAACACTGAACTTGAACTCAAATCTGAACTCAAATCTGAACCCAATCCTCTGCAAACGCTGAACCCGAACCTGATAATTATAGATTTTCTGAAAATTTGCATTTAGTTACTCACACGTACGTGAAAATAGCATTTTCATATTCTTTCTGAAGATAAATAAACATTAAAAGAATAGATTTCCGGATTCTACACTGTTACGCTTTATTATTCGTGACGTTTCGATCTCTGCTGAGACCTTTATCAAACTGCTTGATAAAAGTCTCAGCAGAGACCGAAACGTCACGAATAATAAAGCGGAACAGTGTAGAATCCGAAAATCTTTTCGTTCAATTCAAAATGCACTGTGAAAACACTCACCAAACCAAATAAACATTAATTAAATTAAATTGCCACATCCAATAAGATCAACATTAGAAAATTTAAATAAAGAAAGAAAAGGCTTCTAGCATATAATAAGCAGATGACTTCTACAATTAAACTATATTTTATTTAATTTGAGCTAATAGTCTTGAATAATCAGTTTTGATCAGATTCTTTACGACAAGCCAATCAAGACGAAGTGAAATAAAAGGTTAAAAATCTATGCTATAAAAGGTAAACTAAAAAAAACTAAGAAAAAAGCAGCAACCAAAAAAAATGGCAAAAAAATCCATGATTTAATTTTATATAAAACAAAGAATGCACAGAAATCGATGAAAATAAAAAATCAGTCCAACAAACAAATATACACATTTCTTAAAATTTTAATATCATGAAAATCAGGTCAAAACAGTAGTTGGATAGATGCCAAAACGATGAGCACGCTTTCAAAAAAGCTAGCTAGTCCATAACCTTCCATTATCAGTCACTATAAAACGAAAACAACACGTTCTATATGTTTTGTTGCGTGTGTTTATTTTTTATAATATCGTAATATTTCTAAACATATTTTCAGATTACTGCAGCGTGTCGTAATACATTTTTTTTTAAATATTTGAAATGCGTAATTACATATTTAAGAATCAGAGAACTCGATATGATTCATCGATCACGGCTCAAATATGAATCCTTTTCATTTCAATAAATATTAATACGTATTAAAGTTGTGAATTCTTGTTAAGGGACATTAACGCCGTTTTTTTTCTTGAGTACTTCTGCAAAATTTTCCATTTTTAAAGGTAAAATGTTTACTCTAGGTGAATTCTAGTAGTAATGAAATTTTAAATCGATTTAAAGTTTAATTAATTTCAGACATTCCGACAATTTTTTAAGGCATTGAGTCTTAGGGGATGCTATTAAATGCATTGCACAGCTAAGTTGGTGGAGAAAGACATTATTCTCCAAGCACTGAAGGTTATACATAGAGTACTTGTTTGGAAATATGTCAGCGCGTAATGCATTCCCGTCCGGGAAATAAATGATCGCCTAAGTTTCACTGTACGAGAAGATAAGATTTTGATGGTGTGCTCGTGCGATCTTCCAGTTTAACGAGTAATCAAGAGAAAATGTAAAGTGGAGGAATGAGTGCGCTTAGTTGAATCTAGTTAAATTTAACCTGGAAGTAGTGATAGTAAATGCTAAGTACTCCGACATGGAAGAGGTGCAAGATTTTTTTTTTATCTCGGAAGCATTGTCAGCATGGACGGTGGAGCCGAAAAGGATATTGAGGTTCGTCTAAATAAAGCTCGTCAGGCCTTCGGTATCCTTTCCACTTTCTGGAGGTTAAGTTGCGAGTTTTTGACGCATGCGTCAAATCCGTATTGTTAAATGCTTGTGCTACGTGGAAAGTGGCCGTTCGACTTATCAAGAAACTGCAAACTTTCGCGAACCAATGCCTCCGACGCATTTTAGGAATATTCTGGCCAGAAGTGATCTCCAGCGACGAATTTTGGAGTACAACTGGACAGACCAAAATAGGTAAAGAGATTCAAAGGCGAGAGTGACAGTTGATCGGACGTCGGGGTGGTCGACCATGTATGTTAGCATATGGAAGCGAGCAGTTGAGTAGGAGGCCAGAGGAATAAACAAGTCCTGGCAACAGCTTAAGGCTCATGATCGCGCCTTGTGGAAGAGAGTCGTTTCTGTCTTATGCCCCTTAGGGGGTCTTAACAGGAATTTGATTGATTGATATTTTTAATTTACTCTGTGTACGTTCTTGTTTTTAATTATTGGAAGTACCGAATAATATGTCTTATTTGCCAACATTATCCTTCTTTTAATTTCGATGGGTTCGCTTCCATCCTTTGATAAGTTTGCCCCTAGATATACAAAGTTATCTACTTTTTCTAGGTTGTAGACTCCTACTGTAATATTTTGTCTGATTGGCGTCTTTTTCCTAGTTTGTGTCATAACTTTTGTTTTGTTTTTGTTAATTCGTAGTCTAACTTCCCTTGCTACCGAGTTTCAGTGACGCTACTTTTAATATTCCCAAAAAAGGGAAAAAAAAATATTGTGAGTTAAACATTAAACATTGCTTTTTGATGGCAGTGGACTCTGCTCCATTAAGAGCAACAGTCAAACGTTGGTTTGGGAATTTAAACGCGGTCATAGAGACACCGATGAAAATCATTTCGGAAGACCGTAAAGTGAAATTGTAGGAGATAGCTACTATCCTAAAGATATCAAAAGGCAGTGTGTTCACGTGTACTAACATTTGTCCATAAAAAAGCTGTGTGGGTGCCGCGCTCACAGTGGACCAAAAACAAGAATGTGTTAGTGTTGGGTTACTCATACAAGAAGTGGTACAAATGTCCCATTCATGCACGTCAAAATTAGAGATACTCGATACACACTAACACTTCTGTGCTAATAGAGTTTGGACATGGGGTGTACCCCGATTGCGCGGGAAATTTCGTCCGAAATTTGAATTTTCTCAATTCTTTTTCTTTTATCAAGTAAACACAATCAAATTGAATTGTTATTTATGAAAGTCATATTCATTTTCGGTTTTAATGAGAATTCCATTCAAAAACTTGTAGTTTAACGCAAGTTTTCGCTCGTATCCGTAAATTTGAAATCGGCCAAACTCAAGTTTGGCCGAATTTCGTATTTCTTATGTTGCCTTCTTGTGCTTCTAAACGCAGTCTTAACTGTTGGTATAAGGGCATTGTCCAAACTCTATTAGGACAGAAGTGTTAGTGTGTATCGAGTATCTCTAGTCAAAATGTCCCATCACTACAAAAAATATTGTTGTCCCACTTCAAAGTTTTTGTCCCACTTCAGAGCTTTTGTCGCATCTGAATTAAAAACATGCATTTGTATGGCTGCTGTACCAATACATTTGTAACACTCAAATCACACTCACTTCACCGGGTTTTGTCCCATGCATTTGTATAGCTGAAAGCAAAGCTCTCAGCACGGAAATATTACGAACCGGAGAACTCTGCACATGAATGACAGATTCTCTTCGATGGGAGAAACCGAGATTTAACTTTCATCGCACTTTTTTCGATTAAAAATCTATTGCACTGATATCAACGTGTAGTAATTACATGCTGAGCACTATTAATAAAGTATTTTGGAAAACTAAACTATTTTTAACACTGCATTTAAGAATAAACGCGATTCTTACGAAGCCCGCCGTGTCCGCTACATACAAAAGCTGGCGAACGGAACTGTCATTTTTATTGTGACTACAACTTGTTGTTGTTGTTCGATTGACTTACATGGCTAGTATGGTGTTTTAACCCTAGTGAAACCGAATAAGTGTAAATAAGAATAACTGAATTAAATAAGAATGTATTTTTTTGTGATATTAATTAAGGAGATTTTGTATTTTAATTTTTAAAATTAAATAAGAATAAATAAAATAAAAAAGAATGTATATTATAAACACAACCCACAAATGCCACACAAATACGTCATTTCACTACCGCACCTCAATAAGAAACGGTGTTAGTAGGGTTAAAATACTCTACGCGCACACATAAAAGCGCAATATACGTCATTTTTCGCTCATTTGCTACCATTGCTCCTCAAAAAGGCAAATTGTATGAATGGGACGGACATTGTATGTATGAATGGGACATGGAGCTTTTGAATGGGACATTTGAGGTGGGACATTGTACCACCTCAAATTTCAAATGAGCCCCTCATACAAACATGGGACAAAAATTCTTGTCCTACCCAACACTAGAATGTGTCGATGATTGAGAGCGCAGTTTTTTTTTAGCTAAATTCTTTCATTTTTCTCATAATTTATAATGAAGAATGTACTAGAGCTGCCTATTTCATATACCTTTTTTCGTGCTATAAAGAAGAAGAAAAGTCATTTTCCGACAGCTCTGACTTACACTTGCTATAAAAAGTATCCGTGCATGCAAAGAAATAAAGAAGTTATATTAAAAAATTTGAGATATTCATTTAATTTGACATTTTAATTTGTTTTCGTTTATAATCACATAAAATCGATCTTTTTGCATAATTCCCAGCATATTTCATAATGATCACTAATTTAAAGAACTTCCTGGAACACATAGATGAGTACATATATGGCAGCACTTTTGGCCAGAAAAAGTTTCCGTACAGATCAAAACAGGGGATTTCCCGTATTATGTGGCAACATATTTAGGCTCAATAAGAGTTCTTTTTAAATTTGTGATAGATTTTGAAGTGAATAGATTACTTTGCAATTATTTCATATTTCTAGTGTACAAGAATTTTATGATGGCGCCTAAAACCAAACAAATCAGTGTTGACGAGAGGAAAATTAACTTAAAACTTAGAAAAGAAGGCAAATCTTTCCGCGAAATAGGTCACATAAGATGAAGAACTCACTCTTCTGTCCAGTAGAGTCACTGTATAACTGAGCTACTCGGTCCAGGAGTCTGGCAGATAGCTATTTTAGTACAAAAATCGAACGTGCTAAAAAATTTGGTACTAAAAATCGAACGTTCGAAAGATCAAAGTGTTGGTGAAAATAAGTGTAGACTGTGTAGTCATTCTGACATATCCCAGTAGGGAGTGGAATCATTACCGCGCCGATGATTCTTACCATGAAGCTATTACAACTACTTCCTGTCGTAAAACGTAGATTTTAGACTTTCTGCATTACAAAGAATCGACAAAGGAATCTAGGGAAACGAATGAATAATGTAATGGAAAAAATCGACAATATAATGGTCGCAATAGAATCTACGATGGAATGGTTACAAAAGAATAGAAAACAAATTAATCTTTGAGAAGGTATTCTAATATTGAGGGAGCGATTCATTTTGAATTAATATTGAAAAATGTGATGAAATTGGATCCTGCTTTTGATATGAATTCAGTATTTTAAATTCTGTTGCTATAATTTAACTAATTTTGTTGCTGGAAAAATGCGACTTAAGATTTTTTTTTTCGCAATGAACAACTTGTAAAATTTTACGGGAATATTAGAAAGCAAACGGGTTATGATAATAATAATGTTTTCTATTATTAATCTTTCGTTTTGTGCGCGGCACGTTTTGAAGATGATCATTTATTTTATGCAATCTCCTCACATTACCATTACCTCTTTATGTAATGCCTTCACATTACTTCAGAATGCATTGCAAATTTCTTAGGTCGATTTGAATGATTTCTCAATTTGAATGATTTTCAATAAAAGGGAATGGATTGCAAAAATCCCTGTTGGGATGTTTTTCCGCCATGTGTCAACAAACAGAATCATAAACTAGACTAAAAACCTTTTTGGTAAAGATGTGTGGGTGCAGAAAATTGCAAAATAAAATTGAATTTTTGGCTGTTTCTAATGGAATGGCACAATGATATTAATTTTTCAGGGCACATATCCGAATTCTAATTGCATTTTGATAAATATCTAACCGAATATGTATATACACCAAAAAATTCAAACTTAACGGTTTCAACTCTGATACGCATCTGCCAGACTCTTTTACCGAGTTGCTCAGTTATACAGTGACTCTACTGTCCTAGAGTCACTGTATAACTGAGCTACTCGGTAAAGGAGTCTGGCAGATGCGTATCAGAGTTGAAACCGTTAAGTTTGAATTTTTTGGTGTATATACATATTCGGTTAGATATTTATCAAAATGCAATTAGAATTCGGATATGTGCCCTGAAAAATTAATATCATTGTGCCATTCCATTAGAAACAGCCAAAAATTCAATTTTATTTTGCAATTTTCTGCACCCACACATCTTTACCAAACAGGTTTTTAGTCTAGTTTATGATTCTGTTTGTTGACACATGGCGGAAAAACATCCCAACAAGGATTTTTGCAATCCATTCCCTTTTATTGAAAATCATTCAAATCGAGAAATCATTCAAATCGACCTAAGGAATTTGCAATGCATTCTAAAGTAATGTGAAGGCATTGCATAAAGTAGCAGTTTATTTAGGGAATTTGATATGCATTGCAAGGTAATGTGTGGAGATTGCATAAAATAAATGATCATCGTCAAAACGTGCCGCGCACAAAACGAAAGATTATTAATAGAAAACATTAATGTCATATTCCGTTTGCTTTCTAATATTCCCGTAAAATTTTACAAGTTGTTCAAGTTGTTCGTTGCAAGAAAAAAATCTTAAGTTACACCGTACTTTTCCAGCAACAAAATTAGTTAAATTATAGCAACAGAATTTAAAATACTGAATTCATATTAAAAGCAGGATCCCATTTCATCACATTTTTCAATATTAATTCAAAATGAATCGCTCCCTCAATGTTAGAATACCTTCTCAAAGATTAATTTGCTTTCTATTCTTTTGCAACCATTCCATCGTAGATTCTATTGCGACCATTATATTGTCGATTTTTTTCCAATCATTACATTATTCATTCGTTTCCCTAGATTCCAATGTCGATTCTTTGTAATGCAGAAAGTAGAAAAAAACGAATGCTTGCCTATGACATTGCAATGTTAAAATAATCTATGTTTTACGACAGGAAGTAGCTGTAATAGCTTCATGGTAAGAATCATCGGCGCGGTAATGATTCCACTCCCAACTGGGATATGTCAGAATGACTACACAGTCTACACCTATTTTCACCAACACTTTGATCTTTCGAACGTTCGATTTTTAGTACCAAATTTTTTAGCACGTTCGATTTTTGTACTAAAATAGCTATCTGCCAGACTCCTGGACCGAGTAGCTCAGTTATACAGTGACTCTACCCAACACTACCTGGAAGTAGTCTGGAATGGCACGCCAGATGTGTCGGCACATCTCGCCTATCCATTCTACGTTGGGCCGGGATTCCAAGACGAGATCTAATAATGCCTAGAGTCACTGTATAGCTGAGCAACTCGGTAAAGGAGTCTGGCAGATGCGTATCAGAGTTGAAACCGTTAAGTTTGAATTTTTTGGTGTATATACATATTCGGTTAGATATTTATCAAAATGCAATTGGAATTCGATTATGTGCCCTGAAAAATTAATATCATTGTGCCATTCCATTAGAAACAGCCAAAAATTCAATTTTATTTTGCAATTTTCTGCACCCACACATCCTTACCAAACAGGTTTTTAGTCTAGTTTATGATTCTGTTTGTTGACACATGGCGGAAAAACATCCCAACAGGGATTTTTGCAATCCATTCCCTTTTATTGAAAATCATTCAAATTGAGAAATCATTCAAATCGACCTAAGAAATTTGCAATGCATTCTGAAGTAATGTGAAGGCATTACATAAAGTAGCAGTTTATTTAGGGAATTTGATATGCATTGAAAGGTAATGTGAGGAGATTGCATAAAATAAATGATCATCGTCAAAACGTGCCGCGCACAAAACGAAAGATTAATAATAGAAAACATTATTATTATCATAACCCGTTTGCTTTCTAATATTCCCGTAAAATTTTACAAGTTGTTCATTGCGAGAAAAAAAATCTTAAGTCGCATTTTTACCAGCAACAAAATTAGTTAAATTATAGCAACAGAATTTAAAATACTGAATTCATATCAAAAGCAGGATCCAATTTCATCACATTTTTCAATATTAATTCAAAATGAATCGCTCCCTCAATATTAGAATACCTTCTCAAAGATTAATTTGCTTTCTATTCTTTTGTAACCATTCCATCGTAGATTCTATTGCGACGATTATATTGTCGATTTTTTTTCCAATCATTACATTATTCATTCGTTTCCCTAGATTCCAATGTCGATTCTTTGTAATGCAGAAAGTAGAAAAAAACGAATGCTTGCCTATGACATTGCAATGTTAAAATAATCTATGTTTTACGACAGGAAGTAGCTGTAATAGCTTCATGGTAAGAATCATCGGCGCGGTAATGATTCCACTCCCTACTGGGATATGTCAGAATGACTACACAGTCTACACTTATTTTCACCAACACTTTGATCTTTCGAACGTTCGATTTTTAGTACCAAATTTTTTAGCACGTTCGATTTTTGTACTAAAATAGCTATCTGCCAGACTCCTGGACCGAGTAGCTCAGTTATACAGTGACTCTATACTGTCCAGTACATCGTGCAAGCTTTTAATGCTACATGATGCATTGTGTCAATGACACGCTGTGGTCGACCAAACGAATTGACCGTACGCGAAAAGCGAAATGTAGTGGAATCAGTGAAAAAAATCGTCTTTTGGTAAGGATTTCAATGAAGACACTGCTAATTGTGTCTTCATTGAAATCCTAGCCAAGAGAGATGGGTATCGCGCACGAGTGGCCCGTGGGAAGCCGTACATATCGTAAGTCAACAGAAAGAAACGTATTGCTTTCGCAAATGAATACATAAACAAGTCTCCAGAATTTTGGGAACATGTATTATTCTCCGACGAAAGCAAGTTTTGTATATTTGGCATTAAAGGAAAAAAGTTAGTATGGCGAAAGAGTGATATTGCCCTCGATCTTGCACGAACTCTCGGCGGAAGGAATTGGCAAACTGGTTTTTGATGAGTCAGCAATGGATCAATTCGCTTATCTAAATAATTTGAAGACCAATATGAAGCAAAGCGGTCAACAGTTGGGGCTTGGCAACGATTTCTGGTTCCAGCATGATAATGATCCCAAGCATACGGCAAAAAGTGTAAAGGTTTGGTTGCTGTACAACACAAAACATCAGTTGCGTACGCCACCCCCATCCCTTAATCCCATCGAACATTTATGGGATTTGCTGGAACGCAGGATCCGTCAGCACAGCATAACTACAAAAGAAATGCTTGAAAGCGGTATCATCAATGAATGAATTTCTTAATACACATAATTGAAGGCACAATCTATATAAATGCCAAAATATTATTCAATGTTACTACAATTGTAGTAAATTTATCGAATTGGCATTTTATTCTGTTAGTGCGAAATCTTCTTTATAATGTACACCAAATTAATACAAACAAAATCGAATCTATTACAAAGTTTGTTATTTTGATGTCAACTGTACCACTTGCGAGCTACACAAAATTGAAGGCATACGTGGATCTAACAAGATATTTCGTAGAATTTGATGATGCAATTACTTTTCATTCTTTACAAATACTGAGTTTTAGGTGAACGTTAGTAACTAGTTGAGTTAAGTGTGTTGTTTTTCAAAAAACAAAAAAAAAAAAATATTTGTACATAAATAAATAAAAAAAAGCTGAAATGGATAAACAGAGAAAAGAAACCACAGTTGCGGAAAGAAAGATTATTATTAAGCTTGTTTGTGAAGGTAAAACATATCGGGAAATAGGGAAAATAGTTGGGAGATCATTTTCTTCAGTAAGAACTGTAGTCAACAAACGGAAAAATTACGGAACTTTAATTAATAAAACAGGACGCGGACGAAAAAAGTTACTGTCAGTTAAAGATGAGCAATACATTCGACGGGAAATAGAAAAATGTCCAAAGAAGCCGATTAATAATTTGAGGGCTGAAGTTTCTCATACGATCGAAAAACCGATATCCACGGAAACTATTAGAAGAAAATTGCGAAACCATGGTTTAAATGGAAGAATAGCCCGTAAAAAGCCATTTATATCAGAAGCAAATAGAAAAAAACGGTTAGAGTTTGCGAAAACTTACGTAAATGAGGGTGCAGATTTCTGGAAAAAACATAGTAGTAGTGTGTTTGTCTTGTAATGCGAAGGTTGTGAGTTCAAATCCCGGTCGGCGCAATATATAATTCCGGCACATTGCCTGCTTGGATATACCTTGATCACCTCTATCTAAGAAAATGAAAAATTCGTAGAAAGAGGGTTGTTCGAAGGGCTAACAACTCTTCCACAATAAGTGATAAAAAATTTTTTTAAGGAACCTGAATATCAGGAGGCCAAGGTCCGATTTGGGCTGTAGCGCCATCGTAGAAGTAGAAGGAAGCTATTAAATTATAATACGCCGAAACAATTAAAAACTCCACCTCAGTCACCAGACCTTAACCCGATTGAATATTTGTGGTCAGTACTTGAGCAACAAATCCGAAAATTGTCAATTGCGAATAAATCCGAGCTGAAGTCAATAATAACAAGGGAATGGCTCAATATTAGCCCAACCATAACAAAAAAGTTAGCGGAAAGTATGCCTAGAAGACTAACAGCAGTAATCAAAGCCAAAGGATATCCAACTTACTACTAATAATAAATTATTTTATATTTTTCTAGTGATCTTGTAGTTTGTGCCTTGAATTTTTTTAAAATTTTTTCTTTTGTTATTTAATTCTTTAAAAAATTGAATTTAATTAAATTTTTTATTCATTTTTGAATTTTTCAATTTAATAAAAAATAAAAAAATTTGTGATACTAAAGTGATGATTAAGAGTTTTCATATTTATTGCTTGTGCCTTCAATTTTGTGACTATGTGTATGTTGTTTTCTTTTCATTGTGTAAGGATACTTTTTCTAGTTAGTGTATATGAAATATTTGAAACGTTATTTAAACGCTCAACTGACTATTTAACGATTCCAAAACAGGACTAAGGATAGTCTGTCTTCTTTTTTGGTCTTCGTTGCAAAATTTTATTGCATAGGCAATTCAACATTTTAAAAATATGACAGATGATGTGTCACCAATCTACTAACGATGAAGACGAGCTAAACTCCGAATTAGTTAATTTATAACTAGGACCGCTGGTGTTATGGTACGTGACACAGGTAACGAATAATTACTACAATTAATGTCAGCCGTCTAACGTGATATAACTCAAGCAAGAAAACAGATGCTAGGTGAGTCAGCTGTTAGCATTAACAAATTATATGATCATCATGGAGGAACTTTCATCATGTTCGCTAAGTTATGAGACCGAATAAGAATCACGAGACTCAAGCATGCCTTCGATTCGAGTGACCGATCACGCTTTCAATTCATGAATGCGTAATCTATTTTAGTGATTCAACAATAAACATTTTCAATGTAAATTGAGGGTATTGTGACTTTAACATTTCGCGATTCCTTGTTCCAATATTAAACCAAAATACAAAGCAAATTATTTTTGGAATCGTGAATAAATTTTGGCTATCGTGAAAAAAATTAAAATCTGTTTCATATCCTATAAATTTATCAAGCTAAATGTAATGCAGTTTTGATGGAAGAATTAATCTGCCAACAAATTAAAAGAAGTAACATTTAAAAAAAGATTAATTAAATATTTGTGCTGATTGGAGTCATGAAATCAAGTCAGGAGTTAGTCTATTGGAGACTAGAGTAAATGCATAGAATGAACTTAGCTTCAGTAGAAATTGACTGCAACTTAAATTTTCTTATAGGGAAAATTGAAAAGTATTTAGACTACTGGAAGGAAGCATAGATGGAGTTTTGAAAAATGCCTACTAATTGAATTCGCTCTCTCTCTCTCACAAACCCAAGTCCTTACCCACCCGTGTGCAAGAGATTGCATTGAATACTTTTCATGTTGAACGGGGCCCAAGCCCTTTCCTTTATTACTTTATTTTCATTTTCCATGAATTTCTATAATTAAAACCTATTCATGACCAATATAAAGCTAAATTGTATTCCAAAACATCGAAAATCTCCTTCTCACACACCAACTATAAATAAATTATCCATAAATTTACAATAAACTAATGAAAATAGGTGACTAAAATTTTTTTGCGGCGAAATAAAATTACGATAAAGTATAAACCTTGATCTCAAAACCCAAATTTAGAACAAAACGTTAGTCATCAGTTTTAAATGATCCGAAGTTTATGAAAATATTTTTTTATATATAGAATGTTCAATGTGAATTATAAAGATAAAGGGACAGAATATATTTTATGATTACAACGCGTTTATTAATAGAAATAAGAACGTTCGTTTTTATAATACATCGAAGTAATTGCTTTATTAATTTGAATAAAACATTGAAAATCATAAACCGATAAAACATCTTAAACTTTGTTTAAATAACAAATCCATATAAAAGTCATAACGATGTGCAACAAGAATTTTGCGAATTCAAGGCGGCATCGACGTGCATTGAAAACATAACAGATTTATGATTGGGCATAATGCCCAATCATATGATACTCTAGATGAGATGGAAATGACTTAAATACACCGGAAAATATGTTATCTCAAATTCTTTCGAATAGTGAATAGAGACTTTTGCATGGGAGGTGGTAGAAGTAGAGGGGGAGGTGTGTATTTTTCGTATATGACACTGAACATGGCATGCAAATGATTTTTGCTGAATTTAAAGTTTTTAGTTTTCATTATTTTTAAAGAAATTGGTCATAGTTTTCCTGAAATTAGGGCATTTGCATGGGAGGTGGAAGAGGAAGGGGAGCGCTTAAGATGATTTTGAAAATGCTTATCATCCTATTTATCACAATGCTTTGATTCAATTTCAAAGTCGATAGCTCTCATATACTTGAAGGAGAAATGCTTTTTTTAAATTTATAATACAGATATTTGTATGGGAGGTGGTAGAAGGAGTGAAGCGGAGCTGATAAATTTTTCTAGCACTTATTTCAATATTAAGAAACAAATTCTGGCAAAATTTGAAGTTTGAACTTTTTCTAGTTTTAATGGAAATCGATATAATGCATTTAACAAAAATTATGCATTTGTACGGTAGGGGGTAGAAGGAGTGTACGGATCAAAACAAATTTTTTTCACATTATTAATATTTCCATTTCTATACTTTATACAAAATATCAAGATGATAGCTTTAACAGTTTCGAAGAAAAATACTTTAATTTAAATTTCAAAATTTCGTGAAATTTGTATGGGAGGGGGTAGAAGGAGTGAGGTGAAGTTGATATTTATTTTTAAAATAAATTGCAATTATAGTAGAATTAATCCAGACAATTTCGTCTTTTCAGCTTTACTAGTTTCAATGAAAATCGAAAATATATATTTTTCAAAATTGTCCATTTGTATGGGAGGGGGTAGAAGGAGTAAGGGGATCTGGTCAATATTCCGTGATATTAATGAAATCTATATCATAATACTTTGACCTAAATTTCAAGTCTATAGCTTAAATAGTTTCAAAGAAAAATCAATTTCTTAATATTTCGAAATTTCATGAAATTTGTATGGGAGGGGGTAGAAGGAGTGGGGGGATGTAGCCCATTCACGAACTTGAAGTTAATTTTTTGCTAAAAATGACACACAAAAATATTTAGCACTATAGCTCAAAGCTTTCGAGAGTTATGCTGTAGACGTAAAGAAACT
This sequence comes from Chorisops tibialis, assembly GCA_963669355.1. Taxonomy (NCBI): domain Eukaryota; kingdom Metazoa; phylum Arthropoda; class Insecta; order Diptera; family Stratiomyidae; genus Chorisops; species Chorisops tibialis. The sequence goes on along the minus strand of OY770262.1, from coordinate 23,596,327 downwards.
ATTTAAGCTATCGATTTGAAATTTGGGTTAAAATATTACGATATCGATGTCATTAATATGACTGAATATTGATCCGATCCCGTCACTCCTTCTACCCCCTCCCATACAAATGCATAATTTTGAAAAATGCAGTTTTTCGATTTTCATTGAAACTAGCAAAAAACAAATTTTTGCCAGAATTAATTTTATTATAATTCCAATCAGCATTGAAAAAATTATCAACATCACCTCACTCCTTCTACCTCCTCCCATACAAATTTCACGAAATTTTGAAATTTAAATTAAATTATTTTTCGTCGAAACTGTTAAAGCTATCAACTTCATATTTTGCATTAAGTGTAAAAATAGAAATATCAATAACGAGAAAAAAATGTGTTTTGATCCGTACACTCCTTCTACCCCCTTCCATACAAATGTATAATTTTTGTTAAGTGCATTATATCGATTTCCATGAAAACTACAAAAAGTATAAACTTAAAATTTTGCCAGAATTTGTTTTTTAATAATTGCAATAAATGCTAAAAAAATTATCAGCTCCTCTTCACTTCTAAAGAAAAGCATTTCTTCTTCGAATATATTAGAACTATCAAATTTGAAATTGAATCAAAGCGTGGTGATAAGGATTATGATAAGCAGTTTTAAAATCATCTTGTACGCTCCACCTCCTCTGCCACCTCCCATACAAATGCCTCAATTTCAGGAAAACTATGTCCAATTAAAAATAATGAAAGCTACAAACCTTAAATTCAGCACGAAATATTTTGCATACCACATTAGGTGTCATATCCAAAAATTACAAACCTTCCTCCTCTGCTTCTACCACCTCCCATACAAAAGTCACTATTAATTATTTAAAAGAATTGGAGGTGACATATTTTCCGGTACATTGAACTTTTTCTCATTTCATCTATAGAGTATCATATGATTGGGCTTTACGCCCAATCATAATTCTTTTATGTTTTTTATATATAGAATATTCAATGTGAGTTATAAAGATAAAGGGACAGAATATATTTTATGATTACTACGCGTTTATTAATAGAAATAAGAACGTTCGTTTTTATAATACATCGAAATAATTGCTTTATTAATTTGAATAAAACAATGAAAATCATAAACCGATAAAACATCTTAAACTTTGTTTAAATAACAAATCCATATAAAAGTCATAACGATGTGCAACAAGAATTTTGCGAATTCAAGGCGGCATCGACGTGCATTGAAAAAAGCAAGAGATGAAAATAGAACGAATTTCTCTTTGTTGGCAAGCAGAAAGATACCTTAGATCAATAATTTTGAAGCCTTGGTATGAGTTCACGATGAAGGTTAGGGGTATCGTTGGTTGAGCCCTGAACAAGTTCACGTGCATTTCAAAACGAAATGGTCGATCGAAAGTTCAAGGTTGACGTAATCAAATAGGGTAGTCCGTATCATTATCTATTGATTGGGTTGAATCATGCTTTGCGGTGTATTGTATTAGAGATAGATGCTCTGTTGTAGTACATTCAAAAATTGCGGACGCATTACAAAACTATTGGCGTGTTTTAGTAGATATTCTCGTGACAATATATTTTTGAATGTAAGATTTATGTGACATTTAGTTAAGATATATAGAATGGGGTGGAGCTGATCTTTTGCTAAATAATATTATTTGATTTAGCTATTTATATAAATTTTACAATTTTGTCATAATCAATCTTGTGATCGAAGATTTCTATCTAGGAATATGGTGAGATAATAGTGAGCGGAATAAAATCGAATTTCAAGCGGTATTTCTGTATTGATGACTTTTGCCTTAAGCCAATGTATTTTCGGGACATCATGATGTGAATATAAATTATTAAAATTAAATTGGTTATGCCTGGTTAATAGCCCTATCTCCCGGAGCAAGAAATTATTTATTATTAATTTTAAAAAATTATTTATTATTAATTTCTAGCTGAAATAATTGTAGAAAGAAGAAATCTACAAAGCAAAAATTAACAAAAACTACAGAGTATAGATTCTCATAAAGGCATTATTTTATGGCAACGAGCAGAATTAATGCTGATTTTAATTTTATAAAATTTTAAGTAATCTTCTGTGCAAAAGAGACATGAGATTCTTGTTATTCGTAACCTCGCTTAAATCGATTAACCATACGCCAAATCATAAATATTTAAAAAAATCGTCATACTCCAAAGTATCAAGAGTCTATCTTGTTCGCGCTTCGGTGACCTGTGCTGGTTGTGATACGTACGGTGACATGTGGGTCTCGTACTCGTTTAAGAATTTATTGTAAACCGTTCGTAACGCCATATTATTATTTAGCCTGCATTCCAAAGAATAAAGTCGTCGTGTTGCTTCATTCTTGGAGTCTCCCAAACCTATTTCTTCTTGTTTTGAAAGGTAAATTATAAATCTTCCGTCTTGGTCTGTTTGAACTATATCCGAGAATGGTTTTCCATTATTATTATTATTACTATTAGGGGAACGCGTGAGAGCACTGCGACCTTCTTGGCCTATTGTGCGTTTATAGCCCCTTCACCCTATTATAACTCAATAGCTTTAGCTAATTTGAGAATCTTTAAGGGAGCCGTATTGGCTAGTTCCTCCGTAGAAAGGAAACCCTTTCCAAGAAGACTGAGTCTTTTCCTAGCTACTGCTTCACAGTGACATAGGATGTGTACTGTCGTTTCTGAGTCCTCTAGACAAAGGCGACAAATGTCGGTTTCAGCTAAGCCCATATTTTTGAGGTGGTGGCTTACTCCACTGTGCCCAGTCATTAGGCCGATTAGGGTACTAATATCCTTCTTGCTGAATTTTAGAATAACCTCCACTTTGTTTTTTTGTGGTAGGATCAGTTTTTTTTAAAATTGACAAGCCTGGAAGTCTATTCCAGCAGATTTTATGTTCTTTTTCTACCCACTTTTTGAGTATGGGATTGAAGTATCCTTTTGGTTTTTCCGCAGAATGGCTCTGGACCAATAAAATTTGTTTCTGCGCCGTTTTTTGCAAGGCGATCAGCCTCTTCATTTCCCTCAATTCCCATGTGTCCTGGTACCCATATTAAGGTTACATCATTCCTTTTCCCCAGGGTGATTAGGTTTTGAAGGCATTCCCATACTATCTCCGATCCGTGTTTATTGGATGCTAGAGCTTTGAGAACCGCCTGACTATCCGATAGGATATAAATGGATTTATTGCGATGAACTCTCCTTATATTTTCTTGGATGCATAGCTCCATTGCAATTAGTTCGTTTAACCATACGCCAAATCATAAATATTAAAAAAAATCGTCATACTCCAAAGTATCAAGAGTCTATCTTGTTCGCGCTTCGGTGTCCTGTGCTGGTTGTGATACGTACGGTGACATGTGGGTCTCGTACTCGTTTAAGAATTTATTGTAAACCGTTCGTAACGCCATATTATTATTTAGCCTGCATTCCAAAGAATAAAGTCGTCGTGTTGCTTCATTCTTGGAGTCTCCCAAACCTAGTTCTGCTTGTTTTGAAAGGTAAGTTATAAATCTTCCGTCTTGGTCTGTTTGAACTATATCCGAGAATGGTTTTCCATACATCCCTTCTGACTTCGTAAAATGTGACATAGGAAGTATTATTTTCGTTTTCTAAAACTTCTTCATCTGATGCTCCAATGTCGAAGTAGTGAGGAGATGGCACGTTGTAGTTTGTTTTTATGATTTTGATTTACCAATTCTTCTCCTATGATCAAGCCAAGTACTGTCTTTTGGAGTATTGGATGATTTTTGGATACAGTGATTTGCGCCACGCCTAGCAATTTCCAGAAGAGGCTCACTCGGATAAGCAAGTCTATGTCGTAGGTAGGATCCACTAGTTGAATGTGGCTAGGGACCTCTAGTTTATTGTTAATCTTCACCTGTGGAAGTTTTTCAGTTCTGACTGATAAAACTAAACATTCTAAATTGGTATTGAAACTATTGGTGTTTGATTAGATTTCGACTTCTACCTTGTTGCTTACATTTGATTGAACTTTGTTAACTCCGCAAGATTAAGTCTATGCGCCAATTCTTTTCTAATAAGATTGACTTTCGATCCGAGATCTAGTAGAACATGACACTTGTGAATTTTGCCCTTGCTGTCATATATAGACAATTGAGTAGTTGATAGAATTCTATTCTACAATGGCACTACAGCCCGAATCGGGCCTTGGCCTCCTGACCTTCAGGTTCCTTAACATTTTCATTACTTATTGCGGAAGGATTGTTAGAACTTTGCACAACTCCTCCTCCTGTCATCCTCTATCTATTTTCATAGATTGAGGTAACTAAGGGTTTATCCAAGCTGTTAGTGTGCCGGAATTATGCGTTGACCGGAATTTGAACTCACGACCTTCGCATTGTAAACCAGCACGCTACTCACTAGGCTACACCCTAGCTTTTTTAGTTGATAGAATTGCCAATCGTTTAATTTCTCGTGTACATTGAGTGACCACTGACGGGTTGAGCTCGTTCTTTGTTTGACTGTGATTCGCGCATTCGACTTTGGGGTGCAGTAGAGTTTTAAATATTTTTGCATGCTTTTTTTAAACAATTATAACAAAAATGCAATCACAGTATTTCTTGATATTTTGATCGAGTTGGCAAACTAATAAAATCACTGCATCTGAATATGAAATGTGAGCCTATGCAATACTGGCATAACTCTTATGCGGTTGATACTAATGTTATCATTTTTTCGAATCTTTTTGCACTCAACTTGAAAACATCTTGCTTGGAAGTGCTTTTCTCGACCATTTCCAGAGTATGACAACGATTTTTTAGAGACTCGAGCACTTATAGGATGCCAACAATGAATGAAGGTTGGCATCCAATCGAATCCCCCAGTTCCAACTTTTGCCTCCCAATTCCTTCTTGTGCTGCAATCCATCTTGCTGCTTACTACTTACCACATAATGATCTCATTATGGTGCCCCGTTGCTCTTCCGGTTGGCCCATCGTTTTTAAGGCTCTCATATGCGTTCTGGCATGGTCTACAAACTTTCGTAACGATGCTTAACATTTCTTGTTTATGTTTTGATAATCCAACAGTTCTTTCAAGTGTGTGTTAACTATGAGTTTTTGTGCTCAAATCGTGATTTTAGCAATGTCTAACCAAATTTTGTAATTTGCTGCCGATGTTTCCCATGCCTGAACCACTTGTTATGTTTCACTTCTCAGTGTATTGAAGCATTGAAATTTCTTCACGGGTGATAGAATTTCATTTGCGTCTATCAAGGAGCGAAACGCGTCTTAAAAGAACATACATTGGCAGCAACTGCCGTCAAAAGTTGGTAAGTTGAAAGTTGGTAAGTTGAGAGTCGGCAACTTGACATTGACTTTGAATCCTGATATTTGCGGTGACCCGCCGCTTCGACACGAATGCATCGTCTGATGAGTAAAATTACAGCTGAGCATGTTTGGTCTTTTTTTTACTTTTGTGACTGTCTCGAAGTATGTATTTTCAAATGACAATCTCCCGTCCGCTATCTCCTATCCATTCCCGTCGGCGTACACACCCGTTCGTTGTAACGAACACCCTCTTGAGCCTGCGAATTTCTTCACCTCCGATTGTATTTCATAAAACTGCTGCCACAACTCCCCTGCCTTGTTGAGTGTTTCTTGCAGCTGCGACACTCTGTCTTCCGGACACGAATCGACGAAAGTCGATTTTTGTCAGGGATATTTTTCTCGTACCCCTTTCCACCGCCCCATGCTCGGCTTTTGTACTCAATAAACAATTCTCCTTATCGTGAAATGAAAAAAATTAAAATAGAAATGGAAACCCACTATCTTGTTTTCTTCAAATCCGACACATGCACCGGTTTTGCTTTGTTGTTGAATCAGCGGCTTTTCGCCCTGATCCAGCTCGATGGACCAAACTTTTCGTTGAATATTTGAAACTAATTTTTACGACACTTTTATTTGCTTATATTTTTTGTTTAGGATGCTTTGTTTTCGCTGCTAGCGTTGTCGTCGCCATTGCAGCCAGCGAAAGTAAAGCATCCAAAACATAAGATAAGAGTATCGTGAAAATTAGTTTCAAATATTCAATATATATTTCTACACAAACTGCAAACATATACATTTATGAAACAAATTGTTTCAACAGAAAAATTTGTGAAAAAATGAAAAATATGAGACCAACTTATTTATTTTTCTTCTAACTGAACGAAGAATTACAGATTTTTTGTGATGAATTAACGTGGTACTTGATATAATGGCTTAATCGTTCGTTTTAAACGAACATGGAGATTTTGGGATGATCATCTGCAGTCCATCATTTGAATGATTGCAAGTTCGGTATTCAAATTAGTGGATGCGAAACCATCCACCCCGTTGGTAAGCACAATTCACGTTGAATGCCTTGTACTCCAGTCGGATTATGTCTGTTTGGCGAATTGCTGCGATCTCGATGTTCTTAACCTCATTGTTTTTTTTTAATCGCATTGTTTTTTTTTAATCGCATTGTTTTTTTTAATCTCATTATTTTTTGCGTAGATTACGATAAAAATATTGCGGCGGCTGGGGAAGTGGGCTTTCTCCACTCGAAAAGTAGCAAAATTTGTAAATTTTCGCCTGTTTTAGAGTTTTTTTTTTTAGATTTAGGACATTGCACTAAACTATATTGAAAAACTAAAAATGAGGTTCGATAGTAGACATTTAGACTTTTCATTTGAGTGGTACGTAGTTAAATTTAGTTTATCTAAACCTGCGATATAGACTGTTTTTGAAGACGTTTTTGGCATTTTCAAAAAATTTGTGTTTTTAGTAGGAAGATATTCTACCAAAACATGCGGCATTGCCTCTTATTCAATGCACTTTAACTAATTGAATCAAAATTCTGTATATATTTAGCCGGTTTCATAGAAATCTCATGAAGTTATAGCAAAATATCTTAACGCAACGAAGATACTTCTCCCATACAAACTACATAATTTTCACTAAATCTGAATACACTAATTTTCTCAGTACCTATTAAATTTATGAAGCTTAAATTTTATATAAAACATTTTTATAGGTACTCTAGCATGATGTGAACCACAATCAATAAAAAATTTCTTGAGATCACAAAAATTTCTGTTTCATCTAGAGTTTCGCATGACACGGCTTTATGCGCAATCGTAGCCCTATTATGTTTTTTAGACGAAATTTCTCTGGAATATGTTCATTCAAAAATTTGGAGAAAATAGAGATGTTTAGATTCCATGATTGCTTACAATTGTGACTCAATGACATAAATGGAATTGAATTTAAAAATGTTGTGACTGATATTTTTTTTATCCTGTTTACAGTCCCCCGCTCCCCCTTTTCGGTTCTATGTATGTATTTTACCAAAATAAAAATAAAATTATTCAACTCCGACGAACAAGATCCGGTCTGCACTTTTCTGTAGATTATTAAATCGAATTTGTAAGTTTCTCGTTTGAAATTCGGAATCGAATTAATAACTTGCACGCAAGAGCAATACTGTAAATCAATAGAATAACCAGCAAATTTACTGCATAATAAATGATAAAACTATCGAAGTAAAATCCACAAGAACATAATTGGTTGTATATATTATGAACTCGTAGCTATTCTAGCCTAAGAAATTTTTCAAAACTTCAATCATGATAAGCTATAAATTAGAGGATTTATTTTTTTTTCAAAAATTTTCCACTGAAAAGTTCCAACACATCAAAATGAGACATCATAACTATCAATTATGAAATTAACGTTCGCACGCTAAAGCATTTAAAAATCATAATCACAGCCACTTAAATGTACGTACACACCAATGAAACGAGTGCTAAATTGATTGCAAATAAGCCGCAAAATTTGTTGAACTCGACCGGAGGAGGCAAGCGGTTTAAGTAATCGCACCCAAAGTTAAAGCATTTTTAAAAATCAATTTCACTAGCAATGCCACATCTTGACCTTGAACATATCAACCGGGCCAAGATGGAACAGATGATTGCAACGTGCGCACAGCATTTTTTTTTTTTTTTTGAAATCACTCGAAACAAACTTTCAAGCAAAATGATTTAACAGTTAAGAAAAAGCGAAAACTAGCAAATAAATAAATAAATGAAATATTTTGAATTTATACCTAAAAGAAGACCGTCCATATCAAAAATTACGTGTGTCACTTTTCGAACTCCCATTTTTCTAACCGCTTCCGATAAAACTTTTGTAGTACTGAGTAGACGGGACATTTTCCGGCTTTTTAAATGACTTCTCTCTGGGCTACGATGGATTTTCCGATCACAAATGGAACTTTCTCTTAACAGATTCAAATCGAAAGTTTGTTCTCTTTATGTAATTCCCGCGCAAGGTTGATTTTACGCAAGGAAATCGCTTCATATACCTTAGGAATTAAAATTTTTTTTAAATGTTCCAATATATTGTATTAAAGAGCTTACCAAATTCAGGATCCTTGCTTTAGCGCAATCGTTGGGTTTATTTTATGAAATAAATGGCCCAGTTATTGCAATTTCCCACCCGCGCGATAGAACGAAACTTTAACATTGCTTCTAGCTAGCGAATTGTCAAATTGGAAACGTTGTAATCAGCTGATGCAAAACGTTGTCCGTCAGCTGTTTGCATCAGCTGACAGACAAAAAAACTTAATCGGAAGTTAATCGAATTAGTTTGAGCTCGAACCTATTCAGCGTTTTATTTAACACGGGGAATCCCGAAATAAGTGCGGTAGAATGATGTCGCAAGAAGAAGAAAACTGGAGTGAAATTATGTAACTCGAATCGAGCCTCAAATTGAAGTTTCGAGTGGTTTATCTCGTTTGGAGATATCATTTTAATCGAATTAGGTATTTTCGTTTTATCATCGCTTGAGAACCCTGTAAACTAATGTTGTCCACCGCTTAAGCTATACATTAAGGCAAAAAAGTTCTGGGAATTTGTAAGTAAAATTACTCTGAGAAATAATATTTTAAAATTTTTTTTTTGGTAAGCAGGTGGGACTGTCCTTAGGAAGGTCCGTGCCTACTACCAGTCTGTTAGTTTTTTCACTCTCCTAAAAAGTTTTTATTTTCACATTTTTATCCACATCGGTACATTTTTCTTGAAAATGATAACAGATATCAGTGTGATTTTTTTTTGTCGATAGGTAGCAGTACTAGCCAACAACAGTACAGAGGAAATTTCAAATAGTTTGTTATAAATATATATGTACATATATATTGCGCTGTTATGCTGTGCTATGTCTTTACCGCATTCGCAATTTCACATTCACTCATCATTTCAGGTGAGACAAATTGTATGTATGCGAACCCGTCATGTGACTTGGTATATTTGAGGTGGGATATTATACCACCTCAAATTGCAAATGACAAAAATTCTTGTCATACTCAACACTAATAGGAACAAGACCGACCGAAAGCATCATGAACGATCTAATCTATTAAACTGTGCAGCAGTTTAACAAAGGTCTGAGCAGAGACCGAAACGTCACAAATAATAAAACGTAACATTGTGGAACCCCGAAATCTTCTCTTTCAATTCTTTCACTAGTTTCGAGTTCACTGTTTGTGAAGTAAGCGACTTTATTGCCGTCCGGATATTCAAAAAATGGCTACTCCCTTATTTAAGTAGTTTCTTTCGTGGATATTATCTGTACTAATGGATATTGCGTTTATTTCCGCTTGAAACGCAGTCGCATGGAATCTTAATATCTTAGCCCGTGGTTCGCATATGCCCGCTCCGATATCTAAAGTTGCAAAAGCCAATCATACATAGTCCGTTATCGAATGTCAAAGGTCGTTACCCTAGAATCCTTTGGTATTCGAAGGACTGCATACGTTTTTTTTATATAAGTCAGTGTATAAGAACACGGATGATAAAGCCTGTGATCCAGTGAGTGTCTGTCCACTCTTCTGCTCTATCCTATAGGGGGAACAAAAATAATCAGACTGATATCGCTGTAACCTTGTCTTGATCATTTTTTTTCAGTATTTTCGATGAAATCATAGAACTAACTTATTTGTGTTGTTGAAACTTGGGGTTTTAGGAGTTACATCCGACTCTTACACCAGTTACACAAATCTTTAATATTAAAATTAAAAACAGGCAACCGTACGGTTTGAAAATTTCTACCTATTTATTTTTTCTTTTTTTTAGATTGTATAATAAATAACATAACATATTTTCTTGTAGCATATATAACACATTTATAGCAATATTTCAATTTATTTTTTCTCGTTTTTCTATGCTTCGTAATATAAAAAAGTTGTATATTTTAATCCTGTTTTGTATATAACACCTTAATAAATGAATACATAATATGCAAAATTTTGGTATTTTTACACAATATAATAAATAATAAGATAATACACTGAAGTTTGTTTTCACTGCAATTTATAATGTCAAGTTTGTTTCATTTATTTAGACATTTGTTTTAATACAAATGTGTGTGTGTGTTTTTGTTTTAATAGACATTCAGTTTTTTTATTCCCATATTTTAACTAAATTAAATTTCTTACGCAATTGGATGGGCGAAATCATGATAGATAGCATTGTAATATTGGAATAGAAGTATGCTACATTTTAACTTATTGAAGACTTGCTTGGATCTTTTCAATCCATTCCTGAGCCATTGTTGCATTTAGCGCATAAAAATTGTACGTTCGTCGGCTTGTTTTAAGCTGAAAATTAAAAAAAAAAAAAAAATTAAAATCCAGATTAAAATTGAGTTTTAAACTGTCTTACATCAAAGAATGCTTTCTCGTCAATTTTTTTCGTTCCAACAGCAGCAGGTGGTGCAGGTGTTACTGATTGCACATCCACAAGATCTTAAAAAAAATTGTCTTAAGCTTTTCAAAAATAAAGAAAACTATTTCAGTACATACCAACAAATCCCTTACAATTCGAATCTTCAACCGCATCATAATATCGTAATTGATGTTTGATTGAATCAAGCACAAACCATCGCTGTTTCCAACCTTTGAGCAAAGCCCCGCGTTTATAAAGATGGCTGCATTAATAAAACATTGTAGAAAAATTTTTAGCATAAAATTTTATGACTACAAACCCTTCATGTGTCCGATTCTCTGCAACATTGCTGCTAAACTGTTCGTAAAAATGTTGGCTCGATGTCTGTCCGGTCGTAGCACTCGATGCTATACTGCCATTATCACCTTGTGATCTGGTCAGTGTTGGCGGCACACCCTCGACCGATTTATATTTCGTACAATTTTTCGGCACCGAATCGGCACATTTCTCGTGATATGAATTTCCGCAATCCATGCAACGTATACCAATCGGACCCCAAAGTAATTTATCGCAATGATTGCAATTCGTTGGCGTTGTGTACGAATGCTTTTCGAAACGATGCGGATGCGAGAAACTTTCCTGATGATAGCCAGCCAGTCGACCTCTCATCAATATTTCGAGCGTCGATCGTTTGTGCAATAAGCGACCATGCGAACGGACCAATGCACTGCTAAACGATGAATGTCGCGCCAACGTATCGGAGTGCGGCAATTCTAATTTGTCCCAAACTTGACGCCATTTTTGCGGCAACAGGCCACGCTCGGCTTCGGCCTGTTTCAATTCTTCGAGTAGCCGTGTAAACGCGTTCGGATCGGACTTTTCTATACTATCGTATCCGACTGCAACTACTTTTCGTTTCGATTGTTTTCCCGAATATTCGGTATCGTCATCTAAAATGTCGTTGCCAACAAGCTCCGGATCGTACGGTGGTCCTTGTGCCAATTCTTCGTCAATATAATATCGCCATAGTTCCAGAACCGCAACCGAACTTTGCGGTCGTAATACAAATCGATCGGGATCCGGTGAGTACATAAAATTAAAAAATATCGGCGCCTTGGCATTCTGCCTTTCGACATAATCGAAAACCGAATGACCGATTTTCTGAGCATTCGAATTTGAACTTCGAATTCCGCCCGGATAAATGTTATCGTCGTCCGACCCAGTACCGGTTTCGACGACATGTCGCGAATTCAATGAGCCTCGCTTATCTTCTATGGTTGCTATTCCTAAATCGAATCTCTCCAATTCACAGTCAAATAAAAATGTACGAAAACGACACGATACACTATGATATGCCAAAAAGCGTAAATAAAATTCGTTAAATTCAAATGCAAGTGGGAATTGAGTTTGTATTTGATATACTGCATCCAAAAATTGTAAGAATGTTGGAGCAAATGGTGAGCTTGAACTACTGTTGGGTTTCAAATTGCTTCGATGAGCGAATCTATGACCGAACGCGAGCCATTCCTTTTCGATTAGAACGCGAAATCCTTCGATTGTTCTGTAGTACGGATCCAAGCAGAGTTGAGCCAGCGATGAAACCTGTGCGGTAATGTCCCAACCATCCTCGAAAGCCAGTGTAACACTGGATCCCTGCAGATCGATGAGATCCACGACAGCGCCCGATAATTGCAAAAGACCGCGTATTTGCTGCAACCAATCCGACTGCTCCAATAGCTTGGCGAAACTTTGATCCGGTTCCATGCTTAGAGTTGAAGGCAGACACGCTCGCATCAGCTTTTTGAATGCAATTCGGGAATGTCGAATATCTGTGTAGTCGACCGGGATAAATTCTGCGCCAAGTTCGGAAAGACGAGCAGATTTCGATTGCGATTTCTCGCCAAGCATATACAACGGTACCCTATGGAAAACATATTGATGATTGTCGCGTTCGTCTCTTGCCGCATTCTGGCTATTGTTCGGTTTTAGAGAGCCCCATTTGCTGGTTTTCGCTGCATGCGGCCGTCCGGTGATATTCGAAAATGATTTCACGGTATGAAAGCCGGAGTTCGCTTTTCTGCTTACGTCGGGCGTAAGTGTGGACAGATCGGATCTGGCCGTCAATTGATGATCGTCGGCAGCCAACAGTAGTGAATTTATCGATAACGTAGAATCGGACAAGCCGAATGGATGGCGCATTGACATTGTATTCGGCATTGTATCTATCACAGCAATCAAATATCTATCCTGATCTTGATGGCCTCCAGTCGAATCGGCCGATGTATTAGCCGACCCGGGATGTCCTTTCAGCATTCCGATAACTCCTTTCGGATGGGGAACTGAACCGCGCAGCAATATTGCACCGCTTCTATGTCGCCACGTGGCTACAGGTATTCGTTGATTTTTATAGAATCGACTTAAATTCTTCAACGAGTCGTCGGTTATCATGCACGGCGAAATTATGATGGCAGGATAGGTTCGGCAGAGGCTATAGTTACAGTTAACCGTTGATATACGATATCCGGAATGACTATCGCCGAAACCCAGTCGGTGCCAATCTTTTACATAACTCCTCTCCTTCAGTCTTTCGATATCTTTAATTGTAACGCGAGGCATTGTGTCGGCATTATCGTCGGAGCCTTCGTCAAATTCGTTCACATCGTTCGAAGCGGTTTCATCGAATTCGGGCGCAGATGATAGCACGTACTTTCGTTTCGTCGTGCTTTTCTGCTTGAAGCCGGCCTTCTTTGCTGTTCGCAAAAGCGTTTTTTTCGCGAAACCTTTTAACGTTGCATTCTTTTCCTTGACTTTATGCAGCGGCGTGTGTGCGACTATTCCGTGCGATATGAACGCAAAATGACCCAATTCATTTGCCGGATGACGTGCTTTATTCAATAATTTTCGAAATGCTTCGATTGTTTCAATAGTTACCTCTTCGTCGAAGGCAATTTTAAATAATTGAAAAGTACACGAACGTAGCTGCATTCCTTCCGGTATCGTTTGATCTAAATGACCCAAGTAAATGTCAGAGATCCGTTTTTCTTTTGTCAACGACGAGACGGGAAAAGCACGAACAATACTTTGCTCGCAGGCTAGCTGATCGCACGGCGAACCACGAAACACTACACGATAATTGGTTAAGAATAGAGCTCCTTCTGCCGGTAGCAGAACACTTTGGCCATCTTCACGACCATCAGGTACCAGATAAACACGTAACGGTTCGCCTAATATTTCCTCGCCCGTCAATAAACTTGGACTTTGGATTTTCGGTTTTTGAACGGGTGGAATTCTTTTCGATTCGCGAGCAACTGCTTCTAAAGTTTCTATGTGCATGTGTACCACGCCCGGGACCATTGTATGTAAATTTCGTACATGTTCGGCAGTTACACCGCCTTCTGTACAAACACGATCGATAAATCGGCAAACCATTTTTGCGACAGCATTTCCAGTCTCACCGGGATCGCTCTCTTCAAATCCTTCGTCGGAATGTTCACTGTGGCTGCGAGATTCCACAACACTGGTGAATGAAAAACAATTTAATTTTTAATACGATTTTTAAAGATAAATTTTTCATTTACCTATTAAGTTTCACCAGACGTATGGGAAGGACAAGGAAAAGGGTATGGCAAACATTTGTTTTTTAAGGCACCGAGTATAACTTAGGCGGTCACCCTTAAATGCGTTGCACAGTTAAATCGGTAAAGGAAGTGGATTAAAATTTGGTGTATTATGGAAATTCGGATGGAGAGGACTGGAGGTTTTACCCGTTTGGAAAAAAGTTAGCTGGCAATGCGTTCCAGAGTCTGGATGTAAGGGAAATGAATGACCGCCTAAATTTCACTGTAGAAGATAAAAGTTTGACAATATACTCGTGCGCATTTTCCGCTTACCGAATAAGTCGTGGAAAGGTGCAAAGTGGAGGAATAAGTACGCATAGTTCCGAACTGCATTTACTATGGAAGTAGCGATAGTAAATGCTGAGTACTCTGACATTTCTGCGATGCTCGAGAGAGTCAATAGAAGCCGTAATGGTTTCATCTCCAATAATTCGGAACGCATATTTTTGGATTGAATCGAGCTAAGTCGTGAGACGTAAAGTATTTTTTCCATTTACGAAGAATACCTAGGTATTTGGATGCATCAAGGGCAACTTCAAAGATGTCATGCCAAACTCTGTCAAAAGCTTTTGCAATGTCAAGCGCGAGAAGTTGACCTTCGCCGTATTTATGCAAGCAAGAGTTCCGGCGTTCCGTCAAATAGACTAAGAGATCTCCCGTCGATATTCCAGAACGGAAACCGTAATGACGATCGTGGATAAGCTGTTTATCCTCGAGATATTTAACGATTTTGCGATTGACAGCAGTGTCCATTACTTTCGAAAGCACTGAAGTAATGGCTATTGGACGGTAGTTGGCGGGGTTCGCTTTACTTCCTTTCTTCGGAATCGGCTGAACATTTGCGACTTTCCACAATTGTGGAAAGCACCAGTTTCTCGCGAAACTTGCTGCCAATAGATTAGCTTTCTCAACAGGATCAATTACGGTACGGTCACCATCTCCGATTGGTGGTATTGATGAAGTGTGTTCTTGATTCGTATCGAGCGATTTTTTTTACGAAACACTGTTTGATTCCCCCTTGTATTTGGCTTGCATAATAGATCAGCAATAAAATCATTGTTGATGAGAGGAAGAGGAAAATTTATTCTGATCAATTTAGCGGACCAGATTAAAATCAATTTTGAATCGAGGTTATCGTCCGGCTATTAAGTTTGTTGACTTACCTATTCGAAACGCTAGTATCATCTTCGAGATGATAATCGGTTTTCTGAAATCTTCCGCCCACTTTAACATCAGTTGGAATGAGTAGTGCTACCATACGATTTGCATAATGAATTGCTTGACTATACAAAGTAGATTCCTCAGATATCACATATTCCTGTAAAAAAAACAAACCCGTCAAAACCAAATCAAAGAAAATCCGACAAAAAAAACACACAAACCTGTAATTTTTCAGGTTCGATTGCTGGAGCTAGCCTCATTTGTTCAGCAGTAATTTCCAAAGATGACGGCTCTTGTACTCGAGAAATGATTGATGAACGATAATCGTTCATGTCGCGATTCGCAGACGGACTCAGCTTATTGCTTTCGTTATACCACGAACCGTAATTATTTTCGATGGGTGTTCGTGGGAGATATAAAGCTTTAATTTGCGTTTGAACATCTTGATAGAAAGCTGCCTCCCAGAATTGTTGATTCTTCCAGACGGCATGATCTTGAATGCATGTATAAGCAAATTGCATTACGCCCGTGCAAAGTTTTCGACAGA
Source organism: Chorisops tibialis (assembly GCA_963669355.1). Classification (NCBI taxonomy): domain Eukaryota; kingdom Metazoa; phylum Arthropoda; class Insecta; order Diptera; family Stratiomyidae; genus Chorisops; species Chorisops tibialis. Next base: position 23,580,298 of record OY770262.1, on the reverse strand, counting down.
AAACCGTCGAGAGTGGAAGCAATGAAGCCGCCACGCCATGTTCATCCATCGAAGAATCGTCTTGTAGAGCACGATTCATGAGCCTAAAACAAAACTATTAGTACGTGGGCTGTATTTTACCTTAACAAAATCAAACTTACTTAACAACTAAATCGAATGGTTGATGATCTAAAACGGCTTTATTGCCGTGAACCGTTCGGGCGAGTTCACGGCACAGTGTTAATCGTGCATCGCGTTGTTTTAAGGTTCGCATAACCGCAGGAAAACTTTTTCTAGCGTCAGCTATTTTATTTTCAAATATACAATTTACACAAGTACGAAGTACCTATAAACATTTTATTTTACGTCTCGTCGAAAAACACAAACGGCAAAATTTTGCAACTATACCTCTAAGCGTCTGGCTGTATTTAAAACAATCGGTCGGCCGTCTGATATGCTTTGAAGATGTGGTCCCATTGGAACGATTCGTGGTGGGTTGCGAATGGTTTGAAAACGCGATTGTAAATCGTTTTTCGACAAGCCTTCCTTAATGATGGATTCGACTTGAGCCGAATCAATATTCGGCATCGAAGGTTGATGTATTCGTGCGAACGCTCCTTCTGGCGGTCTGAGAACTTTCTGCGGATACATTTGTGGATTTGGATTTTCATTTGTGTACAAGACTTGCGCCAATTCCTGTATATGAGTAAGAATCTGAAATGAAAATGTAATGCTTAGGCTCGTGACAATATCCCAAATAGCATTCGTCCTACTAAGTTATAATCTTGAGCTTCAGATTTCAGTAGATCAGTCATTGAGCTATAGAGTTCATCCCATGCATCACACGGCCTCCACGGTGGGCCCCGTTCAGTTACAAAACCGGTAAAAAACATACTGTCCAAGACACGCGATAAAAAATCACATTCAATTAAATCTCTAGCACCCAGAAAGCCTGCCTTATGGAATGTAATTACAGGTTTCGGGTGAATTCTTATGAGGGTCAAGCAGGAACGATATCTGCAATAAATTTCCGATTATTCATCAACTTTATTTTCGATTTATCGCGATAACTAACCCTTGTAATAATTGCGCAAACATTCGCATAAATACCGCTCGAATTTCTTTATCAAGCATGGCTTGAGATCGCATATCTTTCCCACTTCCGTTCATAGGAGCAAAAGCCAAATCAGCTTGCGCTAATTCCGGCTGTAAAACCAGTGTTAGCGAGAGCTGAGTAGTTTCCCACAGAGGTGACGGGAATGTTGCTACAGGTGGTGCCAAACTTTCCGGTATATAAATTGAGCCGCCATCAATATCCGCAACGATAACATCGAAAACATCGGTAATTTCATTCTGCAATGAGCTATGTACACCCATTATAAATGGTGTAGGAGTCGATAGTACCTCGATTAGAGGTGCCGGAAGAATAGGAATATAAACATGACTGTAACTGGAAATGGAAATAATAAAAAAAAAACAATTGCATTATGACGCAAAACTAATAATCTATTGTAGTATTTATCATATTACCGAAATGGATACATGAGTGCTGCTAGTGCTCTACAGCTTTCCGTCAATCGAAAATAGCTTTTCGAATGAAAGAGAATTTTATGTTCAGTCATTACCGCACAAAAAAGGAGCAATACATTTTTTATTCCTGAAATACGTTGAATTTTTTTTTTGTCAAATTCATGCTCTTCAAATGACAATAAATGAGAATTTTATTTACCTAACTGTTTGAATAAAAAGCTAATACAAGTTCCTGTAACTGGTAACGAGGGCGACAACGGTGGTTGCAGCGCCTGTTTATCACTGGCTCCAATCGAAAATCTTACTTGCGGTCCTCCAGGCGGTGGAACCTGTATGCATCCTAAGATATTACCAATTAGAGTTTCTAGGGGATATGGCAAGCTTTCAATGTAACTAGTATAAATCGTTCCCAGACAGTTCTGAAATGATGATTTTTAATTTTTAGTACCGAAAAGGTAGAGCATATACGCGACAGAAAACTTACCCGAAAAGTTTCTGTATAATCCAATCGCGAGACTAAAACTAAACATTTGGGCGCATACATTACACTATGATGAGTTATTGTTGCTTGTGCACCGAGCGATGTTATTCGTGCCGGTGTTAAATTCTCTTCGTCTTCGTCGACGGGTTTACTAGGTGTAATAGCTACGGTTTCGTTGAAACACAGGCATGCACAATAATGCCGGTTTGCGTCTATATCGGTAAGAACAGAGACGAAAAATCGTGGCTCTTGTCGTTCTGTTGAGAGTCCCCATCCTAGCGGCTGGCAAAACTGTAAATTAAATAATGGCAGAATAATTAGTTATATTAAGATAAAATCATTTTATCATTCAATGGAAAAAATTTCTTAGAATCCAAACGGGAAATCAAAAGAAAAATATGAACTTTACACTTACAACTGCAATGATTCATTTATCGTGCATTTTTATCTACGCATTGCTGGTTTTCTTAAAAAAATTTTACCGGAATATGAATATGATACACAAAATTGTAACAAATTGTGATAACGTAAGAGTTGAAAATTAGTGTCGTGATTTATATGATTAATGAGTTTTCGCTTCGATATTCGTTAAGACGAGATTATCGTCAACCGCTTAGTCGTGATATTTTATTGTGCTGATTATGTTAATTTTGGTTAATTAAAAGTTCGCTATTCCAAGAAGTTTCTTGTCGAGTTAAACATGCCAAAATTTATGTTGTAGGTTTTTTGAGAAAGCGCAGATTCGCGTCATTATTACCTCACGTAATGACTTCCTTCGCGATAAAAAAGCACTTAAATGGAAAATTTCCCACGAATACCGAAATATGAAGTTATTTCTATGAACAGGTTGCAGAAAGCAAACTTGCTAGAATTTAACGATTGCAAGTAAGTTTCAATCATGTATGTAAATAGAGATGGTATGCTATTTCACATACCTGCGATTTTTTCACTGCTATTTGAAAAGAGCAATCGCATATTGCGATTCAAAATTTAAAAGAGCTGCGATTAGAAGAGCAGAGCAAATGCATACTGCTTACGTTCTATCACCAATAAAATTGCCGCAATGATCATCGCTACAAATTCCAGAGTTTTTATTCGCACTCGCATATTAGTCCCGCAACTCACGCATTCCACATCGATCGCTAAGCAAATCGTAATTTTCCTACATCTATCAATCAGGCAAGACTCAATCTCATAGCTCAGCATAGTGAACACTTCCCCTATTTCCCCCTGGGAATGAAAAGGTTTTCTTTTACTATCCAATGTACGAAAAAACGATCGAGCGCAATCGAGTCAGGATGGCAAAAAAGTCAATCGCATTTCATATACACAAGCCAGACAAAAAAACACCACCCAGTCATCGATCGCATGGCATATATACAACCGCATCGCATATATACAAATACAAGCCAACCAAATAACAAAAAAAAAAAACAACCGGTCATAGAAAACCAAAACAAAAGGGTCTTTTGTTGTCTTTTTTTTCACGACACTACCTCACACACAATGAACAACGTAAAGCTCTTATCAGATCCCGAAACCCATGGAAGTCGAATTTTACCCAAGTCCCACCGCTAAATATCAATCGCGCGAAGAAAGAGCTTGAACGTCGTTATTCCGATTGCTCTTTCGTTGCTGTTATATCGCTTGAACGTCTTTATTCCGATTGCTCTCGATTGCTCTTTCGTTGCTGTTATATCGCTTGCGATCAGCGATATATCAGCTCTGTGATATTAAAGAGATATAAGCTATCCCAAACCTATATTTGGTGATTGATATTGTCACTGAGAGCACGAGCAGTGTCTGCTCTCAGTGATGTTGCTTTAGACAAATGAATGAATGAAACGATTGCGATTTGATAAGGAATTAGTTTAGCGATATTTTTATCGGTGGGTCCTGATCTGATAGGTGAGGTGTGGAACGTCTGAAGTGGTCAATGATGCGCTTTGCTAGAGTTTTTTTGGCGCATTTTGTTCTGAGTTTCGATCTGGTCGGTTGGTAGGACATGTTGCGGTTATTGCAAGTTTCGCCGATTTATGTTGCAGTCCACCATGTCGATAAGAGCTTTACGTTCTTCCTGATGAAATTGCTTGTGTGAGGTAACGTGTGAAAAAAGTAAATATGTAGTAGACCCTTTTGGTTTGGTTTTCTATGACTGGGTGTTTTTTTTATTTGGTTTGTATATATGCGATGCGATCGATGACCGGGTGTTTTTTTTATTTGACTTGTGTATATGAAATGCGATTGACATTTTTGCCATGGGGGAAATGGGGGAAGTGTTCACTATGCGCATTGAGCTGGTGGTACTGAGAGGGTCTGCCTGATTGTTAGATGCAGGATTTCGCAGAAAATTACTATTTTTTTTTTTTTTAATTGCGCACTAGCATGGGAGGTGGAAAAATCACTGCTATTGGAAGAGCTGCTCTTTTTCAATATCTGTATATCGCAGTGGATCACTGCTTGAAAATTTTACTAAACACTACACACCTTCACTGCTCATAAAGCTTTATTGCTTTGAATGTATAAGAGCGGTTGAATTGAAAACCAGCGTTCACAATGAATATTAGAATCTGTTTTTATTAATCAGATCTAAAACATTGAGCAGAAATAAATTACTTGAATCACAAAAGGACTGCGCATATAGGGAACTGATATATCAGGACCGCCGGACCCCTAGGTTATATCTGGATTCGAAACGCAAGCCGCTCGCACGCCGGGCGAACATTCTACCACTAAGCCACCGAAGCTGACAAAATTATCTTGTCAAAATGTACTTATCTTCTTAATGTGCATAGTTTTTTCTTAACTCGGCAGTCGTAAGTCATAGCGAAAAACCGAGTGAAGTTTTCGCCTGCTCTTTGTCATACAACATTTTTCGATCCGATTGAAAATTGAGTTTTTGTGGTTTTTTTCTTTTCAGGGTAGCAGTCATGTTTAAATTCAATAGCATACTGTCCGAAGCGGATCCCGATTTTTGACGACCACTGCCACCCAATTATGTTGAAATTTACTCGAGTTATCGTCGGGACACAGCAAGACATCATGGAGAAAATTCGTTTTTAGACTCCTGGGACTTCGAAACACGTAAATCCATCAAAGAACGGATGTCGAAAATATTCTTCTACAACTTCTTCTACAATGGCACTACAGCCCAAATTGGACCTTGGCCTCCTGACATTCAGGTTCCTTAACATTTTTCATTATTTATTGTGGAAAGGTTGTTAGCCCTTCGCACAACCCTCTATCTACGAATTTTTAATTTTTTTTTTTTAATTTTCGTAGATCGAGGTGACCAAGGTATATCCAAGCAAGCAATGTGCTGGAACTATATATTGCGTCGACCGGGATTTGAACTCACGACCTTCGCATTATAAGACCAACACGCTACCCACTAGGCTACACCCTAGTCGAAAATATTCAGGATTACTAATGTTACCCATTATTATTTCATAATATGGGGAACTAATTGTTAGTAAAAAGAAATTCATACAATATCATATTAAGTATTAATGTTTTTACTTCATGAGAGCAGGCGTACAAAGAGTTAAAATGAGAGCTTAGACAATGCAATGGTTTCCTGTGAAATTTGAAACTAGCTAATATTATACTTTGAATTATGAGAAAAATTTTAAAAATATCCCAATTTTCCTTTCAATTTCCGTTTCACATATTCCTTTAATATGCACATTAAAGAAGAAAATGGATACTTCAGCAAGCTTCAAGGTACCATATAGTTACTTGTGAGCTCTACTTGCTCATCGCATGAACAATCGATGCAAATAAGTACACGCGTGCAAACACTGCTACTCATCCAATGTTCAAGGTTTTCCGCTGTCCATTATTTTCATCGCAAACACGCACATAAATTAACTGCTTGCGCGCTAGCGCACTTGCACACAAGTTCCGATGCCGAGACACGTCGTTTGTGAAATGTTCAAGGTCTCCATGGATTATACATTAACATTCGGCAAAAATAAGCAACATTGCCTTCGGCATTGGATAAGGAAACCATTCGGCATGACGAGCCGAAAGCATTCGACTAGGAAATTATTCGGCATGAAGGGCCGAAAAAAACGATAACAAAAGAGGCGAGCGTTCGTGACATAGCCAGTTTGAATTAGAAAGCGAAAGAGTTGAGCTCGAGCAGACAACGGAGTTGAGAGTTGAGTGTGTACGCAGACTTTTTCTGCCTAGTGTACGTTTTGCCATTTTCTCTCTACGCCGAATTGAAATAACTATCCCTTTAGTTGGACAGCACTTAATTGGCCTCTCCTAACAATTTGAATTTACAAATATCTTATAAGAAGTGCTGTGAATTCAACTTTAAATCACCTGACTCGCTACAAGTACCAGTTTGAACTTTAAAGAAGCAAAAGTTTGCAAAAAATTTAAATAGTGTGGAGCGCATGGTGTGTGCGAATACCAACTTTCGAAAACGGTAAAATGAGACAATATCAGCATTTTTGTTCCAAGTTTTCAAACGTGTTTCTGTAAGCCCCAACAGAAATTTTAACTGTTGGGGCTTACAGCTAGGGTTTAGCCTAGTGGGTAGCGTGTTGGTATTGTAATGCAAAGGTCGTGAGTTCAAATCCCGGTCGACGCAATATATAATTCTAGCACATTGCCTGCTTGGATATACCTTGGTCACCTCAATCTGCGAAAATGAAAAATTCGTAGATAGAGGGTTGTGCGAAGGGCTAACAATCCTTCCGCAATAAGTAATGAAAAATGTTAAGGAACCTGAATGTCAGGAGGCCAAGATCCGATTTGGACTGTAGTGCCATTGTAGAAGTAGAGGCTTACAGCAAAACCACACAAGAAGCTCTCAGCCGCTCATCTTGCTACAGGGTTGACAAGCAAGATCGAGAGACAGGTATCAATGATTCTCTCCAGCTCTAAATAAGTGAAAATACTGTTAACATGCCAAGACTATGCTATTCTTTGAATGTTTGAGATCGTCAACCAAAACAAGGCAAAAACAATTACACGCGCGCACTAATTATATTCAAGGAAATTATTCGGCATGGCGGACTGACAGCAGTACGTGCCGACAGCGATCGAGAGGCAGTCAGGATTGAGAAGCCGACCGAGTCGGGATTTAAAAAGCGATAAGGAGAAGTGAAGCGGGCTGGAAAGTCCCAAAGGAATAGTTCAAAAAGTGCGGTTGTGTTTAACTTAAAAACGAATTAGTTTTATTTTTATTTGAAATTCAGCGACCCCTAGCACACTTCAATTGGTGTCAGAAGTAGAATTTCAAATAAAAATGCCGCGTTCGGGAAAGACTTAAAAGTGACCGAGTTGAAAAAAGAACTCGGTAAACGTGAGTTACCTACGGCCGGAAACAAAGCAGAGCTTATAAACCGGATGATGCAAGCGTTGGAAGTAGAGGGACACAATGAGTTCCCCATCGAGCAGGAGAGCGAACAGCCGATCGACCAACAAATCGTACAGCAAAGTGTAACAGAAAGTTCTGGATCTTCGGACTCAACGATGATGCAGCTCATGCAACAAATGATGGCGAAAATGGATCACTAATCTAAACAGGAAATGGGCCAACGGACGACTGCACTGCGGTAAGCAAATTGAAGAGCAGTTGAAAGCTAAACTTCTCCAGCAACGCACCATGCTAGAAGCTAAATGAAACGGCCAGCTCACTTTGAAGATAAAATTAACAAAAATGTAAAGAATATCAGTGAATATTGCACAAATATCGATGGCAATTCTAGCGAAGTGGAGCGACTCAAAAGGGATTGTGAGATGGTGAAGTCAACCGGCGTTATCCCTTCCGAAAGTGTCGTTCATAAGAATTTAAAGGCTACGTTCTTCAATGGTCAAACGCCATGGGCCATCTACTAGACCCAATCATTGGTCGGATCAACGGTCTAGATATTGGCGTTAAGAGTATCTGCAGCTGAGATTTTGTAAACGCCAACCGCCGCACAAGAAAGCAACTTTAAGTTTTTTGTGCAGACTATGGACCTTCGATATGGTGGTGATCATATGAAACTTCGCAACCGCATACAGAAAACAGACGAAACCCAGCTTCCACAGAATATTTAACGTCTAGCGCCATTATCATTCCCTGGCATAGATCAGGACAATTGGAATAAAAATAAATAGATAAGATATACAAAAAAAGGGTTGATTACATTACAATGAACGATGAAGTTCACCCGAATCCGTATTACGGGTGTTCATCTGTTCATTGCAATTAACCATCACATTATAAATTAAATAAATTTAATGGATTTGTCCACATTCTATTGGTAGTTTCCCAGACAGCTACTAGCTGGTATTAGGGAAATTTTCGTAATATCAAGCGATCGTATATAAGAAAATAGTTAATAATACAGATAAAGTTAAATATATTTACGATTGCTGTATAAACTTCTTTACTGCATTCTTGAGACACTTGATGTTCTTCGCCTGTCTAATATTAATTGGCAAGGAGTTGTAGTATCGAATTGCTTCGTAGATGGGATCCTTCCTCAAACGATTCGTCTTGCAATTTCGATTTCTTATCGAAGTTGCATTCCGTGTATTGTAATTATGAATATCTAGGTTTAATGTTTGCTGCAGGTTTAACTTGTTGTAGGTTACGTATAGATCTGCTGATGGTGTCAGATGTGATAAATTATATACGGCCTTGATGCTTTTATTCATAATCCTCGATATTCTTTCCATGTTATACATAGATGTTTGGGTCCATATTACAATTCCATAGGTTACATTGGATAGAATAAACGAGTTATACAAAATTTCTTTTATCGGTGTTGGTAGAAAATTGTTGCGCCGAAGGACTCCAGTGATGGGTGCTATTTTCTTGCGTACGTTATTAATGTGCGGAGTCCATGTTAGATTCTCATCGATCGTTAATCCTAAATACTTGGTTTGTTGTGATGTAGATAATTCAATTCCATCTATGTTGAGTTTTAGATTAATATCATCTTTGTTCGATTGTTTAAATATCATGAAGTTAGTCTTCGATGTATTTAGGGTTAACCTATTGCCCAACAGCCATTTCTTAAATAGCTTGAGGTCAGTGTTGATAAGAAGCTACAATTCTGGCTGATTTTTTGCTTCGTAGAGCAATAGTGTGTCATCCGCATATACTATATATTTCGCTCTTAGACCTATGTACTGTATGTTGTGGATGTAAAGTAGATAAAGAGTAGGGCCAAGAATTGAACCCTGTGGAATTCCAATGTTAATGGTTTTAGGATCACTGAATTTGCCCACATTTTTTGTTATGTAAGTACGTCCTAGGAGATAATTTTTTAATAAATCATTAGCTTTTCCTCTTATACCTAGTTCATTTAGACCTTGAAGCAATATTTTATGGTCTACCGTGTCAAATGCCTTCTTAAGACCTACAAAGACTGACGTAACATAGAAGCCTTTGTCAAGACCATTATTTATGAATTGCATCGCATCGATCAGTGCTGATGTAGTGTTGCTTTTTTCTTGAAATCCATACTGATTCCGATCGAATCCACCATTTTAGCTTATAAATTTTGTGATTCTTTTGTTGATCACTTTTTCGAAGATTTTGCTGATAGAGTTTGTCAGAGCGATCGGCCTATAATTGTTGGGGTCTGTATTGGATCCACTTTTGAACACTGGAGTGATCAATGATGTCTTTAAGCAGGAAGGAAATGTACCATCAGCCATATGAGCGTTAATCGCTTTAGAAAGTGGCGACGATATAAACAATGCCAAAGTTTTTAAGTCATTTGTTGTTATTCCGTCAGGGCCTGGAGCTATGTTGTTCTTAAGCTCTGCTATTATTGTACTTATTTCATTAGTGCAGGTGGGATATAGAAACATGGTTTTATCAGTTACCGAACAACTGTATTTCGGATAATACTCTCCAATAGAATTTTTTAAGTCTTTCGCAAGGGTGTCTGCTATCGATATGAAGTGATCGTTGAGCCGATTTCCAATTTCGGTATGGTCAGTCGTTGATCCTGGATTCATGTCCAATTCATGGATTCCCGGTTGGTAATGGGAGCTGTCGTTTTGACCGAGAGTCTCTTTGATAAGAGTCCATAGTTTCCTTGGATTACCGGCTGTCGACGCAAAGCGAGAATTACAAAACTTCTCTTTGGTCAGCCGTATCATGAACGGATAGTGGATGCATTTATCAACCCTCTGCAAGATAGAAAGCTACAACAGGTGAGCAAAAAAAACACCGAAGTAAGTTTTGGGTTACGCTCTTACTTTCGAAGCTGCTAAATAACTTTTGCGCAATAGCAATCGAATCCGAGAAATGCATCTAGCAGAGGGTGAAGTTTGCAATGCAATGTTAAGGTCGCATGTTCCATGTTACTGGAATTGCGGACAAGCAGGACATCTACTATTGATTGCAGCAAATCCGGAAGGGCACCAAATTCTTCCCCTGAATGTGCAAAACGACGGGTTACAAGAGGCGTGAATTCACAGTAGTAGGCCTCACCCGCTAACAGCCCGGAAAACGAGTGAAAGTCAACCTGAAGGGGTAGAGGTTGGCTGGTGGAATCGACGCCCCCAGAATCATCATCGACGTCCCAGCGTACTAGGCTCTACTTGGAAGTATTTTGATTGTGAAATAAATTATTTGAAATGGAGAGATCAGGTTAGAATCATGATATCACCGAGAATAAAGAACAAAAAATTATCAATCATTCGCTTAGAAGATTTCTAAGACCGTCATTGTTTAGCGCTTCATGCGTAATTCTATTATAATTGCTGCTCCATATAAAAATAATCTCATTCAAACAGTGGAATGAGTCCGACGCGCGAGAGCTCTGCCAGTTTCTACTGCATCACATAAATCGGGGTATCGAATGACTGAAACCGAAATAATGATGTAAAAATGAATTATTTCATGATGCGGTTGAAGCAATTCAAAGTGCCCTTCACGCGCTACATTTCTGGAATGTTTTTTTTTCTCTCATTTTTCGTTTGTTTTGTCGCTGCTGCTGCTGCGTGTGACACACTTTTGTCCCATATATTTCTCATAAATTAACCGAGCTTTTTCGATCGAATCAGCACAATAATCAAACCAGTTGGAAAGTTCGATCACCTAGCGATCACGAATGATACAAACAAAAAAAGCCGATAATTGAAAAATAACAAAAAAAAATTTAAATATAAAAGAAACATGGCTAGAAGCGATCGAAAAATAAAGATTTATGTCTTTTATGTGTTTACCCATTCGATTCCTTCGATAAACGGCGTATCGGCCCAATCCTTTTCTGGAAAACGTTGCAGAATTTTCCCGCTACGTGTTTCGGTTCCTGGAAAGAAAAGTACAAATTAATCCGGGAAACTTTGCAAAAAAAGAAAGAATTATCAGATTTTATCGGCGATTGTGGCACGAGATCTTGAGCGATGAGGTTAAGTTTTTGCGGTTCAATGATAAAACAAGAAAAACTTGCAGCTTGGAGCTGACGCGGGTTGAAAGGTTGTGCACGTTACCGTAACTAAAAATCAAGGCAACGAAAAAACATACTAACGAGAGACTTACTTTCTTTTTCATGGTCGTATCCAACAATAACGAAATAATCGGCAAGACGAGACATCTTAGATTTCCTCCTGTTGAATTCCCCTACTAAAATTCCAGAACGTCGATGCTTTCGATTTTCGTGAAAAACTCAAGATCAGCGCCAGCAGCATTTCTCCGGGACGACGAGAAGTACTGGGCGGACAACACGGACAAGAAATTCATACCAGAAAGTAAAAATAAAGTAAACGAAAACCGTCGGCGGAAGAAAAAACCGAGAGGAGAGAAAAAAAAACACTCACAACTCGACGGGGTCAAAATACGCGAACGTTGGTCGGTTTCGGAAATTTCTAAAATTTCGGAAATTTCTAAAATTTCATAAATCGGCCGGCGCGGGGAGAGGCACACTCTAAATCGCGTTACGAAATTTCTTGTACCTTTACTTTCGGTTCGCGCGCCGTATTTATCCCACGAAAAGTGCAGTCGATTTTCCGATTGGGATTTTCTGTGATTTTTTCTGCAAAAACGATACCGAAGGCCGCGCCCTGGACAACACGGACGCTTTTCCGAAAATGAATGTTTTTGACTTTTCCCAAGCACGATTGACAGGTGCACGTACACACAATACAAAAGCGCACGCACACAAGTAAACAAAACTGACACGGGCCGCAATTTTACACGAAAATTAAAAACAAAGCATTTTGCATTTACCGCTAAACGATAAATTTATGAATTATGTCATTTTCTCGTCTAGCAAAACAGAAATCCATGGAATAAACGAAGAAAAAGAAACGCCACTCGCACTTGCACCAACCAGAACACTTTGTTCCTACTTTTCACTTTCGCCCGCCACAATACAATTCTTTACAATTCGATTTTCGATGATCTTACGATTCTGTTTATCAATTTATAATGCACTCGACTAATATGCGTATGTTGAAATCATATCCCGATAAATTTGTTGCGAGTTGAACCTGTTTTTCGGCAATGTGAAAATTTGCTTTGTTTACAACCGCGCAGAGACATCTACACGTGAAAACAACATATGAGAAAACGTCATTCTTAGAGGGTAAATTTTAAATTTTTTTTTAAATCATTTATCGTTCAAATAAGCACGTTAAAATTGTTTACTGTAAAAAATTAAAACTCTAGGTTTTCCCAAATTAAAACAAAATTTTAAAGGAAACTCTTTTCGAATTTCGCTGAATGATCCACTGAACTGGAAAGCCCGCGATCACTTTTTGAAGTTTCGCATTTCCGAAAGCGAGAAAACTGACGGCTTGTTTATTTTTTTAATTTTATTTTGCTCGTAAAACTTTTATTTTGATAAAATCGTAGTGAATTATGTTAACAAGTAAAAACGTTACGACGATCGATGTTGCTTTCGAGTCGGATGTGTGGCTCGCAGCGTATGCAAACAGCATTCTTGTTAGCACGATCGAATTTTTATTATTTCAACGCAATCAAATTCCGTTTGTCTTCCAAACTTTCAAATACATGACGACGCGATGGCCAAATCACGAGCATGAGAATTTCTTTGTGGAAAAACAGCGACGTTTGGCACTGTCGACGCTCAATGAAATTGTTGAGTTGACGAAGGTGAGTTCTTTGTTTTATTATCTATGAAGTTTGTATGGTCTTGGACACCAAGGTTCCAGCACAGCGGGAAATTTTCAAATCGAAGATTTTAGGCCAAGTATTTGAACTTATTTTCTGCGACCGATTCTCTTTTTCGTTGAAATTTTAGGCCAAGTATAAATTGAAAATTCTAAGAATTAGATTCCAAGTGGTTCTTAGTGAAAAAGCAATCTTTTATCGGCTTTTTAGTACGAACCGTCACTCGTTAACTTTTTGAAAATAGACAGCTCGATTAGCGGCTCCGTGTTCAAATTCATCTTCAGCAAAAGAGGGCGCGTTCCTATACAGTAATTCCAGTACAGGGTGTTTTTTTAGAGGCGGATAGATTGAAAACATATGGTCTTATAATATAGAGCCAAACATCTATGTATAACCAAAAGAGAATATCAAGACTCATGAACAAAAGCATTAAAGCAGTATATAATTTACCACATCTGACTCCATCGACTGACCTATATGAAAACTACACCTATCTAAATCTACAACAAACCTTAAATCTTGAGCGGTCAAAATTAATGTACAATATAATAAACCTGGATGGATGGGTATAGACAGGGTAGGCATCTGATCGGCGTCATTAGGCGACGCCCAGTGTTGTAACTGTCATATACACATCAATTGTGCTCATCATACCTCCTCGTGGTAGCCACCGGATCCTGGTCTTGTCCATCCGGACTTGACTTGCTGAACTGATGGGCGCGAGTGCTAATGAAACAGAAAAATTCTAGCACTATAATAATATGGCCCTCCAAGTTGGGGGTTGGGCGATGTGTTAACAACTCATCCTCGGAAAAAACACACCCGTTTCGAAACCTGAAGCAACGCCTCGGACTGGATTGATTCAACGGCAACGACCACGCAAACGAAAAATGGACTATTCCTTCGGATCTTGGAACGTGCGATCCCTGTACAGAGCAGGAGCAGTGAGAGAGCTTCTGGAACAGGCAGTCAAATACAATATAAACATAATTGCACTCCAAGAAACTAAATTATTAGGTAACGAGATTAATGACTTAAGATCGCACACAATTTTCAAAAGTGGGAAATCATCGGGAAGCCGGGAATTTGGAGTTGCGTTTATCGTCGACAAGAAGTTTAAACACCAAGTTACCAACTTCAAATCCGTCAATGAACGATTGTGTGCAATCCGCATCAAAACAAGTTTTTTTAATGTTTGGCTTATTAATGTCCACGCCCCAACGGAAGACAAGGACGACGAAGTTAAAGACGATTTCTACAGCACCTTAGAATCAACATTCGACTCCCTTCCGTCGAATGATATTAAAATAGTATTAGGTGACTTTAACGCGAAAGTGGGCAAAGAAGAAGCATACATAGGGACAATTGGAAGGCATAGTCTCCATGATATTAGTAACGACAACGGCCAGAGGCTGACTGATTTCGCCAGCAGCAAAAACCTTATTGTAAGCTCGACATGCTTCCCGCATCGTGACATTCATAAGAGAACGTGGGCTTCACCCGACGGAAGAACATTCAATCAAATAGACCATGTTCTAATAGAGAAAAGGACGGCCTCCTGCATTCTCGACGTGCGTACATGTCGAGGGGCTAATTGCGACACAGACCACTATTTGGTAAAGACCAAGTTTCGATGTCGAATCGCAAACCGAGGACACCCAAAAACACAACCGGTTCCTAAGCTCGACATAGGGAAACTCAAAGACGAGAAAATAGTTGCGAAATATGTATCAGCCTTGGAGAGACACTTCGCAACAATGCTGAATACTACCGCCAGCCAGCCAATAGAAGAAATGTGGCAAAATATCAAACAAGGCATTACATCTGTCGCAGAGGAGGTGATAGGACAACAACCCCGGCGCAAAAGAAATGATTGGTTCGACAAAGAATGCCAAGATGCCTTAGAACGAAAAAATGAAGCTTACAAAATATTAACGGAACGGCCGACACGAGCCAAACAAGACAAGTACAAGGATCTTAGACGATTTGCAAACAAAATATGCAGACAAAAAAAACGGAAGTACAATAATGACGAAATTAAAAACATGGACGAACAATTTAAATTACACAACACAAGAGCCGCGTATTCCCTTGTCAAAAGGATGAAAGAAGGTTACAAACCGAAAACGACCCTATGCAAGGATGCGGAAGGGAACATTATAAGTAACGCGGAAGATATAAAACTAAGATGGGCACAATATTTTGAACACCTTCTTAACCCGAGCCCATCACCTACACGAACAGCAGCAGCAGATACAATAGCAGGTATAACTGATGTAACAGCTGATGAAGGATCCGCTTTGAGTCCTCCCACACTCGAAGAAGTAAAAACAGCCCTAAGGAACCACCCAAACAACAAAGCGCCGGGCACTGATCAAATCCCAGCTGAACTTCTGAAAGCCGGCGACACCTGCATAGCGCATCTCCTACATAGATTAGTCGCGGACATATGGACGCAGGAAATACTTCCTGAAGATTGGCGCAAGAGCATCATATGTCCAATTTATAAAAAAGGTGACAAACTCTGCTGCGAAAACTACCGAGGAATATCTCTGTTGTGTACGTCTTATAAGATTTTGACGAAAATTCTAGAAAAGAGAATTAAGCCCTATGCTGATAAAGTAATTGGTGAATACCAAGGCGGATATAGAGCTGGACGCTCAACCACGGACCAGATATTCTCAGTTAAACAGGTGCTGGAAAAGTGCTGGAAATATAATATTGATGTGCACCAGATATTTGTTGACTTCAAACAAGCATACGACAGTATCGACAGGCGCGTACTGTATAAAATCATGTTGGAGTTTGGAGTCCCACCGAAACTGGTTCGACTGACAAGAATGACAATGACTGAGTCTTTGTCACAAGTCAGAGTAGAAAACGATCTGACTTCCAGTTTTAAAACAGACAACGGCCTTAAACAAGGTGACGGCCTCGCACCAATGCTTTTCAACTTAACACTCGAATATGTTGTTCGGAAACTTCCCGTTGACACCAAGGGAACACTATGCTTCAAATCCACACAACTCGTAGCATATGCCGACGACATAGATATCCTTGCAAGATCTCTGGAGAGTGCTAAGGAAGTATTTGTAAACCTTGACTCGGTAGCAAGGGAAGTTGGACTACGCATTAATGAAAACAAAACAAAAATTATGACGCAAACTAGGAAAAAGACGCCAATCAGACAAAATATTACAGTAGGAGACTATAACCTAGAAAACGTAGACAACTTCATATATCTAGGGGCAAATCTATCGAAGGATGGAAGCGAACCCATCGAAATTAAAAGAAGGATAATGATGGCAAACTAGACTTATTATTCGGTACTTCCAATAATCAAAAACAAGAACGTGCACAGGAAAACAAAACTTAAGCTATACAAAACAATCATAAGACCTGTGCTATGCTATGGCAGCGAAACGTGGACATTAACTCAGGCGTCCGAAAAACGACTTAACGCCTTTGAAAGGAAGGTCCTCAGAAGAATCCTCGGACCTGTGAGGGAAGACTCGATCTGGAGAATACGATACAATAGAGAATTGTATGCCATCTTCGACAATCCAGAAGTGTCAACCCTCATAAAATTTAAAAAATTACAATGGGCTGGTCATGTGGAGCGGATGGATGACGGAAGAATTCCCAAACGCACACTAAAAGGGAAAGTCAACGGACAAAGACCGGTCGGAAAACCACGAAAGCGCTGGGAGGATTCGATTGACGCAGACAGCAAATCACTGCTAAGATTTTCAAACTGGAGGACGCGGTCACTGAACCGAGATGGATGGAGGCAAAGCATTCAGGAGGCCAAAGTCCGATTTGGGCTGTAGCGCCATTTATATCATATCATAATAAACCAAGGATTAAAATCATCAATACTAATTACGTACAGTAAGGATATTCACAACTATAATACAAGAAATGCTAGTGCGATAAGAAACAGAACCTGTAGGACAAATAGAATAAGAAAGGATCCCATTTATGAATCTATACTGTACTACAACTCCTTGCCAAACGAAATTCGACAAGCGAAGGATATCAGATGCTTCAAGATTGCAGCAAAAAAATACATAAAAAACACATAGAACCTACGAAACAAACAAATATCTACCTATTACAATGATCGCGAATGATCTAAAAAAGAAACCACGATCCGTTTCCCTTATACCAGCACGCGGCTGTCTGGGAAACAATCTCTGTTTCTATATACAAAAGGGATAAAAAAAAAAAAAAACAGAATGAAAGAAAAAGATAAGACAAAAAAAAAAAAAAAAAGAAAGCAAGAAAAAAAAAAAAAAAAAAAAAAAAAAGGAAAAGAAAAGGAAAAAGGAAGAAAAAAGAAAAGAAGAAAAAAAGAAGAAAAAAAAAAAAATAATTTTTATATTTATTTCTATTATTATAGCTATTTATTATTTAATGCTTTTAGTTATTTAATTTTTCATTAAATACTTATTATTATATTAATTACTCTTTGTCTACTATTATTATTTATGTAATTTCAATTAATACTCTTTTTTTTTTTTTCTTTGTATGATTTTTTTCGGAAGCCAGTAATCTTTCATTCTGGATCTCATCGACGGACACTCATCGACTCATCTGAGCCTAAAACTGCGGTACTTGTACCTGGTTTAGGTAAAATCCGGCGCAATGCCGAGATTGTATGAACTCTTATTTAAATCAAAATAAAACAAAAAATTTAATATTAATGATAATTGTATGGCATTAATGTTTGAATATGATATCGAAAATGTGGACACCGTGGCTAGCGCGTAAATGGCGTAATCTGGAAGTCTAATTTTCACACACTCTTCGCAGTAAATCAGGCTGTATTTCGGCAATAACGCGTCGAATGTCGGCTTCAAAATGCTGAATAGTTTCTGATTTATCAACGTAGACATGGGAATTTACATATCCCCAGAGAAAAAACCGAATAGCGTCAAATCGCACGAACGAGGTGGCCAGTTAACAGGTTTATTTTAGCCACATCAACATTGAGGCCTTGCGCAGTTATAGTGTGGAACCTCTCTCAACTGCAAGGACAGCTAAGCTTCGCTCACGAAAAATCTTAGCACAAGAACAGGCTCTGCCCACAAAGGAACGCCGCAAGGCGGCATAATATTGCCTCTCCTGTGGGTCCTAACAGTGAATGAACCCCTTTCCATTTTAAATCGGAACGGCTACCCCACAATAGCATATGCAGACGATCTTGTCATCATGCTAACTGCTAAGTTTGAACAAGCTCTTCTCCAGACGAAGAAGACCAGATGTTTTCAATCCACCAAACTTTCGGGGATCATTATGATCTTCTCGAACCAAGTTCAATATTTAGCTCTTATTCATAGTAAATTATCCTGGAAGGCCAACATTCAAGAACGAGCAAAAAAGGCTAGCGTATCCTTCTTTGCTGGCAAAAAGACTTTCGGTTTGAGATGGGGCCTTAAGCCACACCTCATCCACTGGATGTATACCAGTATTGTCAGACCAATTATTTTCTATGGCGCGCTAGTGTGGTGGCCAGCGGTGGCACCAAAAAACAATTTAGCACCTTTACAGCTAATCCAACGGATGGCATGTCTGTGCATAACAGCTAGCTGCCATTAGATTAAAAACCACTAATTCGTGGAAACGCAAACTCCCTTTTAGACCGCGATTATGATTGCACGAACCAACCGAAGGTTGAGAAACGGAAGTTTCACATTAAGTTTCTTGAACGAAACGAATGGGCAACAAACACGATACTCAGCACCTGTACAGGTCCTCATATCTATACGGACAGATCTAAAACTAAGGAGCCTAAAGAAATAGGATGGACGAGAGTCATGAAAAAAAAGATAAATAGGCGAGATAAACGTCAAAGTATGAAACCCAAACCTAAAGCGGTTAGACCTGATGCAATAGTCATCACCAAAACAGGAGAGATTTCGTACAGTGATATCCTACGATTGGTGAAAGGAATAAATATAGTGAAAATGTGTCAAAAATAAGGAAGACGGCAAAAGGACAAATGCTGTTGGAACTTAATAAGCAACGAAGTGAAGGCTCAGAGGAGTTCAAGAAGGAAATAGAAAAGGTCCTGGCGACTAAAGCTGAAATTAAAGTTCTTACGCAAGAGAGTCAACTAGAACTGAAAGATTTAAATGAAATTACGACAAAGGAAGATATCGTAGATGCTATACGCATGCAGATAGAGGGGCTAAGCTCCTTCAACCCTTCTTGGATTAAGTCAGTTAGGAAGGCTTATGCTGGAACACAGACAGCTGTGATTAGGGCGCCGACAGAAACTGCGACTAAACTTATCGATAAGGGGGAAATTAAAGTAGCATGGGTCGTCTGCCGACTTAGAGAAACGGTGAATGTAACGAGATGCTACAGGTGCCTTTCCTTCGGCCATTTAGCACAAGCATGCAAGTGTCACATATCAGACCCTTTTGTAACTACTTCAGGCATTCCCCAAAGATCTCATCTTAGTCCCGTATTTTTTAATTTGTTTGCTAATTACTTGGATTCTAGATCTGATTCTGATTTTATGCTGTCGAAGCACCTGCGAATATTCAACGAATTTTTATTTTTGATATGAGGATGGCAAAATGATAGTGGAAGGTATTATCACATTTTTTGAGAAAGAGGACAAGAGGATCCATCTCTGGGTTTACTGCGAAAATTATCTTGAGCTTACATAGAGCTCATAAGCAAGAAAATACAAGAGGATAGATAGACATTACATATCTCCTGCCCCCGCTTGGCACGCCTCTGATCCTGGCCTATTGAAATGAATGTGATTATGAGGAGCACGCTGGCGATCCATTCTGAGTTACTTTTTCACTATTAGTATTTTTCAGAAAGTGATTGCGTGCACGATGCTAAAGTTGTGCCGGGCTTTTTTCATAATTTTGAGTTTTTTCTAGAATATGGTTGTCAGGACGTGGCAGACAATTTTTTAATTTTATCAATCTTCGAAAAGATTTTTGTTACCTTGAAGCAACGTTTAGCCTTGACTGTTGGCAGATTTCTATGTATAATATTAATAACTTAAAATATTTCATCTAATTCCAGCACATCGAACAAGAAAGCAAACGCAACACAATAACAACTGCACGACTAATATTTGGTGCAACACCCCTAACACCAAAAGAAATCTATATTATCAAGATGCCACAAGTATCCAATCAACATTCGTCCGAAAATCATAGCTGGTTGGATAACATGACAAGAAATGTTATCTTGTAAGAAACATAAAAAAAACTATTTGCTCCTAATTAGTACTAAACAAATTGTATATCTGTTGTTTTATGATTTCAGATCATTACTAACATCCGAAGATCTCTGCAAAGTATTTTCAAATAATTTAGGCATAACAAATATGTATTTGGATATTGAAACAATTGGCAATGATTATGAACAAAACAGTTGTGATAATTTCGATGCGAAAGAAGATGACGCAAATTTTCCTACAAAATGTCCAATTGTTTGCATAAATTTAATTCATAAGCCGCCTAAGAACGATGGCGAAATGAATTGCTGTCGCGATATTATTGTATTCGAGAGTATTAGTGAATTGAATTTGAATGGTGGTGTTGAAAATGAAGCGAAAATGGAGGATGTTGATGAAAATTTAGCGGCAGCAAACTCTTGGAAAGAGGCTAAAGTCTTTGTTAAAGGATTTAAAGATATATTTGTTAAGGGACGTAGTATATGGTAAAGACTGATTAAAACCGAATTTATTTCAATACATAGTGATTATATTTTTTTCTTTATTCTGGTTTTTTATTTTATTTTACATAATAATTTTGTAATGAGACTTAATAGATAAATATATTTGTATGAAAATTAATTACTAATTTTTTTATTGCGTGTTCGTTAGTGTATGTAGTGATGTTAACTTCCATTTCACTTAGATGTTTTATTCAAATTGCATCTTTCTAAAATCTTAATTAACCTAATAAAATTAGTATCGACAAATATTTCCATCTTTTGGGCACATCTAAACTAGCCCCATTTGCGAAAATACAAATCCGTAAATAAATGTGTGGCGATACGACGTCATCGACACATTCCAGCGTCATTGACATCAAACGGATACATGCTGATCGCGCACAAGCAGAACGTCCTCTTTTCCATACAACCAGATATGCTGATCGCGCACAAGCAAAACCGTCACTTT
Source organism: Chorisops tibialis (assembly GCA_963669355.1). NCBI lineage: Eukaryota > Metazoa > Arthropoda > Insecta > Diptera > Stratiomyidae > Chorisops > Chorisops tibialis. The sequence continues at coordinate 23,559,046 of OY770262.1, read as the reverse complement.
CTGCATATCGCCTGATATGCAACGAAAGATATCAAGTGGCATGCCTGACGACGCGCGCGATCAACTATTACTTTGTCGCTTATCACGCACAAATAAAAACAAAGTACGCCAGCCAGACACGCCGCAGAGTCAGCAAAAAGACGCGGATTAAAAGTAGTCGCGCTGGCCGTTCGACCACAGTTCCAGTTCCAGTCTCGCTTTATTTAGTGCACCGCTCTCTTAGTAATTTTTAATTTGTCAAACGTGTTTCTTATTCACCACCTCGGTCCGCGCTCCCAGGCCCAAAAATGGTTGTAAGAATGGCTGGCAATCCAAACGTATTTTTCATGCCCTTGCTTTTAGTTCCTTGCTGCATTTACCATGGAAGTATCTATAGTAAATGCAGAGTGCACCGATATTTCGACGATGCTCGAGGGAGTCAATTGAGGCCGATATAGCTTCATCTCCAATTAATCGGAATGCATATTTCTGGATACGGACAAGAAGGGCCAGATGTGATTTTGGGGCCCCAGCCCAAACATGCGAGTTGTACTCCAGACGTGGTCGGATATAAGCCTTATAGATGGTAGCTAGTTCTGTGGCAGAGAAGTATTTCTTACACTTCCGGAGAATACCTAGGCGTTTCGAAGCATCAAGAGCGATTTCGTAAATGTGTTGGCTCCAATCTAGGCGATTGTTAAGTTTTACACCTAGTAATGTAAAATCTGCAGAACGTGGAATCTGTACGCCATTCAAGGAAATATTAGTGACCGACGTCGGAACGTTATGTTTAAGAGATAGATGACAGGACTGCGTTTTTAAGGCATTAAACTCTACTCTGTTGTTCCTGCCCCATTCCAGGATTAAACTGAGGTCAAAGTTCAATGACTGTATCGACTCATTACGACAAGAGGCCACCGATATCGGACGAGCGTCCGCGGGAGAGTCGAATTGGTAGGTGTTATCTAAAGTGCTGTCATCTGCGAAACAGTGAATAGGATTGAGAGTATACGACAGAAGGTCATTTATTAAGACTAAAAAGAGAGTGGGAGATAAAACTGAGCCCTGAGGGACGCCAGAGTCAATAGGAAAGGGTGCAGAAGTTACTCCGTCTAGTACGACTCGAATAGAGCGCTCAGAGAGGAAACTCTCAACCCATTGAAGAAATAAAGTGTTAAAACCAAAGGCCTTTAGCTTGGCTAGGAGGCATTTGTGCCAAACTCTGTCAAACGCTTTGGCGATGTCAAGAGCAAGAACTTGACCTTTACCAAATTTGTGGATGCAGGAATTCCAACGCTCAGTAAGATAGATGAGGAGATCGCCTGTAGAGCGAACCGAGCGAAATCCATATTGGCGATCATGAATGAGATTTTTATCCACAAGAAAGTTGACTATCCTGCGATTGACAGCAGTTTCCATTACCTTTGAAAGCACTGATGTAATGGCTATGGGACGGTAATTGGCGGGGTTCGCTTTGCTTACTTTCTTTGGAATTGGCTGAACATTCGCGACCTTCCAGATCTTAGGAAAGCACCCTAAAGAGTATGAAAGATGGTAGAGATTACGAAGAGGTTTAGCTAGAGAGGAAGCGCAGTTTTTAAGGACAATGGGGGGGATGCCATCAGGCCCAGTAGACTTGTGAATATTGAGCTCTTGCAGGATCCTGGAAATAGCCCTAGTTCGAAAACGAAGAGGTGGCAGCGAGAAACCAGAGTCCGGTAAGTACGGAGGACTCCGACTTGACTGTGAAAGCTTCGAGTTTCTAGCGAAGTTTGCTGCCAAGAGGTTTGCTTTTTCAACAGGATCAACAACGGTTCGGTCACCATCAAGAAGAGGAGGTGTTGAAGATGTGCTGAAATTCTGGTTGACCGATTTCACAAATGACCAGAAAGATCTTGAGTTTTTGGGATTGTCAATGATCTTAAGTCGGCGATTTGAAAATTTCGTGCTCTGTGCCTGGTGTCCAAACTCTAATAAGAGAGAGGTCGTTCCTATACAGGAACTCTATGAGGACTGTCCCGCACATCACCTCGGCCCAGGTTTTCTTGCTGTTCAGCTTATGGTATATGGGACAATGTTTTTGGGGCTAATATCCTCTCCCACGATGTGTTCCATTCTCCTCAGTGACACAATTACGGGGGGAAAGGTTATTTTTTTAACTTTATATATGATGAATACTATATAAGGATGTGTATCACATGAAATGACTTAAGTTCTTCCAAGATTAACCATCTACGCAATGTTTTGAGTATGTTATGTTCAATACATTAAAGTGTTTCGATGATCGCATCCTACTGGAGTCTTATCTATTACGCGTCTCCATGCGGAGAGGTTTCGCTCGGTTCAGGCATGCTGGGCTCTATACATCCGGCATAAACGTACCTTAACGCTAACTAGCCATGTGGAATAGGTACCAGCATAGGGACGAATTTTTATTGTTTTTATGTGTTAGTAGGTTACCTAGGTTGGTTCGCATTGGTGGCCGAAATACCTTTGACATTCATGCCGTTTTGCATAGCCTGTTTTCAACATATCGTTACCAATGTAGAGTGGCTACGATTTAGCCATGTACATATCCTAAGTAGTAAGCCTCGCTTCATGCTGGTCAGCAATGCAGATAGTTTGTTTTAATATTATCCATTGGAAGTTCTGTTTTTTTTTTTTGTTTTTTGATAATAAGGAAACTTGTTTTGTATTATCGAGTTATCTGGCTCTATTTTATTCAAAAATTACCAAAACTTTAAACTATTTCGTAAAAATTCGATAAGGATTGAAAAATCATGACTTTAACAAAAAAAAATTAGTAAAACAATTTTTTTATTGACTCTTTCAATTTAATCAAATTGTGATGAGAAAAAATCATTTCGTACATCAAGAAATTTTATTAAAAATATTTATTGTTTTCATTAGTAAAAAAAATAGGATACAATAGAAATAAAAAGTGCATTCAATGCAATTAACTTGGCTCTGACTTGAACATAAAAGTAACGTATGAAATTAATAATTTATAACTAAAAGCATTTACTTCTCGATGCATTCTCCCGTAAACTACGCGTCTTATTCGTACCACCCGATTTGGACGATGTCTGCTGCTCATCATTAAAAATTGATTCATCGATGCAACTATCGTCAGGAATATCTTCGTCACTTTCAGCGTTCTCGGGTACACTTATCGAGGAAGTCTTAAAAAAATAATTTCATATTACAAACAAGTTAATAAAAAAAATTGATTGTATAATTTACCTGCGATCGTATTTCATCACCTTGTAAATCCTTATTTCGTAAATTACCCATAAAGAATACTGACGAACAATTATTGGCAGCTAAGGCTGCCTTAACACGGAACACTAAATTTTCGATTGTTTCTCGTAAGGCAGGAATTTGGACTACAATTCCTGTGTTTTTAATTGCCTTTTAATGTGAAAAATTAAAAGTTTTCATAAAAAAAAGAAAATCGAGTATTTTTGGAAAATAATTGAAATTGTACCTTTGAATGGCAGCATAAATTATGTAAGAATCGAGTTGTTACTTGTAATGTTTTCAGTAGCTCATTCGCTCGTTCCGGATCTTTTCGGAGTCCACTCTCAAACACAGATAAACCGTGTACAAGAAATATTTTCAGGAGTACATGGGCATACTAGAATAATATTTTTAATAATTGTTATGAAATATTGAATTAGTTCTAGATTACAATTAAAAACCATTCCTTCGATATTATTTGTCAGATGAAAATTCGAAAATGGTTTGGGGCCATTATGTTAGAATCGTTATATCAATTGGTGGAGCCACAGAATAAGTGGCACTAATATATACTACGAGAAGCTACAAGAATCGAAACGGTACGCGCGAACAAACCATAGACGAAGTTCCTATTTTGTCGATGTACGGAACGAAACGTTTACGGAAACAGTGAGTGATGAACGTTCGCGTAGGCCTTTAGCCCACAAACTTTCTGTCGTTGTTCATTTGTTCGTTGATTTTGGAAATAGTAAAATGATAGCAGAAGTGGAGACTCGTTAAGTGAAGTACATAAGGCGGCGCCTACCTGCTCTATTATACCATTTTCGATGAATTATATTTAGCGTCCATAATAAATTTTGAAAGTTCAAGTTTAAATTTAGATACGATACGACTCTGTCTTTTTACCCTTATACTCACATACTTTTACATACCAGCTCTATTCGCTCATCACATGTACAAAATCTTCCACTATTATCGAAAGCAGGCGGGAGTATTCGTGAAAGTATTTAGTTGTAAACTGATATTTGAACAGGAGAGTCGAAAGTGGAAAGCGAGTAGGGTTGGCAGGAGAGTAAGTGTTGTGATCGACAGGCGGATTTTACTAAGCGAGAGTAAGGGAGTAAGTCCTGTGATCGACAGAATTCAGTAAGAAAGTACGTTGTGTGATCGAGTCGAGATTGAGCAGTCGACGGAAGCAGATGGAGATATGGAAGCAGATTGAAATATGGAAGCAGATGGAGATATGGAAGCAGATGGAGATATGGAAGCAGATGGAGATATAGAACGCGATAGATTGATTGGAAATCAAGCATTCAAGGGAGGCAGTCAAAGTATTGGAAGCGAAAGAGTGGAGATTGAGCAGTTGACGGAGGCAGTCGAAGTATTGGAAGCGAAAGATTAGAGTTTGAGCAGTCGAACTTTGGAAAGCGAAAGAGTCGAAGTTGGAAAAGCAGTATTGTGAAGAAAAAGTGTAGACTTAAGTTTAAAGCGAAAAATAAAATTAGTGGTAATTTTTAAATTAAAGAAACCTAATTTCATTTTTACTTGAAATCCAGCGACCCTTTGCACATTTCAATACAAAAGCTGAAAGAAAAAAAATCAAAAGTGCTTGGTCGGAAAGGCGCGAGCTTGCTAACGATTTTTCCACGTAAGGCGACTGACCAATCGCTTCACCCACCGCCTTGTCGCCGGCTTACTTCAATCTTGCCTTGTCTGCTTGTGTGTCTGATCCAAAGAGGATATATAATAAGGAGTGACAATGAGCATGTTTTGCCGTGTAAGAAAATGAGAATGAAAGTATTTCCCACCCTTACTGGCGAAATGCTCGAAATTTTTCGAAAAAAATCGTTTCGCTATCTTTGTCTGGCACACTTATAATTATTGCAACTAACTCTTTCCCACGTTAAATTGTTCGAAACAATTTTCAAATTTTCGAAAGAATTGTTTCGCTTTCCTTGTTTGGCATACTTAAACCCAAAGTAACTATCTCTATCTCTTAAATTGTCCGTTGTTAAAGTGCTTAGTTTAGACATGAACCAAAAACTAATAAAACTTGAAAAAATAAAGATTTCTGAAATAAAGCAGCAACTCCATCGTACTGAAAATTACTTTATTGCTGAATGAATATTAGCAACCTAGAGAGAATACAAATTATGGTATTTTTTTTTATAAAAGTTTGAAGTCAAGTTAAGCTTAGACACAATTTTCGAAAATTTCCGAAACAAAAAGTATTCCCACATGAGACAGCCTATCAGGCACTCCATTTTAAATATCCTCCTTGGTCTGAACCGATGACTACGTAATGATCATAGAAGCACTGTGGCGCAGATCTGATCGCCTATCGGAACTTCTACAGCTTTCCCTGCTGTTTGAGCAGAGTATTCTTAATTTTGAGAAACGGAAAATTCCTACTAGTTTTTGGACAGAAACTGTAAAATTTTAAGTATATACATATACGTTGTTTATACAGCAGACACCAAACTTCACGAGTGAAATTTCAATCGCGAAGTAGAACATCGTATAAACAGTGATTGAAACTTTAAGTTCAGACGCAATCTAAATCTAGGGTGAAACTTCAGTTGCAAACTAAAAATATTGTGTAAACAGTAAGTGAACTATAGTATCCCAACACATGAATTAATTTTTCCTCACTTTCGAGCGTGTAAAGAAACATTTTCTATTCAATTCCCACCACAAATTAATGAAATTACACAAGAACATTGCTGATTAAAATTGCTCCTTGAAATTGCTTCCTTGAAAATGAAAGCGATCTTTATTTGTAACTTTTACATTGAAAGTTATCTTTGTGTATGAACATATCGCAAGTTTCAATCGCAATCGAAGCTTCTCCATATAAACTTAGTTATAATTGAGCTTCTGGCTACAGATACCAACTGAACACTGAAATAAAATCAGCTTCAATTACAACAACATATAATTTATTAGGTTAATTCAAAATATAAATAAAAAAAATTAGTTTTCTTTAAACGAAATAACATGAATCAAATCGCACCCGTTGAGTTAACATGAGGCTAACTTTGATTTCGTCGAAACAAAGATATCCTAAAACGCTTAAAATATCAGCAATCAAAATCATCGGCAATATTAGAGTACCATAAAATCTCAACAAATTAACTTTCTTCTGCAACGTACTCAACAGTAAAATGCCACAACCTCGATGGGCTTGATTCTCGATATCCGTACAAAACTCAATCTTAATACCAACTATCTGAGCCATCTCGATAAGCAATTGCGCCGGTATTTTGGCCTTTTCTCCGCTTCCAACTAGATATTTTGCCGTTATATATTTCGTTATATTGTTCATTTTTGTAGTAAAATGATCACGATCTTCAAATTTTATTTCTAATAACGAACGAATCAATAGCTTGGACATATTCATATTTTCTTTTACTGTAATGGTTTTATTGTTTGAAAGATAAGCATGATCTTCGATATTATCAATTCCGCAACATTTAAATTGATTATGGATTTGAATCCAATTTTCCCTGTAGACCGGATCGTTTAGAGTTTTATGAAAGGCATCGATTATGAAGTTTTTATCAGTCGGTAAATTCCATGCAGTCATACGACTCATTTTTGTCGAAAGAATTAATCCGGATGTAACAAGTGCGATAGCAAGAATATGACCAAAGAGAATTGTAAGTAGAAATTTCCCTAAAAATTGGTTAAATCAGTTTTAATGTTTCTTCTATACGGTAAGCCACACCTTTTGTGGTTGTTACAGCACACGTCAAGATACCACAAAATATTGCGACCAAACTTGCACACAATAGAAATGCAGATCCATAAATGAAAGCTTTACAATCGCCAACCATAAGAATATAATATTCCTTTGACAACATAAAAATAACTACATTCGCTAAATTAGTTATTAATTAGCTGTTGAAATATTTTTTACCTCCAACCGCTACAACCAGTCCGACACCAATAACGCCAAATGAACTAACCCAAAGGAATATCACGTAAACTTTTTCATATTTTCTGTATTCCGATGTTTTGGAGAATTCAATGCGTCTTGTTATTTCCGAATCGTTTAAGCTAGTTTCGTTCATTGATTTTGATGTTGCAAAAAAAATTTTTCATTATATTTGTGTGCAAATTTGTCAAAATTTTTGTGGCTACTTGTGTTTAAAATAATTTGCTCAAAACCAAAGAGGATATATAAAACGGAGCCTGATAGGCTGTCTCATGTGGTAATACTTTTTGATTCGGAAAATTGCGTCCAAGCTTAACTTGGCTTCAAACTTTTACAAGAAAATTACCATAATTTGTATTCTCTCTTGGTTCCTAATATTCAGTCAGCAATAAAATAATTTTCAGTAGAATGAAGTTTGCTGTTTTATTTCAGAAATCTTTATTTTTCCAATTTTTATTAGTTTTTGGTTCATGTCCAAGCTAAACACTTTAGCAACGGACAATTTAATGCGGGACAGATAATTACTTTGGGTTTAAGTATGCCAAACAAGGATAGCGAAACAATTCTTTCGAAAATTTGACAATTCTTTCGAACAATTTAACATGGGAAAGAGTTAGTTGTAATATTTTCAAGTGTGCCAGACAAAAATAGCGAAAAATTTTTTTTCCAAAAATTTCGAGCATTGCGCCAGTAAAGAAGGGAAATACTTTCATTCTCATTTTCTTACAAGACAAAGCGTGCTCATAGTCACTCCTTATTATATATCCTCCTTGCTCAAAACTCAAAAGCATTCTCGTGAACAATCGTATTTTGTAATTGTCATCTTTCACTTTGCAGCCGTTGATGTAATACGGCGGCAGATATTGTTGCATGCCAGTCCTATTCGAACGTCGGAATATTCGCAATGTTCACCTGTCTACTATTCTGCACACGATCATCAATTAATTGTGACCTCGAGAACTGCTTGTGCGTACTCAGAAGCAGACGAAAAGCAGAAGAAAAGCGACCGACGAAACCATTTAAAAAGGCAACGAAAGATTCAGTCTGATTTGGGAATCGAAAGATTCAGTCTGATTTGGGAATCGAAAGAGTAAAGATGATGATCGCGTGGAGCGTCGCGATAGTCAATCGGAGATAGAAAAGCAACAATTGGTGAACGGATAAAATGTTTGTGAGAATTAGTCAGAGGCGAAAAATAAAGTTCGCGGTTATTTTAATTTAAAGTGAACTTGCTTAATTTTTATTTGAAATTTAGCGACCCCTTGCGCACTTCAATATAAATTATACAGAAAACTACATATAGATGTCAATGCATCAGTTTTTGTTACTCATTCATTCATCACATGTCTCAGATACCACTAGCTCGGGAAAGTTAACATTTTGATCAGGGGTTCCTCTACTGGAACTCTTAACAAGCGATCAGACGGAGCTTTGTCAAATTTACGTAAAGCCCCTAATTAACCACTAACTGTCTTTCGGCAACGCCTTGGCCTATAAGGATGATATTTTGAAAACATGTTTCATTTAGGCTGTGAGCAAAAGTAGTGTCCAGATTTGGCGAAATTTGATCCCCAAGAGAAAAAATCTTATTTGAGAAATCTCCGTATCTTCGCAACGCCTTAGTCTAGCAATATAAAATGTAGCACATAAATTTAGGCACATGACTACAGACATTTTTTTTTTGAAATTCGATCACTAAGGAGTAAAATATCTAAGGGATGGCCTGGTGGGTAGCATTTTGTTCTGCAATGCGAAGGTCATGAGTTAAAATCGTAATCGACGTATGATTCCAGTACACTGCTTGTGTGGGCCACCTTAATCTACGATTATAAAAATTTATAGAATAATAACAAATAAATGTTAGAGAATCGGAAAGCCAAGGCACGACTTCGCCGTATTTTTAAACACTTTAAAACTGGTCCCAAGTTCGACATAGGAAAACTCAAGATTGAAAAAGTTGTTACGAAGTACGTATCAGCCTTAGAGAGGCACTTCACGCCAATACTGAACAACAACGCCAGCATACCAATAGAAGAAATTTGGCAAAATATCAAAGATGGCATTACATCTGTCGGAGGAGGTGATATCACAACAACCCTGGGGCAAAAGAAATAATTGGTTCAACAACGAATGCCAAAATGCCTTAGATCGAAAAAATCAAGCTTACAAAATATTAACGGAATGGCCGACACGTACGACAAATATAATGATCTATACTGACGATTTGCAAACAAAAAATTGCAGACAAAAAAATAACGGAAGTACAATAATGACGAAATTAAAAACATGGACGAACATTTTAATTTACACAACGCAAGAGCCGTGTATTCTCTTGTTAAAAGAATGAAAGGGGGATACCAACCCAAAACGACCCTCTGCAAGGATGTAGAAGGGAACATTATAAGTAATGCGGAATATATAAAAAGAAGATGGGCGCAATACTTTGAACACCTTCTTAATCCGATCCAATCACCCGCACGAACACCAGCAGCAGACACAATATATAAGGTATAACTGATGTAACAGCTGATGAAGGATCCGCTTTGAGTCCTCCCACACTCGAAGTAGTAAAAACAGCCCTGACCGAACCACCCAAATAACAAAACGCCGGGCACTGATCAAATTCCAGCTGAGCTTCTGAGCCGGCGACACCTGGAGATGGATGGAGGCAAAGCATTCAGGAGGCCAAGGTCCAATTTGGGCTGTAGCGCCATCGTAAGTAAGTAAGCAGAGTCTATACTGACAATGCTTCCGAGGTAACAAAAATCTTACACCTCTTCCACATCTTGTTCGTTAAGAGCAATCGGTGTGATTGCGTTCGAACTAATGTGCATGTACTTGGTTTTACGCACATTTATTTTCAGTCCTGCCTCTTTATATTTACAATGCAACGAGCGAACATTTGACTCTAAATCCGAACGGCTATGTGCAAGCAAACAGTTTCTTCCGATGTCGAGGAGCTTTGACAAAAATTAGACTGCACACATATATGGACATGACATATCCCAACTGAAAATTCTTCAATTTACTTCGAAAATAGTTTAACTTACCTTCAAAAATAGTGAAAAATTACGCGGAATATCCAATGATTTAACAATCTCCAAATGCATATTTAGAATTTCGCAGCTTTGCTCCCATTTCTTGAACAAATTCATATGATTATGTTCGGCTATAGACTCCTGTACAATATTTATTAGACTTTCACAGAAACATCTAAACAACATTGGAAAATTAGCCCTACAAACAAAATATGAAATAGTTATAAATTTTTAAATCAAAATTAAAAAAATCAATAAAACATACTTATGAAAATTCGGAAACATTTTTAAACAATCATCCTTTTTCTTTAGAAAACTCGTTTCCTCGATAACCAATTTCAAAATGTTTTTCAATCTCTTATAATCGGAATTTTTTAAGAATCCCAAAAGCAGTTCGTTTAACAAGAGATTACATTGAGCGCCTTTTTCAATTGCGCTATCATATCCATACCATTTTCGGCACAATAATTTTTTGCATAACGCTTCTGAAAAATTGAAATTGTCATTGAATCACGCTTAATAACAATATATAAAATATAGAACATACTTATTGACTTATCAGTGTCTAGATCGTTTGTAAATCGTTTCAGCGATGTTATAAGATGATATAAATGAACAGCAGATTTTATATCCACAATCAGATTTTCCAGGGAAACAAATTTTTTGAAAGCAAGCAACGCTAATTCGTCGATACTTTTATCGGGTGTCGTTCCAAATAATGAATAATTATTTATGCCACGTAAGGCTTCTGTAATATGATTGAATAGAATTTTTTAAGTAATTTATTTTTTTATTGAGGTCGTGCTAAATTTTGCACAATAGAGGAGAGAGAAGTGATAATTTCGAAATTTCGCAATAGAGAAATTGTTTTTTTTTTTGGCTTTTTTAAAATTTTGCGAAATTTGACTGGTGGGGTAAAAAACCTAAGTTGTAGCCTAGTGGGTAGCGTGTTGGTCTACAATGCGAAGGCCGTGAGTTCAAATCCCGGTCGACGCATAATTCTAGCACACTGCATGTAGGGTATACCTTATTAATATCATTCTACGGAGATGAAAATTCGTAGATAGAGGGTTGCGCGAAGTGCTAACAACCTCTTCACAATATTAAATAAAAATGTTGAGGAACCTGAAAGTCAGGAGACCAAGGCCCGATATGGGCTGGAGTGCCATTGTAGAAGTGTAGACGGGGTAAAAAATTAACGTCCTACCTTTTAAAACCGGATTCTCGCATTCTTCTTCGAATCCCGACCAAGAGAATAGTGCAGCGAATAATCGCAAACATAATCCTAAGCAAATTTTTATATAGTTCATTTCATCGGTAAATAAGTCGGCATTGCCTAGCGCTCCTTTTACAGAATCCAAGGTGGTTCCAATTTTATTTGAAAGCTACGAATTTATGGTAAAATTTAATAAATTTTTGTTATATTTTTCAATTTTTTCTCTCACCATTTTAAAATGTTTCATAAGTTTCGGTAGAAATTTTACTAAATTCTTAATCAGATCAGCCGGGTAACTGATATGCTGTGGTAGCTGATCGGTAGAGAATGGTTTAATGCCTGCGACCGATTCCAATTTATTTACCAAATCGGTTAGAATAAATCTGATTTTTTATTCAAAATTCGGTTAAAATTGATTTCTGTTGGTAATTATAAAGAATTGTATTACCTGAATTCTAAAAGTCCAATACAAAAGCCACGCTCCTCTGGTGGTATAGGATAATTGGTTTTTAAATCTTCTTGTAGAATTAGCATGATGTCTGGATCCATTTGTCTGTAAGAGAACAATTTAGAATCTCATTATTAGTGTATCCAGTATAGATGTTTTATTGGGTGGGCTATGAAATTAAATCGGGTCAAGGTCGATGAAAATGTAGTCAATTACGCCACGGTGTAATTTGCTTGCACATAAACAACAAATCTGATCAGAGAAATTGATCCCAACTACGACGAGAACACTGAATGAAGCGATGTACTTCTCACAAAGGAGCAAGGAATAATGTTACGTCTTTCTCCACCTAAATTAAACTAATCTAACTTGAGTTTTTTCTCCAATTCCTATACCGACACATCTGTGCATAGCATTATAGGGTGACCCCCTAAGTTGTGTTCGGTTCCTTAAAAAAAAAAAAAAAAGGAAAAAAAACAAGCAGAAATTACTGAAGAAAATACCGTTTCGATACTGGACGTCGTTGCAGCGTCGGTCACCACCAAAAGCCAATAAACGAAATGAATCTTAACGAAGACTAGAATGATGATGACGCGCTCGAAAAATACGGGCACAAACGAATCGTTACATTGGGCTTAGCGACTCCACAGCAACCGTCGCCAATACCACACGACGATGTGTTCATCACTGTTGGCTCGGCCGTCGCCCATACGACGATGTGTTTTTGACTGTCAGCTTTCTCCGAGTCGATGAGTAATATGTGTGCGTGTGTATGTGCAGAATTGTTGTTGTTGACAATAGTGGAAAACTAATCATGCGTTGAGCGGGCTAGGGCTGACATGTAACATTACCCCCTCCTTAGCTTCTATTCCTCCCACATAGTCTTCTTCTTCTCAGCTGCCGGTCCTCGTAACGCCAATATCAAGGGGGTTGCTGGCTCCTGATCCGACCAACGATTGATTGTGGTTGCCGGAGCCCTTAGGGTTTTATGGACGACACTTTCGGATTTCATAACGCCGATTGACTTCACCACTTCAAAGTCCCTTTTCAGGCGCTCTACGTCGCTAGCGAAGCCATCGATTTGTTCAATATTTTCGGTGATATTTTGATTTAGAACGGTTCGCTGTTGTAGAAATTTTGCGTCCAATTCGATTCGTTTACCCAGTGCGTCTATTTTGGCATTCAGTTTCTTTGCATGTTGGTTTTTCTGGTTAAGATCTTCTTTCAGGTCTTTATTTTATTCCGCCATTTCGGTCACCATTTCTTGACCCTGACGGTGCATCTGTTGTATTAGCTGGAACGTTAGGTCTAAAGTTTTAAATAACTCATAGTTTTCGAAACTGTTTCCCTAAGCTTCTAACGCATCCATCATCCGGCTTACTCACGTTAACCGAGTTCCTCTTTCAACTCCACCTTCAAGTCTTTTACATAACGCGACATTTTTTATATTTCACGACACCAATTCTTCTTATTGTCCGTCAAGAAATTTTCTACCTGTCACACGATTTTAATCAGAATCCCGCTTTAAAGCTTTCCTCACGGTCACTTGTTTCGCGGTAAGACTTCTTGAAAACTCCCTCTCTCCGTTCGAGAATTTCACAATTTTATGTTTTTGGAATTTCGCAAATGTCAGTCTCGTTTTTGTCAGCAGAGTTTCGCTATTGATTTAAAATCACCACAAACTTTATTTTTCGCTTTAAAAATTAATTTAAACTTTTCGTTCACTATACCGCTCTCCTTTTTCCGGCACTACCGTCCATCGTCCATAACGTCGCCGTCCATAGCGACTCCACAGCGACCGTCTATTCCGTCGTCCACACGACGTGTTCCAGACTGTCGGCTGAGTATTGAGAATAGTAGAAGATTGCGATCATGCGATGATGGATTAGGGCTGACATGTAAGAGTATTTTCTTGTTTGTAAGCGATCCGGCCGCTCAGTCAAGAAATAGTTGGTACGCTCCTGCAAGGATAACTGAGTGGTGCTACACACATGGCTTTAAGCAGAATTGAGTTGCGTGCCATACGGTGCACGCAACCATTAACATTCTGTACGAGAAGTTTTGTTATATCGCGAGAGGTCGATATGACGAACTGACCACCAAGATCATGTGATTTAACACCCTTAAATTTTGTTCAAAGGGTCAGATTGTAATTGATTTATTAATGGCTATGGCACTACAATATTTTTCAATGGTTTAAGCTAAAATTTTTTGATTGTGGAACAACGAAACGTATACAAACCTGTAAATGATTCCTTTCATTTGATTGTTATCGTCCAACATTATTTTACTATTATTCTTCGATTTTGTCGGATTTACACGTGCATTAGTTGTTACGTTTAGTGACCTCATTGTTGCCAGTATTGACATTCCTTCCGTTTCAGGATTCTCTTGAGTACTCTTATTATTCGCATTCGGTTTATTTTTAGCAGCCTTCTTAGCTCTACCTGTGAATTTGTGAAATTTATTCGTATTGAAAATAATTCGATGTTACTCAACACGGTTAATTTTTTTCTACTTTCTATAACATACCAATTGGTTTTTTGAAATTCGAATCAATCGCTGAGTCAATGACGAAATTACTTACTGGCGGTACATAATCTGATGGTATTCTAGACATTACAGAACGAAGATTAAATTCCAATTCAATTAGCTCAGTTAATCGTAATCGTATCTGTAAACAAAAAAAAACGATAAAGCATTTTGATCACCAATAATGCCAAGAACTTGCATACCTTCTTTCGAATCATTTCTTCATTTTGACTTGCAAACGAACTAATCGCTTCGCGATACCAATTCACCAGATGAAAATACGAATCTAAAATCTTTTTCGAAGTTACTTCATCGTATTCATCAAATATATCGAAATCGATTATGGATCCGGGTAATTTCGGCAGTATTACTGCACAACCAAGCAATGCATTTATCGATTCAAGACTTCCTTCGTAACGTATAAAGTGTAACGATCGCATTAAGTTGAATAAAGATGGCATTACGATTATCGACGATGTGGAACTGAGCATGACAAGAAATTTCAATTAATAAATTTTGCTAAAAGAATTATTCACTTACTCCGAATGAAGTTTAAAAGAACAACCAGCAATATTAACAGCAATTGGAATTAGTTCACTATCCGTACTTATATCTTCTGCAGCTACGTTAATGCAATTTTCATAAGCCATTTCTAGGTTACTGAAAAAATAATTAATATGAATATGTTTAGTAAGCAATTCGTTTGAAAATATTTTACAATCCAGTTGGTACATCTTCTAGAACAAAATTATTTTGAAAATGTGTTGTAGTCAGATCACACAGCCACACAAGAAAATGTCGATCGATTGCATTCAGGTTAGCCCTTTTCCTTAACATGCATGGCGAAAAAATCGTTGCCATTTCGTCGTAAAATAGCGCCAGAGAATTTGGACAAAAGACAGTCGAAGCAAATATACGGCCTGAATAGAATTGAAATTGTTTAGTAACTGGTTTCATGCATATTCTGAAGTAATTTCATAACCGATATAAACGGCAGCAATCTTTGCTCGGCCGTCAGGTAGATCTTCGGCTGAATTATAAGTTGCATCTAAATCGTAAATATTTGTACTTCCTGATTCTTCAGTTCGAACAATATGACTGATTAATTGTACCATTCCGATAATTCCTTGTTTTTTGGTTCTAAAGAAATGTGTCTCTAGTAAACAATGCATAATTCAATTCGACCTAACTTACAATGGTGTTCGGCTTATAACTTGCTTTTTAACAAGCATATCAATATGATCTTGAAGCATTTGGCATTCGGTTAATTGCGGCGGCGGATACGCTATCGAACATAGCAGCTCCATTAATAGACGAGATTGTTCTAAAGTGAAGTCTCCGATTCGATCAAGAAGTGGCTGCAATATCAAACTGTTATAGCCACGCTTTAAATCCTATATAATAAACTTACCAATAATATAAGGCCACAGTTTTGCATCTCATTGCTATACTGTTGATTTAGATCTTTCAATAATCGCAAAGATATTGTTGTAGATTGCGAAAGTGATTTATCGCAAGCGAATTCGACCAATTTCGTTAAAATCTTTTTCTGATAGTCATCGTCGATTGTGAAGATAATTCTTTAAAAAAAAAAATTAAGTCTATGAACAAATAAAGTTTCCATAAATCAAAATACTTGTAACTATTTTTTGCAAAGTTAGCAACTAAATGATTTTTTCCATTCAAGAAATTATGCAACATTTGTAAAAGCGTTTCGGCATGCTGATCAAATATTGCCAGTAATTCCTTTTGAACATCATTCAGAGTAGATACCGTAAATTGTTCCAGTATAATACGTCTGCGAAACTTCGAAAGTGAAATTTAAATTAGAGCTAGAAAGTAAGTAAAAGAAATTATTCGGGTACTTACCAAGTTTTCTATGTACATGAATTTATCTTCTCTAATGGTCATTAACATAAGTAACACCATGAAATCAATTGGTCTGAAAATTAAATAAGGTTTTTTTTTTTTAATTGTAAACACGTAGATTGTTTTGATGTGCACAAACATCAAAAATTTACTTTATTTCATTCGCTGGAACATTTTGTATAACTTTTTGCCACGTATCGAATATTTTCTTGGATCTAGTTAAGGCCTGCTGGATATTGATAAATGTATCCAATTGTATTTTCCTTCCTGCATCCGTTCGATCAGATTGAAATTTCAATGAGATTCTTAAATCGTTTATTAACTGTAGTGATAATAAATATAAATGTAATAAACTTTTCAATAATTTCGTACTCTTCAAAGTATGACATACGTTTGGCAGAACTTCATCATCTTCGCAACCGGGTTTTAGAAGAAATTTAGTGAAGACTGGAAAGAGCTAAAGACAAAAATACAAAAGAATTTCACAAAAATGTCACTAAAACTATTAATTACCGATGTAGAACATCCTTCCTTCATGCAAGTAAGAATTTTTCTTCTTAGTTTTGATTGAATTTTAGACGTCAAGAACATGTTTGTAAAGGTTTGTACTGTGTGTGGATTTAATAGTTCTTCATTGGAAGAAGTATTATTCCTAAAATATAGAAAATAGAATTTTAAAAATCAAATCAAACAAAAAATCAATTCTGTTCAGTCTCGCTCAGATTTAAGCAGTAGGCAATTGGGGAAAATTAAGGGGGGGGGGAGAAGAGGGAGGGGTGACTTGTCTGATAAGTGAGGCACTCAGAAAATTTGGTGTCAGTAATATAATAATAAGTCCTCTAATTAGCTATGTATCATTTAAGATAAATGTTCTTGCAATAAAAATGGCAGCGGTTGAACTGTTGATTTGATAAAGTAGCTTGTAGATCTACCATTCATCAAAATCAGTTTTATTTTCATTAATTTCACTATTTTGAATGCTAGATTTAGCATAAACATTTTATATTTATTGCGTTGATACTTATTAATATGTTTGCGTGCAAATTTATGTACTATTAGCAATATATGAAACGGCTAGCTTGATAAATTAAAAAACTAAATTGAAAAATAAATTAAAATATAAACTTCTCGTAACTTTTTTGCTCAGTTTAGCAAGCTCTCAAAATTAAGAACGGCCACTGTTCAGTCTCGACTCATCGAGCTCCACACTACTCTACAACCAAAATGATTCGAAGATGTCCCATCGAGCCCCGCACTACTCTACAACCGAAAATGACAAACGACAACAATAACACGATGTTCAGGCGATGAAATTGGCGCCACGGATCTTTGGCTTTTTATGACGTCGACATTGTGTGTTTTTGTGCAGGCAGCAATGTTTGAACAAGCTGGGTGAGCAAGTTACTCAGTCGCCTCAGTTGGGGAAATCGATCGTTTGCAGACTCCCACATTTATAGCCAAGCGCTTCTAAGTTTTTTTTTCTTCTTCAAGCTCATTTCCCTGCTGTTATATGGAAGGTGAAAGGTAAAAAGACAGAGGCGTATCGCTGATATGAAAATGATCTAAAACGATAATTGAACATGCAAAATTTAATTGTATTAGGAATTTTAGATTCCATTGATCGAAAATGCTCTGGCAGGTGAGGCACCGCCTCATTCGCTTCACCGGACGAGCCGCTACTGTGTTTATAGCACTGCTTAAGAACCCATAAAAGCCGGATCAGATGTCGATCGATATATAATTAAAGAATTCATTGTGCTAAATAATTTTGTTTTCTAAGGTTAATTTCAAGCACTTCGAATTCATGAAAGGTATCACCCAGTTATCTAAAAACATCTAATAAACTGAAACTGATTTAAAACATTAAAATCATCATGTACGAAAGTAAAGACTTTCTACGTAGGTTGGTATTTATGTATCCGTAATTGGTGCTAGGCGTTATCTAACATATAAAAGGGTGTAAGAAAAATGCTAAAAAAATTCAATCTTGGTGCATCGAATACTGTGTATTATATCAATACCAAGTAGGACATATTATATGGAGAGACTATGAGCATGCTTTGCCTTGTAAGAAAATGGGACTGAAAGTATTTCCCTCCCTTATTGAAATTTTTCGAAACAATCGTTTTGTTATCCTTGTCTGGCGTACTTAAGCCCAATACAACTAACTCTGTCCCGCCTTGAATTGTCCGTTGCTAAGGTGATTCGCTTAGACACGAACCAAAACTAATAAAAATTGAAAAACTCAAGATTTCTGAAACAAAACCCAAACAAGCACTGAAAATTTCTTTATTACTGACTGAATATTAGCAACCAAGAGAGAATACAAATTGTGGATGTTTTTTTTTTTGTTTGTTTGAAACCAAGTTGAACTTGGACACAATTTTCGAAAATTCCCGAATAAAAAAGTAGTCCCATAGGAGGCTGTCTCAGGGTCTCCATATTATACATACTGCTTGATCTATACAGTTGACAAATCTTGGATTTATAACTATGAACTCGAAAGTAAATACTGGAATTAATGGGCATTTGGCTACAATGCCACTAGAGAATCGTAGGACGGTCATTCCTGAATGGTACACAGCCATTTTTTTGCCAGAAGCCTTTGTAGACATAAGAAAATGACCTGCGCTGTACGGAAGTACATAAGGAACATGGATATGTCTTGGTATAGATATACATATATGGTATATTTTTTGAATCACATATGTATATTATATATTAAATATAATGTTAATTTTATAATGGTATTTTTTCTCCGGCCAAGCGGCAGAGTTGTCCGAAAATTTTGCTTGCTACTGAATTATGGGCGCCGAGTATTTCACTTCGCATTTTGTATGGGAAGCAGAAAAATTTCTGGCCATTTTGAGTTATGCGTATAGAAATACAACAATTTCTGGTCGTATTGTTTCTGATCGAGCGGCAGAATTAATCGAGACTTTTGCGTGCCTGGTATTTCAGGTTGAATTTTGTATGAAAATGGAAAGTTTCAGCCGTATTTTTTCTGATCGAGTAGCCGAGTTGTCCAAAAACTCACGTATTTCTTTAATAGAAGTGTTTGAAAAAATGAATATTTTTCGAGAGAAAGAAAGACAGAGAGAGAGAGAGAGAGAGGACTAGGACTCGAACTTCGTTGCTTGCTGCTGAATTATGATCGCCGAATTTCGCAAACTTGACTCGGTATGAAAATTGTGAAATTTCTAGCTGGATTTTTTTCGAACGAACATTTTGAGTTTGTCGACATTTTTTTGTCTACTGCTCAGTTGAGATTATGGGCGCATATAAGAGAGATAGACTCACGATAAGTTTAGATTTAGGTTGTAGGAGGGTGGTTTCGTAGAACCACAATGCACTGAGGCGATCTAGTCGGGCCCATTGTACTCCTCCCAAGGAGGATATATAAAAGGAGTACCTGATAGTCTGTCTCATGTGGGAATATTTTTTGATTCGGAAATTTTCGAAAATTGTGTCCAAGCTTAACTTGGCTTCAAACTTTTACAAAAAAAATACAATAATTTGTATTCTTTCTTGGTTGCTAATATTCAGTCAGCAATAAAGTAATTTTCAATACAATGGTGTTTGCTGTTTCATTTCAGAAATTTTTATTTTTGCAATTTTTTTTAGTTTTGGTTTGTGTTTAAGCTAAGTACTTTAGCAACGGACAATTTAACGCGGGACAGAGACTTACTTTGGGTTTAAGTATGTCAAACAAGGATAGCGAAACAATTTTTTCGAAAATTTGACAACTGTTTCGAACAATTTATCGTGGGAAAGAGTTAGTTGCAATATTTTTAAGTATGCCAGACAAAGATAGCGAAACGATTTTTTTCGAAAAATTTCGAGCATTTCGGTAGTAAGGGAGGGAAATACATTCATTCCCATTGTGCTTACAAGGCAAAGCATGCTCATAGTCACTCCTTTTTATATATCCTCCTTGACTCCTCCCTATTGTTTATGAAACTGATGTCACTCCTCTTGTTCTAGCCACTTGGTTCAATTCGCAAACCGTAGCAGGCTCGAATGTTTGACACCTCTGAGATCGTCTAGTTTTTTTATAATACTATTTTCTATGTTATAGTTTTGGAATATTTTGCCTTTTATACGTGAAAAAAATGCTGAGACGAAATGATGGATCTTAAGAATGTCGAATTTTAACAAAACGGTGTTATATGATACTTACAAAAGAAACTGAACGAATTCGTCATGATGAACTGAATTTAGAACATATTCTGCCTGAGCGATAATTTGTTTCTTGGATCTTGTAGTAGCGTTTTGATAAATTTCCATGATTTTCTCGTACAGTAGATCACCGTGTAAGGTAGCAACAAATTTCAACTGTGACAACATCAACGGCAACAGTGGTGGATCAGTATTCAAATTTTTGCTAGAAAAAAGAGTAAAAAAAGAAGAATTTAAAGGTAATCTAAAATGAAATTTGCTACGGAAATTTTAAAAATAGGTCAAGTTTAGTTGGCCGATGTCGATAGCTATACCACTTAATTACACGGAGGAAACATATTTGGTCCAAGGGCGTTACGCGTGAGTTTAGATCGGCGCATGCTGCATTTCGGGACATTTTTAAGATCTTTGATGGTTGGTGCTCCAAGGAATTTCAAACATCTTCGAGACGCAATAAGTGATACAAGGAGTTCTTCGTCCCAGATTTTTTGCAGTTTCAGCAGAGAATGTTTTTCGTGATCAAGTTTGCCCCCCCTCTCTTAGCAAATTCATCCATGCAAGGCGAAGAATACTTTAGTCGAGTTCGGCTGAAAGTCTAAACCGACACCTACAACTCCCCCATTCATGGAGTGGTACAGGATGCCAGGGCCCGACTTGGGCTGCTCCATTGATGATTCGTAGAGTGGTAGTTTTATTGAATTTCATACATATTACTATGCATTGTTCGGCTGATATATTATAAACTGCGCATAGTTCTGCAAAAAAAATCGTCACTTTTTTAAATTTCGATCCAAATGTAGGATTTCATCTTTGTCAAACTACGATGAAGGGCTATAGTGGAGTAACTATAGACTAGGCGAAACGTTGTTTGAGATTTTCTATCACCCCCTTCGTAGATAGTACTGATGGACCATTTCGTTCAGTACATTGCAACGATCCGTTCGACCTTTTTTTAACATATCTGTTTTGCAAACATAAATCACATACCACAAAAAAAAACCAAGACATTCACCATTGTTTTAACAGGATTTCTAGAATTTTTTTCATTTTAAATTATCCTGCCGTTTCCGTCAGATTGGTATTTGATTACACTAAACGAAGGGCATCATTAAAAAATAATCGAACTAGACCGAAGTGCGAGAACGTTGTTTGCCGGCGAAATGCGTATATTCTTCATGTACGGTATGACTACGGTTACCAGGTTTTCTTAGAGCATGAGTACTACCTTGGTTTCTAAAGACGTTGAACTACCACTCATCGGTAGCCCAGAATTATACCTCGGAAATCGTGAAATTTCCCTACAAACCGAGTGTTAAACTATAAATAGCCATTACTCCGGTTAAACATATATTTCACTCATTTTTTGTTTTTCCATTTAATTATTAACTTGCGAATTATTTTTATTTTATGACATGTTTCATTGGTGCCAATCACTTTTTAAAGTTGTTTTGTCTTTCAGTAAATATTATGTTTACACACTTCTTACATCTCCTTTACCCTGCCATCGTTGAAGCAGTTCACTTTCCTTTCGCCGAAAAAAAATTGCAAGTGCGAATCAGTTATATTTTCAACTTAATATCTGGCTTGTACGGGTTATCGCAATAATTTGAATTTCATTGCAATAATGCATTGAATGTCGGAAAGTCAGATTCCACCGATTACAACGAAATGTTGACAATTTTTTTTGAAAATACTTGAAGAAGTTGACTTCGTTTCGATACACGTTGAAGCGAAGAAGTTGAACAGCGCAAGGGCTCTCTGTATTTCAAGTATAAATGCAACTAAGTCACAATTGATGGAAAATCAACTTAATTTTTCGCTTTTAAAATTTACCTTAAAAACTTTTCGGTCTTTGTACTGTTTTCCTTTTTCCGGCTTTATCACTTCCGAAAATTTTGTCGGCCCTTCATGCCGAATCATTTCCTTGCCGAATCGTTTGCTTGTTGACCGTCGATGAGTAATCCAATGTTTTTTTTTAACGCGGGGAAAAGCATCGAAAGCCTTGAAGTGCGGGACTCGAACTCTATGGGGGATTTTTTTTAACATATTCGCTTAAGTTTTGTATCGTAGTGCTTCACTCCACATCGGTGCAGCATACATTGATACTTCGCGTCACTGTCCAATGTTCGCCATTGTTCTGCATAGGTCGGAGATCACTCGTCCTGCTTTTGCGCAGACAGTTTCGATATTCGTTCAATTGTAAAACCCAAGTATTTAATGGAGGGTTCGGATACGGTTTCAAGTCGATCTATATTTAACGTTATATGCTTGTAATAAGAACTACAGTTTTTTGTGCAGCTAGCTCTAGATTAGATGCTCTAAGGCAGTTCTTAATTTCAGAAATCACGTTGGTGGTTATGTTGATGCTCGTAAGTCTTTCGCTACCACAGTAATTGCTATATTATCCGCGTAGCCAATTATTTGTACACCTCTTGGTACTGGAAGTCGTAAGATGTCATCATATTGTATATTTCATAACAAGGGTCCAAGTACTGAGCCCTATGGGACTCCGCATGTTATGCTATACTTTTTCACTCCTTCTTCGGTTATCATATAGTAATACTCTATCTGCGAGACACCTACTGACCATTCGTAGGAGATATGGTGGAGTTTCCAATTTTAGTAGAGCATTCATGATGTGTTGTTATAGCGCAGTATTCTTTAGATCGGTTTTTCAGCAATGTCTATCATTTTTTTTTGCGTCGACTGTAGAGCGCCCTTTACGGAATCCATATTGATTCTCTGCAATGTTTTGACTCGAA
Organism: Chorisops tibialis; assembly: GCA_963669355.1. Taxonomy (NCBI): domain Eukaryota; kingdom Metazoa; phylum Arthropoda; class Insecta; order Diptera; family Stratiomyidae; genus Chorisops; species Chorisops tibialis. The sequence continues at coordinate 23,535,846 of OY770262.1, read as the reverse complement.
ATGGGAATGTACATGATCGGAATTTGTGCGTGCGTGTAATTCTTGAAAACAAATTGAGAAGGAAGGGATATCGCTTCTAACCAACGAAGGAATTAAGTGGAATTTCATTCCGCCCGCTTCGCCAGGTTTATGGGAAGCTGGCGTGAAATCCATCAAACATCATTTGCAACGCGTGGTTGGAGACACCCCTTTAGCCTTTGAAGAGATGACCATCATCATGAATCAAATTGAAGTCTTTTAAGACAGACTCCTCGAGTCTGTCGAGTTAAGACTCGAGGTCTCTTTGTCCACTGACAGAGAATCCGGATGATTTCTCGGCACTAACTCCAGATTATTATCTCATCGGAAACACGTTATTATCGCCGCCGAAAAGAACTTTATAGGCGACGAATTGCCTTTGAAGGTGGCAACTCTTACAAAAAGTTCGGGCAAATATATTTCACGCAAAATGTACATTTAGGAAATCCGGCCTGCAATTAAATGAGTTAGTTATTGTGCGTTGCGAACGGTTCCCTCCGTTGAATTGGAACCACGGACGCACATCCGGGAAAGGCCACACGCGTAGCCACCGTCAATACTGCATCTGCTCTTTTAAAGAGACCAGCCATAAAATTGAGCGGACTGTGAGTTTTTTAAATTAATCATAAAATCGCGACGCCCTCAATGACTACGTTTTTATTTTAAATTTTTCTATTTTTTCGTCCCGACCTTCCTACCTGGCAAGTCGAGACCTCCAACTGGCCTCAAGGAAATCTGAGGTTCTGCAATCTTTTATTGAATCTCGACGTTTCAACGCAGGGGAGAATGTTTTCTCCCGCATTTGGATGTTACTGGTAGCGTTACGATGTTCTGTAAATGTCACTCACTCAAAATGAACGGAAATCACTAGTAGATAATACATAAACAAATGTTTCGGAGCCAGCAGTTCAGGGTCCAGACGAAGGCATATACATTTATTTTATCTATTAAATTATTACTTACTCATCTTGTGATACGAATTTGATCTTCTCGGCAAGCATTTCGATAATTTCCTTTTGTAAAAATTCAACCATAAGAAAATTCATCATTAAACTGTCCTGCGATTGAATCGTAGTACCGGTAGATTGAATACGAATCGTGCAGGCGCTCATCAGTTTCACAGCTATGGCATGCGTGTCCATAGCTTCGTGAAGTCCTTCCATGAAAGTTTTCAAATTTGCCGGATAGTCTTGATGATTGAAAAGCTGATTACGGAAACGATTAACAAACACGATATGATCGCAAGCTGTACGAAGGGGAAGAATTGTGATTTGTTTTAGATTTGAATGAAAGACAACGAGACATACATAAAACGTAGCTGTCCGGTTCATCGAGGTCGGCTCCAGCTTTCATTAGGACCATCTCAAAGTAGGAATTTGGGGCGCGACTCATGGTCTTGGACTGGGTTCGGCAGAGGGTACTTCGCTGCGATAAATAACGTCTTTGAGTTGGTGGTTGACTTGGAGGCACGGAACACTGGCTGGACAACAAATCTGGTTCTTCCTCATCTTGATTCACTTTGGGCGGTTCTACATCGGTCCTCTGAAGTGAGATCGTGCTTAGTGTAAAATAATTGTAAAACCAGCTTGCTCACCCTTTTCTTAGCGGGAATATTCTCATGGATAGGCGATAATACGGATTTGGATTCTCGCATACTTTCAACTTTTTCAGAGCTTTGAACAGCTGCTGAAGCTGCTCGCGCCGCGGTTGAACGATATTTTCGATTTTTATACATTTTATTTACAAAACAACAATATTTACGGTTAAAATTGAAATTCTATTGCAATTTTTGTTGACATCGTAATGACTTCAGAGATTTAACGCGGGAAAATTCTCATTCAAAGCTCTACCGCTATCTTGGTATACGGGCCTGGTTCTAGCCCGATCAGCTGTTAGTTAAGTGCCCAAAGCACTTCTAATAAAAACTCTAAAACTCACTTTTTATCAACTGAAACTGTATGATCAGCATGAGCACCAAATATGAATCGAAATATCTTTGCTTACACATTCTTTATGGCTTTCAATTTAGAATAAACAAAACAGGGCAGAAAACAAAGAAATATGAATTTTTTTTCATAACTTTTGCAATAACTAGCGATACAGTTATTATTTCACAGCCCCGAAGAATTTAATCGATAGCTCGAACCTTACACAAGATGCTTTTCTTTCGCGCAAAATACTGACAATGCCATCGAAAGGAAATAAATTTCGGTAAATTTATTTCGATTTTCAGATGCTACTTTCACGATATTTACCGGACATTGAAAAGAATTATTATCGGTTTCGAATGGAATTTAAAGAATTTGTATCGGAGGCTGAAATCTATAGTAGTTAATTCATAGTCTTTCGCAATTCCGAATTCCTATCAGATGCTCTAATAAATCAGTTTCAATTTCATCTACGATATTTCTCTTCGCTTTCTGGCTGATTTCGAAAAGATGGTTAATAGTTTTCGATTGATTTGATTTTGAATTTCTTTTGTAATAATTCATTAACTTTAAAAAATAACACAACGTGAATCCATAACAATATAAAAAAAAATAATATGTTCAATACAAAGAACTAAATTTTAAATTTGTTAGATTTTTTGACCTTTGATCAGTTTTTCTCAATCAATCCTTGGCGTAATTAAAAAGACGCTTGATTATCATGTCCATTTCCGTCTCCTAGCACCGATGTATTTACAGGCATCTAGGAACTTCAATAAATATGCATGTTAGGTAATGTCTAAATTATTTCATTAAAATTATATTTAATCACCTTTTATAGTTTGGATGATTTCAAATTATTTTAATTTTATGTTCTTTCCTATACCAAGCCAGCAAAATTGGCTAACGACTTCATCATCCATTATTTTCCACAAATTCATTTTTAAAAAAGAGCTCACTTCGCTCTCTCCGACTTTAACGAAGTAACTGTTCTAAATGAAAAGAAACTAAAAAACTTTAGACCGCTTTAGATAAAACAAGTTCACTGAAACATGGACATGCATAATTGTGATGCAAGAATGACTCGTACTTTTGAAAACAAATGATGGGAAAATTTTGGTTGGTTTTTCTAAATTAAGTGGAAACAAAATCTGATGTAATATATATTTTTTGTCTGCATCAGAAGCTCGAACACTTGTACTGTTCGCGTTCGTTTACATACAATGCAATTCATGATATTGTGTTTTAACATCTTCTTTCCGGAGGCATATTTATTAGTCACAGCAAGATGCTACATCATAAATCTTTTCGTTAACATCAAAGCGTGGTTGGAGCGCCCTAGTTGGGCCCCGCCAGTCATCCTATAATTCGTAACGTGAGCAACACGGTTTTCGCACTCCTAACTTCTGCGTCTAGATTTTCCTCATTATAGGGTGTCTGGTCAATATACATCCGGCAATGGACGGCCTCAAATTTACACCTTAATTTATCCAATTTCCCTAAACCACATTTTTTGGTTTGGATTTTAAAAATTAATCCGAATATATTATGAAGAAGATAGTGTGCCAATCGATTCTACTGGCACTCTTAATTCTTTAACTATTATGTCTAAGCCATAATTTTCGGCGTATGCTGATACAAAAATTAATTGTTTTGGAATCAGACTTCCATAGGAGTGTATCTACTTGCATCTCCAATTACCAAATTCAAACTTTAGATGACCTAACAGACACTTAAAGTATCAATGAATTTATTTTTCTAAATATTCAGGTAAACATATTCAAGGGGATTTGTTCCAGGATTTTTCATTTCCGTGCCTGCACCGTTTTCCCTACCTACCTAGTTTTCCACTTTCCACTTACTACACACTATTCCCCACATACCTTCCTCGTGCTCGATATATTTCTACCTGTCACTATGATCCAATATTCCAAACTTTAATAAATTTAATCAATATACATATATTTGAAAGCAATATAATTTAAAGCAATATAATTCAAAGTAATATAATTAAAGCAATACAATTAATCCGTAAAATCCGAATTTATTTTTATACTCTAGATGAAATCTGAGAGTACTATATTGTGTTTGCCTTACCGTTTGTAACGCTAAAAAATAACGCTCGCACAGAGCCGCCCAGAGTACAGAAATATTTGTTGTCGCTCAAAAACCTCGATTCCGAGTGACCATCTGTCTGTCCGTCTGTCTGTCTATCCGTCTGTGCGTCTGTCTACAGCATAACTCTCGAAAGCTCTGAGCTATAGTGCTAAACAATTTTGTGTGTCATTTTTAGCAAAATAGTAACTTTAAGTTCGTAAATGGGCTACATCTCCCCACTCCTTCTACCCCCTCCCATACAAATTTCATGAAGTTTCGAAATATTAAAAAATTGATTTTTCTTTGAAACTATTTAAGCTATCAACTTGAAATTTAGGTCAAAGTATTATGTCATTATATCATAAATATCACGGAATATTGACCCGATCCCCTTACTCCTTCTACCCCCTCCCGTACAAATGGACAATTTTGAAAAATACATATTTTCGATTTTCATTGAAACTAGTAAAGCTGAAAAGACGAAATTTTGTCACAACTAATTTTACTATAATTGCAATTTATTTTAAAAATAATTATCAACTTCACCTCACTCCTTCTTCGCCCTCCCATACAAATTTTACGCAATTTTGAAATTTAAATTAAATTATTTTCTTCGAAACTGTTGAAGCTATCAACTTGATATTTTGTATAAAGTAAAAAAATTGAAATGTTAATAATGCGAAAAATATTTGTTTTGATCCGTACACTCCTTCTACCCCCTCCCATACAAATTCATAATTTTTGTTAAAGGCATTTTATCGATTTCCATTCAAGCTAGAAAAGTGCAAACTTCAAATTTTGCCACAATTTGTTTCTTAATAATTGAAATAAGTGTTAGAAAAAATTATCAGCTCCGCTTCACTCCTTCTACCACCTCCCATACAAATATTTGTATTATAAATTCAAGAAAAGCATTTTTCCTTCAAGCATATGAGAGCTATCGAGTTTGCAATTGAATCAAAGCACGGTGATAAGGATGATGATAAGCAGTTTCAAAATCATCTTAAACGCTCCACTTCCTCTGCCACCTCCCATACATATGCCCCAATTTCAGGAAAACTATGACCAATTTCTTTAAAAATAATGGAAATTAAAAACTTTAAACTCAGCAAAAAACCTTTTGCATGCTATGTTCGGTGTCATATACGAAAAATACAAACCTCCCCCTCTACTTCTACCACCTCCCATGCAAAAGTCTCTATTCACTATTCGAAAGAATTTGAGATGACATATTTTCCGGTATATTAAAGTCATTTCCATCTCATCTAAAGTATCATATGATTGGGCTTAAAGCCCTGTTATGTTTTTTTTTAATTTACCCCTGATGTTCATCCTGTTTTCTTAATAAATTCGAAAAATTAATTTACTAAAATTACTACTACTACAATTCCTCCCGTTCCCTACTATCCTATAGTATGGTTGCAGTACCCTGTACCACCACTTGTAGGATTTTTTAGTTAATTGGTTGGCTTGACCGGTTTCGGGCATTACCACTAGCCCTCATAGGAAGCCTTTTCTTTATGTTCCTAGATATGTTCCCCTCACACCACTATTCTAATTACTTTTATTTATTCTCTAAAGCATTCTCCCATAGTTAAATTATTCAAAAACTGTCCTTCCATATATTTTTTATACAAATTCCGCAACACAAATAGCTACTTACCCGAATTTCGTAATCTTCCGCTTCATCACTATTTTATTATGTGTAGTATTATTACATTATTCTATGACCTACTCGTGTTTTTATTTTTTTTATTTCACCTTTATTTTTTCTTGTTCATGGCTCGTCTAAATCAAGCTCATCAGGTCTTCGGCATCCTTTTTCCTTTCTGGAGGTTAAGAGAGATCTCCCTTACCAACCAATGCCTCAGACGCATTTTATGAATATTCTGGCCAGAAGTGATCTCCAATGACCAGCTTTGGAGTACAGCCGGACACACTAAAATAGGCACTGAGATTCAAAGGCGGAAGTGGCAGTGGATCCGTCCCACTTTGAGGACACCAGAGCAAAACATCGCCAAACAGGCTCTGGGTTATAATCCTCAAGGAAAACGTCCGGTTGGATGACCATGTAGCGCATGCAAGCGAGTAGTTGAGCAGGAGGTCAGAGGAATAAACAAGTCTTGGCAACAGCTAAACGCCGATGCTCAGGATCGCGCCTTGTGTAAGAGAGTTGTTTCCTATGCCCCTATAGGGGGCCTTAACAGAAATTTGATTGATTGTGGTTGTTTCTTATTTACTATTGGTGCCTAATTCTTATTATTATATGTTTTGATGATTTTCAAAACATTCTCCTGGAAAATAATAATTAAATCGCGAGTTATTGCTGCTCAAATATTTTAAATTGAGAACAAATTTTCATACAACTTTTTTTTCTGCGGTATTAGGTATTTCAATTCATAATTAGTGCTCAACTGTACGAGCAGTTGATAAAAAGTGAAATTTAAAATTTTTGTTAAAACTGATTTTGAGCGCTTAACTAGCAGCTGATCGGTGTGTAAGCAGGCCCGTATATCAAGATGGCGGTGTGTAAATGCCACTGCACTACAAAGGAGTGCTGGCACATTCGCAATGGGGGCATTTTCACGTCAGAACTGTCAAAATTATGCTATTTGAGGTTAACACAAATCAATAATGTCGAGTTTTGGTTGTGCCGTAATAAATTCACTAAAAACAATCTGGACGCCTACTTTGACTGCCGTTCGATTCCGATATCATGCAGATAAGATTGCAAACGGGCCGCTAGTTCGACGCCACGGCTACAAGGATCGAGCCGCACATTCCGGTCTCCTGCCCCATCTTGACAATGGTCAGAAGCTCCCCATGCCGGAATACCGGCCGTCGAATCCGTGGAGTGAGAAGCGAGCGCTGTTCGGACAGAACGACTACATCGATATTCTCGGCAACGATCGACTTCATCCAACGCGAGTTCTTTATTCAGTACCAGCCTGGATCCGGGGCGTAGCTGGTAATGAGTATCAGAATCTACTGCGTAAGCGAAAGATAATGGCGCACACTTTGTATCCCCTTGCCCGGCCTACCAAGTGGAAGGACATGCAGAAGCGAATCCTATATTTGTACCGGAAGTTGAATAGGAAAACGAAAACGGGATTCAGTCGCCAGTAGATTAAGGTTACGTTGTGTAAATTGTTAGTTGAAGACTTTTGTGAGATTAAAACGAAAAAAATTAGTTAAATTTATAAATTTTTTACTGGTTTAATTCCATGAAAGTATCATTAATCGTTTTCATACTATAAACACACGCTGGTTAACTGCAGCCCGCAATAACATTCTGAACGCTCGGCAGACTATTCCCATCTATAGGCTCGATCTGCAATTAGCACTTTCTTTAATTTATAGTTCGATCGTTTTCGTCATATCCCAGACTACCATGCGACAACATCTCTGGCTTCTATCTAATCTAAGTTGCGTTTTCCTACATGGTTTATAAATTGGATTAAGTCATATCTATTTAATAGAACCTATCAAGTTATCTTTCGTGATTATACTTCTAAGCCATTTCCTGCGCATTCTGGGGTCCCTCAAGTAAGTGATTTGGGGCCATTATCGATGTTTTTAAACATTCGGAAGTAATCATTTATGCTGATGACTTTAAAATCTTTAGGTTTCTTTGTTCCAACTCTGATAATCTTCTTCAGGAAGATTTGATAAATTTTAGTAACTGGTGTCGCCATAATGACCTTCGATTGAATTTGGATAAATGTCATTTAATAGGAAATCAATGACTGTATTTTGGGTTATTTAAATTCCATTATTGACTTGGGTATTACATTTGATTAAAAGATTGATTTTGGCTTGAATATAAATAAGATTGTGCAAAAGGGTAGTTCTATGTTGGGTTTCACCAATTGCTTATCCAAGGAATTTAACAATTCCTTTGTTAGGTTGAGTCTGTATAACACTTTCGTTAGATCTCATCTTGAGTGTGCCTCTCAAATTTGGCTTCCTTATTATGATGCGCATTTTGGCAGAATTGAATCTATTCAGTGTAAATTTGTGAGAATAGCTTTATGTCACCTTATTTGGAATGACAGAGTCCGTCTTCCTCCTTATACCGACCGTCTTCAGCTACTAAATATGACATCACTCTCGAGACGACGTAAAGTAGCTGATTTAGTTTTTGCTTATCAACTTCTTACTATTATTATTATTATTACTAGGGGAACGCGCGAGAGCACTGCGACCTTCTTGGCCTATTGTGCGTTTATAGCCCCTTCACCCTATTTTAACTCAATAGCTTTTGCTAATTTGAGAATCGTTAAGGGAGCCGTATTGGCTAGTTCCTCCGTAGAAAGGAAGCCCTTTCCAAGAAGACTGTGTCTTTTCCTAGCTACTGCTTCACAGTGGCATAGGATGTATACTGTCGTTTCTGAGTCCTCTAGACAAAGGCGACAAATGTCGGTTTCAGCTAAGCCCATATTTTTGAGGTGGTGGTTTACTCCACTGTGCCCCGTCATTAGGCCGATTAGGATACTAATATCCTTCTTGCTGAATTTTAAAATATCCTCCACTTTGTTTTTTTGTGGTAGGATCAGTTTTTTTGAAATTGACAAGCCTGGAAGTCTATTCCAGTAGATTTTATGTTCGTTTTCTACCCACATTTTGAGTATGGGGTTAAAGTACCCTTTTGGTTTTCCGCAGAATGGCTCTGGACCAATAAAATTTGTTTCTGCGCCTTTTTTTGCAAGGCGATCAGCCTCTTCATTACCCTCAATTCCCATGTGTCCTGGTACCCACATTAAGGTTACATCATTCCTTTTTCCCAGGATGATTAGGTTTTGAAGGCATTCCCATACTATCTTCGATCCGTGTTTGTTGGATGCTAAAGCTTTGAGAACCGCCTGACTATCCGATAGGATATAAATGGATTTATTGCGATGAGCTCTCCTTATATTTTCTTAGATGCATAGCTCCATTGCAATTAGTTCGGCCTGGACGATTGTGGCTTCTTTACCGAGTGGTTTTGAAACCGAGAAGTTAGGACCTTTGACTCCGGCTCCTGTCCCCTCAGATGTGCGGGAGCCATCTGTATACCAGATGGTTGATCCCTCTACAATATCAGTTAGCATGGATTGCCAGTCCTTGCGTTCCCTGATTATAACTTTGAAGGGGGTTTCAAAGTTGAATTTTGTCGGCATCGCGTCCGATAATGTGGAAGTTATAACTTCCATTTTCGTGTCTTTTAGGATTTTGAGGTGACCTCTAAAATCCCCAGACTTATAATTGTTTTTCTCCTGTATGCGTAACACTCCCTTGATAGCTTCCTTTTTTATTTGGATATGTATCGGAGGAATGTTAAGGAACATTTCCATTGCCACTGTCGGACAGGTTTTCATTGCACCTGTGATACCAAGGCTAGCCTTTGGATTTTTTGTAGCGTAAGTTGCGCTTTCCTTTGTAATATTTTAGTCCACCATATCGTTGAACCGTATGTGACTATTGGGAGAATGATTGTTCTGTAACACCAGTAAATCATTTTGGGCTTTAATCCCCATTTTCTACCAAATAAGCTTTTACAGGCCCAAAATGCCTTTAGTGCTTTGGCATGAGTCCATTCTATATGTTTGTTCCAGTTGAGTTTGTTTTCCTGTATAACACCTAGATATTTTACCTCATCTGAAAAGGATATTGTTGTTCCATTTATTACAGGAGGTACAATGTGGTTTATCCTTCTATTTGAGAATGGTACTATCTCAGTCTTACTTGGGTTAATGTTCAAGTTTTTAGACTGACACCAGTTCATTATCTCCTCTAAGGCTGATTGTATTCTTTCCGATATTATTGAATCATATTTGCCTCTAATGATAATGACAAGGTCATCAGCATATCCTATTGCCTCGTATCCCTGGTCTGTTAGACGGTCCAGGAGCTCATCTACTACAATTGACCAAAGTAGTGGGGATAGTACCCCACCTTGAGGACATCCTCTATAGGTCTGTGCAGTCACTGTGCTATCACCTAGTTCCGTGGTTGTCATTCGGCTTTTCAGCATGGCGTGTATCCATTTTATTGTGGCCGTTTCCAGACCATTTTTCCTAGCTGCCGCTATTATGGCTTCATGGGGAGTATTGTCAAATGCTCCTTCTATATCCAGGAATGCACAAAGGGCAATTTCTTTATAGTCTTTTGCCTTTTCGATTTGTCTAACCAAACCATGAAGGGCTGACTCTGTTGATTTGCCTTTTTGGTAGGCATGTTGGTTTTTATTAAGACAGACTTTGTTAGGTCTCGTTCTTATGTGGGTATCCACTAATTTCTCCATCGTTTTGACAAAGAAGGAGGTAAGACTTATAGGGCGGTATGACTTTGGCTGTTCACTGGTACGGTTCCCTGCCTTCGGTATAAATACCACTCTCGCTTTCCTCCAGATTTTGGGGATGTATCCCCATATAAAGCTAGCTTTAAAGATCCTTATCAATATTCATATATATCAACTTCTTACTAACTATGCTATGAGTGAACCGATTTCGTGTCTTGCAAGAGAAGTTAACAAGAATGTTGATGTATTCTAGTTCTCTATAGGTAAAATATGTTTAAAACGCAGACTTAACGCTGGTTGACACCAATTTATGTTCATTTTTGTCAATTTATTGTGCTCTGTTTATTTATGTTCTTGGTGTAGGGATGTTGATGTTTGTTTTGTGCCTTCACTAAATGATGAGCCAGAGGATAAATTAATTTCCATCTTTAATACTTGGAACCGATTTTATGGTCATTCCTTGCATTAAGGAATCCTGACAGTGATTGATTGATTCTTTGCTCCGCAAAATATTTCGAGCGTTTAGGTACCTAAGAATAAGAGCACTGAAAAAACTGGTAACATCCCTGATAGTACATCCAGTTCTCTGCATTTATTTCTAAGCAAAAAGGCAGAAATCATCAGAACTTCAATGTTTTCAATTCAAAACTACGAATTCGGAATTAATGCCTGCTTAGAAATGCCTTATAGCGGTTACGTGAAAATAGAGAACTATTCGTATCAAATTGTTCCTCAAAGTCGCAAAGGCTTTAAATTGTTTTGATGTAATTGTAAGTAACAAGATCCTCGGATGGACCGCCAGTTTGTTTAATCTTTACCAAGGTACTGCAACAGGTAAGTCGCGTTCTTTAATAACAAGATTTTAATTTAATCAAGCTCTCTCAGTTTTGCAGTTAGGACTAAACGGTTGTAGCTTGGAAAAGGGTAGTAAACGATTCCAAGCCAACCGTTCTCTTGGTCTCAATCTACATGCGCATGTAGATTAAATAATCTTCCAAGTAACAGCTAAATCAACAAGATGCATGGGGTCCAACGGAATTTGAGAAATTATGCCGATTCCTATCGTTTCTAAGAGAGTTTTTCTTGACGGAACACCTGCACTTTTTTCCTCGTAATCCGATCATGAACAATCCCACACCATAGAACGCAAAATAATCGAGTGTTCGGTGACCTTGAGCATTCCACCGACCCACAGGACCGACAGGAAAAAGAGTCGAACGATAATGATATAACTCTGTATACCCGCTAGGTCTGTGCCAAGAAAGCAACGACAGCGATCGGGCGGCAGAAGAATGACTCGGGCTGGGATGAAATGCTTAATAGGTCTGAACAAACAGTAATGGAAGAACATACTCCAGTACGCACGATCATCGAAAGTTTTTAACAAAAATAACACGGGCAATGTAGAGAAGCGGTCGAATGCGATACGGAAAGACTCGGGTAACGATGAAAAACAACCATACGTATGAATGGGAAAAGATTCGGGCGATGATGTAATGCTTTTTAGAAGCAATGAACAGCGCCCGATCGAGAAGAAATAGGTTCACACGACCTTCGCAATATAGACAAACACCCACTAGGCTATACCTTAGTATTACAACAAATATAATGGTAGTGAATAGAGGTAATGAACACACTTGTGTTACCAAAGTCAAGGCGGAGGTTATCGACATTAATGTGGTATCTTTGTCACCGACTTTCGGAGTTAAAGATTGGGTGGCCTCTAGAGAAGATACTATTATGAATACTTTAACTTTTTCCGTTTCGGGTTCTTACCATAACAAAAAAAGAATGACGAAAACAAGTAATGCAAAGGAAAGAAAAGAACAATTATAAAACTTTATATCCGGATTATAGAGACCACAAAATTTGCCCGATCTGGACGTAGGGTCCATAATGTAATAAATTCCGGATAAGCGAAATTTTACTGTAATTTGAGATATGTAAAATGTTATTTTATCATAAATGTGACCTATGGTTCAAAAGATATGCGAATCCCCATACCACCTCCAAAACAAACTGCACTTTTCCATGAAATACTATAACCCAATTTTCTCAGTACGTATTAAATTATTAGTTTTATTAAGATCGGAAAAAAATAACTGATTAGCATCATACCTCTCGTAAATATGACACAATTTATCAACTTTACAAAAAATCAATTTTCTTGAAAAGTATGAATATTACTGGTCTGAAATTTGGGAAAATTCAACTGCATAACGGCATTAGCTATTACTGAAAAACATACAACCCCCCCCACTCATACCACCCTTATATACTTTGTAGAGCTACTCTAGCATTATGTAGACAAAAATAGTTCAGTGCTGTCACCCCTTCTACCACTTCCCATAAAAAATAATGGGCTTTATGTGGACTTTTAAGAGATGTCGTGTTCTACAATTACATGTTCTCCCACTCAACTTTCACCAAAAAACTAATTTTTATTTTTTAACATTTTTATTTAGGAATTCTCCGAATTTTTCAGTGTTCTCGACCAAATACTGCAAAATGAGATTTAATGCCTATAGGATTAGAAGTATGTATGTAGCTCTATCGTCCTTGGGTCATATTCGTACGTGCATTGGTTCACGACAGGATCTGGATCTATTTCCACGTCCTGGAAAAAGATTATCTTCTTCTTCATGCTCTGATCCTGTTTGTGTTGATACGTCATTTCCTTCCACTTTACAACTTGATTGCTTTTTCACTTTATCGTAGAATTATAATTTCACAATTTAACACAACACGATAACAGTAACAACTTTATTCATTTTCGGGAAGATTGAACAGATATGACAATATGAATATTGTTGCGAGCTAGGGGTTCGCCGGATTTCAAGTAAAACACAATTCGTTTAAAAATAAGGGATAATTTATTTATTTGCACTTTTACTTAATTTGCACTTTAACTAATTCACACTTTTGCTTAATTCGCCTATCTGGCACTACCGCCGCGTATCGCTTCCACTGGTTCGCTTCTCGATCATTAAAATGACTGACTGCTCGCTGAGAGCTACCGTGGTTTTATACCATTTCCCCCTGTTCTCGAAGCTTCTGTCGTGGATGTTTTCGGGTGTATATCTCGACTATTCTAGATCCTACATTTTGGAGTATACGGTTCTGTAGGGTGTATGTCTAGACTATACTAGAAGATTCTAGATGGCATTTTACATTTTGGGGGACTGTTCTATATAGTTCTGGCACTTTCGGGAAGATCAATATTGCGTGGTTGCCAGATCTATAACAATATATTAGATCTTAGCAAAAGCATATGAAGTGCATTTGTATACGGATCGTATAAAGGCATCCGTTCGTAATCGGATAGTTCTTCAGGATCCATGGTTAGGATTTCGTTCAGGCCTATATCCCAATCGATAAGATCCGTTTGTGTGGACTTGTCCGTAACTTTTAAGAAATCGGAAGAGAAAAATTTAAAGATGAATTTTTTCCTTTTTTACACTATCACTTTAGTTGATAAACTTTTTGATTTTCTTTAAGAACTTTCTTTTTCAAACTTTTTGATTTTCCCTTAAGAATAACACAATTTAATTTTGTTGAATTTTAATACAACACTGAGCATTATTTTGAACCTTCTTGGCCCTTTTATATTGATATTATGTTTATATTAAACATTCTTTAGCGTAATAATTTAAAAGTAATTTGATATTTTTAAATATATTCCTTATCTAAACTATTTCTTATGGTTTAGTTGTTTATCTTTATTATCCTTATTTTCTTCATAAGGGCATTTGTTTATATTATGGCCATTCGATTTGCAACCATCGCAATAATATAATCTCTTATATTTATTCTTATCTATTATATTTCCGGTAGTCGGCATGTTCATAAGTTTTTTTATGGTTTCAGATTTCTAATTATTACCCGCCCGGAATTTGGGTGATTAATGAAAAATTAATTTTTCCGGTTGAATTAGCAATATTTGTTATTGTTCGCAGAATAGCGTTTCTGGTTGAGCCATCGGTTTCACTTGTTGCGAAATAAAGGATTTCATTTGTGGTGAAACTGATGATGAGGTTATCGGAATGTCCGTGGATATGACTGTAGCGAAAGGTGCTAAACACAGCGAATCACCTCTCGCGAAGTTCTATTTCAAATTAAGTAATAAAATCATTGTTCTAAATAATTATCTCAATTTCTCATTTTTACTTAACTTTGCTGAGCCATCAACACTAGTCACATCCGTTGATAACGAATGTCGACCACCCACAACCAATCTCGTAAGCATTCGAGATTTCGCACAAACTGCAGAATCAGCAACAGAATAAACATGTAATCTGATATCGCACATCATACGATGATGCGTTATCATAAACATTCGAGATTTCGTACAAACTGCAGAATCGGCAACAGAATAAACATGTAATCCGATATCGCGCATAGTACGATGATGCGTTATCGGAATGCTGCCGATTCTGCTACATTAGCATATTAAAAAACGGTCTTAAGAAACCGAATTAAACTAAGATATTTCAGATTTCATTAAACCTTCGACATCTCCGGTGCTAAATAAAGTATTATAAGAAAACCTCTCCGCGTTTTAATTTATAATATAAAACCTCTCCGTGTTTTTAAGTCATCGTAAAATAACTTTCCTGTATGAGAACAGGAACGTACAATAAAACAAGTACAAAACCGACCAGAATCCTTTCCGATCCTGGAAGGTTTATGTAACTGGCGCAGTCGGTAGGATGTGCTTAAATTAGTACATCCTTTAACGAACAAAATACGCGATTAACCGCGAATTTTATTTAAAAAAAAAATTTTCTTTTCCACGTCTGAAAATCGAACAGTGCTGAAATCAACAAAATTAGTGCTGTAATTCAAACCAATAGTGAATTCAATATAAGTGTTGTATTCAACAAAAATTAGTGCTGTAATTCAAAAAAAAAAAAATTATATAGTGCTGTATTTAACAAAAAAAATAGTGCTATATTCAATAACAAAAAGTGAATTGAACAAATTATTATACACAGTAAGTCAAAACGCACCGAGTCGTTAATATAACTCGAACAGTGAATTTAAATAAAAAAAAGGGAAAGGACATAATAATTACACGTGCGAATAATGCAATACAAATAATCAACTTACGTTTTAGATTTTGTTGCAAAATTCAAATTTATTTCGTACACAATATAAAAATCTTAATAATTATAAAAATTATATTTTTATTTTTACTAACAATATCGCATGAACCCTCTACAATCAGTGAAGGAGGAAAATATCGAATCTCTCTTGGCCCAGTTTAATTCGTTAATCGTATCCGAAACTGAATCTGTCATTATGGCTACACCGTCGTTGCAGATCGATCCTTTGAAGTACATCCAATCGCTGGAGTGTTGTGATGGAAAAACAAAAAATGTATATGTATTCATACAAAGGCTCGATGACATTGCGAGCATATTGTCAGCTTACGACGAACCATCTAAAGTAGTAATCGCTAATGCAATTAGAAATAAGCTTACGGGTAGGGCAAGAGAAATTGTTGGGATTCATAACCAGACAAGCAACTGGTTTGATATTAAAAATTTGTTAATTAGACATTTCTCAAATCCCAAATCATGCTCTATGTTATATGATGAATTGAGGGGTGTTGGTTACAAAAATAGTGTTACTGATTTTTATAATAACTTGCAGGAAGCATTGTTTGAACTAAATACTAAAACTAGACGAGATGGACGATTAAATGACATTGACGCTAACATTGAAGTTGCACTTAGGGTTTTTAAGGATAAAATGCCAGAACCGATGAAGAGTGTATTAATAGCTAGAAATCCTGAAACATTGGATTCAGCTTACAATATCCTCAGTGAAGGAGGGTATTGCGTTGATAATTCGTATTCTAATAAGGGATACACGCAACGAAATAATCAAAATTTTAATAAAAATTATAATAAAAATAATTTTAATAAAAATTCCAATACCAACGGAAATTTTAATAAGCAAAATTCATTTCGAACTGAGGGATCGACAGTTTATAATCAAAACTCTCGATCACCTTCAAATCAAACCAAATTTAAACAACCATACAACGGTCAAAATAATTTTAATAGACAAAATACACAACAATCAAATTACAGAGGTAATTCTTCAAATAACAATTTCAAACATAATAACAATTACAGAAATAATAATAATAATAATAATTTCAAAAATAGTAACAATGTTCAAAATAAGCCCAGTACAAGTAGATTTAGTACTGAGGAACTAATGGACGTAGATATTTCGAACCAAGTTAGAAATAATCATGTTGAAGTAGTTAAGCAGAATGAAAATTTTCATATCTGTGCCTCGACCGAAAATTACCATATATAATAGCAAAAACTCAAATTAGCTTTATTCGACTTTTAATTGATACAGGTGCGACTAATAGCATTTTGAATCCTAAATTGTGTAGGCCTCAGTTTTTAAAACAAATTAGTGAAGTTCGGATAAATACAATAAACGGTAGTATTTACAGTGAGCAGAAAGCAGTGATTCCGCAATTCGAAAATTTGGAATTGAAACAGGAACCTGAGTTTCTGATAGTCGAATTTAGCAACAATTATGATGGGTTAGTTGGTAATGACATTCTATTGCCAAATAAAGCTAATATAAACTATGACGAGGGAACAATAGTAATAAATAATCAAAAATTAAAATTACATTTTGATGGGATGGAAGAGACAAAATATGATCTAGAAAACGATTATAAAAAACAAATACCTGTTGAAATAAACAACATAAATTCTGAAATACACTACTCTGAGGACTTAAAAAAGGAACTCAGATTAGAACATTTGAATAGTGAAGAAAAACTCAAGTTAATATCTTTGGTGAATTCTTACAAGGATATCTTTTTCCGAGAAGGCGATGATTTAACATTTGCCCATAATATTAAGCACAGGCTTAAATTAACAACTGATAAACCCATGTATGCAAAAACATATCGATATCCACAAGTCCATCATAAGGAAGTGGAATCTCAAATTAATGAGATGTTAAAGCAAAAAATAATTAGGAAAAGTTCTTCGCCTTATTCGGCACCCTTGTGGATTGTACCAAAAAAATTGGACGCATCGGGAAAACCGAAGTGGAGATTGGTCGTCGATTATCGTAAACTTAATGAAGTTACGATTGATGATAGATTTCCTATGCCGAACCAGGACGAATTGTTTGATAAATTTGGTAGAGCAATGTACTTTACAACTATTGATCTTGCCAAGGGATTTCATCAAGTTGAAATTCATGAGCGGGACATTCATAAAACGGCTTTTTCAACGGGTCAGGGTCATTACGAATTCTTGCGTATGCCCTTTGGTTTGAAGAATGCCCCAGCCACCTTTCAAAGGTTGATGAATGATATTTTACGTGATTACATAGGGAAAACATGTTGCGTTTACATGGATGATATCATCATATTTAGTACGTCGCTCGATGAGCACGTACTTGCAATTAAACAAATATTCGAAACATTAAGGCAATTCAATTTAAAAATTCAACTAAATAAAACAGAATTTATGAAACGTGAGACGGAATTTTTGGGACATGTTGTAACGGTCAACGGAGTAAAACCGAATCCTAATAAAATAGCAGCTATACTAAAATATCCTATCCCCAACACAACCAAGAAAATTAAATCATTCCTTGGATTGACAGGATATTATCGCAAATTCATCAAGGATTATGCAAAAATAGCTAAACCTATGACTTTAAGGTTAAAAAAGGACAATTCTATTAATGTGGACGATTTGGATTATAAAGAATCATTCGAGAAACTTAGAAATTATTTAATCAATGAACCTATATTAAAGTACCCAGATTTCTCGAAGGATTTCGTGTTGACTACTGACGCCTCGAATTATGCCTTGGGCGCTGTTTTGTCACAATCAGGTCATCCCATTTGTTTTGCAAGCAGAACATTAAATAATAGTGAAACCCGATATAGTACTATTGAGAAGGAATTACTTGCCATCGTATGGGCCACTAAATATTTTAGGCCATACCTTTATGGGAGAAAATTTACGGTCTATTCAGATCATAAACCATTGAAATGGTTGAGTTCTTTAAAGGAACCAAACCAAAAATTACAACGATGGAAAATTCGCTTAGGCGAATATAATTTCAACATGGATTATATTAAGGGAAAGGAGAATTTTGTGGCGGACGCCCTATCGAGGATTGAAGTGAACCATAACACTTTAAATCGGAGTAACACATCATTAGATACAGTGCATAGCGCACAGGAAGACAATACAAGATATATAGAAATTGCAGAAGGACCTTTGAACTATTATAGAACACAATTGGAAATAAAGAAAGGTAGTCGCAATGAGACTAAAATAGAGAAGAAATTTAATAAAAAACGACTAATTTTTATAAGTAAAAATGTGGATAGAAACTTCTTTAAGTATATCTTGAGAAATCACACACCAAAAGCTGGAACGGTTGGAATAATGATTGAGGATGATGAAAATTTTAAGTTGTTCCAGGAAGAATATTTAACTTGGAAACAAGACAACGCAAGAGTTACGTTTGTTAGAGCAAAATATAAGTTATTAGATGTATCTCTTCCAGATTTGATTAAAGAGATACTTGATACTCATACTAAGAGAAATCATTTAGGGATAAATAAAATCTATGGTATTTTAAAAAACAAAATATATTATCCGAAATTGCAAGAGGAAATTGCAAAAATTATCAATAATTGTAAAATATGTGAACAAGGTAAATATGAACGCAGACCTGTTAAAATTCCTTTTGAATTAACAGAAACACCAACAGAACCATTACAAATATTTCACATGGATTTATGGTTTTATAATCGGGATAATTTTTACTTAAGTTGTATTGACAAATTTAGTAAGTATAGTTCTTTGATAAAATTGAAATCAAAAAATTGGGATGATATTATGAACGGAATGAAATCAACCTTTACAATTATGGGCTTGCCAAAGCATTTGGTAGTTGATAACGAAGGCGCAATAAAAACGCCAAAAGCTCAGAAATGGATTGAAGACAAAGGTATAGAAATCCACTTTACAACGCCTAATTACCATACTGGTAATTCGGATATTGAAAGGTTTCATGGAAGTTTGAATGAACATCTCCGAATATATTTAATAAGGCAAAAAAGGGAAACTGAGCTTACGCTCATGGATCCTATAGCTGAGATATTGTTGATTTATAATACAACCATACACTCATCTACTGGAGAAGAACCAAGTAAAGTACACCAAAGGTTGGTAGACTTGGAAAAAGTTAGATTAAAATTAAGGGAAGCTAAAGATAGGATTATAAATAGATTAAATCGTAACCGAAAAGATGAAGTAGTAGACCCAGATATTATTAAAATTAAAGACCACAAATTAAAACCAAAAGCAAAATTAAGAAAACATAATGATAATCAGATATATCATAAACAACAACATACAAGAAAAAAGAAATACCAAAAACTAAAAAATCAATACGTTTCTTCCAGGGAACAAAATGACCCCAATAGTATGGAAATCGATACTGCTGACGATAACGATCGGAGTACTCGAGTGTCAAGAGATGGAAATAACCAACATTGATACGGGCGATGGCTTCGTTGTACTCAGGATAGATTCGATAAAACTAATAGAGGAATATAACTATATCTATCATATGTTTAATATATCTTTATACGAAGAAGCGTTTGATAAATTAAGTAAATCACTGCAATTAATGCAAAATACCTTTATAGAAGCTAACTTTGATAATGTAATATACGACATGCACCATTTGGAATATGAAATACTGTTATACTATGTAGCACTGTTAAGTATGGCAACTCCATGTACTAAAATATAATGTAAATAGGACAGTCTTAAATATACGCTCTAACGATACAGACGTGTCTCTTCTGTCTTCTTTAACATGGTGTCAGAAGTGGAGTCAATAGTCAAATAAATTTCATTAAAAAAATTAAAATTATTATTCAAATGTGCTCGCAACTTTAATTTCGAGAAAAAAGCCTAAAGTAGTTAAAACCAGTGAAGCTGCAAAATTGTGAAAAATGGAAGCCATTGGTATGCCGTCGAATTTGGATTTCAAATCCACCAACATGGAAGCCGCGTGGAAAAACTGGATACAGAGGTATGAGATTTTTCTTATTGCTGCGGATTTGGAGAAGGCGTCGGAGCAACGAAAAATTGCATTGTTCCTGCACTCAATTGGGGAAGAGGGCATGCAGCTCCATAATACAATTAAAAGTCCGAACGACGACACTTTGGTCAAGGTTGTGGACAACTTTAAAAGATATTTTGAGCCGAAGAAAAATTTAACCTACGAAAGGTATAAATTTTTTACAACTCGTCAAAAAGATGAGCAGTCATTTAATGATTTTTTTTGTGAGCTGAAAAATTTGGCAAAATCATGCGAATTTTTAGAATCAGATAATATGATTCGCGATCTTTTCATAATTGGCATACATGATAATAAATTACGCGAAAAATTGCTTAATATATCGGATTTAAAATTAACCGTTATGGAGTCGCAATACAAGTCATACGAAATTTTAAAAATACAGTCAAATACTATGGCAAGAGAAAACGATACGAACATCAATACTATAAGAAGTGGGGCATATCAAAATAAAAATATTCACAAGAATAGGAACAAGTATATACACACACAACCAAGCACTCAACAACATTATCAGCGTTTGCATCATTTCAATCGGCAACAAGGAAATATTCAGCAGCATGAATCTGCAAACAAACTGTGTTCTAAATGTGGCCAAAAACACAGACATAAGTGTCCAGCAACTGGATTAGCGTGTAAACTCTGCAACAAAGTAGGACATTTTGCAAAGATGTGTTGGAAAGCAAAGAGAATCAACATTATAAATGATCGAGGCACCGATATGGATTCCAATACTAGTAGTGAATTCTTTATAGGTAGTTTAAGTAAAGAAACAAATACTTGTAGCGATTTTTTTGTTAACGTAAGAATAAACAATACAAACATAAAATGTCAAATAGATACCGGTGCACAAACCAATGTCATGTCAAAGAGTATATTTAATAGTCTCAAAAGTAAGAAAACTATTTTAAGAAATTGTAATACAACATTAACATCATTTGGAGGGCACAAATTTAGTTGTATGGGAAAAGCAGTCTTTCCGTGTGATATTAAAACAGATGATGGATCATTTTCAGGTGCGTTAATGGAATTTATTATTGTCGACATGCCATGTAATACTATAATAGGTGTCGAGGATAGTGTTAAATATAGTTTGGTTAAAAAAATATGTCAGATTGATACAGAAAACAAAAAGTTAGTGCAAATTGTCAATAAGTTTAGTGAATTATTTTCGGGACTAGGTTGTTTGAAGAATATTTCGTGTAAACTTATTTTGAAGTCAGATGCAAATCCTGTAGTGGATGCACCTAGAAAAATTCCGTTTAGTCTAAAAAATCGATTAAACGAAGAATTGAATCGTATGATAGACTTACAGGTTATTGAGAAAGTCAATGGTCCAACGCAGTGGGTCAATTCAATAGTAGTCGTGGAAAAGGCGAACAAAAAATTAAGAATTTGCTTAGATCCAAAAAATTTAAATGATAATTTAATGCGTGCACATTACCCAATAACAAATATTGATCAAATAAAATCGAAATTATCGGGCGCGAGATTCTTTTCGACATTGGATGCTAATAGTGGTTTCTGGATGATAAAATTAGATGAAGAAAGTTCAAAATTATGTACGTTTAATACACCCTTTGGTCGATATAAGTTCTTGAGAATGCCTTATGGTCTAAAGGTTGCACCAGAAATTTTCCACAGATCAATGGTTGAAATATTTTGTGATTTAGACGTGATTGTTTATATAGATGATCTTTTGGTATGGGGAAATACATTAGAAGAACATAATATGCGACTGGAGAAAGTGTTACAGCGTGCCAAAGAAGTTAATTTAAAATTAAATAAAGTCAAATGTAAATTTGGGTTAGAAGAAGTAAAATATTTCGGGCATATATTTAATCGGAATGGTATGATGCCGGACCATTCCAAAATTGAAGCAATTCAAAAAATGCCAGCACCAAAAAATAAGTTAGATGTTCAAAGATTTCTCGGTATGGTGAATTACTTGGGGCAATATATTAAAAATTTGTCACACGAAACTGAACCATTGAGAAATTTAATAAAAAATAAGTCTAGTTGGACTTGGTCTGAAAGTCATGAACTTTGTTTTAAGAAACTAAAAGAGAAAATTTTGTCAACACGAGTTTTAGCATATTTTAACGAAAGTGAATCCGTAACAGTATCGACAGATGCTTCAAAGAATGCAGTTGGAGCAGTACTACTCCAAAAGGGGAGACCAATTGCTTTTGCGTCAAAGTCACTAACAAGTACTCAGGAGCGATACGCTCAAATTGAAAAGGAGCTTTATGGTATTGTGTTCGGTGTAACAAAGTTCCACCAGTATGTTTATGGGCGTGAAGTTACTATCGAAACAGATCACAAGCCATTAATTTCAATTTTTAAGAAAAGTTTAGGTGATATTCCAGGTCGTCTTCAGCGAATGATGCTAGCATTACAAAATTATAAATTAAATGTTATATATAAACCGGGCAAAGATTTAATTATAGCCGATACTTTGTCAAGAGCAGCCTTACCGCACAAAGAGGAATCAAAATTAGATGAAGATATAGAAATACATATTGGGCTTTTAACAAAAAATTTGTCTGTATCGGAAAATAAACAAAAACAAATAGAGGAGGCAACACAAAATGATTGGGTTTTACAAGAAATTAAAACTTTTGAAAGCAATGGCTGGCCAAGAAATAAATATAATCTAAATGAAGAATTAATTCCTTATTGGAAAATTCGTCATGAAATATCGTTTTACGAAAATTTAGTTTTAAAGGGGTCAAATATAATTATTCCCACTAGCATGAGAGCTGAGATTCTAACAATTTTGCATTCAGGGCATCCAGGTGTAGAAAAAATGAAAATTAGAGCTAGAAGTTCAATTTTTTGGCCGGGAATTACAAAGGATATCGAACAATATGTTCTGTCTTGCAAGTCTTGTCAAATGTATAGGAATGCAAAACGCAAGGAAAAATTAATCCCTCATCCTGTTCCAAATGGTCCTTGGGAAAAAATAGCTATTGATTTTCTCGAATTTCATAAAAGTACTTATTTAATAGTAGTTGACTATTATTCCAAGTTCATAGAAATGCCGAAACTATCTTCAAAGAATAGTTTGACAGTAATAACACATTTAAAGTCCATATTTGCTAGATATGGAATACCAGCTGTAATCATTTCGGACAATGGTCCACCGTTTTTCTCAAAGGAATTCAAAAAATTTACAACTGACTGGGATATAGAGCACATAACATCAAGTCCATTTTTTCCTCAATCAAATGGTTTGGTTGAGCGATCCGTACAAACAGTTAAGAATATGTTAAGAAAGTGTATGGAAAACAATGAAGATATTTATTTAGCGCTGTTAAACTTAAGAAATACAAAAACTTATCAATACTCTCCATCTGAAATTTTAATGGGACGAAGTTTAAGAACTAAAATTCCAGTACTTATAGATAAAATTGGTCCTTTATACGTAGATCATAAAAAATATAGGAATGAATTAGAAACACAGCAACAAAAAGTAAAGAAAAAATACTATAAAAACAAAACAAATTCAATGACATTTGACTTGAATGACTCTGTTTATTTTAAAAAACTTCCATCGTCTACTTGGGAAAAAGGAAAGATAGTAAGTAGGTGCAAAGAACCAAGGTCGTATAATATAAAATCTGAGGATGGTAATATCTATAGAAGAAATTCAAATCACATTTTTTTAGATAAATACAAGAATATAAAAAATTCTCCCATAGTTAAAAATTTTGAAAATCAAATTCCACCTAAAGACGAATCTGCGGTAATGAACTCAAATGCGATGTTCTACAGATTTAAAAATAAAATACAAAATGTTGAACTATCTGAATTTGCGAATAATAACTCAAATGATAATGAAAAATCTGATCTGCTAAATGATGTTATTGTTCTAAGAAATGGTAAAGAAATACAAAAAAAAATTAATAGACACTGCTAAAAGTATTGTCATAAGTGTTGAAGAGATTGATTAAATTTAATTTAAAATTTACAAGAAATTAAACTTAAGTACAATTGAAGTTGAAATTAATAATTTGATTTTTTTTATATAAATGATTATTTTTAATACACTACTGAATAATTAAGTTTGCTTTAATGTGTACATAAAAAATATTTTAATTTTAGTTTTGAAATTAAGTTTGAAGTTCAATCGATGAATTTATTATAAATCTGAAAGGGAGGATGTTATACTAGACAGAAGAGACACGTCTGTATCGTTAGAGCGTATATTTAAGACTGTCCTATTTACATTATATTTTAGTACATGGAGTTGCCATACTTAACAGTGCTACATAGTATAACATCCTCCCTTTCAGATTTATAATAAATTCATCGATTGAACTTCAAACTTAATTTCAAAACTAAAATTAAAATATTTTTTATGTACACATTAAAGCAAACTTAATTATTCAGTAGTGTATTAAAAATAATCATTTATATAAAAAAAAATCAAATTATTAATTTCAACTTCAATTGTACTTAAGTTTAATTTCTTGTAAATTTTAAATTAAATTTAATCAATCTCTTCAACACTTATGACAATACTTTTAGCAGTGTCTATTAATTTTTTTTTGTATTTCTTTACCATTTCTTAGAACAATAACATCATTTAGCAGATCAGATTTTTCATTATCATTTGAGTTATTATTCGCAAATTCAGATAGTTCAACATTTTGTATTTTATTTTTAAATCTGTAGAACATCGCATTTGAGTTCATTACCGCAGATTCGTCTTTAGGTGGAATTTGATTTTCAAAATTTTTAACTATGGGAGAATTTTTTATATTCTTGTATTTATCTAAAAAAATGTGATTTGAATTTCTTCTATAGATATTACCATCCTCAGATTTTATATTATACGACCTTGGTTCTTTGCACCTACTTACTATCTTTCCTTTTTCCCAAGTAGACGATGGAAGTTTTTTAAAATAAACAGAGTCATTCAAGTCAAATGTCATTGAATTTGTTTTGTTTTTATAGTATTTTTTCTTTACTTTTTGTTGCTGTGTTTCTAATTCATTCCTATATTTTTTATGATCTACGTATAAAGGACCAATTTTATCTATAAGTACTGGAATTTTAGTTCTTAAACTTCGTCCCATTAAAATTTCAGATGGAGAGTATTGATAAGTTTTTGTATTTCTTAAGTTTAACAGCGCTAAATAAATATCTTCATTGTTTTCCATACACTTTCTTAACATATTCTTAACTGTTTGTACGGATCGCTCAACCAAACCATTTGATTGAGGAAAAAATGGACTTGATGTTATGTGCTCTATATCCCAGTCAGTTGTAAATTTTTTGAATTCCTTTGAGAAAAACGGTGGACCATTGTCCGAAATGATTACAGCTGGTATTCCATATCTAGCAAATATGGACTTTAAATGTGTTATTACTGTCAAACTATTCTTTGAAGATAGTTTCGGCATTTCTATGAACTTGGAATAATAGTCAACTACTATTAAATAAGTACTTTTATGAAATTCGAGAAAATCAATAGCTATTTTTTCCCAAGGACCATTTGGAACAGGATGAGGGATTAATTTTTCCTTGCGTTTTGCATTCCTATACATTTGACAAGACTTGCAAGACAGAACATATTGTTCGATATCCTTTGTAATTCCCGGCCAAAAAATTGAACTTCTAGCTCTAATTTTCATTTTTTCTACACCTGGATGCCCTGAATGCAAAATTGTTAGAATCTCAGCTCTCATGCTAGTGGGAATAATTATATTTGACCCCTTTAAAACTAAATTTTCGTAAAACGATATTTCATGACGAATTTTCCAATAAGGAATTAATTCTTCATTTAGATTATATTTATTTCTTGGCCAGCCATTGCTTTCAAAAGTTTTAATTTCTTGTAAAACCCAATCATTTTGTGTTGCCTCCTCTATTTGTTTTTGTTTATTTTCCGATACAGACAAATTTTTTGTTAAAAGCCCAATATGTATTTCTATATCTTCATCTAATTTTGATTCCTCTTTGTGCGGTAAGGCTGCTCTTGACAAAGTATCGGCTATAATTAAATCTTTGCCCGGTTTATATATAACATTTAATTTATAATTTTGTAATGCTAGCATCATTCGCTGAAGACGACCTGGAATATCACCTAAACTTTTCTTAAAAATTGAAATTAATGGCTTGTGATCTGTTTCGATAGTAACTTCACGCCCATAAACATACTGGTGGAACTTTGTTACACCGAACACAATACCATAAAGCTCCTTTTCAATTTGAGCGTATCGCTCCTGAGTACTTGTTAGTGACTTTGACGCAAAAGCAATTGGTCTCCCCTTTTGGAGTAGTACTGCTCCAACTGCATTCTTTGAAGCATCTGTCGATACTGTTACGGATTCACTTTCGTTAAAATATGCTAAAACTCGTGTTGACAAAATTTTCTCTTTTAGTTTCTTAAAACAAAGTTCATGACTTTCAGACCAAGTCCAACTAGACTTATTTTTTATTAAATTTCTCAATGGTTCAGTTTCGTGTGACAAATTTTTAATATATTGCCCCAAGTAATTCACCATACCGAGAAATCTTTGAACATCTAACTTATTTTTTGGTGCTGGCATTTTTTGAATTGCTTCAATTTTGGAATGGTCCGGCATCATACCATTCCGATTAAATATATGCCCGAAATATTTTACTTCTTCTAACCCAAATTTACATTTGACTTTATTTAATTTTAAATTAACTTCTTTGGCACGCTGTAACACTTTCTCCAGTCGCATATTATGTTCTTCTAATGTATTTCCCCATACCAAAAGATCATCTATATAAACAATCACGTCTAAATCACAAAATATTTCAACCATTGATCTGTGGAAAATTTCTGGTGCAACCTTTAGACCATAAGGCATTCTCAAGAACTTATATCGACCAAAGGGTGTATTAAACGTACATAATTTTGAACTTTCTTCATCTAATTTTATCATCCAGAAACCACTATTAGCATCCAATGTCGAAAAGAATCTCGCGCCCGATAATTTCGATTTTATTTGATCAATATTTGTTATTGGGTAATGTGCACGCATTAAATTATCATTTAAATTTTTTGGATCTAAGCAAATTCTTAATTTTTTGTTCGCCTTTTCCACGACTACTATTGAATTGACCCACTGCGTTGGACCATTGACTTTCTCAATAACCTGTAAGTCTATCATACGATTCAATTCTTCGTTTAATCGATTTTTTAGACTAAACGGAATTTTTCTAGGTGCATCCACTACAGGATTTGCATCTGACTTCAAAATAAGTTTACACGAAATATTCTTCAAACAACCTAGTCCCGAAAATAATTCACTAAACTTATTGACAATTTGCACTAACTTTTTGTTTTCTGTATCAATCTGACATATTTTTTTAACCAAACTATATTTAACACTATCCTCGACACCTATTATAGTATTACATGGCATGTCGACAATAATAAATTCCATTAACGCACCTGAAAATGATCCATCATCTGTTTTAATATCACACGGAAAGACTGCTTTTCCCATACAACTAAATTTGTGCCCTCCAAATGATGTTAATGTTGTATTACAATTTCTTAAAATAGTTTTCTTACTTTTGAGACTATTAAATATACTCTTTGACATGACATTGGTTTGTGCACCGGTATCTATTTGACATTTTATGTTTGTATTGTTTATTCTTACGTTAACAAAAAAATCGCTACAAGTATTTGTTTCTTTACTTAAACTACCTATAAAGAATTCACTACTAGTATTGGAATCCATATCGGTGCCTCGATCATTTATAATGTTGATTCTCTTTGCTTTCCAACACATCTTTGCAAAATGTCCTACTTTGTTGCAGAGTTTACACGCTAATCCAGTTGCTGGACACTTATGTCTGTGTTTTTGGCCACATTTAGAACACAGTTTGTTTGCAGATTCATGCTGCTGAATATTTCCTTGTTGCCGATTGAAATGATGCAAACGCTGATAATGTTGTTGAGTGCTTGGTTGTGTGTGTATATACTTGTTCCTATTCTTGTGAATATTTTTATTTTGATATGCCCGACTTCTTATAGTATTGATGTTCGTATCGTTTTCTCTTGCCATAGTATTTGACTGTATTTTTAAAATTTCGTATGACTTGTATTGCGACTCCATAACGGTTAATTTTAAATCCGATATATTAAGCAATTTTTCGCGTAATTTATTATCATGTATGCCAATTATGAAAAGATCGCGAATCATATTATCTGATTCTAAAAATTCGCATGATTTTGCCAAATTTTTCAGCTCACAAAAAAAATCATTAAATGACTGCTCATCTTTTTGACGAGTTGTAAAAAATTTATACCTTTCGTAGGTTAAATTTTTCTTCGGCTCAAAATATCTTTTAAAGTTGTCCACAACCTTGACCAAAGTGTCGTCGTTCGGACTTTTAATTGTATTATGGAGCTGCATGCCCTCTTCCCCAATTGAGTGCAGGAACAATGCAATTTTTCGTTGCTCCGACGCCTTCTCCAAATCCGCAGCAATAAGAAAAATCTCATACCTCTGTATCCAGTTTTTCCACGCGGCTTCCATGTTGGTGGATTTGAAATCCAAATTCGACGGCATACCAATGGCTTCCATTTTTCACAATTTTGCAGCTTCACTGGTTTTAACTACTTTAGGCTTTTTTCTCGAAATTAAAGTTGCGAGCACATTTGAATAATAATTTTAATTTTTTAATG
Source organism: Chorisops tibialis (assembly GCA_963669355.1). NCBI lineage: Eukaryota > Metazoa > Arthropoda > Insecta > Diptera > Stratiomyidae > Chorisops > Chorisops tibialis. Next base: position 23,506,679 of record OY770262.1, on the reverse strand, counting down.
AAATTTATTTGACTATTGACTTCACTTCTGACACCCTTAGATTGAACCCTAAACGACCTAAACCCAAACCTATACAATATAAATTACAATTATCAAAGCAAATACAGAATCATTTTAAAGTATCAAACCAGGAACAATTAGTTACAAAACGTACAGAAACTAAGCTGTTAGGATGGATTTATGAAGTAAAGACGCAACTAGATACTTGGCTGAACGATAGGAACCAAAATAAGTGGAATAAGGTATATGTTAATGAAAATATTATACTCGACATATTATTAGATTATGAGAACTGCATGAAAACATGCGATGACGAACAACTTTTAGGGAAACGAAATACTATTTACCCTCAAATATTAGAGCTTATAAGTAAAGTTAAAGATGAAATAAATGTAGGAAATAGGTTTTTTACATTGGATTACTGTAGAAGAGAATACGGAATACTTCAGAATTGCACTACAAAAGACATACTTAGACTACGGACAGATAAAAGAAAACGTAGCTTAACTCCTGTTATAGGATCAGTAATTAAGTTCATAACTGGTAACATGGACCAGCTAGATGAGCTACATATATCAAATCATTTGCAAATTTTGGATAAAAATCAAAATAAACTGTTTGAAAATGAGAAAAATATCATTAGAGTAAATAAAGAATTTGAAAACCAAATTAATCAAATAAAAAATAAAATTAATTCAGATAATCAAGTCTTGACTGAAAATATAATATAAAATTAACTCGGAATTAGAATCAATAAAAAAAATTCAAATTCAAGAGAAAATACAATTAGACATTTTACATAACATTCATGTATTAAACGAAGAAGTAGAAAAGATCAAAGAAATTTTATTAAACTCTCATTCAACTCATTTAAATAGATATATCTTTCAAGAAGATGAAATCAAACAACTTAATATATCAATAGATAAATATCCAGATATTAAGTCAGCAGTAATTTTGAGAAATAATGACATAGTTGTAGTTTTAGGTATACCTAGTTATAGTATCGAAAATTATAATAAACTTATATTGGAACCAATACCCAATAACAACAAATTACAATTAATCACTAATGTTACTGTAATACTTGAAAACAATAACACATTGTACTATGATTGTAAAACTAAACAAGAATTAAAATGGATAGACGATGAGTGTGTAAAAAATGTAAGAAGTAAAATCATGCGAAGTTGCAAAATGGAAGAAAATGATAAACAGGAAATTAAACGAATTACCGAAGCAATTCTTATAACTAAAAATTTTAATAAAATAAAAATAATTCACAATTGTAATTCAGAAAAAAGAATTAATGAATTGATATTAAATGGTAACAATGTTGTTAAATTCGAACAGTGCAAAATTAGTATAAATAATTTAACGTACAATAATTTTAAAACGTCATATCATTCACATTTGATTTTACACAACATAATCGAAATATTAAATTATACTAAAGTTGGAAAGCTTACCTTGGAAGAAATCCGAAAAAAACAAATAGAGCACTTCGAATTAGAAAATCTCGAAAAATTTAGAAATAATAAGTTTTTTGTACAACAACACTGGATCAGTGGATCTATCATTGTTGTGGTAATTATTTGCATCATTGTAATAACATATTTCTATTGTGAAAAAAACAGGCGAAACCAATTTAAAATTAACTTACCTATTAGCCTGGAGTCTAATCTTAGCAAGGGAGGAGTCACATCCGTTGATAACGAATGTCGACCACCCACAACCAATCTCGTAAGCATTCGAGATTTCGCACAAACTGCAGAATCAGCAACAGAATAAACATGTAATCTGATATCGCACATCATACGATGATGCGTTATCATAAACATTCGAGATTTCGTACAAACTGCAGAATCGGCAACAGAATAAACATGTAATCCGATATCGCGCATAGTACGATGATGCGTTATCGGAATGCTGCCGATTCTGCTACATTAGCATATTAAAAAACGGTCTTAAGAAACCGAATTAAACTAAGATATTTCAGATTTCATTAAACCTTCGACATCTCCGGTGCTAAATAAAGTATTATAAGAAAACCTCTCCGCGTTTTAATTTATAATATAAAACCTCTCCGTGTTTTTAAGTCATCGTAAAATAACTTTCCTGTATGAGAACAGGAACGTACAATAAAACAAGTACAAAACCGACCAGAATCCTTTCCGATCCTGGAAGGTTTATGTAACTCACTCGACTACCGAAATTGTTTTTTTTTTGTTAGGATATTTTACTGTCGGGACGGCGCGAACGCCATTCCCGGCTACCAAAAATTTCACGTACGAGTTATCCGCATTAGGGATAATCGCGGAGGTCAACTCAACCGTAGTGCAATGGCCAAGCCTCGCTCCGGGGGAACCGCCTTGTTGATCATGGTAACCCCTACGCCAGGTAAGTATGCTTTCTCCGCGTCATAGTCCCGATTATGTAGCATCTTCTACATTCATTGTCTGCGAATTAAATAGAAGTAAAATTATCCTGGTAACAAGATTGAAGGTATAGCCTAGCGGGTAGTGTGTTGATCTACAATGCGAAGGTCGTGAGTTCAAATCCCGGTCGACGCATAATTCCAGCACACTGCCTGCTTGGGTATACCTTGGACACTTCAATCTACGAAAATTAAAAAATTCGTAGATAGAGGGTTGTGCGAAGGTCTAACAACCCTTCCACAATAAATAATGAGAAAATGTGAAGGAACCTGAAGGTCAGGAATCCAAGGCCCGATTTGGGCTGTAGTGCCATTGTTGTAGTAGTAGAACAAGATTTAAATGTATAATTACCCTGCAAACAATGAAAAATCACAGTGAAATCATAATGAAATCTTTATATGAATGTGAAATCACTTATGGCTCATTTTCGCTTCTTTATACTCTAGATGAAATCTGAGAGTATATTGTGTTTGCCTTACCGTTTGTAACGCTAAGAAATAACGCTTGCACAGAGCCGGCAAGGGTACAGAAATATTTGTTGTCGCTCAAAAACCTCGATTCCGAGTGACCGTCTGTCCGTCTGTCTGTCTGTCTGTCTGTGCGTCTGTCTACAGCATAACTCTCGAAAGCTTTGAGCTATAGTGCTTAAAATTTGTGTGTGTCATTTTTAGCAAAAAAGTAACTTTAAGTTCGTGAACGGGCCAAATCGCTCCACCCCTTCTACCCCCTCCCATACAAAATGACACAAATGCGCAATTTGACAATAAACGGATTTGCTCAAAAAGTATAAAACCTATTGGCCTGAAATTTGGAATATATTACTTTTATGATAATATCAATCTACGGTATAAAAATTATGCGTGTCCTCACCCTCCTTCTACCACCTCCCATACAAACTGTACTTGTCATGAATTACTCTAAGCCAATTTACTCAGTGCGTATAAAATTTAGCGAGCTGAAATTGTGCACTAAATATTTATTTAAAATTTTTAGTAAGGATAAAAAAAATTAGACGATTAACTTCACCCCTTCTACCCCCTCCCATACAAAATGGCACAATTTCGCAATTCGACTATAAATGGATTTGCTCGAAAAATATAAAAGCTAATAGTCTGAATTTCGGGATATATTACTTTCATAATGATTTCAATATACAGTATAAAAATTATTTGCGTCCTCCCTCTCCTTCCACCCCCTCCCATACAAACTACACTTTTTCATGAAATGCTCTAAGCCGATTTTCTCAGAACATATAACATTTATCGAGCTCACATTTTGTGATAAATACTTATTTAGCATTATCACTAAGATCATAAAAAAATATTTGATTAGCTTTACTGCTTCTACCCCCTCCCATACAATATGACACAGTTTCACAACTTCACAAAAAATTTATTTTCTTGAAAAGTATGAATGTTACTGATCTAAAATTTAAGAGATGTCAATTTTATGATATTCTTAGTTATTTCTGAAAAAATCACTGAAATCCCCCCACTCTTTCTACCACCTCCCATACAAACTGCACATTTTCACTAAATCTAACACACTAATTTTCTCAGCTCCTATTCGATTTTTGGAGTAAGCATTTTGTATAAAACATTTTTATAGCTACTTAAGCATGATGGGGAAAAAATTAGTTCAATGCTATCACCCCTTCTAACACTCCCCATACAAAATTTCTTGGGATCACAAAAAATTCTATTTCATCTAGAGTATCGTAAGATTGCGGTTTACGCGCAATCGTAGCCCTGTTATGTTTTTGAAGTCACTTCGAACCTAAAATTTTACCCCAGACTGAAGTCAGAAGAACTTACATAAGTGATGCAGAACGAAACTCAAACAAAGACTTCGGAAAGATATCACTGAATGGATCCACAACGTTAAAAACTGATATCTATAGTAGAATTCAGAATGCTTTCAGTAGAAGGAATCAGAATCATACTTTGTTGCTGATGCTAAAGTGAGTGAAAGCAATATCAATTCACAATGGTCGCATTCTATTGAGTCGAAAGTAGATACTATTTTCTACTTTCTGATGATTTCTTGTGCAAACTAGGAATAATAAGAAAAATGAAACAAACTTCCAAATATATTATATTATATTAAAAAATGTCTCGCATCTGTTGTACGCTGATGATCTGAAAATTTATCATACTGTTACCTCACCCGCTGATGCCGCATTTTTGCAATCCAAGCTTATTGCACTAGATGAGTGGTGTAGTCAGAACAAGTTAGAGCTTAATTTCGGTAAATGCCACGTGATAAGCTTCTCACATAATAGATCCACATACCTACATGACTATTTCCTGAGTGGATCTCAACTACATCGTGTAGATCAAATTGAGGACCTCGGCATTCTACTCGACAATAAACTGTGCTTTAAATCTCACTACAACCGATTAATCTCAAAAATAGACTTCTTGGATTTATTAAGAGAAGAGCCAAAGAGTTTAAGAATGTATGGGTCACTAAAACATTATTCTGTTCCCTTGTCCGTCCTCTTCTGGAATATGCATGTCCCATCTGGGACCCCTCTTTCCAGTTATATAGCAACAGAATAGAGTCAATACAGAAGCAATTCCTTCTCTTTGCTCTTAGGGACTTGTATGATCCTAGAGACTTTGAGAACCTTCCACCGTACGCAACTAGGCTCCAAATATTAAATCTTTTACCTCTTAGTTTTAGAAGAACTATGCTCACATCCTGTTTTACCTTAGATGTTTTGAATGGCGATATTATGGTAGATCACATATCAGATAAATTCAGACTCAATGACAATGTCAGGCTGACGAGACATTCAAGACTACTAAAGGAATATCCGCATAGTACAGTTTACGGACAAAATGAGCCTATTAACAGATGTTGTAGAGTATTTAACAAATTCAGTGTACACTACACACCTCCAATGAGTAAATTGACATACAAACTAAGACTGCGCTCTGTTTTATAAAGTATCCCAAACCCTGTATAACCATCCTTCTACCAGTGTCCATCTTACTAGTTAGATTAAGTTACGTAAGTTAAATTGTCTTAAGTTACATTAAATTAAATTAAATAATATAAGTTAATTATTATGTAACTAAATATCTTGTTATGATAAATAAATAAATAAAATAAAAAATAAACAAATAATTTTAGTTCTATTTTATCAAATATTTCATACAAAAATAATAAGTAATATAATAATAATAATTATATATAATATAATAATTATATATATAATTATATTTATAACTAGCAAACGCCCGCGACTTCGTCCGCGTAAAAATCGCATTAATAAGCAATTTTTGAGAATGTTGTTAGCAATACATTATGTGAAATATATAATCTGCTTAATTTAATGGCTCTTTGGACAGAATGCTTTCTATATTGTTGGAATCAGAACCATAAATTATTAAGAATGATAGCATGATACTCGCATTTGAATGGGAGAGGCTCGTGATCAAATCAAACCCGTGAATCGAGATCATATGTATACGTGTTAAGGACATGTGAATAGTTGTAGCTTGTGCAAGATGTGAATTTGTAAGTGATTATTTCATCTAAGAAATTCGTACGCGAGATAAAAATGTTAACCCATGTAAACAGAAGCCATAGCACTTGCAAAGGAAATTTCATTTCATCATTGTAGAAAAGGTGAAATGTTTTGTATTCAGATACTTTACGGAGCTTAAAGTTGATAAAATATTATCATGTGATTGAATTGATTGATTTATTCTTATAAAGTGATTTACTGCAGGAAGTGATTATTTTGGTGTATTTAAAAATAAGTCATTAGGCGATATTCTAAAGGCGAAACTTTGAATATGGGCAAGCGAAGGATAATTTATAATGACATTGATGTGTGGAATACATCAAAAAAATTTAAGCTGCTTCCAAAATACTGAGGAATGGATATCATAAGAACTAGCGTATTAAAAATACTTTTTATAATTATATTACCGTATTGCACTTAACTATTTTTTTAATTTAATTTAAATTAAGTAATATAAAATAATTTGTTAATTTAATATTGTATTTATTTAAAAAAATTCTCATTAATTTTTTAATTTAATTTTTAATCCATGAATTTCTTTGACTCTTTTTATAATTTGATTTATTAAAAAAAAATATTTTTTGTTTGTTTCTTTTTATAATTTGATTTAGCCATTATCAAAGAATTTTATATTATTTTTTGTTTATAATATTGTTACATGCAGACCTGGCAGCCCCGCAACTCGATCTCTCTCGAATAGACAAGAATTATGTAGAACAGTATACTCAACTCTGTAGAAAGCCACAATTAAAAATCTAGAGCTTTCTAGTATAGTTCACACATACACACCGAAGGAAGCTTCGAGAACAGTCACGAGTATGAAGAGATGTATAAAAGCACGAAAGCTTTCAGCGAAAGGGTCAGTTAATCAGCGATTTTTATTACGGAAGACGCGAACCAGTGAAAGCGATAGAAAAGCACGCGGCGGTATTGCCATATAGTGCGACTTGAGCGGGAAATTGAATTAAAGTGCGAATAAATAAATTATCACTTATTTTTTTAAACGAATTGTGTTTTTACTTGAAATCCCGGCGAACCCCTAGCTCGCAACAATATTTTTGGTTATCGTTTTAAGAGGGGCATCTCAAAAATAATGCATACATTGACAACACTGATTATCTGATTATTGGATGATGCAATCTTAAAGCCGGCTCAACACATTTTTTATTTTTATTTTAATATTCGTTCGCATCTCGTTCGCTATTTCGTTCACCGTCGGCCTTCTCCGCTGTTTCAACCTCCGTCGGTCACAGTCGGCTTTATATATTATTACGTCCATTGCAGGCACCTGTCGGTCATAGTCGGCCATCTCCGTTCCACTCTACGTTGCCTGTGTTGTTTTTGTTGGATGGTTCCATAGTCGCGCGCATTAATGTTTATTGGACCTATAAAGCATTTCATCTTTAACCGAGTAATTCTTCTGTAGCCCAATCGCTGTAGTTCGTCACCGGCCGTTTCCAATGCTGGTGTTGTTCATAGCGTCATAGTGTGGGAACGTTCATGACTGCGAATTCGTGCCTACATGTAGTTGTTGTTTCTCTACATTGCCCGTGTTCGGAATTATTTCGTACTTCTTCGAATCTTTCTAGATAATTTGTTAACCGCGCTTATTTTTGTTTTTGTTTGAAGACCTTGACAGTCCGATTAAGTTGCCAAGCGTGTTTTGTGGTGTTCGTACGCGCGCATTAATTTGATGGTAAGAAAGTAGAGCTGACATTTCGAGTACAAAGGAAGACCGCGGATATTTGTTGAACGACAAGGGCTAACATGCAACCATATATAAGACAGAGAAAGAGACTGAAAATGCTCATTGCAGATGGTATAAACAGTGAATGGACTGTAAAATTGTGTTTGCTTTTTATTGTTAATACTGAAGTGTTTCCACCGAATACCTCTTCGAAGAAGAGGCATAACTCGGATAATGAAGCGATCTCGTCTTAAGACGCTAAGCTCGAAAGATGAAGCGACCTCTTCGAACATGCATTTCTCGAATAATGAAGTGAACTCCTCCAAAATTCAGAGATCGCTTAAAGAAATAACACCCGAACTAACTCAAGAAGAGCTTCATCTCAAAGAAAGCGAAGAGGAAACTTTCGATGACGGTTTCCTGGTAGCAATCTTCGATAAGGTAAAAATGAACAAATTATATCTTAAAATTTTAAAAAATGCTAATCACTTAGCGATTGATAAAATCGCAGAGAATGGTCCACAATCGGAGTTTGTGCAAGCCCGGACAAGGATAACCGCGAGTGGGTAGATAGTCTCGCTTTTTACTTAATACCGTGGTCAGATGCGGAGCTCACACTTTAAAATAGTGAGATCGCTTATAAACCTATAACCGTAAATATGGTTGTACCTGGCAACACAATGGATCCAGAGCTTATACTATTATGGCTAGCGAGGTAAGACAATGACCATCAATATCGATAAAGAATCCGATCTGATGCTCCGGAAATTGAAGTACTCAGGCCGTACTTAAGGAGAGCACTCCACTCAAACATAGAAAAAAAATAGATTTTTTTTTTACTTAAAACAACTTTATTATATTGTTACATGTTCTCTATTCGCTCATCGCATGTTCGCAATTTTTTTTTTTTTTAAGGTACCGAATATTATTTAGGGGGTCACCTATAATGCTATGCACAGTTATGTCAGTTTAGGTATTGAAAAAAAATTTAAAGAATAATTAAAATCAGGCTAACATAACTTGAAGCACTGCAGGTTGTACTTATTGGGAAACATGTATATTGGCTGGTAATGTGTTCCAAAGCTTGACATTCGAGAAATGGATGTCTGCCTAAATTTTACTGTACGAGAAGGCAATAGTTTAACGGTGTACGCGTGAGCGCGAACGACAGGGGAATGATTCGGACGATATGATTTATAGAAGCGTCCGAAAAAAACGATATAAAAAGAGCGAGCGTTGTTGATGAAAAGTCAGTCCATATTGAGCAGTCGATGGGTCAGTCGATGTTTGGAAAGCGAAAGAGTCGTAGATTGGAAAGCGATAATTTGTAAGCGAAAAAGTCTAAAGTGATTATGTGAAGCAACACTAAAGCGAACTTATTATTATATTATTTATTTTTACTTGAAATCCTTTGGCACTTCAATATATACAGAATAGCTGGTAAAAATTTTATAAATTTTTGAGCATTGTGAAATATATAAACTAAGCTTTGAACATGGACAATTTAGTAAGTACCGAGAACCGGGCGGTCGAGTTTGAATTGATTTGCTTTCACTAAAACTGCTTTCCTGAAAGTAATGATTTGTTTTTAAAAAGATTCGTATTGCAATACTCTAAAACCCTGATTGATTTGTATTTAAGAAAAGGAACAGCTGCTACTAAAATCGGTAAGAAAAAGTAGTTGAGCTCATACAATATACCAAAAATCTAATTCCGCAGGTTCTTAATGTAAAAAGTAAGAAACAAAATGCCACACACTTGATTTCGCTATCATAAACGGTATCTGAGAAACATGTACCGAAAGGAATAAAAACTACTTTTTTGATAGACACATTTTATTTCACTTTCTTTCTGCTTGTTCAATGAATTTATGTATTTAATTTAATGTCCTTTGAAGGGTAATTATATCTAACAAATGAAAAAGGAGTAAGTGACCACTGCTGAACACAAATACATAAGGAGCACCACGCTCGAAATTTCATACTGAATGTAATCTGAGGAACCCAATTACACTAGTTCTGTGTAGCTGGTATTGCACATTCGAATGGTAATGTTTTGGTTAAATACTATATCCTCCTTCCTTTCTCTATCTTCTGCAAGGCGCGCGATCCTGAGCAGCGCGGCCCCACAACTCCTCTTGTGTTCTCTTCGCTTTCTCGTTAAGCGGTCAAACATCTTGAAGACAGAGAATCCAACAGCAACAACGCAATGCTCAAAACCTGGGCAGCCAACAAGGAAAAATCCCACAAAACGAGCTCCGATCATCAGGTGTCAATAATCTCAACCAAGTACAGGGAAAGAAATTTCGACCGACTCGGGAACAAATTCCTCTAGAAATTTCATACTGAATGGAATCTGAGGAACCCAGTGACACTAGTTCTGCGTACCAAGTAGTGCATATTCGAATGGTAATGTTTTGGTTAAATACTATATTCCCCTCCCTTTCTCTATCTTCTGCAAGGTGCGCGATTCTGAGCAGCGCGGCCCCACAACTCCTCTTGTGTTCTCTTCGCCTTCTCGTTAAGCGGTCAAACATCTTGAAGACAGAGAATCCAACAGCAACAACATAATGCTCAAAACCTGGGCAGACAACAAGTGAAATCGCACAAAACGAGCTCCGATCACCAGGAGCCAATAAGTTCAATCGAGCATAGGGAAAGAAATCTCGACTAACTCGGGAAAAAATGCCGCTAGAAATTTCATAATTTTCGTAAGGAATGGAATCTGAGGAACCCGGTGATCATAGCTCTGCGTATCTGGTATTTCAAATTGCATTCAGTATAGTTTGGTTAAAGGGTATACATACTTTAAATATGGATATACATACAAGTACGAGAGAAATAGACTCACAGATAGACATCCAGTTAACGTGCGTCACGTCGAGTAACACTTACAGTGATGATGACCCCTAGTTTAAATACTATACATACTATACATATATGTATACCATATACACACAACTCACGTATTTTTTTAATCGAAGTGCTTGGCGAAATGTAGATGGAGACGACTAGGGTGCGTTTTTATTTTATTGTCGTCTCGTGTCTATTGCTCAGTTGAGTTTATAGGCAGTTGAGAGATAGACTCGCGGTAACAAATTTTCGATGCACATAACTGTTGATTGAGTCGACCCATTAGACATATCCATGTCAAAATGCAGATCAAAAATACCGAATTGACCCTAGACGAATCAAAAACTAAAAAAATCTGTCAGTGGATCCGCATGAAAAGTTTGCTTAATATGAAAATTAACAACATTCGTTTCTTTTTTTTAGAAAATTTGCATAATTTCTTTTTATTAATTATTAATTTCATTAATTATATATCTACATTTTTTTCATATCTTATATTTTAAATACATTCAAATACATAATTATCAATTATTGAAGAGAATACTGCACTAAATATTTTTTGTTTTTATTTTCAGAAATAATATTTCGTGATTATTGTTCAATAATTATAGATATAATAATAATAATAAATTTATATGCATTCTAATTATATTTTTAGAGTTTTAATAATTAAATTGAAGAAGTTTTTCAAACACATCATTTTTATTTTATTGTATTTTTTTTTTTAGAGAAATTTAAGAAAATTAAATACATTGGTTATTAAATATTTTCTTGTTTGTACAAATTTTATATGCAAATATCTGATAAAAATGAATACAAAAAAAGGACAAAAATTAATTGCATTATTTATAATAGAAAAATCTTTTTTTTTGAAATGGAAGACGATTAGTCAGCAGGATGAAGCTATAATATCGCTCAGTTCCGTTGAATTGTCGAAAGTAGATTTTTTTTTAAATATATATTACTATGGGATTATGGACAAGTTGGTTAACTGATTGGAAAAGAAGGGAGAATAGAACCTATTTTTGTTTGTTTATTACATGAAGAATTGGAACGGCAATATTATGGCTCAGTATTAATTAAATATATTAAACTAATAATGTGTTGATACATATTTAAAAAATTTAGATTACTATCTAATAAATGAGAATCACTCATCTGTCCCGAAATCGATGATATTTGAAAAAGCAAAAACAATGCTTGACACATATTTTTTAACACAGCAGCAAAATCAAGAGCATTGTATTTTTCTAAACATTAAAGGAAGAAAGCAAGCAAATGATAACGAGCTTCGTGTATTATAATAAAATTATAGAAAAACAAAATTAAATTAATTATTTTCTCGTTTAATAGGCACACGATACAATATCATTTTTTGTTTTTATCATTATTATTCATTACATTTCTTATTACTTTGTACGAATCTTTTTTTAATATATACCAACTGTAAACTATCATACATATTTATAATAAGTAATAATACTTTCTATTCTATGTTTTTATTCTTTGTTATTTATTTACATAATCGTAATAAGTTTTTTGAATAAATCATAAAATATAATATAAATAATGGAAATAAAAACTACATCATAGCATACTTCTTAGGTTTGTGTATTTTTTTTATTATGAACTAATTATTGCTTTTATCAAGAATTTATAAATGCTGCAGATTAAAAAATGTCCATCACATGAAAAATAAAGTTTGGGTGAGAATTTCACTGAGGTTTCTGCAGCTGAATAACTTTTTTTTTTAATTTAATACCAACTGATAAATACAATTTAGGCTTGATGAAGGGTTTTTTTAATTTCGTGGGTTTGAAATTGAGAAAAACAAAATTTTTTTTTTTTTTTTTTTGATTCTCCGAACAATTCTGTTTACAGAAAAATTCTAAGTGGGGTGAATTTTGAATATTAAATTCATAAAATATTTTAATGTTACTAATTTTTCAAGAGTAACGTAAATTCCGCCTGATCTACGAATCGACATGACTTTAAATCCCCTATAGAAACATGAGTGTCGATCTTAATGGAAATGGCTGACTTCTATGACCTCCTTTTTAATTGCTTCCATGTGTTACGCAGTCGACTATTTCGACGCGGAAAATTTTATGACCACAATGCGAAACTTTCTTACAGCTAGGATGTAAGCTATGTATATGACTATTCGTCAATCCATCACTTAGGAAGTGTAATTCCGCTTGCGAATCTTCAATAACGAATCGGTTTTTTTCCCGTGTTTCTTTTATATACCATATATTCTAACTTAACGCATTCTTTCTATTTAATAAGTGCAAAACAGGTCACCGCTAAGGCTTAAACAACTCGGCTAATTCGATTAACTTAAAGTAGAACACACAAAGCAAGGTTTAGTCTAGTGGGTAGCGTGTTGGTCTACAATGCGAAAGTCGCGAGTTCAAATCCCGATCGAAGTATAATTCCACGCTGCCTGCTTGGGTATATCTGTGCTACCTCAATCTGCGAAAAAGAAAATAAATATAGGGTTGTGTGAAGGGCTAACAATCCTTCCACAATAGCAAGCAAATACAAAATTTACGGAACCAATGCCCGATTTGGGTTGTTGTGCCCTTGAAAAAGCAGAACACAAACCCCCAATGCAGATGCCCGAATAGGAGTTCTATGATTTATATTCCACTGGCATAGTGCGCGGTGTAGCCTATTGGGTAGCGTGTTGGTCTTGTAATGCGAAGGTCATGAGTTCAAATCCCGGTCGACGCAATATATAATTCCAGCGCATTGTCTGCTTGCGGTCATCTCAATCTACGGAAAAATTCGTAGATAGAGGATTGTGCGAAGGGCTAACAACCCTTCCACAATAAGTAATGAAAAAAAATGTTAAGGAGCCTGAATGTCAGGGGGACAAGGTCCGATTCGGGCTGTAGCGCCATTGTAGAAGAAGGCATATTGCGCGGATTTATACTGCCCGCAATTAAATCACCAAACTGGAAGAGTTTGACGCTTTAGAAGGCGGTTGTGGTTTGAAAAGAATGACTATGGTAGAAAGTACCAACCTTATAAAGCTCGAACACTGACTCCCAAGTGAGAATACAAATCGATTCCACAACCAGCTTTCGAACTGAATGTGGTTCAAAGCAGGGAGATGGTCTAGCTCCCGTGCTTTTCAACTTGGCAATATAGTATGTCGTACGAAAAAGCCCTGTCGATACCACTACTATTTAAGTCCACCCAACTAGTAGAATACACTGACAACATTAAAATCCTAGCAAGATCCTTCTCTAGTGCTAGGGAGATATTTGTCACTCTTGACTCAGCCGCAAAAGAAGCCGGGTTGCGCATTAACGAAAGCAAAGCAAAAGTAATGACGCAAACAAGAAGGACAAGGCCTATCAGACAAAACATAACAATTGCGGAATATAATTTGGAGGGTGTGGACAACTTCATATCTTGAGGCTAATCTAGCAAAGAACGGCAGGTAAGGTCATGGCTTCAGAAAGGAAAAACAATCAACGGTGAGTATTATGCGAACTTATCGCTGCATTTGAATGAAGAAATCAATAAAAAAAAGGCCGAATTGGGCGAAAAATAAAATTTTGTTTCATCAAGACAATGCACCAGTTGACATATCAGTTATCGCGATGGCCAAGATCAATGAGGTAAAATTCGAATTTCTTCCTCAAGTTAGAGAAAAAACGTTGAAACCCCATTCAAAGATATAATCAAAGAACGCAAGGACTGGCAATCCAAATGGAAGAGGAATCAACCATCTGGGATACAGATAGCTCGCGCACCTCTGAGGGGATAGGAGCCGGAATCAAAGGTCTTAGCTTCTCGGTTTCAAAACCAAAGAAGCCACAATCTTCCAGGCTGAACTTATTGCAATGGAGCTATGCTTCCAGGAGAATATAAAGATAGCTCATCGTAACAAATCTATTTATATGATAGTCAGGCGGTTCTCAAAGCCCTAGCATCCAATAAACACAGATCGAGGATAATTTGGGATTGTCTTCAAAGCTTAATCATCTTAAGACAAAGGAACGATGTAACCTAAATGTGGGTACCAGGGCATATAGGAAATGAAGAGGCAAAAAATGGCGCAGGAAAAATTTTATTGGTCCAGAGCCATTCTGAGGAAAATCGTAAACTTGAAAGTGGGTTGAACAAGAACATAAAATCTACTGGAATAGACTTCCAGGCTTGTCAATCTCAAAAAAACTAATCCTACCACAAAGAAACAAAGTGGAGGATATTTTCAAATTCAGCAAGAGTGATATTAGTACTCTAATTGGTCTAATGACGGGGCACAGTGGAGTAGACCACCACCTCAAAAATGTGGGCTTTGCTGAAACTCACATCTGTTGCCTCTGTCTCGAAGACTCAAAAACGACAGTACACATCCCAGGAAAAGACACAATCTTCTTGGAAAAGATTTCCTTTCTACCAAGGAACTAGCCAGCATGGCTCACTTAAAGATACTTATATTAGCCAAAACTATTGAGTTATGGTAGGGTAAAGGGGTAATAAAGGCACAATAGGACGAGAAGGTCGCAGTGCTCCCTTATAAAAAAAAATCAGAATTAGCCTTGCTCGGCTGCTGAAACAGCAATTACAGCTGTGAAAGTTATAAAATCAGCGGCTTTGCGATTCCATGTTGGGTGATGCGATTTTTCCGTTGCTTAAGTTTGAAAGCTGGGAAAATTATTCGTTCGCAGGATCAAGCCTGCTTTTATTTATTTGTTTCTAAATTTATAATGAGAAAATTTGTATGTTCGATATTTTTAGCTGGGAAGTGTCGGCAATGTACATATGTCAAAATTTGTAACGAACATGTTATGAATACTACTCTACACTTCTGCTATAATCAGAACTTCTAAGTAGCTCATTCATTGCTACAGATCTTTATACGTTAATTGTATTGAAAATCCAAGTATTATCCACTACGATCGGTCTCACTCACCTGCCCAAATCTTATATATTCTTCCGTTCAAGCTGTGTTTCGCATAATTGCTTAAGAAACTACTAAGCTTTACTCTATGTTGTATATGATTCCTTATTGGATTGGTATAAATAGGGTAGGGATCTGATCGACATCAATTGTGCTCATCATACTTCCACGTGGAAGCCACCGGGCACTTGGCATGCTAATCTGATAAGTGCGACTGCTAATGAAACAGAAAAATTCTAGCACTATAATATGGGGGCTGGACGATGTTTTAGCAACTCATCCTCGAAAAACCCAGACTTGTTTCGAAACCTGAAGCACAGCATCGGACTGGACTGATTCAACGGCAACAACTCATCATTATCATCAATGGCGCGACAGCCCAAATCGGGTCCTGGCCTCCTGAAGTCGTCGCCTCCAATCGTCTCGATCCAAAGACCGCGTCCTCCAGCTGCTAATTTTTAAAATGGCTTTGCTGTCTTCATCAACCGAGTCTTCCCATCGCTTGCGTGGTTTGCCTACTGGACGGTTACCACTCGTTTTACCTTTAAGAGCACGTTTGGGTATTCTTCTGTCTTCCATTCGCTCTACATGGCCAGCCCACTGCAGTTTACGTAACTTGATGAACGTTGAAGCTTCTGGCTCGTCGTAGAGTTGATACAACTCATGGTTGTATCTTATTCGCCATTCCGTTCCTTCCTTCACAGGTCCCAAAATTCTTCGGAGGACCTTTCTTTCGAATGCGTTAACTGCTTTTTCGGAAGTTCGCGTTAATGTCCACGTCTCGCTGCCATAACAGAGCACAGGTCGTATAATAGTTTTATAAATCCGCAGCTTATTGTTCCTGTGCACTTTCTTGGATTTCATTATTGGAAGTACCGAATAATACGTCTTGTTTGCAAGTATTATCCGTCGTTTGATTTCGTCTGTTTCATTACCGTCCTTTGCTAGATTAGCCCCAAGGTATATGAAGTTGTCCACACTCTCCAAATTATATTCCGCAATTGTTATGTTTTGTCTGATTGGCGTTCTCCTTCTTGTTTGCGTCATTACTTTTGTTTTGCTTTCATTAATGCACAACCCGACTTCTTTTGCGGCGGAGTCAAGATTGACAAATACCTCCTTAGCACTAGGGAAGGATCTTGCTAGAATGTTAATGTCGTCAGCGTATGCTACTAGTTGGGTGGACTTGAATAGTAGTGTCCCGTTGGTGTCGACTGGGATTTTTCGGACGACATACTCTAGTGCCAAGTTGAAAAGCATAGGGGCTAGACCAGCTCCCTGCTTTAAACCACATTCCGTTCGAAAGCTGGTTGTGGAATCGGTTTGTATTCTCACTTGGGATTCAGTGTTCGTCATTGTGAGTCTTGTTAGTCGGACTAGTTTTGGAGGAATTCCAAAGTCAAGCATGATTTGGTACAGTACGCTCCTGTCGACACTGTCGTTGTTTAAAATCTACGAATATTTGGTGCACGTCTATGTTATATTCCCAGCATTTCTCAAGCACCTGTTTCACCGAGAATATCTGGTCTGTTGTAGATCGTCCGGTTCTGAATCCGCCTTGGTATTCGCCAATTATTTGATTAGTATAGGGCTTAAGACGACGTTCAATAATTTTTGTCAGTATTTTATAGGACGTACACAGTTTGTCTCCTTTCTTGTAAATTGGACATATAATGCTTTTTCGCCAGTCGTCGGGTATGATTTCCTCTGTCCAAATTTTGCATATCATGTTGTGCAGTATTTCAGCGACACACACACAGTTTCCACCGTTTTTCAGAAGTTCAACTGGTATCTCGTCAATTCCCGGCGCTTTGTTTCGTTTTTGGTCACATAGGGCTGCTTTGATTTCAGCAAGCGTGGGTGGTATCGATGATGGTTCATCTTTGTCAGTTGAGGCTTCAATTGAAATGTTGTCTGTCGTTATCGGTGATACTGGGATGGGATTCAAAAGATGTTCAAAGTAGGAAGCCCATCTCCTTTTGATTTCTTGTGCGTCGCTGATGACAACAACAACTACGCAAACGAAAAATGGACTATTCTTTTGGATCTTGCGCTTCTGGAACAGGTGAACAAATTCAACATAAACTTTACTGCACTCCAATACAATTTTCAAAAGTGGGATATCTTCGGGAAGCCGGTCTGATGGAAATTCGATAGAAATCCTAACTATGATACCTACTTTTACGTACCTGAGGTGTATTATCAGTCAGGAGTTGCAATACACTCATTAGGAAGTAACTCCTTGAGTTATGAACACGATTGGAGTATTTTTGGTATCGCGGCTGTTGGGAGTACAAGGTTAGGTTAGGTTAGGTTCATGGAGGGGTTGGACACCAATGTACGTGTAGACCACCAGTGGGTCCATCGTACGCCTCCGTATTTTTACCATGTGGACCTATATATCATTCAGCCAGCCCGCTCTACCTGTGAAACTAATGAGCTTCATCGGTTCAAGGGACCGGCTATCATTCAGCTCGGTGAAGAAGTACTATCCGAGATTTTGTCTTCGAATTGTTCATAGGCATGGGCAATAGCAGAAATGCTCTATAGTCCACAGAACAATGTTGCTTCTACCAAATAATTGCACGCACCTTCACGGTAGCGTCATGGTGGTTCCTTGAATTTTGACGTAGACAGCGTTTAATAAACGGTTTTCGGAATCCATGGATCGGCAGAGATTTAGATTGCGGTTCTGCATCAATTAGTGTGAATTCTTCTTCTTCTTCAATGGCATTACAGCCCAAATCGGTCCTTGGCCTCCTGACCTTCAGGTTCGTTAACATTTTATTTATTATTGTTAGCCTTTCGCACAACTCTCTATCTACGAATTTTCACTTTAGCAGATTGAGAAAACCCAGATATGCCTACACAGGTAATGTGTTAGAATTATGCGTCGACCGTGATTGGAACTCACGATCTTCGTATTGTAGACCAACACGCTACCACTAGACTACACCCAATTAGTATGAAATGCGGATGTTTGCAGAGAGCCGTGGAGTTAAGCTTCGTGGCAGGTATTCACGTAAATTCGATAGTAAGTAATGTACGGATGAAGAGTTATGTACATTAACGATATTTTCGTTTCATTTATTTCTCTTGTAAAATTTAAGCTTAACGATATGAAAATTCAGTCGTTGCTGGTATAATTTAAAATGCTATTCTACTCATTGGTTTGATCTCTAAAGCCTGGGCAGGCGATTAAAAGCATAGTGGGTTAAGTTCATTTGTTCACATTCAGTTATTTCATGTAAAAGTAGTACAAGATGATATCTTAATTTAGTACTAATAACACCCTGACACCATTTTCATCATGTTGTCACCCTACCTTTATGATGAGGAATAAGCAGTTTTTAACAACGAGTTGATTTAAGGAAATGTACATCAAGTAACTAATTCGAACAACTCTGAAAAGAAAAATCAATATTCGCTTTTCGTAATAGGTTTCCAGAGAACAACCCGAGTTAGACTTCTTGTGCATTGAAATGTGGTCAAAACGCTACATTTAACTTACGCTGTCAAAAGAAATCTAGCTTCGGAAAAATTATACATCCAAAGGTGAAAAACGACAGCGAAATTTTATTAGAACTATACGCAGGCTAGAAGGTAAAATTTCAGCATATAGCCATAACCTACGCACACTGACATAGATTTTAATTAGCATAATAGCGATATAAGAGAAACAGCTCACATTAAAATTTAATGTAATTCCGAGACTATACGTACCTTTGAATTTTAGTGTTATTCATTTCAATCATTTAATCGAATAAACAGATTCATCTATATTAGCAGAAAAAACAATACATTGTGATTTGCTAGGATTAAGAGTGAGGCCGGACCATTTAGAAATATTGGCAAGATGAGATGATACACGAGCCGCACAGTCTTCAATCAACCCCACAGGCATACTCAAATACAGCTGAACATCATCAGCTCATACACGACATTAGAAAGGTTATTTATAAACATGCTGAAGAGTAAATGACCTAAGATAGAGCCCTGAGGAACACCAGACAAATTGGTCACAAAGAGAAGAGAAACCCGAGCAACCTTTAACCAGTTGTGATCTTTTAATTAGCTCAACCGCATTTATAGAGAACGAAAAGCAAGCGTAAAGCTTACTTATAAGCTTGGATGACTCACACAATCAAACGCTTTCGAAAAATCAAGCAAAACCAAATAGTTTAATTCATTCCGGTCCATGGCTTAAAGGATATCAGTACCCACCCAGCAAACAAAGTAATTCGTTAAAGGATCGTTAATGAATTATATTAACGAGCAATTTGATCGTTAATGAGTCATTAACAATTCATCAAGCGGACTAAATGGACATTCGTTAATGAATTAGTTTTAACAATTCATTAATGAATTGTAAAACGCTTATAAAAAACGAGTATTTAAGCAAGTATACAGTCGTTATCAATGAATCATTAATGTGTGGCTTTTATTTTGATTCATTAATGAATATATTGGGTTGGTAACTAAGTAATTGCCGATTTTTGCATATAAATGAAACACATTGTTTTAAATACAAAGAATGAACTTTAATCAATGATATATTTTCCATTTTGTTCGATGACCTTTTGCCATCCTTCTGGCAATTTCATAATTCCACGTTGGTAGAACTTCTGATCTTTATCGGCAAAAAACTGAACTAAGTGCGATTTCAGAGAGTCATTATCATTGAAAGTTTTACCATCTAAAAAAATAAATGGTAATCTGACGGAGCAAGGTCAGGGCTGGTGGATGTAACATCGATTCCTAACCAAGCTCCAATAATTTTTAGCGAGTGACTAAAGTTGTATGTGGCCTAGAGTTGTCTTGGTGAAAAATGACATATTTTCGAAGGACCAATTCTGGCCGTTTTTCGTTGATCGCTGTATTTAATTTGTCCAGTTGTTCCGATTGGATTGGATTGTGCTGGTTCATCAAGCCTGGACCATGGTCGTTTTCGATTGAGGTTATTGTAAACAATCCATTTTTCATCGCCAGTGATGATTCGTTTCAAAAAAGGATCGGATTCATTGCGTCTAAAATGCAAATAGCAAGCGTTGATGCGCTTCGTTAAATGAATTTCATTCAATTCATGTGGAGCCCAAATATCGAGCTTCTTAACGAGTTTCATACGTTTTAAATGTTTCTCAATCGCTATCTCTCCTCCAGTTATGTTGTGTAACGGATTATTAAGATAATCCGATAAGATAATCCGATTCGATAATCCGATTCGCGCAAAAAGAATATGAAATAATCAGTTGCGCGTCGCATGCATATGAACTTGATAATGCATCGACGTCAAGGCCAACGCCTGCTGGATGGCGCCTACAGCGATAAAGTAAATATTGCTACTTCGGCGTTGCACAGCCGGTGTGACTTTGAAGGTCGGCATGAGCCAACAAGCCGGGAAGTCAGTTAGCAATAATTAAAAAATGTATGACTGACTTTCCGCTTGAATAGCGGAATCAAAATTGCGAATTGCGGTATCGCAATGTTAAGTTAATGTAGGTTTAATTTTAATGTTACCAAATAAGTTGAATAATGTTTTGCTAACGCATTTTTGCCAAGTAGGGCAAAAATGTAGTATTTAAGTAAGTAGATAAGTAGGTTAAGAGAGCAGTTAATGTTGGACTAGAAAAGTAAGTCAGTAATCAATAAAGAAAGACCACACAGTGGCACTAACGAGAATTCATACGTTTGGAGTTTTTGATTTGGACTTTAAGGAGAAATAAGAATAAGTATGTCAAAGCTAAAGTTGTGGTATGAAAATGGCGGCCTTATGGTAGCTACGTACTCAGAGCAACAATAAAAGTCCGTCGCTTGGATGCTGTCTTTGACAGCTCGACGGCAAAGCACCTCCCTCTCCTCCAATCTCCTCCTCAACAATTGTAGTAGTATTGACTAAATGGTTAATATTATAACAAAATCATGAAATTTGACAAACCAATTCCGGCACCGTCTTTCTTTTAAGGCTCCTTCACCATATACATACATCACGTAACTTTTTAACAGCTTGCGCTGCGTTCTTTCCTTTACGGAAATAAAAAAAATATGACGAAAATGCTCGTTTTTGCACTTCATATTAAAACTGACGCCAAGGTAATACCTTTTAACAAAAATACGCGCAATTTGCTTTTAAAGTAAAGTAAAACTGACAGCTAACAAATGTCAAAAGGACAAAAATATATCATTGGCAGAAGCCATTAAAAAATATGGCCAGACACATTTACAGTGGCTCAATTAAGTAATCGGACAGTACCGCGGTGTGAAGATGTTTGTCTGTAATTTTATGAAAAATCAATTTAGGAAAAAATAAAATGCATATATATTTACTAGGTAACAATAGTTTATAAAATAAGAAAAAAATGAATTTCTATTTTATTTACAAAAAAAATTATTAGCCAAAATTCAAAATATATGATTGTTAAATTCCAATTAAATATTCGGACACTTCAAATAATGATAGTAAATTAAGTATAAAAAAGCTTTTTTTTCTTATTTTAGTATTTTGTTGGAAAACCTTTGGTTTTCCGAATGGTTTCCAGTCTTCTTGGAATAGATTCCACCAACGATCTGCAATAAGAGGGATCGATTTTTTCCATTCGTCCTCCAGAGCCACTTTAAGCTCGGCCTTCGAAGAAATGACTCACGATTTCAATTTGTTTTCTAAATAGGCCCACAAATGTTCGATTACATTTACATCCGGAGATTGTGAGGGCGTTTCCATCACGTGAGGACAATTATACAATAACCACATGCGCGTATTGTGAGTTTTGTGTTTTGGGTCATTGTCTTGATAAAACGAAAATGTCTCAGAAATGCCCAATTTATCTACACTTTCTTTAAGATTTTCTTTTAAAATGGATATGTACTTGTGTTGGTCCGTTATGCCATCAATAAAAACTAGCTTTCCTGGTCCAGAGGCAGCCCCAAACCATCAATGATCCAGCTCCATGTTTTACGGTCGGTTGAAGATTAACAGGTTTGAACTCCTTATTTGGTCGTCTCCACACATATGTTTGTCCATCTGACCGGAAAACATTAAATTTGCTCTCGTCAGTAAATAACATTGTGCTCCAATAGGAAAAGTCACGCGATTTATGCTCTTTAGCGAACTGAAGTGGCTTTAGCTGATTTTTCTTATTTACAAAAGGTTTTTTGCGTGGAACTCTGCCGTTAAAATCGTCACTCCGTAGAACTTTTCTCACAGATTCTGTACTTGCAGTAATTTGGAGGTAGTTAGACACTTCTGATGTCAATTTTGTCGCACTCAGCTTGGGATTTTTCTCTACTTGCTGCACGATCCACCTTTCATCTGCCTCTGAAAATTTTTTCGGCTTATTTTCAATACTTTTATTAATTTCAAACCGTTTAATGATGTCATGAACTGTCGAATGGCTTCTACCGATGATTTCCCCAATTTCTCGCACAGACATCCCGTTTTTGTGATGTTTGATGACCAATTTCCGAACTTCGTTAGTAGTTTCTTTACCTTGACGACCCGTGCTTGTTTTGTATGAGAATTCACTATAAAAATTTCGTTTACACTTTGACTACCGTTATTCACACTTAATTTGTTATAATTCGGGGAATTCCCATCTCAAATGTCAAAAGAAAACCAGGGCTGCCAGGTGTCCGAATATTTAATTGGAATTTAACAATCACATATTTTGAATTTTGGCTTATAACTTTTTTGTTGATATAATAAAAAGTTATTTTTTTTTCTTAGATTATAAACTAGTGTTAACAAGCAAATGTATAGGCTTATCCAATAAGAGGTGTTATTTTGAATAGCACGCTATTTCGGTAAATGTCACTTTTTGACATTTGACAAGTAGAAACTAAGCCATTAATAAAAATGGAACGATACACGCTTCAACAACGCATTGAAATTATTAAAATTCACATTATTAAAATTCACTATTCTTGACTGATGAGGCCCATTTCCACCTCGGTGGCTACGTCAACAAGGAAAACTGTCGCATCTGGGGCTCGGAAAACGCAACAGTTATTGTTGAAAAGCCTCTCCATCCTCAACGTGTGACTGTTTGGTGCGGTTTATGGTCCGGCGGGGTCATTGGACCTTTTTTCGAAAATGAATCTGGAGCAACAGTTACGGTGAATGGATTGCGCTATCGAGAGATGATTAATGATTTTTTATGGCCGGAATTGGATGATAATGATCTGGACAACGTTTACTTTCACCAAGACGGCGCTACGTGCCACACAAGCACCGAAACCATTGATCTTTTACGGCAAGAGTTTTAAAATAACACCTCTTATTGGATAACCCTATATATGCATTCCATTTTCTCCTAAATGGGATTTATAAAGAGTTACTGACAAAATTCTTCGTCTCGTAGCTCTGTCCGATTACTTAATTGAGCAACTGTATGTGTGAAATCGGCAATTACTTAGTTGCCGGCCCAATAATTAACGGTTCACAAACGATATTTTTTATGAAAGATTAACGATTGATAAAAGAACTTGACACACAAGTACACGCGGTCTCCTTTGCAAATTCCAGATTTTTCATCGTTTGCATTTGAGATATCGACATGAAATAATCTTTGGCTCTGTTCATGCGCATCATGAAATGAAAACTACTGGTATATAACAAGATCAACGTTGAGCGACTCTTTTTGTTTGGTTTGCTCAAAATCACCACGCAGTTTATTTGTTTTGTGGCATTTCATGCTTGTTTTAAGATCGTTATTTGCGAGCGCTCGTTAAATTTTTTGCTGGGTAGTAACCTTTAACATCGCAGTTTCACAGCTATAACCGGTGCAAAAGCCAGATTGCAAGTCACCTCAAAAGACCAAGTCTTCGTACATGATTATTGATTTGCTGAGACACTACACGCTCAAGGTCCTTTGAGAGGAGGCATAATATGCTGATAGGACGAAAATGACTAGACACTTTTGGACAAGAAACTTTAGGTGTAGGAATGGCATTAGCAATTTTCCACATTGTTGGAAGGACACCAGTAGACCAGTAGTTAGACATGTATTGTAAATATGAAGAAGAAATAAGTGAATGAACGGGAATAACAGTTTCAGACACTTAGGGTGTATATTGTCATAACCAATTGCTTGTGACTTTAATGCCTGAGATAATTCATTAGAGCCAATGCAACGAGACGAGTAACGTTCCACCTTATCAGCGGTAAAGGGTTGGAACATACTAACAGGGACAGAAAAACTGGGTTTTTGAATAGCAAAGATTTCAGTTGTTCAGGGTCGATTTCGAAAGAACACTCGTTCCAGCTTGGCGTATATTTTCCACAAGAACTTTGGACGGTAAGTTTGAGATAAATATGGCTAGATGCTAACAAAGATAAAAAAATTAATGCCATTTAACATTACAATTATCAAAAAAACACGCTGTATTAGCAGAGATTCAGGTTTATTTCCTAGTGCACCCCAATACGAGTAGCATACCAAAGAAAAATATATGAATCACGTTTCTCGTGTTCCTTGGAATTTTCAGATCATAACAGTAATCAATACTGCTGTTTCGGAGTCGCTTAGCTCTCTAAGGACTTCACGTTCAAAGTACTTTGTATATAAAAAACTATATAAGCAAACTTACCAGAATATCACTTTCATGAGTAGCTATAAATTAAAGCGTTAATATTTGAACTTAGTTTTTTTAGGATAAAATTTATTTAATTTTTTATTTACCTTTTCTAATTTGTCACGAATAACTTCCAGTCAGACCTAATTTTAATGAAAAATTGAATAACCTGAATATTACTTCCCTCATCGCCATGACGCTTTATCTTTTCATTGAAATCTTATTTAATCTGACTGACTCTTTACCCGAAAAAAAAAACAATAAAAAGGTATTAAAATATGAAAGAATTACTTTTATAATTCTTGTATTAATAATACATAATAATATTTCTCGTGATTAATATAATCGTATCAATTAAACGAGATTTAATTCGTGTTTTTTTTCTATTTATTTTTAATTTATAATAAGGCATTCGATTGACAAACTGATTTTCTTTTAGTAAGTAGCAAGCAAATACCTTACAAACCTAATAAGCATTTTTTTTTTAATTCAACTTTTCTTTTCTTGAGTCAAAATTGAAAAAAAAAAGTTTAGAATAATATTTTAATATAGTCCTTGTTGTTTGTTTATAAGTAAAATTGAAAATATATATAAATAAAATCGTATCTTTTTTTGTTTTCAAAATAAAAGAAAGAAAAAAAAATATACTTTATAACATAATTAGAATTAGAAAAATAAAATAATAATAAATGATAAAAAAAAATGAATAAAAGCATTATACGAAAATAAATGATCCGACTAAATTATTACGAATGAATAATGGATTTGTTTTTATTTTTTTGTATGATTAATTTCCTTTTGTAGCCTCCTTGGCTGCCATTATTAACGGTGTTAAACTGGCTAACGGGCGTGCTAGTTTTAAGAATGGATGCTGAAAATTAAATTTTTATTATTTAAAGAAATAAAATTGAAATAAATGCGATGTACCTTTAATAACTCGTAGGCACTAGATCTACGATCGACGTCAACTTCCAAACATTGATCAAGAAAATCTTGAAAGATCGGTGAAAGTTTATCCTTCTCTTTTATTTCCGGTTTACCATTAGTTGCTATAAGGTACAATGCTTTGAGAGGATTCTCATTTAGGTAAGGCGGCTCTCCTTCGACCATTTCAATAGCCATAATTCCTAGCGACCACAAATCGACCTGTTGTGATAAAAAACCCAAAATTTTGATATTGAATCGATAAAAAAAACAGCAATAAATTTACCTTCGGTCCATATTGTTTTCTAGTAACAACTTCTGGTGCCATCCAGTACGGCGTACCGACCATTGTTGTGCGTTTCGATTGTTCCGGCGAGATTTGTGCACAAAAACCGAAATCCGTTAACTTAACGCTACCGTCAAGTCCCAATAATATATTGTCACTCTTAATGTCTCTGTGTATCACTTGATTACTATGCAAAAATTCTAGAGCTTGTAATACTTCGCGGCATACGGCAGCTATTTGTCCTTCGTCCATACACGTTTCCGTTACAACATCGGTTAAAGAACCGCCCGGTAAATACTCCATAACAACCCATAATTCTTCCGATACTAAATAACTATCCAAATAATTAACGACATTCGGATGCTTATTCTCTCGCATAACAAGAATTTCATTAATGATCAGTTCTTTCTTTGGTTGCTGACTTAAATTCATTTGTTTAATCGCTACTTCCATGCCGGTCGAACTTTCGATTGCCGTATAAACCGTACCGGAAGCTCCTTGACCGATTTTCTCCATTTTCGTGTATTTACGATTCGGATCGCCGACACTTACAATAGTTCGAAGTTTTTCTATAATTTCTTCGTCAGTCATTTTCTTCTTTTTCACAGCCCCTCTGGATTCATTTGTAGGCGTTGTTTGCGCCGTTGGTGGTGTTGGTTGTTGCTGTTGTTGTTGCGGCGCTGTTATTGTTGTGTTTGTTATATTTGTCGTTTGTAAATTATTAATTGGTGAATTATTAGTATTGTTAAGAGTCGAATTGGATGTCGTTAGAGATGTCATAATTGGAGTTGCTGTTGTTGTGAGTTGTATTGTTGCATTATTCGCGTTTGCAGTTAAATTATTTGCATTGTTCTTGTTCTTATCAAGCGTTGGACTTTTGATAGCCGGACTCATATGCAACGGTACCGTTGGCGGTTGCGTTTGATGTTGTGGCGATGACGGAATTTCATCGATAGGCCGTGTATAAATGGATTTTGTTCGTTCGGGACGACTAGCGATTGGTGGTGCGATTTCATCTTCGTTTGTTGAACTGTGAGACGACGGTACTAAATTATGTGAATGCGATTGACTTAGAGGTATCACTTGAGGACCAGCATGCGATTCGGAATCAGTTGGTGTACTACTGGGACTACTGCTACTGACGCGACTCAACGAAGATCCTATTGATGTTGCTATTGAGAGAATTGCAATGATTTATTATTTGAATTACAGTTGTGCAATTTTCCATTTTTCCTTACCTGAATGCGTTGTAGTTGCATTTGTCATATATTTTGAATTAGGCCGCTGCTTGCTTGTATTGTCGTACCATTTCAAAACATCGAGAACTGCTTGTGGATTTTTCTTCTGTTCTTGTTTGCTTATGTTTGAGTTCATCAACAGGCGGGCCCATGCTTCCGGCATTCCCTGCAATATATAAAAACAATTTTCACAATTACTTTGAACTTGTTTCGGATTTTAACGATAAAACATCGAAGATCAACATTAAGAGACAGAAAGTCCTAGATTTTCTATTCCGGTTAACGATAAGCTAGCTTTTCAAATGCTAGAAAATTAATGCTAGCTAGCTTGAGAATTCCTGTCTTTCTATCTAATCAGCAGCACTTTGAATTGGCAGAAATCATTATAAAGGAAATGTTTAACGCAAGCTATGAAATTTATTTAAATATTTATCTTCATTGCGATCTAAAGGATTTTTCAATGGGAGCGCTCGATCTTCTGAGACAGTGTTTTGAAAGATGTGTCATTTGGCATTAAGGTTTGGTAAACGAAGACGAATGACCAGCGCATAAAAAATAGGATTCAAGAAAAGGACTTGTCAGATGACAACTCATTACCCAAATTAGATGACAATGATATGAATAACATATGGTTTCAGCATAACAGAGCTGCGTGCCATAGAGGATACGCAACCATTAACATTCTGCACGCGAAGTTTAAAGCTACGTCCATACGATGCCCCATTTTCGTGCTCTAAGTGCATGCCTTCTAGAATAAAAGTGCATGCAATAAGTTGTGTGTCGATCATCTTAATACGTTCGTTTTTCTTCTAGAATGCATGCGCTTAAGGCACGAAAATGACATGTTAATGTGTACGTAGCTAAGTCGCTCTTCCATAATTTTCAATCAAACTGAGAATATTTTCGTTGCTTTTCATTTTACTTTGTTTCTTTTTAGATAGCTACTCGATTGTATAGAATGAATACCGCATAAAAGCAAATCACTCCCCATAGCGGACGTTTTCCCCATATCAACTGAAGAATATACCAGCTTCTCCACTTGTTGCGGTCGTTCTCACTTTCTTTTCCCTACCTTCCCAATCCCATTCCTTCCCTCCATGATTGTGTTTGTGCATTACACATAAAGACCGAAATTTTCTATAACACAGGTCATTCTGTAAAAAAAAAATCATCCGGATAGCCTTGCGCTATTGCATGCGTCATCAAATTTCAAGAAAAAGGGCATGCGTTTGAGGCACCAGTTTCTTGCGTTGCTGCATGTGCAAATTTGAACGAAAAAGCATATCGTCTGAATGTACCTTAAGTGTGCGAGTATCTCGCAAAGCGGCGATGTAACTATATAACTGGCCACCAAAATTAAATGATTTAATGCCCTAACATTTTTCTTGAGGAGCTACTTGAAGTTTTTGTTCTATGTAATAAAGCCGAAAACCGTGATGCATTGATGACCAACATTACCTATGCCATAAATGAAATCAAGCCCGAACATTGTATCTCCTGACTGCACTGCCATGCAAAACCTAAAAATTTTGAATAATAAATGAATATTGTTGACATAGACAGGCAGATAGCATTTCGGAATATAAAGTAATTGGAGAATGTGCTGCCCTAGAAATAAATATCGGCATCTAAAGTTAATCTATTTCCCACACTACAACGAGTCGCAATTGTGTTATTTTTTTGTTCTCGGGTCGTCAATCAAATTCATGTTAAGACCCCTTATAGGGGCAAACAACTCTCTTTCACAAGTTGCGATCCTGAGCATCGGCCTTAAGCTCTTGGGTCGTAAAACAAGAAATGTTTTATATACATCATTTTTTTTCACCTGATTGTAGCCTAACGGAAATCGTATTTTGCTACCATGCGAGAATCGTGATTACAAATACAAATGGGCCACCTCTATCTACAAAAATAATAGTCTTCGTAAATAGGGGGTTGTGCAAAAGGCTAACAACCCTTCCACAATAACAAAGAATATTAAGAAATGTAAAGGACAGGAGATCAAGGCCCGATTTGGACTGTCGTGCTATTGAAGAAGAATTTTCTATAACATTCCAAATTTAAAATAAGTGCAACGCACATATATGCAGATTGTTGTTCGAAAGTACAGGTGGGCATCTTGAATTATTGACAATTCAAATGCCCGCATTCCTTGCTTAGGGAGGACGAACAACATGAAATATCGGATTAAGTAAAAACTATTTGCGTATTTTGCCAGATTTTTTTTACGGCTATCGAAAATAACTTAGGAGGTCGACATGGGTATGGGGAAATAAGTGGATATAGGAAAACACAGGAGAGAAGTGGCGGTGAACATTGCTCTTAAATTCCTGGAGGTTATATTCGGTTGGAAAGAGATTGCCTGGTAATGAATTCCACATCACTATCGTCCGAAGGACTGCCTAAATTTCACTGTTCTCCACGGCAAGAGCACAGTGTGAGCGTACAGGAGGAGGAGGGGGGGGGGGGGTATTCAGTAGAGAGGGTATTAGGGCCTTTAGTTCCTTGCTGCATTTACCATGGAAATATCTATAGTATGAGTGCTCCGATATTTCGACGATGTTCGATGGAGTCTATTGAGGCCCAATATAGCATCATCTCCAATTAATCCGAATGCATAGTTTTGAATACGGTCGTGCAAAGCTAGGTGTGATTTTGATGCCCCAGCCCAAACGTGGCCGGATATAAGCCTTATAGATGGTAGGCAGTTCAGAGGCAGAAAAGTATTTCTTACATTTCCGCAGAATACCCAAGCGTTTCAAGGCATCAAAAGCGACTTCGTAGATATGTTGACCACAATCAGGACGATTGTTAAATTTTACACCAAGTAACGAGAATTCTGCAGAAAGTGAAATCTGTAACCCATTTAAGGACATATTAGCGGTTGACGTCAGAAAGTTATGTTTAAGAGATTAATGACAGGACTGTGTTTTTAAGGCATTAAACTCTGCTGTTTTTTCTAACCCATTCCTGGGTTAAAACGAGGCCAGAGTTCAATGACTGTACCGATACATTGTTGCATGAGGCCATCGATATCGGACGTGCCTCCCCAAGAGTTAAATTGGTAGATATTATCAAGAATGCTGTCATCTGCGAAACTGTGAATAGGATTGAGAGTAGACGACAGAAGATCATTTATGAAAACTAAAAAGAGAGTGGGAACTAAAATTGACTCCTGAGAGACGCCGGAATCAATGGATGCAAAGGATGCAGAAGTTACTCCATCTAATACGACTCGAATCAAGCGCTCGGAGAGGAAACTTTCAATCCATTTAAGAATTAAAGCGTTGAACCTAATTGCGTTTAGCTTCGCTAAGAAATATTAGTGTCAAACGCTTTAGCGATGTCAAGAACACTAACTTGATCTTCACCAAATTTCTGAATGCACAGGAGATCGAACGAACCGAACGAAATCCATATTGGTGATCATGGATGAGATTTTTATCCGCAAGAAAGTTGAGTATCTTGCGATTGACAGCAGTTTCCATTCCTTTTGGAAGCACTGAGGTAATGTCTATGGGGACGGTAATTAGCGGGGTTCGCTTTGCTCCCTTTCTTTGGAATTGATTGAACATTCGCGATTTTCCCGACCTGAGGAAAGTACCACGAAGAGTATGAAAATTTATAGAGACTACGAAGAGGTTTAGCTAGAGAGGAAGCGCAGTTTTTAAGGACAATGGGGGAGGGCGGATGCCATCCGGGCCAGCAGAATTGTAAGCATTAAGCTCCTGCAGGATCATGTAAATAATCCTAGTTCGAAAACGAAGTGGTTGCAACGAGAAGCCAGAGTGCGGTAAGTACGGAGGACTCTGGTTCGACGATGGAAGCTTCGAGTTTGCAGCGAAGTTTGCTGCGAAAGATTTGCTTTTTCAACAGGATCAAGTTCGATCACCATCGAGAAGAGGAGATGTTGAAGAAGTGATGAAATTGTTATAGCCCGATTTCACAAATGACCAGAAAGATATCGAGTTTTTGACATTCTCAATGCCCTTGCGATCATGTTCGAATTTAGCACGCATTAAAATTTGTGTTGCTTGCCAATTTTAATGAGTCTCTGTGTGGTGTCTATGCTTATACTGCATCGCTAGTAGCTGACTAAGCCGCTTTGTAACTCGAAATTCCCTGGTTCTAATCCCTCTACCTGCACGGTATTCCCTTAGCGTCTTAGGCAGGGCCTGCTTGCACAAGCCTTACTAACGAGTCCGTCGTAAGCAGGTCTGGGGCGAAACGCAACACAGCGCTGTAGCCCTCCATCTGTTTTTTACCGTCGGATTGTTGTGAAAGGTGAGAAAATACTGCTTTTTGGCTGTAATTACTTCGAGGCACTTATTGTTGAACCATGGATCTTTTGTAGGTCTAATTTTTTTGAGATTGTATAGAATAAAAAGCCTCATGTCTTTTATGATTGTCTCGGTCACGAGTTGCGAGATAACATCACAATTTCCGAACTCAAAGCACAGCCTCCAATCAAAGGCGCGAGACAATAAATTAAGAGCCTCCCAATTGGCTTTCTTATAGTGCCATACCGTTTTAAGTGGTGGCTTTGATTTGCTGCTGTGATGGGAAACTGTGCCCGAATCATAAATGGTCAGATATACCAATCTAGCCAATAGCGAGAGACCTTATAATTTAGTGGATGGGTGGTTAAGAAGAGGTCAAGCAAATTCGAAGACAAGCCTGCAATGTCAGGTAGATGAGTGGGGTTGTCTACCGTTGATAGATTCGAAGAGCTCAGCGTCACGACCCGGCTGGCCCGTACACGCAGAATGTTTAGCCAGGCAGTGTTATGAACATTTAAATCGCCTGTGACAACGATCTCAGGGTCAGGTTCTGCAGCATATAAAGCTTGAATAGCGGTTGATAGCTTATTAAGTTCTATGGTGATGTTTGCTGTACTCATTGGACTTCTGTAAACATAGCAGAAATAAAGGATGGGCTTTTGGACATTTATTTTTATCCAATTGAAGTTAAATTCGGGATTGAAGCATGTTTCCAAAAGCGGAATTAACTGACAAGCGACAACCAGCGCTGGTGTATACAGCGATACCCAGCTGGCGAAAAAAGTCAGCAGAAGATGATAATTAGGTATAGCATAAAACTGCTCACAACGTTGCAATACTTTACTTTCGCTCAGTGCAAGTGCATCAAGTCTTTGTGTTTGTGTGTGAACGTATAGTGAGAGGTAAGTAGATTCCAACTTTCGAGCATTTGCTTGATCAATTACGAAATTGACCATTGCAAAAAACAGTGATTCTGGAAATTGTTTGCAGTGGAAATTAAAGGTCTTTCAAAGGCGATTGTCTCGGGTAATACCAAAGAGAATTTAGAAAATAAATACGTGTTAGAAAGGTGACATTTCAGAGAACATTTTTTGTCAACAATGTGCGTACTTTGCATTAACTTAAAAGTTAATCAAGTTTGAAAATGGAATTCTCTTCTTATACAAAGGCAAAAATGCGTCTTAGGCTCGTGAAAAGTGCAGTTTACGGAGACGATGCTTTATCGATACGTGAAGCACATAATAGTTCAAGCTATTTCGTTCTGGAAATTCTGATGTCAAAGATGCACTAGCCGGTGAAATTCTTCAAAAAGTCGATGATAATCCACTTGCGACCACTTATGAGATCGGTGCGAAGCTAAACTTTGCTCAGAAAACTGTTTAAAATCATTTGCATGCGGCTAGTTTTGTCAAAGAGGCCGATGATTTGTTGGTGCGGCATGAATTTAGCGCAAAAAATTTACTCCATTGAATTTGCGGATTCAATCAGCAACCAGGTGAAAAATGGAGGAGCTTAGTTTGGGAAGTTTTAATTCATCCACCGTATAGCCCTGACCTTACACCTTCAAACTATTATTTATTCCGGTCGCTTCAAAACTCCCACAGGAAAAAAATTTAATTTAAAAATGACTGCGAAAACCACTTGTCAGCGGTTTTTTGCCCAGAAACCAGAGAAGTTCTACGAGATTGGAATCATGGCTCTACCAGAAAGATGTTGAATGGTCATCGATAAGAATGGACAGTATTTCGATTAATTATGTTTATTTCAAGCAATGAAACAATGCAGTTGAATTTATTCGAAGAACGAAAATAGTTCATACTTGTCCCAATATATCGCAAAAGATGAATTGCAGTTTGCATTCGTTCAATTATGAACCAATTCGATAAAATATAACTTCTATATGAAGTGCACAGAATGTTAATATAACAAATGTATCAGACATTGAGAAAACTATTAAATTACACATTTCAATATTCTGTGCCAGGATAATTTTGACTTAGAACTAGAAAATCAATTTTTTTTTCGATGAATTTATCAAAATATTTTATTTTCACCTACAATGCTTTTAAAACACAATTGGTTTTCTAAAAAAAAAAAACTAAATATCACAGTTATTAGAGAACACTCCGAAATTTGTACAAAAAAAGGAATATTCGACAGCAATTCCGTATTACTCAAAAGCAAATTATCACTACTGCATTTAGCACTGGATTTTAAATTGAAAAATATATTTGTATATTATTTACGTATCACGATAAAAATATCGGGCTGAGTCACAAGCAGTCCGAATTCCTGAAGTGTGAATCCAAGGTGGGGATTTAAAAAAGAAAACGTTCCTTACAATTTCGAATCTGAAACAGAAGCCTGAGATTTAAGAGAATTTTGCAGAAACTGCTACATGAAATAGCTTAATGAAGACAAATAATAACATCTTATTATTTTTGCTGGTGTTAGTTTAAAGCGAAATTTTTTTCTTCACGAAAAGGATGATACCTCGTGCCAATTGGAAAACAATCATTAATCAAGTTCATGGTGAAGTTGGGTAATTATTTTAGGTTCATTAAAAAATATTTAAAGATTGGAATTATATTGTTTTATCCTAACTCATCAAATTAATCAAGCATAAACAATTTTACAATACTATTTTCTACCTCCTATATAGGTTGATTAACGTCATAACCGGCTGTGAATAATAAACGCGCTATTTTATCTGAATCTCATTAAACTGTACTAAAAATCAACATGTGCAAATATATATATTGTGTGGCAAAAGCATAGAGTAAAATCATAAAAAAAAAGACACGAAAGAACGAACGATTCCTACGAATGAGCGTGTTGTGTTTTGAAGCGATATACTAGGTAGGGAATAGTATGGTAATTATACACGTGACAATGAACAAACAGCAAATAATAGTTCAACTAAGCAATACTTACTTTCATTGGCAGCTTGAAACAAAACAGAAAAAAATAATATAAGAGACCACGGTTTCAAATCAATTAAATACGAACAGAAACCAAGAAGCGAAAATAAGAAGAAATTTTTTTTCAGTTTCTTGTGAATATCATTCAAATTAATTTGCCGTTGCTCATAATATAATGTGATCGGTTAAAAACAACAATAACAACAACAGCAGCAATAAAGCATGTTGGCATCTATTACTCATAAAATTTCTTGTCAATTGTGTAGGCGAGAGAAGAGTATTTGTTTTTTTTTTGTTTCGATTTGCGTGGATAAGCCTATGTCTAATTTAAGCAGATATCAATTTAAATTAGAAAAAAAATATGATTCAGTTAATTTTAATTGGCATCATCAATGAAACTGGTGGGAAAGTGAAAGGCTAAAATATTTGAGGGGGTGTTAGTGCCATCAATGACGTAAAAATTCAAAAACATAATGTTCACTTTTTTTTCGATAGTCTTAAAACTGTTTTGGTATTGTGCCAATTTTAGCCAGCCTCTTGATAGATTTTTATGTAATATGATTAATTAATTTATTTATAGTAAACAAAATTAAATGCTTGTCTAAGAATCTATGCTAGATTTGTATCGGTCAGAAAAAAGCTCACATTTCTGTCAACGCGACGTTTATCACTAGCTTTGTAGACAGCGTAGTCACAATGAAATAAAATTGAGCTTGAAAACTAATGAATCGTGTTTAAAATAAAATAAAATATGTAATTATGTTTTCAAATCTCGCCGTGTGTTTGTCTGGGTCATTGAGATTTTCCCCGGATTTCACACCTTTCTGCTTTTTTTTATTGTGACCTTTCGGTCTTTAGTGAGACCTTTATCAAACTGTTCGACAAACTAAAAATTCAAGATATATAAAAGGAGATGACTTGTAAGTGGAAGGTTGTATGAAGGGAGCCGCCAAATGACTACCATATCATGTTGCACGGATGGGTAAGCAAGTTTTGCAAATCAGAAATTCGAATAGAAGTAAAGATTTGAGAGAAAACAAAATTTGTACTATAATGCTAGAAAAAATCTAAATTTTCTTCAACAAAAATACCTCAAATTGATGAAACAAAATCTCTTTATCATCCCAAACACTACAAAATTCTACAATCTGGTAACACTGGTCCCACAACCCTAACACTATAATTACTCCATGGAACACACTAGAGGCGCTTTTCCATAGTTTGGCAAAGGTGAAGCCCGATATTTGAAGCGAAATTTAAAAAAAGTTTCGACGTTTT
Organism: Chorisops tibialis; assembly: GCA_963669355.1. NCBI lineage: Eukaryota > Metazoa > Arthropoda > Insecta > Diptera > Stratiomyidae > Chorisops > Chorisops tibialis. The sequence goes on along the minus strand of OY770262.1, from coordinate 23,470,752 downwards.
TTTGTACTTTTTTAACATCAAGAGCTGTGCGAATCATCTCATACTTAACTAAAAAGTCACAAGCAAAAATTTTGAATTTTTCTTAGGGTGCATGAAATTTGCAAAAGAAATAATTAAACTCACCACTCCATGAATGGTGAATTGTGTAAGGCGAATTCGCAGGTGTCGATTGTGACATATCTGCCATACTCTACTTCTTGCATGGAGTTACTCTACCTAGCCTGCCCTTGCCCTGTCATTCGAGCCTAGCGCCATAACTCTACTCGCCGGCATTCTTTGTGTGGAAGACTCTGCTGAAAGGTAGAGTATTCATTCTCGTTCTTGCTTTCGAATGGCGGAACGAATACTCGAGTAACGAAATGTTTTGACAGTTCAGTTTCTTTTCGCGAGCTCATTTCGTTACTAAAGTAACGAATATAAGTCTGCGTCGGTATTCATTACTTCACATTTCGGTCGGTAACCAGTACTCGTGTAACGAATAGTTACTTTTTGACATCAATAGTGGCCGAGACAATGTGGGGGGAGTCTCGAGGTCTATTCTATTTTTAATTTTATTTTGGAATGTGACTGCTATGACAACGGTTGCGGAACCGCTGAGGATTTTTTTTGGAAATATAGTTGCCAAGATTAAGAAGATGGTGTGTCTGTGCATATGTTGGATTTTTCCGAGAATGGTAACGGATCCCCGGGTTTCTTCTATAAATTTTTAATTTCCTGTTTATAATGTGGTTGCCAGAACTTTGCGATTGCAGGGACAATAGTGTAGGGGCCTTTTTCTTTTTTTTTAGAATATGATTGCTGGGATAATTGAGTTGAAGCAATTTTCAGGATTTTTGAATTTGGTTGCCGAGAAGATAATGCCGGGACCCTAAGCTATTTTTGAATTTTGTACTTTTTGAGAATGTGATTTCTAGGACGATGGTGAAAAGGCCCCGGGCTTATTCTTCTGGATTTTCAATTTTGTTGTTAGACTTTTAGAATGTGGTTCCCTGGATAGAATCTGACTGCTAAGCCGCCGAGCAATTTTCTGAATGTTTGATTTTTTCTTAGAATATTATTGCCAAAACAATGGTGAACTTGGAGGGCGTGGCAGACATTTTGAAGCCATATTGTTTCGAGTACTCAGCAATTTACATCGAGTACTTTAAAACTGCGCCATATTATCCGCAGGCAAATGTCATTATCGAGAGATGACACCGCACTGTCAAATCTGCTACTAAATGCCAACAAACTGAACGCTGGCATAATTTATTACCCATTGTAATTTTTTTTAAGGTCAGCATTTTAGTAAGAGATTGAAGCATCTCTCGTCGAACAACGATTCGACTTCCAGGAGGATTCTTTCCAACGCTTAAACTTCGATTGAATCTAATTTCGTCGAAGAATTAGCTCTCAATCCATTTAAGGAAGAATGAGTTAAGGCAAAAGGCTTTAAGCGTAGCTATGAGACATTTCTGCCAAACTCCGCAAACTGCGCATGGCGAAGTGAAAACTGCTTGTATAGGGTGGGCCATCCATCATCTTTTTAAATCATAGGTTATTTTGACACTGAAAGCTGTTTCCTGCTCGAAGTCTTGACAGAAAGTCAGTATCATACCTCAGCGGAATGAAATGAGTCGCTTTACACTTGAAAAACGTTCAAGTTCAAAACGCCTTCGAGCAGCTTGAATTGGACAATGATTTTGGGCGAAAAATCATCTTTTCTGACGAGGCGCATTTTCATCTCGGAGGCTACGTTAACAAACAAAATTGCCGCATCTGGGGCTCGGAAAACGCGCACGTTATTGTCGAGAAGTCAGTGCATCCACAGAGAGTGACAGTTTGGTGCGGATTGTAGAGTGGTGGCATCATTGTACCATTTTTCTTCGAAAATGAGGCTGGGAACAACATTTCGGTCAACGGTGAACGTTACAGAGCCATGTTATCCGACTTTTTTTTTTACTGAAATGAAGATATGGATTTGGACGACCTCTGGTTCATGCAGGATGGCGCGCCATGCCATACATACCATGCCACAATCGATCTGTTACGCACCAAATTCCCAAATCGTGTTATCAGCCGTCTTGGCTATGTCAATTGGCCGCCTCGGAGCTGCAATTTGACTCCTTTGGACTTTTTTTCTGGGGAACCGTGAAGGACCGATGTTATTCCAACAATCCAGAAACGATTCAAGCACTTAAGGCCAATATCATCCAAGCAATTCGTGAGCTACAGCTCGAGACCATCAACATGGTCTTGTAAAATTGGAGTGACAGAATGCGTTACTGCGAAGCCAGCCGAGGCAGCAGCCACTTGAACGAAGTTGTGTTCCATTAATGGGAATGTTTGCTCTTACTAATGAAGCCATAATACATGGAAAAAAATTTTTTTGTTCATTTTATTACATTTTTAAAAAGAAACTTGTATTTGGCCCACCCTGTACATAACTAGATCGACGTTGTGCGACCCTTTTTGCTTGGATGGCTTAAGATCACATGACGCAGTTTATTTGTTTTGTATCATTTCATGGTCGTTTTATCATCATTATTTGCGAGCGTTCGTCAAATTGTTTGCTGGTAAATCGCTCGTTAATATAATTCTTTAACGAATTATTTTGTGTGCTAGAGTGGTTATAAATAGCCGAAACCCATTTTATGCTGTGGTCGGTTGATGTGATAATGCGATGTGCTTCTTTTGAACGGTACAGTGATGATGGCTCTTCCTCTCAGAATTTTGATACGGGCGCAGGGCATCAAAGCTCGCCACTTAAGAAGTGGGATGAACAAGAACACAAAATCTACTGGAACAGACTTCCAGGCTTATCAACCTCAAAAAAACTAATCATACCACAAAAAAACAAAGTGGAGGATATCCTTAAATTCAGAAAGAGCGATATTAGTACTCTAATTGGCCTAATGACGGGGCACAGTGGAGTGAACCACCACCTCAATAATATGGACTTAGCTGAAACCGACATTTGCCGCCTCTGTCTCGAAGACTCAGAAACGACAATACATATCCTATGCCACTGTGAAGCAGTGGCAAGGAAAAGGCATAATCTTCTGGGGGAAGGTTTCATTTCCACCGAGGAACTAGCCAACATGGCTCCCTTACAGATACTCAGATTAGCTAAAGCTTTTGAGTTATGGTAGGGTATAGGGGCAATAATCGCACAATAGGCCAAAAAGGCGTGTTCCCCTAATATAAATAAATAAATAAGGGCTGATGAGTGGCCGCGCAGATAAACGTTATTTGAAAGATTTTTTTTTAGCTGAGCGATTGCTTAGGGCTTTTGATGTTCTAAGTGAAGGAAGGCACAGCAAGCTGGAGTTATTCTATGAAGAAAAAAAGATTAAGGCAATCTTAATATGAGTTTGGAAAGCCTGTCAAAGTGGATGCTTTTCGTTTTAATGTATGCTACGTATGGCTCAAATCTTGTGATTCTATCTAAGCACTCGTTTAGATCGATACCATTGAGTGAGTTGAAATAGAAAAACGGAAAGAGTCAGATTTCCCAAAGCTACTAATGCACTGGATTAGTAAGAGTTCCTTACCGATAGTGCTTGTGCGGTCGTAGCAATATGCCTTTGAACACTCGTGTCCAACTTCGATTAAAAACGTTTATAAAGGCTTATCTACATATGATGCAGCAGCGTCGATTTCGTAGTTGGATTAAACGACTTTTCAAAAAAAACCTTCAGTCCAGTAACGTTTTTGCGTCAAACCGTATTATTCAGGTTGAAATGAATTTTACTTGTAAATTGAATTTGAAGAGGATTAAACTGCAAACTTTTGTGAACTAATATCTACTGCCCAGACTCGATTTCCGGCAAAGAACTTTGAATAGTAACTGGACCGACTAAGATAGGCGAAAGTGGCAATCGATTAATCATGCTTTGAGGAAGTTAAGGAAGACATTATTCGTTAACGTAGCACATGGAAACAAGCGGTTGAAAAAGATGGCATAGGAGTTAACAAGTTATGGCAACAACTAAAGACCTTTGGTAAGGTTGCGCCGCCTTACAGTAGAAGGAAACTATTTGTAACCTAGGCCCCTAAATCCTCTTAATAGGAAGTTTAGGACATACATACATATCACACGTCAGGCCATAAGTCTATGTGAATTTCATTTGGTTTTTTTACGAAATAAGTTCAATTACGCGCCTGCTATATAATTTTTCCTTGAAGTATATAGACCGGATTTTTATAATAATAAAAACACTTCTACTGGAAGCAATGGCTAGGGTGTAGCCTAGTGGGTAGCGTGTTGGTCTACAATGCGAATGTCGTGAGTTCAAATCCCGGTCGACGCCTAATTCCAGCACACTGCCTGCTTGGGTATACCTTGATCACCTCACTTTACGAAAATGAAAAATCCGTAGATAGAGGGTTGGGCGAAGGTCAGGAGGCCAAGGCCCGATTCGGGCTGCAGTGCCATTGTAGAAGTAGAAGCTACTGGAAGCATCAGTTAGATGTTAACAAAATTCAGCGATCGATGCAAAACAACTAAGGACGCATGTCGCCCGGTTCAATTTGACGAGATTAATTGCCCTGGTGCGGGCAGTAGTTTTTTAATAGATTTAATAGCTTACTTATGCCGTAGACACATGACGAGAGTTAAAGCATTGATAGAAGTACGCTGAATTATGTATTGGATAGTTCCATTAGTAACATTGAAAGGCAAGTTTAAGTATTTTATTAAGAAGTACTCGCCGAGAATTTCACGTCGAATTGTTTGCAGGCATGGGCAATGGCAGAGGGAATGCTCCCCAGTCTCACCGCAGCCTCTGCAAAAATCATCGGTGGTAAGGCTAAGTCTTGGAACTGGTTTTCTAAGAAGACAACGGCCCGTGACTATACCTACTAGTGTCCGCAGGGAATTTCTGTCCAGTCTCAATAATTTTATTGATTTCCCTCTATCAAACCCACCCCATAGCATCTTCGTGGTTTTTTACACGACTCGCTTTGTAACCATTTGAGATTTTCACTTCCCCACACTTTAATAACGCAGATTGACTTAATGACTCTTAAGGCAATACCAACATTGTCCGTTTTTTCAACGGTAGCAGCGGCAGATCCGTTTCTGGCCAGCCTGTCCGCCATTTCATTTCCATTTAATAGCGTAAACATACTAAATTCAGTGTACGGAAAAGAATTTAAGGTTGAAAAGTGAAAAAGAATTGCCAAGTTTGGGTCTTGAATGTAGAATAGTACTAGAAATGGTTTAGGAAATCATCCCTCACAAAGCAAAATACTAGTTATTCTACATCTTCTATTCAAAAAGCAGTTGTAAATAAAAAGAGATATCAAAAGGAGTATTTAGTGAACAGGTTTTTTTCTGGCGGATTTCAAAAATTACGAAAACGGATGAAAATGATCAAAAATTTCCTTAAAAATATACTTTAACTGATTTATAGTAAATACTATCGAATATACCTGATCATATTCAACAAACATAAAAAAGTTAGCAGACATGATATTCGGCTCTAGAAAATATAGTGGCTGTGTATCGAAAACATTCTCTCGCCTTCTAAATAATTGATTATTCCTTCAAGTTTAGCAATACAACGAAGCAGGTAATGATGTGTGAATTCAATTATTAAGCTGCTAGTCCTTTAGAAAAACAAAACACAAATGAATCGACTTTTCTGATATGATTTTGAATGTGTGTAATGAATAAATTAAGTTGATATAAATTCTTGGAACAAGGCTGGATTCGAACAAAAACATTTCTATCACTTCTGATTGATATGTTGATAAGGAAATGAATGCTTGATTACGTTGTGAAGCTTTGCTTTTTTCGAGTGTTGCGAGACTGAAGTGCAAAAAAGGACACGAGACAGCACTTAAATTCTAAAAGATTCAATTGAAAGGCTTCTTTATACGTCGCTTGTAGTTGCATAAATGACGCGGTAAGTTCACGGATGAAAAATTTATTTGTATTAAATTTTGCAGTGCTACCATTAATATTCGTAGTATGATATTTCGTTCATTCGTTATTTTTTAACGAGTCTCCTAGAGCCGTGATTTTTGTCGTTTTATATATTTTTATTTTACAATATTTCAAGATAATGTAGTTAAAAGATTTCAAGAAATTAGCATCCTTTATGTGGGCACAACAACTCTTTAACTCCTTAACGAATTTGAATGCAATTGACCTCTTCGGTCACGCCACTATGATGACCTGCTGTTGGTGGACTATGAATTAAGTGTGGAAATCTTAAAAGAATTTTGACAAAGCGATGAAAATAAGATCATTACTAAAAATTGAAGAATGTGCGCAAGAATAAACAGCAACGCTCTGTTTATTAATACCAATAATACGCAAACTTAATTAGGTAATCATTGCAACTTCCAATATTAATCGAGAAATTATAAAAAAAAAGTATTGTGGGACACCGCAAAAGTTTCAGTGGTTTTGGTTATGATTTCTTGCGAATCAAATAATACGTTTCGAACAAACTTATCTTACCGATACAAATACCTCAAAAGCATTCGCAAAGTATTAACAAAACAAAAATTTTATATTTCTACCATAATCTAATGATTTTTTAAATCATACAAGTCTTATTAACAGCATCAGCAGATTATTGTTTTTCATTTTTTTTTGTTAAGAAAACTATAAATTATAAATTTTATAATAAATTATTTAACATACCGTAAATTCACCCGTAACTGAATCAAAACCAACATGAACGGTATGCTCGAAATTCGTCGGATAAGAAATGTTTGGTTTCGAATCCGTATGTGAAGGTTTCGAACCTTTGATTTTATTTTTAAGTGTTTTCTTCTTTCGATCCGCATCATCTGGTTCTGTTAAAATTTAAATTTCATAAAACGAAAATTTAATGAAAACGAATTAAAATAAAAAAAAACTTAAAACCTTTAGGCAATGGTCGCATATCAACTGGTGGTCCGCCATCAGCTCGATCGCCACCACCACGATTACTGGTCAATCGTACTGGCGGTGCTGGAGGTTTATCTTCTTCACTTGACATTTTCGGAATTGTGTTTTTATTTACGATTTAGTCGGATCTTTTTTACGTTTGTTTCGAAACGACAATAATTTAAGAAAGAATCGGATGTGTTTATCTGAAATAATGAGAAATTGTTAAATTTTATTATCTCCTAGATTGAAATTTTTCTATAAATAACAGCCGTAAGAAGTGTAGGAAACTATCGCATATCAAATTTATTGTGCTATTTGTTTTGCAGTATCATAACGAATATTTATAGTTATTAAAAACTTGAATTGAGTGGATCAAAGATAATTTTTTCGCGTTTGGATCAGTGCCAAGAACTATGATTTGTGTTCTATGTTCTGGGAAAAAATTATTTTAAAATTATCACACGGTCAGTGCCATGATAAAATAAACGTCGACAGGTAGATAAATCAATGACAGTAGAAAATTGATTGACAATTTCGTTTTTGGAATATGTTCTCCTCCTGAAGGAAAGTGTTTATTGTTGTGATTTAAATATATTAGGTGTGCAACTTTGCTTCCGCCGTTTTTCGATAGATGGCTGCAGCGGAAGGTAATTAGGTCGGTGGAGGTGGCTGCCCAGACACAAGTCCGAGCGCACATAGACCATGCGCTGATCCGTTATGATGCCACAGCATCTCGGAAGACTCTTGCTCGGTGAACCACCCGGAGCTTTCTATGAAGCTTTGAAGGCTCCTAGCTTCCGCATTTGCCAGATTACCAAAACTATCGAAGAAATGTGCGCCTAGGTGGCGACTCCTTCTTCTAGAGAGAGCAGAGCAAGTGCATATCAGATGAAGAATCTCTCTTTCTCTTCCTCTTCCTCATCTTTGCAGTTCCTGCAAAAATATTAAACGCAGGGCTAAGTCTCTGAGCATGTCTCCTCATCTAGCAGTGTTCAGTACTACGGAACTGATCATCTGCCTGCTTAGCGAAATCAATCTACCAGAGCGTTTTAGATCTAGTACAGTCCAAATCTGTCTGCTGGTATTACGTGTTACACCGTTTGCTCATCTGTCAAAGCAGCGTTAAGTGCTGGTCGAATCATGTAGATCAAAAATGTCACACAGTAAGCTTGGACATCTGTCAACATAACTACAGAACCACGTTAGTGAATTTGTGTTTGCATCATAAATTTATTCTCGATCGAATATGTCAGTTTTCGAGCCAAATTCTCATTATTTGTGGGAGTTTTGATTTCCTGCTTCCATTTGAAGAAAAAGTCCTTACGGTGAGACTGCTCTTAGTAAAAGTACATGTGAGTGGTTTCAACGCATCAAAAGCGGGGATTTTCACGTCGAGGACCGACATGGCAGTGGAAGAAAGAAAATTTTTGTGGTATATCATGAGCTGTTCAAACCGAGTAAAACCATCACGGGAGATCGGTATCTGTGACGAAAAACGAAGTTAGATGACCGAAGTCCTCTAAAATTTTTCGTTTTTCGCCATCAGATTGTCTTAGCGAATGTTTTCTTCGGCTGAAGCGCGATTCTGCCGACTAGTCAGGAACAGAACATGGAAGTAGGTGGACATGTTCCGAAGAAAAATATTTTTTCGCACTGGTACGCGCTTGACGGTATTCACGACGACGGATATTCACCTTTCTTCTATTTACCTACATAAAGAAAACATTGAGGGTGAAAAGAAGGCATTTCAATCCTTGGGAGGAGTCCCAGTATAGAGACTTTACTTCCCGCTATCATCTTTATATTTCGCCGAAATAAATTTCCGGTAATAAAAAAAAACTGGTTGTGAAAACCTACTTGGAAGCACTGAAATGAGACATCACCCCTTCCGACTACCACCCATTCCGGATCGATGACGCATTCTTGGTTGAGCAGCACTTTCGTTCTTATGTAGAAGATTCGTGGATTGCCTCAAGGGATGCATTGTTTTTTCGAGATGGTATCCGACAGTTGCCAGACAGATGGAACAAAGTAGTGGCTAGCGACGGACAGTACTTTCAATCATAAATATGTAATCACTTTTTAAGAATAAAGCTTCAAATTTAGTGAAAAAAAACCGCGGAATCAAAGTTATAAACCATTTAGGTACAAGGCATAATCACTGTTTTATTTTATGGGTGTAATAAGCATTTCAGTTTGAGATTAAAGTTATAATCTGAATTCCTAGTACTGAATTACGTCAGATGATAAAAAACATTTAATCACCCTAAATGATTTTTTTACTGAAAAATCGTCCATGAAATCAAATCATAAAACGAATGGGAAAAAATATTCGGGCGATGATGAAGCAATTAACAGCGCTCGTCGGCCGAGAAGAAAAATCGCACGACAAGGAGAATGATTCGGCCGACAAAAGCAAAATAAATAGGCGGCCTTTTTTGGTGAAAGGACAGTCTAGTTTGGAGTGATCGACAAGGCAGTCCATAAGCGAAAGAGTCAAGTGAAAGTGTAAAAACTATTTAGTTGAAATTAAAAAAAAGATTGCGGTTTAAATTAAAGTGAACTTGTTAAACCGATGGTCTTAATTATTTTCTTGAAATCCAGTGACCCCGTGCGCACCAGTTCTCTTCTACAAGGTGCGATCCGGAGCATTGGTCTTTAGTTGTCGCCAGGACTTCTTTATTAGTCTAACCTCCTGTTCAACTGATCGCTTCCATGTGCGATCAACTCGACGTTTTCCTTGTTTTGCTCTGGTTTTCTCAACATATGACCGCTCCACTGCCACTTCAGCCTTTGAATTTTAATGTCAATCTTAATCTGTTCAGTTTTTCTTCAAAGATCGTTTTTCCAGATGACTTGTGAGGGAAGACTCGATCTGGAGAATAGTGTTGCATTTCAGACCTAGTCGACTGTTCACGATCTTCAGCTGTTTTGCATACACGCGCGCGCATAAATTGCTCATTGACTAGGCTTCGCGAAAGTGGTGAGTGGCGTACGAATAGTGGTCGAATAGGAAATGATTCCCAGAAACAGCATAAAGGCCGAATAGAAGACGAAAAGCGGCCGAATAGCAGACGAAAAATGGCAGAATAGAATGATATAAAAAAGGCGTGCGATTGCAATGAAGTCAGTTGTCGGTTGATATTTGAATACGAGAGTCCGCAGGCGGGTGCGATCGATGGCCGGGATGAATCAGCACATGTATTGTGAGGTCGGGGTGAGTAAACCAGTAGGTCCTATGATCGATAGGCATAAATCCTGTGACTGACAGGCAGAATTCAGTAAGCGAGTGCGTCGTGGAGATTGGTAAGCGAATACGTCGTGTGTTCGACGGTGGAGATTAGTGGCCGAGTCAAAATTAGGAAAGCGACAATTGGTAAATGGAAGAGTTATTAAAGAGCGATAAATAAAGTTTTGCGGTTATATTCAATCAAAAGTGGGGCACTTCAATACAACATAATTGTATGCCATCTTGGACTACCCTCATAAAATTCAAGAAGCTAGAATGGTCATGTAGAGCGGATGGATGACGGAAGAAATCCCAAAGCAAAGTCGATGGATAGAGAACAGTTGGAAAACCACGGAAGTGCTGGAAGGATTCTATTAACGTGGACAACAAATCCTTGCTACGCTCAAATTGGAGGACGCGGTCACTGAACCGACAAGGATGGGGCGGAGTTTGTAACCACCTTCTACAAGATGATTCATTTATAATTCTTTAATATGTATGCGGCAATTGTCTGCGACCACCTGTCTTTGACTAGCTCAGTCAGAGTTGGGTCGTGTCGTCGCAACCCATACAATTAAAGAAACAATTCTCCAGATTTGGAGATGGAGAAAAGGGAATGAAATAGATAACCAATTTACCAAGCAATTAGTGTTGCACTATCAAGCAACACGACTCTTAAGAAATATGATCTAAAAATTATTAACATCGCTACAGGCCTGGCCTAGATTAGTGGCGTAAGTTGACATAACTCCTTGCGTTCTTCCCTGCATGATATAGCTGCCTATAACGGCGGCGTTTATGGTATAAAACTTTTGCTGCGGCAGCCAGGAAACAGCTTGGCCAGCCACGCTAGGACCACCCTTCGAATACGCTGCATACTGACGAGATGTGGATGCTGATGTGGGCGTTCATGGAAGCATACTGATACTACGGAAGCCAAGGAAACAGTTTGGCCAGCAATGCTAGAACCCTTCGAATACGTTGCATATTGATGAGGTGTTGATCCTGATGTGCCAAGTCACGTAAGTTTCGGTCGATATAGTTGCATATTGGAAATAGCTTGCATCGACCGCGGCATCTGGATTAATTGCATCGATAGATTCGAATACTGTTGCGGCTGCTGTTGAATTTTCACAGTTGGCATCGTCATTTGTCCCATTGGAGCTGGATATGGCGAAATTGTTGCACCACCAGCCATCATAGATATTCCCATCCACGATATGGTAACGTATGCTGGTTGATCGTAATTCGGTGCGCAATTGACGTAATCTGCAAAATCTTTCTCTCGCTAACAGTCTTCATTTCCGAGTTTCAGCGATAAAAATTCTCCACTAACGAATTCGAGAAAATGTTCCTCAAAAAGATTTTATGCACGCGTACTTCAAAAATATGTTCAATAATTTTGACTTCTTTTTTTATTTCCAGTAAAAAACCGATATCTAGTTTTGAAAACGATTTTTTTTAAGTTTATTTAACTTTATGATTTAAGCACATTTATTTTTTATCTACATGAATTTCCTGCAAAATCAAATTCTAAACTGACTCAAAAAAATAATTTTTCTTTTTTTTTTTCATACATATGTACATCATACTCGATCAAAAAAAAATATTAATTTTAACACGACCGTTAAAAGTTATGGTGTTGGATATACCTTACTTAAGGCAACAATGCTCCGGGTAAGCAGATAGGACTGTCCTTATTATCCCTTAAATAAGCACGGTCTGTTAATCAGTTTGTTTACAGCAGCTGGTTCGGTACACCTCAGTAGTCCACGGCGATTTTTGAAATGGATTAAAACATGGAACAAATTCTCAAATTTTGTGTTTCCAACCAAGCCTACGATTGGTACAATGCCTTTAAGGACGGTCGGGAGATCGTTGAAGACATGCCTCGTTCTGGACGACCTTCGACCTCTTCAGCTGACGAAAATATTCAAAAAGTGAAGGAAATGGTGCTCCAAAATCGTCATGCCAGTATTAGGGAGATAGCAGGAGAGCTCGACATCTCTTGCGAGTCCGTTCATTCAATTTTGATGGATACTTTGGCCATGAAACGCGTCCTTGCTCAACTCGTTCCGATAAAGCTGAGTTTTTTTTTTTTCAAAAACAGTATCGCGAACAGGTCTCTTTGAACATTCTTGATCGTGCGAATTTGATCTCACATTCATGGAGCGCATCATAACTGCTGATGAGACATGGGTCTATGAGTTTGATATGCAAACCAGTCAACAATCATCGGAATGGAGGGAAAAAAGGACATAAAACAAAAATCGTCGAAGGAGCTGAAGGCCATACCAAAAAGTGCTTATGAAAAGTCTTTTGAGGACTAAAAAAAGGCTGGCATATGTGTGTTGCATCTAATGGGAATTACTTTGAAGTTGTAAAAATAAATATTGGCAATTAATTAATTATTTTGCGTTTTATTTACAAATTCCCGGTACTTTTTTTCTTTTAAGGATCCGAACACAACTTAGGGAGTCACCCTATAATGCTATGCACAGCTGTGTCGGTATAGGAATTGGAGAAAAATAAAACAAAAACTAAAGTTGGTTCAATTTAATTTAGGTGGAGAAAGATGAAAGTGACGGTGTACATTGTTTTTTTTAAGCACTGGATGTTCTATTCGTTGTGAAACACTTTGGCTGGTAATATGTTCAAAAGTCTTGACGTTCGGGAAATGAATGCCTATATTTCACTGTGCGAGAAGGCAAGGGTTTAACGGTGTACTCGTGTGCTCGTTCAGCTTGCGAGTATCTCGGGGGAAATTATAGAGTGGAGGGATGAGTGTGCTTATTTCCGCACTGCATTTACCATGGAAGTAGCGATAGAAAATGCTGAGTATTCCAACATTTCTGCGATGCGAGAGAATCGATAGAAGACGTGATAGTCTCGTCTCCAATCAGTCGGAACGCATGTTTTTGAATACGGTCGAGCAACGCGAGATGTGATTTGGGTGCCCCAGCCCAAACATGCGAATTGTACTCTAAACGTGGTCTAATGTATGCCTTATAGATGGTTGCGAGGTCGTTTGGCGTGAAATAATTTTTGCACTTTTGGAGAACACCTAGACGTTTAGAGGCGTCGAGGACAATATCAAAGATGTGTTGGGCCCAATTCAGGTGGTCATTAATTTTAGCGCCTAGAAGTGTGAAGTTATCCGAGTTGTGAAGTTGTGCACCACCAAAGGTCACATTTTGAGATAACACTGGAACATCACGTATGAGGGATAGATGACAGGCCTGTGTTTTGGAGGCGTTGAACTTTACTTTATTTTTCCTGCCCCATTCCAGGATTAAGCTGAGGTCCGAGTTCAGCGAACGGAATAACTCCATGCGATTGGAAGCAATGGAATACTTAGGTGATTCCGCAGCAGAGTTAAATTCATAGGTGTTATTGCCTTAAGGTATTAACCAGGTTTTACTTCCGCTATTAAGATTCATTTTACTTACACAAGCGTTAAGACTTGAGCTTTGTTTTTCTTGATATCTGCTCACTTTTCAATATGGTCTCCCTAGAAGCAGTCCACGTACTTTACGGGTTGTTCGATTTTATCTAATGTTTGTCTTCAATCCAGTATTCAATGCAACCATTCCCAAGTATTCTACTTTAGATTTTAAGCTACTGAGCTTGTGCGAAAGTAGACAAATGCCATTCGTACAATCCAATTCGCCTGGTTCTTGTTTGAGGCTGCCGATTGCCTTAGGTGGCGTAGGTGGTGAACGGTTGACGGTAGTAGCCGTTGATAATAGCAAAAGCTTTCTTGAAATTAAAGTACAGGATGCATAGGTAAATACGTCTCTTTATGGATTGTCCAGTTGGCTTGATATGCGTAACTCTGGTTCGGGTGGAGCCACCTTGTTCACCTCGCTATCCACTTGTATGTTGTGTTTAGCAGAGTTATTCTTCTTCAGTTATAGGCAGTCTCTCAGATTGTCTTCTTTGGGTGTTTGACTATTACGCCTTTCTTCCATAAAGCTGGCAGTCTCTCCTTTTTCAACGTTGATGTTATACTCGCAATAGCAGTTTCGCTTATCTTTTTGTTAGCTCGTAGAATTTAGGCTGGAATTTCGGCCTCACCAACTGCTTTGTTGCATTTTAAAGAGAACATTTTTAATATCAAATTGCTTTATCAATTAACGAGGTAGAAAAATTAAAGTCTTGTTGGACATTCATCTCAATTGAAAGTCATTCTGATTACTCAGTGCGACTAATTAATTTTTTTTTGAATTCTTTTAACTTCTCTTACCAAGCCAATTTTTAAAAAGTTGATTAATCAATTGTAATGGAAATAGGTGGCTGAAATTTAGTTGATATCATGGGCTTGCTGAGTAATCTAATGATAGAAATCTAACATACCGCAGAAAATGGTTAATTACTTGCAATCAGCTTAATGCTTGGGAATTCGCTTTGCGTATAAAGCGACTACAAAAAAATCAACATAACTGCATCTCGTGCATTATGCAAAATAAAAAAAGGTGCTAAAATCTCCTCATAGTTTGCACTAATCATAATGAATAGTTCCGTCCATCGGGCAAAAGACTAACAACCAACGAACAAACTTGATGACTACTTTGCGCTGGCTAAGCTCTGCTTTTCTACGAAATCGAGTCATTGCCGATAGAGAGCCGAGAAACGAACAGACTCGTCATTCATTAGCGGTGGTCGGGAAAAAAACAACGCGGCGGTTGTGATATGGTCCGCCGACGGTTGTTACCCATTCGTCATCAGACCGCAAGAAATGGGATCGTCGACACCGCTGATAACGGGCTCGTAAAATCGTCCATGCCGACACACGAAGAGATCAAATCAGAAAAACCAATCGTTAACGTTGCAGTGTATGCAAGATAAAAACCGATTTTATCGCTTCCGCCAAATTTCGAAGCAAATTCGAATAAATCAAAAAAAAATAAAAATCCGCAAACACGGTCAAAGTCGTAATCGACCAAGTGACGAGCAGGCGACACGAAACGATTGACTTCAAGGCCACCGCACCGCTCATTTGCCATTACGAATCCAGAAAATGCAAGAAGCAACGTATTAATTGAAGAGGGCGAGGGCGGAACGCATGTTTTTGAATACGGTCGAGCAACGCGAGATGTGATTTGGGTGCCCCAGCCCAAACATGCGAATTGTACTCTAAACGTGGTCTAATGTATGCCTTATAGATGGTTGCGAGGTCGTTTGGCGTGAAATAATTTTTGCACTTTTGGAGAACACCTAGACGTTTAGAGGCGTCGAGGACAATATCAAAGATGTGTTGGGCCCAATTCAGGTGGTCATTAATTTTAGCGCCTAGAAGTGTGAAGTTATCCGAGTTGTGAAGTTGTGCACCACCAAAGGTCACATTTTGAGATAACACTGGAACATCACGTATGAGGGATAGATGACAGGCCTGTGTTTTGGAGGCGTTGAACTTTACTTTATTTTTCCTGCCCCATTCCAGGATTAAGCTGAGGTCCGAGTTCAGCGAACGGAATAACTCCATGCGATTGGAAGCAATGGAATACTTGGGTGATTCCGCAGCAGAGTTAAATTCATAGGTGTTATTGCCTTAAGGTATTAACCAGGTTTTACTTCCGCTATTAAGATTCATTTTACTTACACAAGCGTTAAGACTTGAGCTTTGTTTTTCTTGATATCTGCTCACTTTTCAATATGGTCTCCCTAGAAGCAGTCCACGTACTTTACGGGTTGTTCGATTTTATCTAATGTTTGTCTTCAATCCAGTATTCAATGCAACCATTCCCAAGTATTCTACTTTAGATTGTAAGTTACTGAGCTTGTGCGAAAGTAGACAAATGCCATTCGTACAATCCAATTCGCCTGGTTCTTGTTTGAGGCTGCCGATTGCCTTAGGTGGCGTAGGTGGTGAACGGTTGACGGTAGTAGCCGTTGATAATCGCAAAAGCTTTCTTGAAATTAATGTACAGGATGCATAGGTAAATACGTCTCTTTATGGATTGTCCAGTTGGCTTGATATGCGTAACTCTGGTTCGGGTGGAGCCACCTTGTTCACCTCGCTATCCACTTGTATGTTGTGTTTAGCAGAGTTATTCTTCTTCAGTTATAGGCAGTCTCTCAGATTGTCTTCTTTGGGTGTTTGACTATTACGCCTTTCTTCCATAAAGCTGGCAGTCTCTCCTTTTTCAACGTTGATGTTATACTCGCAATAGCAGTTTCGCTTATCTTTTTGTTAGCTCGTAGAATTTAGGCTGGAATTTCGGCCTCACCAACTGCTTTGTTGCATTTTAAAGAGAACATTTTTAATATCAAATTGCTTTATCAATTAACGAGGTAGAAAAATTAAAGTCTTGTTGGACATTCATCTCAATTGAAAGTCATTCTGATTACTCAGTGCGACTAATTAATTTTTTTTTGAATTCTTTTAACTTCTCTTACCAAGCCAATTTTTAAAAAGTTGATTAATCAATTGTAATGGAAATAGGTGGCTGAAATTTAGTTGATATCATGGGCTTGCTGAGTAATCTAATGATAGAAATCTAACATACCGCAGAAAATGGTTAATTACTTGCAATCAGCTTAATGCTTGGGAATTCGCTTTGCGTATAAAGCGACTACAAAAAAATCAACATAACTGCATCTCGTGCATTATGCAAAATAAAAAAAGGTGCTAAAATCTCCTCATAGTTTGCACTAATCATAATGAATAGTTCCGTCCATCGGGCAAAAGACTAACAACCAACGAACAAACTTGATGACTACTTTGCGCTGGCTAAGCTCTGCTTTTCTACGAAATCGAGTCATTGCCGATAGAGAGCCGAGAAACGAACAGACTCGTCATTCATTAGCGGTGGTCGGGAAAAAAACAACGCGGCGGTTGTGATATGGTCCGCCGACGGTTGTTACCCATTCGTCATCAGACCGCAAGAAATGGGATCGTCGACACCGCTGATAACGGGCTCGTAAAATCGTCCATGCCGACACACGAAGAGATCAAAACAGAAAAACCAATCGTTAACGTTGCAGTGTGTGCAAGATAAAAACCGATTTTATCGCTTCCGCCAAATTTCGAAGCAAATTCGAAAAAATCAGAAAAAAAAATCTGCAAACACGGTCAAAGTCGTAATCGACCAAGTGACACGAAACGATTGACTTCAAGGCCACCGCACCGCTCATTTGCCATTACGAATCCAGAAAATGCAAGAAGCAACGTATTAATTGAAGAGGGCGAGGGCGGTCAGTCGATATAATTGAAAAATTTCCTGTGGTCGCCCAAACAGTGCAAGACGAGGCAAAGACCGGAGGAAAAATCGCACTATGCAGCTCGAGTTGATTCCCAACTGGAATTTTTCTCACACATGAGACGAATCGTTTCGACGACTTTTCGATTTGTTACGTCGCGTGTTTTGTACACACGGGACGGATAGGCAGGACGGGCGGGGACACAAAGTCTCTGAATTAGTCATCGTCGTCATCATCCTCTACACTGCAGCCTACACACGGACGGTGCAGCCGCCAAGTTTCCTGCTGCCGGGCCGCCGCCGGCTGATTTATTAGACCCCGCTGCTCGATGGCCAGCGTTCGTATCATTCGTTGCACAACTGACGTGTTTTGGATTAGTTTCGGGCTTGGGGACTGGAAGGAATTTCGAATGCAAATGCTCAGCTGTGCCTCCGTCAAATTTACCGCTAGCGGCGACGAATAATTTCGATTGCGGACGATTTTTATAGAAAAATACAAAATAAAAACGAAACACAGAAACTTTTAAATCTCCACTTCCACATTCGGCGGCGGAGTCTCGAAATAGAAAAATATTTCGAGGGAAAAAGAAATAAAAATCGACTTCTGACGACACACGCTCTATCGTCGGCCGGCGCGGGTGGTTTATTTTCGGCGCACGGCGGAGGTTCGACATTGTTCTTATTAGCCGGCGGGACAGGTTTTCCAGTAGTAGTGGGCGGTCGGGTGCTCCAGACTTTTTGTTGTGCGAATCATGCAAATCGATGCTAAATATTTTTTCTATTTACCTGAAAAGTTTGTTTATACCCCCGCTGTCACTAAGTCCTGCGGTCGAATAGCATCGGCAAGAAGGCAGGACAGCAGAACAACAAAAAAGAAAATCGAAGAAGCAGCAGCAGGGCTCGGAGTTGGTTGGTGCAGGACGACTACAAAAGCTGGGCGAGGGCAGAGCCCGCGCGCGGAAAAGGCAGCGATGGAAATTCGCGGATCGACGGGAAAACTGAATCTCAATCTCACTCGAGCCGAGTGCGGAGCTCATGCACGCATTTCAGTTTCCGTTTCTGAATGAAAATAAAAATATTGGTCGCTCGCAAACCGACGTACATACAACATTTAATCCGAGCGCGCGACGACGTCTGAATGGCGTTCAGCGTTTCTCTACCGTACCGAAATCCGGTTTGTCATAAATTTTTCACTGATGGAAATCACTTTTTTGCTCCCCGCTCGACGATCGACGAAATTTTGCTTTTTATCCAGTCGCCGCCATTGTTATTTTGTTGGAACGGAGCTTCTTTTATCTGGCAGCACGGCAAAACTGAACGAAAAATGGACGGGAAAAACTGACAGTAGAGCAATTGAGCAACTCCAAAATTGAGCGCACGAAAATCGAGCGCCATTTTTTCCTGAGCAACAAGGCGGAATTGGAGATTATGATAAATTTAGGGGTTTCCCGAATTGCGTTTGAACTTCGACGGCGTCTTAAACGCATCCACTTCTTTAAATATTCGTAGGATTAGGACTAGGGTTCCTGTATAAGTTTAGCAGAACACATCGTGCTCATGGTTTTGCCTTTCTATTTTCTTTTGGTTTGCGAAAATTTTGAATAATTTTGGGATTTTTGTAATCGCGTACAAATAAGAACGCGTAGCGGCTGTTAATATCATTTATAGTTTTGGAAAATTATCATAAATAAACAAATGGTTAGCTGTGCGGATTTTTCCACTACGAAATTTTCTTTTATATGATTTGATAGTTTATTGGCGTTCTAAATGTTAACATAATATAAAATACTTACAATATATTTAATTTGTTGATGTTTGCCATTTTGTCAACCTGTAAGCAATGCTTGTATTGGGTGACATATTAAATAATATTAAATTAAACAGAAGTTCTAAATCATTACATATTAAATAATAAAAAATATATAGAAAAATTACACTATAAAAGTAAAAATTTATTAAACTAAAAATACCAGCTAAAAAGAAAATAAGTTATAACATTAAAAATGAAAATAATACTAAATAGTTTCACAGTTTTTTCCTCTATCATTTTTAGATATACTTCAATTATAGATAGTAGAATATTGTATGGAATTCACGCATGCTTAGATCCTGTAACCACCTTTTCAACTCAATTTTAAAATTTTGGTGGGTGTAGTGCTGACGTAGATCTGCAGGTAAGGAATTATAAAATTTGGGGCCGAGATACAGAAAATATTTTTGCGTTAGTTTTCGATTTACTTTTAGTACTGCCATGTTTGTCCTATGGGTGGTTGGATGGGTATAGACAGGGTAGGCATCTGATCGGCGTCATTAGGCGACGCCCAGTGTTGTAACTGTCATATACACATCAATTGTGCTCATCATACCTCCTCGTGGTAGCCACCGGATCCTGGTCTTGTCCATCCGGACTTGACTTGCTGAACTGATGGGCGCGAGTGCTAATGAAACAGAAAAATTCTAGCACTATAATAATATGGCCCTCCAAGTTGGGGGTTGGGCGATGTGTTAACAACTCATCCTCGGAAAAACACACCCGTTTCGAAACCTGAAGCAACGCCTCGGACTGGATTGATTCAACGGCAACGACTACGCAAACGAAAAATGGACTATTCCTTCGGATCTTGGAACGTGCGATCCCTGTACAGAGCAGGAGCAGTGAGAGAGCTTCTGGAACAGGCAGTCAAATACAATATAAACATAATTGCACTCCAAGAAACTAAATTATTAGGTAACGAGATTAATGACTTAAGATCGCACACAATTTTCAAAAGTGGGAAATCATCGGGAAGCCGGGAATTTGGAGTTGCGTTTATCGTCGACAAGAAGTTTAAACACCAAGTTACCAACTTCAAATCCGTCAATGAACGATTGTGTGCAATCCGCATCAAAACAAGTTTTTTTAATGTTTGGCTTATTAATGTCCACGCCCCAACGGAAGACAAAGACGACGAAGTTAAAGACGATTTCTACAGCACCTTAGAATCAACATTCGACTCCCTTCCGTCGAATGATATTAAAATAGTATTAGGTGACTTTAACGCGAAAGTGGGCAAAGAAGAAGCATACATAGGGACAATTGGAAGGCATAGTCTCCATGATATTAGTAACGACAACGGCCAGAGGCTGACTGATTTCGCCAGCAGCAAAAACCTTATTGTAAGCTCGACATGCTTCCCGCATCGTGACATTCATAAGAGAACGTGGGCTTCACCCGACGGAAGAACATTCAATCAAATAGACCATGTTCTAATAGAGAAAAGGACGGCCTCCTGCATTCTCGACGTGCGTACATGTCGAGGGGCTAATTGCGACACAGACCACTATTTGGTAAAGACCAAGTTTCGATGTCGAATCGTAAACCGAGGACACTCAAAAATACAACCGGTTCCTAAATTCGACATAGGGAAACTCAAAAACGAGAAAATAGTTGCGAAATATGCGTTAGCCTTGGAGAGGCACTTCACGACAATGCTGAATACCACTGTCAGCATGCCTATAGAAGAAATGTGGCAAAAAATCAAAGATGGCATTACATCTGTCGCAGAGGAGGTGATAGGACAACAACCCCGGCGCAAAAGAAATGATTGGTTCGACAAAGAATGCCAAGATGCCTTAGAACGAAAAAATGAAGCTTACAAAATATTAACGGAACGGCCGACACGAGCCAAACAAGACAAGTACAAGGATCTTAGACGATTTGCAAACAAAATATGCAGACAAAAAAAACGGAAGTACAATAATGACGAAATTAAAAACATGGACGAACAATTTAAATTACACAACACAAGAGCCGCGTATTCCCTTGTCAAAAGGATGAAAGAAGGTTACAAACCAAAAACGACCCTATGCAAGGATGCGGAAGGGAACATTATAAGTAACGCGGAAGATATAAAACTAAGATGGGCACAATATTTTGAACACCTTCTTAACCCGAGCCCATCACCTACACGAACAGCAGCAGCAGATACAATAGCAGGTATAACTGATGTAACAGCTGATGAAGGATCCGCTTTGAGTCCTCCCACACTCGAAGAAGTAAAAACAGCCCTAAGGAACCACCCAAACAACAAAGCGCCGGGCACTGATCAAATCCCAGCTGAACTTCTGAAAGCCGGCGACACCTGCATAGCGCATCTCCTACATAGATTAGTCGCGGACATATGGACGCAGGAAATACTTCCTGAAGATTGGCGCAAGAGCATCATATGTCCAATTTATAAAAAAGGTGACAAACTCTGCTGCGAAAACTACCGAGGAATATCTCTGTTGTGTACGTCTTATAAGATTTTGACGAAAATTCTAGAAAAGAGAATTAAGCCCTATGCTGATAAAGTAATTGGTGAATACCAAGGCGGATTTAGAGCTGGACGCTCAACCACGGACCAGATATTCTCAGTTAAACAGGTGCTGGAAAAGTGCTGGGAATATAATATTGATGTGCACCAGATATTTGTTGACTTCAAACAAGCATACGACAGTATCGACAGGCGCGTACTGTATAAAATCATGTTGGAGTTTGGAGTCCCACCGAAACTGGTTCGACTGACAAGAATGACAATGACTGAGTCTTTGTCACAAGTCAGAGTAGAAAACGATCTGACTTCCAGTTTTAAAACAGACAACGGCCTTAAACAAGGTGACGGCCTCGCACCAATGCTTTTCAACTTAACACTCGAATATGTTGTTCGGAAACTTCCCGTTGACACCAAGGGAACACTATGCTTCAAATCCACACAACTCGTAGCATATGCCGACGACATAGATATCCTTGCAAGATCTCTGGAGAGTGCTAAGGAAGTATTTGTAAACCTTGACTCGGTAGCAAGGGAAGTTGGACTACGCATTAATGAAAACAAAACAAAAATTATGACGCAAACTAGGAAAAAGACGCCAATCAGACAAAATATTACAGTAGGAGACTATAACCTAGAAAACGTAGACAGCTTCATATATCTAGGGGCAAATCTATCGAAGGATGGAAGCGAACCCATCGAAATTAAAAGAAGGATAATGATGGCAAACAAGACGTATTATTCGGTACTTCCAATAATCAAAAACAAGAACGTGCACAGGAAAACAAAACTTAAGCTATACAAAACAATCATAAGACCTGTGCTATGCTATGGCAGCGAAACGTGGACATTAACTCAGGCGTCCGAAAAACGACTTAACGCCTTTGAAAGGAAGGTCCTCAGAAGAATCCTCGGACCTGTGAGGGAAGACTCGATCTGGAGAATACGATACAATAGAGAATTGTATGCCATCTTCGACAATCCAGAAGTGTCAACCCTCATAAAATTTAAAAAATTACAATGGGCTGGTCATGTGGAGCGGATGGATGACGGAAGGATTCCCAAACGCACACTAAAAGGGAAAGTCAACGGACAAAGACCGGTCGGAAAACCACGAAAGCGCTGGGAGGATTCGATTGACGCAGACAGCAAATCACTGCTAAGATTTTCAAACTGGAGGACGCGGTCACTGAACCGAGATGGATGGAGGCAAAGCATTCAGGAGGCCAAAGTCCGATTTGGGCTGTAGCGCCATCGTAAGTAAGTAAGTAAGTATGTTTGTCCTATTTCTGGTGTTGTGATTATGATTAACAAAACTGGAATTATCGTTTTTGGTTATATGTATACAGCATGACAGCTTTGACGTACAAAGCTCTTGGTCCTAGAACGTTGGTTATGGCATATAAATCTTCTGAAGGAAACCAAGGGGGCAAATTCAACATTATTTTTAAGATACATCTGTGAGCCCTCATTAGTACGTCGATATTTACCTCATATGTACCACCCCAAGCAACTATTCCATATTGCACAATTGATTGGACCAATCCATAATAAATCGTTTTGAGGCGAAAATATTCCTGATAAAACAAAAATTAAGAATTGTTTTTCGTATTTTCTTAGCTAGAAGATTGATATGGTCTCTCCAAGAGAGTCTGGAGTCGATGCTAATACCAATGTATTTAATGGATTTCACAATTTGAATGATTTGACTATTATCCGAGTTGATTTGTCTTGGTAGACTTATTGATGTCGATTGGGGTAAACCTATATCGCTATTAGCGAACGCAATTGCTTTAGTTTTGCTAACATTCAACTTGAGCAAATTTCTATCGAGCCAATTTTTAATTTTGCCTAATGACTCAGTTATGTTTTATTGTGTATCAATCCAAGATCTACCAGATACTAGAAGGACTGTGTCATCCGCGAAGGAGATTATTTTGCCATTAGAGACTTTCATGTCGCTCAATTCATTAATATAGATAAGGAAAAGAATGGGTGACAAAATTGTTCCTTGTGGAAGGCCATACGTCGAGTTATATTCCATTCCACTTAGAGTTTGATTTACTTTTACCTGCTGACTACGGTTTGATAAATACTCTTCAAACAGCTTTAAAGAGTTATTTGGAATGCCGATTCTTGACAGTTAAGATATGAGCAGCTTGAATGAGACTGTGTCAAATGCTTTTTCTAGGTCCATGAATACGGCCATTGGTTTTAAACCGGTATCCATTTCTTTGTAAATGAATGATGATAGTTCGGCCAATGCATCATCCGTACTTAAACTGCTTCTAAAACCATATTGGTTATTGGTATTGAGTTAGTCTCGTTTTAATGTAACGTTCGAAAATTTTCGTGATAGTAGGAAGTGGGTCTATAGTTGTTAGCCTCAAGCTTATCTCCGTTTTTGTGAGTAGGTATTAAATTGTCTCTCCTAAATTGGGTAGAGAAATGGCCTTCTTTTATACACTTATTGAAAATTACAGAAAGTGGGTAACTAATGAGTTTGGCTGTTTCGATCAATTATCCTTATGCAAACTATCCATATTGCATATTTTATTTATTATTATTTATATTATTTACGTGAGAGCACTGCGGCCTTTCTGGCCTATTGTGCTAATATTGCCGCTTTACCCTACCATAACTCAATAGCTTTGGCCAATCTGAGTATCTGTAAGGAAGCCATGTTGGCTATTTCCTCGGTGGAAAGGAAACCTTTCCCAAGAAGATTGTGCCTTTTCATTGCCACTGCTTCACAGTGGCATAGGATATATATTGCCGTTTCTGAGTCTTCGATACAGAGGCGGCAGATGTCGGTTTCAGCTAAGCCCATATTATTGAGGTGGTGGTTCACTCCACTGTGCCCCGTCATTAGGCCAATTAGAGTTCTAATATCGCTCTTGCTGAATTTCAGGATATCCCCCACTTTATTTTTTTGTGGTTGGATTAGTTTTTTTGAGGTTGATAAGCCTGGAAGTCTATTCCAGTAGATTTTGTGTTCTTGTTCAACCCACTTCCTAACTATAGAGTTATGATGCCCTTTTGATTTTTCGCAGAATGGCTCTGGACCAATAAAGTTTTTTTCCGCGCCGTTTTTTGCAAGGCGATCAGCCTCTTCGTTTCCCTCAATTCCCATATGTCCTGGTACCCTCATTAAGGTTACGTCGTTCCTTTTGCCCAGGATGATTAGGTCTTGAAGACAGTCTCAAACTAACCTCGATCCATGTTTATTGGATGCTAGGGCTTTGAGAATCGCCTGACTATCCGATAGGATATAAATTGATTTGTTGCGATGAGCTCTCCTTGGATACATTGCTCCATTGCAATTAGTTCAGCCTGGAAGATTGTGGCTTCTTTGCCGAGTGGTTTCGGAACCGAGAAGTTAGGACCTTTAACTCCAGCTCCTGCCCCTCAAAGGTGCGCGAACCATCTGTATAGATGGTTGATCACTCTTCCACTTCAGGTAGCGTGGATTGCCAGTCCTTGCGTTCTCTGATTATAACTATGAAGGGGGTTTCAAAGTTAAATTTTGTCGGGATAGCGTCCGATAATGTGGAGGTTAGAATCTCCAATTTTGGGTTTCTTAGGATTTTGAGGTGGACTCTAAAATCCCCTGGTTTGTAATTGTTTTCCCTCTGTATGCGTAACACCCCTTTGATAGCTTCCTTTTTTATTTGGAGATGTATCGCAGGAATGTTAAGGAACATTTCCATTGCCGCTGTAGGACAGGTTTTCATAGCTCTTGTGATACCAAGACAAGCTAGCCTTTGGATTTTTTGTAGCATAAGCTGTGCTTTTCTTTGTAAAGTTTTAGTCCACCACATCGTTGATCCGTATGTGACTATTAGAAGAATGATTGTTCTATAACACCAGTAAATCATTTTGGGCTTTAGTCCCCATTTTCTGCCAAATAAGCTTTTACAGGCCCAAAATGCCTTTAGTCTTTTGGCATGAGTCCATTCTATATGTTTATTCCAGTTGAGTTTGCTATCTAGTATAACACCCAGATATTTTACCTCATCTGAAAAGGGTATTATTGTTCCATTTATTGAAGGGGGTATGATGAACATTTTCCTTCTATTTGTAAATGGTACTAACTCAGTCTTACTTGGGTTGATGTTCAAGTTCTTAGACTGACACCAGTCTCCATATTGCATAGAAATAGTTATGTAATTTAATCATTTCGTAATTTACCTCCAGTAAGAGTTTCACCTATTCTCGCTATGATTCCAGCAGGTAGTGCTTTATAGTACAACCCACTCTTGCCAGCAATAAATATATTTTCTGAAGAATAATTTAAAGTAAAGTAAGTAAATTTATTTAGGTTAATCCATGAGCTAAGCTCGTGCGGAAAGTAATTATGGCAGATGTGTATATTTTGTCAGCTCGGCGCGTATTGTATAGATGTTTGTCGGAGTAGTAGGTAAACACTATGTCGCTGTTGGTATTAAGATGCTTAATGTCATGAATTTGAGCAGAAGCCTCTAAGCGGTATAGTTTTTCAACAGTTAGGAACTGGTGTAATTCGTGAATCGTTTTCATGCTGATATTGTATAGGTTTTTTATCGCTCGGTTCTGAATTCTTTGGATACATTGCAGTTTAGAATTGAAGGTGGAACCCCAGATTGTTATGCCATAGTTTAATTGGCTCCAAAATAGAGATGAAAATATGCCTTTTTTTAAATTTTCGGGAACATCAGTGCGTATTTTTCTAAATATACCAGCAATCAGAGCCAATTTTCTTCTCATAGTATCTAGGTGAGAGTCCCATGATAGCTTTTCGGCGAGGTGAACTGCGAGGTACTTGAAGCTGTCAACCCTACTAACACTTTGTCCATTAAAAACAATGTTCAATACAGTTTCTGGTGGCTTATTGAAAAAAATATACTTTGTTTTCTCCGAATTAGCAATTAATTTATGCGCATTGATCCACACATCGATTTTGTCGAGGTCCTTGTTTATACTATCTTCAAGTGCTGGTATACTAGTTGAAGTGTATATTAGGGCTATGTCATCTGCGTAGAGAGATATTGCACCATTGAGATCAAGTTTAGCGATTGAGTTTGTATAAATGTTGTACAGAATAGGACCCAAAACACTTCCTTGTGGAACGCCACTAGTAATAGGGAGTGAAGCACTGCAAACATTGTCAACCATGACATATTGAGATCTGAAAGTAAGATAGCTTTCAAACCAGCTGTAGGGAGTCCCACGAACTCCAATCGCGAAAAGCTTTTTAAGTAGAATTTGGTGATCTACTGTATCGAACGCCTTAGATAAGTCATTAAAAACAGCAGTCATGTGAAATTTTTTATCACAAGAAGACTGAAGTTTAGTGACGACATCAAATAATGTTCTTTTATTGTTCGATTCGGGTTTAAATCCATACTGAATCTGAGAGATAATTTGGTGAGTCGTTAAGTGTTCTTGTAGTTGATTCTTCGCGATTACTTCTAAAATTTTTCTGACATTTGACAGTTGGCTAATTGGTCTATAATTAGATATATCGTTCATGGAGCCCGATTTGTGTATTGGAACAACTTTGCTGATCTTCCAGCAGCTTGGAACTACTCCTTCGACTAAAGATGAATTAACAATCATTGAAATAAGTGATGATAGCATTTCTTTACAGTCTTTGAGTAGTCTGATCGATATTTTATTAGGTCCCACAGATTGAAAATTTTTTAGTTTCATGATAACAGTCGCTATCTCATCTTTCGCCGTCAACGCGAATTTGAAGAGGGGAGTTATAGAGCAGCCTTCATAAAAAGGAACAAACGTATTTAAATCCGAAATAGCAAGATTTTTAACAGTTGAGATGAAATAATTGTTGATGTCATTAGCAGCCTTTTTTTTATTGCTTAGTAAACTTGATAATGCGTTATTTACCCATTCCTCCACCACCTGAGTTTTTCTCTTCATTCTCGCTTCCGTGGCGTAGTGGTAGCATGCTTGCTTCACAGTCAATAGGTCGTGAGTTGGATTCCCACTTCAGTCAGTAGATATTTTTAAGTACGAATTTTTCAGTTGTTACTGGCAATGAAAATTATTCCAAATAAAATGGGCAAACGAAGTAAAAGTGAAACAGTTCCACTTCAAGAAGGTTTATGTACTTAGTAGATGGTTTCTGTTCGCTTTCTATCCTTCAGTCCCCCATAATATCTGCAAATCAGTAGCAGCCAGTACAACTGAAAAATATACCAGCTTCACCACTTGCTACGGTCGATCTCGCTCCCCTTCCCCTACCTTCCCAATCCCATTCCTTTCCTATATGACTGTGTTTGTGCATTGCACATGGAGTCCGAAATTGCCACAGGTTATTTAAAAAAAAATTCTTAAGAATGCGACATTTTCTCTTCTTTTTCACCGCCATAACTACCCATCGGTAGCTTCACACTCGTCTATATTTATATTATATCTTTAGCTCGCACTTTGTGAATCCACTAAAATTTTTTTCCTAAAATTTTTTTGTTACATGTCGATAGTATTGTCACAACAGGAAGATTTTTATGTTTGCATAAAAGCGGGGTAAATTAGTGTAAACATTTCTAATTCGGTACCAATTATATATATGATTACTAGCAAACACCCGCGACTTCGTCCGCGTAAAAATAGCAATAATAAGCAATTTTTGAGAGTGTAGTTAGTAATACTTTATGTGGGATATATATGTTAATCCGCATACGTTAATGGCTTTTTGAACAAAATGCTTTGTATTTTGTTGGAATCAGAACCATAAATTATTAAGAATGAAACCATGATACGCGCATTTGAATGGGACAGGCTCGTGATCAAATCAAATAGTTGGTAACACTTCAATCGCCTAACCTATGAAATCGAAATTTTTGTGATGTTAAGAAATTTTGTATGGGGAGTGGTGGAAGGGGTGACAGCACTGTACTAATTTGTTTCAGATCATGCTAGAGTAGCTATAAAAATGTTTTGTACCAAATTCAAGCTTCAAAAATTGAGCAGGTACTGAGAAACTTAGTGCAATGAATTTAATGAAATTTTGGAATTTGTATGGAAGGTGGTAGAAGGAGTGGGGGGTTTTTGGTGGTTTTTCGAGAAACAACTATAATTATCATGCAATTCAAGTACGTACTTTAAATTTCAGATCTGTATCATTCACACTTTTCAAGAAAATCGAATTGTTATATAGTCGTGGAATGTGTCTCATTGTATGGGAGGGGGTAGAAGGAGTGAAGGTACTCGGTTAATTTTTTCCCGATATCAATAATAATGCTAATTAAGGATTTAGTATAAGATTTTAGCTCGATGAAAGTTACACGTACTGAGAAAATTGGTGTAAAGAGTTTCATGAAAAATTGTAGTTTGTATGGGAGGTGGTGGAAGGAGTGAGGGAACTCAAATAATTTGTATGCCAAAAGACTGCATTTGTAATAGAAATAATATAATATATTCCAATATTCAAATTAATAGCTTTTATAGTTTCCTAGAAAATTTGATTAATACAGCACAAGTTCAGTTATATTAATACGCACTTATTTTAACACTCGCTTATATTTGCTCAAAATTTCATTGCATTGCAACCTTATTATATTAACACTGCGGTTGCAGTCGTAAACGTGTTTCGAAGTCGTGAAGTTTTCACAAAATGCCGCGAAAAAAACGTCAGTGCTTAAGTGTATTGGAGAAAAATGAAATTTTAAGTCTGATTTCTTCAGAAAAGTATAGTTTCGCTGATATTGGACGCAAATTTAACGTTACCAAGCCTGTTATCACGAATATTAAAAGAAACGCAACAAAAATTCTGAAAATAGTGAATCGAAATACATTAGTCCAACAGCAGAAGAAATTAAAAGTCCAAGGTGAGTTGCCAAATATGGAAAAAAATTGTACAAGTGGTTTCTTAAACAAAGAAAGAACCATATCCCGGTAACTGCTAATCTACTAAAGGAAAGAGCATCTCACTCGAATTACAGTGAAATACTTACACTTATGAATATTAAACAAAAAATTGCTATTACACAGGCGACAAAACAAACTACAATTCTAAATTTTTTTCAAAATACGAAGTAATTGCCATAATGTATGTTTAAATACATAATAAAGATCGTAAAAATGATGTTACTGTTACATTCACTTATGTTAACCAATCGCTTATATAAAGAGGGATGCTGCATTTAATCTATACATCTATACATCTATACATAGTAATATAATTGTAGTGTCTGTCTGTAATTTGCTTATAAATGGCTATAAGTTGGTATTTTGAGTTATTTTAGCACTAACTAAGCATAAAAACACATTTTTGAAATTTTTGTCTGTCTGTCTGTCCGACCGCTTTTCATACACAAACGGCTGAACCGATTGTAATAAAACTTGCACAGTTTGTTGGGTTCCCATCGGAATGAAATCTGCTTTTGGTTTCATTTCACTCCCCTCATGCCTTCTACCCCCTCCCATACAAAGTGACTCATTTTCAAAATATATATTAATCAAATTTTCTTGGAAACCATAAAAGCTATTAATTTGAAATTTGGAATATATTATTTCTATTATAAATGCAGTCTTTTGGTTTACAAATTGTTTGGGTTTCCTCACTCCTTTCACCACCTCCCATACAAACTACACTTTTTCATGAATTACTTTACACCAAATTTCTCAGTACGTGTAACTTCCATCGAGCTAAAATGTAGTATTAAATCCTAAATTAACATTATTATTAATATCGGGAAAAAATTAACCGATTACCTTCACTCCTTCTACACCCTCCCATACAATGTGACACAGTTCCACGACTTCACAAGAATTTGATTTTCTTGATAAGTCTGAATGTTACTGATCTGGAATTTCAAATATATCAATTGCATGATGAATGTAGTTGTTTTTCAAAAAATCGCCAGAAACCCTCTTCTCCTTCCACCACCTCCCATATAAACCGCACTTTTTCATGAAATTCTCTAAACGAATTTTCTCAGTACATTTAAATTTCATCGAGGTAAAAATTTGAACTTAATCCTTAATTAGCATTATTATTGATATCGCGAAAAAACTTAACCGAGTAGCTTCACTCCTTCTTCCCCCTCCCATACAATGAGACACATTCCACGACTATACAATAATTTGATTTTCTTGAAAAGTATGAATGATACAGATCTGAAATTTAAAGTATATCAATTGCATGATAGTTATAGTTGTTTCTCGAAAAATCATCAAAAATCCCCCACTCCTTCTACCACCTCCCATACAATGCACAAAGTTTGTCAGTACCTACTCAATTTTTGAAGCTTAAATTTGGTACAAAACATTTTTATAGCTACTCTAGCATGATGTGAAACAAATTAGTACAGTGCTGTCACCCCTTCTACCACTCCCCATACAAAATTTCTTAACACCGCAAAAATTTCGATTTCATCTGTACATAGTATCGTATGGTTGGGCTTTACGCACAATCGTAGTCCTGTTATGTTTTTAAGCTTAATGTTATTTTATTTGTTTGTTTTTTTTTTTTTTCAAATAACACCAGCTACAATTATTCACATGTCCTTAACGCTTTTCAACACGTATATGATCTTGAATCACGGGTTTCATTTGATCACGAGCCTGGCCCATAAAAATGGGAGTATCATGCTTTCATTCTTAATAATTTATGGTTCTGATTCCAATAATATACAAACCATTTTCTTCAAAGAGCCATTAAAGTAAGTAGATTATATATCCCACATAATGTATTACTAACTACACTCTCAAAAATTGCTTATTATTGCTATTTTTACGCGGACGAAGTCGCGGGCGTTTGCTAGTTGTTAATATAAGTGAGCTTGTGCTGTATATATTTTTGAAAATGAGTCACTTTGTATGGGAGGGGGTAGAAGGCGTTAGGGGAGTGAAATAAAACCAAAAGCAGATTACATCTCGGAGAAAACCTAAAGAACTGTGCAAGTTTCATTACAATCGGTTCAGCCATTTGTGCATGAAAAGCGGCCGGACAGGCAGACAGACAAAAATTTAAAAAACGTGTTTTTATGCTTAGTTATTTTTAAAATAAAGCAAAAACCTAACTTATAGCCATTTATAAGCAAATAACAGACAGACACTACAATTATATTAATATGTATAGATGTATAGATAAGAGGTTAGTGATTGTAAACTAGTTGCATCTATGCGGTTCAAAATCAATGCAAAACACACCAGAAATGTAAGAGCATTTGAAATTCTGTGATTATAAAGAATTTTTGCTTTTAATCGGATTGTACATATCCGGATTTTACTATACTCTCAGATTTCATTTAGAGTATAAAAATGAATCCTCGCCCACTTAGTCCAAGCTTATTGCATTTTGTTAATAAAAAGATTCTTAAGTTATCATAAAATCACTACCATACAAGAATTTTGACCTTGCCATAACTTTCATTCGATGCAGTTTACTGACCTGATCAATTTCATTTTTATATTCGATTTAATATCTGTTTACCTGCAATATATTCCTCCTGTACCTCCAATATATTCCTCCTACATGAGCACCTATGTATCTCGCCAACTACTTCTTGTATATTGTAAAAATATGATTAGCAATCGTAAAATCTGTGCAATTAAAGTAATTAAATAAAAAAAAATCCCTTAAAGCATTGTTCTCTGCACAAATAACTTTCTATGGTGTTGATTGCTGAAATGTAATCGGCTAATGTCTTCGCGACTGCAGCATGTTTTGCTATTATCAAAAAATCAATAACGCACATGGGTAAATAACATGTCTCGAATTACATGAAGGTGCGATGTTGTCGCCAATCTGTAGAAAATCTTGCAAGTTCGAATCACATATCACGGCACATCTACAGTCGCTCTTAGTTAAAGTTATAGCAACTAACTACCCCTTCCCCAAAAAATAAAAATAAACAAATAATGCCGCCATATCCCACTTCCCACCACCACCGCAAGTTTCAAGAAAATCTTACATACGGTTCCGTATTCTTCAAATCAGTTATCAGTTCCACAAGTCTTGGCTTTTGGTCAATTGTTACGTTATAAAAACCGAAGTCGCCAAGGTGTTTTCGTACAGTGCGCGTCCGCTTAATTGCTCCAGAAGTATCGTCGCTTCCTCGAACAGGTGTTCAACCAGTGGAAAAAAAATTAAATTAAAAAATTTTTAATAAAACTTTTTAAACTTTTAAAAGTCTCGTGAAGTTTTGAGCTTTCTGAACCACACAAACAACATGAGATCATCATCATCATTGGTCATTTTATTCGGCCTCTTTGCCATCTATTCGACTCAAGCGAAGGTAAGAAAGTTAATTCGAACTGGAAAATCGTTATAACAAGGTGTCGAACTCTAACCACTTGCGCGTACCGAGCGTGCAATTTTTACATTGAATATAAGTCAAGGAAAGAAACCGAATTTCGATCAAGTTATGCAATTTAGGAGGTACTCAACTGACCAGTTAGTGATGTTAGCTATAGATAGTTGATCGGAAATTTCGAAGGATGTAGATGTGTTTCATTTCGATTCTTGATTGTATTTGTTTCGTATTTTATATTTAAAGCGGTTGCACTGAAAAATGTGGAAAATGAACTATTGACCAAACATTTTTGTTTATAACTGGCGCCATGATACGCAGTTAAAATGTGCATAGTCTGAAATGCAGCCTTGCTATTAAAATGCAATACTAACGAAGTGAGCAACTTCCAAGGCATGTAAGGCAGTGTTTTTAGTGTAAACGGCAAAGATTGTTGATTAATATTTATGTTAAATTATTTGATTATTTTCATAATAGTGAAGAGTGATGCTTATTAATCTGTAGTGTAGGTGCAGTTGAATATAAAACTGAAGGTCGTGAGTTCAAATCCCGTAACAACGCAAACAAAATTCAATTATAATATCATAATTTTGGTAGACAATGTATTTGAACTAGGAAAAAGAGAAGTGTTACTCTTATCTATTGAGATTTACACCCCAATTATTTAATGAAAAAAAAAAAAATTTCTATTAAACAATTTAATTATAGAAAAATAAAGTTTATTAGCGTTTATCAAATACGTTTTACTGCACAAATTTTAATTTAGTGCTAATGAAAATAAACTGCCAACAAGTCGGGCGAAACTTTATTATTCTTGGGACAAGTTGAGGATGAGTGGAAAGTCAATATGCAGGTTAGAGTGGTTAGGGAAGACTAAGTGAAAGGGGGTTCTTGGGCAGGGCAATTGTCAATTTAACACTTTGCGGAAACGTTCAAAAGCTCCAGTACTTATAATTAATATTTCGTTCGTTTATTTATGCAAGTTTGAGTTTTTATGAGGGGAGGGGTGAGGGGTGATAGTAAGAGTGGGTGGATATTAATAGTTTTTTAATTGATTGCTTGAACATGTCTCTGTATAGAATGTCAGTTTCATAGAATTTTCATTGGATTCGGTGTATTTTCCATTCACAAAATCAAACATTTGTATAGGAAGGGGTAGAGGAGGTAGGGGAACCGTAAAATTTGTGACGCAATTTTATTTCCCTTCTCTTGTAGTGTGCTCGTACAAAATTTCAAGTTCGTAGCTTTTAATTTGTTGGTTATTAGTTGATTCAATGAAAGGTCGAAATGATACTTTTGTATGGGAGGAGGTAGAAGGGCAAGTGTGATCTCAAAAATTTTTTGTGCAAAATTTGAAATTGATAGCTTTTAAGAGCTAGCCGATAACTGATTTCTTAAAAATGCTCGAAAAAATATATAAATAATAAATAATTTTGTATGGGAGGGGGTAGAGGAGTTAGGGGAATCGTAAAATTTGTGACGCAATTTTATTTTCTTTCTCTTTTAAGGTGCTCGTACAAAATTTCAAGTTCGTAGCTTTTAATTTGTTGGTTAGCAGCTGTTGAATTGAAATTGATCGAAATCATACTTTTGTATGAGAGGGGGTAGAACGGCAAGTGTGATCTCAAAAATTTTGACTCAGTTCCATTTAAACTATTTTCAAAAGATTTTGTGCAAAATTTCAAATTGATAGCTTTTACTAATTAGGTGATAATTAATTTCTTAAAAATGGTCGAAAAAATAATTTTGTATTGGAGTTGAAACTTTCAAGGTATTCGACCAGTTAATATTTCATTCCTTCAAAGATTTTTTTAAATGCATTTCGCAAATTTTCAAGTTTCTACCTTCAAATTTCATTCAAAAATGTTCAGTTTATGTGTATTTTTCATTGCACTTGAAACACCTTGTGCACGGTAGATCCGGGGGTGCATAACAATTGTGGGATTCTTATTATTTTTTCTGTATGTACAACAAATAGATGTATCTACATGGAGAATTTAAATTTTGTATCTTTCAACAGAGCCCTTAAAAAATCAATCAACATTTTCGACATTTTTGGTTACCACCTCCCTCCCCTTACACCTCCCGACGTAAAATTTTTACCAAATTTAAAAACTACCTTGTTCTACAATTTGACAAACTTTGAATTTGATATCTGCAATCAATTTTGAATTATAACGGTTTGAAATTTTGGAAAGTGCATCATTTTTTAAATGCTCCCCATTTCCTCCCACTACTATTTTGTCCAAATGTTATATTTTTCTCGTATTTCTCTAGTATAGCTTAATATAGGTTCTAGGATTCAATTACATGCTTAATAAAAAGCCGAGATATTGATTCTTAAGTGTATTTCTTTGCGCCCCCCTGACCCTCCCCCTTACAATAATTAGTTTTGATCTAAACTGATTCTAGTGGATCTATATGCCTCCATACTGGTCTCAAAATATCAATTTTTTATGGTAAGTAATTTCGAAGATATAATCATTTGAAAAAAAAAAAATTCGACTGACACTGGTTCTTAGCCCCCCCTTTTCGCACCCCAATGGATAAAACAATTAAATTATTTTTAAAAGTTGTCCCACAAACCCCTCTATATGTATGTTGAGTTTCAGCTTCCTAGCTATTATCATGGTTGAGATATTTGAATTCGTATTTTTCGGTTTAAGCGCTCCCCCCGCCTCCTCCTGAACCCGTACACCCCGCAAAATGGGTATCCGCCTGAGAGCCGCAACTATCTACAATCCCCCCAAAAATGAACTTTCTATCGGGTTTTCCAATAGGGACTTGACAACTTTGAATTCAATTTGTGAACGCACCCTTTCACTAATCATCAAACTGTCACTGTCAATTTATTCAGTAAACTTAACATTTTTATCATGGTAAATAATAAAGTTTTTGAAATATCTCAAATGGTTTGCATTTTATTTTGAAAAAAAATTGTCAAGTCCTTATTGGAAAACCCTGTGTACGCCCGGCGCACATTAACTCCCAAACTCTTCATAATAGAGTTTGGGAGTTAATGTGCGCCGGGCGTACACACCGGCGTACAGACATTGTATTTTTAGGTTAATTTAGTCATGAAACGCGAAAAAACAAAATTTCAGGGTACCAAATTTTTTTTTTCCAAGTTGATCACAATTATTTTTTATTAAAATAATAAAGTAAAAAGCTTTGCCATTCAATTTTATATGAAAACCACTTCATGAATGTCGCTGGCAGGTGAATTTTGGGTCGATAAACGCGAATTTGGCGTGAAAAATTGAATAGGAAAAATAATTCTGAAAGCATGTACAAAATCGTCTAAAAATACTGATTTTTCGTTCATTAGCATTTTATTAATTTAATGTTACTGCTATTCTGAATAGCAATAGAAAAGTAGATCATTACTTACTTAAAAGAACTGCATGACTTTCTCGGGTTTTTTTCAGTATTTATATAATAAAACATAACAGAACCCCAGGAGCCCAATTGTGCGATACTCTAGATGAAAGATAAATTTGTTGAGTATAGTAAATTTTATATGGGGAGTGGTAGACGGAGTGACGGCTTTAAACTATTATATTTTTTTCACATCATGATAGAGTTGCTTTCAAAATGTTTTATACAACACTCAAGCTTAAAAAATTTGATAGGTTTTGAGAAAATTAGTGTACTAAATTTAGTGAAACTGTGCAGTTTTATGAGAGGTGAAAGAAGGAGAATGGGGTTTTCAATGTTTTTTTTCAGTATTAACTATAAAGATTATGCAATTGACATCTCTTAAATTTCAGACCAATAACATTCATAATTTTCAAGAAAATCGATTTTATGTAAAGTTCTGGAAATGTGTCACTTTGTATGGGAGGGGGTGGAAGGAGTGAAGCAGTTCATTTTTATCAATCTTACTAATAGTTTTAAATAAATAATAAGTGCATAATTTCAGCTTGATAAATTTTATACGTGCTGAGTAAATTGGGTTAGAGTATTTCAACAAAAAGTGTAGTTTGTATGGGAGGTGGTAGAAGGAGTGAGGCGATTCAAATTATTTTATAGATTGATCTCCTTATAAAAATAGTACATATATTCCAAATTTCAGATCTAAAGCTTTCATACTTTTTGAGAAAATTCGTTTATTGTGAAATTCCGAAACTGAGTCATTCTACCCCCTCCCATATAAATTTCACGATATTTTTAAATTTCAATTACATTAGTTTTCTTCGAAAGTTTCAAAACTACCGACTTGAAGTTTTGTGGAAAATATTATAGAAATATAATTGACGATGAAATATTTTGTTTTGATCCGTATACTCCTTCTAACCCCTCCCATGCAAATGTATAATTTTGGTAAATGCATTATATCGATTTCCATTAAAACTAAAAAAAGTACTTATACTTTTACCATTAATCGTTCCTTAATAATTGCAATAAGTGCTAAAGAAATTATCAGCTTACTTTCACTCCTTCTACCCCTTCCATACAAATATCTACATTATAAATTCAAAAAAAGCCTTAGGCTACCGACACACGATGCGAGTTAATATATATTAACTTCCTATTTTGATATAAGTAAGCCGAATTATGTATAGGATAATGACACTAGTAATATCGAAAAGCGAGATAATATATATTAACTCGCATCGTGTGTCGGTAGCCTTACGCCCATAATTCGTTATGTTAAAGAAAATATGATTAATTACTTTTGATCATTATTAAATGCATATATCGAAATACAGTATTTACGAACAGAAAATTCGTGCAGTAAATTGCATTTAGCTTCTTAAATTTTTCTATGCGCTTTATGCACAACTATACAATTGCATTGTCTTTCAAGTATTTACTATAGAAAACAAAAAGAACTTGATATTTTTCATAATTCGTAAAGAAATGCTTTGATTTCATTGTCTTATTTTTTTTTGCAGTCACACATAATAAAATTGATTGTTTGTCTGTAAGAATGTTATTTTGTTATTTCAGTAATTATTGCGGACAATGTAAATACGCTTATTAAACTTGATGCTTATTAGCATAATTGGTATCAATTTCCCAGTTGATATCTCACATTTATATTAGAAGGAAACCGTTTTTTCTTATTTCGGGAATATAAGAAATTTGTATGGGAGTCGGTAGAAGGATTGAAGTGTTATTAATTTTTTTTCAATAGTTATTCAATAAAAGCAAAATAGTAACACTGTGTTGTGGTCATCTGAGGGATATTTGAGAACCATAGATTAGCTCTTGGCGGTTAACTTGGTTTTGAAACTATTAGCAGAAAAATAAGAAATTACTTCAATGTATTGGGAGTACAAATTGAAAACCGAAGTTTTTTTCAAAATTAGAGCCGTTTCTGTGCAAAAATGGTTGAATATTTATTATTAAAAGAAATACCCATCGCTAGCCAAAACTTTTTTCCGCCATATTTATTCCGCGCCGAAAAAAACTACTCTTCCGTTGAGCCGATGTACGAATCGATTCAATTATTGGATTTGAATTGTGATTATATGAATTTTTGAAAAATTTATTAAGAACTCCCCACTCCTTTACCACCTCCCATACAAACTGCAGAATTTTCCTAAATCCAGTACAATAATTTTCTTAGTACCTATTTATTTTTAAAGCTTAAATTTTCAATAAAATATTTTGATAGCAACTCTAGCATGATGTGAAAAAATTAGTTCAATGCCGTTACTCCTTCTACCCCATACAAAATTTGTTAAGATCACAAAAATTTATAATTCATCTAGAATATTGTATGGTTGGACATTTCGCGCAATCGAAGCTCTGTCATGTTTATACTCTAGATGAAATCTGAGAGTATATTGTGTTTGCCTTACCGTTTGTAACGCAAAGAAATAACGCTCGCACAGAGCCGCCAAGGGTACAGAAATATTTGTTGTCGCTCAAAAACCTCGATTCCGAGTGACCGTCTGTCCGTCTGTCCGTCTGTCCGTCTGTCCGTCTGTCCGTCTGTCCGTCTGTCCGTCTGTCCGTCTGTCCGTCTGTCTGTCTGTGCGTCTGTCTACAGTATAACTCTCGAAAGCTTTGAGCTATAGTGCTAAAAATTTTTGTGTGTCATTTTTAGCAAAAAAGTAAGGTCAAGTTCGTGAAAGGGCCAAATCGCTCCACCCCTTCTACCCCCTCCCATACAAAATGACACAATTACGCAATTTTATAATAAACGGATTTGCTCGCAAAGTATAAAAGTTATTGAACTCAAATTTGCAGCATATTACTTTTATATTGACTTCAATCTACCGTATAAAAATTATGTGTGTCCTCCCTCTCCTTCCACCACCTCCCGTACAAACTGCACTTTTTCATGAAATGCTCTAAACCAATTTACTCAGTGCGTATAAAATTTAGCAAGCTGAAATTGTGCAAAACATATTTATTTAGAATTATTAGTAAGACTAATAAAAATTAAATGATTAGCTTTACCCCTTCTACCCCCTCCCATATAAAATGACACAAATACGCAATTCGACAATAAACGGATTTGCTCAAAAAGTATGAAAGCCATTAGTCTGAAATTTTGAATATATTACTTTCGTGGTAATTTCAATCTACCATAAGAAAATTATGCATGTCCTCCTCCTCCTTCCACCACCTCCCATACAAACTATACTTTTTCATGAAATACTCTAAGCCAATTTACTCTGTACGTATAAAATTTATCGAGCTCAAATTTAGCAGTAAATATTTATTTAGAATTATTACGAAGACAAAAAAAAATTAGATGATTAGCTTCACCCCTTCTACCTCCTCCCATACAAAATGACACAATTTCGCAACTCGACAATAAACAGATTTGCTCGAAAAGTATAAAAGCTATTGATCTGAAATTTGGAATAAAATACTTTTGTGATAATTTCAATCTACTGTAAAAAATTTATTTGAGGCCTCCTCTTCTTTCCACCCCCTCCCATACAAACTACACTTTTTCATGCAATGCTCTAAACCAAATTTACTCAGTACGTATAAAACGTATCGAGCTGAAATTGTGCATTAATAACTTATTTGGAATTATTATTCAGGCCAAAAAAAATTGAAAGATAAGTCTTACCCCTTCTATCACCTCCCATACAAAATGGCGCAATTTTAGAATTCGACAATAAACGGATTTGCTCGAAAAGCATGGATGCTATTGATCTGACATTTCACAACTTTACAAAAGGTGGATTTTCCTGTAAAGTATGAATGCTATTGATCTTCAATTTAAAACATGTCAAAATCATGATTACGGACTCGCCCCTCCTTGTACCACCTCCCATACAAACAACACAATTTGGATAAATCCAATAACCTAATTTTCTCAGCAACTATTCAATTTTTTAATCCTAAATTTTGTGTAAAACATTTCGATAACAACTTTAGCGTAATGGGAAAAAATTAATTAAAAGTCGCAAACCCCTGTACCACTTCCCCTACAAAATTTCTCTTTCATCTAGAGTATCGCACGATTGGGCTTTATGTCCAATCGTAGTCCTGTTATGTTTTTACACGTTGTTGTTGCACGGTCCACGAAGAAGAACAAATACCTACCATATGTTTCGCCATTTTGTTTTGTTCTAACACTTTTGCAAAAAAAAATATATAAAATAAATTCAAATTTTTAATGTTTTACATAAATTATACAATATAGGGTGGGCAATTAATTGGTTTCTTTTTTAAAATGCAATAAAATGAACAAAATTAAATTTTTTTTCCATGTATTATAGCTTCATTAGTGAGAGATCGGTCCTTCACGGTTCCCCAGAAAAAAAAGTCCAAAGGAGTCAAATCCCTCACTCACTTTGGAAATAAGTTTTCAATATTTTCCAACGTCGTTCAAGCGTAAAGCGACTCATTTCGTTCCGCGAAGATATGATACTGACTTTCTGTCAAGATTTCGAGCGGGAAACAGCTTTCAGTGTCAAAATAACCTATGATTTAAAAAGAAACCAATTAATTGCCCACCCTACATACTAAAATACAGTTGCGAAATACCTGAATTCTATTACATTAGATTTTAAATTCTATACAGTCCTGGTTTAATTCGCGAAGGTTTGAAATTGGCTTTAAGTATGTCGCATCATTTTCTCACTCATGATACCGACGTGCACCGTACATTAAAGTTTCAACGTAATCTGCAGGTTTGTACTACCAACAACATTGATAGGCGTATTTTCAATAACAATTGGTATTTCATAAACTTATCATTAAGTTTAAAGCTTTTTATTATTGACTTGGATATGTCTAATGGCTGAACTCAACCAAAAATTTTGTGCATCATGAAATTCGTTCTTAACTGAGCAGTAGGCACAAAAAAGTCGATCTTAAAATATCCGTTCGAAAAAATATGGCCAGGAATTTCACAGTTTTCATACCGAACCGAGTCTGAGCAACCCGGCGACCATAACTCAGCTGCACGCAGCCGAAGCTCGATTTTGTATGGGCAGCAGAAAACTTTCTGGCCGTATTTTTTCTGGTCGAGTGGCAGAATTGTCCGAGACTTTTGTTTGCTGCTAAGTTATGGGCTCCTGGTATCTCAGATCGGATTTGTATGAGAAATCGTAAGATTTTGCAATCCCTCAACCACGATCTGGTGAAATTTGATGAGTCGAAGATGAACGTAAACAGGATAGGACTGCTATCGGCGTTATCGGAAACATTTGCTCTGTCGAGACGACAATAAACGGAAAACGCGCCCTACTAAAATGTTGCAGTCTAACGATTCAATGTAAATAATACTTTCAAATTAATACCATTACATTTGAATAATAAATTATTTAAAAAAATATGTACATACAAAGACGTATCCATGTTCCTTATGTACTTCCGTGCAGCGGAGATTATTTGTTTTTAATCATGTTTCCAAAC
Organism: Chorisops tibialis; assembly: GCA_963669355.1. NCBI lineage: Eukaryota > Metazoa > Arthropoda > Insecta > Diptera > Stratiomyidae > Chorisops > Chorisops tibialis. Next base: position 23,429,068 of record OY770262.1, on the reverse strand, counting down.
GTTTATAATATTTATAGTCATTTCTAAAATGCGAAATTGACTAAAATTCAGTAACATAAATTATTTAAACGAATATCGAACTGTAAGATCAGAATTTCATAAAAAAAAGATAAATCGTACATATTTCAAAAATACGCTATATTTACATGATCATACTTATGTTACACGATGTGAAATCTTCTATGAAAAGATGTACGACATATTTACCATTGTCATGTTCTAAGAATCATCAAACATCGTTATCGTTAAGCAGGAATCGAGAATATCAAAAAGAGTTGTATTCGATGTTGTTTTGGAAGCTAAACATGTTGGGCAAAATATTACACACTCGTGTTTCGAAACCAGATAACAAACCTCGAAAAAAGAAACATATTCTTGGAAATGTGAATATATAAGAAAACGGAATTCGGTGTACATTTATCAAATGAAAAAATCTTAGCCTTATATTTTCTTTTATCTAAAGAATTTTCTGACTAACGTCTACATACATGGTTTTTTCCTCAATTCGGTAAATTGCATTATCAAGCTCAATGACTCAATTACAATTGGTAATCACATTTTTTTTTCGAACTACAATCGGAAATTGTAAATTACATCTAATCGAGAATATCGAACACAAGAAATTGGGTATTATTTCCTATATTGAATCAAGATGATAGAGAATGACATTTCGTTGAAGATGAGGTTATTTCGAAAGGAAGAATTATGCAAATAGCTCATAAAAGTTGTAGTAGTGATAAATTGGAGGAAAAAGAGACATCCGGTTAGCTGGAAGGAAAAAAATTGATTTTGAAAATTTGATGTACATTTAAATGATCATGAAATCTAATTGGTTGCGTAAATTTTATTATGTTTATTTTTATTCGGCTCACAATAAATCAATCCTAAAGTAAGAGGGTCGAAAAAATTTCATTTATATGCAAAGAATTTAAAATCAAAATGAAGCTTTTTTTTTCGTAAAAAAATAGCTATTTCAGAATGTAATATTATTAATTTTTTTTTTTGGTTACGGGAAAAAATTAACACTTTCAATTCACAAAACAAAAAATATTCGTTCATAGAATTTGGATTTTTATATTTTTTTAAAAAACATCCTGCACGAAAGTGTTAATAACTTCAAAACCGATCAACTAATCACGTTCTCTCACCAAGGTTTTGATTTAAGGGGGTTCAATATTTGCCTTCTTTCACCCCCCCGCCTCCCGCCTATAAACAGGCGTTTCCTAGAAACTCAGAACTCGGGAATGGCTCAACCGATTTTTTTTTCAAATTTGGACAAATGATTCTCCCTGACGGGAGCTTTTGGCAAAATAGTGCTTTGGGAATTATTAATAAGAGTTTACATTTTTTTAGTTATTTTTCGCAACTTTAACACAATATAAGATTTTTGTTTTTAATTTTTTTTTTTAAATCGGCAGGACATAGATAATTTGTCGTAGCACATCTGTACCAAATTTCAGTTCAATTGGGTGATATTTAGATCTGTGTTCCTAAAAGGTGAAAAACGTGATTTTTCAGGAGAAGCGTTTGAAAGAACCGGGAAGAGGAATTATTCCTCCAATCGCTTAAAACCCTTTAGATTAAAAATTAAAAATAAAATACTTCTAATTGGAATTTTGAAACGCGACAAGTTGCAAAATGTGCAGAAAGAGTTGAAGAATTTGTTAAGCCAATAAATTTATTTATTTTTTTCATTTTTTTCATGATTTTCAAATATTGAACCCCCTTAAGGATATTCGAAAAAAACGTTAAGGTTTAAATATGCGATTTCATGTAGACGCCCATTAAGCTATTCATGATTTCGATTCATTTCGAAATGCGAAGATTTCAAAATTTGCATAGGTACAACTTTTTATTATATTTGTTTGTTGAGGCACACAATAACTTATTTCATTATTATTATTTCAATAATAAAGTATTATGATCGACACAGAAAAAAAAAATGTCTACCCTGAAATTTTGTTTTTGCGCGTTTCATGACTAAATTAGCCTAAAAATGCAAAAAAGGTCCCGCCGTACGCCGTCCGCCATCCGTCGTTTTTTTTTACGGCACCGAATATAATTTCGGGGTCACCCTTTAATGCAATGCACAGTTATGTCAGTATAGGAAGTGGAGGTATTAAGGTGGAGAGAGACGAAAATGACGGTGGACATTGTTTTTGAAGCACCGCAGGTTGTACTTGTTGGGAAAACGTCGTCCATCGTACGCCGTACTTTTATCTCCGAGAGCCTTAAAGGTAGAAAGTTCGTTTTTGGGTAGATTGTTAATTGGGTAAGTGAGCTCCATTGTCTAAATTTTGGGGACTGTCAAGTGGAGGGGGGGAGGGGCGGGTGGAGGGAAAGAGTTAAAAACTACACTTGCTAATATCTCCACTACGAATGCAGATAGGAAGCTCAAAATCAGGATAGGTATAGAGATTTTTGTGGGACAAACTCTAAAAATAATTTAATTTTTTTATCCATTGGCGTCCGAAAAGTGGGGGCTAAAAACAAATTGTCGGTCGATTTTTTTAAATGATTCAATCAAATTCCTGTTAAGACCCCCTATAGGGGCATAGGACAGAAACAACTCTCTTCCACAAGGCGCGATCCTGAGCATCGGCTTTAAGCTGTTGCCAGGACTTGTTTATTCCTCTGGCCTCCTGCTCAACTGCTCGCTTCCATGTGTTACATGGTCGACCAACCCGACGTCTTCCTTGAGGGTTATAATCCAGAGCCTGTTTTGCGATGTTTCGCTCTGGTTTCCTTTTTTTAAATGATTAAATCTTCGAAATTACTTACCATAAAAAATTCATACTTGTGATCATTTAGGGGGCATACAGATTCATCAGAATCAGCTTAGTGCGAGGCTAACTATTGCAACGGGGAGGGTCAGAGAGGGTGCAAAGAAAAGCATTTAAAAATGAATATCTCAACTATCTCTTAAGCTATGTAATGGAAAAAAAATAGTCATAACAGTAGTAGGGGAAATGGAAAGCATTTCAAAAATGGTGCACTATTCAAAATTTCAAACCGTTATATCTCAAAATTCAAAACAGGTATTAAGTTTAAACAAACATTCCTTAAATTATGGTTAATTTTGAATATTCTCTACATTTCAGTTGCAAGTGACGATCCTGTACGAATCGCTTTGCCCCGACAGTATCCACTTCATTACCCAACAACTTGAGCCTGCTTACGTTCATCTAAGGGATTATATCGATTTGGAACTAGTACCATTCGGCAAGTCAGACGTAAGTTTAATTAGACTAATTTATAAATGCTATGATATGAAATTCACCTTCTCATAATAACAGAGTCATCAAAACGGAAAACGGTTCACTTGTCAGCATGGTCCAAGTGAATGTGCAGGAAATAAGGTGCAATCCTGTGCCTTAAATGAAATCGCAAATCCGGATATTAAAATGGCATTCATCGCTTGCCAAATGGCCACTCGTGATTTGGCTGGTTATCATGTAAGTAAACATTGTAATTATCATTATTTAAAGCATTCAACACTTTCCATTGCATATTTCGATCAAGAATTATTTTTATAGAATGCTATGTCCCATGTGGCAATATTTTATTTTATTAATTTACTAAATTTTTTAGTGCTCTCGTACATATGCAGTTGAATTTTCTAACATAATGCAATGCTATAGTTCAGATAGTGGAAAACAATTGCAACTGGAAGCTGAAAAACGTACAAAACAATATCGGCCCAGTTTTGTTCCGACGATTATTTATAATGACGTAAGTTCGGCTTAAAAAATAAAACTAGAGCTAGCTTTATTGATCCTTAATTAATATTAATTATATTTGATTTTCAGAAATTCGATCAATATCTTCAGGATAATTCGTTGATTAACTTTTTGGGTGTTGCATGCGGTATGCTTCGTAACGCGGCGCCAATTTGTCAACAACAATAAATTAATTGAAAATTTTTAACACCTTTATTTTAATGATGATGCCTTGAAAGTATTTTTTAATTAAACAGAATTTTTGAAAATAAATAACATTTGATCAATTATAAAAATAGTGACTGACTTTTTTGATTCTAATATAGTTTGTTGCATCGCATTCAAATTTTCTAAAAGAATGTTTTCGTCGAAGATGAGGTGATTTCAAAATTATGCGAATAGCTGAAAATAGTTTCAGTAAGGATAAATTAGCTGGATAGCCTGGGGCCAACTGGAAAAAATTGACTTTGGAAATTCGATGTGAATTGCGTAATTTTTGTTATTTTTCGGCTGAAATCAATCTTTATACTAATCAAGAAACAGGGCCAATTAAATATCATTTAGATGCAAAGAATTTAAAATGAAAATCAAGCTTTTTTTGTAAAAAAAAAACTTTTTTAAAACTATAAGCTTCACCTCAGTTTTTCTACCCCCTCCCATACAAATTTCGGAATTTAAATTAAATTATTTTCCATCAAAACCGTCAAAGCTATCAACTTTAAATTTTGAGAAAAGTATACTATTGCAAATATCATTGATTTCGAGCAATTTGGTTTGGATTCAAATACTCCTTCTACGCCCTCCCATACAAATGCTTAATTTCGGTAAATGCATTTAATCGATTTTCATTGAAACTAGAAAAACTACAAACTTACAATTTTGCCAGAATTTGTCCCTTAATAATTGCAATAAATGCTAAAAACAAAAGTATCAACTTCGCTTCACTCCGTCTACCACTTCCCACACAACATTTTTTTTTGGAAATTTAAGAAAAGTATTTCTCCTCCGAACATATGAGAGCTATAGACTTTAAAATTGTAGAAAAGCAATGTGATTAGGATGTTGATAAGCAGTTTCAAAATCATCCGAAACCTCCTACTTTCTCTGCCACCTCCCATACAAATGTCATGAAGAGAACATAATCCGTACCCAGAAATCCTTAACTAATTTAACTACCTGATACTAATTAATTAATCTTAATTAACTAATTTCAATGTCAACCAACGAACGCCCGACTTGAGGCAGAACTACCGCGATGCTCATATACAGCTTAAAAAGGCTGTTAGACGCGACAAGAGAAAGGCCATTGAAGATCTGGCAAACAAGGCAGAATCTGCGGCTTACCTTGGGGATATGGGTTCACTATTTAAAATCATGAAACAGTTGACGAACAGGAATTTCACCGCCAACCACCTGGTGAGAGATGTCAACGGAACTCTCCTTAATATGAGTGAACACCAGTTGCGACGATGGAAGGAATACTTCTCTGATATTTTAAACATCTTGTCAGATGAAGATATTCCGGAAACAGAACAACTTCCAAACATCCAACCGCAACAATCCTCTATTAGGGACGATCCCCCAGATAAGGAAGAGATAGTTTCCGCCATTCGGTCAATGGCGGGAAGGAAAGCTCCAGGTATAGACGGACTACCAACCGAACTCCTCAAAGCGGACCCGGAAATAACAGCCGATATACTCCTCCCACTCTTCAGTAAGGTGTGGAATGATGGAAGATATCCGACTGAATGGAAGGAGGGCGTCATTGTGAAAATTCCGAAGAAGGGCGACCTTCGGGATTGTGGCAATTGGCGTGGTATATGTCTACTTACTGCCGTATCAAAAATTATGGCTAAGGTAATTCTCAATAGGATTAGTGATGTCGTCGAGAGCACTCTCGAAGTTTATCAGGCTGGATTCCGTAAAGGGTCGTCTTGTACCGACCACACAAATACCCTACGGATAATATTAGAGCAGTCAGCCGAAATGGGTTCGCCACTACATCTCATGTTTGTGGACTTCGAGAAGGCTTTCGACAGCGTTAAGCGAGATTACATATGGAATGCTTTGCGTAGGAGAGGTATTCCAAATAAGGTCATAGCTATGATTAAAGAATCCTACGAAGATGCAAGGTGTCGCGTCTTGCATAGAGGAGAGCTGTCCGAGAGCTTTCCTGTGCGAACGGGTGTCAGACAAGGCTGCATATTATCACCAGCCCTGTTTCTGGTGGTAATAAATGACATCTTGAAAGCTGCACTGGAAGGTGGAGAAGGTAAAGGTCTTCAATGGAGATTATTTAACATCTTAAGTCACCTTGATTATGCTGATGACGTGTGTTTGCTTGCACATACCCGTTCGGACTTAGAGTCAAATGTTCGCTCGTTGCATTCTAAATGCAAAGAGGCGGGACTGAAAATAAATGTGCGTAAAACCAAGTACATGCACATGGGTTCGAACGCAAGCACACCGATTGTTCTTAATGGACAGGATGTGGAAGAGGTGCAAGATTTTTGCTATCTCGGAAGCATTGTCAGCATGGACGGCGGAGCCGAAAAGGATGTTGAGGCTCGGCTAAATAAAGCTCGTCAGGCCTTCGGTATCCTTTCCCCTTTCTGGAGGTTAAGAGAGATCTCCCTTCGCACGAAGCTGCGAGTTTTTGACGCATGCGTCAAATCCGTGTTGTTATATGGTTGTACTACGTGGAAAGTGACCGTTCGACTTACCAAGAACCTACAGACTTTCGTAAACCAATGCCTCCGACGCATTTTAGGAATATTCTGGCCAGAAGTGATCTCCAACGACGAACTTTGGAGTACAACTCGCCAGACTAAAATAGGTATTGAGATTCAACGGCGAAAGTGGCAGTGGATCGGTCATACTTTGAGGAAACCAGAGCAAAACATCGCAAACCAGGCTCTGGATTATAACCCTCAAGGAAGACGTCGGGTTGGTCGACCATGTAACACATGGAAGCGAGCAGTTGAGCAGGAGGCCAGAGGAATAAACAAGTCCTGGCAACAGCTTAAAGCCGATGCTCAGGATCGCGCCTTGTGGAAGAGAGTTGTTTCTGTCCTATGCCCCTATAGGGGGTCTTAACAGGAATTTGGTTGAACTAATTTAGCCTTAATTACCCTTCCTTCTATATAATAATTGTATTTTGTAATTGTCGATCAGTTCGATAAAGGTCTCAGCAGAGACCGAAACGTCACGAATAATAAAGCGTAACAGTGTAGAATCCGGAAATCTTTTCTTTCAAATGCCATGAATTCAGACAAAAGTTGTTCAATTTCCTCCAAAATTATGAAAGCTACGAACTTTAAATTTAGCATAAAACATTTTGTATACTACGTTCGGTGCTATATACAATAATTACAAACCTCCCTCTCCGATTTTACCACCTCTCATACAAAAGTCACTATTCGAAAGAATTTGAGATGCCATATTTTCTGGTACAATAAACTCTTCCCTATTTCATCTAAAGTATCATTTGATTCATAATTCTGTTATGTTTTGCTTTTACTTTTACATAAACATAATTGTTACCAAGCAAATCGGTAAGTTTGGAGACTGACAAATATGGAATTATGATTGTGACGTTATTATTGATTATGACGTAGGTGGTGTGCTACTTGCTTGAAAGTTCATTTCTAATGGCAAGGTAATACGACATTATTTTGAAAATTGCAAGCAAATTACTTAAGCTACGTCCACACGATACGCTTTTTCGTTCAATTCTGCGCATGAAGCAACGCAAGAGATTGATGCCTCAAGCTCACGTGTTTTTTCTTGAAATTTCAGGACGCATGCTTTAGCGGAAGGCTGTCTGACTGATATGGGGATCACGTGTGCTATTAAGATCGGTTTGCTTGTACTGGGTATTTATTCTTTGGAATCGAGTAACTATCTAATAGAAAACAAAGTACAATGAAAAGCAAAGAAAATATTCTCAATCTTAATGAGAATTCATTTGATGTTCTGTGGAAGAGCGACTTTGCTATGTACACATGTAGCGTCATTTTCGTGCGCTAAGCGCATGCCTTCTAGACTAAAAACGAATGCTTTGAGCCTGAAAGACAAACAACTTATTACATGCGCAATTCATCTAGAATGCATGCGCTTAGCGTACAAAAATGGCACAAAGCGTAAGCGTAGCTAACTTGAACTTTTATGCATTTTTTCAAATGAATTTCTGAGTTTATATGTTCCTAGCTTAAAATTTCATTCAGATATTTTTAGTTTTTGTGGTATCATGTACAAACAAATCGCTCTAATAGCGCAAGTAAGTGATCCCCATATAGTCGGGTGTTGCTGCATGCCCTTGACGCATGCGCAAAATTGAACGAAAAAGGTCATCATGTGGATGTATTAATTTGAATTATTAAGCAAATAAAAAACATAACAGAACTATGATTGGGCTTTTGATACTCTAGATAAAATGGGAATGACTTTAATATACCGGAAAATATGTCATCTCAAATTCTTTCGAATAGTAAATAGAGACTTTTGCTTGGGAGGTGGTAGAAGTAGAAGGGGAGGTTTATATTTTTCGCATATGACAATGAACATGGCATGCAAAATGTTTTTTGCTGAATTTAAAGTTTTTAGTTTTCATTATTTTTAAAGAAATTGGACATAGTTTTCCTGAAATCGGGGCATTTGTAGAGGAAGTGGAACGTTTTAGATGATTTTGAAACTGCTTATCATCACCCTTATCACCATGCTTTGTTTCAATTTCAAAGTCGATAGCTCTCATATATTCGAAGGAGAAATGCTTTGGTTTGGTGAATGTTTTCACAGTGCATTTTGAATTAAAAGAAAAGATTTCCGGATTCTACACTGTTACGCTTTATTATTCGTGACGTTTCGGTCTCTGCTGATAATATATATATATATATAAGATAGGAAAAATTCTTCGAAAATCGAACATCAAGACAACATTCACTACCCCGACTACTATCCGAGGAATTTTAGGAAACCAGAAGGACAAAAAACCATTGGAGACTGAAGGAGTATACAAAGTACCATGCGGCTCTTGCGATAAAGTATATATAGGAGAAACGGGACGCACAGTCCAAACAAGGATCAAGGAGCACCAACGATGCACACGGAAAAACCAGATACAGTCATCAGCGATCGCAGAACATGCAACTACAGAGGACCATACAATCGATTTCGACAATGTGCAAATTCTGGCCAGGACAAATAAATATTATCAACGAATAGTGCGAGAAGCCATAGAAATTTCGAAACATCCACAGAACTTCAACCGAGACACCGGATACAAGTTATCAGCAGTTTGGCTACCTGCGTTAAAATTTGGTAAGAACAGAATTCGTACCCAAAAATCCTTAACTAATTTAACTACCTGATACTAATTAATTAACCTTAATTATCCTTCCCACACTCAATTAACCCCCTTGTCTATATAATAATTGTCTTTTATAATTGTCGATCAGTTTGATAAAGGTCTCAGCAGAGACCGAAACGTCACGAATAATAAAGCGTAACAGTGTAGAATCCGGAAATCTTTTCTTTTAAATGAGAAATGCTTTTCTTGAATTTATAATACAGATATTTATATGGGAGGGGGTAGAAGGAGTGAAGCTTGAGCTGATAATTTCTAGCATTTATTGAAACTATTAAAAAACAAATTTTGGCAAAGTTTTAAGTATGTAATTTTTTTAGTTTTAATGGAAATCGATAAAATGCATTTAATAAAAATTATGCATTTGTATGGAAAGGGGTAGAAGAAGTGTAAGGATCACAACAATTTTTTTTCCCGTTATTGATATTTCTATTTGTATACCTTACACAAAATATCAAGTTGATAGCTTTAACAGTTTCGAAGAAAAATAATTTAATTTAAATTTCAAAATTCTGTGAAGTTTGTATGGGAGGGGGTAGAAAGAGTGAGGTGAAGTTGATCATTCTTTTTAAAACTAATTGCAATTATAGTTGAATTAATTTTGGAAACCTTTCGTCTTTTCAGCTTTACTAGTTTCAATGAAAATCGAAAATATGTGTTTTTCAAAATTGTCCATGTGTATGGGAGGGGGTAGAAGGAGTGAGGGGATCGAATCAATATTCCGTAATATTAATGACATCTATATTGTAATACTTTGACCTAAATTTCAAGTCGATAGCTTAAAAAGTTTCAAAGAAAAGTCAATTTCTTTATATTTCGAAATTTCATGAAATTTGTATGGGATGGGGTAGAAGGAGTGGGAGGATGTAGCCCATTCACCAATTTAAAGTTACTTTTTCGCTAAAAATGACACACAAAAATTTTTAGCACTATAGCTCAAAGCTTTCGAGAGTTATGCTGTAGACAGACGCACAGACGGACAGACAGACAGACGGTCACTCGGAATCGAGGTTTTTGAGCGACAACAAATATTTCTGTACCCTTGGCGGCTCTGTGCGAGCGTTATTTCTTAGCGTTACAAACGGTAAGGTAAACACAATATACTCTCAGATTTCATCTAGAGTATAAAAATGTATAAGGGAAAGCCTATAAAATGAAATTTGTCTTCGGAAGGTGAAGGAAGAAAATTATCTCTTAGAGTAGATTTTGGGAAAAGTTTTAGAAATGTCCAAATTTTTTGGTCCACAGGTCAGCTGTTACAACCAAAACTGATGTTGTCTTAAAATTGAAAATGATTCAAAATCGAGTCTAATGCAGTAAAAATTTTATTTGTCTTCGATAATATCTATCTCGAAAAAAATTTAAATTTCAAAATAAACAGAATTACATTTTTTTAAACTCCAGTTGCGTTTACCGCATATTGATATAAGTTTTTAACGACAAAAACTAAAAACTTCTTGTAATTATCTACTAAAATCTTTGATACATTTTTGCCATCCATATTGTTGACAATCGTTGTGGTGATTTCGCTAATAATCCCTTGGAAATCCTAAATAAAGTGATAAAAAAGTATTGAATTGAAAATTCTGTAATACAATGTTAAAAGATTTTAAACCTTTAAGCTTGCTGGCTCATACGTTCGGTCCAAGGGTGCAAGATACTGCTCTACACTCAGTACTTCTAAATGACCTATAATAGTCGGGTAGTAAGATCTGAGTCGTTCATGTAACTCAGTAAATGCTTTTTTTAGAGCCAAAGTGGTGTTTTTATCAAGTTTCACACACGAAATGGATAGAGCTCCATCTCTCCATTCATCAGAAGTATTCAGTTGAAGCCAACAATCAACACAGGATTTACTAGCACAAGCTGAAATACTGGATTCTGCGATCCTCCCTGAGTCTGACGAAGATCCTGCCTGAGGGAAGCACACACATGTTCCATATTCCGAACATCCGCAATTGCAATTTTCACATGGATTTATAGCGTACAAACACTGACGATATGATTGTGGTATGATATTAAATTCACATCCATTACCGGGTAACAGATCTTTCATCCTTTCGAGACTCCAAGGAAATGAAATATTGTGTAAATGTAAATTGGCTGTATAGTGGGTTACAGCAATTTTCACTATTTTGAGAGGAAAATTGTCGTTGCAGCATTGATAGTCTTGAGAGGCTGTAGACTGAAGCAAAGCTGATAGCAATTCTTGCCGTTCAGTTGCTGAAAGAAATAATGGATAATTGAAATAATATTAACTTAATAAATTTCCAAATATACGGATTTTGGCCCACACTAGCGATATACAAATGGGGAAGAACATTTTTAAGAGCTTCATCGTGACTGTTATGAAACTAAAGATTTACTGTTTAGCTTGTGGAAGTACTTAAATAGTTACCTATGTGGGAAATGTATTTCAAATTTGTACATGTTCTTTTCTTAGCCATTGTTAAATACCTTTTAAATAATTTAACTTGAATGCTATTATAATATACTAGTTGTGCAATAGATTTTGTGAATTAGGTTTTTAGTTTTTCATTATGAAAAAAGAAGAGTAAGTAAGGTTAGGGAAAATGCTCGAATACGGTTTTTGGTGAATTCACACTATTTGAGATCCTCAGCAGTCCGGAATAGTAGCTTTCCGGTGATGTCTGTCTGTGTGTCCTGACGATTACTCGCGTAAATTTCTACAAAATAGAGAGTAAGTGGTCTCATAAGTCGTCCCTTCATTCTGCGCTTCACGTAAGTTTTCTTTTGGATTGAAGTGCAAAAATATGAATTTAACTTTAATAAAGCTGATTTTACTGTTTTGAATCAGGACAGATTATCATGCGATTGATCGCGCGTTCTTAATGAACAAGATATCGAGATAGCCACTTCGAATTTTTACAATACGCTTTTTATTTGCTTTGCACGGTGTGTACCAGTCACACACGACAAGCAGATAAAACGATTTCCATGGTTTGACGATGATTTGATTCATCTGAAAAATTAAAGCATGGGAGACGTACTGTCTCTCGAGAATCGATGCAGACTACGTTTTTTGCTCTGAGCTACGCGATTTGCTCGTTAAACAGTCTACTGCGGCATAAAATAATTGCGTAACTAAAATCAAGCGATCAATCAAGGATAAGCCTAAACAGTTCGGGAATTATGTGAATTCCAAAGGGCGCATCAATAGTTATCCCGCTTCTATATCCTTTGACGGTGTTGTCAGTAATGATCCCTTAGTTTTAAGAAATTTTTGTGCCGACCATTTCTGTACTGCTCTTTTTTTCAAGGCATCGAGTATAATTTAGGGGGTCACCCTTTGATGCATTCCACAATTAATTCGGTAAAGAAAGTGGATAAAATATGGGTGAGTTATGGAAATTAGGGTGGAGAGAGACGAAAATGACGGTGAAGATTGTTCTTGAAGGGCTGGAGGTTATACCTACTTGGGGAAACGTTAGCCGGCATGCATTCCAAAGTCTGGAAGTTCGGGAGATAAATGACTGTCTATATTTCACTGTACGAGCAGGAATAGGGTTGATGGCATACTCGTGCGCGTGTTTACCTTAACGAGTAATTCGGGGAAGGTGTAAAGTGGAGGAATGAGTAATCTAAGTTCCGCACTACATTTACCATGAAAGTAGCGATAGTATAGTAAATGCTGAGTACTCCGACGTTTCTGCGATGCTGGAGGGAGTCAATAGAAACCGTAAAAGTTTACTTCCCAATCAGTTGGAACGCATGTTTTTGGATTCGATCGAGCAGGACAAGGTGTGTTTTGGGAGCTCCAGCCCACTATCTCAAATCGTATTGTTTGTCCTGAGGATTTCCAATACATGTCGAAGTTCCCTTCTACTTCAGTAGAGATGAAAGATATTCATATTGAAGAATTGACCATTTTGAGGTTTATTTTATGCATCGGGATAACATTTCGCGAGGTCCAGATGGCATCCCAGCTGCGCTAGTAAAGCCTTGTGGCACTTCCCTGGTTTTGCCTTTAGTCATGTATTTAACGCTTTCGTCAGATTTGGGATATTTCCTAGTTTTTGAAAATATATATGTATATACTATAAGGTCATTGCTCAAGAAAGGAAAAAGCTTTGATGTGTGTAACTATCGACTTACTGCTAATCTTTCTTGCATTCCTAAGTTGTTCGTGGCAATTGTTCGTGATGTACTGAATTTTCAATAGCCCAATCCAACACACAATGTAGGTCGTCCATTATAAATCTAATGGGATTTTCCAATTTCACTATTTATTGTACGGAATGACTTGTGTTATAGGCAATTTCGGCCTTTATGTGCACTGCACAGACACTGTCATGGAGGGTAGGAATGGGATTGGAAAGGTAGGGGAAGGGGATTGAGAACGTTTATAACGAATGGTGAAACTCGTATATTTTTGAGTTGTACTGGAGGACTGAATGATAGAAAGCGAACATAAACCAACTACTAAGTATGCTGACCTTCTTAAAGTGTAACCTGTTTCACTTTTACATTGTTTACACATTTTATTTCGAATAACTTTTCATTGTCAGTAGCAACTGAAAAATTGAAGGGCTAACAACCCTTCCACAATAAGTAATGAAAAATGTTAAGGAACCTGAATGTCAGGAGGCCAAAGTTCGATTCGGGCTGTAGTGCCATTGTAGAAGTAGAACTGAAAAATTTGTGCTTGAAAAATCCTACTGTCTGGAGTGTGAATCGAACACACGACCTATTGACTGTGAAGCAATCACGCTGCCCACTACGCCACGAGTGATTCAAGGCATTAAGCAGGTTGACTGCATACATACCGACTTTAGCAAAGCTTTTGATAAAATGGACTATGATATTCTTGCAGTACAAGCTATGCGCACTAGGATTATCTTTCACTTTTATAGATTGGATCAGATCTTACCTGTCCAATCGTACCCAAAATTTCGAGACACTAATTCCTCGGCTATACCTAACACATCTGGTGTGTCACAGGGAAGCCATCTTGGACCACTATTATTTATTTTAACTATTAATGATGTGAGTTCGGCTATTTCCCAATTTAAAATTTTGATCTATGCTGACGAAGCGAAATCTGTTCGTGATATTTCATATCACAATAATTGTGCACTGCTTCAAAGTGAGTTGCTTTGCTATTTTGTCTGGTGTACATTAAACTGTATGCCTTTAAATATTAGTAAATTTCATTCTTTAGGAACAAATCTCACTTACATTTCCATTATGTTCTATAAGGTAGCATACTTTTTTTATAGCACTGAACATAACTTAAGGGGTCACTCTTTAATGCATTAGATGCGCAGCCAAGTCGGTGCAGGGTCGGTGAGCGATGGGATTCCAAGTTAGTTTCTGTAGGGGAGAGATTAAGCTGTCGGTCGATGTTGATATTAAAACACTGAATATTGTAAGTTGATGGGAAGACGTGGGGCGGCAATGCATTCCATAGTCTTGAAGTTCGAATGAAGAAGGACTGACTACACTTCACTGTACGCGATGATAAAGGCTTAATAGCTAACTCACGGCAGCGTACGGTTTGCCGAGTATTGCTAGGATAGTTGAAAAGAGGAGGATTCGGCTGAACAGTTATGCACTGCATTTACCGTGGAAATATCGATAGTAAACGCTGAGTACCGCAATATTTCTACCATGTTCGAGGGAATCCATACAAGCTGTTATAGTCTCATCTCCAACTAGATGGAACGCATGCTTTGGATTCAATCCAGTACCGCAGGTTATGTGTGAGTTGTACTGCAGACGGGGATGAATGTAGACCTTGTAGATGTCAGCTACATACTACCTCAAGCAGACAAGGTACTAGAGGTGCATGTTTTAGAACTGCATTTACGTTCGACGATCATGTGGACTATATAATTGGCAGGCCAACTCCGTTTGGGGCTTCGTTAAATGAATGTGCAAAGACTTCAATGATCCTTATAATATAACTAAAACCTTGTACTATGCTTTAGTATGCTCTATTTTTGAGAATGCTTGTCAGGTGTGAGCTTCATATTATGAGGAACATAGAGTACCATCGAGTCTGTTCAGCAAAGGTTCTCTTGGTTTGTCTTCACGGCGGAGCTGAAAAGGATATTGAGGTTCGTACAAATAAAGCTCGTCAGGTCTTCGCTATTTTTCTTTCAGAGGGTTAATTGAGAATGCGTTTTGCCGAGTGTTTGACGCACGCATTACTACCATGTTGTTATATGAATGGTTACATGGAAGGTGATCGATAAGCTTACCAAGAAACTGTAAACTTCCGTGAACCAATTACTCCATCTTAAGAATAAGCATCTCCAACGAAGTGTTTCTGCCTCATGTCCCCTATAAGGGGCCTTAATTTGAAATTGATTGATTATCTCCAATGATGAGCTTTAGAGTACAACTGGATACGCTAGGATTGGTATTGAGCTTCAAAGGTGTGAGTGCTGAACATCTCCAAGCCAGCTTTCCATTATAACCTTCAAAGGGTTGGTTGACTACGTAGCACAAGAAATCCATAAGCCATGGTAAGAACTCACTCGAGTCTGGGTGTAGCCTAGCGGGTGAGGTGTTGGTTTAACATACAAAAGTCTCGAGTTCAAATCCCGGTCGTAGATAGAGGTTTGCGCGAAAGGCTAGCAACCTTTCAACAATAACAAATAAAAATGTTAAGTAACCCGCAGGCCAGGAGGCTTAGTCCTGCAGTGTCATTAAAGAAGAGAACTCAAGGCTGCTCCTCAGGATTGCGCTTTTTGGAAAAGAACTGTTTCTGTCCTATAGGGTGGGTCTTAACAGGAAATTGATTGATAGTCACTGTTACATTTTCATTAAGTACTAGTTCCTGGTATGAGGAATTTGGAAAATCCTTTTTGGCTTTAACGACATTTGATAACGATAACACTACTTTTAGCCTAGCGAATTGCATACACCTAGGTCCCAATATTCAAAGCTATCCACTAAATGGAACAGCAAATATGATCACGATACCGATTTGAGCTTATCCACTCTTCAGCAACACCCTACTCCTGCGTTATCCTCTATTCGGGAGTAAAATAATTTTTTTTCTTGTAATATTGTACAATAATAATAACAACTTTACATATTTCCTTCTAAATATAATTATACATATCTATAAAAATTATTTGAAATAACTAAGGAAAATTACTTTGCGCATAAATAGATAAATTCTTAAATAAGTGCTTATTGTTGTTGGCGCCAGAAATATTTTTAGATTTAAATTGACAGCATTTAGTTTCAACCAATGGCAAATTCCAATTCCAATTACCATAATAATAATTACCATACTGCGACACTTTCTTAGCATAATAATTTATTGTCGGATGGTTTACGTAAGTTTAAATATTTGACAACATTGTTGCTATTTATACGATAAATTTTGAGTAATATCTTACAGTTTTCAGCTTATATTGTATTCGAAATGTTGAAATTCAAGTTTCCATTAGTTTTAGTTATTTATATTTTAATCGATGGAGGATTCTGTAATGAAATTCAAACTAAACGTATGTACAATATTTACACGAGAATTTAAATTTTAATATCTTCACTTCATTATTTCTTACACGGTAAGAATGTATTAGTCTTTCAATTTCTTATCCTTTCGTCCTTTGAGCGTGACAAATTCTTAATACGTTAAGTATTAAGTATTGTTAAGTTGGCTGCGTTCTACAAAAAATGTATCTTTTAATAATTTTGTCGTCAGCTATATTAAAATTTACAAGAGATTGTTTATTTGTGTAGGTGTAATTAAACTTTAAATTACAGCAGCATACATCTGCTCAATCAGCTATGTACCAGTAAACTTGTTACTCAAAATGTTAAAAATTATAAAATTTTCACCAAAAATGTTTGACAATGGACTTAATCGGGGATAATGATAAGACGACAAATTTAGCTTTGGGAGTCACAAAAAGAAAATTGTCCGCAAACATTTGTAACGATTTTGTCACATATTCAATAGCAGCAAAAAATTCGAAGCTACGGTATAGACTAGAGAGTAGCGTGTTGGTCTTGAGTTCAAGTCGTAGTACAGTGCACTGCATGAGTGGGTAAATCATCGAAGAGAAGAAGAAGAAGCTATTCATTTCTTTTTTTTACAGAGTGACCTGTGTTGTAGCCAATTTCGGCTTTTATGTGCAATGCACAAACACAGTCATGGAGGGAAGGAATGGGATTGGGAAGGTAGGGGAAGGGGAGTGAGAACGACCGTAACGAGTGGAGAAGCTGGTATATTTTTCAATTGTACTGCCTGCTACTGACAAATATTTGTTATGGGGGACGACTGAATGATAGAAAGCGAACAGGAACCATCTAATGAGTATATAGACCTCCTCCTTCTTTTACTTACAATAGTTATGATTATAACTTAAGGAGTCTCCTTAATGGAAAATTCGATCTGTGTTATTGCGCTTTCTGAAAAAGTAAAAACCTTTCTCAGCAAAAATCTGTTCGGTCCATATTAGAATTTGTAGAAATGTTGATTCGGAAGATAGATACAGTGGCTTACTGTTTTTGTTAATTGGAAGAACATTTGTTTTTTCTATACTTTGATCGATACAAAAACTTTAAACGCTTTTTTTACGAAAAAAAAAGATTTTAAGATACTTCATACATAGTATACACGCGATTTTCTACTAAGCCTCCGAAATTCTTCATAAAAATTCGACATTTGTCGAAAAAAATTGAAACGTCTTGATTTTTCATCATCATCAGTGAGGCCAAGGCCAACTTGAGTACAAGTTGGCCTTGGCCTCCTGTATACTTCGTCTCGGTCCAATGACTGCGTCCTCCATGTCGAAATTTTCAGAAGCGATTCTTGGATGCTAGAGGCTGCCCTGTTGCCTATAAGAACGATGTCTATCTGATCATATGTCCTTCAATCGGGTAATACCCAAGTTTTTTTGCGGGAAGCAACCTACTATGATGTTTCTACTGCAGGCGAAGTCAACTGGACGTTGACCGTTGTTATTGCCAATGTCATGGAGACTAGGATTCTCCTTGAATCAACTTATGACTCATCCTTAGTTGCCTCTCCCTAGTCTTCCGTTAGGTGTGAACATTAAGAAGCGAGAAAAAAAAATTGTCCTTATGCGAAGTGCACACAATTTTTCGTTAATGGTTTTAAAGTTGGTGATAACATATGCTGTTTAAATGCTTTGTTGACGACAAAAGCTACTCCGAACTCACGGCCTCCCGATAGTTTTCCACTTTTAAAGATTGTGTGCGACCTCATATCCGGTTTTTCGCTGGCAAGCCATTTAATTTCCTGGGATGCGACAATATTAAAGTTAAATTTATCAACTTGTTCCAGAAGTGATCTTAATGCTCTAGGTTTGAACAAGGATCGTAAATTGCAGGTTCCGTAAAAGTGTTCAATTTTTCGTTTGCCGCGTCGTTTTCGTTGAATGCGTCCAATCCGAGGCGAAGTGTGGCCAGATTAAAATAATAATAAATAGTTCTCAAGCATTATTCATAATGAATGAGTTATGATGTTATGAAATAACTCGAATTAAATGCAATAACGAACAGAAATGATTCCAAAACATGAAAATTTGTTCGAGGTATTTTAAGGGTTAGCATTGTTGACCCTGCTGTACCTGATGAGCCGCCACTATAACAGCGCAACTTCAATCAGCGCAAACCATAAAAAATCATAACAAAAGTAAGCTCGCATGATGTTAGACGACAAGTAACCACTTAGGGGGCGCGTAAGGCTGTCATAGATGACAGAAATTGAAAAAATTCCTATTTTATTTGATTTAATAAAAAAAGAGGTATCGGTCCACCTCCAAATCTCAAAAATCAGATTTAAAAAAAAAAGGTTTTAATTGATTTATTACAAACCCTAAAAAGTAAATTCCAATCAATTCAAACAAAATTGAAAAACCGTTACTTGTCGGTTGAATTTTAAATCATATAAAAAAACCGTTCACCGTCAAACGGTTCTGATGAAACTCCATACCATTTCAAATCAACTCCAAAAATTGCTATAAAAAAAGTTTCCTGGAATGCGACAACATTAATTTAGAATTTATCAACTTGTTCCAGGAGTGATTTTAGTGCTCCAGGTTTTAACAAGGATCGTAAATTAAGAATAAGAGTTTTCAATTTTTCGTTTACCGGGTCGTTGAATATGTCCAACCCGAGACGGAGCGAAGCCAGATTAAAATAATAGTGAACAGTTCTCAAGAATTATTAATAGTGAAATGAGTTATGATGTTATGAAAATTCTCGAATTAAATGCAATAATGAACTGAAATGATCCCAAAATAAGGAAATTTGTTCGAGTTATTTTAAGTATCGGCACTGTCGACCTTGCTGTACCTGATGAGCCGCCATTGTAACAGAGCATTTTTAATCACCGAAAATCACACAACAAAAGCAAACTCGCATGATGTTAGCCGACAAGTAACCACTTAGGGGTAGCAAAAGGCTTTCATAGATGAGTGAAATTAAAAAATCTGCCATTTCATTTGATTTAATAAAAAAAATGTGGACCAATAAAAGTCAAAATCTCTTGAAATAGCTCAAAAATTTGAAAAACTGTTACTTGTCGGTTAACATCGTAATTGAATTTTAAATGATTAAAAAAACAAAAACGTTAACCGTAAAACGATTCTGATGAAACTCCAAAACATTTCAAACCAACTACTCCCAACGATTGCAATAACAAAAAAAGTTGAAAAAAGTGGTTACTGTAAGATAACATCATGAAATATTAAATTTTTCAGAATAGTTGTAATATTGTGTGGCCAAGACTTCACTATAACAAAAATGTTATATTTCTCATCACAACAGAGCTTAGTTTTAGTGTCAAATTCATGTATGAAAATATGCTATGATATTGAAGTGCGCGAGTGGTCGCTCGATTTAAATTAAAAAAAAAAAAAACTACAAGTTTAATAGGTTCACTTTAATTTAACCGTAAAACTTTATTTAATTATCTTTCCACTTATTCGCTTACAAAATTATAGCTTAACACTCTTCACTCTTTCGCTTTCTAAACTTCGATAGACTTGTCGACGGCTCCAAAGCAGACTGACTGTTCACAAATCCGCTCGCCTATTTAGTTTAGAAAAAAAAAAATACTAAATTACCTTTATCTTCATTTCATATTATCTCCGTTTCTAAAAATTTTACTTTCTCAATCCATGCAGAAGCATATCCTGAGAATGTATTACGTAATTTTCTAAAATGTTCAACAGGTGAGAACTATTTGAATGAATCAAAAATTTCTTAAAGAACGAAAAACTTATAAAACTATTCAATCTGTTTCAGATGAATCCAACAAAAACCGACCAACAATAAATCATATTCTCGCATTCATTGATAAATTATCACAAATATTTCGAAAACTTCGAAATACAATACCGAAACCTAATCAAATGCTTGAATTTAAATACTGGCACGTCTACGAGTCAATTAAACTGCGACCTATTTTAGAAAAAATTCCGAAATTTATGCTTTCTTTGTTGGACCAATTTAGCAATTGCATTGAATGTTTAATTCAAACAGAAGCAACAACAATTAAAACAAATACATTACGACCAACAAAGCCTGCGACTAAAATTCCTATTACAGCAAAGCAGCCTTCTTCAACATCAAGGACCACGACCATTTCACCAATAATGATATCAACAGAATCTACAATTGATACAACCGCAACAATAGATGCAACCTCCTCCAGTTCAACAATTACGACAGAACAATCAACAGATACTTCACCCAGTACATCAACAACAGAATTAACAACAGATACAACCCCCTCCAGTTCAACAATGACGACAGAACAATCAACAGATACTTCACTCAGTGCATCAACAACAGAATTAACAACAGATACAACCCCCTCCAGTTCAACAATGACGACAGAACAATCAACAGATACTTCACCCAGTACATCAACAACAGAATTAACAACAGATACAACCCCCTCCAGTTCAATAATGACGACAGAACAATCAACAGATACTTCACTCAGTGCATCAACAACAGAATTAACAACAGATACAACCCCCTCCAGTTCAACAATGACGACAGAACAATCAACAGATACTTCACCCAGTACATCAACAACAGAATTAACAACAGATACAACCCCCTTCAGTTCAACAATGACGACAGAACAATCAACAGATACTTCATCAACAACAGAATCAACCACAGGTGCAACAACCTCAATGGATACAATCTCCTCTAAGACTACGCAGAAAACAATAGATACCAAATCGGGAATTGATCCGTCCAATGCATTTGAGGAGATATTAAATGAATTGCATGCAAATTATTCATCTTCGCTTTCAAATCTCTTTAACTTTACAGGTAAGTTGGATACCAAAATTAGTTAAATAAATAATTTTCGATCATAACAGCATGGCAACGACTTAGAGTTACAAATCAGGATGATTTCTTTATCGCATGTTAAAAATATCGACTTCATTGTGGCAGGATGATGAATGAAAATGAACCTTTGGTTAAAAATTTCCGAAATGCCTATGATTCAAAGTGTTCTGTGAATAAAATATTGAAATATCTCATAGCTTCGAAAGGAAAGCTTTCCGGATTCTACACTGTTACGCTTTATTATTCGTTATGTTTTGGTCTGTGCTGAGACCTTTATCAAACAATCTCATAGCGTTCATTCATTAATCACAATTGGCAAACCGACCGGGATTTGTACTCAAAGAACGAAAATTTAGCGAAATATTCGCCCTTTGCTTCATTGTGCCAAGCAGACAAAGTTGTTTGCAAGATTTCCGAAACTTTTCGATCAGGCAATAATTATGCACGTCTAATATTCTTCGGCCTTGCCTACCTTTATCAAATTGATCCATAGCCTTTTCAAACAGATAGGTTATTGGCCAAGGTGAAGCCTTATATTTGGAGCAGAATTTGAAAAAAAATTTGATTTTTTTTTGTTTTGGTTCGAATTGTGCGTATCTACATCTACAATGACACTACAGCCCAAATCGGGCCTTAGCCTCCTGACCTTCAGGTTCCTTAACATTTTTCATTATTTATTGTGGAAAGGTTGTCAAACCTTCGCACAGCCCTCTGTCTTCGAATTTTTCATTTTCGAAGATTGAGGTGACCAAGGTATACCCAAGCAGGCAGTGTGCTGGAATTATGCGTCGACCGGGGTTTGAACTCACGACCTTCGCATTGTAGATCAACATACTACCCACTAGGCTACATCCTAGTTAACTGTGTGTATACTTAACTAAAAAATCACAAATAAGAGTTTTCAATCAACAATTGATCTTAAAATGGGGGAATTTTGAAAAGAAAACCACTAAATTCACCACTCCACCTATGGTGAATTCGCAGGAGTTGATTGTGATATGTCTGCCACACTAGGCTACATTGGGTATTCTTCTTCTAGCCAAGGAGTTACTCTAGTCATCTCCAATTAACCAATTTTTCTCTCAACCGTCCAGCTTCAAATGTACTTTATTCTCAAAGTCCTTCACCAGTCCTTCTTTTCCAATAATACATATCACTTTGACAAAATTTCATCAAAGTTGTACCAAATTATACTATAGATCGTTTGAATCACACATTCCAGGAGGGAAAATGCTACAATAGAGTCAAACAGAAGAGTTTCCGTGGCATATACAAGATAGACAACAATTTAATTTCAAATATATTAGTGAATGTGATGATTTTCTAGAATTTCGTTAGTAAGGCTTTTCGCTGGATTCTTTAAAAATCTTTAATTAAAAAAAAAAATGTGATTGATTCGCTAGAACTGGTGATACCGAAGTACACAATTTTTCGGTCGCGTAAACTAAAAATTTTGAGATTTGATTGTGTCTTTGTTTTCTAAATTATTTTTGCTCGCGGTTGGCGATCATTCCCAAAAATATTACAAAGTTGTCCTATTATGTGCCTGATCACTTCCACCCTTTTCTATTGAGGTTTGCTCGAGTTATCTTCGAAATATTCAGACACGCAGTCACACCCATAGAAGACATCATAACAAAAATTATTTTTTTTCATTCCTGGGACCTGGAATAGTGAAAATTCGTCAAAAACCAGATGTTAGAATTTTTCTTGATCCCACTCACTTTATGTAGCACCTACAAGAATTCTAGTCCAGTATTAGTAGTTTAAAAGTTGTGATGTTAAAAAACAAAGCAAGAACATTTTTCATCATCAAACATGTAGAATTCAAGAAATCAAGAGATTTGTTCAGGGTTTTTATGATCGAAATAAATAAATAAAAACAATTTTTCATTTCAACTTTGCCTATTAGTGTTATTAATTTGTTTAAAAAAAAATATATATATTGCAGGTAATCGAATTCGAAGAATAAAACGATCACTTACATTTGAAAACTATAAAAGAGTAAACAATTATTATCGAAGTGGAAATTTATATCGTATTACAAAATCGGATCAGGATAAATTAATCGTTATACTTGACGACATTACGAGATTTCTTACGAAATGGGCCAAGCTAATAGAGCCAGTCAAAACTAATGTGAAATTTTTTCTAATTAAACTCAATGGAAAGAATTTTGCAAAAACTTTAAGTGAAATGATTTTGGCAAGATTTTTGGCAGCGAAAATAAAGGTAAGACAATTTTATTAAAGTTGAAGGCCTTGCACAGGGTAAAAGATGCGACCGCATCCATTCTTTTCTTAATATTGTTATAAATCTGACAACCTCGACGTCCCCAGCAACACCGAGAAAAGTCCAGCAACATTTAAAAAGCTATACACATGTTTCCAGACACTTCTACCGAGCTCCACAATGTAGGCAATCATTCTAGACACACACACACAACGACACCTGTCTGGGAGACTTAGTATAAATACCCGCCAACTTTCAGACAACGAGTTAGTTAGATTTTGGCGACACCTATCGGTGGAAGAAGGCGAATCGGTACAAGTGATAGATTGGCAGTGTTCCTGAGTTGTACGAATTAAGTTTTAGAGCGAATTTAGTGAAGTGATCGGGAAATCGTGTATAAAGTGCAATAAATAAATTATTCGTTGTTTTTAAAACGAATTGAGTTTTCTTTGGAATCTGGCGAACCCCTAGCTCGCAACAATTGGTGTCAGAAGTGGGATTTCAAGGATAAATTCGGGTTAAAAATCGCGAGTGAAATTAAAAATTCTCGGAACGGATAATTTTGTGAGAGCGGAAAAGTGAAACTAAAATTCTCGGACAGTGAGAATTTGGTGAAACCGAATATTCTCGAGTGCTCTAGTGAACAGTGACTTTAATTATCGAAGTAAAATCGCGGAACTAAAATTCTCGAACGGACAGTGAGAATTTTGTGAAATCGAATAATCTCGAGTGATTTAGTAAGCAGTGACGTAAATTTAAGTGAATTCGAATCGCGGAAAAACTGGAAATAATCGGTAGTGAAAATGCCGCGTTATTTAAAAGACTTAAAAGTAACGGAGCTGAAGGAAGAGCTCAGTAGACGCGAGTTACCTACAACAGGGAGCAAGTCTGAACTTGTCAGCCGTATGATCGAGACACTTGAGGCAGAGGGTGAGAATGCAGATAGTTTTGAGTTCCAAATCGAAGAAGCTAGTAAAGAGGAGTGCTCTGGTACATCGGATGCCTTAACACAGTTAATGCAGCAAATGATGAACAAATTAGATCAACAATCAGCTGTGACAACGGACATGAATCGGAAATTAGAACAACAATCGGTGGACATTAAACAACAATCTGCGGACATTAAACAACAATCAGCGGACATTAATCAGAAACTAGAGAAATTAGACCAGGCTTCAAAGGACCTTAACCAAAAATTGGAGCTGCAAAATAATAAAATAGACACCATGGGCAAGGCAATAGAAGAAAACGTAGAAAAGAAACTTCGAATCTTCGAAGAACAAATTACGGAAAAGATATCCGGGATTGTACAAGAAGTCGAACGCCTAAAAAGGGACTTGGATAACGTGAAAGCAGTCGGAGTCATGAAAGCAGAGCACGTTACGCATAAGGGTTTCAAAGCTCCAATCTTCGATGGACAGACACCGTGGGCTATTTATAAGATCCAATTTGAGGCTGCCGCCAGAAACAACCATTGGAATGATCTCGAACGAGGAACGGCTCTTATATTGGCGTTAAGAGGTCCACCAGCGGAGGTTCTTCAAACGATTCCGCAGGAGCAACAACACGATTTTTCAACGTTAGTCCAAACATTGGATCTTCATTACGGCAGTGACCGCATGAAAGAGATCTACAAAATAGAGCTGTACAACCGAACTCAAAAGAATGGTGAAACACTTCAGGAGCTGGCACGCGATATTGAACGACTCACATTATTATCGCTGCCCAATGCGCAAGCAGAGCAACGCAACGATACGGCTGTTTTCGCATTCAACAATGCTGTACTGGACAGAGAGCTGCAACAGGCGTTAAAACTGGCAGGTAAGAAAACGATTGGCGAAGCCTTAGTATATGGGCTGACGTTCGAAGCTGCCAAGCAAAGCTCACGGAGTAATTATCGAGGCCGAGAAAGAGCAAAAGAGTGTATGTGTCAGAAAGCAGAGTACACCAAACGGAGCGAAAGATTTGGTGCCCCCCGATGCTGGAATTGTGGACAGGCAGGACACTTGAGACTCGACTGCCGAAAAGCGACCAACTATTGTTCCGGCTGCGCTGCTAACCAATGCGAAGATGGAAATCGGGCAGGTAGTTCGTGGTCAAGAACTAGTCGTCAGAGTTCAAATCTTACACACGGTTTTGATAAAAGACGCCGGAGTCGATCGAAAACCCCGAGTCGGCAAGCCCGATTGCAACAAGAACAATACATCGGGAAAGATCATGGAAGCAAAGATGGACAATCGAATAAGGATCGCGAACGAACGGGTAGAAGTCGTGACGGTCAAGTACTTCATGCGAATAATCGTGACAAGACCAAACATGGGAAGCGATATGATCGAGAAGATCACGAAAGGAAGAATGCGGAACGAGAAAAGGGAAGTAAACGTGCCGCTAAGGAGGAGAATGAGCGCGAAAAGGAAACGGAGAAAGAACGCGAACGTGAGAAGGAAAAAGAAGCCGGAAAAACCATTCAGAGGTTAACGATCGAACCAGAGGATGGATGGAATCAGCGAAAACCTCGTACAAAAATGAAAGTGGTACATCTCGACCAACTAACAAAGTACCACGGTGCCATTGCGGAAAGGAACGACTCTGTTCGGGACGAACAGGGACTAAGGAGAGGGTAATGTTATAAATCTGACAACCTCGACGTCCCCAGCAACACCGAGAAAAGTCCAGCAACATTTAAAAAGCTATACACATGTTTCCAGACACTTCTACCGAGCTCCACAATGTAGGCAATCATTCTAGACACACACACACAACGACACCTGTCTGGGAGACTTAGTATAAATAGCCGCCAACTTTCAGACAACGAGTTAGTTAGATTTTGGCGACACCTATCGGTGGAAGAAGGCGAATCGGTACAAGTGATAGATTGGCAGTGTTCCTGAGTTGTACGAATTAAGTTTTAGAGCGAATTTAGTGAAGTGATCGGGAAATCGTGTATAAAGTGCAATAAATAAATTATTCGTTGTTTTTAAAACGAATTGAGTTTTCTTTGGAATCTGGCGAACCCCTAGCTCGCAACAATATTCTTTTCAGAAATTCTTGATATGACCAACATTTCTGCAATCCTGGAACAAGTTTCCCGCCTTTACTAATCCGGAAATTTCCCCAACCTTCAATTGCGACAAGTCACGTCGCTTTCCCATCGCTAAAAAACACGGTATGCCCAAAGTCTTGGCAAAAAAATAGATTCTACAAAATAGAAACTAATCAGCTTACCTGTTATCCAATTTCTCAAAAAAATTTATTATTATTACCTTAATTCACAAATATTGCGCCTTTAGTGATAACAAGTGATTATTTTAAAAAAACTAACCGAGTATGTTATTCTACTTAACAGGAAATTTTTTGTCGTTATTCGAGTTGCTAGACAACAATGTTAACATTAAAGCGTTGCCAACACAACAAAGAATAAGAAAACCATATAAACCATAAAATTAGTTGTAAGATATCTTATCCAAAGTAAAACGAATGATTTGCTGACAATGGGTCTAATTTGGAAAGGTACTGTAGACTGGATTGTAAAGCGATTGCCGAAAACCGCACTCCTTTCGGATGAGCAGAAGTGTTTCAAATAATGATGTAAACTTGTAGAGTCATGCATATTGACGCAGCGCTTGTAGCTTGGCGCAAAATTATTGCTTCCCCTAGGTATAAATTCACCCCACGCAACTTCTGACCATAAGTTATTGCTTGCTAAAGCTGCTCGCTTTCAGGCTGCGGATCGCGAGCGACACCCTTTGCAGAGGTTGCGAGGAAGACGAAGAATCTATCGATCATTATCTTTGTCACTATCCGCAGATCTCTAACAGTCGTCTGCTTTGTTTAGGCTCTAGATTCTTCTCAGAACTAGGCGAACTCAGACAGAGTCAATTTCGGTTCGTAAATCGAACCAAGTGGCAAGCACAGGAGGAGTAAAATCCATCTCACAATAAATGGGGGAGTACAATGGGCCCAACTAGATGACTCCAGTGCATTGTGGTTCTACGAGACCACACTCCAACAATCTAAGCCTAAACTTGCGTTCTGACTCATTGGATGCCATCGCTGTCTCTGTAGGCTCCCTTGAGCATCGAAGAAATGTCGGAGTATTCAGTATCTACTAGACATATTTCTATTGCCGCTGTATTGATTAAATAAGGCATCTTGTACCTCTTCTTCTTCTTCAATGGTTTGACGAACGAATTCAGGCTTGGGCATCCTAGCATTTTATTTGTTAAATCTTTATCTGGTGTGCTGAAATTAAACCTCGACCTTCGCAATGTAGACCAACACGCTACCCACACACCCCAGCCCTGCTTTCCATAACTCCCGTTATCCTCGTGGTGTTGAACGCGCTCACGAGTATACGGTTGAGCTATCCAAATCACGCACAGTGAAAAATATAGGCAGTCGTTTCTACCTCGTACAGGCGAAATGTGGAATGCACTACCTGCGGGCGTTTTTCAAAAACAATCATTTCAGTGTAACTTTTGTCCGCCCCTACATAATTTATTTGTTGTTTTATTTAATCTCTGACTGTACTATACGATGCAGTACTAAAGCGTCTAGCTTGGTGGTCAAAAAAAAAGAAATTGCAAATATTCTGCGTTCAGAAATTTTGTTTGCGGCTTGAAAAATTATAATTGGTAATATTTTGATTGAAATTTGAATTATAAGTAAATTTTTATTGCTCACATAATTATTGGGTCGAACCGAAAAACCATCTTCAACAGCAAAGTTTTGGCTGAAAAGAACAGTAAATACTGAACTATTTTTTTTAATTTATATCTATTATTATTCTGTATGTATGAACAGGTATTCCTCTTTCAAATCAACAATTACACGCCTTAGGAAAAGTTAAAACATTTCAGTATACACATAATTATTCGGTCATATATTTCATTTTTATTAAATTATGTACAAAATAATTTTTTTTTAACATTTGGTTGGATAACCTTTTTTTTCCAATACAGCTTAATATCTTTTTTTCATTGACTCCACAAGCTTACGGGTGACTGAACTAGTTATATTTGTCCATTCCTCTTCTAAGAGTCTCTTCAATTCAGCTTTTTTTGAAATTGTGTGCTTTTTAGCTTGTCTGTCTAATTGTTCCCAGTGATGTTCGGGTTAAGGTCCGGTGATTGTGGGGGAGTTTTGATTACTTTGAGACTATTATATGTACAACAGCCATTCGCGAACATTATGGGCTGTATGTTTCGGGTCATTATCTTGATAAAATTGAAAAATTTGCAGAATTCGTACTTTTTCTGAAGAACTTTTCAAATTTGAATTCAACAAGTTTAGATATCTATTTTCATCCATAATGCCTCCTGATGACGACATAGAGCCCCAAATCATGACCGAACCTCCGCCGTGTTTAGTAGTAGGACAAATATTTTCTTTTTCCAGTTCGGTATTGGGCTTACGCCATAACATGGTGCGACCATCTGAACCAAAGACATTAAATTTGCTTTCATCTGCAAAAATTAACTGGTTCCAGAAATCCATATACTTATTTAACTCTACTCTTATTTTTTCTTATTTCCGGTACTTATAAATGGCTTTTCCATGCTACTCGGCCGTTAAGACCATTTGGGCTAAAACAGCGGCGAATAGTTTCTGGGTGCACGTCTTTGTCCACACTCTCATATAGCACAGTTGCTATTTTCGGTGCACTTATTCGAGGATTTTCTTTGATTTGCCGAACATTCCAGCGACTATCATGGTATGTTAATTAACTGGGTCGTCCAGGAATTGACGTAGACTTAATCCGATCTTCGTTCTTAAAACGACAAATAATATTCCCGACAGTATTATTCAGTGAATTAAGTATATCACCAATTTTCTGTTGAGATTTACCCTTGGTATGATGCTAAATGACCAATTGAAGCTGATCGAATGAAGTGTTTTTGCTTTTTATGTATTGAAATAAAAAACTAATATTTGTATTTTAGAAATTACCAATAATAAATTTTATTATTATTTAAAACACAACTATTAAATTTCCATTATTATAATAAGCTTTGTAGACCCAATAATTTGTGACCCTCAATTTTGAATGATGACGTTAAACTAATTTTTATTGTGCTATGAACGCATTCTTGCGCAAAGATAACGGTGCATTCTGAATGATATAACTGCAAACATTGTAAATTGAATTGGAAACAATTTTATATTTCGTTCATTCTCAGTAATTGTGGAAACCTAATAATTTTATTTGCTTCGACTCAATAATTATGTGAGTAGGAATATTTTGCAAAATAGGTTTCGGGCGCAAACTTGTTAAAATTATCCGGCTTCTTAATATAATTCTATGTAGTAGACTTTTGTAAATTTTTTTACAAGCACATCACATTTCATACAAATGTTGAAACTTGCTAATTTTTAAGACGACCCTGGAAGACAGTAACACTAAAATAGAGATTATCCTTTTTGAACATTAATTACTCTCATTTATTTGCATTTTAGCTTCTCGGCTTTGCAGTTCAGAGAGATTCAACGGAAATTGCGAATAAAGGTGACAGTTTTCTAACAAAAATGCAGAATAAAGAAGTTATGAAGAATTCCATAAGACTTATGCGAATTGCTGCACAACTCCCAGATATTTTTATTTACAATATTGTTGGAAAGTGCCCGTTTAAACTTTATATGAGTTAAATTAACTTATTTTCTTTGTATTAATTTATTAAAAATAAATAATTTTTTTAAAAATCCGTTACTTTTTGAATTTTCCCGCCACTTTCCTTCTGCTAAGGCGAACGAGCCCAATTTTGGCGGCGCTCAGTTACTCTAATGACATTTGATAAGGGAGGCAAAATTCGTAAAAAGCTGTCAGACGCACTGTGGAAAACATTACTGAAAACTTTGCACAGTACTTCGCGGAGAAAAATAAACAAATCGCTTCCATGATGAAGAAAAAGGTATTTCTGTTGATTTCTGGTGAATATCCGAGACGATAAGTGTTTTCCCGGATGGTTTTCAGGTGCTTTTGATGGGCAAGAGCGGATCGGGGAAGACAAGTATGCGGTCCATAATCTTCGCCAATTACATCGCACGCGACACTACCCGCCTGGGCGCTACAAGTAAATAGAAATTAATTAAATTTTAATTAGCGCTAAATGTAAACAAATTGCGCTCTTGTTATTTTCGTTTGCAGTTGATGTCGAGCATTCGCACGTTCGATTCTTGGGAAATCTTGTGCTGAATTTGTGGGATTGCGGCGGCCAGGAATCGTTCATGGAGCAATACTTTGCGTCACAGAAGGACAACATTTTCCGGAATGTCGAAGTCCTTATTTATGTTTTCGATGTCGAGAGTAGGGAATTGGATAAGGACGTGCATTACTATCAGTCCTGTTTAGAGGCGATATTGTTGGTGAGTATGTGCGGTTTGGAATACTTCTGGAATTCATTATAATTCCATAGTCCACCGATTTTCTAATCTTTCAACAAAAACTGGAAGATTAGAGAATAAATTCATTAGAAAATATTTCAGGTCTAAAAATTAAAAATATTAAGAAATTCATTTCAACCAAGAAGAAATTGCTGACAATGAAAGTTGTGTCCAAACTTAGTAAGGATGAACCATTTACACTTTTCCGGACTGATGGAAAATTACCTAAGCCAAAGCACTTCATTGACAATACTTGGAACTTTGATATCATTTCAGAAACTAGAAGTAAAGAGTTTGTAGATTTAAAAAAAAAAAGACGTATTGCAAATGCAGCTCTTCTGAAATGCTCAATATTTATCGGGAAGAAGAGTTTAAGATGTTAATCGTGAAGATGTTAGTGACGAAGAATGTTCAGATCGGTCAGAAACAAATAAAATGTTCGAAAACTTTCGTATTTCAAAAAAAATTTCGAAGGAATCTTCAATAACAAGCATGGAATTGAAACTGGAAATAATGAAAACCTGATTTTAACTAAAAATATGTGATTCTGAGAGATCAATTTATTGTTTCTACCACTCGGTCAAGATCACTAAAGATAAGCTGTTTCGAATGAACTTTGATGCAAATGGAAAGAAATTATGACGAAAAGGAGTGGCGGCATTGAACTAATTTTTTCACATCATGCTAGAGTTGCTATAAAAACAATGGACAACTTCATATCTGTGTTTGCAGTGCAAAGGGTATCAAGTCCGTAAATGCTTATTTCGATTAAGATGAACATAACACCTTTTTCACTACAGTCACCTGGATTTTGAAAACATAGCTCTAGAGTCACTCGTAAACTATTATTTCTAGAATAGAGGAAGGACTTGGCCTTCTGCACCCACATGAAGAGGAAAACATTATTTAACCGAGAGCGCACATAGCCCATTTTTCACAAATTTGGACTTGACACCCTTTGCACTGCAAACAGATATATCTTGGGGCTAATCTAGCAAAGGACGGTAATGAAACATACGAAATCAATCGACGGATAATATTAGCAAATAAGACGTATTATTCGGTATTTCCAATAATGAAATCCAAGAAAGTGCACAGGAACAATAAGCTGCGGGAAAACTATTATACGACCTGTGCTCTGTTATAGCAGCGAGACGTGGACATTAACGCGAACTTCCGAAAAAGCAGCTAACGCATTTGAAAGAAAGGTCCTCCGCAGAATTTTGGGACAACCATGAGTTGTATCCTTTCCCCTTTCTGGAGGTTAAGAGAGATCTCCCTTCGCACGAAGCTGCGAGTTTTTGACGCATGCGTCAAATCCGTGTTGTTATATGGTTGTACTACGTGGAAAGTGACCGTTCGACTTACCAAGAAACTACAGACTTTCGTAAACCAATGCCTCCGACGCATTTTAGGAATATTCTGGCCAGAAGTGATCTCCAACGACGAACTTTGGAGTACAACTCGCCAGACTAAAATAGGTATTGAGATTCAACGGCGAAAGTGGCAGTGGATCGGTCATACTTTGAGGAAACCAGAGCAAAACATCGCAAAACAGGCTCTGGATTATAACCCTCAAGGAAGACGTCGGGTTGGTCGACCATGTAACACATGGAAGCGAGCAGTTGAGCAGGAGGCCAGAGGAATAAACAAGTCCTGGCAACAGCTTAAAGCCGATGCGCAGGATCGCGCCTTGTGGAAGAGAGTTGTTTCTGTCCTATGCCCCTATAGGGGGTCTTAACAGGAATTTGATTTGATTGATGAGTTGTATCAGCCGAAGCTTCAACGCGCTCTTAAAGGCAAAGCGAGTAGTATCCTGTGGCAAACCACGCAAGCGATGGGAAGGCTCAGTTGATGAAGACAACAACGCCCTTCTAAAAATTAGCAGCTAGAGGGCGCAGTCTTTGTATCGAGACGATTGGAGACAACGACTTCACGAGGCCAGGGCCCGATTTGGGCTGTCGCGCCATTGGTGATGCTAAGAAATAATGGTCGCTCAGAATCGCAGGGTACAGAAAATTTTTGTCGTTCAAAATTCTCAAAACCCGTTTTCCGTCCGTCTGTATTCTCTCTAGCTTGAGAACGCGTTGAGCTAGAAATTTTAAATTTTGTGCACGTCGTTTTTGATGATAAAGTAAGGTCAAGATCGTGAACGTGCAAAATCCCGATCGGCGTATATTTCCAGCACGCTACCTGCTTGGGTATACTTTGGTCATCTCAATCCACGAAAATTAAAAATTTCGTAGCTAGAAGGTTCCACAATAAATAATGAAAAATGTTAAGGAAGTTGAAGGTCAGGAGGCCAGGGCCCGATTTGGGCTGTAGTGCCATTGGAGAAAAAATTACAGATCAAGAACAATAAAACTTTTCATGCAAATCTACTTTTTGTAAAATTGTGAAGGAGTGCTGCAGCTAGTTTAATTTTTTTTGGTCTAATAATTTTAAATAAATATTTAATGCTCAATTTCTGCTCGGTAAATTGTATACATACTGAGGTTAGGTCAGGTTAGTGTGGTGGCCTTAGCCCATATAAATTGAGGAAACCCTAATGTGTACAATCCAGCGGTGTTACGTGGTTTCCGTTGCCCGCGGCGAAATTCAACAGATTCCGCATACCGCAGCTCGAGAGCTGCTGGAGGTTGAGGGAAAAAGTGCGCCGATGATCTTAAGCCTTCTTCTAGCAATTCTGTAAGCAGTGCTCCAATAAGGCAATGGCCGGTAACCATAACTACCAATATCGCACATTGCTTCCTGGTTAATGATAACAAGAGTTTTGTCTTCTTCGTGTCACTCGCATTCCACATTAATTTCGTGGTACTTTTCTACCTGGCTTTGGCTAGATTTATCATCTGCGCGTCTATAGAGTCTTTGACCATATATATGGCCAGTTGTAAGTTTTCTGCGGAATCTAGTTCACGGTTAGCACCTCTTTTCACTAGCTAGTTCGCTACTTCATTACCTGTTAAACCACTGCGGCCCAGAACCCAGCAGAGTACGACACAGAGATTCTGTAGTGCGCGGTGACCGCTGAATACATGATCCCTTCACGACAGCCTGACTATCTGTATAGACATTAATTTTTTCCTTTACCGGTCCGCGGCGTGTTGGCGATTTGGGCTGCCTTTTAGATTTCCGGAATTTCCGCCTGAAAAATGCTGCAGTCGGCCGGCAACCTGAATAGAGTTGCTCTATGGAGAATAAAAAACAAGGCACCTGAAAGAGTTAGGTCAACCAGTCAGATTGGGCGCTTTTTATTTTCATATGTATGCGTGTAACGTGTCCGTATAACTTTTTAGTGGTTTTATTTCGCAAATATATTTTATTTGCAGAACTTTTAAGTGATGAAAATTTAATTTAGTAGGTTTCACGTACTAATGAACGGTTTGCAATCACATTTGCTTATTTATCGCATGATGGAAAATAGGTGGGCGCTTTTTCAAATTTAACGGAAAAGCTGGTTATCACCTTGGCCGAACTCTATTGCCAGGTATCTTGTTCTTTCTTCACAATAGAGTAACTCTAAACCTGAAGAACGAAACGCTGAAAAGTCAGTTAAGTACACTGCTGCATCCACTCCTCTTTCCATTTTAGAACCGTCAGTGAATAGATTTATTGTTTCTATACGGTCCCCGGTTTTTGATTTTCTCTTGTTCGAGAAGGCTATGCTGGCCTTAGTTGATCGCTCCTCAATATTTGTTTCCATGTGTAAGATTATTCCCAGATACTTTACACGGTTGGACAGAGTCAGTTCCGTGCTTCCTATTTTCGGTATCCTGAGTTTTGGTTTTCCTAGTAAAGAGCACGAGTTTCGTTTTTTTTTTTGCGGGTTTACGTTAAGCTCGGTGCTTTTTGCCAGTCATGTAGTTTTTTTCCGTGAGTTCGAATATTGTGCTTGTGTACTTACCTAATACTCAAATCATACATTGGCAGTACCCACAAAAGTAAAAATAAAACTCCTCCTTGTGGCGTTCCTCTACTACTTCCGACGCAATAGATTTTATTTGGGGCACCGAGTTTAATTTAGGGGGTTAATGCATTCCACAATTAATTAAAGTGGATAAAATTTGGGTGTATCATAGAAATTAGTGTGGAGAGACGCGGAAATGACGGTGAAAGACTGGAGGTTATACCTACTTGGGAAAACGTTAGCCGGCAATGCATTTCACAGTCTGAACGTTCGGGAAATGAATGACTGTCTATATTTCACTGTACGAGCAGGAATAGGGTTGACGGCATACTCGTGCGCGCGTTTAGCTTGACGAGTATTTCGGGGAAAGGTCGAATGTAGGCCTTGCAGATAGAAGCTATGTCGGGAGGCGTAAAATATTTTTTGCATTTGCCAAAAGTACCTAGGCGTTTGAAGGTATCAAAGATGTGTTTGCACCAGTCAAGGTGGTTATTTAACTTTACGCCTAATAGAATAAACTCATCTGAAGAGCAAATTGGTACGCCATTAAAGGTTAAATTAGACGACGCCGCTGGAACATCACGTTTAAGAGAAGCGAACCGAATAACTGCGTTTGGAAACAACAGATTGCTTTTGAGATTTCGCAGCGGAGTCGAATTCAAAGGTGTTATTTAAAGCACTGTCATCTGCAAAACTATGGATTGAAATGAGAGTCATTAACAAATACCAAGAACAGAGTGGGCGATAAAACAGAGCCCTGAGGGACACCGGGGTTGATTGATCGCCAAACTGTATCAAAAGCTTTTGCAATGTCAAGTGCAAGAATTTGACCTTCGCCGTATTTGTGCAAGCAGGAGTTCCAACGTTCCGTCAGATAGACCAAGAGATCTCCGGTTGATCTTCTAGAACGGAAACCGTATAGGCGATCGTGGATAAGCTGTTTATCCTCAAGATAATGAACGATCTTGCGATTGACAGCAGTTTCCATCACTTTCGAGAGCACTGAAGTGATGGCTATCGGGCGGTAGTTAGCGAGGTTCGCTTTGCTTCCTTTCTTGGGAATTGGCTGAACATTCGCAAATTTTCACAATTGTGGAAAGCACCCGGAAGAGTAAGATAGATAGAAAAGATTGCGTATTAAGCGGACTGAAATATTGAGCTGCTGCAGAATCCTGGAAATGAGACGTGTGCGAAAATGTAGCGAAGGCAGCGAAAAACCAGAAAGTGTTGCGATAGGAGGGGTTTTGTTTGAAGGTGGTAGTGTGGAGTTTCTCCCAAAGCTTGCTGCCAATAGGTTAGCTTTCTCAACAGGACTGACTACGGTACGGTCATCATCGACGAGTGGCGGTGTTGATGAAGAGATGAACTTATTGTTATTGACGCAATATATCTGGTTCTAAGCAATATTTCAATCCAAGCGCTGATCGTTTTTTTTACCTGAGCAGAGCAGAACGCCTTTACAATAGCTTTTGTCGTTACATTGTTGAAAGCTCCCTCTATGTCTAGGAAAGTGCCTAAAGTATACTCCTTATACTGTAGGGATTTTTCGATGCCTATTACCACCTCATGAATGGCTGAATCTACCGGTTTCCCTTTCATGTACAAGTGCTGCGTTTGTGAGAGATGCTGTGGGTCTATAGTGTCTCTGATGTATACATAAATCGAGTATCATTTCCAGCGTTTTCAGACGTACTGAGTAAATTGGTGGGAGGATTCGTATAATTTTTATACCGTAGATTCATATCATAAAAATAATATATTTCAAATTTCAGATCAATAGCTTTTATACTTTTCGAGAAAATCAGTTTATTACCAAATTTCGAAATCGTGTCATTTTGTTTGTGGTGGAGCGATTCACGAACTTGACCTCACTTTTTTGACAAACACGATGTGTACAAAATTTGAACTTCTTAGCTCCACACATCCTTGAGTTAGAAAGGACACGAACAGACGATCATCCGGTCTTGAGATTTTTGAACTTCTGAATCATTAATTTTTTTCTGAGCCTTATTTTTTAGTGTTACAAACTTTGTGGCAACCTTATTGTACTCTCAGATTTCATCTGAAGTATAATAGCGGCATAAAGCCAGCATTCGATTCCATTGAACACCAACGAGACTTCGGGAACCTTAGCAACAGCGATATTAACGAAAATCCGGCAGTATTATGAGAAAAATCTATGAAAACTGAATATCCAGAGTATCTACTGAGCATAAATGAAAAAAGTTCGATAATAGAGGTGTTTGAGAGTAATCTGAGTGTAGCCTAGTTGGTAGCCTGTTGATAACCTGGTGGTCTGCCATGAAAAAGTCGTGAGTTGACGTATTATTGCAGCACAGTACCTGCATGGGCATGTCTGCGTAAACTCAACAAGGAGATTGTTTGTCGTCAGGGCTATTCTGCGTAGTTGTTCGGGAATGTAGGTCTCGAAAAATTATTTTTATCGTATATTGTGAACAATTGTCTGGCTTGCGATTCGCGGACGTCATCGCAATATTTGCAAATAAAGCTGAATATATCGAAGCAATATTTAAAGAATTGGCAATAATCGGATGCAAGAAAGTTAGCAATCACAACTCGATCTTCCCAACCGTTGCAACTGCTTTATCCACGAATTTAGCAAAGGTTGAGAACTTGCTCTTGACTTTGCTAAGGCTTTTGGCGTTCAAATCCTTTCTTGAACGGATTTCGAGTTTCCTCTGCGAGCGCTCTATACCAGCTGTAATAGACGAAGTAACTTCTCGATAATTTTCCATTAATTTCGGCGCCCCTCAGGGTTCAGTTTTATCTCCTAGTTTGTATAAACGACCTTCTGTCGTCTACTCCCAATACAATTTATTGCTGAACTTAGACCTCAGTTCAATCCTGGATTGAAGCATATAAATAAAATTCAATTGTTAAAACATTGATTTTGATTCTAAATAAAATTTCTTTTCCATCTTCATTTAGAATTCGAGTCAAGCAAAAATATTTTGTCTCATACATAAAATGGACCTAGTGGCCGAGGAACAACGTGATGTGATATTTAAAGAGCGTGAAGAAGACTTGATACGTCTATCGATGCCATTGAAATGCACTTGTTTTCGTACAAGCATCTGGGATGAAACATTATACAGGTATTAATGAAACCCAATAACTATATAAATCTTATCTCAAATTTAATTCGCTTTTTATAGAGCATGGTCCAGCATTGTTACAATGCTCATACCGAATGTTGCAGCGCTGGAAAATTCGCTGACACATTTCGCTAATATAATCGATGCCGATGAAGTTCTACTCTTCGAACGTGCCACATTCCTTGTTATATCACATTGTCAGCGAAAACAATACCGTGATTCGCATCGTTTCGAAAAAGTCTCCAACATTATCAAACAATTTAAATTATCCTGTTCGAAATTGGGAGCGAAATTTCAATCGATGGAAGTACGAAATAGTGCATTTGCTGCATTCATCGATACATTTACGAGCAATACATATGTTATGGTCGTTATGTCCGATTCAAATATGCCATCGGAAGCAACGCTCGTTAATATTCGGAATGCCCGAAAATATTTCGAAGATCTCGAAAATCCAAACAGTAGTGCGATTGCGCATCATTATCACTGATATTTAAGTAAATCGCCAAAAGTGCGATAAAATTTTCGATGATGATGATTTACGGTTTTTATGTTAATTCATTTTGATATGTGTGTGTGTGTGCGAAAAAACAAACCCCACTGAATTCCGTTGCTTTTGAAAAAAAAAATATCAATCCTGCTCCAAAACATTAAAGAGACTAAGTCGAATTTTTTACCACTTCAGATCGAAAGATTTAAAAATATAATGCAATATAAACGAAACAACAACTATAAATGTACAACTATAATGTGTAACAAGTGTCTTTACATTTTCTTATAATATTTTGAGTCTGGTCCGTAAATAAACTCAAATCCATATTAATTGTTTGTTTTATATTTATTTTTAAGAATTATGCTGTGAAATTACGTACTATCTCTTATCATCATGGAATTTATGATTCTAATAACTAAAAATAGCTACCAAGGACATGAAATTTCAATGGAGAAATTCGTTTAAAGTGTTTGTGATGTTTCTTATAATTTTCATTTAAAAAATGTACTCTAGAATAGAATGGTATGGTCAGATGATGCAAGATAATTAACTTATATTAACTTGCGATTTTAATATAAGTAGTCTGAATTATGTATTGGATAATTACAGTAGTAACAGAGTACAATCAAAAAGCGATACAATATAAAATAGCACATCGTCTGTCGAGAGCATAAGTCTATTAAAATCTTAACATAAAATTATTTTTAGAGTATGTCCCTTTGATAAACTTATGATTTATTTTTCTACATAAATTCTAAAACTAAGCTATCATACTACTGCTCTATAAAGTGTCTAATTAAAATTAACTACATACGATTAAAGGCAATGCCAATGAACTCGATTTTCTGTACAAGTAAGTGCACTGGAGATGTGGCTTGGAGATAAGTAAAAGCTTTCTCTAATATGTAAGTATATCAGCATATTACAACTGGCCCCAAGTAAAAAGCTCCAATTGGGAGCTATGTCGTCATCACTGAATGAACAAAAATATATAAAATAGTGTTTATGTATAGACTTGCGATAACATATAACATATCTTCCAACAACAGTAAGATTTTGTTGCTTTTGAGATTCCGAACAGCTGACAGACAGTCAATGAGTAGATGGTGGCCTAATTTAGTGCGTATCTTGAGCTTGGCTAGCCAGACAACAAAATGAAACAGCGGCAACCATACAAGTTCTGAAAGTTGTTTCGCGTTTCGTATGATAATAATAATAATAATAAAATTGTGAAGTGTGTTATCAGTAAAGACTGACTTTAAGCGAGTTCTATTAGTGAAAATGGAAAGAATCTTAAGAGGAATTATGCGATATCGAAATTCAAGTCGAATACAAATGGTAAAAGAATTTCAAAATGTTCGTGATAATCCAGAGGTGAGTTCGAATTTTTAATATTGTGCGTATTCACAGAATTATTTTTAGTTCATTTTATGCATGCCGCAATGTGAATGAGTTGAAATAGTTTGAGTTCATTTTTAGAGGTTAATAGCAATGTGAAATATGTTATGTGTATATGGGTTACGTTTATGTATTACTTTACAGCTTTCGTGTTTATGAATTGAAAATGTGACGTCATGCTAATGAACACGTGTTGTCGGCTGTTTACGTTTCAAATGAAGAATTTAAAACTATCCGAGCTAAGTGTAATGCAGAAAGCGTACAGTGCTGGCAAATTTGAATGTCAAGTATCATAAGATCAAACAGTTCTATAGTTAGTAGCAACTATATTTAGTTGATATATATGCAGGTACACATTTGGCGCTGAATGAATCTAATAATAATTTAACATGGAGGAGCAGAGATCTTTAGGCTACTAGAGCTTTGATTAATATGTTCAATAAATCGACATGGTGATTACATAAATTTAATAATTAAAGAAAAAAAAAAGAACGACAACGAGTATCAATTTCATACCGCAATTAATAGTTTGCTGAAATAATCTTCACTGATAACACACTTTTGTGATCTATCAATGCGCTATTTAAAAATATTTATCAAACACACCTTCTGTTCTACTTTGATATTTCAATAACAAAATAAAAATTACTAATGGTTTGGTGAATGTATTCACAGAGCATTTTGAATTAAAAGGAAAGATTTCCGAATTTTACATTGTTTGATTTATTATGTGCGACGTTTCGGTCTCTGCTGAGACCTATATAGCAGTTTGATAAAGGTCTCAGCAGAGACCGAAACACTACACATAATAAATCAAACAGTGTAAAATCTGGAAATCCTTTTAAATTAAAAATTACTACCCTGAAATTTTTTTGAACGTTGCATGAACAATCAATCCCTAAAATGCAATAAGAAAATTCCACCGTATGTGCATGCCTGAAAATTTCAGAAATCTACGTTTTCGGGCGAATTGTTGGTTGGATGGGGAAGTTTCGAGTGTCGTGGCGTGACTTTATTGCTAGGGGAAGCAATTAATTTTTATATTGGTTTATTACGTAAGCAATATATTATAAATACATATGTATTACTAAAATCTCTCTCGTAAGCTGCTGGCAGCATTACATTACGATCTAAAAACAAAAGTACAATTTTCACAAACAATTATATAAAACATAACAGGAGTACGATTGGGCATAAAGCCCAATCGTGCGATACTCTAGATGAAAGAGAAATTGTTGTATATTAAGAAATTTTGTAGGGGAAGTGGTAGAAGGGGTGACGACATTGAACTAATTTTTTCACATGGCGGTAAGGTTGCTATCAAAATGTTTTATACAAAATTTAGGATTTAAAAATTTAATAGGTACTGATAAAATTAGT
The DNA here is from genome assembly GCA_963669355.1 of Chorisops tibialis. Taxonomy (NCBI): domain Eukaryota; kingdom Metazoa; phylum Arthropoda; class Insecta; order Diptera; family Stratiomyidae; genus Chorisops; species Chorisops tibialis. The sequence goes on along the minus strand of OY770262.1, from coordinate 23,387,754 downwards.
GTATTGGATGTAGTGAAGTAGTGCAGTTTGTATGGGAGGTGATAGAAGGAGGGTCGAGTTTTTAATGACTTCTCAGAAATAACTATAAATATCTTGCTTTTGACATGTCTTAAATTGCAGATCAGTAGTATTCATACTTTTCATGAAAATCGACTTTTTATAGTTGTGAAATTGTGTCATTTTGTATGGGTAGAAGGGGTAAAGCTAATCGCCTAATTTTTTTTTTGGTTTTACTAATAATTCTAAATAAATATTTAGTGCATAATTTCAGCTCGGTCAATTTTATACGCACTGAGTAAATTGGCTTAGAGCATTTCATGAAAAAGTGCAGTTTGTATGGGAGGTGGTGGAAGGAATGGGAGGACTCAAATAACTTTTGTACAGTAGATTTAGACTATCATAAAAGTAATATATTCCAAATTTCAGATCAATAGCATTTATATTTTTCGAGCAAATCTGTTTATTGTGAAATTACGAAATTGTGTCATTTTGTATGGGAGGGGGTAGAAGGGGTACAGCTAATCGTCTCATTTTTTTTGGTTTTAATAATAATTTTAAATAAATATTTTGTACACAATTTCAGCTTGATAACTATTATACGCACTGAGTAAATTGGTTTAGAGCATTTCATGAAAAAGTGCAGTTCGTATGGGAGGTCGTGGAAGGAGGGGGAAGACACCAATTATTTTTATAGAGTAGATTGGAATCATCATAAAAGTATCACATTCCAAATTTCAGATCAATGTCATTTGTACTTTTCAAGGAAATCCGTTTATTGTCAGATTGCGAAATTGTGTCATTTTGTATGGGAGGGGGTAGAAGGGGTGGAGCGATTTGACTCGTTCACGAACTTGACCTTACTTTTTTGTTAAAAACGACGTATACAAAATTTGAGCTTTCTAGCTCAACGCGTTCTCAAGCTAGAGAGGACACGGACGGACAGACAGACAGACAAACTTCTGTATCATTCATTTTTTTCTCCGAACCTTATTTCTTGGCGTTACAAACTTTGTGGCAAACTTATAATACTCTCAGATTTCATCTAGAGTATAAAAACCAATCCACATTCACCCCTACTAGCACACGGGAGCTTAGGACGTCTGAATTCATAAATTAATGGACAATTCATATTATTCAATTCTCTACAATAGACGGCGTTTTATTTTCTATGGTAACGGACCGAAATTCCAAGAAATCTTATAGAGTCGTCGTGCTTTGGTAGACCCTTCAACCTTTTTTTTTTATTAAACATAAGCTTTAAAAATGTTGAATAATTCATTAATACCAGCCTTAGTTTAAACTTATAGTTTTTTTTTCTTAATAAAAAAAGTAAAGACGTCCAAAAAAGATGTCGCCCGATCTGCAAAAGTTTAAATCGATCCGTTTACTCTCAACGCATTTTTTTTTTTTTTTTATGGAACTGAAACACAGCTTAGGGGGCTACCCTATAATGCAATGCACAGCTGTGTCAGTATAGGAGTTGGAGAAAAAGTAAAAAAAACCAAAAAACTGAAGTTGAGTCAATTAAATTCGGGTGGGGAAAGACGAAAGTGACGGTGTATATTGAATTTGAAGCACTGGAGGTTGTAATCATTGGGAAACACTTTGGCTGGCAATGCGTTCCACAGTCTTGATGTTCGGGAAATGAATGTCTGCCTAAATTTCACTGTACGAGAAGGCATGAGTTTAACGGTGTACTTGTGGGCGCGTTCAGCTTGACGAGTATCACGGGGGAAATTATAGATTGGAGGAATGAGTGCGCTTAATTCCGCACTGCATTTACCATGGAAGTAGCGATAGTAAATGTTGAGTACTCCGACATTTCTGCGATGCTCGAGAGAATCGATAGAAGACGTGATGGTTTCGTCTCCAATCAGTCGGAACGCATGTTTTTGAATACGGTCGAGCAACGCGAGGTGTGATTTGGGTGCCCCAGCCCAAACATGCGAATTGTACTCTAAACGTGGTCTAATGTATGCCTTATAGATGGTTGCTAGGTCGTTCGGCGTGAAATACTTTTTGCACTTTCGGAGAACACCAAGACGTTTCGAGGCGTCGAGGGCAACATCAAAGATGTGTTGTGCCCAATTCAGGTGGTCATTAATTATAACGCCAAGAAGTGTGAAGTTATCCGAGGTGCAAAGTTGTGCGCCACCAAAGGTCACATTTTGAGATGATACTGGAGCATCACGTTTGAGGGATAGATGAGAGACCTGTGTTTTGGAGGCGTTGAACTCTACTCTATTTTTCCTGCCCCATTCCAGGACTAAGTTGAGATCCGAGTTCAGCGAACGGAATAACTCCACGCGATTGGAAGCAATAGAGTGCTTGTGAGATTCCGCAGCAGAGTTAAATTCATAGGTGTTATCTAAAGTACTGTCATCCGCAAAACTATGGATTGGATTGAGAGTGGACGACAGAAGGTCGTTGATAAAAACTAGGAATAGAGTTGGAGATAAAACAGAGCCTTGAGGGACGCCGGAATCTATTGGGAAAGAGGAAGAAGTAACGCCATCTAGTACTACTCGTATAGTGCGTTTAGAGAGAAAACTTTCAATCCATCGAAGAAGGGTATCATTAAGGCCAATAGCCCTAAGCTTAACTATGAGACAATCATGCCAAACTCTGTCAAATGCTTTTGCAATGTCAAGTGCGAGAACTTGACCTTCGCCGTGTTTATGTATACATGAGTTCCAACGTTCTGTCAAGTAGACCAAGAGATCTCCGGTCGACCTTCCAGAACGGAATCCATACTGACGATCGTGGATTAGCTGGTTATCCTCGAGATATTCAACGATTTTGCAATTGACAGCAGTTTCCATTACTTTCGAGAGCACTGAAGTAATGGCTATCGGGCGGTAGTTAGCGGGGTTCGCTTTGCTTCCTTTCTTGGGAATTGGCTGAACATTCGCAACTTTCCACATACATGGAAAGCACCCGGAAGAGTAGGAAAGATAGAAAAGATTGCGAAGAGGTTTAGCTAAAGAAGAGGCGCACATTTTAAGGGTAATGGGGGGAATACCGTCAGGACCAGCAGATTTGTGGATATTGAGCTCTTGAAGGATCCTAGAAATAAGTCTCGTGCGAAAATGTAGTTTAAGCAATGAGAAACCAGAATCAATTTGAGCGGGAGGCGATAGATTTGAAGGTGGAAGACGTGAGTTTCTAGCAAAACTTGCTGCTAGTAAGTTAGCTTTTTCGATAGGATCAATAACGGTACGGTCGCCATCAACAAGAGGTGGTATTGAAGATGATATGAAATTATTGTTGACCGTTTTGACAAATGACCAGTAAGATCTTGAGCCTTTAGAGCACTGAAGGATCTTTCGTCGAAGTTTTTGGTCATGCTCAAATTTAACACGATTGAGTATTGATTTGCAGGCATTTCTTGACGCATTAAAAAGTTCTCTGCTGGCAGGTGTTTTATTGCCTTTGAAGGTTTCAAATGCTTGTTTCTGGGTCTGAATTGCATCAAGACATTCTTTATTGAGCCAAGAGTCTTTCGACGGCCTGACTCTCTTATGGCTGGAAGGTATGTAAAGCTTCATACCTTTCAGAATGATCTCGGTGACAAGTCTACAAGCTTCATCGCAGTCATTGGAATCAAAGCACAATTTCCAATTAAAGGCATTAAAGAAGTCATTTAGCGCCCCCCAATTTGCTCTTTTGAAATGCCAAATATTTCTTCGAGGTGCTTTTATTGACAGCGGTGTACTTGCTGCAATTGGGAATTCAGCACGAATCAAAAAATGATCCGTATTTCCAATTGGCGATGGTGATATGATAGAGATAGTATATTTCTCTGGCTGGTTGGTGAGAAAAAGGTCAAGAAGGTTGGAATAATGTCCTGCAATATCTGGTAACCGAGTGGGCTCTTCTACCAGCTGTGTTAAACCGTTTAAAGATGCAAAAAGCTCAGTATCACGCCCCTCCTGGTCCGTAGTAGAGGAGTGTTTAAGCCAGGCAACGTTATGAACATTGAAATCGCCCGCGATAACGATTTCAGCGTCAGGGTTTGCAGTATCAATTGTCTGGATAGATTCAGTTAATCCATTCAGTTCCAATAAAGTATTCGCTGCAGTCATTGCTGGGCTTCTATACACATAACAGAAGTACATGACATATAGACAATATTGCTCGATTTACCCCTTCACATTTTTCTTCCTGATCATATTTCGACTAGTACCGAAATTTCAATACTGGCACTACTTTGATCGAAGGAATTTGATGGCTTTCGATTGAGAGTTAGATGGAAGCAATTACTCTGACGCATCTCCTCTTTCTATAGAAGTCGAACTTGCGCTCGTCGCGAGCGTAAATTTTGCTCGAATTGGTCGGCGGTCTCGTTCTCTCGTATATGCGACTGAAAGCAATGAGAGTGAAGGTGGAAGCGATTTAATACGACGTATTTCTCCTTCTTATTGAAGTCGGACTTGTGCTCGTTGCACGTGAAAATTTTGTTCGAATTGGCCGGCAGTCTCGTATATGAGTTTTTCAAATTGCATCTCACCGATTTGCCCTGTGGCTTTGGGCATTGAAAAAGCTTGAGAAAAAAATCTGTCCTGTGCACGTAAACGCTGTATATAGTGTTAAAAATTAGTGCGCGCTTTTTTTTTTTGAGTTAAGTTTTTCTAAACTGAATAAAGGGCAAAATGTAAGGGAAGCATTGCTTCCCTTGCATCTATGGACGTCACGCCACTGGAAGTTTCATTACTTAATTATGGGGCGCATTGGTTCCTTCTTTCAATTGCAATACAGATGTAATCGGGCGTTGGCCCTCCGACCTTTCGGTTAATATTATTTTTAGCTTTTATTTATTATTGTGGAAGGGTTGTTAGTTCTTCACACAACTCTCTATCTGGACATTTTCATATTTGCAGATCCTAGATTGCGTTTGAATTTTACATCGATTTGAACTCACGACCTTAAAACCGTAGCCCAATACGCTTCCCACTACGTTACATCTTCGCTTAAAGGGCGTTCGCATAACAGGACAAAATCGGCATCCCCTGGAATTTGGTGTGAACCTATTACACCATAAAAATATATGCATATTACGACTTCAATTACAAATGTTTACAAATCACTCCCTTTTTATAAGCGTACTGCAACAGTATGTATATAAATTCTTCTAAGTATAATGTCTTATGTAAAGTTCTTCTTGAAAGACTAGGTATTGATGATGTAGAGCAGAAGTGTGCCAACTACTTAACAACTGGGAAGGAGGCGTCAAAGCCCGTGATAAGGAAGATATGTATGTACATAATTGCACATACGATATTAAATTTCAGAAACTATGTCAGCCGCACTCTGCCTCCCCTTGGCAGAAAAAAATGTGCTCGAGCTATATGAATCGGTTATCCTTTTTTCGCTGAGAAAGAATATTTTATTCGGAGTTATTAAGTACTGCAATTTTTTCTTTCTTTTGATTCTAATCGAAGTAAATATTTAAATCCTTGGTGTAACCTAGTGGGTAGCGTGTTGTTTTACAATGCGAAGGTCGTGAGGTCATATCCCTGGCGGCGTACACATAATTCCAACACAAATGAAAAACAGAGAGTTGTGCGAAGGGCTAACAACCATTATACAATAGCAACCTGAAAGCCAGAAGACCAAGGCTCGATTTGAGCTGTTGTGCCATTGATGAAGCAAGAAATGATTAAATCAAACGTATTTTTGTTTACCCATTTAGAGTATCAGAGCGAAGATAATTTGGAGAAAAGAGCTTTCTTCTGCTTAAATTGCTTACAAAAGGCTGAGGTGCATGCGTAATCTGAAATAAATTGTGATAGAACATTTCTTTGTTAAATTTTTCAGTATTGAAAATAAATTGATAATTGACTGCGCATGAGTTATAGCACTCAATAGCTAGACAATACGTCTCGCATGCGTGACTTTTATAGACCATAAGCAGGTCCGTTGTGATGCCATAGTATGTCAGAAGAGACTCGGTGAACCACCCGGAGCCTTCTATAAGGCGTTGAAGGCTCCTGGCTTTCGCATTTGCCAGATTACCGAAACAATTGAAGAAGTGTGCGTTTAAGTGACGTCTTTTTTTTTTTAGAGAGAGTAGGGCAAGTGCGTAACGGATGAAGAATCGTCTTTTCCTCTTCTCTTTTTTTATGGCACCGAGTATAATTTTGGGGGCCCACCCTTTAATGCAAAGTACAGTTTTGTCGGTATAGGAAGTGTAAGTATTAAGGTGTAGAGAGACGAAAATCACGGTGGACATTGTTCTTGAAGTACCGCAGGTTGTACTTGTTGGGAAACAAACTAGCTGGTAAATGACTGCCTATATTTCACTGTACGGGAATGCAAAGGTTTGACCGTGTACTCGTGTGCGTGTTCAGCTTGGCGAGTATTTCGGGGAAAAGTATACAGTGGAGGAATGAGAGCGCTTAGTTCCGTACTGCATTTACCATGGAAGTAGCGATAGTAAATGCTGAGTAGTCTGACATTTCTGCGATGCTCGAGAGAATCTGTAGAAGACGTGATGGTTTCGTCTCCAATCAGTCGGAATGCATATTTTTGAATACGGCCGAGCAACGCGAGGTGTGTTTTGGGTGCACTAGCCCAATCATGGGATTTGTACTCTAAACGTGGTCTAATAATTGTGTCAGCCTTATAAATGGTTGCTATGTCCATAGGTGTTAAATATTTTTTGCACTTTTGGCGAACACCTAGACGTTTAGATGCCTCGGAAAATATCAAAGATATGCTGGGCCCAATTTAGGTGGTCATTAATTTTGACGCCTAGCAGTGTGAAATTCTCCGAAGTGCTAAGCTGTGCACTATCAAAGGTTACATTGTGAGAAACATCACGTTTGAGGGATAGATGACAGGCGTGTTTTGGATGCGTTGAACTCTACTCTATATTTCCTGCCCCATTCTAGGATTAAGTTAAGAACCAAGTTCAGCGAACTGAATAACTACCTGCGATTGGAATCATTAGAATGATTTTTTGATTTCGCAGCAGAGTTAAATTCATAGGTGCTGTCTAAAGTACTGTCATCTGCAATACTATGAATTGGATTGAGAGTAGAAGGCAGAAGGTCGTTTATGAAAACTAAGAAAAGTGTTGGAAATAAAACAGAGCCTTGAGGGACGCCGGAATCAATTGGGTAGGAGAAAGAAGTAACGCCATCTAATACTACTCGTATAGTGCGTTCAGAGAGAGATCCATTAAACAAGGGTATCATTAAGGCCTGTGACCGTTAGCTTACCTAAGAGCAGTTCCTGCAAAAATCATTAAACAGAAGGCCAAGCCTCTGAGCATGTTTTTCTATTAGGCAGATGTCTTTCTATTATTACGGAGTGGATCATCTGCCTGCTTAGATCAGTCTACCAGATCGTTTTGAATCCAGCCAAGGCAAATTTGTCTGGTGGTATTACATGTAACATCGTTTGCCCATCTGTCGTTGGCTCTGCTAATCGCGTCCAACTCAAGTTGCAGCTTATAAGTTGCGAGAGCCCCGCTCAGCTTCTCTTTCACGGATTGAGTCGGCAACAGTTCCAATTTAAGTAAATTTGTCGCCCGGATCATTTTATTGATAGTGCGCGTTTCCAAATAACTTTTCTTATAGCCGATAATCCATTTAGTGATTTTTGACATTGCGTCTTTAAACTATGATGTAACTAATTCGTTGCAACTCGCGCCTCAAATTTTTTACCTTCGTTTACTACAACCGCAAAACAGTAAGGACTTGATGCATGGTTTGCAGTCGAAAGTTGATCTCTTTTAATCGCCAGAAAGAGAGCCAAAACAAAAAACTTTACACGTATTAGCACAGTGTAGCTATTTGGTATATTTCTGTGCGACGGAGATCTTGTCATAGTTTTTGTATAGAATGACCACATTTGTCACAAAATTCCGACAGCAATGCCACGTTTTTCGACGGAATTGTGTGACAAAAGAGTTTAAATGTGTGACTTGTGAGATTGCGAGAAATTGTTTGACAAAAATTTTGTGGAGTTACAATTGACGAAAAAAGGGTGACAGTGGTCCGAGACATGTTCACTAAAAATTTTTTTTTTTTATAGAATAACTTGTGTTATAGGCAATTTTGACTTTTATGTGCAATGCACAAATACAGTCATGGAGGGAATGAGATTGGGAAGGTAGGAGAACGACCGTCAGTTGTACTAGCTGCTACTGCCAAACATTTCTAGATATTATGGGGGACTGAATGATAGAAAGCAAACAGAAACCATATACTAAGTATATAGACCTTCTTGAAGTGGAACTTCACTTTTACATCGTTTGCTTATTTTATTTCGAATTTTTTATTGCCAGTAGCAACTGAAAAATATCTGCTACCTGCAGTGGGAATCGAACCCACGACGTATTCATTTTTAATGGAAGTGCGACAGAAATTTAACATTTTTTTTTTCAATTACGACAAAGTCACAAAATTGTTATGAAATGGTAAGCGCAGGTTTGACGCGAACGCCTGGAACGAAATTGTATTGAAAATCAGGATATACACCTTCTTTGAAAAGTTATGATGAAGGGGGTTAAAAAAGAGCAATACGATAGGGGTTTACGTTGCCAGTTGGTAAATTTTTAGCCTGCTTTCGGCAAATCATTGCGAGAACGTCCTGTGAACCAGAACCGGGAACAAAACTCAACTCTCACACCCTCACCATGTTGTGAGGTCTAGAGGACGCCCATTATCTGTTGGTGGAATGAAATCCTTCATATCGTTACTATGGCGCCCAACGTGGGGCTAAAATTGTACCGGCAGGCAACGTGTATGGTACTCCTACCGTTCTCCTTTTTTCGCCCCGGCTATTCAAGGATAGTGCTTTCTCGCAACCATGGAGAAAACTTATTATCTGTACGCACAATGGCGTCCTGCATTTCGTTAGACTACTTTTAACATTTTGTTCTATTGATGATGTTACCCCCCAGTGCAACTGCTCCATTTGCACTTTCGTAGAACCAGTTCTGATCTGCATGATAGTTTCGTACTGGCCGAGTTCGTCAGGCATGCAGTTCCCCGAAATGGCCCTATACCTTGGTATCCAGCACAGCCAAATATTGAATTGTTCAGTCATCTCCCTCAGAGATGCGGTATAATCAAGAACAGTCTTGAATGTAGACATGACTGATTCCAGGGATTTAATAGCGGTGTGACTATCAGTGCAGATGCCAATACCCTTAGTAGATACTACATTATACTTTAGCCAGGCAAAGGCTTCTGTTATCGCCATTACTTCTGCTTGGAGAACACTACATTGATCCGGAATACGGAAAGATATGCTTCAGTTGAACATTGATATTCTAAATGAAAGAGTTTAATGTACCGGAAAATATGTCATCTCAAATTCTTTCGAATACTGAATTGTGAATTTTGTATGGGAGGTGGTAGAGGTGGTAGGAAGTAGCGGGGGAGGTTTTAATTTTCGTATATGACACCGAACGTGGCAAGCAAAATGTTTCGTGCTGAATTCAAAGTTTGTAGTTTTCATTTTTTTTGTGGCAATTGTATGGGAGGTGGCAGAGGAAGTGGCGGGACTTAGATGACTTTGAAACTCCTTATCAACATTCTTATCACCATGCTTTGTTTTAATTTCAGAGTCTATAGCTCTCATATGTTCGAGGGAGAAATGCTTTTCTTGAATTTATAATAAAGATATTTGTATGGGAGGAGTGAATTATTTATTTAGATATTTGTATGGGAGTGAAGCGAAGCTAATATTTTTTTTCAGAGTTTATTGCAATTAATTCTGGCAAAATTTTAAGTTTGTACTTTTTATAGTTTTATTGAAAATCGATGTAAAGCGCTTAGTAAAATTATACATTTGTATGGGAGGGGGCAGAAGGAGTATATGGATCAAAACAAAATCTAACATCGTCAATGGCATTTCTATTATTATACTTTCCACAAAACTTTAAGTCGATAGATTTAACAGTTTCGACGAAAAATAAAATAAAAATAATTTAATTGAAATTTCGCGAAATTTGTATGGGAGGGGATAGAAGGAGTGAAGAGAACTTGATAATTCTTTCAAAACTGATTGTAATTATAATATAATTAATCCTAGCAAAAACTCGTCTTTTCAGTTTTTCTAGTTTCAATGAAAATTTCAAAAAAGTTAATTTTTAAAAATTATGCATTTGTATCGGAGGGAGTAGAAAGAGTGAAGGGATCGGATCAATTAATTGAGATGTTAATAATATACATATACGTCACTATATTTTGAGTCTTAAATAGCTTAAATCTATACATATAAATATAATTGTAGTGTCTGTCTGTTATTTGTTTATAAATGGCTATAAGTTAGTTTTTTGAGTTATTTTAGCACTAACTAAGCATAAAAACACATTTTTGAAATTTTTGTCTGTCTGTCTGTCTGTCTGTCTGTCTGTACGACCGCGTTTCACGCACAAACGGCTGAACCGATTGTAATGGAACTTGCACAGTTTGTTAGGTGTCCATCGGAATGAAATCTGCTTTTGGTTTTATTTCACTCTCCTCACGCCTTCTACCCCCTCCCATACAAAGTGACTCATTTTCAAAAATATATATTAATCAAATTTTCTTGAAAACTATAAAAGCTATTAATTTGAAATTTGGACTATATTATTTCTATTATAAATGCAGTCTTTTGGTATACAAATTATTTAAGGTCTGTCACTCCTTCTACCACCTCCCATACAAACTACACTTTTTCATGAACCACTTTACACCAATTTTCTCAGTACGTGTAACTTTCATTGAGCTAAAATGTTTTATTAAATCCTTAATTAACATTATTATTAATATCGAGATAAAATTAACCGATTAGCTTCACTCCTTCTACCCCCTCCCATACAATGTGACACAGTTCCACGCCTTCACAAAAATTCGATTTTCTTGAAAAGTCTGAATGTTACTGATCTGAAATTTAAAATGTATCAATTGCATGATGATTATAGGTGTTTCTCAAAAAATCACCAAAAACCCCCTTCTCCTTCCACCACCTCCCATATAAACCGCACTTTTTCATAAAATACTCTAAACGAATTTTCTCAGTACATATAAATTTCATCGAGGTAAAAATTTAAACTTAATCCTTAATTAGCATTATTATTAACAGCGGGAAGAAAATTAACCGAGTAGCTTCACTCCTACCCCCTCCCATACAATGAGGCACATTACACGACTATGTAACAATTCGATTTTCTTGAAAAGTGTGAATGATGCAGATCTGAAATTTAAAGTGTATTAATTACATGATAGTTATAGTTGTTTTTCGAAAAATCACCAAGAACCCCCCACTCCTTCTACCACCTCCCATACGAATTGCACAATTTCATTAAATTCAGTGCACTAAGTTTCTCAGTACCTACTCAATTTTTGAACCTTAAATTTGGTACAAAACATTTTTATAGCTACTCTAGCATGATGTGAAACAAATTAGTTCAGTGCTGTCACCCCTTATACCACTCCCCATACAAAATTTCTTAACACCGCAAAAATTTCGATTTCATCTATTAATAATATCGTATGATTTGGCTTTACGCACAATCGTAGTCCTGTTATGTTTTTATGCTTAATGTTATTTTATTTGCTTTTTTTTTTTAATTAACACCAGCTACAATTATTCACATGTTCTTAACGCTCTTCATCACGTATATGATCTCGAATCACGGGTTTGATTTGATCACGAGCCTGTCCCATAAAAATGGGAGTATCATGCTTTCATTCTTAATAATTTATGGTTCTGATTCCAACAATATACAAACCATTCTCTTCAAAGAGCCATTAAAGTAAGCAGATTTTATATCCCACATAATGCATTACTAACTACACTCTCAAAAATTGCTTATTATTGCTATTTTTACGCGGACGAAGTCGCGGGCGTTTGCTAGTAGTTTCATAAAAAAAAAAACAATTTCTAAATTCCATGAAATTTGTATGGAAGAGTGTAGAAGGAGTGGGCGGATGTAGCCTGTTCACGAACTTAAAAATTCTTTTTTGCTAAAAATTACAAAAGACAAATTTCAGGATGATAGCTCAAAGCGTTCGAGAGTTATGCTGTAGACAGACGGACAGACAGCAACTCGGAATCGAAGTTTTTGAGCGACAACAAATATTTCTGTTCCCTTGGCAGCTTTGTGCGAGCATTATCTCTTAGTGTTACAAACGGTGAGGCAAACACAATATACTCTCAGATTCCATCTAGAGTGTAAAAATAGAAAGATATGTTTTTGAAAATACGAAATTTTCAACTATGATTCCCAAATAAGAACAAAATAAATAAATCTGAAATTAAAAAGACAAAAACTTCATTTTCAGCCGAAAGCCGTTTTTTTTACATGCATGGACAGTAGAATGATTCCTACTCGCTTCACGGAGACGCACGTTGGTGATATGTTTGTCGGTCGGTTTTTATCCCAAATAACTAACTCGAATGAATACTCATAATAATTTAATAAAATTTTATTCTTAAACTTTTCAGTACGTAATGCCGGAAATGTGATACCCCACGCACATCATTTCGTCGATGAGTATTTCAGCTGCGAACCTGCTGCCTTGGAGCTGGGATGTATCGTCAACGATATTCGTCACATTATTGTATGCGGTAATTATTTAATAATATAATAATATATAATAATTATTTAATAATTTAATTATAGGTCATAGCGATTGTAAAGCTATGAATCTTTTGTATCAACTAAGAGATCCGGAATTTGCTTCACAGGTTTGAATTTTCTTCCATATAAAATTATTAATGAAAACTAATTTTTTTTTTTGTGAAAAAGGAAAATCGGCGGTTATCACCATTACGTTCGTGGCTTTGCACGCATGCTCACTCGAGCCTGGAACGTTTTCAAGACTGGGCCAGTAATGGTATGAAGGATCCATTGGTATTTTCATCGGAGACGCCTTTACGGAAATTCGTGGCATATATTGATCCGGAAAATAAATTTGCTGTTGAGGATAAACTATCGCAAGTCAATACACTTCAGCAATTATCGAATGTTGCCTCGTATGGCTTCCTGAAGCGCCGATTAGAACAGCATGATTTACATATCCATGCACTATGGTTCGACATTTATACAGGCGATATCTACTTTTTTAGTCGTGGTGCAAAACGATTTATTCAAGTCGATGAAACATCTGTAGATAAATTGGCTAATGATGTTCGAAGATACTATAGCTAAAGGAAGGAACCGGCTGTGATAATATATTCAAATTTTTGGGAAAGGGGGTGAAATTTAATTAGATTTAGGTTGGATGTAATTCGTGTGGATAATTATTTTATTATGCTCTCGATGCACGGAAAGAAATTTATAACTTGTTGCATTTTATAATGACATAAATGTAAAATAAGAAAATAAGATACTATGAATTTAGTTTTATGTAACGAATTATATTTGTGTCAAGCGAATTGAATCTCACAATTCACAAACGTCTGAAAAAGGATTTTGTTTTGTATATTTATATTTAAATAAGCGAATGTGTTGTGGGTGTGTTTAATGTGCCTTAAATTGTTAAGAATAATTGTGGTCTATGATTTAAATTTGTTATAGTAAAATAGCAAACTATGTACATAATTGCTTTTTTTAGTTACACCAATTAATTTTGAAATAAAGTTAGTAAAAAGTTTGATCGAAATGTAAATTCTAAAATAACACAATATTACATAGGTTTGAAATATTTTTATGATTGTTGTGAGTGGTGTTCGTAGTGTGATCATAAGTGAAATAAAACAATTTCATGCTGTAATGAATTGATAATCCTAAACTATTTTTTATCAAATTTAACCTTGTTGTAACTTGTTATCGTACTTCAATTGACGCAGTACTTAACTAATTCTGTCGAATATATTATTGTAACTCTATTGAGATAGTGGTTAAAAATATCCATTAGATTAACAATTTTATTATATTGTATATTGCTTCGAGATCGGAAGATATAGTAAAGGATTTTCCAATAGGATCTCAATTTCATGGGTAGAATGCTACCCGAGTGTTGTATTCAATGCATCGATTCTTTGCGGCTTGATCCCATAAACTAGAGAATTGACGTAGTCCCCATTTACAGTAATGCCAAGTCCTTCCTCATTTTTGAAAAAATACTGACACCAAAATGCACACCAAACAGTGTTTTACGGATTCTTAACAAAGCCGCTCATCGAGGCCTCTGCAGATGATTTTTCATCAAAAATCAGGGTGCAATCAGCACTAGAGTAGGGTGACCAACCATACTCTTTTTCAGCTGTACTCTTTCTTGTTCTTTCTTTTTTAGTTCTGATACTCTTTTTTTATAAAAAATTGTAATTGCAAAAAAAAAAAAAGAATAAGAAATGTCATTAAAGATACAATTATAGACAGCATTATGACAACTTCGCAAATTATAAAATTTTCTGAGAGTATGATAAGTATGCTCTTAAGTTTGTAACGTTAAGAAATAATGCTCGCATAGAGTAACCAAGGGTACAGGAATATTTGTTGTCGCTCAAAAATCCCAAAACCGGATGTCCGTTTGTTCGTTCGCTCTCTAGCTCGAGAACGTGTCCAGCTAGAAATTTCAAATTTTGTTCACGTCGTGTTTGACAAAAAAGTAAGGTCAATTTCGTGAACGTACCAAATCGCTCCACCCCTTCTACCCCCTTCCATACAAAATGACTCGTTTTCAATCATTTACAATAACCCAATTTTCTTGGAAACTATAAAAGCTAATGATTTGAAATTTTAAATATATTGTTTTTATCGTAAATGTGACGTATAGTATACAATTATTTGAATTCCCCCACTCCTACCACTACCTCCCATACAAACTGCACTGTTTCATGAAACACTCTCAACAGATTTTCGCAGTACGTATAATATATGTGTATCGAGCTCACATTTTGTACTAAATACTTAATAAGTATTATCATTAAGATCAGAAAAAAAATAGCTGATTAGCTTTACTGTTCCTACCCCTTCCCATACAATATGAATCAATTTCCCAACTTCACAAAAAATCGCTATTCTTGAAAAGTGTGAATGTTACTAGTCTGAAATTTAAGAGATGTCAATTTTATAATATTCAGAGTTATTTCTGAAAAAATTACTAAAATTCCCCCTCCGCCCTCCCACTGCTTCTACCATCTCCCATACAAATTGCACAATTTCACTAAATCTGCAATAATTCACTAGTTTTCTCAGTACCTATTCAATTTTTGATACTTACATTGTGTATAAAACATTTGTATAACTACTCTCGCATGATGGGAAAAAAATTAGGTCAATGCTATCACTTCTTCTACCACAACCCATACAAAATTTTTTGGGATCAGAAAAATTTCTATTTCATCTAGAGTATCGTATGATTGGACTTTGCGCGCAATCGCAGCCCTGTTATATTTTTTGTTTCATTTCCACCAATTGCCAATAGTTGCATACTGTCAATATTTCAATACTACAACTGAAAATTTTCGTTAGGATTCTTGCAGTCTATTCAGTGTATATGCCGTTATTGGTCCTCATTCATTAGGGCAGGTATGTAGTTTTGATGGAGTACATTATAACACCAATTTTAATAATACTCAACGTAATGTGCTTAGTCGTATAAAAGATGCTTTCCATTCGGGAGATTTTTGAACTGTGTTGGGATTTCCAGGATACATAATACCTTTCATCATACTATAGACTTTCGGATTTTCAACATAGCATGTGTACTAAGTTAAAGTATGCAGTTGCTTTTCAATTTATGTAATTTATGCGCATGGAATTACTAAAGGATGTTTCTGACGGAGCTGGAGTCGATTATCCGATTTTCTAGAACGGAAAACGTACTGGCGATCGTGGAAAAGCTGTTTATCCTAGAGATATTGAATGATTTTGTGATTGACAGCAGTTTCCATTACTTTCAAGAGCACTGAAGTAATGGCTATTGGGCGGTAGTTGGCGGGGTTCGCTTCCTTTCTTCGGAATTGGCAGAACATTCGCGACTTTCCATTGAGGAAAGCACCCAGAAAAGTAGGATAGATGGAAAAGATTGCGAAGAGGTTTAGACAGAGAAGAGGAGCACGTTTTAAGGGTAATGGGAGGAATGGCATCATATAATTGGATGGAACATTTTCATAACTTCAAATTTATGTAATTTGACTTTATTTCGAATACAAACGCATGCTGATAAATACAACCCTGCCATAGTATCTGAATGTAAGCCTAAGATTATGCAATAGAAAAATAATCATGATAGATCGGCGATCTATCTCGAAGAACTTTTGGGGTCTGAACACAGTAGGATTTTATGTTAGTGTAACTACATACTTTTTTTTACCCACACGCACATACTCAGACACATTTCTTCTTTCCCCCATATTTATACTCTTCGTGCTTCACTGATCCGCGATATATAGTTACACAGATCACCGGCAAAGCTTACGGTATTTTTCTTTATTTCATGTTGGCTGATGTAGCACCGTCTCTAGTTCGTTATTTATTCTTTATCTCTCGGTTTTTTCAACGCTATGTTATGTGGGTCACTTGCGATTTCGTGACCGACTTTTCGCCAAATTACCGTCCGCATTGGTGTTAATCGTTAATAGCAGGCACACGCATACACAGGTGTTAATTGAAAAAAAAAAACAACACATATGTAGGTACCTCTGGAGAATTAGGTAGCATCATTCTCAACGCAAAAAAAATAAGGATGGCATTTTTTTCAACTTAATAATTAAATCTTCTTGTTATGATGACTTCGTGATTCGACGAGCAAAAATTTCAATTTCATCATGGAACGTAATTCGTTCTTGCCCCTCCTTCTCCCTTTTCTTTTTCGTTAGTATCAACCTACTGGAAACATATTTATAGCTTACGGAATGGTCCAGTCAACCAAGTACCGTTAAGATTTAAATTTACATACAAAGTTGTGCGATACTTCTAGTTAAGGAATTTTTCTTGGCATTCTTCTTGTGACTGAAATCTAGGTCGATATTAGTTCGGATAAATTGGCTGGCTGGCTGCAATCACAGATCAGTTCGAAGTAATCCTTTTGCCTTATACAGAATTAAGTTAGTTTGTATTTGGTCTAGCTATCTAAGGAATTCGAGATAGTCAGATTTATTTCGCTTTTTAATTACTGTAGTAGGAGATCATTATTCACTGTAGTGAGTCGGTGTTGCTACATCCTGAATACATTTATGAGTAATACATTAATGTGATCAAAAATAAGTTAATCCTCTAGTTGAGATTAACTTAACACCAAACCTATCAGAGCGGTCAAATGACCAGTTTTTAGATTTTGATCAACGTTTTTAATTTCATTATTTGAACTTATTCTCTATCTACTTCACGATATTTTCTATAATATCTAGATACTTAATATTTCAACATCTATCTGTATTTTTAATCATTTTGTTCCTGATAATTTTAAGTATTTTAACGTTATCTACCGTGAGCTAAGCCGTATAAAGTTTTATAATTTTTTGCACTGATATTTCAGATTTTTTCCTACTAAAAAGTTTTTTTCAACAAAAATATCATCGAATTGCGTTTTAGATAGCGATGGCAAAATTTGCTCTTTTCCAATCGCAGTGATCAACTTTCACACGATATTACTCACACAAGTAATTCCATCAATGAAGAGCGTAAAGCTCTTATCGACACAATGGACTGCAACATAAATCGGCGGAACTTGCAATAGCCGCAAATCACATGTCCCATCTCACCGCGACGAGATCGTAGCTCAGAACAAAGCTCGCCAAACAAATCGCAGTTTACCCTCGAAAGCGTATCTCATTGACCATTTCACACGTCCCACATCACCGATCAGATCAAAGCTCGCTAAACAAATCGCAGCCGCACTTCAACTACGACCTGGAGAAGTGGGGTTGCAGTAGTGGGTATGGTTACATATCAATAATGTTTTAATTGATTGCTCGAATCGTACTTAAAATTCGCTGTATAGAATGTTAGTTTCATAGACGAAGTAAATTTTATGAAATTCTTGGTGTTTTATATTCTTAAGGGGAGCACTACATAAAAAATTGAAAAATTCAATTTTTTTTATTTCCGATTAATAATGTAGACTGGATTCTAAATCTATCGGATGCGTAGAAGTGTTTCAAATAATTATGTACCCTTGTGGAATTGTGCCTATTGACGCAGCGCTTGTAGCTTGATGCTCGGCTCCTCGGCTCCGCGGCCGCGCCGGCCCACTGACTTAATCACCACCCTTCCCCCCAACAACCAGTACTACTACGACGAAGTCGGCCAAGGAGTTCCTGAGAAAAATGTACCTCAATTTGCATTGAAAATGCTCTTGGGAATGCTCGCCTTAATACCACACTGGTACATGCAGACCTGGCAGCCCCGCCACTCGATCTCTCTCGAATGGACAAAAATTATGTAGAACAGTATACTCCACTATGTAGGAACCCACAATTAAAGATCTAGAGCTTTCCAGTATAGTTCACACATACACACCGAAGGAAGCTTCGAGAACCGTCATGATTTTGAGAAGAGATGTATAAAAGCACGAAAGCTTTCAGCGAGAGATTCTTATTACGGAGACGTGAAGCGAGTAAAAAGCGATAGTAAAGCACGCAGCGGTATTGTCATACAGTGCGAATTAAGCGGGAAATTGAGTTAAAGTGCGAATAAATAAATTATCACTTATTTTTAAACGAATTGTGTTTTTACTGTAAATCCCGGCAAACCCCTAGCTCGCAACAATTAGTGTCAGAAGTGGGATTTCAAGGATAAATTCGGGTTAAAAATCGCGAGCCAAAAAGTGAAATTAAAATTCTCGAATGATAGTGAGAATTTTTTGGGAGCGAAAAAGTGAAACTAAAATTCTCGAACGGACAGGGAGAATTTTGTGAAATCGAATATCCTCGAGTGCTTTAGTGAGCAGTGACTTTAATTAGTGAAGTAAATTTAAGAGAATTCGAATCGCGGAAAAACTTGAAATAATCGGTAGTGAAAATGCCGCGTTATCTGTAGGATTTAAAATTAACGGAGCTGAAGGAAGAGCTCGGTAGACGCGAGTTATCTACGACAGGGAACAAGTCTGAACTTGTCAGCCGTATGATCGAGTTTTGAGTTTCAAATCGAAGAAGCTCGTGAAGAGGAGTGTTCTGGTACATCGGGTGCTCTGACACAGTTAATGCAACAAATGATGAACAAATTAGATCAACAATCAGTGAACCTTAAACAACAATCAGTGGACATTAAACAACAATCAGTGGACATTAAACAACCATCTGCGGACATTAATCAGAAATTAGAGCAACAATCAGCGGACATTAATCAGAAATTAGACCAACAAAGTCAGCTGTCAGCGGACCTTAATGAAAAATTAGATCAGATCTCAAAGGACCTCAACCAAAAATTGGAGCTACATAATAATAAAATAGACACCATGGGTAAGGCAATAGAAGAAAACATAGGGAAAAAACTTCGAATCTTCGAAGAACAAATTACGGAAAAGACATCCGGGATTGTAGAAGAAGTCGAACGCCTCAAAAGGGACTTCGATAACGTGAAAGCGACTGGAGTCATCAAGACAGAATACGTTACGCACAAGGGCCTCAAAGCTCTAATCTTCGATGGACAAACACCGTGAGCTATTTATAAGACCCAATTTGAGGCTGCCGCAAGAAACAATCACTGGAATAATCTGGAACGAGGAACGGCTCTTATATTGGCGCTAAGAGGTCCACCAGCAGCAACGATTCCGCAGGAGCAACAACAAGATTTTTTAACGTTAGTCCAGACATTGGATCTTCATTACGGCACTGACCACATGCGAGAGATCTATAAAACAAAACTGTATAACCGAACCCAAAAGAATGGTGAAACACTTCAAAAGCTGGCACGCGATATTGAACGACTCACAGTATTATCGCTTCCCAATGCGCAAACAGAGCAATGCAACGATACAGCCGTTTTCGCATTTAACAATGCTGTACAGGACAGAGAGCAGCAACAGGCGTTAAAATTGGCAGGTAAGAAAACGATTGGCGAAGCCTTAGTATATGGGCTGACGTTCGAAGCTGCCAAGCAAAGCTCGCGGAGTAACTATCGAGTCCGAGAAATAGCAGAAGAGTGTGTGCGTCAGAGAGCAGAGTACACCAAGGGGAGCGAAGGATCTGGTGCCCATCCCTCCCCCCCGTGATGCTGGAATTGTGGACAGGCAGGGCACTTAAGACGCGGCTGCCGTAAACCCAGAAAAGCGACCAACTATTGTTCCGGCTGCGCTGCTAAACAAAGAGGAGGAAGGGGCGAACCGTCACGAAAGCACGCTTCGCCTAATGACAGTCCGAATGAATGGTCAGAGTCGGCAAATTAAACTGCATCATAACAGTTGACACAGGCGCAACACGGTCAGTGCTAAGATCTGACCTCGTAGACCGTTGGGGATTTGACCTTCTCGCATGTATTCGCGGTAGCTGACATTACCGATGAGTGTATCCTTGGAATGGATTTTCTGAAACCACACGGTATCCAGCTGGACTTAAGACAACGAATAATGAAGTGGCGGAATATTGAAATCCCGATGGAAATAACATTCTCCAACACAACAAAGCTGCGAGTTATATTGTGCGAAGATGCGGATATACCATGGTCATCTGAGAATGTTATTTGGGCAGAGCTCGATGGTGATCCCGGGAACCACCGATTCTACCTCATGGAACCAGAAACGACACCTGCATTACGAAGTCTAATACTAGGAAAAACGCTCGTAAAAAGGAATGAGAAGATGATGGTACCAGCTTAAAGAAAGGAGATATAATTGGCAGCTGTGAACCAATATCGGCGGTGACGAGTATCGACAAGGCACAACCACATGACGTACCCTCTAAAAATAATCCAAGAAGGAAGGACAATGTAACATCAACACTTCTTCAGTCAAGCAACCTTAGAGGAGAACAGCACAAGCAAGCAGTAGATCTAATCGAAAGATTCAGCGACGTCTTTTCCACCGGTGATGACGACTATGGCAGAACAAACTTAGTGAAACATCATATAGATACCTATAGATACCGGAAGTGCTACACCGATACGTCAACCTCAAGAAGAGTACCATTAGCGAAACAAGGAGAAGTCAATTCAATGGTCAAAACTATGGAGCATCAGGGAATCATCGAAGAATCAAAGAGCCCGTGGATATCGCCAGTGGTGCTGGTAAAGAAAAAGGACGCAGTACCCGTTTTTGTGTGGACTACAGGCAACTGAATGATGTTACGAAAAAGGATAGCTATCTACTACTTTGAATCGACGATATCATGGACACCCTGACTGATGCTAAATGGTTCTCAACGTTGGATCTGAAAAGTGGTTACTGGTAAGTGGAGATAGATGAAAAAGATAGAGAGAAAACAGCATTCTCTGTCGGCAGTGGACTGTGGCAGTTCATCGTAATGCCATTAGGCCTGTGCAATGCTCCAGCAAAATATTCAAGGAACATCTAAAAAATCTACAGGAAGTCTTCCAGCGACTGCGAGTGGCAAAATTAAAGCTGAGTCCGAAAAAGTGCACTTTGTTTAGTGCAGAAGTCAAGTAATTGGGTCACATCGTTTCAGCTGATGGTGTAAAGACGGATCCGGAAAAGATACTGGCGGTGAAAAATTGGCATACTCCGAGTGATAAACACCAGTTGCGCAGCTTCCTAGGCTTAGCGACATATTACCGTCGATTCGTAAAAGACTTTGCCAACACGGCGAAATGTCTGCGTCAGTTAACAGAAAAAGGAAAGCCATTTACCTGGAGTCAACAGTGCCAGGAAGCATTTGAGAAAATAAAAGACCAACTCTGCGACTCCCCAGTTCTGGCGTATCCAAAACTAGGTCACGGTTTCATCATAGACACTGACGCCAGCAATGTCGGTATCGGAGCAGTACTATCACAAGAGATCGACGGGCAGGAGAGAGTGCTATCATACTACAGCCGAGTACTCTCAAAATCAGAAAGGGACTATTGCGTAACTAGTCATTGTAGAAGCAACAAAACATTTCACAAATATCTCTATGGCCAAAAGTTCCTTCTTCGAACGGATCACGCATCGCTTAAATGGCTACTTCAGTTTAAGACCCCGGAAGGCCAAGTAGCCAGATGGATAGAAAGGCTCGAATCCTACGATTTTGAAATTGTTCACCAAAGAGGAAGAATCCACGGTAATGCCGATGCGCTTTCACGTCGTCCTTGTCCACCGAACTGCAAGCATTGTCACCGTGTAGAAGAAAAAGAAGCCGGAGAAACCATTCAGAGGATAACGACCGAACCAAAGGATGGATGGAATTAGCAAGAACTGGAAGATGCCCAACGTAAAGATCCAGATATTTCACCGATCGTGGCATGGAAGGACGAAATGAAACGGCCTGAGTGGAAAGACATCTCACAATTCAGCGAAACCTTAAAGTGTTATTGGGCACAATGGAACTCCCTTCACCTAGACGGCGGATTATTAAAACGGAAATGGGAAAACGCTGACGGAAAATCGTATCACATGCACTTCGTATCGCATTCTAAAGTCGAGGAGGTTTTGAAGGAATATCATGGAGGTACCTCCGGTGGGCATTTGGGAGTAAATAGAACCTTGGCAAAGATACGAGAAAGGTTCTATTGGATCCATCTCCGAGATAATGTCGAAAATTGGTGCCGTAAATGTCCTACGTGTGCATCGAGCCAGAGCCCACAACGCAGATCAAAGGGAGAAATGCAACAATACAACGTGGGAGTCCCATTCGAGAGAATTACTGTGGATATTGCTGGACCATTCCCGGAATCAGAAAATGGTAATCGCTACATTCTAGTGGTCATTGATTATTTCAGCAAGTGGCCTAAAGCTTACGCAATTCCAAACCAAGAAGCAGTAACCGTCGCAGAACAAATTGTTACCAACTGGGTGAGCAGATTTGGAGCTCTACGTGAACTACACTCCGATCAAGGGCGCAATTTTAAATCTCAAATATTCAAACACGTGTGCCAAATGCTGGGAATAAACAAAACCAGGACGACTCCATTACATCCACAGTCCGATGGAATGGT
This sequence comes from Chorisops tibialis, assembly GCA_963669355.1. Taxonomy (NCBI): domain Eukaryota; kingdom Metazoa; phylum Arthropoda; class Insecta; order Diptera; family Stratiomyidae; genus Chorisops; species Chorisops tibialis. Next base: position 23,364,776 of record OY770262.1, on the reverse strand, counting down.
GGAACGTTTCAATAGGACATTGAACTCAAACCTATCCAAACTCGTCAGCGAAGGCAACAGGACTGAGATCAGCACATCCCTCTATTTGTAATGGCCTACAGAACATCGGTACATTCAACTACAGGAGAAACTCCCTCCCGAGACATTTTCGGAAGAAATATTCGAGTCCCTGCGGAACTAATGTTTGTAGTGCCACCAGACCAACCAACCAATGCTAAAGATTACGTCTCGGATCTTCGATGTCGACTAAAGACAATTTATAGCCTGGTCAGAGATAAAATTGATTTGGCGACCGACCGCATGAAGATGAGGAATGATCAACGGGCGAATTCATCAGGATTCCAAGAGGGCAATTTGGTTTGGTTATACAATCCCAAACGACAGAAGGGCAGATCGCTGAAACTACAGCGCAATTTGAAAGGCCCATACCAGATCATCAACCGGTTAAATGATGTCGTCTATCGGATTCAGCTACATCAAAAACCTCGTACGTCCGGGACGAACAGGAACTAAGGAGAGGGTAATGTTACATGCAGATCTGGCAACCCCGCAACTCGATCTCCCTCGAATATACAAGAATTATGTAGAACAGTATACTCCACTATGTAGAAAGCTACAATTAAAGATCTAGAGCTCTCCAGTATAACACATACACACCGAAGGAAGCTTCGAGAACTGTTCACACATAGTTCACACATACACACTGAAGGAAGCTTCGAGAACTGTCATAAAATGTATAAAAGCGCGAAAGCTTTCAGCGAGCAGTTCAGTTATTCAGCGACTTTTATTTATGGAAGACGCGAACCAGTGAAAGTGATAGAAAAGTACGCGGCGGTAGTGCCATATAGTGTGAATTAAGTTAAAGTGCGAATAAATAAATTATCACTTATTTTTAAACGAATTGTGTTTTTACTTGAAATCCCGGCGAACCCCTAGCTCGCAACAATACAATATATCCTCCTTGGCCGGAGCATGATTTTCATTTTTACCCTAGATTAGAGTCTCTCCATGCAAAAAGGAGCCAGCGGTTTTCCTTTGCCAATTTCATCCGCCCTAAAATGAATTGTTCTTTCAAAATTTTTGTTTGTGACTTTTTAGTTAAGCATTAAAAACTGAGCACAGTTCTTGATGTTAAGAATGTACATTTTTTTAAAATCTATCGGGCTTTACCTTTGCCAGACTATGGTAAAGCGCCTCTAGTGTCACATGGAGTAACTATACCCTAGATAAAAGAATTGTGCGAGTGCTATACCTTTTTTAATTTTGAGTTTTATTTTTATAAGGCGGTAACAGGGACGATGTTAGCAATGCCCCTAGAGCTATGCATTTTGTTTATTTTGAATTTATTGAGAGTTGGTTGTGAGTACGGTGGTGATGAAGGACTCATCCCGAGGTATTTTTATACTCTAGATGAAATCTGAGAGCATATTGTGTTTGCCTTACCGTTTGTAACGCTAAGAAATAATGCTCGCACAGAGCCGCCAAGGGTACAGAAATATTTGTTGTCGCTCAAAAACTTCGATTACGAGTTGCTGTCTGTCCGTCTGTCCGTCTGTCCGTCTATCCGTCTGTCCGTCCGTCCGTCTGCCTACAGCATAACTCTCGAACGCTTTGAGCTATCGTGCTGAAATTTGTTGTGTGCCATTTTTAGCAAAAAGGAAACTTTAAGTTCGTGAACGGGCCACATCCCCTTACTCCTTCTACCCCCTCCCATACAAATTTCACGAAATTCCGAAATTTTCAGAAATTGATTTTTCTTTGAAACTATTTAAGCTATCGATTTGAAATTTGGGTCAAAGTATAACGATATAGATGTCATTAATATAACGGAATATTGATTTGATCCCGTTACTCCTTCTACCCCCTCCCATACAAATTTCACGAAATTTTGAAATTTAAATTAAATTATTTTTCTTCGAAACTATTAAAGCTATCAACTTGATATTTTGCATAAAGTATAAAAATAGAAATATCAATAATGAGAAAAAAATGTGTTTTGATCCGTACACTCCTTCTACCCCCTCCCATACAAATGTATAATTTTTGTTAAGTGCATTATATCGATTTCCATTAAAACTAGAAAAAGTATAAACTTAAAATTTTGCCAGAATTTGTTTTTTAATAATTGCAATAAATTTAAAAAAAAATTATTAGCTCCTCTTCACTCCTTCTACCCCCCTCCCATACAAATATCTGTATTATAAATTCAAGAAAAGCATTTCTCCTTCGAATATATTAGAACTATCGAATTTGAAATTGAATCAAAACGTGATGACTGGGATGATGATAAGCAGTTTCAAAATCATCTTAAACGCTCCACTTCCTCTACCACCTCCCATACAAATACCTCAATTTCAGGAAAACTATGTCCAATTGAAATTAATGAAAGCTACAAACCTTAAATTCAGCACGAAATATTTTGCATACCGCATTAGGTGTCATATCCAAAAATTACAAACCTTCCTCCTCTCCTTCTACCACCTCCCATACAAAAGTTACTATTAATTATTTAAAAAAATTGGAGGTGACATATTTTCCGGTACATTGAACTCTTTCTCATTTCATCTAGAGTATCATATGATTGGGCTTTACGCCCAATCATAATTCTTTTATGTTTATTTTTAAAGTTGCAAGGATCGTTTAAGTTATTTAGGATTATTTTTTATTTGGATTTTCAATTTTTTGATAAAATAATCCGTGGTGTGGACGATGGTGGCAAAGCCCACCTCTCAAAACCATGAGCAATTTTTTGGGTTTTCATATGTTTTCTTAAGAAGTGTATAGGCGGCGAAGATGGTAATGATGGAGTCATTTGGAGAACCCATTTTAAAATCATATTTATATTATTTTATTAAAAGTAATGAGGTTGTACAATACATTCTTAAATAATTCCAAAATTTATGTAAGACATTCTCACTGAAGCTGGTTTTATTTCCCAATTAACATCTCAACTTGAAAAGTAAGAACAGTTTTGAAATAAATTATTCGAAAATTCTAAAATCAAAAACTCTAAATATTCTACTGCACTGTACAGTTTTTTTACTTCTCTAGAAAAGGAGACATAAAAATGATTTTGTGGCAACACTTTGCAGAGCCATCTATTGGAAGTTGTTATGCTGTGTTTTTCAGATAATATGATCTATTGGCGTCTTTTTCCTGGTTTGTGTCATAATTTGTATACTCTAGATGAAATCTGAGAGTATATTGTGTTTGCTTTACCGTTTATAACGCTAAGAATAATGCTCGCACAATGGCGTCCTCGATTCCGAGTGACCGTCTCTCTACAACATAACTCTCGAAACCTTTGACCTACCGTGATGAAATTTGTCATATGCCATTTTAGTAAAACCACATCCCCACACTCCTTCTACCTACAAATTTCATGACATTTCGAAATTTTTATATAAAGACTTCAAAATTTTTATACAAAGACTTCAATTAGCTATATTAACAATTATAGAAACCCAACTGGAATTAATACCAGACAATTATTGAGTACGAATTAGCTAGCGAAAAAGAATATAAGCAGTTCAGACTGCATTGATCAAATAGCTAACAAACTTGTTGACAATATTATAAATGTCTTCGAACAAAGTTGTCCCGTTCTACACAAGAAAAGGGCCAAGCTAGCATCTTGGTGGAACTAGCGGCAAAACGCAAAGAAACTAGGAAATTGTTCAATAAAGCAAGAACACTTAGTAACTGCGATGAATACAGAGATTCCCTTACTGAATACAAAAAAACTTTTAAAAATGTTAAAAAAAAAGAGTCATAGAGAAGGTTTTGTGAGATAGATGATCTTCCAACGGTCTCAAGACTCCAAAAGGTGTTAGCAAAAGACACTCGGATTGATATTGAACTTTTAGAAGGACCAGATTGGTCCTTAACTAAAAGTAGCGTGGAAACACTAGTATATTGGCAACACATTTCCCAGGCTGTAAAATAATTAACAACAATGAAAATTTATACTCCGTTCAGCAATAGCATTGCTGGTAGAATCTTCACTCCGGAAAAGATCAGATGGGCAATTAATAACTTTAAGCCCTACAAATCAGCCAGAATATCTATACTATATTTTGATCCAGTTAAAAAATTCATGGTTGAAAATGTATGTCCATTAGGGCATTTTTTATCAGACCATTTGTGCGTTTATTTTGTTGGAAAAGAAATTGCGGAAAAATTTGTAGCAATTGAAATAAATTTATTCAGATTTTAAAACCCATCTTACGCCATATACCATTCCATCTCTTGTCGACTTCATCGTATGTATTGCCACCAAAAAAAGCTTCATTGCCTTATGATTTGTACCATTTATCTTGAATAATGTTGGTCAGATAATTGAGTGCATTGCATAGTGCACTGCACTATGTGTGTATGTCATCATGAATGGATTTTGGACCCTGTATTGTAAATTTCAATCCCTAGGTTTTAATGCCAAGGAATTAAATCTGGGACAAAAAACAGGATATTCTTTTTATTGCTCATTCATTCGTTATATAGCCGATGGAGTAAAAGAAGCTTGGACTAAATCACTGCTTCGGCAGCACATAAATATGATATTAAAAAAACCCCACACTTGTATTATTACTTTCTCTGGTCATTAAAAAAACGAATTATAAATTCCTGAAGAATCTTGGGAAAAACGCTCTTCGTGATCGAAACCTTCGCATGATGTGTTCGTCGAAAAAACAAAAGCTGACCGGTAATCACAGAGTATCAAGTCAAGTTGCTAAATCCAAGTCTTAATTTCGCAAAAATGATCACTTTGTAACTATAATACATCTTAAGCCGCTCCAACATTATTATTTAGCGTCTTTTTAAATATTCGCTTCTTACCGATCAGTTTCAATTACTGTTAAAAAATCGACCAACCCAAAAAATAAGAAAAAAAAAACAACAACCGACCAGTACGTATAGCATACGTACATATACTCACACATTTGAAATTATTCCGCGCTGGCAACGGTCAAATTTAGTCAAAAATTTGGGTCAAACTTGTAATGGTCGAAACCGAGTTCCACCAGAGTCTTGACCATTTCTGTGCGCGTTGTGTGTAAGAAAATTTTCGTCTTGGAGTACGCCTCCAGGGAACATCTCAATCTTTGTGGGACTGTAGATGTGCTTTTGATTTTTTTTTTCGATTTAATTTCTTTTCGTTATTATTTTCATTTATACACCGAGCGAATATCTAGGGCATCGGCATCACCTTAGTTGTCTGGCCCAACTCGTTTCCTCCGGGATCCAGTTCTTCTTAGCTCACCAGTTTTGCTTAAAGTTTTTTTTTATGGCCAACACAAACCTACACCGGACCAAACCACTACTCAAATAAAAATTTAAATCTTTTGGCGCTCACCTTTGATTTTTTTTTTTAAATAAGAGCGTTCCTTAGAGTTGGTATCGTGGGTTAGGTGTGCATTCAAAAGTGAATTCAGAGTCCAAGCTATACGTGTAATGGTCAGCGTCCATGGTTGGGGCCAAGTTGAAGGTTTCGTTGCCAGCGCAAACTTAAGATATTTAAAACGATTAAAAATTATCTACCTATTCTTAAGTAGATAAATATTTTTATTACGCACAAGGCACATACCGTATTTACGGCCAAACACCAAAAAAGGTACGGCAAAGATAAGATCGAGCATATTATTTGTGAATAACGTAAAATAGTGATACACACTGATGTGATTTTTCGGAGATTTTAACGAAATACCTAAATCTTGTTCTGTTGCTGTTTTTATTATTCAAATTTTTTGTCAAATTTTAAGTAGGACTTGGGTAAATCAATATTATATGTAGGTAAATAGGTTCGAATTTTTAAATAAATTAGTTGTTAAATCTGACTTGGAGTGAGTTTCTTTATTTGTAAAAATGAATGAATATGCTTACGAGAAGATCAGAATATTGAAAATTATGTTGTATGTTTTAAAATTAATGCAAATTTAAAAGCTTTCATTTAAAATTTGCAATGATTTAGGTATCAAAGCGAATCGAAGCTTAAAAAAGGAAAGAGAAGAGTCTTTATATTCGAAATAATTCACTTAGCAAAATAATTCAAATCTCGGCGAATTTTTTTGCTTGTCCATTCAATGGGGTACATGAATATCAATATCATAGTTTTTGTTAAAAATGAGCTAATTTTAATTCTGCCGAATGGTGTAGACGAAGTAGCTGAGACTGAACCTGATACCAAACGGTATTGTATTGCACGCAGAAGGTATTTTGTAAGGTTTATTCGGAAAGCGTAAGGAATGCTGAGGTAATGAATAAGAGTTGGCATTCTTATATAAATTCTTACTTACTTACTTGCGTGACCGCGTCCTCCAGTTAGAAAATCTTAGCAGTGATTTGCTGTCTTAATCAAATCAATTAAATTCTTGTTAAGACCCTCTATAGGGGCATCGGACAGAAACATATCCCTTCCAAAAGGCGCGATCCAGAGCATCAGCCCTTAGCTATTGCCAGGACTTCTTTATTCCTCTGGCCTCCTGCTCAACTGCTCGCTTCCATGTGCTACATCGTCGACGAACCCAACGTCTCCCTTGAGGATTATAATTCAGAGCCTGTTTGGCGATGTTTCGCTCTGGTTTCCTCACGCTGCCACTTCCGCCTTTGAATCTCAATACTTCTTTTAGTCTGTCCAGTTGTACTCCAAAGTTCGTCGTTGGGGATCAGTTCTGGCCAGAATATTCCTAAAATGCGTCGGTCGCATTGGTTCACGAAAGTTTGCAGTTTTTTGGTAAGTCGAATGGTCACCTCCCACGTATTACAATCATATAACAATACGGATTTGACGCATACGTCAAAAACTCACAGCTTCGTGCGAAGGGAGATCTCTCTTAAACTCCAGAAAGGGAAAAGGATACCGAAGGCCTGACGAGTATTATTCAGACGAGCCTCAATATATTTTTCCATGTCCATGCTGAAAATTCTTCTGAGATAATAAAAATTTTGCACCTTTTCCACATCTTGTTCGTTAAGAACAATCGGTGTGCTTGTGTTCGAAACCATGTACATGTACTTGGTTTTCTTCTACTTCTACAATGGCGCTACAGCCCAAATCGGGCCTGGACCTCCTGACTTTCAGGTTCCTTAACATTTTTTTCTATTATTTATCGTGAAAGGGTTGTTAGACCTTCGCACAACCCTCTATCTACGAATTTTTCATTTTTCGTAGATTGAGGTGACCAAGGTATACCCAAGCAGACAGTGTGCTGGAATTATGCGCCGACCGGGATTTGAACTCACGACCTTCGCATTCTAGACTAACACGCTCCCTACTAGGCTACACACTAACTTGGTTTTACGCACATTTATTTTCAGTCCTGCATTTTGCATTTCGAATGCAGCAAACGTTTGACTGTAAGTCCGAACGGTTATGTGCAAGCAAACACACGGCATCAGCATAATCCAGGTGATTTAAGGTATTAAATAGTCTCCACTGAAGACCTTTATCTTCCTCACCTTCCAGTGCCTGTTCGCACAGGAAAGCTCTCGGAGAGCTATCCTCTATGTACGACATGCATCTTCGCAGGATTTTTTAATCATAGCTATGATCTTATCTGGAATACTTCTCTAAAGCGTTCCATTTGTAATCTCGCTTAATGCTGTCGGAAGCCTTCTTGAAGTCCACATACTTGAGATGTAGTGGCGAAACCCATTTCGGCGGACTGCTCCAACATTATCGGTAGGGCATTTGTGTGGTCGGTACAAGACGACTCTTTACGGAATGCAGCCTGATAAACTACGAGAGTGCTCTCCACGACATTACTAATCCTATCCTATTCTATCCTAGCCATAATTTTCTATATGGCAGTAAGTAGACGTATACCACGCCAATTGCCACAATCCCGAAGGTCGCCCTTCTTCGGAATTTTCGCAATGACGCCCTCCTTCCATTCAGTCGAATATTTTCCTTCATTCCGCACCTCAGTAAAGAGTGGGAGGAGTATATCGGCTGTTATTTCCGGGTCCGCTTTGAGGAGCTCGGTTGGTAATCCGTCTATACCTGGGGATTTTCTTTCTGCCATTGACCGAATGGCGGAAGCTATCTCTTCCTTATCTGAGGAATCGTCCCTAATAGAATTGTTGCGGTTGGATGTTTGGTAGTTGTTCTGTTTCTGGAATATCTTCTTCTGACAATATGTTTAAAGAATCATAGAAGTATTCCTTCCATCGCCGCAACTGGTGTTCACTCATATTAAGGAGAGTTCTGTTGACATCTCTCACCATGTGGTTGGCGGTGAAACTCCTGTTCGTCAACTGTTTCATGATTTTAAATAGTGAACCTAAATCCCCAAAGTAAGCCGTAGATTCTCTCTTGTTGGCCAGATCTTCAATGGCCTTTCTCTTGTCGCGTCTAACAGCCTTTTTAAGCTGTATATGAGCATTGCGGTAGTTCTGCCTCAGGTCGGGCGTTCGTTGGTTGAAATCGGGTTGAGAGATGATTGCCAATTTGGCTTTTTTCCGATTGCTAACCTTGTCCCATGTGTCTTGCGATATCCAGAGTTTCTCACCGCTTTGCACATATCCCACAGATTCTTCAGCACTAGTTAGAAAAGTGTTTTTGGTTACCTCCCAATTGGCGACCAGTCTGCGTATTTCATATTCGCCAATGTGGATGTTTTTTGCGCAGAATGGTGGTGTACTCGCGTCTTTTGTTGCGATCTCTGAGTTTATCCACATTAAGCTTGCGCTTCATTTGAACAACTTGTGGTCGTTGGATAGCTGCTGTACACAATCTCAAGCAGGCAACCATCAAGTGGTGATCGCTCCCCACGTCAGCTCCACGTTTCGCTCGCACATCGAGAAGACACCTTCTCCATCGGCGACTTATAGCCAAATGGTCGATCTGGTTCTGAGTAACACCATCAGGGGAAACCCAAGATGTTTTATGATGACTCTTGTGTGGAAAAAGGGTCCCTCCGATGACCATTTGCCGAGTACTACAAAACTCCACAAATAATTTGCCGTTTTCGGGTCTCTTAATCCAAGGTCGTGACTCGTTGGCCCAAGGGTCACCATGCCTCCCCATGACGTGTTCTAGTCCAGTGTTGTCAGATCCAACCTGGGCGTTCATATCTCCTGCGATGATAATAATATCACCTCTTGGAACACGTTCGAAAGTGGCACTCAATGGGCTATAAAACTCCTCTGACACTAGTCCTGAGCCTGATGACGATAATCCTATTCGAGACTGGTTCCCAGCTGAAGAGACTGTTTTTCGCTCTCGGTGTAAGGACGAACGCCATGCCATTTTTGGCTTCACTCTCAGTGCCAACGTACAGAATGGTGTTTCCACTAAGGATTCGTTTTTCTCCTGATTCTGTCCACCTGACCTTGCCCAAGCCCAAGATTTGGATGTTATAGTGCTCCATTTCACGGTCGATCACTGGTTGGCGGTGTAAGGACCGAGTGATCCCGGCCCTTCCTCGTCATTCAATGTTCGAACGTTCCAAAAGCCAATCATAGTCCGTTTTCGAATGTCAAAAGTCGTTACCGTAGAATCAGTCCATATCCGAGGCGCTGTATCCGTTTCTTATATCAGTTAGGATTTAAGATCATGGGTGATCCAGTGAGTGTCCATTTGCCATTTTTAGGATAAGCAGGACTGACTGTGAGTGAATTCTACTGCCCCCATCCCACATGGGAATAGTTCAGCTCAGGTCCGAGGAGTTGCTAGTCTTCAAAGATAGTTGCAAGAATTGGTAAAACCTCATTCTACAACTACCCTCTTGCGGGAAATATGGAATACATTGCTTGTATAATTATTTAAATCTTCTGTATAAAAATTATTTAAGTCCTCCTCTTTCTTCTACCATCTCCCATACAAACTGCACTTTTTCATGAAATACTCTAAGCCAATTTACTCAGTGCTTATAAAACTGATCGAGCTGAAGTTGTTCACTTGATATTTATTTAGAATTATTAGTAAGGCCTATAATTTTGGCTATTAGCTTTACCTCTTCTACCCCCATCCACACAATTTGACACAATTTCACAACTCTACAAAAAGTGCATTTGCCTGAAAAGTATGAATGCTGATCTGCAATTTAAAAAATATCGAAAGCATGACGCTTAAAGTTATTTCTGAAAAAGTCTTTAAGAAATCGCCCCTCCTTCTACCATCTCCCATACAAACTGTACAATTTCACTAAACCCAATACACTTATTTTCTCAATCGTAGGCCTGTTTCAGCATGAGAATTCAAGATCACATGTTGCAAATGTTGAGAAAAATTGCTCAAAAGGACAGAACTGGGAAGTTCTACTACAACCGCAGTATTCACCAGACAAAGCTCCTTCAGATTACTACTTATTCCGATCGATGCAATCGTCTCTTTCTGAAAATTAGCTTCATAAGTGTACCGCTTCCAAAAACCAGGATTTCTTCAGGTATTCGTTAATTGCCTGAAAGATGGGCGAAAGTCGTAGTTGTATATGAAGCATACTCTCAATAAATAATTCTTTCATTTTCTAAACAAGCAAATGTGTTTTCTTTTAATAAAAAGGGCAGAGTCATATTAACACACGCCATAAAACGAAAAAGTATGCACTCGCGTAATGTTTCTGAGCGGCATTTGTTTTAATGGTGTTTTTACGACAATAGCGTAAAACAATGATATATGTGGTATTATGAAATGGGAAAATCCATGATGTCATTTCCACTAGAGTCTAATAAGATAGCCGCTACGTCAGCTGTGCTCAGCATATAGTGGAGAAAGCAATGACTGCGCTTATTTTGTGTCTTGGTGGGTCAGACCATCCTTCTCATTCCCATTAAACCTTCCCCTTCATGACTGTTTTTTTGCATTGCACATAAAGGCCAAAATTGCCTATGACATATGATATCCTGCAAAAAATTGTCCGAGAGTAGATTGAACGATAAATACACCCGGTCATCTCATAATTTATCATTATATTAGTGAATCAGACTACCCTTCCAATTCCCATTAATTCTTCCCCTCCACGACTGTGTTTGTGCATTGCACATAAAGGTCAAAATTACCTATAACATATGTCATCCGAGGGTAGTTCCAACGTGCAATTCACCCGGTCATCTCATAGTTCTTTTAGTACTGGTACCGGCTCAATCTGCACATATTTCGTATAGTATTGTACGAAGGGCTCAGAGCTCATCATAATGTTTCAAATTCTGAACGAGACCAAGTTTTACCCAATTTAGACTGTAACAATAATCTTAGATCGAATTCTTCTTGTGACGTAAATCGAAAAAAAGAATTATAGGTTACTGAATTCGTTCTACATATATTTCGATTTTATTAAACCATTAATAATTTTTAACTTTATAAATTACAATAAATAGCTACCTAAATAAAATTTGTGATAAATTCGATAAGCAATAATTTAGAATCCATTTTCATTTTTCGTATATTTAAATCAATTTTCAGGTCAGCTCATTAATATTGAGTTATTTTTCCAGACAAATTGCTGAATTCGCAACATTGCAAAAGTAGATTATAAAATGCAAATTATCTTCATCAAAATTCAAATTCAAAGCAGAAGAGCACAAAATCGAGAAGAATTCAACGATGATCTTTTAAGTAAGTTGATTAATCGGGAACGATCGTAAACCAATTCGCCAAAAACACGGAACAATTTGCATTTTGTAATCTACGACCACCCGGCAAAGATACACAGAGTGTATAAGACTGTGACGGCGCAACGACTGGTCCGATACTACTTTCATCCCACGATCTTGAAGCCGCCTCCAACTTACGAGAGGCAGCGCAGCAGAGGTTACTTTGGAGCGTAGACGATGAAGCTTGGGCCTGGGGGACCCTGCCCTTGTTCCATGAAACCGAACCGAAGAGGTTTTATATGGCATTATGGGGCTTTGGGGGCCACACCAATACATGGCAGATTGCAGACCTCAAGAGCTCAATCGGTAAGAATATGAAACACGATCTTTGGAGCTGAGCTGAGCTGATCAGAGCCAGGCAACATTACCTTCGAAGTAGGTCAACGAACAAGGCTATGCGACTTGTTGAGTTTTCTTAGTTGCTTTTCTTCGACCGGTTGTTTAGTACGCCGTGTCACGTTTTGTTTTCATTTTCCAGGTGACTGCGGTAACTGCTGAGATCTTAAAGGTCTCAGCGTACATTAGAAGTGCAGCCGAATGAATGCCATGTTATGGGGCTCTTGCAAAGTTTGTAATGTGAAGAACTATAAGGCTTGGAGAAAGTTTTTACATTAATTTTTTGTCAAAAACTTATAAAATCACGTTAATGATTTTATCGATAGAAAATAAAATTCTTTTTTTTATCAATCTACCAATCTATCTAATGTTTCCGGTAGCTATGGAAAATTTGGAATTTTTTTTACACTTCCAATTAATAGTTTTTGTATTTTTCTATGCAAATTGATAAAAATTATGATTATCTAATTTTAATGATTACAGCATTAAATAAATAAAAAACTACGAAAGAAAATTTGTGTGTCATTCGTAAGTCGTATTAAAATATGTAATTTTGAAATTTTTTGCATCAGAATTGTGATAAAATTTTAAATTTGAACTGAAAATTCGTTAAAGTTTTTTCTTTAAGTTCAACTCTAATAATAATACTAGGTGTGTGGTAGTCAGAATATGTATATCAAATCCCTAATCACATTTTGATTCTCGTAAAAGGAAAGATTTCCGGATTTCAGACTGTTATGATTCATTAAATGTGACGTTTCGGTCTCTGCTGAGGCCTTTATCAAACTCCGGAAATCTTTCCTTTTAACTCACCAAACTATTTTGATTCTTATTTAAAATATTATCTGATCAATTATCAACGTTCACGACGGCTAACTTATGGCAACAACTAAAGGATGATGTTCAAGATCGCGTCTAGCAGAAGGGAATTGATTCTAGTTTGGCGAATGTTTTCGCGGTGGATTGTTTGAATTCAAAGGTCAGTTTTTCAGATTTCATACTCTTATGCTTTATTAAACGTGATGTTTCGGTTTCTGCTGAGACGTATATCAAACTGTTCGGTTTAATAAAGATCTCAACAAAAATGGAGAACTGTTTTTGACCGATGCTTCTATATGGGTCTGACACTTTTCGAATTGAATTACCACTGACACATAGCGGTCCTAATTATAATTTGGCTAATTCGTAATTTAGCTCGTCTTCATCGTTAGTAGATTGGTGACACACAGCACTTTGCTAATTAAGAAGAGCCACTCACTCATCTGTCATAATTTTAAAAAGTTGAATTGCATAGCCAATAGGCAATCAAATTTTGCAAGGAAGGCGACAAAAGAAAAAAAAACGATCCTTTGTCCTGTTTTAGAATCGTTTGCGAGTCATTTTTCCTGGCTAGGCGTTTAAATCACGATTCCAAGATTTTGTATAATTCAGAGCAGTCAGAAAATGAATTTTCTTCTCTCTTGCACGACGGAGCTTTTATGAAAGCTCCAACTCTAGTACTACATTCTTCATCGTTATAGCCTAAATTATGAGAAAAATGAGAGGATTTAGCTAAATGAGATGATTTAGCTGATAGCATGATGAGATGATTTAGCTGATAAATGATCACTATTTTGGTAATTTAGCTGAATTAGCGTATGACACACAGCCGCTTAATGATAATTTAGGCCTTAATTATAATTTAGCTGCGCTATGTGTCAAAGGTATTAGACTGGATACACGATATCATCAGTATCGCACGATTGGAACTTACCACGCAATCTTGATTTTTTTAAATTATTTCTTTGATTGTATTCAGGAAAAAAAATTGTCCGTAGAATTTACAATAAAATTTTAGTCAATTTAATCGTGTACCGAGAAGTATATAACAGTAAATTGAATTAAACAATCATCTATCTGTATGTCTAAGCCTTAAAGACAAGAGTCATATGCACAAAAACGACATAGAAATAACATACTTCTTTAAGTACGCAACCCATTCAAGTTCCATGCACAAATAGGTTTCGAGATAAATGCTTTCGGCTGATGGATTTTATGGAGGTGGTCTTTATAATTATATGGGGCTTTAGAAAATTTAAGATTATATTGTTGAGAGGCACTCAGCATACCTACATGAAATACTGCATAAAATATAGGTAATGTGGGTATAAAATTCTTTGCAATTTAGGTGGACATATATTTTAGATTAGATGATAGGCAGATATACTAGATAGATAAATAATAGATTTTTTCGCTACAATTTTGAAACTACAGAGATTTGTATCCGATTGGAAATTGCGTCAGTTTTTTGTTCAGTGTCCAAATGAACTTACGTCTTATTCTAATTTTCTTCGGGAATGGATAATCCTTGAATGTCAAAACTCGGAAGAAATGCTTGCCTTCTTATGTACTAACCGATACTATTGTTTAGAACGTCAGCAAGTGTACATGCCAATTTAACAAAATCAAGATATAGTCAATTAGCGTAGATATCCAATCTGCTTACCCTCGACGAAAAAAGGAACAGAACTAAATTTAATTCATTTCATATTTGCTCATATGTATGTTCTCGTTTACTTATAGAATAAACAAAGTAAAAGGATTTCTTTGTTTTTGGTTTATGTTATCCGAGATCAGTTTGAAAATCAGACGTGAATTGCTCGGATAGATTGCAACATTTTACTTCGGAATTAGAAATGTAATTGAGATTGGGTCTGCATCAAACGCATTTAAATTTAGCATTATTTAGATGCAATAGCCCTGTGTGATAATTTATAAGTGGTGTACAAAATCATTCAGGTAAAAATAGTTGTCCCGTTTGTGACCAATTAGAAGTTCAAAAAAAGTATCTAATATTCTCTAAAAATTCCACCATAGTCGGTTCCAAATCCGGTTGAGAAAGGAGGAGGGAGCATGGAGTTAACCTGAATGACCAGTAACACCAGTGCGTCTCAGGAATTAGGCAAAAAGTACAGCATAGCTGTGAGAACTCCAGCATGTCATATTTAGCTGAACACTCCCACCCTTTTTCTTCCAGGGTGTAATAAATAAGTGGGTCCGGTCCTCTAGGTCGAAAAACAAATACAGTCCAGAAACCTGAAGAATAGCCTCGAAAAGGATGGACTCAACGGCAACGACCCCGGAAACGAAAAATGGACTGCTCTTCTGGATCTTGGAATGTTCCATCCTTATTTCGGACAGGAGCTCTGAAAGAGTTTCTCGAAGAAGTGACGACAATATAAGGCAAAATAAAACGCGGGACGCATACGCAATAGTAAAAAATCTGAAAAAGGGATATAAGCCAAAAACCAGTCTTTATAAAGACGCAAAGGGCCACATCATCAGCGACACGCAAGAAATCAAAAGGAGATGGGCTTCCTACTTTAAAAACTTCTCAATTCCACCCCATTAGAACCGATTACAACAGACAACATTTCAATTGAGGCCTCAACTGATGAAGAAGAACCATCATCGACACTACTCACGCTTGCTGAAATCAAAGCAGCTCAATGTGACCAAAAACTAAACAAGGCACCGGGAATTGACGAAATACCAGTTGAACTTCTGAAAAACGGTGGAAACTGTGTCGCTGAAGTACTGCATAACATGATATAAAAAATTTGGACATAGGAAATCATACCCGACGATTGGCGAAAAAGCATCATATGCTATATTTACAAAAAAGGAGACAAACTCTGCTGTGAGAATTACAGAGGAATATCATTGTTGTGTACGTCCTATAAAATACTGACAAAAATAATTGAACGTCGTCTTAAGCGCTATACTAATGAAATACTTGGGGAATACCGATCTACAACAGACCAGATGTTCTCGGTGAAACAGGTGCTTGAGAAATGCTGGGAATGTAACATAAACGTGCACCAAATCTTCGCAAATTTTAAACAACGACAGTATCGACAGGAGCGTATTGTATCAAATCATGCTTGACTTTGGAATTCCCCCAAAACTAGTCCGAATAACAAGACTCACAATGACGAACACTGAATCCCAAGTGAGAATACAAACCGATTCCACAACCAGCTTTCGAACGGAATGTGGTTTAAAGCAGGGAGATGGTCTAGCCCCCATGCTTTTCAACTTGGCACTGGAGTAGATGATCCGAAAAATCTCAGTCGACACCAACGGGACACTACTATTCAAGTCCACCCAACTAGTAGCATACGCCGCCGACATTAACATCCGCCGCAAAAGAAGTCGGGTTGTGCATTAAAGAAAGCAAAACAAAAGTAAAGACGCAAGCAAGAATCAGAACGCCTATTAGACAAAACATAACAATTGCGGAATATAATTTGGAGAGTGTGGAAAACTTCATATATCTTGGGGCTAATCTAGGAAAGGACGGCAATGGAAGATACGAAATCAAACGACGGATAATACTAGCAAATAAGACGTATTATTCGGTACTACCGATAATGAAATCCAAAAAAGTGCACAGGAACAATCAATCAATCAATCAAATTCCTGTTAAGACCCCCTATAGGGACATAGGACAGAAACAACTCTCTTCCACAAGGCGCGATCCTGAGCATCGGCTTTAAGCTGTTGCCAGGACTTATTTATTCCTCTGACCTCCTGCTCAACTGCTCGCTCCCATGATTTACATGGTCGACCAACCCGACGTCCTCCTTGAGGGTTATAATCCAGAGCCTGTTTTGCGATGTTTCGCTCTGGTTTCCTCGAAGTATGAGCGATCCACTGCCACTTCCGCCTTTGAATCTCAATACCTATTTTAGTCTGGCGAGTTGTACTCCAAAGTTCGTCGTTGGAGATTACTTCTGGCCAGAATATTCCTAAAATGCGCCAGAGGCATTGGTTTGCGAAAGTCTGTAGTTTCTTGGTAAGTCGAACGGTCACTTTTCACGTAGTACAACCATATATAACAACACAGATTTGACGCATGCGTCAAAAACTCGCAGCTTCGTGCGAAGGGAGATCTCTCTTAACCTCCAGAAGGCCTGACGAGCTTTATTTAGCCGAGCCTCAACATCCTTTTCGGCTCCGCAGTCCATGCTGACAATGCTTCCAAGATAGCAAAAATCTTGCACCTCTTCCACATCCTGTCCGTTAAGAACAATCGGTGTGCTTGCGTTCGAACCCATGTGCATGTACTTGGTTTTACACACATTTATTTTCAGTCCCGCCTCTTTGCATTTAGAATGCAACGAGCGAACATTTGACTCTAAGTCCGAACGGTTATGTGCAAGCAAACACACGTCATCAGCATAATCAAGGTGACTTAAGATGTTAAATAGTCTCTATTGAAGACCTTTACCTTCCCCACCTTCCAGTGCAGCTTTCAAGATGTCATTTATTACCACCAGAAACAGGGCATGTGTCTTGCGACATCAAAGGTTTCTCACCGCTTTGCATATATCCCACAGATTCTTCAGTACTAGTTAGAAAAGTGTTTCTGGTTGCCTCCCAATTGGCGTCCAGTGTGCGCATTTCATATTCACTCAATGTGCATGACTTTTCGCGTAGAATAGTGGTGTATTCGGGTTTTTTGTTGGGATCTCTAAGTTTATCCACATTAAGCTTGCGCTTCATTTGAAGAATTTGTGGTCGTCGGATAGCTGCTGTACACAGTCTCAAGCAGGCAACCATCAAGTGGTGATCGCTCCCCACGTCAGCTCCACGTTTCGCTCGCACATCGTGGAGACATCTTCTCCATCGGCGACTTATAGCCAAATGGTCGTCCTGGTTCTGAGTAACACCATCAGGGGAGACCCAAGATGTTTTATGATGACTCTTGTGTGGAAAAAGGGTCCCTCCGATGACCATTTGCCGAGTACTACAAAACTCCACAAATAATTCGCTGTTTTCGAGTCTCTTAATCCAAGGTCGTGATGCGTCGACCCAAGGGTCACGATGCCTCCCCATGATGTGTTCTAGTCCAGTGTTGTCTGATCCAACCTGGGCGTTCATATCTCCCGAGATGATAATAATATCACCTCTTGGAACACGTTCGAAGGTGGCACTCAGTTGGCTATAAAACTCCTCTTTGTCACCAGATGTTGCGGTATTAGTTGGTGCGTAGCACTGCAGAATTGTGACGTTTCTGACACTAGTCCTGAGTCTGACGACGATAATCCTATCCGAGATTGGTTCCCAGCTAATGAGACTGTTTCTCGCTCTTGGCGTAAGGACGAACGCCACGCCATTTCTGGCTTCACTTTCAGGGCCGTTTCTCGTATCATTTAGGTCTTAAGATCACGGGTGATAAGCCAAGGATTCAAAGGACACGAACAATAAGATGCGGATATATAAAACTATTATACGACCTGTCCTTTGTTATGGCACCGAGACGTGGACATTAACGTGAACTTCCAAAATAGCAGTTAACGCATTCAGAAGAAAGGTCCTCCGAAGAATTTAAGGACCTGTCAAGGAAGGAACGGAATGGCGAATAAGATACAACCATGAGTTGTTTCAACTCTACGACGAGCCAGAAGCTTCAACGTTCATCAAGCTACGTCAACTGCAGTGGGCTGGCCATGTAGAGCGAATGGAAGACAGAAGAATCCCCAAACGTGCTCTGAAAGGCAAATCGAGTGGTAACCGGTCAGTAGGCAAACCATGCAAGTGGGGGGGGGGGGGAACTCGGTTGATGAAGACAGCAAAGTCATCTTAGAAATTAGCAGCTGAAGGACGCGGTCTTTGGATCGAGACGACCAGGGCCCGATTTGGGCTGTCGCGCCATTGATGATGATGATCTAGAATTCCTAGGGAACTCAACATACCACACATTTCCAAAATGTAATATGAATTTCACAGTGAATTAATGATTATCGCTCATCGATGATCGGTAAAAGAAATTTCATCTGTATGTAGGGAATATCCTTCATCGATGAATGGTAATGAAATATACATAGAACATGTACTTAAAATCTATACACACAGATATAATTGTTGTGTCTATCTGGCTATAAGTTAGTGATTTGCTTTATTTATACAATAATTAAGCATAAAAACACGTTTTTAAAATTTTTTATCTGTCTGTCCAGATTTAAATCATAATCGGTTGAGCCGATTCTAATGAAACTTTCACAGTTCGTTAGCTTAGTTCGATGCTTGAGGCCATAATCTGCTTTCGCTTTCAATACGCCTTTTAAATCTTCTCAAACAAAATTACTCATTTTCAAAAATATACAACAATCAAATTTTTTGGAAAATATAAGTGCTAATAATTTGAAATTTAGAGTACAAATGCTATCTTTGGTATACGAATAATTTTAATGCCCTCACTACCCGCACCACATCCCATTCAAACTGCACTTTTTTATGAAATACTTTAAACTAATTTTTTCAATGGGCATAACATTTGTCGAGCTCAAATTAGCATTGTTATTAGGATCGGAAAATTTCATTTGGTTAGTTTCACTCCTCCTACCCCCTCCCATACACAATTTCACAACTTTACGAAAATTGTTTTTTTTTTAAGTATGAATGTTACTGATTTCCAATTTAAATCAAATCAATTGCATGATGATTATAGTTGTTTCTGAAAAACCCCCACTTCTTCTATCACCACCTGTTAAAACGATAATTAAAAATGACAGTTTGCTCAAATATTGAGAAAAAGCGAACTTCAAATTTATTTTGCTGTTTTCGTCTAAATTAAAATATTATTAGTTTTTAACCTATTTCAATTCACAAATTTACGCACCTTAACAAATTGAGGTTACATCGAGAAAAGAAGAAAAAGGAATATTCTTGGGTGCGTTTACAATGTTTCTTTTTGGAATTTTATAAAGTGCGTTTAATGTTTTAGACTTAACGAAGTTTAATTTGGAAGCGGCCGTAACACCACCCATACAAATTGCAGTATTTCACAAAACATTTTTTTTTTTGTATTTATTCAATTTTCGAAGCTTAAATTTTGTGAAGTTTATAATTTTTTTAAAACTGGTTGCAATTATAATAAAATGAGTTGTGGCAAAAATTAATTTTTTTTAGCTTTTTGAAAATTATGCTTTTGTGTGGGAGGGAGTAGAAGAAGTAAGGGGATCAGATCAATATTTTTTGACATTAAATATATTCATATCATTATTGCCCTAATTTTCAAGTTGATATCTTAAACAGTTTTGGAGAAAAATCAATTTCTTTAAAATCCGAAATTTCATGAAATTTGCTTGGGAGGGGGTAGAAGGAGTGATGGGATGTAGCCCATTCACGAACTTAAGGTTTCCTTTTTGCTAAAAATAACTTTAAACATATTTCAGTACGATAGCTCAAAGCATTCGAGAGTTATGTTTTACACGGACGCACAGACGAACAGACAGACGGCCACTAAGAATCGAGGTTTATAAGTTACTGCAAATTTTTCTGTACCCTTGGCGATTCTGTGCAAGCATTATTTCTTAGCGTTACTCTCAGATTTCATCTAGAGTATAAAAATTCGTCTGTCTGTACGCCGTACGTGTACTCACTCTTCAAAGACCCATATCTCCGAAACCCTTATAGATAGAGAAGTCATTTTTGGGTGGATTGTGAATTTGGTAGGGAACTTTCATTGCTTAAGTCTTGTGGAGTGGGAGTGAAAGGGGGAGAACTTGACATTCGGGTACACTAATGTATGGGGAAAAAAGTGAAAATAAATAATTTTTTTTCCAGTGGGATATAAAAAGAGGGAATTAAAAACCAATTATCGGCCGAATTTGTTTTCCAAATGGTTATATTTTTGAAATTACTTAACACAATAATTTAATATCTTACGGCCAATTAGGTGGTTCATAAGTTAATCATAATCAGGGGAGCAGGCAATAATTGTGAGGGAGAGGGTTATGGGAGGGGGGCGGGTGCGAAGAAAAACACTTGAAGATTAATGTCTCGACTATTCCTTAAGATATGTAATTGAAACTTGGGACATGTATTAAGCTATACTATTGCAATATGAGAAAAGTAAAATATTTGCACATAATAGGAGGGGCGGGGGGGGGGGGGGAATGGAGAACATTTCAAAAATGGTGCACTTTTCTCAATTTCAAACCGATATATGTATCTCAAAATTCAATGCAGATATTGACTGACAGACTGTAGAGCTATACGGCTTTTGGTAAAATTTTTAAGTAGGGGGTGAAAGAGGACGGAGTTGGTGGCGAAAAGGTCGAAAATTTGGAATAATTTGTTTTACTCCGAATTTCATAGAAATTCTTTGTATCTTCGTCTATGAAACTAACATTCCATATAGAGAATATTGAACGTGATTCAAATAATCAATTAAAGAAGTATTAACATCCACCCACTCTTTATATCACCCCACTCTCTCTACCGCCAATACAAACTCAAAATTGCGTAAATAAACGGTTGAAATATTGGAGCAACATATTTATGATGATCACATTTAAGTGTTAAATAATTGACATTAGCCCTGCTCTAAAACTCCCATTCACTTAGGCCCTTCTATCCACCCTAATGTGCATCTTGAACTTGTCTCAGGAATAATAAAGTTGCGCTCGACTGGTTGGCAGCTATTTTAATACTAAAATTGGCAATTTCAAAACATAGATTCGAACCGAACGAAAAACATCATCACTAGAAATTTTTCATGGCACCGTAAATTGCGCGACTCATGCGTGTTAAACATTAATATGAGGTCCGTATAAAAAACGATGTAAATTTAATAACCAATTTTTTCAGATTCTATTCTACAGCATCTCGTATGCATTTCTTTGCCATAAATAAGAACGATTCTCATACTACTAGTGTAAGGCAGACTTCAATCGTTGCGTATATATGCCACACATGTGGCGTGTGCTTCAACATCATACCTCATAATTGCCGTCAATGTCCTTATTAGTAAATTGCACATCATAAAAGTTAGTCCTTCGATTTAATTTTATTGCTATGCAATTATGACCGAAATGTTTTGAAAACAAGAACGTATTGTCATATGTTACTTTTAGTATCCTTTGCCATAGCGATTCTTTGTATTCAATCTATTGTCTTTAGGTTGTTTCGTTACAAACATTTTTTAAGCGGAGTAATGGTTCTGGAAAAAATGACATTTGGAGTGTAATTAGTTTTTTAAGAAGTGCATCATGTTGAACCTTGTTTTTATTGGGCAATTCTGTTTAAATTGATTCTTAGCAAATAAAAAAAATAATCCAAGGATGTATGGTTTCAATGTTAATGGTGAATTTCCGAAACAAAAAAATGTCACAATTAAATCATGTATTATTTCATATTAATATTATTAATGTATTTTTACTTAAGTGAACTACTACTAACTAATAGATAGTTAGAAAAACTTGATTTTAGCTATTTAACTTTTGTTATAACTGTTTCGTAAAATGATTCATAACGATTTAATATGAACAATAACATCAAGAAAAATATTTTTTCACAATGGACTTTCAAATGAAGCCATCGATATGCCCTTTCACCCTATTAAGAACAAAAATATTTTGAAGAAAGTAAGAGGAAATAATAAATTAGATTCATAAGCAGAAAACGAAAATATTTGGTTATGTTTTGTTTAAATTTTATTAATTCCTAGTTAGACCAAAACTATCAAACAAAATCTAGGACATAGTCGTTTTAAGTATGCTAATATATAGCAGTAATAAAATTCGATAAACTTAACCATTTGCCCATAGCTATAAATTACCGTCAAACATCTGGAAAGAGTGTCATTCTTATGAAAATCCATTTTGTGATCATCACTTCATTTGCATAGAACTAATAGGGGACGCCTCATCTGTTCTGCATCTGAATAGAAAAATTATTATCTAAATTTCAAAGCTGTCACAGGTGTCTTTCCGTTGATCGGCATTGTAATAATAATTTAGTTTATCTAGACATCTTTTTCTATGTTGAACTCAATTATAACAAAGTGAAATGATCGCAAACAATTTTTATTTTTTGCAAAAAAAAAAAAGATAAACAGATCGATTTATTCGATCATTAATTATTAAAATTCGAATGTGACATATTGGAACCACTCCGGACTATAAAATACCGCAGGTCAGAGTAAAAAATCTCCGCAAAAAAAGAAAATAAAAACAAATCGAACGAAACTTAATTCGGGACAATAATATAATAAAAATATAACCAGAACGGCGAAAAATAAAAGCGATTGACATTCTTTGAAATCAAAAGTCTCGATTAGGAATAAATCAAAATCGATCTGTCTACCAATTTTTATTATCAACTGGTCAAAAAGAGGCCATGAACGTGAAAAGTCTCAAGACTGAGTTGGTATTTTACTTTTCGATTTTTTCTTCGATCTCAGCGTTTAGCTCAACTGACACTTATTGATCATGAATTAACTGTACACCTGAGATAATCCGATGTGCGAAGATGCTAATTTGAGCTTTTAGAGACCCACTAATAGGCTCGCTTCATCAGATTTCGGATCTATCTATGTATAAATTTTTTTCTTCATGTTATTTGATTATAGAAGATTCAAAACGCCCAATTCGATAGCGGAAATGCGGTCAAATTTGAATGTTTGACCAAGTTTTTGTTAATTTTTTTTTTTTCAAGTTTTGCGGTGAAATTTCCAATTTTTTGTATTTTTGATTTGTTTGGTTCGCTTTCATAGCATTAAAATTGAAAGTTTTCTCTGAAATAAGAAAAAAAAATTCCATAAACATCTTCACAATCGATATGATAAGTTGAAATATTTTACAGTTTTATTTGTGGTCAAAATGAATTATTGCAAAGATGTTTGCTTGTGAAGCTACCTGTTCTAAATTTTACTGAGAAATAATGTAAATTGAATGGAATAAGTTTTAATGTATCTCTGCTTAAGAAACTATCTGTCAATGGAAATAATGCGAAACTCGCGCCATACCGCTTACTCGGCAAATATTAAGTTTGAAAATAATGATAGGTAGATTAGATACTTTATTTAATTATATAATTTTGAGTACAGAGGTATCTTAGAGATTAGATTACAATATCTTTACATCTACATTTACATATACAAATTTAAGTTTAATTACAAAACTTTTGTTTTTAGTCATTGTACCATATTTCAATACAATCCAAGAAAAAAATTAATAAAATCCGTGATTATTATTTTTAAAACCAAACTACAACTAAAACTAATTTAATGTTTAGAACTAATTGTTGATTAAAAAATAAAAAAAAAAAACTTGGCTAAAGCTGTAAATACTCTTATGAGGAAGATATCTAGAGAGACGACTGAACTAATGAATTTTCTATCATTTCGCATCTTATTATAAACTAGCGATCACCCGCGACTTTGCCCACGTAAGAATCGCAATAATAAGCAATTTTTGCGAATGTAGTTAGTAATACATGAAATGGGATATATATTCTGCTTAGTTTAGTGGCTCTTTGAACACAATGCTCTGTATTTTGTTAGAATCAGAACTATTAAGAATGAAACCATGATACATTTGTATGGGACAGGCTCGTGTTCAAAACAATCCCGTGATTTATATGATATTGAAGAGCGTTAAGGACATATGAATAGTTGTAGGTTGTGTTAATTAAAAAACATAACAGAATTATGATAAGTCGTAAAGCCCAATCATATGATACTCTAGATGAAATACTTACTTACCTTTTGTTTGGGAGGTGGTAAAAGCAGAGGGGAGGTTTGTAATTTTTGTATGTAACACTGAACGTATTATATAAAATATTTCATGCTGAATTTAAAGTTACTTGCTTTCATAATTTTCGAGAAAACTGAACAATTTTTTTCTGAATTTATGGTATTTGTATGGGAGGTGGCAGAGAAAGTGGGAGATTTTGGATGACTTTGAATCTGCTTATCAACATTCTAATCACATTGCTTTGTTACAATTTTAAAGTCGATAGCTCTCATATGTTCAAAGGAGAAAAACTTTTCTTGAATTTACAATACAAAAATTTGTATGGGAGGTAGTAGAAGGAGTGAGGTGAAAGCAACATTTTCTTAGCATTTATTACAATTATTAAGGGAGATATGATGGCAAAATTTCAAGTTTCTACTTCTTCTAGTTTCTATGAAAATCGGTTAAATGCATTTACCAAAATTCTGCATTTGTATGGGAGGGGGTAGAAGGAATATCCGAATCTAAACCAAATTTTTTGACACCAATTAATTTTAAAATAGTATACTTTTCTCAAATTTTAAAGTTGATAGCTTTGACGGTTTTGGAGAAAACTAATTTAATTGAAATTCCGAAATTTCGTAAAATTTGTTTGTGAGGGGGTAGAAGGAGTGAGGTAAAGTTGATCGTTTTTCCAAAATTAGTTGCAATTGTAATAATATTAATTATGACAAAAATTGGTTTATTTAGCTTTGCTAGTTGCAATGCAAACCGAAAAAATGCATTTTTGAAAATTGTGCATTTGTATGGAAGAAGTAAGGAAATCAGATCAATATTTCTTGAGGTTAATGGTATTTATATCATTATACTATATGACCTAATTTTACTTTATTATTTTAATAATAAAGTATTGTGATCGACTTGGGAAAAAAAAAAAATTTGCTACCCTGAAATTTTGTTTTTTCGCGTTTCATGACTAAATTAGCCTAAAAATGCAAAAAAAAAAAATCCGTCTGTCTGTACGCCGTCCGCCGTCCGCCGTACGCCGTACGCCGTACGCCGTACGCCGTACGCCGTACGCCGACGTGTACGCTCAGCACACATTAACTCCCAAACCCTTCAAGATAGAAAGTTCATTTTTGGGGGGATTGTAGATAGTTGCGGATCTCAGGCTGATACTTATTTTGGAGGGTGTACGAGTTCAGGGGGAGGCGGGGGGAGCGCTTAAACCGAAAAATACGAATTCAAATATCTCAACCATGGTAACAGCTAGGAAGCTAAAATTCAACATACATATAGAAGGGTTTGTGGGACAACTTTTAAAAATAATTTAATTTTTTTATCCATTGGGGTGCGAAAAGGGGGGGCTAAGAACCAATTCTCGGCCGAGTTTTTTTTTCAAATGATTTTATCTTCGAAAATACTTACCATAAAAAATTGATATTTGGAGACCATTAAGCTGGCATATAGGTCCACTAGAATCAGTTTAGATAAAAGCTATTTATTGTAAGGGGGAGGGTCAGGGGGGGTGCAAAGAAAAACACTTAAAAATTAATATCTCGGCTATTTATTAAGCTATGTAATTGAATCTTAGAACCTATATTAAGCTATACTAGAAAAATACGAAAAAAATATAACATTTGGAAAAAATAGTAGTGGGGGGAAATGGGGAGCATTTCAAAAATGATGCACTTTCCAAAATTTCAAACCGTTATAATTCAAAATTGAGTATAGATATCAAATTAAAATTTTGTCAAATTGTAGAACTAGGCAGTTTTTAAATTTGGTAAAAATTTTACGTCGGGAGGTGTAAGGGGAGGGAGGTGATAGCCAAAAATGTCGAAAATTTTGAGTGATTTTTTAAGGGCTCTGGTGAAAGATAAAAAATTTAAATTTTCCATGTGGATACATCTATTTGTTGTACATACAGAAAAAATAATAAAAATTCCACAATTGTCATGCACCGACCCCCCTGGACTACCGTGCACAAGGTGTTTCATGTGCAATGAAAAAACCACATAAACTGAAAATTTTTTAATGAAATTTGAAGGTAGAAACTTGAAAACTTGCGAAATGCATTTAAAAAAAATCTCTAAAAGAATGAAATATTAACTGGTCGAAAACCTTTAAAACTTCTACCCCCTCCCATACAAAATTATTTTTTCGACCATTTTCAAGAAATTAATTATCACCTAATTGGTAAAAGCTATCAATTTGAAATTTTGCACAAAATCATTTAAAAATAGTTGAAATAGAACTGCGTCAAAATTTTTGAGATCACACTTGCCGTTCTACCCCCTCCCATACAAAAGTACGATTTCGGCCAATTTCAATAAAACAACTGCTAACCAACAAATTAAAAGCTACGAACTTGAAATTTTGTACGAGCACCTTAAAAGAGAAAAAAAAGAAAACTGCGTCACAAATTTTGCGATTCCCCTACCTATTCTACCCCCTCCCATACAAAATTATTTTTTCGACCATTTTTAGGAAATCAGTTATCAGCTAATTCTTAAAAGCTACCAATTTCAAATTTTGCACAAAAAATTATAAAAATAATTGAAATGATATTACTTTAAAAGTTTTGCAATCGCGCTTACCCTTCTACCCCCTCCCATACAAAAGTATCATTTCGACCTATTTTATTGAATCAACTAATAACCAACAAATTAAAAGCTACGAACTTGAAATTTTGTACGAGCACACTACAAGAGAAAGGAAATAAAATTGCGTCACAAATTTTACGATTCCCTTACATTCTCTACCCCCTCCCATACAAATGTTCGGTTTCATGAATGTAAAATACACCGAATTTTATGAAAATTCTATGCAACTTCGTCTATACAGAGAATATTGGACGTGATTCAAGCAATTAATTAAAAAGCTATTAACGTCCACCCACCCTTACCCCTCGTCCTCCCCTCATAAGAACCCAAACTTGCAGAAACGAATGAAATATTGTTAAATTGACAACAGCCCTGCCCAAGAACTCCTTTCACTTAGCCTTCCCTAACCACTCTAACCTGCATATTGACTTTCCACTCATCTGCAACTTGTCCCAAGAATAATAAAGTTTCGCCCGACTTGTTGGCAGTTTATTTAAGTCAATAGCTGAAATGGTTTCGGAGAAAAATCAATTTCTTTAAATTTAGAAATTTCATGAAATTTGTATGGGAGGGAGTGGAAGGAGTGGGGGGATGTGACCCGATCACGAACTTAAAGTTACTTTTTTTGCTAAAAATGACACAAAAATTTCAGTACGATAGCTCAGAGCGTTCGAGAGTTATGTTGTAGACAGACGCACAGACAGACAGACGGACAGACAGCAACTCGGAATCGATGTTTTTGAGAGTCAACAAATATTTCTGTACCCTTGACGGCTCTGTGCGAGCATTATTTCTTAGCGTTGCAAATGGTAAGGCAAACATAATATACTCTCAGATTTCATCTAGAGTATAAACATAACAGAATTATGATAAGGCGTAAAGCCCAATCATATGATACTCTAAATGAAATAGGAAAGAGTTTATTGTACCAGAAAATATGTCATCTCAAATTCTTTCGAATAGTGAAGAGCGACTTTTGTATGAGAGGTGGTAAAAGCAGAGGTACGAGGTTTGTCATTTTTGTATATAACACCGAACGTAGTACACAACACGTTTCATGCTGAATTGAAGTTGAACAATTTTTGTTTGAATTTATGGCATTTATATGGGAGGTGGCAGAGAAAGTGGAAGGTTTTGGATGATTTTAAATCTGCTTATCAACATCCGAATCACATTGCCTTGTTACAGTTTTAAAGTCGATAGCTCTCATATGTTCGAAGGTGAAATAGTTTTCTTGAATTTCCATTACAATACAATGTATGGGAGGTGGTAGAAGGAGTGAAGCGAAGTTTATACATTTTATAGCATTTATTGCAATTATTAAGGGACAAATCCTGGCAAAATTTTAAGTTTGTACTTTTTATAGTTTCAATGAAAATCGATTAAATGTATTTACCAAAATTGTGCATTTGTATGGGAGGGGGTAGAAGGAGTATTCGAATCAAAACCAAATTTTCCGGCATCAATGATATTTATAATAGTATACTTTTATCAAATTTTAAAGTTGATAGCTTTAACGGTTTTGGAGAAAAATAATTCAATTGAAATTCCGAAATTTCATGAAATATGTATGGGAGGGATTAGAAGGAGTGAGGTGACGTTTATAGTTTTTCCAAAATTGGTTGCAATTATAATAAAATTAATTATGACAAAAATTGGTTGTATTAGCTTTGCTACTTCCAATGAAAACCGAATAAATGCATTTTTGAAAATTGTACATTTGTATGGGAGGGGTAGAACGAGTAAGGGGATGTGATCAATATTTTTTGACATTAATGGTATTCACATCATTATACTATGACCTAATTTTCAAGTCAAAAGCTGAAATGGTTTCGAAGAAAAATCAATTTGGTTTGGTGAATGTTTTCACAGTGCATTTCGAAATGAAAAAAAAGATTTCCGGATTATACACTGTTACGCTTTATTATTCGTGACGTTTCGGTCTCTGCTGATATCTTTATCAACCTGATCGACAATTACAAAATACAATTATTATTTAGAAGGAAGGGTAATTAAGGTTAAATTAGCTAATTAAGGTTAATTAATTAGTATCAGGTAGTTAAATTAGTTAAGGATTTCTGGGTATGGATTTTGTTCTTTCCAAATTTTAAGGCAGGTAGCCAAACTGCTGATAACTTGTATCCGGTGTCTCGGTTGAAGTTCTGTGAATGTTTAGAAATTTCTATTGCTTCTCGTACTATGCGTTGATAATATTGATTTGTCCTGGCCAGAATTTGCACATTGTCGAAATCGATTGTATGGTCCTCTGTCGTTGCATGTTCCACGATCGCTGATGACTGTATTTGGTTTTTCCGTGTCCATCATTGATGCTCGTTGATCCTTGTTTGGATTTTGCGTACCGTTTTCCCTATGTCAACTTTATCGCATGAGTCGCAAGGTACTTTGTACACTCCTTCAGTCTCCAATGGTCGTGCCCTAGATGTAAGGTAGTTTTACCCATCGTTTATCTGTATTTCCTTCTTTAGTGTCTTCCGATGCTTCGGTTGCCACGCCTTGTTTATTTCGCTCGCTTTGTATCCATTTGCTGTGAATTCCCAATTCAGCTGTTCCTTTTCCTTTCGTAGAATGTACCGATTGCTTTTAGTTATACATCGAGCTCTGTGCATTAGGGTCTTCAGTACGCCTGTTTTCTGACTTGGATGGTGATGTGAATAAGCGTGGAGATATCTTTTGGTGTGAGTTGGTTTCCTGTATACCCCGAAGCTTAACGACGTATCATTTCTTTCTACTAGTACATCCAAGAATGGCAGTTTCCCGTTGCTTTCTGTTTCCATGGTGAACTTAATTTTCTCGTGGTGTGAGTTCAGGTGTGCTAAGAATTTGTCGAGCTCTTCCTTCCCATGTTGCCAAATGATGAACGTGTCATCCATATACCGTAGATATAATTTCGGTGTTAATGGAGCTGAGTCCAGGGCGTACTTTTCGAATTCCTCCATGAAAATTTCCGCTACCACCGGTGAAATTGGAGATCCCATTGCCGCTCCTTCCTTTAAATTCCAAAATTTCATGAAATTTGTAGTGGGGGATGTGGCCCGTTCACGAACTTAAGGCTACTTTTTTGCTAAAAATTACATATAATAAATTTCAACGTGATAGATCAAAGCTTTCGAGAGTTATGTTGTAGACAGACGGACAGACGGTCACTCGAAATCAACGTTTTTGAGCGACAACATATATTTCAGCACCCTTGGCGACTCTGTACGAGTATTATTTCTTAGCGTTACAAACGGTAAGGTAAACGCAATATACTCTCAGATTTCATCTAGAGTGTAAAAGCCCAAATCAAATAACATTAAGCTTAAAAACATAACAGGAGTTCGATTGTGAGTAATGCGCAATCATGCGATACTATAGATGAAATCGACATTTTCGTATTTTTTTTTGTATGGGGAGCAGTAGAAGGGATGACAGCATTAGACTTATTTGTTTCACATCATGCTAGAGTAGATATAAAAATGTTTTGTTCCAAATTTAATCTCCAAGATTGAATAGATACTGATAAAATTAGTGCATTGGTTTTAGTGAAATTATGCAGTTTGTATGGGAGGTGGTAGAAGGAATGGGGGTTTTTTTTAGTGTTTTTTTTGCGAAACAACTATAATTATCATGCAATTGAAATGTTCTAGATTTCAGATCAGTAACTTTCATATATTTCAAGAAAATCGAATTTTGTCATATTGAATGAGAGAGTGAGTTAATTGGTTTACATATCCTCGATATTAATTATAATACTGTCGGGAGTACAAATTGAAACCCGCCATTTCCCAATAGATGGCACCAACAGTAAATTTTTATCAACAATTGCGGATCAAAAACGTCACATGGTAAACTTAGGCATCTTCCAACAACTCCTCATATACCTCATATACTTTTTTGATGGCGAATATGTCGAAGTTTGAGCCGAATTTGCGTCACTACAAGAAGTTTTACTTTTTGCCATCAGTTCATAAAAAACCTGCGGATTAGGCGCTTCGAATGATTATTGAAACTGGTGCGGGTGCTATTAGTGAAAGTACGTGCTGCGAATGGTTTCAAATCTATGAAATGGGTGATTTCAACGTGGAAGACAAGGAGCGTCCCGGAGCGGTTAAAAAGTTTGAAGACGCAGAATTGGAGGCACTACTGGACAAAAATTCATGCCAAACGCAGCAACAACTTCCAAGTTCATTGGGCAAGACATTTTGCATCGTTTGAAAAGCTTGGGAATGATGCGAAAGCAAGGAAACTCTGTGCGATATGAGTTGAAGCCAAGAAACTTCGAAAGGGTTTTTTTCACATGCGAACAGCTGCTCTAAAGGCAAAAAAGGAAATATTTTTGTATCGCATCACCACTGGCGATGAGAAGTGGATCCATTACGATAATCCAAAGTGGAAAAATCGTGGGGATATCGTGGCCATGCATCAACATCGACGGCCAAGCCCAAGATTCATGGCTCGAAAATTATGCTATGTATTTGGTGGAATCAGCTCGGCGTGGTGTATTATGAGCTGCTGCAACCGGGTGAAACAATCACGGGATATCGCTACAGAAAACATCTAATGCGTTGGAGCCGAACATTGGAGAGAACGGCCGCAATACGATGGGAGACACGACAAAGTGATTTTGCTGTACGACAACGCGCGGCCACATGTTGCTCACTTTGTGAAAACCTACCTGAAAGCATTGAAATGGGACGTCCTACCCCACTCAATGACATCAGACATCGCTCCTTCCGACTGCCACCTATTCCGATCGATAACGCATCGTCTGGCAGAGCAGTACTTCCATTCTTACGAAGAAGCCGAAAATTGGGCTGTTTCGTGTATCGGCTCAAAAGAAGTGCAGTTTTTTCGACGCGGAACACGTATGCTGTCAGAAAAATGGGGGAAAAAATTGTGGTTAGCTATGGGCATTTCTTTTAATAATTTTTAGTACAATAAAGGCATAAATTGGAAAAAAAAATCGCAGCTTTCAATTTGTACTCCCAATATTGAGGCTTCCTTGGCGTAGTGGGCAGCGTGCTTGCTTCGCAGTCAATAGGTCATGGGTTCGATTCCCACTCCAGACAGTGGGATTTTTTTAAGCACGAATTTTAAGTTGCTACTGGCGATGAAAAATTATTCGAAATAAAATGGGCAAACGGTGTAAAAGTGAAACAGTTCCAATTCAAAAAGGTCTAATATACTCAGTAGATGGTTTCTGTTCGCTTTCAATCATTCAGTCTCTCATAACATCTGCAAATATTTGTCAGTAGCAGCCAGTACAACTGAAAAGTATACCAGCTTCTCCACTCGTTACGGTCGTTCTCACACCCCTTCCCAACCCCATTCCTTTCCTCCATGACTGTCTTTGTGCATTGCACATAAAGGCCGAAATTGCCTATAATACAGATCATTTTTTAAAAAAAAGCATTTAGTAAAAAATTTGAGCTCGGTAAATGTTATACGTACTGAGCAAATTAGTTTATAGTAGTGAAAGAAAATATTTCCGGATTCTACACTGTTATGCTTTATTATTCGTGACGTTTCGGTATCTGCTGAGACCTTTATCAAACTGAGTTTGGAGTTTGATAAAGGTCTCAGCAGAGACAGAAACGTCACGAATAATAAAGCGTAACAGTGTAGAATCCGGAAATCTTTTTTTTCATTTCGAAATGCACTGTGAAAACATTCACCAAACCATTAGTTTATAGTATTTTATGAAAAAGTGCAGTTTGTTTGGGAGGTATGGGAAGGAGTGGGGGGATTCAATTAATTTGTATACCACAAATTGAAAAAAAAATTCATTGTGGAAAATTAAATATTTGGTCGAAAAAATGCGGGGTTGCAAAAATAAACAGCTTAAATACTATTTTAAAGTTACTTATGTTTTAATTTTGTTTTAGATAATGTGGAATGTTATTAACAACTAAGGCCTAAAATACTTGAATGCCTTTGCATTAGAGATCTATTACATTTCTTGATATGCATACATTTATTTACCTTGTTTCGAGTATCATAGTAAGTTTTGTATGTTATAAATTTATTCTGATTCATATACATATACTTTAGTAAATTGAATACATGAATTTGCCTTATATCCATGACATTAAGTTCGATAAATGTTTGTGTGGTCGAGTAAAATTAATTTTTTTTGAGACAGGTCTTTAAAATCCTATTTTGTAAATTACGCAATGTTGACAACGTTATTGTAAAAGTAGAGCCCCAACACGAAATTCCGTAATGTAGAATACTCTGAAATAGCGCGAAGTATATGAGGCTCATAAATTTTAAATCTAATATATCACAAAGTATAAAAAAAAGAAGTATGTAAGGTCTTACGTAATTTTTACTAATAAATATTAGGTGTTTGTCCCACTTAAGTATTTGGATCTATTACTATTCCCAAGTATTTGATTTCATTAACGCTTCAAATTTATTCGCCTTAAAGATTGACAGTTGCAAATGGATCGTCGTCGGTTGGTTTATGGTCACCAAATTTAATGACTTTGGTTTTAGATAAATTCAAACTCATTTTGTTTTTCATCAGCCAGCCATTTGCTATTTGCAGGACTGCATTTGACAACGAGTAGGCGTTTGCCCAGTCCTTGTTCTTGAAAATAGGTACTGTCTCATCAGCAAAGCTAACGATATGTCCATCCATAGTTTAGACCATCAGACAGAGATCGTTAATTTATATTAGAAATAATATAGGGCCCAGTGCTGTGCCTTGGGGAACTCCACATGTAACCACTTTAGTCTGACTCATAACGTCGCCGATTCTAAAAGTTTGCACTCGATTACTGATGTAAGATTTAAACAAAGAATATATATTATTTGTTAATCCTAGATTAGCTAGTTTATCAAGCAATAGGTCATGATCCACAGTATTAAAAGCTTTTTGAAGATCTAAAAAAATAGCTATCGTTTTTTCATTGCTATCTAGTGCATTATAAATGTATTCGGTACCATCAAAGGTAGCATCAGAGGTACTTAGATTTTTCTTAAAACCATATTGATTTTCATCTAAAGCTTTGTTTTCCTCAAGATTTTACTAGGCGCCTCTTACTGGCTTTTTCAAGAATTTTTGATTTATTAGATAGAAGTGAAATTGGTCGATAATTACTTGAGTTCTTTCTTTCTCCACTTTTGTGTAGAGGGATTATTACTGCATATTTAAGCTTGCTAGGAAATTTCGAAGTATACCTAATAAACTGTGCAAGTTTCATTATAATCGGCTTAGCCGTTTTAGCGTGAATGTCGGACAGACGGTCAAAGAAGAATTTTAAGAACATGCGATTCTACTTAGTTATTGTCCAAATAAAGCAATCACTAACTTATAGTCATTCATAAACAAAAAAACAGATAGACACTACAATTATATTTATTTGTATAGATGATGCGAATCTGAGTTCAGCAAGTTCTTGTATTTTGGGGATGTTCGCATCGTAGTGGAATAGTGGAAGGGTTTGTCCAGGATAATCTTGAGGCATCTGTTTTGGGAGACCTGTAAGTTTTTTTGTGGGTAGTGGCACACTGGTTCCAAATGGGAGCGCCGTAATTATAGTTGGTTCATTTTAAATATTATTAATTTATTGTTAGTAGTTAGCTGAGACTTTCAGTTTATTAGCGGATAACGCGCGTGTATACACTTAGCGATTTTAAGACTTGCGTTCTCTCAGTGGTTGGAAAAGGTTAGTTTTTTATCTAGCACAAGGCAAGGTAAATTAATGTGTCCGACCAAGGAATCAAATGTCCGATGAAGTTAATTTCATGTTGGGGAGGTTGGTCCGTTTCCTTTTTCTAGAAAAGAACAAGGCATTGGTTTTGGTATGGTTTATTTTAATATTCCAGTTTTGGAAGTACTGGTGAAGACTGTCAAGAAGAGACTCCAGCGTAGTCAGTACGGTATTTGGATCGGTTCTACTAGTTTAGATACTGATAGATCGTCAGCGAATATGGTAAGTTCGCACTTAGGATGTGATAGTACCATATATCAGCTGTGAAAATGTTGTATAGCTGGCTTAAACAAGAGCCTTGTTAGACACCTGCAGGTATGTTACGATTGGACGAGATATTGGATTTAATCTCCACTGCGAAGGTTATGCCAGCTAGGAACGACTGAACTATCTTGGCGATATAATCTATACATATGAATATGTCTGTTATTTGTTTATAAATGGCTATATGTAAATTTTTTGCTTTATTTTAGCAATGACTAGAAAGTAGAAACACAGGTTTTTAAAATTCTTCTCTGTCTGTCTGTCCGGCTTTCATATAAATACGGCTGAACTTTCACAGTTTAGTAAGCTGGTATGCTTCGAGATGTAGTGTACGTTTGGTCTTAGTTCACGCCTTCTACCCCCTCCCATACAAAATGACTCATTTTCAAAAAATATAATAATTACATTTTCTTGAAAAACCTAGGACCGAATAATTTGAAATTTAGAATATATTATTTTTTCATAAATGTGGACTATGGTATACTTATTATTTAAATCCTTACTCCTTCCACCACCTCCCGTACAAACCGCACATTTCATGAAATACTATAAGCCAATTTTGCTTAGTACGCTTAACGTTTTTCGAGCTCAACTTTTGTGTTACATCCTTAATTAGTATTACAATTAATATCGGGGATAAGTAAACCGATTAACTCCCCTTCTAACCCTCTCATACAATATGACACAATACCACATTATTTCCAAATTTCGATTTTCTTAAAAAGTAAGAAAGTTATTGATCTGAAATTTAAAAACTATCAATTGCATGATGATTATAATTGTTTCTCAAAAAATCACTGAAAACCCCCACTCCTTCTACCACCTCCTATAAAATCTGCACGATTTCACTAAAATCAATGCACGAATTTTCTCAATATCTATTAAATTTTTCAAGCTTAAATTTGGTACAAAACATTATTGTATGATGTTATACAAATTAGTTCAATGTTGTCACTCTTTCTACCACACCGCCGTTCAAAAATTTCGATTTCATCTATGGTGTCGTATGATTGGCTATTATGCATAATCGTAGTCCTGTTATGTTTTTAGGCTTAATGTTATTTTATTTGGGCTTCTTATTAATTACCACACGCTACAATTAATCACATGTCCTTAACGCTCTTCAATCAGTGGTGTGGCGTAACTTTATAGCTATTGTCAATATGCATGACTCCACAAGTTAACATCATTATTTGAAACACTTCTAATCATCCGGGTGCGGTTTTCGGCAATCGCTTTAGAATCCAATCTACATTATTAATAGGAAATAAAAAAAATTATTTTTTCAATTTTTTCGGTAGTGCTCCCCTGAAACCGATTCTTTTCACTCAAAGCACGACAAATATGGGCAATATTGCCAGATCTACCTCTTTATATTTTTCTTCCTGATCATTTTTCGGCTAGTACAGAAATTTCAATACTGGCAATTCATTGATTGAGAGCAAGAGCTTACGATTGAAAGCACCGACTGGAAGCAATTCCATTAACGAATCTCTCCTTCGTATAGAAGTGGAACTTGCGCTCGCTGCGAGCGAAAATTTTGTATTGGCCGGCGGTCTCGTTCTCCTGTATATGCGACTAAAAGCAATCAGAGAGCCATTAAACTAATCAGATTATATATCCCACATAATGTAATACTAACTACATTGTCAAAAATTGCTTATTATTGCGATTCTTACGCGGGCAAAGTCGCGAAGGATCGCTAGTTATTATATAAAATTATAAGTTCGAAAATAATGAATTGATTTGAGAGTATTCTATTTTTTAAGTTGCTTAATATTGTTATATAGTCATAGGAATTGATTTTGCACTGCAGTCCAAATCGGAATTTGGTCTCCTTACCTCCAGGTTGCTTAATGTTAATTCGTTATTGTGAAAGAGTTCGCACAACTTTCTATCTACGAATTTTCAATTTCCCAGATTGAGGTGCCCAAGATATACCCATGCAAGTAGTGTGCTGAGATTTTACGCCGACCGGCATTGGAGCTACCGACATTTACATTGTATTCCAACACGCTACCAACTAGGCCACAATGTAACTACAACGTAACTAAATTTGTATTTTAAGGGCAATTACTTTATTATTCTAATAATAAAGTATTGTGATAGACACAAGAAAAAAAAAACTTTGCTACCCTGAAATTTTTTTTTTCGCGTTTCATGACTAAATTAGCCTAAGAATGCAAAAAAAAAATCCGTCCCGCCGTACGTACATATGGACTCATATCTCCGAGACTGTAATATTAACTGGTTGAAAACCTTTAAAACTTCTACCCCCTCCCATACAAAATTATTTTTTTGACAATTTTTAAGAAATCAATTATCACCTAACTATTAATTGCTATCAATTTGAAATTTTGCACAAAAACTTACAAAAATAATTGAAATGCAATTACGTTAAAAGTTTTGAAATCACGCCTGCCCTTCTACCCCCTCCCATACAAATGTCTGATTTCGACCAATTTCATTAAATCAACTAATAACCAACAAACTAGAAGTTACGAACTTGAAATTTTATACAAGCACCTTAAAAGAGAAACGAAATAAAACTGCATATCAAATTTTACGATTCCCTTACCTTCTCTACCCCCTCCCATACAAATGTTCGGTTTCGTGAATGTAAAATACACCGCATTTTATGAAAATTCTATGCAACTTCGTCTATGAAACACATTCTGTACAGAGAATATTGGACGTGATTCAAGCAATTAATTAAAAAGATATTAACATACCCACCCTTACTATTACCCCTCCTCCTCCCCTCATAAAAACCCAAACTTGCAGAAACGAATGAAATATTGTTAAATTGACAACAGCCCTGCCCAAGAACTCCCTCTCACTTAGCCTTCCCTAACCACTCTAACCTGCATATTGACTTTCCACTCATCCGCAACTTGTCCCAAGAATAATAAAGTTTCGCCCGTCTTGTTGGCAGTTTATTTTAAAATATCTAATCGTCTAAAGAAAATAAGCAAATCCATGAAGATATGAAAAAAGTTTTTATTTTTATAAGCTCTATAACTTTTATTGCTTTCTCTTGTTCAATAGCTCTACAGTCAGGCTTAAGCCAACTACTACTTCGACTGGGAGGAACGAGAAGCATGAAATTTTTATGGAAGGTTTGGTAGAAAGAGTGGGTGGATTTTAAAAAATTTTGATTGAATTAATAAAATATTTTTAAAAGTATTCGTACAAAATTTTAAGTTGGTACAGCTTTTGTTTTTTTTTTCACTCCGTCAATGAAATTGCTTTTTGCATGCATTGCAAAACAAACGACATATTTTTATATTAGTTGCACAATTGAAGCACAGATTTCAACTTGAAGGTTGCACATTTTCTTCTTCTTCTTCTTCATTGTGCCCCTTCTTTTTCTTAGTGGCACTTAATTTGCCTTTCATTTCCTTCTTTTCTTCTTTAATTTATTTTTCGATCTTCTTT
Organism: Chorisops tibialis; assembly: GCA_963669355.1. NCBI lineage: Eukaryota > Metazoa > Arthropoda > Insecta > Diptera > Stratiomyidae > Chorisops > Chorisops tibialis. The sequence goes on along the minus strand of OY770262.1, from coordinate 23,326,316 downwards.
TTCATATTCATGTTTATTTTTCTTATTCATGCTTCTCTTTCTCTTTAAATAACGCTTGTCATCTTGTAGAAGTTATTACAAAACACACATCCCCTGATCCGTCCTTTCCTTTGAGGTGTTTTCTATTCTACAATGGCACTTCAGCTTAAAATGGCACTTGGCCTCCTGACCGTCAGGTTCCTTAACATTTTTTTTCATTATTTATTGTGGAAGGGATGTTAGACCTTCATGCAACCCTCTATCTTCGAATTTTTAATTTTCGTAGATTGAGGTGACCAAGGTATACGCAAGCAGGCAGTGTGCTGAAATTCTGCGTCGACCGGGATTTAAGCATCCTTCTGGATCGGTATCAGGAATCATCGTGTTTCTTTCTGCGTCGTTAGAGTTAATGATACCTTTTTCATTAAAATCTAAAACTTCAAAAGAAGGGGATTTTTCAAAAACATAATTAATCACATCAGTATGGTTCTCAGGTAAAAAAGATGGATAAAAGATTCTAAAGATTTTCAGTAGAATACTTTTATACTCGGAATTATTAGAACCTGTTAAATGAATATTTTCATTTTTTTTTTAAATGTCTCCTAAATTCGTTTAAATTAAATTATTGAACAAAGGCCCTAATTTCCAAATTAAACTTCCTTTCATCGATTGTACTGATTGGCATCTGTTTCCTAAGTAACGATTAGAATTTTCAAAAAAATGTCAACAAATTTATTAAAATTTCATCCAGCTGATGCATACGGAAAAACCACCAAATGCGCTTCCTACTAGCTCCCTAAATCCATGCTTCCTCCGATTTCCGATAGTTTTTTTTTTGTATTTTTGTAATGTACCACCCAGGAATCGAGAAAATCTAAAATTTTAGAATAACAATTTTTTCTTATTTCGAAAACAGAATACTTCTACTAATGAAGTAAAATTACGCTTTTTGCGATTTGCACTCTAGGGCGTTTTTTGACAAACGCTCCAAAATTTATTATTCAGCCTACAATGATAATAAAATGCCCCATGCGTTTTTAAAATGTGACCTGAAATTCATAAAACATTTCAGTGCAAAAAAAAAAAAAAAATAAAAAAACTAGACCAAATCTATTGGGACTACGCAACCCACATTTATTAACATCAAAGATGAAACGATTTAAAATTTAAAATTCTTAGGCATGTTACTGCTACGAAATAAACTTATTCAGAAGTAATTTAAAGGTAATTTAACAAAAACCCGATTAAAGGCATACTTTAAGTCACACCCATATATCGGAAAGTATTTAGTCACCTTATCCCGATTACCTTTCTATGGCAGATCGATTTATAGTTATGCTTTTAGTGGTGCATTGCAAGCGGTACCTACAATGCCCAAGGGGCATATTCAAAGAAATGTAAAAGGATTGTAGAGTGTAGATCGCGATCTAGATAAGTTGTAAGTACCTTGTACCGGAGGTGGGCTATAACTATTCGTATACTCGTTACCGTGCTTATTCAGTTCATCTTGGCTTTTTTCATTTTTATTTTATGTCTTTTTTTCGTTGCTTGGTATTTGGACCGTGTAGCGATCGACTGGTATCAAACCGAGCCCAATTTGATTGTTTTTAGACGCAAGTGACTTGGGCGAGAGAGAACAAGTGCGTAATGTCACTGCGCACCATACGAAGAATAATAGATTTAGCAGCCATTTATTTCGGGGATACTTTCTGGGTTACGCATGCCATGCCTTCTACGCGCCTAACTAGCCCATACCTTCAATCTGAACTAAGCAATAATCATAGGTCTATACCTACTGCCGTTTTCAGATTTTCATATATGAGTTGGATTTTGAAATTAATTTTTCAGAACTAAACCAACTAAGTAACTCTTCGGTATTCCGTTGACGAGTTCATAATTAACAGCCATCGAATATTAAGCTACTTTGCTACTCCTCTGTTATAATAATGCTACTGTAGAACACGTATCACACATATGACGATATGTTAAGTATATACAAAATTTTGTACGAAGTACAGAAATGGAGACGAATGATAATAAATGTGTGTTGTTATTTTTGCGGTGTTGTGTTTTTTTTTTTGGCTACGAGTTGTGACCCAATTGCCAAGAAGTTATATGACGCGATAAGACTTAACCGTTGTCTGAGATTTTTAAGCTTTTTCGGCTTACACACAAAATCAGACATTAATGCGATTATAAAGATCGCAGTCAATCGAACCGTTTGGTTACCCTAATATTTTTGTTGTTAAGTTACTTCACTTTCTTTCGGGTTTTTGAATTTGTGTTGCTACTATGCTATAACTATAAAAATAATAATATTTTGAGGATTTGGGCGAGGAACTCCGGATCTATTCTTTATTATTTAAAGTATGGTATGCATTAATTTAATTCTAGAGCTACCTAAGTTAGGTATGCACATATGGTATTTCTACAACACCCGTAAAATTGACGGATTTCTTATGATGAAAATTACTGATTAATTTTTTTAAATAAAATTATCTATAGGGTTTACAACTGTGCTTCCACCGTTTCCCGATAGATGGCTGCAGCGGTAAGTTTTGGTCGAAATTGGTAGTTCAAAAATAGCTGTGTTTTTTTTGCCGCTGTATCCTGAGCAAATAAGCGTAGTTACATTCATAGCAACAACAACTCTATTTATCCAGAGAAAGTTAGTTACCGAGTTCTTAATGATATTTTCAGAAACAACTTTAAATCTCATGCTACTGATATGTTTTGCAGAGCAATTATACAATAGATTGAAATCATCATAAAAGTAATATATTCAAAATTTCAGATCAACGGCTTCAATGCTTTTTGAGCAAATTCGTTTATTAACGAATTGCGAAATTGTGTCATTTTATATGGGAGGGGGTAGAAGCGGTAAAGCTAATCGTCTAATTTGTTTTGCCTTATTAATAATTCTAATTAAATATTTAGCGCACAATTTCAGTTCGATAAATTTTATACACAATGAGTAAATTGGCTTAGGGCATTTCATGAAAAAGTCCAGTTTATATGAGAGGTGGTAGAAGGAGTCCCTTACTCCTTATTCAAATAATTTTTATAGTATAAATAGAAATTGGAATAAAAATGATATATTCCAAATTTCAGATCAATAGTTTTTATAATTTCGATTTTCTCGAATGTCAAATCTCGAAAATGCATTATTTTGTATGGGAGGGAGTAGAAGGGATGGAGCGATTTGACCCGTTCACGAACTTGACCTTACTTTTTTTGTCAAAAACAACGTGTACAATATTTGAACGTTCTAGCTCAACGTGTTCTCAAGCAAGAGAGCGAACGGACAAACGGATAATGTATCTGCTGCTCTAACCGCGATTTATTTCTTCTTTAAACGAGCATCTTCCAGAAAAAGTTTCTCCACGTTTTCGACGATTTTTGAGGAAGTGGCCTCAATCGGCCGGCCGAAGCGGTTATCATATTCAAATGACTCTCTGCCTTGCTTGAATAAACTATGCCCCTTTACAATCATTGTTTTCCCAGGGCGAGAGTCCCCGTAAACAGATGACATCTGAAAGAAAAGATTTCCGGATTCTACACTGTAATGCTTTATTATTCGTGACGTTTCGGTCTCCGCTGAGACCTTGATCAAACTGATCGACAATTACAAAACACAGTTATTATATAGAAGGATGAGTAATTAAGGTTAATGAATTACAAAAAAATAACACGCCAAAGCCGCTCAAAAATCAAGACGTTGCTCATTTTTTCCAGAGGGACAAGTGGTGAATAAGGAGTACTATTAACCATACTGAAGCATATGCGTGAGCAAATCCTTAAAAAACGGCCGAAATTGTGAAAGGAGAAGTTACAGATTTTCCACGATGAAAATGCGCCATCGCATTGAGCCACAATTGTGAGCGAATTTGAGGCCAAAGCAACATTTATAGTTTCATTTATCCACCGTATTCACCAGATTTGACCCCATATTTTCCTATCCTCGAAACTGAAATTACCGCTCTGTGGAACCCGTTTGCAGTCGATCGAGGACATAAAACAAAAATCGCCGTGGACTACTGAGGTGTACCCATTCAATCAGCTGCTGTAAATAAAAAAAAAATTTTTTTTTGAAATATCATTCCCCAGAGTAATTTACTTTATTATTCTAATAATAAAGTATTGTGATCGATACAAGATAAAAAAGAAATGTGCTACCCTGAAAAGTTTTTTTTCGCGGGTGGCGGGGGGAGAGAAAAAGTCAAAAACTACACTTGCTAATATCTCCACCACGAATGCAGATAGGAAGTTGAAAATCAGTAGAGATATAGAGATGGTTGTGGGACAAACTCTAAAAATAATTAAATTTTTTTATCCACTGGCGTCCAAAAAGAGGGGGCTAAAAACAAATTGTCGGCCGAATTGTTTTTCAAATGATTATATCTTCGAAATTACTTATCGTAAAAAATTCATATTTTGGTACCATTAAGGTGGCATATAGGTCCATTGGAATCAACTTATAGGTAGGCTAATTATTGTAAGGGGGAGGGTCAGGGGCGGTGCAAAGAAAAACACTTAAAAATCAATATATCGGCTATTTATTAAGCTATGAAATTGAAACTTGAAAAGTATATTAAGCTATACTAGGAAAATACAAAAAAATATAACATATTGAAAGAATAGCAGTGGGGGGAAACGGGGAGCATTTCAAAAATGGCGCACTTTTCAAAATTACAAATCCTTATATCTCAAAAAAGAGTACAGATATCAAATCAAAAATTTGTCAGATTGTAGAACTACGTAGTTTTTAATTTTGGTAAAAATTTAAAGTTGGGAGGTGTAAGAGGAGGGTGGTGATAAGCAAAAATGTCGAAAATTTTGAGTAATTTTTTTAGGGCTCCGGTGAAAGATAAAAAGTTTAAATTTTGCATGTGGATACATATATTTAATATACTTATTTACTTACGATGGCGCTGCAGCCCAAATCGGGCTTTGGCCTTCTGGATGCTTTGCCTCCATCCATCTCGGCTCAGTGACCGCGTCCTCCAGTTTGAAAATCTTAGCATTGATTTGCTGTCTGCGTCAATTGATTCCTCCCAGCGCTTTCGTGGTTTTCCGACCGGTCTTTGTTCGTTGACTTTCCTTTTTAGTGTGCGTTTGGGAATCCTTCCGTCATCCATCCGCTCCACATGACCAGCCCATTGTAACTTTTTAAATTTTATGAGGGTTGACACTTTTGGATTGTCGAAGATGGCATACAATTCTCTATTGTATCGTATTCTCCAGATCGAGTCTTCCCTCACAGGTCCGAGGATTCTTCTGAGGACCTTTCCTTCAAAGGCGTTAATGAGTTTTTCGGAAGCCTGAGTTAATGTCCACGTTTCGCTGCCATAGCATAGCACAGGTCGTATAATCGTTTTATATAACTTAAGTTTTGTTTTCCTGTGTACGTTCTTGGTTTTAATTATTGGAAGTACCGAATAATACGTCTTGTTTGCCATAATTATTCTTCTTTTAACTTCGATGGGTTCGCTTCCATCCTTCGATAGGTTCGCCCCTAGGTATATTAAGTTGTCTACGTTTTCTAGGTTATAGTCTCCTACCGTAATATTTTGTCTGATTGGCGTCTTTATTCTAGATTGCGTCATAATTTTTGTTTTATTTTCATTAATACGTAGTCTAACTTCCCTTGCTACCGAGTCAAGGTTTACAAATACTTCCTTAGCACTCTCCAGAGATTTTGCAAGGATATCTATGTCGTCGGCATATGCTACGAGTTGTGTGGATTTGAAGCATAGTGTTCCCTTGGTGTCAACGGGAAGTTTCCGAACAACATATTCGAGTGTTAAGTTGAAAAGCATTGGTGCGAGGCCGTCACCTTGTTTAAGACCGTTGTCTGTTTTAAAAATGGAAGTCAGATCATTTTCGACTCTGACTTGTGACAAAGACTCAGTCATTGTCATTCTTGTCAGTCGGACCAGTTTCGGTGGGACTCCAAACTCCAACATGATTTTATACAGTACGCGCCTGTCGATACTGTCGTATGCTTGTTTGAAGTCAACAAATATCTGATACACATCAATATTATATTCCCATCACTTTTCCAGCACCTGTTTAACTGAGAATATCTGGTCCGTGGTCGAGCGTCGAGCTCTAATTCCACCTTGGTATTCACCAATTACTTTGTCAGCATAGGGTTTAATTCGCTTTTCTAGAATTTTCGTCAAGATCTTATAAGACGTACACAACAGAGATATTTCTCGGTAGTTTTCGCAGCAGAGTTTGTCACCTTTCTTATAAATTGGATATATGATGCTCTTGCGCCAATCTTCAGGAAGTATTTCCTGCGTCCATATGTCCGTAACTGATCTATGTAGGAGATGCGCTATGCAGGTGTCGCCGGCTTTCAGAAGTTCAGCTAGGATTTGATCAGTGCCCGGCGCTTTGTTGTTTGGGTGGTTCCTTAGGGCTGTTTTTACTTCTTCGAGTGTGGGAGGACTCAAAGCGGATCCTTCATCAGCTGTTACATCAGTTATACCTGCTATTGTATCTGCTGCTGCTGTTCGTGTAGGTGATGGGCTCGGGTTAAGAAGGTGTTCAAAGTATTGTGCCCATGTTAGTTTTATATCTTCCGCGTTACTTACAGTGTTCCCTTCTGCATCCCTGCAGAGGGTCGTTTTCGGTTTGTATCCTTCTTTCATTCTTTTAACAAGGGAATACGCGGCTCTTGTGTTGTGTAATTTAAATTGTTCGTCCATGTTTTTAATTTCGTCATTATTGTACTTCCGTTTTTTTTTGTCTGCATATTTTGTTTGCAAATCGTCTAAGATCCTTGTATTTGTCCTAATTGGCTCGTGTTGTCGGTCGTTCCATTAATATTTTGTAGGCTTGATTTTTTTGTTCTAAGGCATCTTGGCATTCGTTGTCGAACCAATCATTTCTTTTGCGCCGGGGTTGTTGTCCTATCACAACCTCTGTGTCGCAATTAGCCTCTCGACAGGTACGCGCGTCGAGAATGCTATTTAATATACATAGAAAAATAATAATAACTTGATCCATAATTGTTATAAACGACCCCCCCGGTCTAACGTGCACAAGGTGTTACATGTGCATTAAAAACAATGATTGATGAAGGAGACATACTGATGTTCAACTTGTCAGTAGATATGTCTGCAATATTATTGTTAAGGTTGGCTTGGTTTAAAGTGGCTCTGCTTGTAGATGGAGTGTCTAAAGTTGTCAACTCTGTAACAGATTGACTGCGGGGAAATGACGTTACCGATCGAGTCTTCAAAAGATCAATGCTTGGTCTATTTCTACGATCAATATGAGTCATTTGCTCACTTAGTTATAAGATCAGCAATTTAAAACTTGTGAATTAAATGATGTTTATACAATAGTTATGTCTGAAAAGTCATTAAGAACTCCCCACTCCTATTACCACCTCTCACATAATCTGCACAATTCCACCAAATATCAGACACTAATTTTGTCAGTACCTATCAAATTTTTGAAGTTTGAATTTTGTTTAAAATATTTTTTTCATAAAAAGAATTCTTTCGTCTAAAGTACCGCATGATTGGACTTTACGCCCAATCATAGTCCTGGAAGGTTTTTTTTTTTAATTTGCAATTTTCACAATTGGCGGTAAGTGGTTTTTTATTTGGTAGTACTCTGGTTGGAGTACTTCAGAAATCGAGGAGCTTTGCTATAAATGGGAATTCACATATGGTATATCTGCGCTGACGGTTTTTGTGTTTTTCGTAAAGTACTGTCGCGCAATTCAATATTTCTGCAATATCGGAAAAAAATTTTATAATAAAATTTGTCTTAGATGCTTTAGATAGAAAGAAATGCATACTTTCTAATTTACGATTATTTTCTTCAGCTTTTTTTGGGTCCACCATAAAATTATCTACTTGAAAGATGTTATAATTTTTAAGTGCAGCGACAATCAAATATTGGGAAAGGAATTGCAAACACCTTTAAATATACACAAATATTGTTCCGAATGTTCAATTTTCCATTTCATTCGCTTCGCGCGTATTTCCGACCTTAATTTTCATCACAGACCCGCAGATAAATAACTCTACGATTCTGCAAATCATTCGCCAAAGTTAGTGTGGGTCATAGAGCTATCCGACTCAGAAAAATCACAGGTATCAAGGGGCCCATTCAACAGATACCCACTCTACCTACCTGGCACAAGTTGAGCAAAAAATTCCTTGCAATAATACAACAGAGCAGAAAAAAATTGCTGCATTTCCAAGTAGAACGATCGGATAACGCGCAGTGTGTGCTCGATGATTAACCCCAAATCCGTGTCCCAGATTTTTTTAAGTATCACGGCATTACCGTAAACACCAAGAAAAAACCGAATTAGTGTTCGGTGACGTCAGCGTCGAGCACAGCATCTCGACTGTCGGACCAACATATTAAAGACGCCGCCGTAAACTTTCGTTGCGATGATGCTGCTCTCCAGAGGTGGTGAGTGATGATGTTGCGTAACATTCGTCCGACTGAAATGAACAGTTTTGGACAATGGCAACTAAGGAAAGCACTGCCGATCATCAGCAGCATCATCGTGGCCGACCAGCGCGAAGAGACTGCCTTAACACGTGGTGCGTTCAGGTGAGTCAGTGTAATTGCTTAGCGCTGCAAATGCGTCTTCCTTTCGTTTGTCGGTCATAACAATCGATCCCGTGACGCGTTCGCGTCGATTCCCGCTCGACACGTAAAGAGTTCGCGCGTCGATCAGATCGCCAAAGTGGTGTGACGGTCATCGCTTATCATTCCGGAACTTACGCTGACTGAATGCAAATCAGCAGGTGGACAATGGAACAGGTGCCTGCAGTATGTGGCGTCCGCGATGTCACGTTTGCCCGAAAATGCGTGTTTCTGGGCCTGATTTATTTTCGGAGCGGACTTACCGCCTGCATGTGACATTTTTTTCCGCAACTCTTTTCAGCTCTAGTGACCCAAAAATTGCAGAGTGCTCAAAGCCTGGTTTTTTGGGCACTGCGACCCATTTAGTGTCTGTGGTTCTCGCCGTATTAAACACACGAGGATTTGGCACTTTGTGTGGCAATCGAACGCCTTTTGTTTTGCTCTTTTGTTGACGCGAACTGCGGTCTTAATTTGTGGTTGACACCAAATCGAGAGGCGTAAACAATAATTCAGATTTGGCGTCTAGCTAGGTCTGACACCTGAGTGCTTAACACTCTTCACGCCGATCGCTCAGGTGATCAGAGTTTCGGGTCAGTAAATTAACTACAGTGAAATCTATTAAGAGACTTCAGGCTTATGAATACGGAAGCCATTTGCGATGAATAGAGGCACAGGCAGCTATTATCATGGGTAATAGGTCCCATTTAACATTAAATTAAATTGTAGTACGTCGAACTATGTGATTAGTTTTGGATAATACAACGCTCCATTCTTTTCAACATTATCAGTCCTGCTGTGGTTTGCTTATATGCCGAAACACATAGTTTTAGCTCATCTATTCATATTTTCAAGATGGAAAGCGGTAACTACTTGTTTAAGTAATTAATAAAAGTACATAGCTTGAATATAGAAGAGAGCTGTCCGAGAGCTTTCCTGCGCGTACGGGTATCAGACAAGGCTGCATATTATCACCAGCCCTGTTTCTGCACTGGAAGGTATGTGAGATAAAGGTCTTCAATTGAGACTATTTAACATCTTAAGTCACCTTGATTATGCTGATGACGCGTGTTCGCTTGCCTATAACCGTTCGGACTTAGAGTCAAATGTTTGCTCGTTGCATTCTAAATGTAAAGAGGCGGGACTGAAAATAAATGTGCGTAACACCAAGTACATGCACATGCGTTCGAACACAAGCACACCGATTGTTCTTAACGGACAGGATGTGGAAGAGGTACAAGATTTTTGTTGTCTCGGAAGTGTTGTCAGCATGGACGGTTGAGTCGAAAAGGATATTGAGGCTCGTGTAAATAAAGCTCGTCAGGCCATCGGTATCCTTTCCCCTTTTCTGGAGGCTAAGGGAGATTTCCCTTCGCACGAAGTTGCGAGTTTTTGACGTATGCGTCAAATCTGTGCTGTTATATGGTTGTACCACCTCGAAAGTGACCGTTCGACTTACCAAGAAACTGCAAATTTTCATGCTTCCGACGCATTTTTGGAATATTCTGCCCAACGACGAACTTTGGGATACAACTGGACAGACTAAAATAGGTATTGAGATTCAAAAGTGGAATTGGCAATGGATCGGTCAGACTTTGAGGAAACCAGAGCAAAACAGACTCTGGATTATAACCCTCAAGGAAGATGTCGGGTTGGTAGACCATGTAGCACATGGAATCCAGTAGTTGAGCAGAGCAATAAACAAGTCCTGGCAACAGCTAAAGGTCAGGATTGCACCTTGTGTAAGAGAGCTGTTTCTGTCCTATAGGGGGTATTAACAGGAATTTGATTTGACATAGTTTGAATGGAGTATCTCACATGATTTGCTGATTTTTTTATTATAAAATTCATACGTTCTTAAAAATATTAGCGCAATTTGTATTAATTGTAGATTCGAGGGAAGGTCAAAAATTTCGTGGAATGAAGGGGATGGACAAGGGAGGGAAGAAACATTTGTACCTGGAGGTATTCCAACACTCAATACAAGTATAAACATAAAGTTCCTGCCAAATTAAATCACTAATATTTTAGTTATCGCCAAATCAACAATTCAATCGTAAAGAAAACGCTAACTATGGACAAAATTGAGTTTCGTGCTGTTATAAGGTTTCTTACCAAGCAAGGAAAAACGCCACAAATAATTTTCGAAGAAATGTCATCTATTTACGGGAAATCTTGCCCTGGAAAAACGGTGATTTATAAGTGGCATAGTTTATTCACGCAAGACAGAAAGTCAATTGAAGATGATAAACACTCGGGCTGGCCGGTTTAGGCCACTTCCTCAAAAATCGTCGAAAACGTGGAGAATCTTGTTCTTGAAGATGCTCGTTTAAAAAAGAAACAACTCGCAAAAAAGGGTTGTTATAACAGATACAGCCATTTTGAATATCTTCCACGATCATCTCGGCATGTCTAAAGTCAGCGCAAAATAGGTACCGAGAATTCTCTCAGCGGTTCAGAAAAAGCAGTGCATCTGCTGTAGCGAGAACAGGGATCAAATTTTGACCCGGATTGTTACTGTAGATGAAACTTGGGTTCATCATTATGAGCCTGAACTAAAGCAGGGGTCAATGCAGTAGATTTTTTTTTATTATTCTTTTGTGTTTAATTATTGGTTCGTCAGAGTCATTCACGTTCGTCAAAAACGAATTTAAAAAAATGCATAAGCAAATGTGATATCAGGCCCCAATGTGTTCAAAATTCTAAAATATCTGTTGCCAGATACAATGAAATAAGAACATTTTTTAAATTCAAAGAAAAAATTTCCGAATTTTACAATGTTCTGCTTAATTGATCTTGACGTTTTGTTCTCTGCTGGGACCTTTATCAAACTAACCAGTTTAATTAGGATAAGTTTGGTAAAAATTTCAGTAGAGAAAAATTTCACGTTTAAAAAAGAAAATATTTCGTTTGAAGCAACCATGCGTTAAAGTATTCATCTTGAAACATTGCAACCAGTGAGGCTACGAGTTGATTATTAATTTCTACGTAATGCAATATAATTATTATTATTGAGGATTCTTCTTTAAGAAATTCACAAACAATGAGTAGATATGGGGATTAAACACTAACAAATCTTCAAAACAGCCTTGAAAATTATGTAAAATTCTAATCATTACCATCTTACTTATAGCTTTGCTTTGAAAGGTATTTGATTCTCATATTTAAGTACTCTAAATGAATATTTTCAATATTCATACCAAGTTCTTTAATATGAACTTTCTTGTAACTAAATAATATTAAATTTTAGTCTAACTAAATTTCAAAATTTATTTTTTTTTTACGTTTCGGCCATTCATGTATTAATGAGGTTCGTTTAAAAATTTACTTTGAAGACGGTCAAAAATTATCAGTGCTTAGTTCCACTTCTAATACCTCAATTTGAAATTAGTAAACATCAGTATACAGAGACTAAAACAAATCGCTGCACAAGAGGCTTCCGTGGCGTAGTGGGCAGCGTGCTTGCTTCTCAGTCAATAGGTCGTGGGTTCGATTCCCACTCCAGACGGGATGTTTTTAAGCGCAAATTTTTCAGTTGCTACTGGTGAGAAAAAATTATTCGCAATAAAATGGGGAAACGGTGTAAAAGTGAAACAGTTCCACTTCAAGAAGGCCTAGATACTCAGTAGATGGTTTCTGTTCGCTTTCTATCATTCAGTCCCCCATAACATCTGCAAATATTTGTCAGTAACCAGCCAGTACAATTGAGCAATATACCAGCTTCTCCACTCGCTATGGTCGTTCTCACTCCCCTTCCCCAACCTTCCCAATCCCATTCCTTCCCTCTATGACTGTGTTTGTGCATTGCACATAAAGGCCGAAATTGCCTATAACACAGGTCATTCTGTAAAAAAAAAAAAAAAAAAAGATCTACCTCCTCGTGGGGCAGGCTGGATAACGCTAATAGATCAACAGATAGGGGGAAATCAAGTCGAATGGAAGGTGTATTGAATTGAATGTAATTCAATTTATTATACTATATTATCATCGGCTCCGAAACCTACACAGATAGGAGGGAACTAAGTTGAACGATCCGTCAGCTCCGAAACCCATTTAGGTGGGAGGGGGGGGGATAAAGTTGAACGGTCCGTCAGCTCCGAAACCTATCGATCGCAGGGACGTAAGTGCTGGTCTAGAAGGCTAAGGCGGTTCTAGTAACTTCTCTTGGAGCATGGCAACTCCATGAACCCGAGCTGTTCGATCGGTATCAAAGTTGCGTGTGAACTTAGACTGAAGTGAAGCTTGCTTCACAAAAGTCCTCACCTTGGTAATACGGGAGGATGTATTGGCAACCCTGTACCAGGAGGTATCGATCATGTCTCAATGAAATGAATAATGAAGAATAAATGAATAAGATCTAAACATCAAAAGAAAAGCGCGGAAAGTAGTAACTAACTGAAGGAGGCGAAAAGTGACTAACTGAAGGATGTGAAAATAGAAGCAATAATAAGGAATATATGTTGTAAAAGTTGAATGTAGATGTGTTATGTGGATTTTAGTAGCAGTCAGTAAGCCAGGTGAAATGCGGAAGTCTATACAAGCTAGCTTGGAATGAGTAGCCAACTGAAAATTGTGAAAAATGAAGCAGAAGAATACAGGCAATGTATTAATGTTGGATATGGGTGAAAGTAGTAGCGGACCGAGGAAGGCGAGAAGTCAAGGTCTGGTATAGCTGGGGCGACCGCGTAACTGACTGAGGAATGTGAAAATAGATCCTTAAATGTGGAAATTAGGCTGGCTGTAGGTGTGTGGGAGGCAGGAGCTCGGTTTAGCCGGGACGGCCGTTGAAGCAACCTGACGATAGCTAACTGAAGCAGAACTGATTTTTTATTTTTGGTAGTACATGGTATTTAGCGTAAGAAAGTAGCGATCTTATGTTCGAGGTGACACTTCGGATCCCAGCCCACCCGGTGTCATAGTAGAACATATGAGAGCAAAATTTTACGCAACAATGATGGTATGAATCGAATATCTAGTGATCATACGAGTAGCATGAATGATTTGAGACTGATCGATGCGACAAGGTGCGGGCAAACCAATACAACCATGGATGAGGTCCCTTCGGAGTACACGTAGTGGTTGTGGTTTACCACCTACATCGCGGGTAGAGCATCTCCCTTACTACTGTACTTGTACAGTATACGGGTTCTTGGAATGCCTATTACAAACCTTGTGGTCGACGTGGAGTTGCGTATCAACCGGATCTCATGATCCAAAGATTGGGGAAGGTTTTAGATAGGCCTTGCTCTTACCAGTGTGATTGCAGAACTCACGCTGAAGTATAGAATGGTATCATCTGCCGAGATACGTTGGTCAATGACTAGCGTTAAGCTTGGAGAATGCAGGCGGTAATGATTGTCGTCACAATAACAATCGTGTTGTTAAAGACAACCGTGAACTCGTGACTTCTGTCGGTACGTTCACGTAAAGCATTCAAAGTATGTTACTGGAGACGAAACTTGCGCTCATCGTTTTGAGCTTGAAGCTATAGAGAGGGAATTGTGCACTAAATATTTATTTAAAATTACCAGTAAGACCGAAAAAATGAGATGATTGGCTTCACTCCTTCTACCCCTCCCATATTATATGACACAATTTCACAACTTTACGAAAAATCGATTTTCCTAAAAAGTATGAGTGCTGACCAGAAACAGCTGCAAATATCTTGCCCTTGACATATTTTAAGTCAAATGCATGATATTTACAGTTGTTTCTGAAAAAAATCACTAAAAACCCCTACCACCTCGCATACAAAACAACATAATTTAAAATCAATACACTCTTTTTCTCAATAACTTTTAAATTTTTAAAGCTTCAGTTTGGTACAAAACATTTTTATAGCTACTCTAGCATGATGTGACACAAATTAGTTCAATGCTGTTACCCCTTCTACCACTCGCCATATAAAATTTCAACATATCGATTGCATCTTTATCGGGTTGAAAGACGACTTTTGTTGTATATCACAAGCGGAAGACTATTATTTGTATCTTCCATACATTATGCTTTTTTGTTGTAGAATTTAAATGGAAGACGATATTTTTAAAATTCATATGTTCCAATTAATGAGTCCAGCAAGTTTCATGCAAATGATTTTTTTTTATTAATTTTTGCGGGATTCGCAACCCCCTGTTTTACAACTGCAATGGAAGACGATGATTTTACTGCTAGATATGATTTAAATATCTCGTACTCAAAAACTAAAACTGCGAAAATGCGGTTCAGTGAAAACTGTCGCTGCCTCCCGTACTATAATGGTCGTTAAAGTCGATAGCTGCCGTTCTTGTCCCTTTTCAGTTACATCTGGAGTCCCTCCAATATCGCACCTAGGGCCATTGCTGTTTTTACTCTTCATTAATAACATTAGTTCTATCTTTATTGATGTAGAATTATTCCTTATTGCTGGATAAGGAATTATTACAGCAGAATCCAAAAAAAATTTCTACTGTTATTAGCTGATGAATTTTCATCGAACCAACTATAGAAAAAAAATTCCAATCGAACGTTTAAAGCAAATGAATTTTATATTCGCATAAAATATAAATAAATAAAAATAAAAAAAAAAGTGTCCATAAAGGGATGTTGAAAATAAATTATTTTGCGACGAAATCAGCAAACGCTATATGTACATATGTAACATATATGTATACATACACTAAATTTCTATTTGCTAATTATGCCCTCTTTAACCTAAGAATTTGTGTTGCAATGTGTTCTATATAAAATGGACATAATAAACCGTGTATCAAAATCAAAAGCTTATTTTTACGAAGAACCTTTTTAAAAAATTTCGCAATTTGCGGTTGCGCTGGGAGTTTTTATAAGTCATGAAATTGGGAAGTGGAATATTCTATTTAATTATGAACATCCTTTTCTTTTAATTGTGATATTCGTTATCCTCACTGTGAGCTCTACAAATCACTATATACGGGTGTCTGTCTGAAAATATCCGGGTCTACTCAGAAACCTGAAATAATCGATATTCGATAAGCTGCAAAAATACATTTTAAATTTTGGAAATCGTACTGAAAATGATCGATTTGCTGCGATCTTATTAGAAATAAAAGAGCAGACGATCAAGACAGATGCGTTTCAAAGAAATGGAGCGTTTTACTTTACCAAAGGCGCTGAAAGATACAATATTCAGTATCACTCGACTTCGTAATTAGTGTTCAAAGCTAGCTATATACTAGTTATACCTATTATCAAGTGCAATCTTTTCAAGATGCATTCATGCCATACGCCTTGAGCAATTCATTCCGCAATTAGACAAATGACAATTGTATACATTCTAAGCGAAGATAGAAGGAAATTAAAAAAGAAAGTCGTTATTTTATCATTAAATCAACTCGTACATACCAAACTGAGTCAGAAACAACAAACATACCAGAGTCGTATCTCTCTCTCGCTAAGCTTAAGAAGGTAAATTATTGTCTTCGAAATAATCAACTGACCATTAAGGCGACTAATTACGGGTGAGTCCTAAAGACTCGGACGACACATTAATATCGTGCGTATTTGTTGAACAGGTAATACAGGAATCGATTACTATTTTATTTATTTTACATGTTGATAAAGATTTTATCTTACAGAATCGAATAACTCATAAAAATCATCTTGTATAAGTTTCGATTGAAAAGGGTAAAAACGCCAAATAGCAAAATAAATTGCTCATGATGCCTATATAACAATTGCAATAGTAATAGCGTTCCGTGCATTGTAAAAAATTGTGTAGAGAATTCAGTGCGCGCGCATCTTATGGCCGATTATATGTGTATCTAATGAGTGCAGAGTGTTTGCTATAGTCATCATGGTGATCACGATCGCGGAGCAGTAACTATAGAGTGCAGCCGGTGGTGGTGAAAAGCAGCTCGAGGAGCAACTTTCACCCAAGGTCATTGTGTCTGTTACCCGGCAATTTACTTTGAAATTATTTTAATGCGACGACACTATCTTTTTATAAATATAATGTCGAGACAGAGATGGTTTTTTTTTCAGTGTGTTATTTGTTGAAACTATGTACGAAATGAAAATTATTGGCTTACCTGATATTATAGTAATTATTATATGCTAATATTATATGCTTTGAAAATATGTTAAAGAAGGGATCTTTTGTTTAAAAGTAGACGTTTTGCCTAGCTCATCATTATGTGATTAACTGAAAAGATAGCGAAATCTAATGATATGACGGCCGTAGCATGGTTTTGTTGCGGTTGAAATGGAGGTGTGAAAATAAAAATTTAGTTCATAACTCTGGTCACATAAAATGGTTTAGGCTTTTGAGGTGCAGCGGTCAATAGGTCGTAGGTTCGATTCTCACTCGTGTCAATTGGATTTTTTAAGCACGCTACTGCCACTGGTAATGAAAATTATTCGAAATAAAATTGGCAAACGAAGTGAAAGTGAAATAGTTCCACTTCTTGAACATCTATCTAGATGGTTTCTGTTCACTTACTATCATTCAGTCCCACATAAGATCTGCAAATATTTTTTAGTAGCAGCCACAATAACTGAGAAAAATATTCCAGCTTCACCACTCGTTACGGTCATTCTCACTCCCCTTCCCCTACTTTTCCATTCCCATTAATCCATCCCTCTATTACTGTGCTTGTACATTGCACATAAAGGCTGAAATTTCCAAGAACACAAGTCATTCGGTAGAAAGTGACCTTCGCTGCATGGAAGTACATAAAGAACATGGATATGATTTTGTGTATACATATTTTTAAATCACTTATTATATATGTAAAATGGAGTTTATTTGACAGCATTATTTGCAATAAATCGTTAGAGTGACAAAATTATTGACAAAAGAAGACAGTGGGCTCTAAAATACGAAACGTTGGCATATGTTTGCGTCGATACAGAACGAGTTGCGTGAGGTTGAAACGGCGATATCATTGCTGAGTGCCAATGCGAGTCCGACGTACATAATGTCACCATTAGGGCCGCTTAAATCTAAATTTAGATCGACGCCGATTATTATCAGCATTTCATAATACCATCAAGTACTTTGAACAACCCTTTCAGCTTTGGGTTGGAGCTAGTAAATTCAAGACGCGGTCGAACATCCCAACGACGCAGGATCCAACAGCAACAACACAAAACTCAAAACCTGAGCAGCCAACAAGTGAAATCCGACAAAACGAGCTCCGACTATCAGGCGCCCATAATAATATTATATGGTAGAAATAAAATTTGTACGTTTGGGTGTTTCAAGACAGGATGGTCAAGAATTAGAAGAACTTTAAATTCGAGACTTTTCAAATTCATGTAACGTCTGACTTCTGGGACGAAACATCTGTTGAACTATTCTGTAAAGATAGCTGTGGTCGCCCAGGCCTTCTTGTGTGCCATCCAGTGAACAGGCAGTTTATTGATATCTACACTTTTCATTGAACGTGGGCCTAGGGCCCGATTTACCAGCAGTGGTTTTATTATTCGATCTCCGGGAGCGTTCGACCAAAATAATAAGCTCACACGATCCTTGGCTACCACCAAGAGTTATCTGCGATTTGGCTACGTACGTTCTGCTCAGCATTCGATTCCAGAAGAGACCACTTTCACCTGAATTCCACACTTGATCCGGAGTGTATGCTCCATCTTTAATAATTTAGCAAGTTCCTGCGGGAATACTTTAGCAGTCGATTCACATGCAGATGCAGTTTCATCTTTAATTTTACTTTATTATTTTAATAATAAAGTATTGTAATCGACTTGAAAAAAAAAAAATTCGCTACTCTGAAATTTTGTTTTTTTGCGCTTCATGACTAAAATAGCCTAAAAATGCAAAAAAAAACAACAGAAATGGGCTTTACGCCCAATCATATGATACTCTAGATGAAATGAGAAAGAGTTCAATGTACCGGAAAATATGTCACCTCTAATTCTTTCGAATAATTAATAGTGACTTTTGTATGGGAGGTGGTAGAAGCAGAGGAGGACGGTTTGTAATTTTTGGATATGACACCTAATGTGGTATGCAAAATATTTCGTGCTGAATTTAAGGTTTGTAGCTTTCAGTATTTTCAATAGGACATAGTTTTCCTAAAATTGGGGCATTTGTATGGGAGGTGGCAGAGGAAGTGGAGGGCTTAGAAAATTTTGAAACTGCTTATCAACATCATTATCGCCAGGCTTTGTTTCAATTTCAAAGTCGATAGCTCTCATATGTTCGAAGAAGAAAGGCTTTCCTTGAATTTGTAATACAGATATTTATATAAAAAAAAATTTGCTACCCTGAAATTTTGTTTTTCCGCGTTTCATGACTAAATTAGCCGAAAAATGCAAAAAAAAAAATCCGTCTGTCTGTACGCCGTCCGCCGTACGCCGACGTGTACGCTCAGCGCACATTAACTCCCAAACCCTACAAGATAGAATGTTCATTTTTAGAAGGATTGTAGATAGTTGCGGATCTCAGGCGGATACCTATTTTGGGGGGTGTACGGGTTCAGGGGGAGGCGGGGGAGCGCTTAAGCCAAAAAATACGAATTCAAATATCTCAGCCATGGTAACAGCTAGGAAGCTAAAACTCAACACACATATAGAAGGGTTTGTGAGACAACTTTTAAAAATAATGTAATTTTTTTATCCATTGGTGTCCGAAAAGGGGGGGCTAAAAACTAATTGTCGGCCGAATTGTTTTTTTCAAATGATTATATCTTCGAAATTACTTATCGTGAAAAATTCATATTTTGGGACCGTCAGTGTGACATATATTTCCTTTGGAATCAGCTTAGAGAGTGGTTAATTATTGTAAGGGGGAGGGTCAGGGGGGGTGCAAAGAAAAACACTTAAAAATGAATATCTCAATTATCTCTTAAGCTATGTTATTGAAACTTGAAACTTATATTAAGCTATACTAAAAAAATACAAAAAAATAACATGTTGAAATAATAGTAGTGGGGGGAAATGGGAAGCATTTCAAAAATGGCGCACTTTTCAAAATTACGAATCCTTATATCTCAAAAAAGGGTACAGATATCAAATCAAAAATTTGTCAGATTGTAGAACTACATAATGGTTATTTATGGTAGTTGGGAGGTGAAAGGGGAGGGAGGTGATAAGCAAAAATGCCGAAAATTTTGAGTGATTTTTTTAGGACTCTGTTGAAAGATACAAAATTTAAATTTTGCATATGAATACGTCTATTTGATGTACATAGAAAAATAATAATAACTTGATCCATATTTGACATAAACCGACCCCCCGGTCTAACGTCACAAGGTGTTTCGTGTGCATTGAAAAAAACACATAAACTGAAAATTTTTGAGTGAAATTTTAAGGTAGAAACTTGAAAATTTTCGAAATGCATTTAAAAAAAGTCCATAAATATATGAAATATTAACTGGTTGAAAACCCTTAAAACTTCTACCCCCTCCCATACAAAATTATTTTTTCGACCATTTTTAAGAAATCAATTATCACCTAACTTTTAAAAGCTATCATTTTGCAATTTTGCATGAAAACTTACAAAAATAATTGAAATGAAATTACGTTAAACATTTTGAAATCGCGCTTGCCCTTCTACCCCCTCCCATACAAAAGTATGATTTCGACCAATTTCACTAAATCAACTAATAATCAACAAATTAAAAGCTACGAACTTGAAATTTTGTACGAGCATCTTACAACAGAAAAGAAAGAAAATTGCATCACAAGTTTTACGATTCCCTTTCCTCCTTTACCCCCTCCCATACAAAATTATTTTTTCGAGCATTTTTAAGAAATAAGTTGTCAGCTAACTCTTAAGAGCTATTAATTTCAAATTTTGCAGAAAAACTTATAAATATAATTGAAATGAAGTTACTTTAAAAGTTTTGAAATCGCGCTTGCCCTCCTACCCCCTCCCATACAAAACCATGATTTCGACCAATTTCATTAAATCAACTAATAACCAACAAACTAGAAGTTACGAACTTGAAATTTTATACAAGCACCTCACAAGAGAAGCAAAATAAAACTACATATCAAATTTTACGATTCCCTTACCTTCGCTACCCCCTCCCAGACAAATGTTCGGTTTCGTGAATGTAAAATACACCGCATTTTATGAAAATTCTATGCAACTTCGTCTATGATACACATTCCATACAGAGAATATTGGACGTGATTCAAGCAATTAATTAAAAAGCTATTAACATCCACCCACCCTTACTAATTCCCCTCCTCCTCCTCTCATAAAAACCCAAACTTGCAGAAACGAATGAAATATTGTTAAATTGACAACAGCCCTGCCCAAGAACTCCCTTTCACTTAGCCTTCCCTAACCACTCTAACCTGCATATTGACTTTCCACTCATCCGCAACTTGTCCCAAGAATAATAAAGTTTTGCCCGACTTGTTGGCAGTTTATTTCTTATAATGCGCACGTTTATATTTTGCGTTGATATATTTTTAATTTCTTGTTTCTATTAATTTAAATTTACTGTTTCTGTCTCGAATTATTTTCTCCCTTTTACATTGTTTTCAATTTGTTCTCTGTTTATTTTCAACTTTTTAATTTTTAATTCAAGTCCTTTTTTTCTCCATATATTTACATATATATTTATTTTTCGTTCACCCTTCTTTTTAATGGCAACTTTTACGATCGACAGGTCAACGTTCGGAGATTGTTCCCGGATATCACCTTATTCCTGTATTTTTTCGCCAGCGGGGGATCGCTCTCTACATCCGCGATGATATGCCCTTCCAATTGGTTCCGCACTTGGGTATCTGCTTCAATCCGGAATTTAATTATATCTGGGTAAAACTTTTAATCCAAGGGCATATCTTGTATTTTTTTACGTTTATAGAAGCCCGGCATTGAATGCAGCTAAAACAGCTAATGAGCTGGATGGTTTGTCAGAATCCATCCAGTCCTTTTACACTGCACACACTGACGCTGAAATCGTTATCGCGGGCAATTTCAATGTTCACAACACTGCCTGGCTTAAATATTCCTCTGCACGGACTAAGAGGGACGTGATACTGAGGTTTTTGCCTCGTTAAACGGTCTAACACAGCTAGCAAATGAGCCTACGCGTTTACCAAAAATTGCAGGTCAATTCTCCAATTTTCTTGATTTATTTCTCATCAGCCAAAATGAGAAATACTCTCTCTCTGTAATATCCCCATCGCCAATTAGAAATACGGATCACTTCTTGATTCGTGCACAATTGCCTGTTGCAGCACTAAAACCGCTGCTAGTTAAGGCACCCGGCGTAACTGTTTGGCATTTCAAAAGAGCCAATTGGGGGGTGCTGAACGAGTTTTTTAATTGGAAATTGTCCTTCAATTCTTATGACTGCGACGAAGCCTGTAAACTTGTCACCGAGATCATCCTGAAAGGTATGAAGCTCTACATACCGTCTTGTCCAAAGAGAATCTGGCCGTCGAAAGACTCTTCGTTCACAAATGAATGTCTCAATCCAGGCTAAGAAACAATCGATTGATTAGATTGATTGATCAACACCACTACTCGTTGATGGCGACCGTACCGTTATTTATCCGGTTGAGAAAGCTAAACCTATTGGCAGTAAGTTTTGCCTGAAACTCCACGCTGCCTCCAAACCAAACCCCTCCTATCGCAACACCATCAGGTTTTCGCTGTCTCCGCTACATTTCTGCACGCGTCTCTTATTCAGAATCCTGCTCCGCTGCCCTGATGGCATTCCCCCCATTATCCTTAAAATATGCTCCTCTTCTCTGACTAAACCCCGCGCAATCTTTTTCATCTATCTTACTCATCTGGGTGCTTTCCACGATTGTGGAAAGTCGCAAATGTTCAGCCAATTCTCAAGAAAGGAAGCAAAGCGAAACCCGCTAACTACCGCCCGCTAGTCATTGCTTCAATGCTTTCGAAAGTGATGGAAACTGCTGCCAATTGCATAATCATTCACTATCTCGAGGATAAACACCTTATCCACGATCGCCAAAATGGTTTCCGTTCTGGAATGTCGACGGGAGTTCTCTTAGTCAATCTTACGGAACGTTGGAGCTCTTGCTTGCACAAATACGGCGAAGGACAAGTTTTTGCTCTTGACATTGCAAAAGCTTTTGACAGAGTTTGGCATGAATGTCTCCTTGTTAAGCTACCGGCCATTAGCGTCGATACCACCCTCATTCGGTAAATTGAGAGTTTTCTGTCCGAACGCATTATACGAGACGTATTAGATGGCGTCTCTTCTTCCTCTCTCCCAATTAATTGTGGTGTCCCTCAGGGTTCTGTCCTATCGCCTACTCTGTTCTTAGTATTCATTAACGACCTTTTGTCTTCTACTCTCAATGCAATCAAAAGTTTTGCAGATGGCAGTATTTTAAATAACAGCTTTGAGTTTAACTCTGCTGCGGATTCTCGCAAGTAATCTATTGCTTTCAAACGCAGGGAGTTATTTGGTTCGCTGTACTCCGACCTCCACTTAATCCTAGAATGAGGCAGGAAAAATAGAGTAGAGTTCAACGCTGCTAAAATACAGGCCTGTCATCTTTCCCTTAAACGTGATGTTCCAGCGTCGTCGTCTAATCCAATTAGCTCTTTAGATGAATTTATCGTATTAGGAGTAAAATTAAATAACCATCTTGATTGGATCAAAACATATCTTTGGTGTTGCCCTTGATACTTCCAAACGCCTAGGTATTCTTCGCAAATGCAAAAACAAGGCTTAACTTCGACCTCGTTTAAAGTACAATTCGCATTTATGGGCTGGGGCACCCTAAACACACCTTGCGCTGCTCAATCGATTGCAAAAACACGCCTTCCGACTAATTGGAGACACCATTACGATTTCTGTTGAGCATCATAGGAGCGTTGCAGTACTCACCATTTGCTATCGCTACTTTCATGGTAAATGTAGTGCGGAACTTGGTTTACTCATTTCTCCACTTTAAAATCACAAAAAATTCTATTTCATCTAGAGTATCGTAGCCCTGTTATGTTTTTATTTTGTACTCAAACACCATCGAAGAGTCGACGCCCATTTATTACAAAATAGATCTAAGCTAAATTTGTTTTGTTAACTTTTTTGATATTATCCATATAAAAATTTTATTTAATTTGTTCCAATTGTTTCAAAAAGAAGCCGAAGATTTAAGCCTGGAACTTAAAGTATTGATAAATCAAGTTACTGCCTTAAATCTTCTATTTGCAATATCTAATTTTTGATGAACCAAGCCTAATGCCAACATCGATTTATCACAAAGTGGGTAAGAGTAAAAGTATACCAACAGTACTGAATGAATATTAGTTATGCAAAGTGAGTATAAATAAAAGTGTAAGATACTTATTCGCGTTGCCGGATACGTTCAAAAGTAAAATTGAACAATTTTGATTGACTGTGCTTGTTTAACAGTTTTAGTTCCACAGTTCCAAACTAATCTAATTTATTTTGCTCCCATTTAATTGTGACTAGCGCAGCTAATATTTCTCTTTCATTCCAAGTATTGTTCTATTGACAAAAAAAAGTCAATAAATATGCTAATAGTTTATGTATTATGACCACAACTAAAAAGCCTTTCAAATTAACAAGTTTTCCTGATATGAATCATGAATTTCTTTGTGAATTGCATAAAAACAAACTCATTGATAACTGAAATGAATCGATTCATTGAACTTCGATCTGTCGATAGGCCAGACAAAATCGTCACCTCACCAACGTAAAATCAAAAGATTCATGGAACACACTTTCTACTGCAAAGATGTTTGCTTAAAAATAACTCCGTGCATACGGGCACGACCACGACGATCATGCCTCTTACGACGATCGTCGATCTTCAAGTACTTTTGTGTATTTTCATATCCGTCTTGGCAGCACTCAAGCTTCGATCCATAGGCAAGTTGATCATCTCCGGCAAAGAAGTATCCAAGTCTCTTTTGTTCGCCAATGGGGCAACTAAGAAAAAAACAAAAACAAAAGAAAAATAAAGAGCACATGCAAAAACCGGAAGTAGGTCAACCAGAACCGGATCTAAGATATACGATGCACACTTAAAAACGATCACGTCAGCATATTTTACTCGTAGTATAGACCTTGGTATGTATAAAGAACGAAATAAGATGACAGAAACATTGGCATCTTAAATCTGTAGATTCCGGTATTAGTGTGTCCGAGTTTTGCAGAGCTAAAACATTTTGTCTTTCTTTTTATTCAACGTTGCTGTACTCTTGAATTCTTGAGTAAGCGAGATACGATTTTATGTTGAAGTTTTGCTGGTATGATCGGGCGGATCTTTTTAAATACGCGATGTACGATCATCTTTTATATGTTCGTATGATCAAAATGCATGCAACTAGACCGACAGTTAAGGAGACGTTTGGGCTGAGCCGCGTACTTAAATCACTTGTAACCGGTTGTTTGGATAGTTGGTCATTTGGCGGATCTGAATTTAAATAGCTTCGTCGAGTTGAGTAATTGCAATTCGATCGGGCGCGATACACAACATGCAATACATGCAATGGACACGAGCTAAATTTTTAATGTTTTTATTTTTTGATGAAATCTTTATTTTTACTAGTTTTAAATGGTAGTCGGATTAGATACAGATATTCTATGATTAACTGCATGTATAATTGAATTTAATTGAGGAAAAAAAACAAAAGACTTACGCCAGTAACCTTTATCGACAATGAGAGAAGATAATTAAGAAACGGACTTAAATCTTTAGTTTATGGCGATTGATTTTTTGTCCTTTATTCGGGATGAATGGAAAAAATTTAAATTCACTAGAAAATTATGTCATATGAATTTCTTTCAAATAATTAATTCAGCTGTAAGATTTGTGTGCAATGTGGTCCAATTAGGTAATTGTTAAACTGATTACGGAATTTTTTTAATCACAAGATTCTGCCTTGTTATGATTATTTGTCTGAAGGAAAATTAAATTTAATTTCATAAAACTGTAGAACTTGTATCGGGGGTGGTAGAAGGTGTAACGAGATCTGTATGATTATTTAATTTTAAAGTCGCATTATTGTGAAAATTATATAAGCCATAAGTTTGAGGTCGAAATAAGTGGTTAAGATTGATAAATTTAAGTAATTTGTATGGGAGGTGGTAGAGGGTGCTAAAAAATTGAGTAGAGTACTACAATTTTTTTTTGCCTACAGATCACTACTAGTATATTATTAACGCGAAAAAATCAACTTTTTGAAAATTTTGTATTACGTTGCCTGTGATCTTAAAATACTTCGAAAAATCTCTAAGATCAAAATTTTTACAGTGAAAAAAATTTTGAGATCCAATTAGTACAAAATATTTAAAATATCTCCCTCAACAAATCATACAATTCAAAACCAAAACCTTTTTAATCAATGAAAATTCCACAATCCTAATGACACACGTCTTGTGCCTTATATGCTGCGGTCACAAATTTGTCGGAATATTTTCGCATACAGTTTTATTTTTATTACCTATCGCTATCGATAATAACTTTACGAAAATACCATTGATTATATACATAAATAACATACCTCCTATTAATTTCTGACTTCTTCGTGTACGAATCGAGACCTCACATACTCGAAAACAATAAGACCCTCCGTTTTGAATATGTTGTCTTGCAGTTAAGTAGAATTAGAGTTAACCGTAAATTTATGCACGACCCATAATTAGTGGGCCGCAGTCATAAATGAAAATTTCTGTGCTTTGCAATTACCTTAACCGAAATTACATTTTAGTTGACCCAAGTGTATATACATATATTGTCTGGAACTCATGTAATTTAATTGCGGTCTTTCGGCATAAAATGCGGATATGATTTGGTCATGTGCAGTAATTCTTTTACGAGTATTTTAGGTCAGTGGACGAGATCCTGATTGTATTTTCAAGACACACAATATTTCACTTAAGAAATCATCAGCCGAATTGAGATTTTATTTTTTTAAACTAAATTTTTCACTTTTCAGTGAAACAAAAAATTTCATTACTATCTAAAAGGTTTGTTTTAGAGTTAAGTCAGTCCTAGTCTTTGAAAAACAATTTATTTTATTTTTTTATCGTCGCAGGTCAAATTTAGCATCTTTTTATTTAAATTTATTAGTTTGACCTACAACAAGTTTGAGGCCGATTTTTAAAATAATGTCATCGATGAATGAATTTTTTTTTTTTTTTCGAAAATGGGCCTTAGTTTACCAAATTGCATTTTATTGATTTACATAAATTTGAATGAACTGCAGGTTTTCTCACGTATATAGTCGTATACCTTCTGTAATAACAAGTAAATATTTCCTTGAGAACGAAGGGAGCTGGCATCTTTTTTGATAATTTTATTCAAATTAAATTAATGTCTCCTCTGGTCTGTTCTTTATGTCTTTTGGAATTAAATGTGCCCATAAATATGTAAATTTTTCGTAAAAGATTCTTTCGATTAAAGCGCCATATTGAAATTAGATCAATTAATTTTTTCCGTATGAAATGAGAATCAATTATGTAAATTTTTGTTTTATCTACTTTATTATTTGGATAATAAAGTGTTGAACAATACTCAGCAAAAAAAATATGTACCAGGAAATTTTTTTTTACGGTTTATAACTAACTAATTCTAAAAACGGAACAGATTTACGATTGAGTGAAAATTGATTGAGTTAATTACACTAAAATATAATATATGTCATCTGAAAGTGGCATTTGTACGGGAGACCTGTAGTGGGTAGTGCTTGGTTCAAAGTCAATAGATCATTGGTTCGATTCCCACCCTAGACAGTAGAACTTTTGAAGCAAGTATTTTTCAGTTACTACTGACAATGAAAAATTATTCGAAAAAAATGGGCAAATGACTTAAAAGTGAAATATGTAGTTCCACTTCTAGAATGCCTGAGTGTTCAGGATGGTTTCCATTAAAATCTATTGATATTTGTGCAACTGAAAAATATACCAGCTTTACTACTCGTTAAAGACATTCTTACTCCCCTTCACCCACCTTCCCAATTCCATTACTTTCCACCATGACTGTGCTTGTGCATTGCACATAAAGGCCGAAATTGTCTATAACACAAGTCATTCTGTAAAAAAAAGTGGTAGAACAAGAAGAAGTTGAAAATTTTTGAACATGAAACTGCACTTAATATCAAAATTCTATTTAAGTTTAATACACGAGATTCAACAATCTTATGTATTGTTATAGATCTGGCAACCACGAAATTAGATCTTTCCCGAATATACCAGAATTATGTAGAACAGTCCCCCAATATGTAAAAAGCCATAATCAAAGATCTAGAACCTTCCAGGATAGTTGAGACACACACCCGACGAATACACCACGGAAGGTTCGAGAATTGGGGAAAATGGTATAAAAGTACGAAGCTTTCAGACGAGAGTTAGTCATTCAGCGACATTTATAGAAGACGCGAACTGGTGCAGAACAATATCGGCGGTAGTGCCATATAGTGCGAATTAAGTTAAACTGCGAATAAATAAATTATGACTTATTTTTAAACGAATTGTGTATTACTTGAAATCCCGGCGAACCCCTAGCTCGCAACAGTATTAAACGTTAATTAATTTCAAGGAGAAAAATTTGTTTTTTCTGAAATTGTTGTTTTTGTATGTGAGGTGGCACAAGGATTTCTACAATTTTAAATCAACTACTTAAAATTCTAACCAATTTTTTGCTCCGCAAAAGAGGTTCTTTAAATTGTTTAGGCTTGAATATTTTTTAAGGGAGATGGTATAAGGCAAGCGGCGAAATTATTTGAAACATTTTAAAAGAAATTTTGATAAAATTTTATGTTTCTATTGTACTATTCCAATTCTTGCGAGAATCGACAGTTTCGAAAATTGTGCATTTGCCTAAGTGGGAGTACAAAGGGTGAGTGAATCAAAACAACGTTAGCGTATCGTAACCAAATTTTCAATTCTTTCAAATTTTAAGTTTCGTGAAATTCACAAGCGAGGTGGTAGAATGATTTTGAGATATAAAACATTTATGACCTTAAATTTTCTTTATTTGTTTGTTGTTTAATTGTTTATTGTTGTAATTGGTTTCAAATTTGCAATACTAAGTCAATGCAATATTTATTAGCAATTGACTTTACTAATGTACCAAGGTTTACTTCTAAAAATATAGCGATACTTGCTCTTGGTGAAACTTAAGGATTTAATGACTTTGATTTGGATCGTTTAATGATCCGTATTCTTTCATAATACCGCTATATTTTACACAACGCATTGTACATTCGCAATTTATTTAATTATCAACTTCTGCCCAAATACGGCAACTGTATTAATCTCGAATTTAACTTCATTTGAGTTTAACTCTCCATTTGAAAGCAATTCGTACATATTTGATTTTTCTTATCCAAGCTCAGGGTTGGTCCTACCAAGATGCAGTTGCACCGGGCGGCATGCATGAGGGGGGCGACATCACTTAAAGACCGGAACGGTAAAAACGATATGGAGGATTCCATGCCACCAGCAGATTACAACGGACCTCATAGAATGGTCAAATCAGGATATAGGGGAGAGGATTTGGTTCGGAGAAAATAACATACGTTATCAATCAATCAAATTCCAGTGAAGACCCTCTATGGGGGCATAGGACAGAAACAGCTCTCTTCCACAAGGCACGATCCTGAGCATCGATCTTTAGCTGTTACCAGGACATATTTACTCCTCTGTTCTCCTGCTCAACTGCTCGCTTCCATGTGCTACATGGTCGACCAACCTGATGAGAATTACAATCCGGAGCCTGTTTGGCGATGTTTGCTCTGGTTTTCTCAAAGTGTGACTGATCCGCTCCCACTTTGAATCTCAATACCTCTTTTAGTTTGTCCAGTTGTACTCCAAAGTTCGTCGTTGGAGATCACTTCTGGCCAGAATATTTATAAAATGCGTTGAAGGCATTGGTTCACGAAAGTTTGTAGTTTCTTGGTAAGTCGAACGGTCCTTTTCCACGTAGTAAAACCATATAACAACACGGATTTGACAAATGCGTCAGAAGATTTCTCTTAACCTCCAGAAAGAGGAAAAAGTACCGAAATCCTGACGAGGTTTATTTAGACGAGCCTCAACATTATTTTCGGCACGCAGTTGCGAGGAATTTTAATGTTCGTAAAATAATTTGACTTCGATACTCCCGAATATGCATCCCGCCGGTCGATTGGTTAAGTTATTTGCATCTTTGAATTATATATGGCAAACTGTAGACAGGTCTATTCGTATTACTGACTTTCAGGCGTATGATCATATCCCCTAGATCTTTTCGTAGCTTACAAAAATTCACACGATTTTCTATCAACACCGATTTCCTCCACAAATACTCTTCAATATGGAAGGATCTTGGTTCCAAAAGTGGAATTGAAAAACTTGATATGATAGTTATTGTGAATGATACTGCAGAAAGAGGTAACAAACTATTTCCCGAATAGCGTTTTCGCTTCAGGGTACGCATGACTTTGATACTGATGGATCTGTTCGAGTCCATGGAGACGCAACTCTTCAAAGGCAACTTTACTGGAAACGCCTAAGCTTTCTAAGCCAGTAACTAACCCAGGATGTAATAAATAAGTGGGACTGGTCCTAAAGGTCGAGGGTTGAGCGAGGCGTAGCGCATCACCCGAACAAAACTCTGTCCAGAAATCTGAACAACAGCCTCGGAAAGGATAGACTTAACGGCAACGATCCCGTGAACAAAAAATGGACTAATCCTTTGGATCTTGGAATGTTCGGTCCTTATCTAGGGCAGAAACTCTGAAAGAGTTCCTCGAAGAAGTGACAAGACACAACATCAACATAACTGCCATCTAAGACACGAAATCATGGTCATGAGATCACAAACAATCTATCCAAGTGGACAATTGTCGGGAAGTAAAAACTAAACAAAGCGCTTCTGAAAACGAGGGAAACTGTGTCGCTGAAATACTACACAACATGATATGCAAGGAAATTATGCCCGACGATTGGCGAAAAAGCATTATATGTCCAGTTTACAAGAAAGGCGACGAACTCTGCTTTGAAAATTACAGATGAATGTCATTGTTGTGTACGTCCTATAAAATATTGATAAAAATAACTAAACATCGTCTTAAGCCCTAGCTAGGGTGTAGCCTAGTGGGTAGCGTGTTGGTCTTGTAATGCGAAGGTCGTGAGTTCAAATCTTGGTCGGCGCAATATATAATTCCAGCACATTGCCTACTTGGGTATACCTTGGTCACTTCAATCTCTACGAAAATAAAAAAAAAATTGTAGAAAGAGGGTTGTGCGAAGAGCTAACAACCCTTCCACAATAAGTAATGAAAAATGTTAAGGAACCTGAATATCAGGAGGCCAAGGTCCGATTTGGGCTGTAGCGCTAAGAAGAAGTCTTAAGCCCTACACTAATGAAATAATTGGCGAATAACAAGGTGGATTCAGAACCGGACGATCTACTACAGATCAGATATTCTCAGTGAAAGAGGTGCTTAAGAAATATTGGGAATATAACACAGACGAGCATCCAATCTTCGTAGATTTTAAACAAGCATACGACAGTATCAACGGGAGCGTACTGTACCAAATCATGCTTGACTTTGGACTTCCCTCAGAACTAGTCCGACTCACAATGACGAACACTGAATCCCAAGTTAGAATACAAACCGATTCCACAACTAGCTTTCGAACGGAATGTAGTTTAAAGCAGGGAGATGGTCTAACCCCCATGCTTTTCAACTTGGCACTAGAATAGGTGATCCGAAAAATCCCAGTCGACATCAACGGGACACTACTGTTCAAGTCCATCCAACTAGTAGCATACGCCGACGACATTAACATCCTAGCAAGATCCTTCCCTTGTGCTGAGGAGATATTTGTTAATCTCGACTCCGCCATAAGAGCATTAAGCATTAAGCATTAAGGAAAGCAAAACAAAAGTAATGATGCAAACAAGAATCAGAACGCATATCAGACAAAATTTAACAATTGCGGAATCCAATTTGGAGAGTGTGGACAACTTCATATCTCTTAGAGATAATCTAGCAAAGGACGACAATAAAACGGACAAAATCGATCGACGGATAATACTAGCAAATAAAACGTATTATTTGGTACTTCTCGGTGAAACAGGTGCTTGAGAAATGCTGGGAATATAACACAGACGTGCACCAAATCTTCGTAGATTTTAAGCAAGCATACGACAGTATCGACAGGAGCGTACTGTACCAAATCATGCTTGACTTTGGAATTCCTCCAAAACTAGTCCGACTAACAAGACTCACAATGACGAACACCAAGTGAGAATACAAACCGATTCCACAACCAGCTTTCGAACGAAATGTGGTTTAAAGCAGGGAGATGGTCTAGCTTCCATGCTTTTCAACTTGGCACTAGAGTATGCCGTCCGAAAAATCCCAGTCGCCACCAACGGTACACTACTATTCAAGTCCACCCAACTAGTAGCATACGCTGACGACATTAACATCCTAGCAAGATCCTTCCCTAGTGCTAAGGAGGTATTTGTCAATCTTGACTCCGCCGCAAAAAAAGTCGGGTTGCGCATTAACGAAAACAAAACAAAAGTAGTGACGCACACAAGAAGGAGAGCGCCTATCAGACAAAACATAACAATTGCGGAATATAATTTGGAGAGTGTGGACAATTTCATATATCTTGGGGCTAATCTAGCAAAGGACGGTAATGAATCAGACGAAATCAAACGATGGATAATACTAGCAAATAAGACGTATTATTCGGTACTTCTAATAATGAAATCCAAGAAAGTGCACAGGAACAATAAGCTGCGGATATATAAAACTATTATACGACCTGTGCTCTGTTATGACAGCGAGACGTGGACATTAACGCGAACTTCCGAAAAAGCAGTTAACGCATTCGAAAGAAAGGTCCTCCAAAGAATTTTGAGACCTGTGAAGGAAGGAACGGAATGGCGAATAAGATAAAACCATGAGTTGTGTCAACTCTACGACGAGCCAGAAGCTTTAACGTTCATCAAGCTACTTGAACTGCAGTGGGCTGGCCATGTAGAGCGAATGGAAGACAGAAGAATCCCCAAACCTGCTCTGAAAGGCAAAGCGAGTAGTAACCGGCCAGTAGGGAAGCCATACAAGCGATGGGAAGACTCGGTTGATGAAGATAGCAAAGCCATCTTAAAAGTTAGCGGCTGGAGTATGGAATCTTTGGATCGAGTTGATTGGAGGCGACGTCTTCAGGAGGCCAGGGCCCGATTTTGCCTGTCGCGCCATTGATGATGATGATAATTTTCTCTTCTCGAACATCTCAAAGATATCAACTTGAAAATGAGTAATTTTAGCAAAATCTTGTACATCCTTCATCCGCTTTCCAATAGAATTGCAATAATTCTATATTGTAACGACTTTAAGATTACATATTTTTAGTGCATCCTAATTCTGTTACGTTTTTATTCTCTAGATAAAATCTGAGATAGTTTATAAGTTTGCTACAAAGTTTGTAACGTTAAGAAATAAGGCTCGAAGAAAAAATGAATGCGACACTTATAAATCTCAAAAACGATTGTCCGTCCATCCGTCCATCCGTGTCCTCTCTAGTTTAAGAAAGTTCAAATTGTATACACGTCGTTATTGAGCAAAAAGTAAGATCAAGTTCATAAACGGACCAAATCGCTAAGCCCCTTCCCACATAAAATGACACAATTTCGCAATTTGACAATAAATGGATTTGCTCGAAAATTATAAAAACTCTTGCTCTGGAATTTGGAATATATTACTTTTATGGTTTCAATCTACCGTATAAAAATTATTCGTGTCCTTCTTCTCTTTCTACCACCTCCCATACAAACTTTACTTTTTCATGAAATACTCTAAACCACTTAACGCATAAAATTTATCAAGCTGAAATTGAGTATTAAATATTTATTTAAAAGTATTAGTAAGACCAAAAAATTTAGACAATTACATTCACTCCTTCTTGTCCCTCCCGTACAATACGACACAATTTCACAATTTTGCAAAAGTCGATTTTCCTGAAAAGCGTGAACGCTACTGATCCGCAGTTTGAAACATGTCAAAGGCATGATGTTTATAATTATTTCTAAATAAGTCATTAAGGACTCGCCCATCCTTCCTACCACTTCCTATATAAACTGCGCAATTTCACTAAATCCACTACACTAATTTTCTCAGTACCTATTAAAGTTTGGAATCCTAAATTCTGTATACAACATTTTTATAGCAACTCTAGCATAATGTGAAAAAATTAGTTCAATATCGTCACTAACACTTCCCATACAAAATTTCTTTCATCTAAAGTATCGCATGATTAGGCTTTACGCCCAATCGTAGTCCTGTTATGTTTTTTTAATTGCATTGTTAGACGTTATAAAATGTGGAAAAATACAAATTTTGTTTTCTGTGTCGATCACAACAAGTTATTATTAGAATAGTAAAGTAAAACAGAAAAGATAGTGAAAACAAGTTTCTGGCTTAAGTCTTTTGTTTCGAAATGCATAAAAAAAGCATCGATTCGTTTTTAAATGCATACTGATGTCAATCAAAGCGTATATTTCTAACTTTTGAAAAATTTGGTGTATTGACGTCGATATATACTTACTAGAAAAAGTATCCGTACACAATGAAAAGAAACCAACATATTAAGAAATTCATTGTTGAAAAAAGACTTACATTTAATTTTTTTATTACGAATTTTTATTCAATCGCTTAACTACCTTTTCTATACATTTGTTCTTCAGTTTATCTTTAAAAACTAAATTTCACAAAACAAAATAAACGTTTCACGTAAACGATACAGAAAAAGTATCCGTACATAGCAATATTAATTTAAAATATTCATCTTATTTTATTAAATACTAGCGACGCCCTCGATGTCCGCTTAGGAATCGCAATAATAACATTTTTTGAGAATTTAGTTAGTAGTACATTATATCGGATAAATAATCTGCTTAGTTTGATGGCTCTTTGAACACAATGTTTTGTATGTTGTTGGAATCAGAACCATAAATTATTAAGAATGAGACCATGATACTCGCATTTGTATGGGACAGGCTCATGATCAAATCAAACCCGTGATTCGAGATCATATGTATACGTGTTGAAGAGCGTTAAGGACATGTTAATAGTTGTAGCTTGTGTTAATTAAAAAAAGCCCAAATAAAATGACATTAAGCTTAAATACATAACAGGACTTCAAATGTGCGTAAAGCCCAATTATATGATACTACCGATGAAATCGAAATTTTTGTAATCTTAAGAATTTTTGTGTAAGGAGTGATAGAAGGGATGACAGTACTAAATTAATTTATTTCACATCATGCTAGAGTAGCTATAAAAATATTTTGCACCAAAGTTAATCTTGAAAAATTGAATAGGTAACTTGAGAAACCTAGTGCATTGGATTTAGTGAAATTGTGCAATTTGTGTGGGAGGTGGTAGAAGGAGTGGGGGGTTTCTGGTAGTTTTTCTAGAAACAACTATAATCACCATGCAATTGATACCTTACAAATTTCAAATCAGTTAGATTCACACTTTTTAAGAAAATCGAGTTTCCGAGTTTAATTTTTCTCGACAATATTAATAATGCTAATTAGGGATTCAATTAAAAATTTTAGCTCGATCAAAGTTATACGCACTGAGAAAATTGATTTAGAGTATTTCATGAAAAAGTGCAGTTTGTATGGGAGGTGGTAGAAGGAGTGGAAGGTTTTTGCTAATTTTTCTAGAACCTACTACAATCAGATCACAGATCAGTTAGATTCAAACTTTTCAAGAAAATCGAGTTTTTGCAAAGTCGTGGAAGTGTGCCACATTGTATGGGAGGGGGTAGAATGAGTAGAGCTAATCGGTTAATTTTTGCGCAATAATAATAATGCTAGTTAAAGATTTAGTACAAAATTTTAGCTCGATAGAAGTTATACGTACTGAGAAAATTGGTTTAGAATATTTCATGGAAAAGTGAAGTTTGTATAGGAGGTGGTGGAAGGAGTGGAGATTTCTTAGTTATTCTTTGAGAAGCAACTACAATTATCATTGAATTGATATATTTTAAATTTCAGAACAGTAACATTCATTCTTTTCAAGAAAATCGAATTTTCGCAAAGTCGTGGATTTGTGTCAGATTGTATGGGAGGGGATAGAAATAGTAAATCTAGTTAATTACTTTTTTCCTAATATTAATAAAAATGCTAATTAAAGATTTAATACAAAATCTTAGCTTGATAAAAGTTATATGTACTGAGAAAATTGGAGTATAGTATTTCATGAAAAAGTTTAGTTTGTATGGGAGGCGGTGGAAGGAGTAAGTGCATTCAAATTATTTATATACTTGAAGATTGCATTTATAATGGAAGTAATATATTTTAAATTTCAAATTAATAGCTTTTATAGTTTCCATGAAAATTTGATTATTAGAAATTTTTGAAAATGAGTTACTTTGTATGGGAGGGGTTAGAAGGAGTAAGGGAAGTAAAATAAAACCTAAAGCAGATTACTCCCCGAGGTAGACCTAATAGTCTGTGAAAGTTTCATCACAATCGGTTTAGCCATTTTTGCGTGAAAACCGGAAAGACAGACAGACAGACAGAGAAAATTTTTAAAAACGTTTGTTTCTGCTTAGTTATTGCTAAAATAAAGCAAAAAACTTATTTATAGCCATTTATAAACAAATAACAGACAGACACTACAATTATATTTATATAGATAAGGGTTTAGTAACTTGTGGGATAACCTTTCCGCTGGAGGACATCCTGAAGTCGATGTGGCATGAAGACGGCCAATTTGAATGTGTCCTGCCTGGTAATTTTGCCCCATTCATTGATAATGACGCTTTTAAGCATTTTCTTGTTATGCTACGACGGACCCTACGTTCCAGCACATCCCATAAATGTTCGATGAGATTAAGGTCTGGGGATTGGGGTGGCGTACGCAACTGATGTTTGTTATATAGCAATCAAAGTTTCACATTGTTTGTCGTATGATCAATGATGGGATCATTATCATGCTGGAACCAAACCCCAACTGATGACCGCTTTGCTTCATATTGGTCTTCAAATTATTTAGCTAAGCGAAATGATCCATTGCTGACTATAAAAAACAAGTTTGCCAACTCCTTCCGCCGACATTTCGTACAAGCTTTTCCTTTTCGAGGGCAGTACCGATCTTCCGTCACACTAACTTTCTTTCTTTAATGCCAAATGTACAAAACTTGCTTTCGTCGGAGAATAATACATGTTCCCAAAATTCTGGAGACTTGTTTATGTATTCATTTGCAAAAGCCATACGTTCTTTCTGTTGACTTCTGATATGTATGGCTTCCTACGGGCCACTCGTGCGCGATACCCATCTCTCTTGAGTATTTTGCGAATTGCATCCTCATGGACATCCTTGCCAAAAGATTTTGTTAAGTTTTCACTTATTTCAGAAGCTGTTATTCGAGGATTTTTTTCACTGATTTCACTACAATTCGCTTTTCGCGTACGGTCAATTTGCTGGGTGGACCACAGCGTGCCATTGACACAATGCATCCTGTAGCATTAAATGCTTGCACGACGCACTAGACAGAAGAGTGAGTTCTTCCTGTTATGTGACCTATTTCGAGGAAAGATTTGCGATCTTTTCTAAGTTTTAAGATAATTTTCCTCTTGTTAACACTAATTTCTTTGGTTTTAGGCGCCATCATAAAATTCTTATACACTAGAAATATGAAATAACTGCAATGTAATCTATTCACTTCAAAATCTATCAGAAATTAAAAAAGAACTGTCATTGAGTCTAAATATGTCGCCACATAATGCGGGAAATCCCCCGTTTTTCTGGTCAAAAGTGCTGCCATATACTCATTTATGCGTTCCACGAAGTTCTTTAAATTAGTGATCATTATGAAATTTGCTGGGAATTATGCAAAAAGGTCGATTTTATGTGATGTAAAAGAAAACAGTCAAATTAAATGAATATCTCAAATTTTTTAATATAATAACTTTATTTCATTGCATGTACAGATTCTTTTTCTTGCAAGTGTACATGAAATGTATTGTGATAAATTCGGTTGTTATCGCAGGTTTTGATAACAATCGTTTTTCAGTTGAGACCCAGATCACCGAATGCACAATTTGGCGCCTACTTTTTAAAGAACTACAAACAGAATATGCATATGCCCTATGCTTAGTTTAGGTTTCCAAACAGTGAATTACGGTAACTGCGGCCAGCATTGCACCCCTTCATGGAATATAACAGCATTTATTTCCTTGAGAACATCACTCCAACTTCAAGGATAACGTCGTTCGGTCAATTTATAGTTTTACGGACCTAAAAAAAATGCTTTGCCAGTAGCATAGTAAAAAAAACAGTCATAAATTAAATTGTTAAGGAACCGAAAAAAAAATCCTCAAATTGAAGGACCCAAATATTGACAAAACATTTTGACCTGTTTGTGTCCCTGACGCAATGCCTTTTGATCTTAAACCTACTTTAAAGGCAAATTGAATTCGTCGCAGTGCCGTTACTCTTCATCCAGCAGCAGATTCGTGCACCTGAAATTTTTCGCGTTTTCGGTAAAATGGTAATTCGCCAAGCGGAATAAATCACCTGGAAAAAAAATATGCAGAAGCCCGCATGGCCCACAGGCACAATTCCCACAGACCTCAAGCTGAACACCTTGCGAAGACATTGCTACTTTTGGCCCCGTAGCAGCCATAAAACAAGACTTTTCGGCAGCGTTTAGTCAAACCAAACGTAAATAAGCTCCGGCGAGCTGTAATCTTAGTTAAAGTAGGTAGGCCCCCGAATTAAGTGTTTCTTTGCTTTTCTTGTATTTTTTTTCGTTTTGTTTTTGGGTTGTGTATGATCACAATTAATGGTCAGCAAGAAGCTAAAATAATTGTAGTCTGAACTCGTTGGGTACTTGGAATAGAGGGGCGACAACGGGCAGGGGTTTGCGAATAATTCCCGCAAGTACGGGAGATATATAAACGGTACAAAGTGTTTAATAGATGGTAGCGGAAGATTTGCAGACAGGGTCCATGTTTAAGCTGAAGATGATTTTTTTTTGTTTGCTGAATGTTACATTGAAATCCGACCAATCTAATGTGAGATTATTTGGGATAAAATGTTTTTTTTTTTATTTTTTGTTGGGTGACAACGATTATTCGGTGCTTTAATGTTGGGCTGTTTTAATAATTCTGTATACTTTTTTGTAGTTGTTATTTCTTTTTTTTAGAGTTATCTTGATTGAGAGCGCGCTAGTTTCCGAATCTTGTTGGCGCGCACAGTTAGCAGTCAGCACACAAAACTACTCGAAGTCATGCTTTAATTAAGTTGATTGTCGGTAATTGCAATTAAAAAGACAGATTTGGAAAAGGTTTTTGTTCCTTTGAAAAAAAAACTAGGGCATAACTATTTTTTGAAGTTTACAAAATTTTCAAAAATTTTCTTTTTATCTTACAGAAATTAATTACTAATATTATTCTTAACTAAATGTTTTTTGTCAATTTTTATGTCAGTAGATTTTTTTTAAATGTATGTAAAAAGTTTTTATGTAAAAATAGAATGAAATGCTTCACTATATACGTTTTCGACGCTATATTTAAGGTGTTATGGAAATTAAAATTCCTGAATTATCATATCATATTTGCAAATTAATTCTCTCTAACAGCTTTCTCTTTCATATGGAGATTAGGTTGAATTTATTAACTAACCTTCAAAGATTTAGAACAAACGATAATTGTCGGTCTTCTTTGAAGCAAGAAATTTTTACCCACAATTCTGAGCAGAGTTTGGCAAGTGCTCAGAAAAATGTCAATATTTGCATTTTAGGCTCTCTTCGACGACAACTTGAGTAAGCCTCGATAAAAAAGTTTGGCAGTGCTCGCAGAAAATCGGGTACATTGCTGGACAGATCTGTGTTCTTTTTGGGAGTAATCGCCAACTGGAAACAAAAATTAAAATTATAACTGATCGAAAAAATGTGTATGACAAGTAGGTTTTTCTTTCTAAGATCTGAGAGTATTATAAGTTTGCCACAAAGATTGTAACGCCAAGAAATAAGGCTCGGAGAAAAAAAACGAATGGTACAGAAGTTCATGTAATCACTCAAAAATCTCAAAACCGAATGTCCGTCCGTCCATGTCCTCTCTAGCTTGAGAACACGTTGAGTTAGATAGTTCAAATTTTGTACACGCCACTTTTGACAAAAAAATAAGGTCAAGTTCGTGAACAGACTAAATCACTCCACCCTTCACAATTACACAATTTCGCAATGTGTCAATAAACGGATTTACTCGAAAAGTATAAATGCTATTGATCTGAAATTTGGAATGTAATACTTTTATGATGATTTCGATTATTTGTGTTCTCGCTCTCCTTCCACCACCTCCCATACAAACTACACATTTTCATGAAATGTTTTAAGCCAATTTTCTCAGTACGTACAACATTTATCGAGCTCCAATTTCGCACTAAATAATTAATTAGAAATGTTATTATGATAAAAAAAATAGGCGATTAGCTTTCTCTCTTCTACCCCCTCCCATACAAAGTGACATAAAATGACAATAAACGGATTTGTTCGAAAATTATATATGCTGTTTATCTGAAATTTTGAATATATTACTATCATGGTCAATCTACTGTTTAAAAGTTATTTGAGTCCTTCCCTTCCTTCCACGACCTCCCATAAAAACTAAACTTTTTCATTGAATACTATAATCAAATTTACGTAGTATGTATAAAATTTATCGAGCTCAAATTGTGCACTAAATATTTATTTAGAATTTAGTCAGACCAAAAAAAAAAGGCGATTAGTTTCACACCTTCTAGCCCCTCACATACAATCTGACACAATTTTACTTTACAAAAAGTCGATTTTCCTAAAAAGTATGAAAGCTACTGATCTACGATTTAAAACATGTTAAAAACATAATGTTTTTAGTTATTTCTAAAAAACTCACTAAGAACTCCCCACCGCTTCTACCACCTTCCATACAAACTGCAGAATTTCACTGAATTCAACACACTAATTTTGTCAGTTCCTATGAAATGTTTGAATCTTCAATTTTGTATAAAACATTTTGATGGCGACTCTTGCGTAATGTGAAAAAATTAGTTCAATGTCGTCACTCCGTCCCCGTTCCCTACTACTTAGTCTGGCCAGTTGTACTCCAAAGTTCGTCGATGGAAATCACTTCTAGCCAGAATATTCCTAAAATGCGTCGGAGGCATTGGTTCACGAAAGTTTGCAGTTTCTTGGTAAGTCGAGCGATCACTTTCCACGCAGTACAACCATATAACAACACGGATTGATACATGCGTCAAAAACTCGCAGCTTCCTGCGAAGGGAGATCTCTTTTAACCTCCAAAAAGGGCAAAGGATACCGAAGGCCTGACGAGCTTTATTTAGACGAGCTTCAATATCTTTTTCGGCCCCGTCGTCCATGCTGACAATGCTTCCGAGATAACAAAAATCTTGCACCTCTCCAACATCTTGTCCGTTCCTAACGGACAAGATGTTCGGTGTGCTTGCGTTCGAACCCATGTGCATGTACTTGGTTTTACGCACATTTATTTTCAGTCCGACCTCTTTGCATTTAGAACTCAACGAGCGAACATTTGACTCTAAGTCCGAACGGTTATTTGCAAGCAAACACACGTCATCAGCATAATCAAGGTGACTTAAGATGTTAAATAGTCTCCATTGAAGACCTTTACCTTCCCCACTTTCCATTGCAGTTTTCAAGATGTCATTTATTACCACCAGAAACAGGGCTGGTGATAATATGCAGCCTTGTCTGACATCCGATCGCACAGGAAAGCTCTCGGACAGCTCTCCTTTATGTAAGACGCGACACTTTGCATCGTCGTAGAACTTTTTAATGATAGCTATGACCTTATTTGGAATACCTCTCCCACGCAAAGCATTCCATATGTAATCTCATTTAACGCTGCCGAAAGCCTTCTCAAAGTCCACAAACATGAGATGTAGTGGCGAACCCATTTCGGCTGACTGCTCCAATATTATCCATAGGGTATTTTTGCGATCGGTACAAGATGGCCCTTTACGGAATCCTCTCCACAACATCACTAATACTATTGAGAATTACCTTAGCCATGTAGTAGACATATGTACATATATGACGTCAATTGCCACAATCACGAAGGTCGCCCTTCTTCGAATTTTCGCAATGATGCCCTTCTTCCATTCAGTCGGATATCTTCCTTCATTCCACACCTCAGTAAAGAGTGGGAGGAGTATATCGGCTGTTATTTCCGGATCCGCTTTGAGGAGTTCGGTTGGTAGTCCGTCTATACCTGAGGCGTTCCTTCCCGCTATTGACCGAATGGCGGAGACTATCTCTTCCTTATCTGGGGATCGTCCATAATAGAGGATCGTTGCGGTTGGATGTTTGGTATTTGTTCTGTTTCTGGTTCACTAAAGTGGTTGGAACTATGATTATCGAACGCAATACGCTCTACTACAGGTGGAAAAAATTATATCGGAGAAATGCGTAATAAAGAAAAATTAATTATTACAATAAAATATTTGTTGCGGGCAGATCCAATGAACATCTCTGGCAGAATTTACAACAGTTGGGATTAGGAAAACAACGTGATTCAGTCTGTCCGTGTAATCCTGATGTTCTAAACAAACATTTTTTGCATGCGACTAAATTTGTTCCTGCTAACCTTAATTTAAAATATGACGTTGAAAAGCTTATCAATTTTTCTTGTGC
Source organism: Chorisops tibialis (assembly GCA_963669355.1). Lineage (NCBI taxonomy): Eukaryota > Metazoa > Arthropoda > Insecta > Diptera > Stratiomyidae > Chorisops > Chorisops tibialis. Next base: position 23,284,097 of record OY770262.1, on the reverse strand, counting down.
AGAGTTTGAATTCGAACAGGTTACTTTGCTGGATGTTATAGATGCAATCAGAAGTATCAAATCGAACGCAATTGGTGCGGATGGTTTTGCAATACGATTTATAAAGCTAATATTACCCTTCGTCCTTGAACCCTTAACTCATATTTTCAACTCCAGTATTACGCAATTCACTTTTCCGGTTCAGTAGAAAAAATCTATTGTTATCTCCATTCTTAAAAATAAAAAGGCAATTGCACCAAAAGACTTCAGAGGCGTATATATATTGTCACCACTCTCGAAGGTATTAGAAAAGTTAATGAGTTCTCATATGAAAAATTATCTAAAAATCACTGACCAATTAACAGCTCCCCAGTCAGGCTTTCGTGCTAAGTACAGTTGTAATACCGCACTTGCTAAAATAGTTAATGATATAAGCTACAGCCTGGACATAAATCATATTACCTTCCTGACTTTACTGGCTTTTTCAAAAGCTTTTGATAGTGTAAACTTTGAATTATTACTTGGGAATTTTATTTTTTCACCGTCAGCTATTTAGCTATTGAGCTAGGGTATAGTCTAGCAGGTAGCGTGTTGGTCTTGTAATGCGAAGGTCGTGAGTTCAAATACCGGTCGGCGTAATATATAATTGTAGCGCATTGCCTGCTTGAATATACCTTGGTTGCCTCAATCTATGAAAATGAAAAATTCGTAGATAGAGGGTTGTGCGAAGGGCTAACAACCCTTCCATAATAAGTAATGAAAAATGTTAAGGAACCTGAATATCAGAAGGCTAAGGTCCGATTTGGGCTGTAGCGCCATTGTAGTAGTAGTAGTAGTATTTAGCTATTGGAGTCACAGAATTCAAAGGGTTAGGATTGGAGAAATTGAGTCATCTTGTAGTTCGGTGTTGTGTAGTGTTCCTCAGGGCTCGGTCTTGGGCCCTTTGTTATTTTACACTAAGGCACAGCTTTGTTGGGTTGAATTTTGGATCTTGGGCATTGAGGAAATGGAAACGAAAGTGGCTTTTCTCAATTTTGTTGAATATTTTAGTATTCCGGGGATACCGAAATGGGCTGTAGAGTTGCATATTCGAATAGTCCGGTTTTATGACGACTCACGAAATTTGATGGTGTGATGAAAGATAGGCTTAAGAGTATAATTATCGGATAGTAAAGTCTCTCGAACGTTACGGGGTAAAGTCATACATGGTGATAACAGATTGGAAATTTCGTCCGAATAATCTGCATTGTAATATCTTTACAAGAGTTTATAATTCGTCTATGATGAAGCAATGAAAAGGTATTCGAGTCTTGTATAACTTTAACGACCTGAGAGTGGAAATCCTAATAGGAGAGAGGTTGTAGCAGCTGAAGGGACGAAGCTCTTTGCTTCGTTAAACGGATTAACACAACTTGTAAATGAGCCAACTCGTTTACCAGAAATTTCAGGACAGTTTTCCAATCTCCTCGATTTATTTCTCACTAACAAACCAGAGAAATATTCCCTCTCTGCAATATCTCCTTCGCCAATTGGAAATACGGACCACTTTCTGATTCGTGCACAATTTGCAGTTGCAGCACTAAAACCGCTGCCAGTTAAGGCGCCTCGAAGAATTGTTTGGCATTTTTAAAGAGCTAATTGGAGGGCACTAAATGAGTTCTTCAATGCCTTTAATTGGAAATTGTGCTTTGATTCCAATAACTGCGATAAAGCTTGTCAACTTGTCACCAAAACTATTCTCAAAGGCATGAAGCTCTACATACCTTCCAGTTTTAAGAGAGTTCGGCCGTCGAAGGACTCTTGGCTTACAAACGAGTGTCTTGTTGCAATCCAGGCGAAGAAAAAGTCGTTTCAAAATTTTAAAAATTATCAAACTTTAGCTAACAGAGAGCTATATATGAAATCAAGAAATACCTGTAAATCTGTCCTCAATCGTGTTAAATTTGATTATGACCAAAAACTTCGACGGAAGATCCTTCGAAATCCAAAAGGCTCAAGATCTTTCTGGTCATTTGTCAAAACGGTCAACAATAATTTCATCTCTTCATCAACACCACCACTCGTAGAGGGTGACCGTACCGTAGTCGATCCTGTTGAGAAAGCTAACCTATTGGCAGCAAGCTTTGCGAGAAACTCCACACTACCACCTTCAAACCAAGGCCCTCCCATCACAACATGTTTCTCGCTGCCTTTGCTACATTTTCGCACACGTCTCATTTTCAGGATTCTGCAACAGCTCAATGTGCACAAGTCCGCTGGCCCTGATGGCATTCCCCCCATTACCCTTAAAATGTGCTCCTCTTCTCTGGCTAAACCTCTTCGTAACCTTTTTCATCTATTCTACTCTTCTGGGTGCTTTCCACAATTGTGGAAAGTTGCGAATGTTCAGCCAATTCCCAAGAAAGGAAGCAAAGCGAACCCCGCCAACTACCGCCCAATAGCCATTACTACAATGCTCTCGAAAGTGATGGAAACTGCTGTCAATCGCAAAATCGTTAAATATCTCGAGGATAAACAGCTTATTCACGACCGCCAATACGGTTTCCGCTCTGGAAGATCGACGGGAGATCTCTTGGTTTATCTAACGGAACGCTGGAACTCTTGCTTGCATAAATACGGCAAAGGTCAAGTTCTTGCGCTTGACCTTGCGAAAGCTTTTGACAGAGTTTGGCATGAATGCCTTCTTGTTAAGCTCACGGCCATTGGCCTGGATGCTACCCTCATTCAATGGATTGAGAGTTTCTAGTCAAAACGCACTATACGAGTAGTATTAGATGGCGTTACTTCTTCTTTATTCCCAATCAATTCCGGTGTCCCTCAGGGTTCTGTCTTATCGCCGACCCTGTTCTTAGTATTTATTAATGATCTCTTGTCTTCTACTCTCAATGCAATCAAAAGTTTTGCAGATGACAGTATTTTAAATAACAGCTTTGAGTTTAACTCTGCTGCGGATTCTCGCAAGTAATCTATTGCTTTCAAACGCAGGGAGTTATTTGGTTCGCTGTACTCCAACCTCCACTTAATCCTAGAATGGGGCAGGAAAAATAGAGTAGAGTTCAACGCTGCTAAAATACAGGCCTGTCATCTTTCCCTTAAACATGATGTTCCAGCGTCGTCGTCTAATCCAATTAGCTCTTTAGATGAATTTATCGTATTAGGAGTAAAATTAAATAACCATCTTGATTGGATCAAAACATATCTTTGGTGTTGCCCTTGATACTTCCAAACGCCTAGGTATTCTTCGCAAATGCAAAAACAAGGCTTAACTTCGACCTCGTTTAAAGTACAATTCGCATTTATGGGCTGGGGCACCCTAAACACACCTTGCGCTGCTCAATCGAATGCAAAAACACGACTTCCGACTAATTGGAGACACCATTACGATTTCTGTTGAGCATCATAGGAGCGTTGCAGTACTCACCATTTGCTATCGCTACTTTCATGGTAAATGTAGTGCGGAACTTGGATTACTCATTTCTCCACTTTAAAATCACAAAAAATTCTATTTCATCTAGAGTATCGTAGCCCTGTTATGTTTTTATTTTGTACTCAAACACCATCGAAGAGTCGACGCCCATTTATTACAAAATAGATGTGAGCTAAATTTGTTTTGTTAACTTTTTTGATATTATCCATATAAAAATTTTATTTAATTTGTTCCAATTGTTTCAAAAAGAAGCCGAAGATTTAAGCCTGGAACTTAAAGTATTGATAAATCAAGTTACTGCCTTAAATCTTCTATTTGCAATATCTAATTTTTGATGAACCAAGCCTAATGCCAACATCGATTTATCACAAAGTGGGTAAGAGTAAAAGTATACCAACAGTACTGAATGAATATTAGTTATGCAAAGTGAGTATAAATAAAAGTGTAAGATACTTATTCGCGTTGCCGGATACGTTCAAAAGTAAAATTTAACAATTTTGATTGACTGTGCTTGTTTAACAGTTTTAGTTCCACAGTTCCAAACTAATCTAATTTATTTTGCTCCCATTTAATTGTGACTAGCGCAACTAATATTTCTCTTTCATTCCAAGTATTGTTCTATTGACAAAAAAAAGTCAATAAATATGCTAATAGTTTATGTATTATGACCACAACTAAAAAGCCTTTCAAATTAACAAGCCAGTTAGTATTAGTATTCATTAACGACCTAACAAGCCACTGTTTCGCGGATGATAGTACCTTGGATAACACCTATGACTTTGACTCTGTTGCGGAATCAAACAATCATTTTATTGCTTCCAATCGTTATTCCGTTCGCTGAACTCAGATCTCGATTTAATCCTGGAATGGGGCAGGAAAAATAGAGTAGAGTTCAATGCCACTAAGACACAGGCCTGTCATCTATCCCTCAAACGTGATGTTCCAGCGTCGTCTTCTAATGTAGCCTTTAATGGTGTACAACTCTGCTCTTCCGAAGATTTTATTCTTTTAGGCGTAAAGCTCAATAACCATCTCAATTGGAGTCAACACATCTTCGAAGTTGCCCTTGACGCTTCCAAACGCCTAGGTATTCTTCGTAAATGCAAGAAATACTTTACGCCTCACGACTTAGCTACCATCTACAAGATCTACATACGACCTCGCTTAGAGTACAACTCGCATATTTGGGCTAGGGCTCCCAAAACTCACCTTGCGCTGCTCGACCGAATCTCAAAACATGCGTTCCGACTAATTGGAGATGAAACCATTACGGCTTCTATTGAATCCCTCGAGCATCGGAGAAATGTCGGAGTACTCAGCATTTACTATCGGTTCTTCCATAGTAAATGCAGTTCGGAACTATGCGCACTTATTCCTCCACCTTACACTTTTCCGCGTCATACTCGACAAGCGGAACATGCGCACCAGTACACAGTGAAACTTTTATCTACCCGTACAGTGAAATTTAGGCGGTCATTCATTTCCCGAACATCCAGACTCTGGAACGCATTGCCGGCTAGCGTTTTTCCGAACGGGTATAACCTCCAGTCCCTCAAGAATAATGTTCACCGTCATTTCCTTCTCTATCCATCAGAATTTCCATAATATTTCAAATTTTAATCCACTTCCTCTACCGACTTAACTGTGCAATGCATTAAAGAGTGACCCCTAAGTTATACTCGGTGCCTTATAAAAGAAAAAAAAAAACTCAAACATTTAGATGTCATGATATGATCGTCCCAAGATAAATTTTCTGTGAATTGAATACTTAGTATCTTAACATTTGTATAATATTTTTTACCTACTTCCTGAGACGCACTGGTGTTACTGGCTATTCAGGTTAACTCCATGCTCTCCTCTCCTTTCTGAATCGGGCTTGGGACCAGCTATGGTCGAGTTTCAAGTTGATAGTTAAACGAATAATACATTATATTCCGAAATTTCATGAAATTTGCGTTGGAGGTGGTGGAACAAGTAATTGATAAGTCTCATTCATGAACTTAACTTTTTAATTTGATAGCTGAAATCGCTCGAGAGTTATTTAGTAGATTGATATAAACGATAGAGGAAACGAAATTTACTCTCCCATTTTGTCTAGACTATAATTATTAAAGTATGACAAAATTTAAACAATTGTAAATGCTGTACAAGTTATTTATCTAACGAAAACCACAGACGTTATTGCAAACCAAAAATTAAATATTTGAAACGATAGAATTCCGTAAAAAATTAAGATTGAAAGCAAATTATGTTGGCCCATACATTATTTCTTAATACACTTTGGCATTTTGCATTCAAGACACTACATAGCAGATTTTTTAAAAATAAAAACCGCTACAATTTGAAGTTTCAAAGATAATACAAAATACCTTTTTTTTTCATTATGTGTGTTATATAGCTGCTCCCAAAATAATAACGCTAAGTGCCGCCAAAGCTTGCATCAGTCGACATAACTGCAAAATTTGCAAAAAAAATTAATGCATACTACTATTTAACGGTTATATGGGATTGAACAATTCAAACAATATAATTGATCTGTCTACGAGTACAAGAACTGATATTATGTGGCGCCACCCACTCACCACAGTCATCCAGAAGTTAAAAAAAAGAAACAATTGTAATCTTGTGAATCCAATTCCAATAAATCAATATCACTTTAAAAGCAGAATACGTTATTTCTTTCTTATTCAACATATGTATACCTACCGTAGACATCAAAGAATAAAGAGATAAAGTAAAAGTTTCAATCAGATATTATGAAAGACGGTCTAATAATATAACGTGGAAGAAAACACGCTTGTAAGAAGCAGAAAAGGCGTAAAAGACCCATTTCAGATTCAGTTCTTTCCCATTACGGCAATCATCTTGCCTTTCATCACTCACCTAGGAACTCTAATTTGTGTCAAAATGGTCAAAAGCAATTCAGCTAAACATGCGTTTAATTTTGGGAAAAAAAAGCTTTGATCGCATCGTGTCTAAATAGATAGCCAGCCGAGCACTTAACAAGTCCGACTAAACGTATAAGTAGGACAAAATTTTACCTTAACATGAAAATTAAAAGAAAAAAAAATTCTGTTGGTTTTTCGATTTGAAGTATCATTTTAAAGCCCGGTATCTCAATATCTGCAGTCAGTATCTTTCGATAGAAACGATATAAAAAGAGTTTGATAAAAACCTGAATACAATATTGCAATTAATGTTAACCGCTGGCACGCACAGCTCCGTAATGCAGTACTCATGGTTAAGTATTTGTCAAAATTCTTTTAACGCAGGTCTTTCTTTTCTATCTTGCTGCTTTGTAGGTCTATTTGTCCAATATTTGGGTCACACTGAAACCTTTCATCATTGCGAGCAACTGTCCATTGATTTATCAAAATTTCTTAACTCTGATAATAGGGTTGAAACCGAAGACGATTAATTATGACTTCGGATGAGATCTGAATTAAGTTGGACATGTTTCATTGAATTGACCGCAGTATTCTTACTGTCTGTACTTTTCAACAACGGTAGAGTTAAACAAAAATGAAATTTTGATCTAATTATAGGCGATAGGCGTCCGTTGAAAAATACGTTTTTCATATCTAGTTAAAGTTTACAATAAAAAAAAGAAAACAAACAACAATAAAAAATTAATTGAAGGAATGGTTGTTAAGTTCCCGCAGAAAAATAGAGTCAGAGGAAACAGAACTTTTTTTTGTTGTTATAATTGACTTAAATGTAGGTTAGGTTAGTATATAAATTATAGAGGTAAGAAGCTGTACTTTATATTACATTTGATGATTCTGAGCAAAATTTCAACAAAAAACCTTATTAGTTGAAAAATCACACTAACCACACTTTTGGGTAAACTAAGCAAGTAGTTTAACCACTAAGGTCGGAATCTGTGAAATTTCAAAATCGCTTTGGTCCGGGAACTAAGCCATGGAAATATGTCAAATTTCATGTATTAAGTTCAAAACGTTGAGATTATTCATCGAGAAGATTTCAACCCTTCTATCTAGTAATCAGTCACCAGTCTAATCGAACTGTTTTTTCCCGGGACATAATATTTCGTCCCCCATAAAGTTTCGCACTCGCGTCATCGCAAAAATTCTTCAAGATCTTAATATTAATAAGTTCGCTGATCTGGATAGTATGCAAATTATCATCCTTAAAAAATGCTTTTCTACATTGGGTTAACCATTTCGCAATCTTCACCATCTTTTTTAACGTTCAGAAAAATGTCCAAGTGGCTTGCAACTTGCGAATATACGAGTACAACCAGGGCTCTAGTCGTTAGTCTAGCAGAGGGTATACGCTGTTGCAAAGCTAGGGTGATCAAATTTATTAAATCATGAAATCATCAATAATATCGAAATGCAATTTAATTATCCTATAATTATACACTTGTAAAGATGTGCTCTCAGTGCAAAAAAAAGTCCGCGTGGTATTCAAAGGGCTTGCAATAGCAATTAAAGTATTTTACTGACCGTGTATATCGGTATATAGAATAAGTAAAATGCAATATAGTTTAGCTTTTTCCATTTTTATGAGAGTATATTGTGCCTTACCGTTTGTAACGCTAAGAAATAATGCTTGCACAGAGTCACCAAGGGTACAGAAATATTTGTTGTCGCTTGAAAACCTCAATTCCGGGTGACCGTCTGTCCGTCTGTCTGCTCGTCTATCCGTCTGTCTACAACATAACTTTCGAACACTTTGACCTATCGCGCTGAAATTTGTCATATGTCATTTTTAGCAAAAAAAAATAAATTTAAGTTCGTGAACGGGCACTCCTTCTACCTCCTCCCATACAAATTTCACGATATTTCGGAATTTTAATTAAATTGAAAGAAAAGATTTCCGTATTCTACACTGCTTCGCTTTGTTATTCGTGACGTTTTGGTCTCTGCTGAGACCTTTACCAAATCTCAGCAGAGACCGAAACGGTCCTCCTTCCCATACAAATTTTTGTAATAGGAATTCAAGAAAAGTATTTCTCCTTCGAACCTATGATAGCCTTACGCCCAATCATAATTCTGTTATTTTTATACTCTAGATGAAATCTGAGATTATATTGTGTTTGCTTTACCATTTGTAACGCTAAGAAATAACGCTCGCACATAGTCGCCAAGGGTACAGAAATATTTGTTGTCGCTCAAAAACCTCGATTCCGAGTGACCGTCTGTCCGTCTGTCTGTCAGTCTGTCTGTGCGTCTGTCTACAGCATAACTCTCGAAAGCTTTGAGCTATAGTGCTAAAAAATTTTGTGTGTCATTTTTAGCAAAAAATTAACTTTAAGTTCATGAATGGGCTACATCCCCCCACTCCTTCTACCCCCTCCCATACAAATTTCATGAAATTTCGAAATATTAAGAAATTGATTTTTCTTTGAAACTATTTAAGCTATCAACTTGAAATTTAGGTCAAAGCATTATGATACAGATGTCATTAATATCACGGAATATTGACCCGATCCCCTTACTCCTTCTACCCCCTCTCATACAAATGGACAATTTTTAAAAATACATATTTTCGATTTTCATTGAAACTGGTAAAGCTGAAAGGACGAAATTTTGTCAGAACTAGTTCTACTATAATTGCAATTTATTCAAAATAATTATCAACTTCACCTCACTCCTTCTACCCCCTCCCATACAAATTTCACGAAATTTTGAAATTTAAATTAAATTATTTTTCTTCGAAACTGTTAAAGCTATAAGCTTGATATTCTGTACAAAGTATACAAATAGAAATATTAGTAATGCGGAAAAAATTTGTTTTGATTTGTACACTCCTTCTACCCCCTCCCATACAAATGTATAATTTTTGTTAAATGCATTTTATCGATTTTCATTCAAACTAGAAAAATTACAAACTTCAAATTTTGCCAGAAATTGTTTCTTAATAATTGAAATAAGTGTTAAAAAAAATTATCAGCTCCGCTTCACTCCTTCTACCACCTCCCATACAAATATCTCTATTATACATTCAAGAAAAGAATTTCTCCTTCAAGTATATGAGAGCTATCGACTTTGAAATTGAATCAAAGCATGGTGATAATTATGATGATAAGCAGTTTCAAAATTATCTTAAACGCTCCACTTCCTCTGCCATTTCCCATACAAAATCCCCAATTTCAGGAAGGCTATGACCAATTTCTTTAAAAATAATGAAAACTAAAAACTTTAAATACAGCAAAAAGCATTTTGCATGCCATGTTCAGTGTCATATACGAAAAATGCAAACCTCCCCCTCTAGTTCTACCACCTCCCATGCAAAAGTCTCTATTTACTATTCGAAAGAATTTGAGATGACATATTTTCCGGTATATTAAAGTAATTTCCATCTCATCTAGAGTATCATATGATTGGGCCTTACGCGCAATTATATTTCTGTTATTTTTATTGTATACTTTCGTTCTTGTGTGCCATTTGAAGATTGGTGCTCTCTTAGTCACGATCGGACATTTTTTTCTGATCCACTGGCAGTCCGTTTAAATTTAAAAACATTAAGTTTGATACATTTAATATTGATAAGGGACATAACAAATCAATTATTATGTTATTTAGCTGTGGAACATCGCAACGTTGATATCCTTAAGTAATTTAATTTTAATAGAATAATTTCGCTATTATCGGCAAGATCTCTCAGCCTTAAAATTACCTTGATTTCTTCCACATTAAATCGTCTGCATATTTTCTTCATTTCAGTTTCCCAAAAGCAGACATTTTCTGGTTTCATGTTCCTTGGATCTAATGAGAAATATCTTTCAGAAACTCCACATTTTCAGGATTTGATTCAGAACAGAGTCTATCGACCATAATTTGCAAAAATTGTTTGTTATTAATTGTTACGATTCTTAGATTACGCACGTTCTTAAATAACAAATTTTCGCTGGATTTTAAACCATCGCGGTTTTTTTATCAAGAACGGTTTTAAGACTTTTCAAAATTCAGATGGTCCTTTTAATAAGATGTTCTGCCCCTTGGCAGTGATATTGATTGAGACTGAAGTTCTAAAGATAGAATTAATAATTATTGTGAGACGTTATACTACTATGGGCAAAAAGTAATGGGACTTTTCAATTTAAAATTCGCGTTGAAATCAAAGCATGATGTTTTTTTTGTCCTAATGGTACACCTGTTCGCGATATTGTGTTAGAGTTTCAGCTTGATATTTCAAATAGTTTAATAGTTACAGCTGTTTGTGTACATAAACTTTTTGCATTGTGGCCATTTTTATAATTAATCGAGAAAAGAAATTGCATTAAATTTTGCATTAAAAATTACTTTGACGGTGCTGTTACGTTGTAAATGATGCACAACACATTTTATGATGAATGTTTATCGAGATCAAAAGTTTTCCAAGTGCACAAGTTGTTCAAAGAGGGTCATGAGTCAGCTGAAGATGGACCTAAGAAGTGATGCAAAGCAGACGGCACTAACTATCACCCTATTTCTATTATCTCTGTGCCTTTGAAGGTTAAGGAAACTGATATTAATAGCAGAACAGCGAGCTACATTGCGGAAAAAAACCTGATCCACGATCGCCAATATGGTTTTCGGTCTGGACGTTCAACGGAAGATCTCCTAGTGAACTCTTGCATTCACAAGTTCGGCGTACGGCTAGTGCTTTATATAGCGAAAGCGTCTGATAGAGTTTAGCATAAATGTCTCATAGCTAAGCTTAAAGCATTAGGCTTTAACTAGTCTCTTCTTAAATGAATTGAAAACTTCCGATCTATACTAGAAGAATTTACCTCTGCACCTTCTGTATTGATTCCGGCATTCCTCAAGGCTCAGACCCAACTAATTTTTAGTCTTTACGAACGACTTTCTATCATTAACTCTCAATCTTATCCATAGTTTTGCTGATGACAGCTCACTTGACAAGATTTTCTAGTTTAATTCCCCTGCGAAGGCACGTCCAACTTCAGTGTTTTCATGCCGTAATGGGTCAATGGGTTCATTAAACTCTGACCTCAACTAATCCTGAAATAGGGCCGAAAAAAAAACATAATAGAATTATTATTGGGCGTAAAGCCCAATCATATGATACCCTAGATGAAATAGGAAAGAGTTTATTGTACCGGAAAATATGTCATCTCAAATTCTTTCAAATAGTGAAAAACGACTTTTGTATGGGAGGTGGTAAAAGCAGAGGGAGGAGGTTTGTAATTTTTATATACAACACTGAACGTAGTATACAAAATATTTCATGCTGAATATACATAATGTAGTTTTCATAATTTTCGAGGAAATTGAACAAGTTTATCTGGATTTATGACATTTGTATGGAAGGTGGCAGAGAAAGTGGGAGGTTTTGGATGATTTAGAATCTGCTTATCAACATCCTAATCACATTGCCTTGTTACTCATATGTTCGAAGGAGAAATACATTTCTTGAATTTTCAATACAAAACATTGTATGGGAGGTGGTAGAAGGAGTGAAGTGAAGGCGATATTTTTTTTAAAATTTATTGCAATTATTAAAGGACAAATTCTGGCAAAGTTTGAAGTTTGTAATTTTTCTAGTTTCAATGAAAATCGATTAAATTCATTTGCCAAAAATTGTGCATTTGTATGGGAGGGGGTTGAAGGAGTATTTGAATCAAAACCAAATTTTTCAACATCAAGACATCAATGATATTTATAATAGTATACTTTTCTCAAAATTTGAAGTTATTAGCTTTGACGGTTTTGGAGAAAAATAATTTCGTTAAATTCCGAAATTTCGTGAAATTTGTATGGGTAGGGGGTAGAAAGAATGAGGTGAAGTTGATAGCTTTCACAAAATCGGTTACTATTGTAATAACATTAATTAAGACAAAAATTGGTTCTGTTAGCTTTACTAGTTGCAAAGAAAACCGAATAAATGCTTTTTTGAAAATTGAGCATTTGTTTGGGAGGTGGTAGAAGGAGTAAAAGGATCAGATCAATATTTTTTGACGTCAATGATATTCATATCTTTATACTATGCCCTAATTTTCAAGTCAATAGATGAAAAGGTTTCGGGGAAAAATCAATTTCATTAAATTTTGAAATTTCATGAAATTTGTATGGGATGGGGTAGAAGGAGTTGGGAGATAGGGCCCGTTCACGAACTTAAAGTTATTTTTTTGCTAAAAATGATACATAAAAAACTTCAGCGAGATACGTCAAAGCTTTCGAGAGTTACGTTGTAGACAGACGGACATACGGTCACTCCGAATCGAGGTTTTTGAGCGGCAATATATATTTCTGCACTCTTGGCGACTCTGTGCGAGCATTATTTCTTAGCGTTACAAACGGTAAGGCAAACACTATATACTCTCTCAGATTTCATCTAGAGTATAAACAGAGTAGAGTTTAAAGCCTTGAAAAGTCAGTCATTTCATCTATCACCGCTGAAATGTCCTTCAGTGGCATGCAGATTCCACCTTCTGCAGATCTTACGTTACTTGGCGTAAAATTTAAAAATTATCTTGATTAGAGTCAGCACATCTATGAAGTCACTCCTGATGCCTCGAATCGTTTAGGTATTCTGCGAAAGTATATGAAATACTTTTCTACGGCTGAACTGGCCACTATCTGTAAATCTTATGCATATCCGGCCACGTCTTGAGTACAACTCGCATGTTTGGACTTGGGCCCCAAAATCACACCTAGCGTTGCACGATCGTATCCAAAAATAAGCGTTCTGTTTAATTGGAGATAAAATTGTATCGGCTTCTATAGAGTCCTTCGAGCATCGCCGAAATGTTGGAGTATTCTGCATTTATTATAGATATTTCCATCGTAAATGTAATAAGGAACTAAATGATGTAATACCTCCTCTCTCGCCAAGCTGCACACACTCTTCTACTATTATTTTGATGAAATCAGTGCCCTTAAATGGAAACTACCAAAATCACATATAGTGAATTGCAGAATGTGGAATACACTAACCGCGGCAATAGTCACCACTTTCTGTGTTACCCTATCCTAATTCGTTTCAAATCGTTTGGTGAATGTTTTCACAGTGCATTTTGCATGAAAACGATTTTACACTGTTTGATCAAACAGTGTAAAGTCCTGAAATCTTTCATTTTAATCATTTTAAATCATTTATGTAATTGTGTTTTGGTTACTTGCTTTACATAATCCTACCCTACACTGACGAAGGTGTACGTAGACTGTATGGAAAGGTTCAGTTCGATGCCTTTAAAAAAAAGAAATGTACTAATTTTCAGATTATTGGACTAAGTAGTAGCGAAGATACGGTGATTTCTTGAATAAAGGTTTTCCTCTACTTTTGCTCATAGCCTAATTCGAAAATTCCACCAACATTTCATGTTCAGTTCTATTTCTACAATGTTAGTGTAGCCTGAGGATGGTTTTTATTCGCTTTCTATCATTCAGTTTCCTCGTTAATTTTTGACCATAACAGCCAGTTCAAATGAAACACACACCAGCTTTGTCATTCGCTGTGGTCGTTCTCACTCACTTTCCCCAAAGTTTTCATTTCGATAAGTCCTTTCGGGCATGATTGTGTTTGTGCGTTGCACATAAAGATAGAATTGCCTTCGGACTTGAATTTCTATTACTTTGCCTAATGCCGTCCTGGAATCGATATTCAAAATATCGACTTCTTTGATGATTCCATAAGTACCAAATACTGCTGTTTTCCATATGTTAAAATGAATGAAATAATCAAGTTACTGGCTTAAATCTTTTGTTTGTATATTTGTCAAACATTTCTTCAAATTTACTTTACAGTTTGATACTTAACGCCAAAATCGTGTACACCCTTGATAAACTTTATTTAAAAAAAAATGTCTCAACGTATTTAACATTCTTATTGTTAATTTTCGTCCAATCACGGTTCAAATTCAGCCTTATTAATAATTCTTTGAGAAAACCGTATGAGAATGCGAATAAATGAACCGAATACTGAACCTATCCCATGCGCATACACATAATGTGAGGTATAATAACCCGTCAGTCATGACCACTAACATTTATTCAGTTCGCTGTCTCTCGTATGGCACAACGACCAATTGAAACATTTCGAATTGGTTAATTTTTACATGGGCATCTCATGTACATCACTCTGAACAACATGCGTGACAATAAACCGCTCGACCAAATCTAATTGTTGTGCATTTTCGCCAAACTAAAGAGACATCAATAAAACGGGACGGTACTCTTTCTTGTCATCTACTTTGTACTTACGTATACCGTTTACCTGTCCAATTTGCCTTTTATCAAGTCCGCGCCGTACAAATTTCTTTAGAAACAGCAACAATCGTCTTTAGGAGAGGAGACAACCGTGCGATACCGAAGTGACAAAGATCCGATGTACGGGATAACACGCATAACCGACAAAATTCATGAGAAGTCACCATAACGAATCCACTAGTGGTCTATTGATGCAATTCCAGGTTAAGATGTACCTGACAATCTGGCATGACCGGATCGAACCTTCTAGGCTGTATTGTCTCTTGCACCTTGTTCTGTTTGAAGGAGCAGCAACAACGGCAACCTGTTGTTATTTGTTGAGTAAACTCTCAGCAGGTGATTCGGCTACTTAAAGTAAACAGGATCAGAAAGAAGGACATGACATTCTTGAGCGGAAGCTGTTACGTACCGCATTGCGTGGAAGGTGGTAACATTTTTCGGGTATTTGTTGACGTGTTTATGGCTACGCCTTGTATTGTATCTCAAAATTTATGAATGCGAAATTTTTTCGAATTAGTATTGCACTCGTTGCATAGCCAGCCGGTGCTACAGTATTGCGTAACCACCATAAACAGAGTTTCCAAGAAGGTTTCAGACAATATTTTACTGTTCACTTCAACCAAAAGTATTGTAGTTCCCGAATTAAAATTAAGCACAATATTTTTTAAGTCACAGCACCTACTCGTTTAATTGTTTCGTTCATAAGGAAATGTTGTAAAATAAGCACCTGTATATGTTGCAATTGTTTAATAACGTGGTGTATAAAAATTATTAGCCAGAAACGTGCTTACTTTGTCATGCATTATGCGTTGTTTAAAGCTTGTCCTTATAACATTATTTTAAATTAATTTTCATAGTCCATATTATTGCCAGATTTCGTGTTTCAAAATTCAAAATTTTTTCAAAAAAATTGACTAGGAAAGTTGATTTTTTGAGCTTTTTGATGCCAAAAACTCAGAATGGCGTATTCAATATGACGGAGATGAATGCGATTCTAAAATGCATACGCGTTGTATTCGTAGCTCGAGAAGATGTTTTCGACTCGCAGATTTTGAATCTAAAGTGTTTCCTATTAAGACTGCTTATTTAGAAATTTGAAAAAAAGGAGTGTTTATTTGAAAAACTCGAATTTTTTTATTTTACTGAAGAGTGTAGACATGGAGGTTATGCACAAATGGCCGCCTTATGACTGTGCCATCAGTCGTTGATCCTTTTGACGAAACTTTCGGGGACATTTTGCTGCAGATGTTAATTTTTGCAAGAGAACCATTTTCAACAGTCAAGCTCATTTCGAACAGAACTGTCATATCTGTAGCTCACAAAATTCACCAGATGTCACTGTTCGATGTGGATTTCGGCGAGATGAAGTGAACTCCTTCCTTTGAGGTTTCGAAAAGGAATAAGATCTACTATGTATGCCCATAATCCGCAATTGAAAAAGATCCGGAGCGTTTTTGCTAAAATTAGAGACGCAATTTTTTTTTAATTGACACAAGATTCTTAGTAAAATCATCAAATTTTTGATGTAGTTAAAACCATGAAGTTGCTTAACATCTGAAGTACCTGCCCTATTGCCACATAAGAATAGCACGGTGGGAATCATGTCAGTACACAACATTCATCTCATTCACTGCGATGATCTAAATGTTTCGCAGGCACAAAAGCACCAAAGATGCTAAGAAGTCAGACAAGAAGAAGAATAATAAGAAAAGAACTGCCAAAAAAATTATTTTGTGGCCAGATCTTAGCCTGGAAAGATATCTAACAAAAATATAATTTCCGTTAATTGCCATTTCAACAGCGTACGCTCGGTTTTGGGGCTTTACTAGAGGCCGGGCCATAGAATCGCCATAACGCACCACAAAGCCCGAGCCAAAAGAGCATGTAAATGGTAAATATAGCGGACTCGGGCAAGTGATCCACTAAATGAGATCAAATATACAAAAATTTTGGTCAGACTCCTCGCGCAACAGCGCACACCGAACGGTACTTTATGTTTAAATTTAACCGAAACCCCACAATAAAGCGCCGAAACTGGCGGAGCATAAATCTGCAGTTACCTGGGCGCGAGCAAGTACAGTGAGACTTTGCCCCGTGTGTGTAATCCGTAATGGCAGGTATGAGGAATGCGCATGTGTCTCGGGGAGGCTGCGCACTGCAGTACCGGGCCGCACACTCAATCCGATCTGAATAAATTTTGGATTAAAGGCTCGCAATACTCACGACCGTGCGATCGCCATCTCCATCGCGATCGCGTTGAATTCAAATTCTGAGAACAATAGCACCACGCACCACCTCCACCCCCCATCTCCTTACCTGTCGGACTTCGAAGATTTACTTATCGGACGAATCCCCAATGATACGCTTAACGCTGATCGTGCATTAGGTCTGAGCTTTATTGTGGCTTAGGGGGACGTGGGCGTTATCCGAGACGCACCTTGATCGAGCGGGGGGTGGTGAGCGAGTGTCGAGTGTCGTGGCCGTTTGTGTGGTGCACTCTTGCGACCACTTGGACGCTTCGAAATGCAAGAAGGGCCTCGAAGCGGATCTTGTGGCCTTCTCGCGTTCGTCGTGGCCCAATCTCCATCCTCGCTTAACGGTTCTTTAGCACCATCTTTGATGGTAGATGACTTGGGTCCAGATAAACGCGGTAGATTGGCAGTCGGATTCTGGTTAAGTGCCGCGGTCTGACGGTCGTCGTCAGTCCTAGATAGGTCAACGAGAGAACCTTTTTTTTTGTTTTTGCTTTTTTACTTCGTTGACTTTTTCGATGACTTGCAATGTGCTCGGCGCACACAAGATTCGGTGTCGGCACACACCACACGTGTGCAACTTCAAGTCATCATTTCGTGCAAAGTACGCGACGACCATAATACTGCAACGATCATCGATCGATCTTGTCTTCTGATCCTCAAACTCAATCCGCTCAGATGACCGTCGCCGGCGGCTATTTTCTGCCGTTCGATGGAATTCCAAGTCACCATCGTAATTATTGTCAAATATTGAAAAAGTGTTTGTTTACGATTCGGAGATTTTCAGATTCGATTCGATTGCTTTCGATCGGTGTACTCAACGCACTGGAACTGGGTAAACCGCACAAGATCGGTCGTATGTGATCATATGTGTGAGTGCACCGTCAAAGACGCGCTTTTTATTGACCGGCGGTGGTAGACTTACCTGGAACGTGGTAATCAAAATGAGTCGGTAATGAACTGAGACTGGGAGCCATTCTATAAGCATCTTGAGGAAGCACTTTCTAAGAATTACGTGAGATTCAACGAAAGTACATCCCGAGCTGCAGTGTTTTTGTAACGTTTCGACGAGCGGGAAACATTGAATTTGTCACTGATTGGAAGTCCGATAGATTAAGTACATTTACAATATTACTGTAGATTTATGTTTTTCGATGTGAAGAGCACTTTACGCACGAAACATCGATATGAGGTCAAGAAGTGTAGAGGATTTTTAATTGTGAAGTTGTAGGATATGGACAGTCAGCGAGGCAATGCATAATGGTACGAGTATAGTTGAGTTAGTGTATAGAAATGGAATTAGATGTGAAGATCATTATGGGCGAAACTAAAGTGTCTATGGACACTTCTCAAGAAGCTGTAGGCTAAGTTTTAGTGGACATTTTCCGTGACCTGGTAAAGAATTCTCTAGGTTTTGTGTTATATCAATTTTTGGAGATTGTCTTTATTTTTGCCATAACTCAGAATGGAAACACTTTTGGGAATGTTTTTCATTAGTGGGCTTAAGCTGTAGCGTCGTAAAAATGACTTAACGCTTTTGATAGAAATGTCCTCAGAGAATCCTCGGACCAGTGAGTGAAGACTCGCTCTGGAGAATGCGATACAATAGAGATTTGCATACCATCTTTGACAATCAGGAAGTATCAACCCACATAAAATTCAAGAAGGAAGAATGTGCTTGTCGTGTGGAGCGGATAATGTATAAAATTATTACAAGCAATATATATAAGGACGACAAAAGGAGAGCTTCTAATTCAACTTAAGGAGACATGACTGCCGAACTCAAAGGCGCCATTAGCGAAGCCTTAGCAGAGCAAGCGAGTGTGAGAACCCTCACGCACCGTTCTATCATCGAAATTAAAGATGTTGATGAAGTCACCACAAAAAATGACATAGTTAAAGCAATCAAAGCCCAGTTTGGAGTCGATGGAGTTTGGCAGGTAGACATCTTATCCCTGCGAAGGGCGTACGGTGAAACACAAACACCAACAGTCTGTCTTCCTGCAGAAAATGCTAGAAAGTTGATAGAAGCTGGAAGAATTAAGAACGACTGGGTCAGTTGCCGCGTTCGCGAACGAACGTTACTTATAAAATGTTTTAAATGTCTAGAGTTTAGTCACGTAGCCAGGCAGTGTAAAAACGGAGAAGACTGCGACAAAGAGCTATCATGCATGTTCTGTAAGAAGGATCATCCATGCCCGATCTTCAGGCGAGCCATCACAAGTAAAAATCAAAAATCGTGAAGGTAATACAAATTAATCTGAACCACTGTAGGGTAGCGCAGGATATCCTGACACAAACTGCTAAAGACGAGGAAGCGGATATCATCTTGATTAGTGAACCGTACAAAACTCTCGACGGCAATATCTGGATCTGCGACAGAACAAAGCTAGCGGCAATATGGATATGTGGAAAACACGCCTTCCAAGAAACCAGTGAACAGGCGGAGGGCTTCGTTCGAGCAAAAATAAATGGAGTTCATTTCTACAGCTGTTATGCACGACCCAGCTGGACGACGAGTGAATACGAGACAATGGTAGATAATTTAATGGCCGACGCACGCGGTAAAACTCTTGTGGTCATAGGCGGTGACTTTAATGCATGGGCAACAGAGTGAGATAGCAGGCTCACCAATGCTAGAAGCTAGAGGACGTATTTTGCTGGAGACATTTGCACCACTAGAAATAGGAATTACAAACATCGGCCGGGCAAACACGTATCGCAAAGCAGGAATGGGCTCCAACATAGACATAACCTTCGTAAGCAACTCCTTTCTACGGAATATGAAATGGCGTTTTAACGAGGAATATACACACAGTGATCATCAGGCAATTATATTTGATATGAAACAAAGAAAAGCCGTACAACGACCAAAATTAACAGACCTAAAATGGAAAGATAAACTCTTTGACTGGGACACGTTCGAAGAAATAATGAACACCGATATTGCAAATCGAAGCGAAACAGCAAAGATCCCTACGGAACGATTCACCCACACTATCATCACAGCGTGCGATGTAGCGATGCCCAGAAGGACAATTAGTGGAAGAGGTGTAGCATGCTACTGGTGGAACGAAGAAATTAAGACGCTCAGGGAAAAGTGCTTACAAGCCCAACGCAGAGTCCAACGATCAAGGGGAAGAGTAGATTTTCAAGACAAGACGAGACCTAAACAAGACGATTAAACAGAATAAGGCAATTTGTTTCAAAAATCTCTGTTACGAAGCGGATATAATTCCCTGGGGTATAGCATACGGGATGGTGATGACAAGGCTGAAGAGTCATAAGTCCCCACAAATAACTTGCCCGATAATGCTAAGATCAATAGTAGAGCACCTGTTCCCCCAAAGCCAACTACTATGTGTAGCATATCCAGAGAGATCAGCATAAAGTCTATTCCTGCAATTACGTCGGAGGAACTATTTGATCCATGCGGGAAGATGGGAAACAACAAGGCACCTTTACGAGAACGCATCCCAAACATGGCAATAAAAGTTGCTGTTCAAAAGAGTCCTGATATCTTTATAGCAACTATGCAAAAGTGTTTCGAGGAAGGAGTCTTTCCTAAGCCATGAAAGCTCCAACATTTGGTACTTTTATCAAAAGGAAACAAGCCTTCTGGAGAACTATCGTCATATCGCCCGATATATTTAGTTGACACGTTGGGAAACATCCTTGAGCAAATTATGAACAACAGACTGCTCCTACTAGCAGAGGAGAAAGCAGCACTATCAGACCACCAGTTCGGATTTAGGAAATCGCACTCTTAACGCTATAAAAGTGGTAGTCGATACTGCAGCTGAGGCGATACAAAGGGAAAGATGGCGATGGGAGGCAAAGAAATATTGTGCAGTGGTGTCTACCTAGTGAGAATAATTGCAAATTACTTCTCCAATAGGAATTGAGGTATCGAAGTGATGAGGGGGTAAGGTACTACAACGTCACCGCTGGAGTCTCTAAAGGATCTGTACTAGGCCCTCTCCTTATAAGTTTTTATGCAAAATTTGAAATTAATAGCTTTTAAGAGTTAGCTGATAACTGATTTCTTAAAAATGCTCGAAAAAATAATTTTGTATGGGAGGGGGTAGAGGAGGTAGGGGAATTGTAAAACTTCTGATGCAATTTTCTTTCTTTTTTGTTGTAAGGAGCTCGTACAAAATTTCAAGTTCGTAGCTTTTAATTTATTGGTTATTAGTTGATTTAATGAAATTGGTCGAAATCATACTTTTGTATGGGAGGGGGTAGAAGGGCAAGTGCGATTTCAAAACTTCTAACGTAATTTCATTTCAATTAATTTTGTAAGTTTTTGTGCAAAATTTCAAATTGATAGCTAAGGTGATAATTGATTTCTTAAAAATGGTCGAAAAAATAATTTCGTATGGGAGGAGGTAGAAGTTTTACAGGTTTTCGACCAGTTAATATTTCGTATATTTACGAATTTTTTTTAAATGCATTTCGCAAATTTTCAAGTTTCTACCTTAAAATTTCACTCAAAAATTTTCAGTTTATGTGTTTTTTTCAATGCACATGAAACACCTTGTTAGACCGGGGGGGTCGGCTTATAACAATTATGGATCAAGTTATTATTATTTTTCTATGTACATCAAATAGACGTATCCACATGCAAAATTTAAATTTTGTATCTTTCACCAGAGCACTAAAAAAATCACTAAAAATTTTCGATATTTTTGCTTATCATCTCCCTCCCCTTACACCTCCTAACTTAAAATTTTTACCAAAATTAACCATTATACCGGGTGTTTGGTACTCCGTACATAACCTTGTAAGGGGTTATTCCTGGATATATTTTGAGCAAAAAATTGTTCTATGGAGATGGTCAATTTTCAATATCCACGGAGATACAGGGTGATCAAGAAAAGTCCTTCGGACCTGTACCCTCACTCACTCAAAACGCTATATCTTGAAAACTAAAAATCACAATTCAAAGTGTTATAGCTTGTTTTTTAGGGAATCAAATTACCTTTCATTTGGTGTAATAATCCGCATTGTAACTGTATCCAATTCTGAGATATTTGCGTCAGAACACAAATTTTTGACAGTTTGACCGTCAAAATTCTAAGATCAATGTAGTTTTTCTCTAAAAAACCCATTATAAAAATGTCATTTTATTGTTGTTTTCTATTGTGTCATATTATTGCCTACAAAAGACGCATACACTTGCATTGCATAAGTTTTATAGTTTAGAAGAAATTATCATTCCAATAATTTAGCACTTTTGTCAAAAAAGCAAGAATAGGTTGATCAACACTCTCCGCTTGAACTAAAAGAACTTAAGAATGGTTTTTACGGTTTATTTCAAATTTCCTTAATTACAATAAATGTTCAAAATGGCTACCTTCATTTTGAATGCACGCTAAAGCTCGTTTTGCCAGTGTTCTCTTTGTGTTCATACTCCTCAACTGCTGCCTTACTTCTGTTGCTGCCGCATCGATTCTGGTGTTTAGATCCTGCAACGTTACTACTTCCGTTGCGTAGACAAGGTCCTTCATCCGTCCCCATACAAAGAAATCCATAATAGTTAAATCAGGGGATCTTGCAGGCCAGTGTATCGGTCCATTTCTACCGATCCAGCGATTGCTATAATTGGAATTTAACCAATCTCTGATCTGTCGGCCGTAATGAGCTGGAGCACCATCGTGTTGGTAAAACATGGAAACCAATCGTTGCAGTGGCATATCATCCAATAACTCCTGTAGATCATTTGTCAAAAAATGCAAGTAATTGGAACTATTTAAGGTAGGCGGAAGCCTAATAGGACCAATAAAATCGTTGCCAATCACACCTGCCCATAAATTGACACTGAATCTGTGCTGAAATGATGCCTCTCTTCTTGTATGTGGATTGCTCTCAGCCCATGTGTGTAAGTTGTGGAAGTTTGTGATACCGTCCCTGGTGAATTGGGACTCATCCGTCCAAAGAATGTTGCTGATAAAATTCTCGTCACTTATTTGTCGTTCAAGGAGCCAATTGCAAAACTCCATCCTTTTGGGTAAATCAATGGGTAACAGCTCCTGCACTGGTGTGTGGTGGTAGGGATGCAAACGTTCTGCTTTCAGGACACTCCAAACTTTCCACGTAGAGACGTTAAACCGCAATGCCAAGCGTCGTATACTAGTTGATGGATCATTTTGAACTGCAGCTAGGATTCGTTGATCAATTGAAACAGCGATTACCGGCGCAGGATTTGCATTCACTCTGCTTGTCCTAACACTGCCTGTTTCCCTAATCCTTCTGTAAACGTCTTGGAATACTCTCGGGTAAGGTATTCGACGATTGGGAAATCTGTGATGATACAAAGATCGCGCCGCTTGCTCATTTCCCTGACACTCTCCATAGAGGAAAATTATGTCTGCATATTCTTCGTTCGTGAACTCAGGCATTTCGAAATTCTTTTCTAAATTTTAGTGACACCTTGTTCTTTTACAAATTTAACTAAAACTGATAAAAATATGAAGTATGGTTTGCTTTTATAGGCTTTTCATTTTGTTAGGTAACCCATTAAAAAGGGCAAAGTGCTGCACCTAGTTGTGTTGAAACTCATTTTAATTTAATTCATTTTCTCGATAATTTTAATACTACCTAAAGGACATTCATTGATAATTTAAATAGTAATTAAAGAACACAAAGAATATTTCAGTTTAACAACATTTCAGGTAGTTTTTTTAGAACGAGGGTTGGTTTATGGCATATTTTATTTTTAAGCCATATGTATTTTCGCTTATTACCTGGGAAACGGGAAAATCTAAGTCATAAGTATGTGTGCATCTTTTGTAGGCAATAATATGGCACATAAAAAAACAACATTAAAATGACATTTTTATAATGCGTTTTCTTGAGAAAAACTACATTGATCACAGAATTTTGAGGGTCAAAGTATCAAAAATTTGTGGTCTGAAGGAAATACCTCAGGATTGGGTACAGGTACAATACGGACTATTACATTAAATGAAAGATAATTTGATTCCCTAAAAAACAAGCTATAACACTTTGAAATGCGATTATTGGTTTTCAAGATATAGCGTTTTGAGTGAGTGAGGGTACAGGTCCGAAGGACTTTTCTTGATCACCCTGTATCTCCGTGGATATTGAAAATTGGCCATCTCCGTAGAACAATTTTTTGCTCGAAATATATCCAGGAATAACCCCTTACAAGGTTATGTACGGAGTACCAAACACCGTGTATAGTTCTACAATCTGACAAATTTTTGATTTGATATCTGTACTCCTTTTTGAGGCTTTGTAATTTTGAAAAGTGCGCCATTTTTGAAATGCTTCCCATCTCCCCCAACTACTATTATTTCAACATGTTTTTTTGTATTTTCCTAGTATAGCTTAATATACGTTTCAAATTTTAATTACATAGCTTAAGAGATAGTTGAGATACTCATTTTTAAGTGTTTTTCTTTTGCACCCCCCCTGACTCTCCCCATTACAGTAATTAGCCACTCTCTAAGCTGATTCCAATGGAACTACATATATGCCACCTTAATGGTCCCAAAATATGAATCTTTTATGATAAAGAATTTCAAAGATATAATCATTTGAAAAAATAATTCGACCGACAATTTGTTTTTAGCCCCCTTTTTCGGACGCCAATGGATAAAAAAAATTAAATTATTTTTGAAGTTTGTCCCACAACCCTCTCTATATCTCTACTAATTTTCAACTTTCTATCTGCATTCGTGGTGGAGATATTAGCAAGTGTAATTTTCGACTTTTTTCCCTCCCCCTGCCTCCCCCTTTCACCTAACACCCCCCAAAATTTAGAAAATTGAGCTCACTTATCCAATCAACAACCCACCCAAAAACCAACATTCTATCTTTAACGGTCTCGGAGATATGAGTCCATATGTACGGCGTACGGCGGGACGGATTTTTTTTTTTTGCATTTTTAGGCTAATTTAGTCATGAAACGCGAAAAAAAAAATTTCAGGGTAGCAAATTTTTTTTTCTTCTGTAGATCGCGTTTTCTTGCCTAACACGGGTACTTATCATACACCCCTCGTATATACAAAATAAACTGCCAATAAGTCGACCGCAACTTTATTATTTTTTGGGAAAAGTTGAAGATGCATGGAAAGTCAATATGCAAGTTACAGTGGTTAAGAAAGAGTAAGTAGAACCCCCTTTCATAAGTGGAACCCCCTTTCATAAGTGGAACCCCCATTCGCTAGTGGACCCCCTTTAGGGCAGGGCTGCTGTCAATTTAACACTTAATTGCGAATACGATTAATAGCTCCAGCACATGTAATCAATATTTCATTCGTTTATTTAAGTTTGGGTTTTTATGAGGGAGGGGGAGGAGTGATATTAAGGGTGGGTGGATGTTAATAATTTTTTAATTTGCTTCAATTACGTCCAATATTTTTTTGAATAGAATGTCAGTTTCATAGACGAAGCTGCATAGAATTTTCATAAAATTTGGTGTATTTTACATTCACGAAACCAATCATTTCTATGGGAGAGGGTAGAGGAGGTAAGGGAAACATAAAATTTGTGATGCAGTTTTATTTCATTTCTCTTGTAAAGTGCTCGTACAAAATTTCAAATTCTTAGCTTTTATTTTGTTGTTTAGCAGTTGTTTTATTGAAATTGGTCGAAATCAAATTTTTTTATGGGACGGGGTAGAACGACAAGTGCGATCTCAAAAATTTTGATACAGTTCCGTTTCAACTATTTTCAAAAGATTTTGTGCAAAATTTCAAATTGATAGATTTTACTAGTTAGGTGATAATTAATTTCTTAAAAATGGTCGAAAAAATAATTTTGTATGGGAGGGGGGTAGAAGCTTTCAAGGTATTCGACCAGTTACTGTTTCATTCTTTTAAAAATGTTTTTTAACTGTATTTCGCAAATTTTCAAGTTTCTACTATTAAATTTCATTCAAAAATGTTCAGCTTATGTGTTTTTTTCATTGCACATGAAACACCTTGCGCACGTTAGACCAGAGGGGTCGGTGCATAACAAATGTAGAGTTTTTATTATTTTTTCTATATGTACAACAAACATGGAAAATTTGAACTTTGTATCTTTCACCAGAGCCGTTAAAAAAATCACTCAAAATTTTCGACACTTTTGATTACCACCTCCCTCCCCTTCATCAAATTCCTGTTAAGACCCCCTATAGGGGCATAGGACAGAAACAACTCTCTTCCACAAGGCGCGATCCTGCGCATCGGCTTTAAGCTGTTGCCAGGACTTGTTTATTCCTCTGGCCTCCTGCTCAACTGCTCGCTTCCATGTGTTACATGGTCGACCAACCCGACGTCTTCCTTGAGGGTTATAATCCAGAGCCTGTTTTGCGATGTTTTGCTCTGGTTTCCTCAAAGTATGACCGATCCACTGCCACTTTCGCCGTTGAATCTCAATACCTATTTTAGTCTGGCGAGTTGTACTCCAAAGTTCGTCGTTGGAGATCACTTCTGGCCAGAATATTCCTAAAATGCGTCGGAGGCATTGGTTTACGAAAGTCTGTAGTTTCTTGGTAAGTCGAACGGTCACTTTCCACGTAGTACAACCATATAACAACACGGATTTGACGCATGCGTCAAAAACTCGCAGCTTCGTGCGAAGGGAGATCTCTCTTAACCTCCAGAAAGGGGAAAGGATACCGAAGGCCTGACGAGCTTTATTTAGCCGAGCCTCAACATCCTTTTCGGCTCCGCCGTCCATGCTGACAATGCTTCCGAGATAGCAAAAATCTTGCACCTCTTCCACATCCTGTCCATTAAGAACAATCGGTGTGCTTGCGTTCGAACCCATGTGCATGTACTTGGTTTTACGCACATTTATTTTCAGTCCCGCCTCTTTGCATTTAGAATGCAACGAGCGAACATTTGACTCTAAGTCCGAACGGGTATGTGCAAGCAAACACACGTCATCAGCATAATCAAGGTGACTTAAGATGTTAAATAGTCTCCATTGAAGACCTTTACCTTCCCCACCTTCCAGTGCAGCTTTCAAGATGTCATTTATTACCACCAGAAACAGGGCTGGTGATAATATGCAGCCTTGTCTGACACCCGTTCGCACAGGAAAGCTCTCGGACAGCTCTCCTCTATGCAAGACGCGACACCTTGCATCTTCGTAGGATTCTTTAATCATAGCTATGACCTTATTTGGAATACCTCTCCTACGCAAAGCATTCCATATGTAATCTCGCTTAACGCTGTCGAAAGCCTTCTCGAAGTCCACAAACATGAGATGTAGTGGCGAACCCATTTCGGCTGACTGCTCTAATATTATCCGTAGGGTATTTGTGTGGTCGGTACAAGACGACCCTGTACGGAATCCAGCCTGATAAACTTCGAGAGTGCTCTCGACGACATCACTAATCCTATTGAGAATTACCTTAGCCATAATTTTTGATACGGCAGTAAGTAGACATATACCACGCCAATTGCCACAATCCCGAAGGTCGCCCTTCTTCGGAATTTTCACAATGACGCCCTCCTTCCATTCAGTCGGATATCTTCCATCATTCCACACCTTAGTGAAGAGTGGGAGGAGTATATCGGCTGTTATTTCCGGGTCCGCTTTGAGGAGTTCGGTTGGTAGTCCGTCTATACCTGGAGCTTTCCTTCCCGCCATTGACCGAATGGCGGAAACTATCTCTTCCTTATCTGGGGGATCGTCCCTAATAGAGGATTGTTGCGGTTGGATGTTTGGAAGTTGTTCTGTTTCCGGAATATCTTCATCTGACAAGATGTTTAAAATATCAGAGAAGTATTCCTTCCATCGTTCGACCATTTGGCTATAAGTCGCCGATGGAGAAGATGTCTCCTCGATGTGCGAGCGAAACGTGGAGCTGACGTGGGGAGCGATCACCACTTGATGGTTGCCTGCTTGAGATTGTGTACAGCAGCTATCCGACGACCACAAATTCTTCAAATGAAGCGCAAGCTTAATGTGGATAAACTCAGAGATCCCAACAAAAAACTCGAATACACCACCATTCTACGCGAAAAGTCATCCACATTGGGTGAACATGAAATGCGCACACTGGACGCCAATTGGGAGGCAACCAGAAACACTTTTCTAACTAGTGCTGAAGAATCTGTGGGATATGCGCAAAGCGGTGAGAAACCCTGGATGTCACAAGACACATGGCACAAGGTTGACAATCGGAAAAAAGCCAAATTGGCAATCATCTCTCAACCCGATGTCAACCAACGAACGCCCGACTTGAGGCAGAACTACCGCGATGCTCATATACAGCTTAAAAAGGCTGTTAGACGCGACAAGAGAAAGGCCATTGAAGATCTGGCAAACAAGGCAGAATCTGCGGCTTACCTTGGGGATATGGGTTCACTATTTAAAATCATGAAACAGTTGACGAACAGGAATTTCACCGCCAACCACCTGGTGAGAGATGTCAACGGAACTCTCCTTAATATGAGTGAACACCAGTTGCGACGATGGAAGGAATACTTCTCTGATATTTTAAACATCTTGTCAGATGAAGATATTCCGGAAACAGAACAACTTCCAAACATCCAACCGCAACAATCCTCTATTAGGGACGATCCCCCAGATAAGGAAGAGATAGTTTCCGCCATTCGGTCAATGGCGGGAAGGAAAGCTCCAGGTATAGATGGACTACCAACCGAACTCCTCAAAGCGGACCCGGAAATAACAGCCGATATACTCCTCCCACTCTTCACTAAGGTGTGGAATGATGGAAGATATCCGACTGAATGGAAGGAGGGCGTCATTGTGAAAATTCCGAAGAAGGGCGACCTTCGGGATTGTGGCAATTGGCGTGGTATATGTCTACTTACTGCCGTATCAAAAATTATGGCTAAGGTAATTCTCAATAGGATTAGTGATGTCGTCGAGAGCACTCTCGAAGTTTATCAGGCTGGATTCCGTAAAGGGTCGTCTTGTACCGACCACACAAATACCCTACGGATAATATTAGAGCAGTCAGCCGAAATGGGTTCGCCACTACATCTCATGTTTGTGGACTTCGAGAAGGCTTTCGACAGCGTTAAGCGAGATTACATATGGAATGCTTTGCGTAGGAGAGGTATTCCAAATAAGGTCATAGCTATGATTAAAGAATCCTACGAAGATGCAAGGTGTCGCGTCTTGCATAGAGGAGAGCTGTCCGAGAGCTTTCCTGTGCGAACGGGTGTCAGACAAGGCTGCATATTATCACCAGCCCTGTTTCTGGTGGTAATAAATGACATCTTGAAAGCTGCACTGGAAGGTGGGGAAGGTAAAGGTCTTCAATGGAGACTATTTAACATCTTAAGTCACCTTGATTATGCTGATGACGTGTGTTTGCTTGCACATACCCGTTCGGACTTAGAGTCAAATGTTCGCTCGTTGCATTCTAAATGCAAAGAGGCGGGACTGAAAATAAATGTGCGTAAAACCAAGTACATGCACATGGGTTCGAACGCAAGCACACCGATTGTTCTTAATGGACAGGATGTGGAAGAGGTGCAAGATTTTTGCTATCTCGGAAGCATTGTCAGCATGGACGGCGGAGCCGAAAAGGATGTTGAGGCTCGGCTAAATAAAGCTCGTCAGGCCTTCGGTATCCTTTCCCCTTTCTGGAGGTTAAGAGAGATCTCCCTTCGCACGAAGCTGCGAGTTTTTGACGCATGCGTCAAATCCGTGTTGTTATATGGTTGTACTACGTGGAAAGTGACCGTTCGACTTACCAAGAAACTACAGACTTTCGTAAACCAATGCCTCCGACGCATTTTAGGAATATTCTGGCCAGAAGTGATCTCCAACGACGAACTTTGGAGTACAACTCGCCAGACTAAAATAGGTATTGAGATTCAACGGCGAAAGTGGCAGTGGATCGGTCATACTTTGAGGAAACCAGAGCAAAACATCGCAAAACAGGCTCTGGATTATAACCCTCAAGGAAGACGTCGGGTTGGTCGACCATGTAACACATGGAAGCGAGCAGTTGAGCAGGAGGCCAGAGGAATAAACAAGTCCTGGCAACAGCTTAAAGCCGATGCGCAGGATCGCGCCTTGTGGAAGAGAGTTGTTTCTGTCCTATGCCCCTATAGGGGGTCTTAACAGGAATTTGATTGATTCCTTCCATCGTCGCAACTGGTGTTCACTCATATTAAGGAGAGTTCCGTTGACATCTCTCACCAGGTGGTTGGCGGTGAAATTCCTGTTCGTCAACTGTTTCATAATTTTGAAAAGTGAACCCATATCCCCAAGGTAAGCCGCAGATTCTGCCTTGTTTGCCAGATCTTCAATGGCCTTTCTCTTGTCGCGTCTAACAGCCTTTTTAAGCTGTATATGAGCATCGCGGTAGTTCTGCCTCAAGTCGGGCGTTCGTTGGTTGACATCGGGTTGAGAGATGATTGCCAATTTGGCTTTTTTCCGATTGTCAACCTTGTCCCATGTGTCTTGTGACATCCAGGGTTTCTCACCGCTTTGCGCATATCCCACAGATTCTTCAGCACTAGTTAGAAAAGTGTTTCTGGTTGCCTCCCAATTGGCGTCCAGTGTGCGCATTTCATGTTCACCCAATGTGGATGACTTTTCGCGTAGAATGGTGGTGTATTCGAGTTTTTTGTTGGGATCTCTGAGTTTATCCACATTAAGCTTGCGCTTCATTTGAAGAATTTGTGGTCGTCGGATAGCTGCTGTACACAATCTCAAGCAGGCAACCATCAAGTGGTGATCGCTCCCCACGTCAGCTCCACGTTTCGCTCGCACATCGAGGAGACATCTTCTCCATCGGCGACTTATAGCCAAATGGTCGATCTGGTTCTGAGTAACACCGTCAGGGGAAACCCAAGATGTTTTATGATGACTCTTGTGTGGAAAAAGGGTCCCTCCGATGACCATTTGCCGAGTACTACAGAACTCCACAAATAATTCGCCGTTTTCGGGTCTCTTAATCCAAGGTCGTGAAGGGTCGACCCAAGGGTCACCATGCCTCCCCATGACGTGTTCTAGTCCAGTGTTGTCTGATCCAACCTGGGCGTTCATATCTCCCGAGATGATAATAATATCACCTCTTGGAACACGTTCGAAGGTGGCACTCAGTTGGCTATAAAACTCATCTTTGTCACCAGATGTTGCGGTATTAGTTGGTGCGTAGCACTGCAGAATTGTGACGTTTCTGACACTGGTCCTGAGCCTTACGACGATAATCCTATCCGAGATTGGTTCCCAGCTAATGAGACTGTTTCTCGCTCTCGGCGTAAGGACGAACGCCACGCCATTTCTGGCTTCATTTTCAGGGCCAATGTACAGAATAGTGTTTCCGCTAGGGGTTCGTTCTTCTCCTGATCCTGTCCACCTGACCTCTCTCAAGCCCAAGATTTGGATGTTATAGTGCTCCATTTCACGGTCGATCACTGATTGGCGGTGCAAGGACCGAGTAACCCCAGCTCTTCCCCCGTCATTCAATGTTCGAACGTTCCAGAAGCCAATCATAGTCCGTTTTCGAATGCCAAAAGTCGTTACCGTAGAATCAGTCCGTATCCGAGGCGATGTATCCGTTTCTCGTATCATTTAGGTCTTAAGATCACGGGTGATAAGCCCATGATCCAGTGAGTGTCCATTTGCCATTTTTAGGGCAAGCAGGACTGGCTGTGGGTGAATTCTACAGCCCCCATCCCAGAGGGGGATAGTTAGCTCAGGTCCGTGGAGTCGCTAACTCCAAAGATAGTTGCAGGAATTGGTAAAACCTCATACTACAACTACCCCCTTGCGGGGACTACCCCCTTACGGGGTCCCCTTACACCTTCCGAAGTAAAATTTTTTACAAATTTGAAAATGACGTTGTTCTACAGTATGACTAAATTTTAATTTGATATCTGCACTCCGTTTTGAAATATAACGGTTTGAAATTTTAGAAAGTGCACCATTTTTGAAATGCTCCCCATTTTCCCCCACTATTTTGTCCAAATGTTATATTTTTTTCGTATTTCTCTAGTATAGCTTAATATAGTTTCTAAGATTCAATTACAAAGCTTAACATATAGCCGAGATATTGATTTTTAAGTGTTTTTCTTCTGTTTAATGATCGGACAGAGTCGTCAAGAGTACAGAAATATTTGTTGTCGCTCGAAAACCTCGAAACCTGTTCGTTTGCCTACAACATACCTCTCGAAATCTTTGTCCTATCGTGCTGAAATTTTTTATGTGTCATTTTTAGCAAAAAAGTAACTTTAAGTTCGTGAACGGGCCACATCACCACTCCTTCTACCCCGTCCCAAACAAATTTCATGAAATTTCGAAATTTAAAGAAATTGAGTTTTCTCCGAAACCATTACAGCTATTTTCTTGAAAATTAGATCATAGTACAATAATATGAATATCATTAACGTCAAGAAAATCTGAGAGTATATTGTGTTTGCCTTACCGATTGTAACGCTCACAAATAATGATCGTACAGAGTCGCCAAGGGTACAGACATATTTGTTGTCGCACAAAAACCTCGATTCAGATTGACCGTCTGCCCGTCTGTCCGTCTGTCTATAACATAACTCTCGAAAGCTTTGACCTATCTCGCTGAAATTTTTTATATATATCATTTTTATGAAAAAGTAACTTTAAGCTCGTGAACGGGCCATATCCCCCCACTCCTTCAACCCCCTCCCATACAAATTTCATGAAATTTTGATATATGAAGAAATTGATTTTTCCCCGAAACCTTTTCAGCTATTGACTTGAAAATTAGGTCATAGCATAACGATGTGAATATCATTGACGTCAAAAAATATTGATCTGATCCTCTACTCCTTATTCTACAAATGCACAATTTCCAAAAATGCATTTATTCGGCTTGCAATGGAACTAGCAAAGCTAAAAAAAACAATTTTTGTCATAATTAATTTTATTAAAATTGCAATTCTGTAAAAACTATCAACTTCACGTCACTCTTTCTACCTCCTCTACCAAATTTCACGAAATTTCGGAATTTTAGCTAAATTATTTTTCCTTAAAACCGTCAAAGCTGTCAACTTTAAATTTTGAGAAAATATAAAATTGCAAATATCACTAATTTCAAAAAATTTGGTTTAGATTCGTATACTCCTTCTACCCCCTCCCATACAAATGCACAATTTCGGTAAATGCATTTAATCGATTTTTATTAAAATTAAAAAAAGTACATACTTGAAATTTTGCCACAATTTGTCCCTTAATAATTGCAATAAATGTTAAAAAAAATATGAGCTTCGCTTCACTCTTCCCACCACCTCCCATACAAATTTTTGTATTGAGAATTCAAGAAAAGTATTTCTCCTTCGGACATATGAATAACAAAGCAATGTGATTACGATGTTGATAAGCAGATTCAAATTCATCCAAAACCTCCCAATTTCTCTGCCACCTCCCATAAATTCAGACAAAAATTGTTCAATTTCATCGAAAATAATCCAGCATAAAACAATTTGTATACTACTTTCGGTGTTAAATACAAAAATTACTAGCCTGTCCCCTCTGTTTTTACCACCTCCCACACAAAAGTTACTATTCACTATTTGACAGAATTTGAGATGACATATTTTCCGTTACAATAAACTCTTTCCATTTTTATCTAGAGTATTATACAGGGTGTTTGGTACACACATGGCACATTTAATTTTTAAGCCATGTGTATTTTCGCTTATTACCTGGAAAACGGGAAAACCTAAGTCATAAGTATGTGTGCATCTTTCGTAGGTAGTAATATGGTACATAAAAAAACAACATTAAAATGACATTTTTGTAATGCGTTTTTTTGAGAAAAACTACATTGATCCCAGAATTTTGAGGGTCAAAGTATCGAAAATTTGTGTTCTGAAATAAATACCCCAGGATTGGGTACAGTTACAATGCGGACTATTACACCAAATGAAAGGTACCCTGTATTTCCGCGGATATTGAAAATTGACCATCTCAGTAGAACAATTTTTTTCTCCAAATATATTTAGGAATAACCCCTTACAAGGTGGTGCACGGAGTACCAAACACCCTGTATGATTGGGCTTTACGCCCAATCATAATTCTGTTATGTTTTTAAAAAGTGATTGCTTCCCCTAGCTATTGTATCACGCCACGCCACTGCTGGGTAGTGATCAGTATTCCCAGCTGAAAATTGAGATATCACGGAAACAGAATATTTTTCGGGATGATTCGTGAGAAAAATATCAAGCAAGTTCGAAGCATGATTTGCTATTTCAGGCAATCGAGTTGGCTCGGTTACCAGCTGCGCAAGTCCATTTAACAAAAAATTCGGTATTTCATCATCATAACAATCTGTCAACCATTTATAGACATAAAATTTGCCAAAATACGTTCACCTTATGTATGGATTTTTTTTTTTTCAAAGTATGAATGAGTCATGAATATTTTACAGTACATTGCTCGATTGGCGCCATATTTTCGAAGAAATAAAGTTTTACGTATGACTATCTCAACATTTTTTTTTATTTTTACGTAAAATCAAACTTATACAATAAATTTGATCTTTTTCATGACTCATTAAACTTACGAAATTATGTATCGCTATATTTCAACTTATTAAAACTTGCGACCTTTTCATTAACTACTTAATAATGATTTTCCGTCGAATGTAACACTTACGAGGTGTATAATTTAAATTATAACTACCTGAGATCGTTAACAATAAATGAATTTTATGTATTTAGGCCGTCAAACTAAGAATTTCTTCCAAAAATTTAGTCAAATCATGTCCAACGCAATACTGCGTAAATATCAATATCGCGATCGCGGAACATGCAACTACAGAGGACCATACAATCGATTTCGACAATGTGCAAATTCTGGCCAGGACAAATAAATATTATCAACGAATAGTACGAGAAGCCATAGAAATTTCGAAACATCCACAGAACTTCAACCGAGACACCGGATACAAGTTATCAGCAGTTTGGCTACCTGCGTTAAAATTTGGTAAGAACAAAATTCGTACCCAAAAATCCTTAACTAATTTAACTACCTGATACTAATTAATTAACCTTAATTATCCTTCCCACACTCAATTAACCCCCTTGTCTATATAATAATTGTCTTTTGTAATTGTCGATCAGTTTGATAAAGGTCTCAGCAGAGACCGAAACGTCACGAATAATAAAGCGTAACAGTGTAGAATCCGGAAATCTTTTCTTTTAATATCAATATCGCATAAAAAAAAATAACAGTAGCACGTGTATACTATCGTACTGCAATAATAATACGAAAAAAATGGGACGATTAAATTCGACACTACTCGAATCGATCGGCCAAAAATGCAAATACCTGTAACCGTGCGACAACCGACGATCAACAGAACAATGCAAATAAATCTTTAAGACAATTTTTCGTACTTTACCGAATATAAATATATAAAGTGGCTTGAAGCTACATATGTATAAAGGAGCACTGAACCGAATAAGGTGCTAAGTTCACGTGACAAAATCCAAACACCCAACGCTAGTAGGTACATGCGAGTAAATTTAGCACAATTTGCTATGCAAAAGACGAGTGTTTCATATTCATGTGGGCCGAGTAGCTCGCATGAGGCGAATCGACATGTAGTATGTCTACCGCGATCGATAATACGCTACAAAAATGCTATGTCGATCGGTTTGAATAATTTATCCGATGAATTTGTTTATTAAAATATCTGGCTACATCGATCGCGCTAAGACAGTGGATCGGATCTCGAGAAGCTCCGACGACAACGACGACATTTAAGAAGCCCGTTTTTGTATGTCATGCACGATCCCTGAGCGAAATTTCTCTTCGATCGTCAATATCATGATCGTCATGATGATGATCAAACGTCGTCATCGGTCCAATGTTTACCACAAATACTCGACTGAGCTCAGGTGAGTCGAGCGCGCTCCGTGTGTGGATGCGATCGATGTTAATACTGGCACACCTTAGCTCACTAGGTCAACCCGACATTCAGTGGAGAGGTGGTTAACTCGACGATAGTGGGTACGTCTGACTCGCTTCGGCCGACGTGTCGGCCGATTCGCTGTCCTTTTCCATTTCTTTTGCTCGATCGGTGAGGTGCAGAAGGCCGTAACAGTTTTCCCCTGGATGTATTTGCATGGTTTTTTTTAATGGCAACCTGGTGTTTGGCATTTCTCTTTTATTACGTACATATCTTGTTGCTTGATTTTTTAACGTCATCTACTCGGGTATATTTTACTCACCGAGGATTGTTTGTGTACAATATCTTAGATTCGGCTCTTTTTACCGTCTTCTGCTTCTTGTTCGCGTCTTCTTGGAGAGGTTTTTCGTTTTGTTCAACATAAAAATGTGTATAGGCCCTACCTACCAGCATAAGATATTTTACCGGAGGTCTTCCTGAGGTCGCAGACCATACTTTTCCGTCTCAGTTAGATTTGTGCCGTTGACGTGTGTGGATTTTTCGTACGTTTCGATCTTTTGCGATAAAGTATCTTATAGATTCTCGGAGTTGTGTGTACGCGATCGATCGTTTCGAATTTTCTTATTGAGAACAATGACGAATTTTTATTGTTTTGCTTAACGTGTGTGACATACTTTTGCTTTCTCGTTCGGCATAAAACAACACACGGTACAGGATATTTACCACAGATCTTATTTCAAGGATCATTACAATACGATCATGGATTTTTCATGTACATATAAATTGATCTTCTATAGTGATCTTTGCAACAAAATTTTGTGGATTACTCCGAAACCAAATTGCTAAGGATTATAAAAAAAAACCATTTCAGGATATTGAATATTATTAAAAAAAAAAAAATTATTATTTAAAATAATTGTGATAAAGTTCAAAAACGAAAAAAAAAAAACATAAAAAATCAACAGTGTGACTGACCTACTTTAACGTATGGTACAAAACAAATGTTAAGTGCAACCAACTACTCCGATGGTTCATATGACCCGGATATTACCCACTTGTTAAAGTGTGAGTGATTACAGATTTACAAGAGAAATACAAATCTCAAACATGAATTTCACCTGCATGTGTATTATTATGATTAGTGCCAGTTAATTTGCCTATCGCATGGATTTAAAAATTTAATTCATTTATTTTTGATTGTTTTACTACTTTTGATTCATCGCCATCGTTTAAAGAGCGATTCAATTGACGGTTGGCTATTTCAAAAAAAAAATATTTGCGACGAATTAAAAATTTGCAGTGGTACAATATTAGTAAAAAAAGGAAATTGTGCAGTGATAAAAAATAATAATAATAATTAAAAAATGACCAAAAAAAAAATGTATGAAATGAAATAAGGAAGTGATCGAAAGAATTGTAAATTTACTGGATTTACCATTTAACAGAGATTATAAAGTTCAATTTTTATTAAACTTTAAACTCAATAAATCGTGTTTATACTTGGCTGCATATTACTCATTGTGGATTACTTCAAACTAGTTGAAGCAGATTTTCTTTTTGGATTTGCTAAATTCTTGTGGATTTCAAAATTTTTTTGATGTGAGTATGTCTCTCTATGTTTTTAAAATTTATTTCGTGAATAATCTTAATTCTACTTTATTATTTTAATAATAAACTATTGTGATCGACTTGGGGAAAAAAAAATTGCTGCCCTGAATTTTGTTTTTTCGCGTTTCATGACTAACTTAGTCTACAAATGAAAAAAAACTGTCCCGCCGTACATATGGACTCATATCTCCGAGACCGTTAAAGGTAGAATGTTTGTTTTTGGGTGGATTGTTAATTGGGAACTGAGCTCCATTATCCAAATTTTGGGGAGTGTCAGGTGGAAGGGGAGGCGGGGGGAGAGAAAAAGTTAAAAACTTCACTTGCTAATATCTCCACTACGAATGCAGGAAGTTGGAAATCAGCATATCTATAGAGAGGGTTGTGGGACAAATCTTAATTTGTTTTATCCATTGACGTTCGAAAAGAGGGGGGTGAAAACTAATTTTCGGACGTTTTTTTTTCATCTGATTATAACTGAAAGAAAAGATTTCCGGATTCTACACTGTTACGCTTTATTATTCGTGACGTTTCGGTGTAAAGGTCTCAGCAGAGACCGAAACGTCACGAATAATAAAGAGTAAAAGTGTAGAATTCGGAAATCTTTTCCTTCAATTCGAGACGCACTATGAAAACATTCACCAAACTATGATTATACATACATACATATCTTCTTATAAATATCGCTTAACGGAATTGACGTTGTGGTTGATAAATTTTATAAATTATTACAATTTATTTAGTAGTTAATCTATTTTTATTATTTATTGATATTAAATAACAATTAACTTTTTAGTTTTATTTAAATCAAAACAAATTATTTTTGTCTATACAATTTGCAAAATTTTTATCAACTGACAATTTATAATATATTTTATTTTTTTTTAATTAAAATCTGCTTACTTGATTTTTTAAATTAAAAATGTGTGGAGTGTGATGATGCGAAACCATGCTGCTGGGTTCGATGTCCAGAAAGGTAATTTCTGGATTGCAACCGCGGCTATTTGCATGTTGGAATTCGTAGACGCGTTAACTTCACCGGTTCGTACCGACGAATTTTCAATGTCATTAAAAGACATATTTTGTTAATTAAATAAAATAATTAAATCTACGATAATTTTTCGCAAAACTGACCCATGAAAATATAGTAGGAATTATCAATGCACACTAATATTTACAATTAAAATATAATATAATATAGGAGTAGTAAATAATTAATTGTATACCAAAAATCCTGCTGTGTTTCTGTTGAAAATCTTGCTACTATTGCTGTTTCCGCTCTTGCTGTTGCTGCTGTTGTTGTTGATGTTGTTGGCGTTAATATTGCTGTTATTGTTGCCGCTGTTATTGCTCTTTTGTTCACCAATAAATTGATTATTGTTTGTTGTTGGGGTCACCAATTTGTTGGTGAACTGTTTCTTCAGAAGGCGTGTGCCTTTGTCGGGGTCACCATTTGTGGTTGATAAATTTTATAAATTACTAGCAAACGCCCGCGACTTCGTCCGCGTAAAAATAGCAATAATAAGCAATTTTTGAGAGTGTAGTTAGTAATACATTATGTGGGATATATAATCTGCTTACTTTAATGGCTCTTTGAAGAAAATGGTTTGTATGTTGTTGGAATCAGAACCATAAATTATTACGAATGAAAACATGATACTCCAATTTTTATGGGACAGGCTCGTGATCAAATCAAACCCGTGATTCGAGATCATATACGTGTTGAAAAGCGTTAAGGACATGTGAATAATTGTAGCTGGTGTTATTTAAAAAAAAAAACAAATAAAATAACATTAAGCTTGAAAACATAACAGGACTACGATTGTGCGTAGAGCCCAATCATACGATACTATGTATAGATGAAATCGAAATTTTCGCGGTGTTAAGAAATTTTGTATGGGGAGTGGTAGAAGGGTGACAGCACTGAACTAATTTGTTTCACATCATGCTAGAGTAGCTATAAAAATGTTTTGTACCAAATTTAAGCTTCAAAAATTGAGAAACTTAGTTCATTGAATTTAATGAAATTGTGCAATTTGTATGGGAGGTGGTAGAAGGAGTGGGGGTTTTTGGTGATTTTTCGAGAAACAACTATAACTATCATGCAATTGATACACTTTAAATTTCAGATCTGTATCATTCATACATATTCAAGAAAATCGAATTATTGTATAGTCGTGCAATGTGTCTCATTGTATGGGAGGGGGAAGAAGGAGTGAAGCTACTCGGTTAAGTTTTTTTCCCGATATTAATAATAATGCTAATTAAGGATTAAGTTCAAATTTTTACCTCGATGAAATTTAAATGTACTGAGAAAATTCGTTTAGAGTATTTCATGAAAAAGTGCGGTTTATATGGAAGGTGGTGGAAGGAGAAGGGGGTTTCTGGTGATTTTTTGAAAAACAACTATAATCATCATGCAATTGATATATTTGAAATTTCAGATCAGTAACATTCCGACTTTTCAAGAAAATCAAATTCTTGTGAAGTCGTGGAACTGTGTCACATTGTATGGAAGGGGGTAGAAGGATTGAAGTTAATCGGTTAATTTTTTCCCGATATTAATAATAATGTTAATTAAGGATTTAATACAACATTTTAGCTCGATGGAAGTTACACGTACTGAGAAATTTGGTGTAAAGTAATTCATGAAATAGTGTAGTTTGTATGGGAGGTGGTGAAAGGAGTGAGGAAACTCCAACAATTTGTAGACCAAAAGACTGCATTTATAATAGAAATAATATATTCCAAATTTCAAACTCATAGCTTTTATGGTTTCCAAGAAAATTTGATTGAAACCAAAAGCAGATTTCATTCCGATGGACACCTAACACACTGTGCAAGTTTCATTGCAATCGGTTCAGCCGTTTGTGCGTGAAAAGCGGTCGGACAGACAGACAGACAGACAAAAATTTTAAAAATGTGTTTTTATGCTTAGTTAGTGCTAAAATAACTCAAAAAACTAACTTATAGCCATTTATAAGCAAATAACAGACAGACACTACAATTATATTACTATGTATAGATTACAATTCATTTAGTAGTTAATCTAGGTATTTTTATTTTTATTATTTATTGATATTAAATAACAATTAACTTTTTAGTTTTATTTAAATCGAAACAAATTATGTTTGTCTTTACAATTTGTAAAATTTTTATCAACCGACAATTCATAATATATTTTCTTTTTTTTTAATTAAAATCGGTTTACTTCATTTTGAATTTCTTTGACCTTAAATAGAATTTCGAGGCCGAAACGAGGGCAATTTATTTCCTCGATGAGGCGCCAGAGTAATTAACTTACACCAAAACA
The DNA here is from genome assembly GCA_963669355.1 of Chorisops tibialis. Taxonomy (NCBI): domain Eukaryota; kingdom Metazoa; phylum Arthropoda; class Insecta; order Diptera; family Stratiomyidae; genus Chorisops; species Chorisops tibialis. The sequence continues at coordinate 23,243,500 of OY770262.1, read as the reverse complement.
TTTTATGTTGGGCGGAAATTTAGTGTGCAGATTTAACATTCCTTGATTCGAAATCTTGGTAGAAATGTAATTTTAAAACGAGCGCAGTTTCTTCAAAAAAGCATGTTTCGTTGAACTGCCAGGAACTCCAAGGTTCAACCATTATACAAAAAACATTATTTTTGTGTCTGTTCAGAACTCCACTGTATCGAGGTAATGAATAATCTTCTCATCGTTTGTATAGGGTCTCTGAAGTACTTTCTGGAGACCGCACAGACTTTATAGGTCTGAAGAATAAATAACATTTTTATGCACACTCTAGAAATGTATAACGATAACGATATCCTTTAAATATATTGTGTGTTGCATTAGTTTATGATACAACAATTCTAAAAATTATATTAATTGTAGTTCTTTCGGATGTTAGAGGACGATTCTAGCACGAAATTAATCTGTAAGCAACTTTCATTAACCATAATAAGAATCTAAAAAGTTGTTTAACACATTTCTCATATTTCACAACTGTTTACATCATTATACGATATTATACATAGGTTAGCATTTTTAAAATTTATATAATAATTTCATTATTTTTTGTGATACGTTAAATTCTACATTTTAACTATTCCACTGCATACTACAATTCGTGTTTGTTTTGACATGTAAGAATGTAAAGCGCGCCACAAATATGTATACAAACAATTTTCGCGAACTATAGAATTTCTGGGAATTTTTATTTGATATGCCGAAATAAAAAGTGCGCAGAAAAGTTTAACCTATACAAAAAATTTTCTTACGGTCATAAATGCCGTGCATTTCAGTAATAGGTGATTTCGTTCTCTTTATTTCGATTTATCATGTCAAATAAAAAGTGCGCAGAAAAATTTTTCTATACGAAATTTGCCTTCATTGACATAAAAGCCGAGTATTTTGACCGACACGTGGTACTATTCTTTCTTTTTAAAAGTCTACACAGTGTTGCCCAAACGCGAAATTGCTAACCAACTTCACACATATGTAGAGTTACCCGGTTATCCTGCGAACTTCTCGGTTAACATGATCTATGATGGCACTACTCTTCAAATAGGGCCATAATCTTCAGGTTCCTTAACATTTTTTCCTTATTTATTGTGCAAGAGCCCTCTACTACGTCGTTGAATAAGATTATGGAATAACATATAGATGGCACCACTATTAATAAATTGTTATGATTTTCAAAGAGTACCTACCTTTAAGCGATAAATGTCAAAATTTTATGACATATCGGCCATTACTTTACAAGTTACAGTGGTTTTAATGACGCTACTTTTCATTTTGTTTATTAAACATTGCTTTTTAATGGGAGAAAAAACCGTTCAAGCAAAAGTTTGGTTTGCTAAGTACTATGAGGACTCCGCTCCATCGAATGCAACAATCAAACGTATAGGTTTTAAATTTAAACGCGGTCGTACAGACGTGAGCGTGCAAATGGGGTTTTTTTTCCAGAAAACATAAAAAAAATGCACACAATCGTTTCGAAAGACCGTAAAATGAAGTTGTAGGAGATAGCTTACATCCTAAGGATATCAAAATGCAATGTGTTCACCATCGTGCATGGACATTTGCTCATGAAAATACTGTGTTCGATGTGGGTACCGCGTTTGATCGCAGCCAATCAAAAACAACAACGCCTCGACGATTCAGAGCGCTGATTGGAGCTGTTTAAGTGGAATAACAAGAAAATGTTAATGTGGTATGTGATACATCAATATACTCCAGTCAGCCTAGTGACAAGAAGCCGGTGAAAGCCTTCCGAAGTGACCAAAAACGCAAAAATCCGCCGGTAAGGTTTTGGCCTTTGTTTTTCGGGATGCGCGTGGAAAATTGTTCTTCGATTAGGCTGAGAAGGAAAAACCATCAACCAACAACCATTACATAGCGTTGTTGCAGTGATTAAATGACGACATTGTTAAAAATCGGTCCACATGAAGAAGAAATAAATGCTCTTTCATCAAGACTAGGGTCAATCCATGCAAGAGAGTCTGGCAGAAATGTCACAACCGATACCTACGAACTTACCTTCACTATTTCACTATTCACTATTCTTTTGCCATTTTCATCCACTCTGAGATAAATTGTTCCTTCAAAATTTTAATTTGTGACTAAAAACTGCGCACAATTCTTGATGTTCAGGACGTACCGAAAAAAAGGTCGACAATTTTTTAAATTTCGCTCCAAATATCGGGCTTTACCATAGTTCGACAAAGTTAAACTATGGTAAAGCGCCTCTAGTGTCCCATGGAGTAACTATAGTCAAGACAATTCACCGTGTCACAAGTCGATGGTAACGATGGCCAAATTACACGAATTGAAGTTCGAATTGCCTCGACACTCACTGTATTCTCCAGATCTGGCTCCCAGCCACTACTGCCTGTTCACAGACCTCAAAAGGAATCTTCAGAGAAAGACACTTGTGTCAATTGCTGAAGTCGTTGCCCAGAAAGCTTATTTTGAGGGTAAAGCCAAATCGTTCTATAAAAAAGGCATCGAAATGTTAAAGTAGCGCTGGAATGATTATATTACTCTAGAATGAGACTATGTTGCAGAATAAAGTCGAATTTCGCCTAAAAGTTGATGTTTTGTTAGTCATCCTACAACCTTATTGGACGATGTGTTATCTACGAATTTTTCATTTTCATAGATTTAAGTTACCAAGGTACCGTAGTGGCCAAATAAAAGTCAACACCTTTGAATATCACTACATACCGCCTATTTTTTTTTTTTTAAATGACCTGTGTTATAGGTAATTTCGGCCTTTATGTGCAATGCACAGTCATGGAGGGAAGGAATGGGATTAGGAAGGTAGAGGAAGAGGAGTGAGAACGACCGTAACGAGTGGAGAAGCTGGTATATATTTGAGTTGTACTGGCGCTATTTGACAAATATTTGCAGATGTTATGGAGGACTGAAAGCGAACAGAAACCATCTACTGAGTATCTAGGCCTTCCTGAAGTGGCACCGTTTCACTTTTACACCGTTTGCCCATTTTATTTCGAATAATTTTCCATCGCCAGTAGCAACTGAAAAATTCGTGCTAAAAAAATCCCGTCTGGAGTGGGAGTCGAACCCACGACCTATTGACTGAGAAGCAGGCACGCTGCCCACTACGCCACGGAAGCCCTCTACATAATGATCTTCGATTGTAAATAAAACGAACTGGTGTTTATTAATTTAACTTTAGTGTTATACTTAAAATGTATAAAACAAATAAACAAAAAATTTATTTATTTCGAAGATACAGTAACTTTTATGTTTTATCAGCAAAATGATCATTTTCACAACAAAAGTTGTTGAATTGAAAATTATCAGCTATTTTGGATTCTTAGTAGGAAATTTGGATAGGAAGTTACTATTAGTTAGGCAGGAACAATATTCTTTAATTAATTAATAAAACTAATACTTCGTGTATCCTCCACGAGCCTTGATTACAGCTTCAATCCTTCGAGGCATGGATTTTATCAATGTCTGACAGTATTCGATGCTTATGTCGTCCTTCCAAGCGTCGTTGATGGCGTTTTTGAACTCCTCATTGGTCCTTGGTCCCCGACTTGCCACTTTTCGTTTCAGTTCGGCCGAACAATTCTCGATTGGGCTCAAATCGGAGCTGTTTCCTGGCCACTCAAGTTTAGAAATTCCCATTTTTGCGACCTGTTGAAAAACAAAGCAATAATTTTACGCTTTTATTTTTTTTTTACTTTTGTATTGAACTGTTGTTTGTAAAAAACCCACAACTTACTTTACGAGCGCGATGACATGGCGCAGAGTCATCTTGAAAAATCGGGTCGTAAATGACTGGGAAGAGCCAATCCATCGACGGGATCAAATGTTTGTCAATCGCGCTGATGTAGCTGATCGCATTCATTGATCCTTCTAAAAACACCAAATCTCCGGTGCCAAAATAGGAAATGCAACCCCAAACCATGTAACTCGGAGGGAACTTGTTTCGAGTCACTACACCATCATCATCAATGGCGCGACAGCCCAAATCGGGCCCTGGCCTCCTGAAGTCGTCGCCTCCAATCGTCTCGATCCAAAGACCGCGTCCTCCAGCTGCTAATTTTTAGAATGGCTTTGTTGTCTTCATCAACCGAGTCTTCCCATCGCTTGCGTGGTTTGCCTACTGGCCGGTTACCACTCGCTTTGCCTTTAAGAGCACGTTTGGGGATTCTTCTGTCTTCCATTCGCTCTATATGCCCAGCCCACTGCAGTTTACGTAACTTGATGAACGTTGAAGCTTCTGGCTCGTCGTAGAGTTGATACAACTCATGGTTGTATCTTATTCGCCATTCCGTTCCTTCCTTCACAGGTCCCAAAATTCTTCGGAGGACCTTTCTTTCGAATGCGTTAACTGCTTTTTCGGAAGTTCGCGTTAATGTCCACGTCTCGCTGCCATAACAGAGCACAGGTCGTATAATAGTTTTATAAATCCGTAGCTTATTGTTCCTGTGCACTACACAGTCTTTATGAAGTTCCTCTCTGATTTTGCGACGTACATACTGAAATCCATCCGATTGGTTCAGGTTGCATTTTGATTCGTCGGTAAAGAGTACTCTCTTGCAGTCATTTTTCGACCAATTTCGATGAAATTTGGCGAAATTCAGCCTCACTGTCCTCACTTTAGCCGTTTAAGTTGATTTTTTTCGGGGTCGCCGAGCTGAAAGTTCACATAACTGTAGCCTTCTTCTGACAGTTCTGTCGCTAATTATTATTCCCGTCGCTTCCTGGAAGTCCATGTTGACTTCCCTAGCCGTTCTTTTTCGGTCACTTAGGCTTATGTTTGTAAGATGTCGGTCATCTCTCGCGGTCGTCTTTTGTTGCCAAGTCCTGTTCCTGATTTCCGCTGGAGAGATGCTTTCGCATTTTTTTTCAAAATTTTGGACATAGCCACGTGGCTACAACCAATTCTTCTGGAAATTGCCCTAATGGAAAGCTCTTCGTTGCTTAACGCAACAATAATCACTTTTTTTCACTATCCAACTGTGGTGCCATGTTTACTCGTCAGCGGCTAAAGTACATTAAACGACTGACAGAAGCCGACTCTATCGCGAAACCTGAACAAATCGACAGATAAATAACCGCGCATGGGATTTCCCAGGTAAATTTTGGTAATAAAAATAGGATTTTCAAGGAAATTTTGCTTTTTTTCACAGTGTTAACTTTTATTTGGCCACCACGGTATCCAAGCAGGCATTGTGCTGGAATTACATTTGAACTCATGACCATCGTATTGTAAATCAACAGGTAACCCACTAGGCTACACTCTATCTAGTCAAATTGATATACTTTGGTCAAATTTTTGACTCTATAACTTTGATAGTTTCGGAGAAAATTATATTTTATTTCAAATTTTGAAATTTCTTGATATTTGTTTGGGACTGAGGTCATTTTGCAAAAACTTCAGGTCGATGGCTTTCGGAGAATTTAAGCGACAACAAACATTTCTCTACTCTAGGCGATTCCGTACGAGCTTTTTTTTCTTAGTAATAGGTATATTATAAAAGTAGGAGCAAACAAAATATACTCTCGGATTCCATATCTAAGTGATAATATCTAAATGGAGCTAATGAATATTTTTATTTTTATGACATTTCAGCGAGAGTCATAATTTCCAATTTTGAGTGCGACTAATTCAAATCGCTCGTCACTCGTTTATCAACGATAATAAGTTTGTCAGATATTAGAGAACTTTTGATCGAGAGATTTTGAATGACTAGGCTGTAAAACATTTAAAAATAAGTAAATGTTACCATATGTTGTGTCTATATTTTTCAGGCGGTATCTCACAGTAGATAACTAGAAACAATAGAGAATATTTTACAGATAAAGTAAATTTTTTATCTAAACGCTGCTTATAGATATGAGTGTTGTTTGTTTTTAAGATTATAGAGAAAAAATCAATTTTCGCTTAAAAGACTTCGAAATGGCAGCACTTAGTCGATCCGCGGGTGTAACCTAGTAGGTAGCGTGTTGGTCTTGTAATGCGAAGGTTGGGAGTTCAAATCCCGGTCGGTGCAATATATAATTCCAGCACTTTGCCTGCTTGGATATACCTTGGTCACCTCATTCTACGAAAATGAAAAAATTCGTAGAAAGAGGGCTGTGCGAAGGGCTAACAATCCTTCCATAATAAATAATGAAAAAATGTTAAGGAACCTGAATATCAGGAGGCCAAGGTCCGATTTGGGATGTAGCGCCTTAGTAGAAGTCGATCCGCGCGAGATAAACAACTCCCAGAGTTTTGTGATAAGAACAAAACTTAATTTACATGATAATAACAGAATACCAGAAGTTCCTATGGTTTTTCGAAAAGAAAAAAGATAAATTTTCAATCAATCGAAAAACCCAAATATGACAAATATCAAGTTAACAAATAATTAAAATTGCAAAAGTTATTTCGCTATTTCGAAAAATGTTCTTTTATGGAAAATACATTTTAAGTTATTTTTTGTCAATTTTTTACAGAATGACGTCTGTTTTATGTAATTTCGGCCTTTATGTGCAATGCACAAACACAGTCCCTCCATGATTGTTTTTCTGCATTGCAAAGAAAGGAATGAGATTGGGAAGGTATGGGAAAGGGGAGGGAGAACGGCCGTAACGAGTGATGAAGCTGGTATATTTTTTTAGTTGTGTTGGCTGCTGCTAACAAATATTTGCAGATGTTATTTGGGATTGAGTGATAGAAAGCGAATAGAAACCATATACTGAGTAATATGCTAAAAGTGAAACTGTTTCACTTTTACATCTTTTCCCCTTTGTATTTCGAATAATTTTCATTGTCAAGAGAAACTGCAAAATTCGTGCTTAAGAAAATCCTACTGCCAGGAGTGGGAATCGAACCCAAAACAGATTTTGCAATTCCCGCCATGCACTTACTTAAAAATTCATATTTCGTCAAGCGGTTTACATAATTTTATTCTTAGCTAACGATCACCAAGACTTTGTTCGCGTAAGAATTGAAATAATATGCAATTTTTGAGAATATAAAGTGTGGGCAATTAATTGGTTTCTTTTTAAAAATGCAATAAAATGAACAAAATTAAATTTGTTTTCCATGTATGCTTCATTAGTAAGAACAAACATTCCCATTAATGACGAAATACAACTTTGTTCAAGTGGCTGCCTCGACTGGCTTCGAAGTAGTGCATTCTGTCTCTCCAATTTTTCAAGACCATGTCGATGGTTTCGGGCTGTAGCTCACGGTTTGCTTGGATGATATTGGCCTTAAGTGCTTGAACCGTTTCTGGATTGTTGGCATAACATCGGCCCTTCACGGTTCCCCAGAAAAAAAGTCCAAAGGGGTCAAATCGCAACTCCGAGGCGGCCAATTGACAACGCCAAACGCCAAAAAACGCACTGTTTGGGCTACACCTCACTCACTTTGGAAATAAGTTTTCAATATTTCCCAACGTTGTTCAAGTATAAAGTTTTGCGGAGGTATTATACTGACATTCTGTCAAGATTTCAAGCGGGAAACAGCTTTTAGTGTCAAAATAACCTATGATTTAAAAAGAAACCAATTAATGGCCCACCCTGTATTTAGTAATACATTGTGACCGAAAAGTATCGAGTATTTGTAATTAAAGTTCCTCACTCATTTTACAATGTTGTCCGGATCGAGAAAATCTAACTTATTCAAAATTATATTCATAGTGCCATAGCGGCAAAAAAAAATTCTTTTATAATGTAAAAGCGCTCTTCAGTTATTCTGAAGAACAAATAAAGTCTTTAATTTTTAGTGTAAAATTGTAGTATCTAGATACTTGACAGATGTATAATTCATTAATAGGAATTATGAAGTTATAATATTTGAATTTTAACAAATGCGCACCGGGGTTTGAAGTTCATACCTTCCCATTTATCACTCTAAGCATTCTTGCTTACAAGAATTGGAATTTTTGACATCATAAATTTTTTTACGCTCGGATCTAATGTGGGAGGTACTAAATGGAGTTGTGAATTCAATTCATTTTTAATATGGTAATCCCAATTATTACTGACGTGTTAGTACTTTGACCAAATTGTTCAGCTTAATGATGCATATTGTAAGTTGTTTCTAGATCGCTTTTTAGTATTTTCTCGATAGGCTAAAGTAGTGCCGCAGCATATCAGAAATGACCCTACTCTTGGGCACTTTCATCAATTTAATACATATTTCTTAGAACTAATATAATATTACCTGCATTTTTATTTAAAATGTTTGAAATTATATTATTGTGGCTAACATTAATAATTTTAGCTAATACTCAAAATTCTGTATTTTTCCTTAAAAGTGTTCATAATAAATCATTTCTTAAATAAGTTGCAGACGTCCTCCGCTTTCTCCTTTGAAATTCATTTGAATCAAAGTAAATGTATTTTATTTTTTTACATAGATTTTGGTTTTTGCCTAACTTTAAATTATTCGAACTTGAAGAAATTCCAGTGGCAATAGCGATTTCAAGGTGGAAGACGTTGATTGTAAATTTATTATATTCCTGAGTCAAAGCTAAAGTGCGCGTTTTCTCAATTCCAGCTGGCATTGGAAATATTCAGAATAAAGTTTAACGACGTAAAAAGTTTGAAGTTCCTTTTCTGCAGTACCTGGATTAAGGTAAACTTTTATCATTCAGTCTCCATAGCATTTAGGTGGAAGTATACTTTGCACATACATCGAAGGGAAACCATCTACTGAGTATATAGACTTTCTAGAAGTGGAACTATTTTAGTTTTACTTTCCTCCTCCCCATTGCAAATTCTGCAGTTTGCCCTTTTAAAGTTCAATTCTATGAAAATGTTTTTTCATACATATAAGAGTGTCCATTCAGGACAACCAACAAGAGTCTAGTATGATTTTTATTAAATTAAATATCATTTGAACTGAATTTTTTCGGACAATTGGAATACACGATATCAAATTCGAATTTCTTCCCTGCCAGTGAATTTTTCGGTTTGGATTGAAATTACTAATTTTTTTTACAAATATTTTCCAGCCTCAAAAAAAAAAAAAATCAGTTGAATTTGTTTGGTTGTTTGCTTACGATTTTCTCTCTTTGAGGCGAATTGGGTTAAATTTGTTTGAGCAATAAAAATATTATACTGCTTGACCATTAGCTTTTTGAGAATGTGAACTTTCTGTAAGTTGAACTAAATTCTCTGACATATGCTAGTTCAAGCTAGAGAGGTTTAATTATATTGAGAAGATTCATTATTAAATTTCAAATATTGTTCAAATTTAGTATGCCAGATTTTGTATACTATTTTTCGAAGTAAATATTTAGCAACGAAATTAAAGGACATCTGCATACATATGTCTTCTTATTTTATGATTTTTGAGAAATTTTATACTTCTAGCGAGTTTTCTTTTGCAATGAACTAAATTTTAAATCGTTGATATTTACCACAAGAGTCCACCAGACTCGTTAAAAGTGCACAGTAAAAAATCACAAAGTAAGGAGAAGATAGGTGTTAAGCCGCCTTAAGGGAATGGAACCCAATACAGAGTACGATTGGCCGTAAGCCCCGAGAGTTATTTAGTAAACAGGCAGACGGATAGACAGAATGGTTACTCGAATTCGAGATTTTAGAGTGAATACAAACATTTATACACTCTCGACTACTCCCTCTTTCTAGACGTTACAATCATTAGAGCAATATACTCTAACATTTCATCTAGAGTATGAAAATTATTTGCATTCGAATTTTATTTATATGAGTTTTCGAATAGGTTTGAATTTTTCTTATTTTACCTAAAGTTTATTACTTGTAACGGCAATATATATAAAAAAAATTCTCTTTTATTGAATTATTTGATGATAAGATTTCATTTCATTGGCGAAAAATTCAATTCAGAATTAAATTAAAATATTTCTAATATTATAAATAATTTAATTTTAATTTTATATATATATTTTTTCATTTTGCAGAAGAAAAAATTAATAAGGGTACTGGATACAACCCTTCAGGATTAAATTTTTTAAACTACGATAAGATAATTTTAAAGGTACGTAGGACTCAATCACTTATTATAGTTTTACATAAATTTATTGCTAGCACTAAGTAATTTTGAAAAAAATGTGTTCTGATTGATATCTTGAAAGATTATTTTCGAGAAAATCAAGGACTTGTTAGTTTCCGTATTTGTCTTTTCTGTGTGTCCTGATGTTCGACATTAAATTTGGGACTTAGTTTTAAAATAAATGATGGATTTATTTTCTATTGATTATTAAAGTTAATGCTTTCCAATGAATTATGGAAAAGTCTGTCAAACAAATGGTCAAATTCGGCTGAGGCATACTTTAGTTCATTTGAAAAAATTTGTATTAACAACTCATAGGGACTCTGATGAAATTCATAAACAAGGTGAATTTAGGTTTTGAGATCAACGAATTGTTCTCATAGAATTTAGATTTCAGAAACCCGATAAAAATGAGCTGCGATTTAACGTTCCATATTAACTAGTCGAAGATATTTAGGGTGGCAAGTTTCAAAACTGCCAACAAGTAAATTGCGTCGAACTGAATTTAGCGCTCAATTTTTCATTTCCGATATCCTTTAGGTGGTTCTATTTAGGATATTTTGCAAACCAAATTTACATAACATTGAACATAAATAGTGATGTGTACCAAACTACATAATCTAGAAATAGGATCAGACAAAAACGTATCGTTATGAGGGTTGTCCACGCGTCTGCACTTTAAATTTGGCTAAAACAAATAGTGTGTGAAATGCTGTAGATATTTTTATTGCACATTTGATCTAATGTATATGCTCAGATGTAAGTGGCTGATGGAAATTCCCAGACCAAACGGCAGCACCTACAGACTTGCAGTTTTTGTATTAAATTATTTAAAACATCCAAAACATGTTACTCCCTAAGCCTCCGAAAATGGATTTAAAGGTTATAAAAACTCTGTACATTAAGTTGATAAATACACTTTGGACGGGACAAGTTTATCAGCGTCCGTGGATCAGTGGTAGAGTGCTCGGCATCCGGACGGCCCAAGTTGCTATTTTAGACATCAAATCTTTTTTAGTTTTGACTGGAGTAAAAATGTCATAATTTAAGCGAAACACGGCAGATGTGCCCGTGCGATTCAAGGGCAACAATGTTTGTTCGTAATCGAACACAGCCCCTATGAGTTGCATACATTCGACTACGTAGATGTAGGAAAAGACCTGCCAAAGGCCAGTGTTTGAGAACGGTCATTGTGTTCGGAAAACAAAGTCGTTCAAATATTCCCTCCGGCTTCGTCTGACAGTAAAGAGAAGATGAATTTCGGATTATTCGTACACTGTGTCTCCGCAATGGCTTCAACGATGTTATTCTTTTGCAGGTCAAATTTAGTTGGCTTATTGTTTTAACAAAGTCGATAACACTGCTCTTCCGAAATTCACATCAAACCGTAATTTCTTCCCATGTACACTTTATCGCATGAGCCGCAAGGTAATTTGTACATTCCAATTGTTTTTTGTTCTTCTGGCTTCCTAAAATTCTCCGGATAGTAGTCGTTGAAGAGAATATTGTCTTGATGTTGGATTTTCGAAGGATTTTTTCCTATCTTATTCGTCGTACTCTGGGTTAAGGTAGTTTTAACCATCGTTTGCCTGTATTTTCTTGTTCAGTTTCTTCCCGTTCTTTTGTCCTTGGATGCTTCGGTTTCCACGCCTAGTTTATTTCGCTTGCTGTGAATGCCCGATTCAACTTTTCCTTACGTAAACTGCGCGAATTTCTTTCAGTTATGAATCTGGCTTTGTGTATTATTTTCTTCAGTACGCCTACTTTTTGACTTTGGTGTTGATGTGAATGAGCGTAGAGAGTGTTTCCCTGCTAATTTTCCTATTTCCACTTTTTTCCCTTACCCATGTCGAATTAACTGTGTATCGCGCATTAAAGAGTGACCCCCTAAGTTAATTTCGATAACCATTAAAAAAAAAGATATGTGCTGTGTGAGTTGGTTTCCTATAATTTTCTCTCTACCACAGATGAGATTGGAGAACCCATTGCCGCTCCTTCCGTTTGCTTGTAGAGTTTCCCTAATTCTATTAAGTCGTATCTGTTGTCTGGAATGAGTTTCCTGATGATACTTAAGGTGTTCCTAATTAGGATGTTGGTGAACAGTGATTCCACGTCTAGGCTGACTAAAATATCTGTTGGTTCCAAGCTGATTTTCTGAAGAATCTCTACTAGATGAGCGGATTTTTGAACAGATTGCGATGTGTTACCTACTAGTAGGCGTAACTCAATCGCGAGAACCTTAGCCAGTTTTTACGATAAGTCGAAGCGGGGTATTCTCTTTGTGAATTTTTGGAAATCAGTACATTTTTGGTGTATGAGGGTCTAAAGGGATTAGTTTGTCATATTTTCCGCTAATACTTGATTTTTCTTGATGGAGACCGTTAATTTCCGGTAGAGGGCAGCGGTTGGATCCCTCTTTATTTCGGTATATGATCCTGTTTGTAGAATATCTCGTATCTTCTCATCGTATTGTTTCTTGTCCATAACTGCAGTTGCGTTTTCTTTGTCCGCTCGCATAATCGCTATCTTTTTCATTTGCTTAATCTCTTTTAAAGCTTTTTTTCTTTCGGGGGATATTAGTCGCAGGTGGCACTGCTCGCCTGATGATGTGACAGATCAAGCGTCTAATGTTAATCGCTTGCGGAAGACTTCTGATAGCCGGCTGTTTGCTGAATGATTTCCTCGGTTTTGAATACTTATCGGAGTAAGCGCGAAGGGAAATCATTTGTTTAACACATCCTCTTGTTCTTTGGTTAACGGCATTTATGAAAGGCTGACTACTACGTCATTGCTTCTCGTCTGCATTGGTTGCGCTGCTTCCAATGTTGATTCCAAACTCTTGAATTGCCGTTCCTGTATCGTTTTGTTCTTGATGAATTCTGTTTCTCTGCGTTCTGAAATGAAAGGAACAAAATAATTAAAGGTAGAAGGCTACCGAGGAGGATGTGTAGGGATAGGGCTATAGGTAATCCAGCTTAGCTCTCTTGAGTTTGATGTCATTCCTCAAGAGCTGCTGACTCGCTCTCTTTAAAATCGCCTTGCTACGATGATTGTCCCATGTGCCCACGATAAAGCTTTTAGGAACTAAGTTCATGTCCTTGCATCGTTTTTCTAAGGCTATTTGGTTGAGAATGGTGTCAATTTTGTATTTTATCGTTTCCAATCGCCGAGTTAATTGGAGAGTTTGCTCTCCATAGAGCTCTCTAATGGTTTGGTGCAATTCGAATAAAAAGGAAAGATTTTCGGACTCTCGCCACGTCACAAATGATAAAGCGCAACAGTGTAGAATCCGGAAATCTTTCCTTTCGAAATGCACTGTGAAATCATTCACCAAACCATTAAGCAATGATACTTTTTGAATCTCTCGTGAATTACTCTCTGCCCGCAAATGACAATTTTGCCTGTTGACGAAACCATTCAACTAAATACAAGATTTACCACTGAGTTTTTAGCTGCTCCAGTGTTCAATCAGCGAACGTTCCATATTTTGTGAAAGAAAGAGTGCAACACGTTATAAAAGATGGCAACGGATAAACGTCAATGGAAAACCCTGTACCAATAATTTCTCAAAATCATAAAGCAAATCTTAATTCGCGACAAACAATTTTTTCCAATTTCGATCAAATCTAATGTCGAAGTTTCCAAGCTTCATTCAATACCATGCTGTGGGTACAAACAACTCGAAGGTCTCTCTTTATCATCAATTAATTTGGGTTAAGCAACCCTCACATTACCGGCATCAAATCCAAACTAATTAGCACAATTTCATTTTACTCAAAAGACATCTATGCTGTGGATCATCCGCGGGTAATTTCTTATTCGTTGGTGCACAATTATGTCGTCCACTATCACTGAACGGTGAATCGTTATCGCATAAATTTCATTAATAAGGCAAATTTATTGTAAACAAACTATAGGTGCCAAAATGATGACCATATTCGAATCGTATAGCCCACCGCTAGCTGACTGTTGTGTTTAGCTTGATGACGCTTTCTTTTGATTTGCTCATCAATCTAATTATAAGCCACCTACTTTTTTATCTATCGATATTTCGTAAACCGTTCATCGTTATTTCACATGTTACTGCTATTGACCATAATGAAATCAGTTCCAAAACCTCTTGAGACCCCAACAAGTTACGGCCGGGTCAGATAAACACATACCGACAGTATTCGAAAATAACATCTCTAAGGTTCATAGTACGACCCTGACTTTTTATAATCATAACTTTTTTCTGCCCTCCTAAAAACCGAACACCAAAACATGTCAAATGCCAAAACAAACAAAACCTTATGAGAGTCTTTGACACTACGTGTGACCCCGTGCGATTCTGATACGATCTGATTAAATTTCACACGTGCCTGAAACGAACACACCGCATCGCGTACGAAGAGAGGTGGGCTTAAGGTTACCTGTGACATAAATTACTCGGCATTTGTTGCTCTGTCTGATCAACACGGCAGGCGCGATCGCTGTCTCTCTTTCGTCGTCTTTCCTTACCTGGGGAAAAGAAAAAGAAATTTTCACGCTAGCTAAATTCCGAGCGACTAATAAGATACACGATCCGCGCAATCGTGCGGTTATGAAAGAGATGCAAGATCGCGGTGTTGATCTTGCAGAAAGCGGAAACTGCGGAAGAAGAAAAGTAAAGAGATTGCCCATTAATGGATATCGTGTCGGAGAGACGGCCAGGCCGAGAGAGATAGAGGCAGCGACACGAATAAGAAGTGTGTACCTGGTGTACGGAGTATCTTACCAGGCCCGCCTCCCGTCCGTCGTCTTCTAAGCCAGTTGATCCGCGATCTGATCGCGCGGAAGTGTGTTAGCAGGTCTTCGGAATAACGGTAGATAATGTTTAATGATGCCGTGTTATGTTACAGCGGTGTCTCGGTGAAAAATTTCTGCCTCGAATTGAAAGCGAAAATTTTACCCGTATGCTATTTTATTTTTATAATTTTTAATATTTTTTTTTTTTTATTATTGCATTCTACGTTCATTATGGGAAATCTTCAACTAGGGAAATCTTTCTTTATTACTCCGCTAATTGCCATATTGCGCACAGTTATCTTTACGTACTCGTACGTACGTGTGTATTTATTTTGGTTAATTTGGAGGCAAACAATTTGAGAAAAAAAAAAATAAAGATAAATTACTCACTTACAATTACACTCTGTTTTATTGGGTTAACGGTCTCATTGGTTTGTTTTCAGTTGTCAAATAGATTTTAGTTTTTCATAAATTCTCAGGTGAAACAGAAACGGTCATTCATAAAATTTTCATCGGCTGTTTGAATGCGGTCGCTTGTTTTTAGATGGGTGTAACATAAAGTAAGACAAAAGATTCATCAATGTCATGCCTAATTTAAAAGGTGTAAAAGAACTTCGCCGCTCGTTTACCGTCATTTAGCCGGGCTCGTCAAATTATAAATTCACAAGTACCATATTTCTTGACTCTTTACTGTTTTATTTATTGATTTGCGAGATTGATTTATTTTTATGGTACCGAAAAGATGTGTGTATTTATGTATCTTATTTTGCATAGTTTTAAAATTTTCTGTTTAGACTGTTTGAACCGTATTCTGTATAGAAAAGTGCTGCGAATACATACATGCTTCTATCAAATGTTTGCATTCTTATTAAACAAGCACATGCACCCGTACTTTGTTGTTGTTATTGCTGATTACGTCCTTTTAGAAATATTTGTTTATATAATAAAATATATACATATGTATATGTACATATATACTAATTTTTAATTATTTCGAGTCCCTTCAAACATTCCTGATTTGCCAAACTCAGACCAGAACTTAAGATCTGTGTAATGTAATGAAAGAAGTCGTTGTCTTATATTATAGCTTCCTTATACACAACAATCTTTGTAATGAATATCCCAACGACTTTATTCTCGCATAGCTTCAGATCTTCTTGATTATTGATAACTTCAAATCATTTTGTGTTTGGACTCATATCATAGCGATATAGAGTTGTACATGTGAAAATACATTGTCATTTTTAGAAAATTAAAATTTGGAATGTGCTAAAAAAAGTATTTAAAAAAAAAGTTTTTCGGCCGAAAATCGAGCCCGCGTGGCAAATCCACCAATCAACAGTCGATGCTGATGAGCTTGTCTCGCCAAAATTTAGCCACAAATTTTGAATCTACTTTAATTAGATTCAAATGGATTCAGTTTTAGACATCAAGTCCTTAGTTTAGAACTAAAAAAAATCGATTTTATTTTGAAGTCATTCATGGAACAAAATTTATTTGAAATTATGACATTTTTACTGTAGTTAAATTGTAAAAAAGAATATTGACCGACAATCGTACCCGAGGTCGTCCGCGTGGCAGGCGAGTTATTCCACTGGGCCATCGATTCCGAAGAAATTATCTCGGCAAAACTTAGTTATCTACTTAATGTGAGTCACGTGACTGAAAATATATGCAGTTTATCATTATTATACAGGGTTTAACTTGTGTGAAGCGTCAAACGAAAATGGGAGATAGAGGAACTTATCCTGAGTGGAAAATCGTTCCACACATACTCCCGTTTTTGCACCGTTAAGGAGATAGCGCGATTGATTGATGATCTATAACTTCTGCCGTACTTAGCGTAACGCAATAATTTAGGCTCGTTGGAAAGGACATAAATTCTTCTTTCCATATTGCTATCAATTGTGTCAGTCAGCGCTATACTTTTTGAGAAAAAATCATTTCAATGACACAAAAATAATAAAAAATTGAAAAAATTCCAAAAAAGTCCTTTTTCCTTCAAGAAGGACCTGATTAACCACCAAATTTTATTACATTTTCGGAAAGCCCATAAAATTTCACTATAAATTTGCAAACAGAATTTCTTCATAGGTTGAATTGTAAAGGAGCGGGGCTAACAGTTATCAAGCAAGTTCCCTTCAAGTGAATCTGTTTTGACACCCGTCATTCGCCGAAGGAGTATGATTAATAATAGTGAGGACGAACTAAAAGAGTTGAAGTATAGTTCAGTACGTTTATTTAGTTTATAAATAATTTTCAACATGTCCGCCGTTGTGGAGCAAGCACAATTGGTATCGCCGACGAATGGCATTGGTGGGGCTCACACGCAGTAGTTGGGCTCGTAACTGATCGCATGCCTCGGTGATACGGGAAATGAGCAGTTCTCGTGTATGAATTTCCTCTGCGTAGACGATGCTTTTCAAATACCCCCAGACATAAAAGTCTAGCATTCCCGTCGCACAACCCATACACGAAGTGCATGTCTGCCCTTTCTTCCGTTGTAAAAGGCCTCCTATTGCTTGCCATGTTGCTCGTAATGATGTCTATGACATTCTGTTTGCTGCTGCTTCCTGCCGATGCTTTTATCGTAGAAAAATCTACGTAGGACGAAGTCATTCCTGTTCCTAAAGGGAGCAGGTAAACTCCACGCCCTACTTAAATGAAGATTACGTAATTAACTTAAATGGATGTTAGTTAATTTACTTAAATGGACGCTATCTAATTAGTTGTCATATTTTTACTTACCTGTAACATAATTTCCACACATAAGATCAATACGTGTGTTGTTAACATGGTTCCTCTCATTACTGCATCTGTTTTGCGGTAAATTCTATGTTTAGCAGTATTTCAAACATGTGCAGGGAACTCACTTGTTGTCGCAAATATGAAGAAATTCTGTTTGCAAACTTATAGTGAAATTTTATGGGCTTTCCGAAAATGTAATAAAATTTGGTGGTTAATTAGGTCTTTCTTGAAGAAAAAAGGACTTTTTAGTATTTTTTTCAATTTATTATTATTATTGTGTCATTGAAATGACTTTTTCTCTAAAGCTATAGCACTGACAGACACAGTTGATAGCAATATGGAAAGAAGAATTTGTGTCCTTTCCAACGAGCGTGATGCGTTACACTAAGTACGGCAGAAGTTATAGATCAAACAGTGATCACAGGTACGATGAAAATCCTTCGTCCTTACAATCGCGCTATCTCCTTAACGGTGCAAAAACGGGAGTATGTGTGGAACGATTTTCCACTCAGGACAAGTTCCTCTATCTCTCATTTTCGTTTGACGCTTCACACAAGTTACACCCTGTATACAGGGTGTTTGGTACTCCGTGCATAACCTTGTAAGGGGTTATTCCTGGATATATTTTGAGCAAAAAATTATTCTACGGAGATGGTCCATTTTCAATATCCGCGGAGATACAGGGTGACCAAGAAAAGTGTTTCGGACCTGTACCCTCACTCACTCAAAACGATATATCTTGAAAACTAATAATCGCATTTCAAAGTGTTATAGCTTGTTTTTTAGGGAATCAAATTACCTTTCATTTGGTGTAATAGTCCGTATAGTACCTGTACCCAATCCTGAGGTATTTGCTTCAGACCACAAATTTTTGATACTTTGACCCTCAAAATTCTGTGATCAATGTAGTTTTTCTCAAAAAAACGCATTATAAAAATGTCATTTTAATGTTGTTGTTTTATGTGCCATATTATTGCCTACAAAAGATGCGTACATACTTATGACTTAGGTTTTCCCGTTTTCCAGGTAATAAGCGAAAATACATATGGCTTAAAAATAAAATATGCCATAAACCAACCCTCGTTCTAAAAAAATTACCTGAAATGTTGTTAAACTGAAATATTCTTTGTGTCCTTTAATTACTATTTAAATTATCGATGAATGTCCTTTAAGTAGTATTTAAATTATCGAGGAAATGAATTAAATTAAAATGAGTTTCAACACAACGACGCTGTCCGACGCTTGGCATTGCAGTTAAACGTCTCTACGTGGAAAGTTTGGAGTGTCCTCAAAGCAGAGCGGTTGCATTCCTACCACCACACACCAGTGCAGGAGCTGGTACCCATTGATTTGCCCAAAAGGATGGAGTTTTGCAATTGACTCCTTGAACGACAACTAGATAACGAGAATTTTATGAACAACATTCTTTGGACTGATGAGTCCCAATTCACCAGGGACGGTATCACAAACTTCCACAACTTACACACATGGGCTGAGAGCAATCCACATACAAGAAGAGAGGCATCATTTCAGCACAGATTCAGTGTCAATTTATGGGCAGGTGTGATTGGCAACGATTTTATTGGTCCTATTAGGCTTCCGCCTACCCTAAATAGTTCCAATTACTTGCAGTTTTTGACAAATGATCTACAAGAGTTATTGGATGATGTGCCACTGCAACGATTGGCTTCCATGTTTTACCAACACGATGGTGCTCCAGCTCATTACGGCCGATAAATCACAGATTGGTTAAATTCCAATTATAGCAATCGCTGGATCGGTAGAAATGGACCGATACACTGGCCTGCAAGATCTCCTGATTTAACTATTATGGATTTCTTTGTATGGGGACGGATGAAGGACCTTGTCTACGCAACGGAAGTAGTAACGTTGCAGGATCTAAACACCAGAATCGATGCGGCAGCAACAGAAGTAAGGTAGCAGTTGAGGAGTATGAACACAAAGAGAACACTGGCAAAACGAGCTTTAGCGTGCATTCAAAATGAAGGTGGCCATTTTGAACATTTGTTGTAATAAAGGAAATTTTAAATAAACTATAAAAACCATTCTTAAGTTCTTTTAGTTCAAGCGGAGAGTGTTGATCAACCTATTCTTGCTTTTTTGACAAAAGTGCTACATTATTGGAATGATAATTTCTTCTAAACTATAAAACTTATGCAATGCAAGTGTATGCATCTTTTGTAGGCAATAATATGGCACATAAGAAAACAACATTAAAATGACATTTTTATAATGGGTTTTTTAGAGAAAAACTACATTGATCCTAGAATTTTGAGGGTCAAAGTGTCAAAAATTTGTGTTCTGAAGCAAATATCTCAGAATTGGATACAGTTACAATGTGGACTATTACAGCAAATGAAAGGTAATTTGATTCCCTAAAAAACAAGCTATAATACTTTGAATTGTGATTATTAGTTTTCAAGATATAGCGTTTTGAGTGAGTGAGGGTACAGGTCCGAAGGACTTTTCTTGATCACCCTGTATCTCCGTGGATATTGGAAATTGACTATCTCCGTAGAACAATTTTTTGCTCAAAATATATCCACGAATAACCCCTTACAAGGTTATGCACGGAGTACCAAACACCCTGTAGATTTAGATTGGTAAAAGCCATTGCACATATTCCCGTTTGATATCACAATCGCTTAGAACACTCGAAAATTAAATGGCGAACTACTGAACGTACATATTGTTCGTAAAAATAGTAGTGCGATGACGAACAAGCTTATTTTCCACATTTTTACTAATAGTTGAAGTTTCCTGTACATGCGAAATTCATTGTGACAAAGCAGAATTAAAATATACAAAAGAAAAAGATGTTCAACCCCGACAAAAGTAATCAAATTCCTGTTAATTCCCCCTATAGGGGCATATGACAGAAACAACTCTCTTCCACAAGGCGCGATCCTGAGCATCGGCCTTAAGCTGTTGCCAGGACTTGTTAAGCCAATCATAGTCCGTTTTCGAATTCCAAAAGGCGTTACCGTAAAATCAGTCCGTATCCGAGGCGCTGTATCCGTTTTTCGTATCAGTTAGGTCTTAAGATCACGGGTGATAAGCCCATAATCCAGTGAGTGTCCATTTGCCATTATAAGGGCAGCTGTGGGTGAATTCTACAGCCCCCATCCCACAGGGTGGTAGTTAGCTCAGGTCCGTGGAGTCGCTAGTCTCCAAAGATAGTTGCAGGAATTGGTATAGTGATTTCTATTCTACAAAACGCTTTTGCCCTTTAATATGCAAAATGATTGCAGTTTTGCACTCATTATATTCAGTTCCATCTGTCAGGTCAATTTACAAAAAGTGCATTTGCATTTTCGGATTCTTTTAATCATGTTGGTTGAAGCGATAGGAACAGCCGATTGCCTTCCGAAACTGTCAAAACAAAGCTACGAACAAGTCGGATCGGTCATTTTGTCTTATTATCTTCGTACTATTTACATTTACTACTATTTTAGCATTGGTGTTTATGCACAAGTTGCTTTAAATTTCCTCAAAACTCGTGAAAGTCGTTTCTATTTGTGAGAAGAAGAATCTGTTGCCGCTTTTGTCAGAAGATTTTTTATTTCATGTTGTCCTACATGACAGGTCAATTGAGTTGCATCGCCCGAAAATTGGGGGCAAGAAATGTGACTTTTTCCGGTCAAGTTTACCTAGTGCGGAAACCATTTTTCTAGCCTTTCAGAATTATTAAGGAACTGCTAGAAAAAATGTTAAGGGCAAAAACGGGTCACATTTTTTTCAGAATAGAATTCACTATTAATGTTTTCGTTGAAATCCCTGCTTCGAAATGTGAAATGTCAATTTTTAGTGTTCGATAAAATAGCAGCGTAGTTTGTTCAATTGGCAAATTAATATTTTTTTTTTATAAAAAAGTTAGTTTAGGTTAGAATTTGAAAAACCAATTATTTTCATTAATTAAAATAGGTCGAGGAAAACATACCGAAGAAACACAAAATACTGTTAAGGCAATGCTTAAAATGGAAAAAAAATCGCGAAACAGAACAAACGTTGGCATGTTCAGCGAAAATGATTGCAAATGCATAAAAGTGGAAAAAAGTCCCAGAAAAATGTATATCCCAATCATGCGATACTCTACTTGAAGAGAAGTTATTGGATTTTAATAAATGTTGTATTGGGAGTTGTAAAAGGGGTGACGGCATTGAACCAATTTTTTCACATCATGCTAGAGTTGCTATCAGAATGTTTTATTGAAGTTTTAAGCTTCAAAAATTTAATGGATACTGAGAAAATTAGTGTATTGGATTTAGTGAAATCGTGTAGTTTGTATGGGAGGTGGTAGAAGGAGTGGGGAGTTCTTAGTGCGTTTTTCAAAAATAGCTTTCAATCGCAGATCTGTAGTATTCAAACTTATTAGGAAAATCGACTTTTTGAAAAGTTGTGAAATTGCGTCATTTTGTATGGGAGGGGGTAGAAGGAGTCATCTAATTTTTTTCGATCACACTAATAATTCTAAATAAATATTTAGCGCACAATTTCAGTTCAATAAATTTTTTACGTACTGAGTAAATTCATCATCATCAATGGCGCGACAGACCAAATCGGGCCCTGGCCTCCTGAAGTCGTCGCCTCTAATCGTTTCGATTTAAGGACCGCCTCTTCATGCTAATTTTTAAAATGGCTTTGCTGTCTTCATCAACCGAGTTTTCCCGTCGCTTGCGTGGTTTGCCTACTGGCCGGTTACAACTAGCTTTCCATTCGCTCTACATGGCCAGCCCACTGCAGTTTACGTAGCTTGATGAACGTTGAAGCTTCTGGCTCGTTGTAGAGTTGATACAATTCATGGTTGTATCTTATTCGCTATTCCGTTCCTTCATCCACACGTCCCAAAATTCTTCAGAGGGCCTTTCTTTCTAATGCGTTAACTGCTTTTTCGGAAGTTCGAGTTAATGTCCACGTCTCGCTGCCATAACAGAGCACAGGTTCTATAATAGTTTTATATATCCGCAGCTTATTGTTCCTGTGCACTTTCTTGGATTTCGTACTATGGTTTATAGTATTTCATGAGAAAGAGGTGGTAGAAGGAGGGGATTCGAATAATTTTTATACCATAGATTGAAATTGGTGTAAAAATAATATATTCCAAATTTCAGATCAATAGATTTTATACTTTTCGAGAAAATCGGCTTATTGTCAAATTCCGAAATTATATTTTTTATGGGAGTGGTAGCAGTGAAGCCATTCGGCCTGTTCACGAATTTACTTTTTGTCAAAAAGGACGTGTACAAAATTTCCTAGCTCAACGCGTTCTCGAGCTAGAGAGGACAAAGACTGACCGCAGACGGACGGACGGACATCCGGTTTTGAGATTTTTGAGTGATTATATGAACTTCTGTATCATTCATTTTTTTCTCCGTGCCTTATTTCTTAGCGTTACAAACTTTGTAGCAAACTTGTAATACTACCAGATTTCATCTAGAGTATAAACAACAGAATTATGATTGGACGTTTATGCAAATTGATAAAGCGAGATTGATAACTCACAATATAAAAGATGTGTCAACAAGAGATGTAGGGATGGACAGATGATCACTTGACAGTTTTCAGATGTTGACATTTGTCACCTATAAATGCCGAAATTTTACCATGGAACGCTACATAGTGAAAAAAACAAGAAATCGTTGGATTTTATTAAGAAAATTGATTGGATCTTGGAAAACATGAATGATGATGATTTTTGCAAAACCATCGTGTTTTCTGATGACGCTCATTTTCACATTGGCGTTTACGTTAGCGAAATTGCCGCATGTGGATCCGAAAACCCACGAGTAATTCAGGAGATGCCAGCGCACTTACAACGATTGGCTGTTTGGTGCGAATTGTGGGACGTAGGCGTAATAGGGCTGCACTTGTTCGAAAAGGACGATGGAAGAGTCGTTACAGTCCATGGAGTGCGCTACAGATGCATGGTCAATAGTTTTTTGTAGCCGGAGATAGAGTATATAGACACGGTTGACCTCTAATTTTAACAGGATGGTGCTACTTGTCATACAAGTTCCGAAACTATCGAGTTATTCCGAAGTTCCCTGGTCGCGTAATTTCGCGTTTTGGATAAACCAATTGTAATTTGTAACGCCAAGAAATACTACTTGCACAGAGTTGCCAAGGCACAGAAATATTTGTTGTTGCTCAAAAATCTCGAAACCAGATGTCCGTCTGTCCGTCCGTCTGTTCACTCTCTAGCTTGAGAACGCGTTGAGCAAGGAAGCTCAATCTTTGCACACGTTATTTTTGGTGAAAAAAGTAGAGCTGAAATTGTGCACGAAATATTTATTTAGAATTATTAGTAAGACCAAAAAAAAATTAGGCGATTAGATTCACTCCTTCTACCCCCTTCCATACAATTTGACACAATTCAATAACTTTACAAAAAGTCGATTTTCCTGAAAAGTTTGAATGGTACTGATCTGCAATTTAAAATATGTCAATTGAATGATGTTTACAGTTATTGTAGAAAGATTCATTAAGAACTTCCCACTCCTTCTACCACCTTCCATACAAACTGCACAATTCAAATCGAATACATCAACTTTATTAATAATTATTTAATTTTTGAAGCTTAAATTTTTCGAAAATCAAAAAAAAAATTCTCTTTCATCTAGAGTATCGCATGATTGAGCTTTATGGACAATCGAAGCCCTATTTTGTTTTTTACTGTGTCTCTGCAGCCTTTCCCGCTGAGATTTCGGAATCAGATATGCGCCAAATTTTCTCGTGTATACTTATTCCCCATACTTACTTTTTCGAATAGAAAATAGTGACATTTGTATGAGAGGTAGTAGAAGCAGAGGGGGGAGATTTGTACTTTTTATATATGACACCGAACGTGGTATGCTAAATGTTTCTTGCTGAATTTAAAGTTTGTAAAGTTTTCATTATTTTCAAAGAAATTGGACATAGTTTTCCTGAAATTTAGGCTTTTGTATGGGAGGTGGCAGAGGAAGTGGAAGGTTTGGGATGATTTTGAAACTGTTTATCAACATCCTTATCACTACGCTTTTTTCCAAATTTTGCTGTTGATAGCTCTCATTGCTAAAAATGACACACAACAAATTTCAGCACGATAGCTCAAAGCGTTCAGGAGTTATGTTGTAGAATCGAGACTTTCGAGCGACAACAAATATTTCTGCATTCTTGGCGGCTCTGGGCGAGCGTTACAAATGGTAAGGTAAACGCAATTACTCTCAGATTTCATCTAGAGTTATAAAAAAGATGGCATTTGCTAAGGAACATGAGTAATGGCCCATCTCCGAAACACGTTCTGGTTTTTGAAAACAAGGTTGAAGTTGTGGTGTGGCTATCGCAGTCTTACCCTATGAAGTACTTGTGGATAGACGGTAAGAAGGCTATATTTATGGCAAAACCCCAAAATGACGGAATAATTGTGGAGTGTTATTGAAACTTCTGGGAAGTCTATTCCAATTGACAGATGTTGTAGACTTGTTGATTCTATGCAACGTATATGCTCTGCGTTAATTAAAAGCAAATGAATCGGGATGAAATAATATTTTTCAATTAAACTAAATTTTGGGTAAATAATCATAAACATAATACTTTAAAATTTTCTATTGTGAAGACTTAACATTCCTTAGGTTCTATAAATCAATACTATTTAAACGAACAGTGTATTTTGTTATTCTATTATTAAAATTTCAATTATTTGAAATATTGAACAGCAATGGTATTCAGCTGTTTTATAAAAGTTTACACGTACATTAAAGAAGTTAAAAAATAACCGTTTATGTTTAGAAATTTCAATGTACAGAAAATTTAGGCCCACTGCTATTTTATCGCACATGACTGTATGTATGCCGAAGATTCAAATACAAAACACCACAAGTCACAATCTATTGCTGGCCTTGAGTAAGGTGTAAGGCAGCACCTCAAATTTCATGCTTTAGTACACAAATACTTCGACATTTCACTACATTTGACGCAAACTAACAAAAGGGACCTTAACTTGCCGCAGGTCAAAAGTGAGTTTTTGATATCATGGGATAAAGGACAAAATCTCAAAATTCGGTGAATTTATACCGTATTGAATTTTTAAGTACAAAAAAGGTAGACAATTTTCAGCACCTTCCTCCTCTCCCCATTAATTTATTTGTTAAAGTATTGAAATAAATTTTTATGATATCTAGCGGTTTAAATATCAAATAAAACCACTTTGTAGTTGGTCTTAATACAAAACATGATATCTTAGCCTAAACTCATGTCTTAGCCTGTACTGAAAATTTTACCTTGGCAAGATAAGGTTACTTTTGTCAGCTTGCGTCACATATACGACACGGAAAACTCAACTCAATTATAAATCGTTACCAAACGGGAATCTCATAGCAGACCTAAATAATAAGTTTAACTTGCCTTTCGATATTACTAATGTCACTATCCAATATATAATTCAGCCTACTTCTACCAAAATTGGGAGTTAAAATGTTTTAATTTGCGTCGTGTGGCTAAGGCATTAACTGGCAATCGTTAGTATAGCATAGTACTTTATTGTTGTCTCAAAGTGTCCTTTCTGGCCAAAATTCAACCAAACTGTAGCAAAAACAGATTGTTTCAAAAAAAAATTCATGATAAACTTGTTAAGATTGAATTATGGGATTTTCAGCTTGTGTCAGCGATATGATCATCAAAAATTCAAGAAAATCTTGGAGCTCACCCAATTTTGTGACAATATTGTCACAATCTGGCTAACGGCCGTATACAAATCAGATGATGAATATTCCAGATCTTCACTAAAAATCACATGTACAAGTAGAGGTGTACTAATTTTTTGGTGGCAGTGGGACAATTTTTCGTCACAATAACTGGTACAACAAAGCAACTTGAAACATGGAGAAGTGCGAAAAACAGTAATAACATAAGTATAAGAAAGTTCCGAGTTTCTGAAAATTGTGAGGTAATATTGTCGTAGAAATTTGGCGCTAGTATCACGGTATACAAATCAGATGATTAATATTCTACATTGTTTGAAGAATGTTTTCACAGCGCATTTGGCATTAAATGAAATACTTCCGAATTCCATGTTGTTATACTTTATTAATCGTTTCGATCTTTGCTAAGGTCTTGGCATATTTTTTGGACTGAAAGCGAACACTTCAATCCAAGAAATAGTTTTCTCCTAAAATAAATATTTTTTTCGGGCAATAAAAAATGTTACGAAAATCTAGAAGGAAAAATATTTTTATTGTTTTCAATTTATCGTGTTCCTATGTCCCAATTCATTAATCCTTAAGAATTTTTCAGTAAATTGAAATTAAAGTTGCTAAATTTGTTGTCAAAAATTTTATAAAAACCTATGCAAAAAAAATTTCGAACTTATCTCAACTTAACTTTTTCTTCATAAAATTGTCACAAATATTTGTCCATGTTCAAACTCCTTTTAAGATTGTTGTGATGGTTTATTATAAAAATGTTCGCGAAATCATTTTTCATGTTTTGAGCGTATGTTTTGTTTCCGCCCGACTCGTCGAATAATAGACTAAGTGTTTCTCGGTTATTCTCTCTTTGTTAACTGCTGACGCTGCTTAAATTTTCTGAATTAACAAATTTGTACATTTTTTTAATCTAATTCAATTGAGTTCTGTATTGAAGCTTAAATAAATACAGCAACAAGAATAGTTCTAAATGCTACCAAATTTCCATACAAACTGTAACATTTGCTATTTCAAATATCTGACAAATTTTATCAATTATTATGACAAATTTGGTTTGGTGAATGTTTTCACAGTGCATTTTGAATTGAAAGAAAAGATTTCCGGATTCTACACTGTTACGCTTTATTATTCGTGACATTTCGGTCTCTGCTGAGAATCCGAAACGTCACGAATATTAAAGCATAACAGCGTAGAATCCGGAAATCTTTTCTTTCAATTATGACAAATTTATCGTTTAAATATCGTGTCGTACCACGCCGTACATCAACAGTTTTAGTTAAATTTTGTTCACAAAATGTTGATGAAAACGTCACAAATTCAACACCTAAATTGTCGAAAAGCGCGTCATACCTTAATAAGAATTTTGTCACTTCATTGTCTTTAAGAATCTTTTCACCTTTGTGTCGAATTTTCTCGGGAATAAGACTATCTCAGCATTGTATACGTATGTTTTTGTTTACCACAATTACCACAGGTAGAGTGTAGCCTAGTAGGTAGCGTGTTGGTCTTCAATGCGAAGGTCGGAAGTTAAAATTCCGGTCGACGTATAATTTCAGTGCACTGCCTGCTTGGGTATATCTTGGCCACCTCAATCTGCGAAAGTGGAAAAGTCGTAGATAGAGGGTTGTTAAAAAATCTTGAGGAACCTGAAGGTCGGGCGGCCAAATCCCGATTCGGGCTATAGTTCTCACTGAAGAAGATTGAAGAAGAAAATCACTGTTTGGCTTTTGTTCTTCCATTAAAATACATCCCACTCTGTAGCCAAATTTCGTTGACTGAAAAATGTGATATTTTCGTCACAATAGTGTTGCCAAATTTATTTATAGAAATTTGCCAAAAACATATGATTTGATGTTAAATTATCGAAGAGAACTGTTAAAATTTCGAACTAATGTCATAACAATCACTCATAATTTTATATATCGACAAAATACTGACAAAGATGTTATAAATTTAAGCTCTAATGTCAAAATTTTGTTCAACAACTAACTTTTTTTTTAATGCGCAAGTTCATAGTAATCGTATGTTTCTTGTATCACTCACAATCACTGTTAGGCTGTTATTCTTCAATTAGAATACATCCCACTCTTCAGCCAAATTTCATCATGACTGAAATATATGACATTTTTGTTACAATAGTGTTGCGAAATTTATTGATACAAATTGACCAAAAATTTATGTCTTGTTGTTAAAATGTCAGGCCACTATCAGAAGTGTTAATATTTTGGACTAATTTCATTAAAGTACGTTCCGCCCTGTAGCCAAATTTCTTTATAGATGAAAAATATGGTATTTTATCACAAAAATGTTTGCAAATTTATTGTCAAAATTTTAAAGTGAAAAGTTTCAATTTTCTTAATGTCACAATTAAAAAATTCTCTGTGGAAATTTTGTCAAAAAACTTGCGGGAAAAAATGTTACACATTTAATTTATAATCTCACAAATTTAAACTCTAATGCTACAAATTTTATCGAATACCAACATTTTTCTGTGGCATTGCATTGTCAAAACTTATTGACATTTGGTGGGCATCCCATACCATAACGATATCAATCTACACCGAATTGTAGTATACCGATTGTTCTTCAGCAATATGTGCAGAAATTTTCTTTGTATGTTTTAGAACTACATTTCTATGAAACATTTCATTCACTTATTGTCGAAATAATCAAAATAAAGTAATAATGTCTGGTTAAGAAATTCAGAAAAAAATCTTGGCGATATAATAAGCGAAAGAAAACAGTTTTACCACAAATGGATAATCCGCATTTGCTTGCATCTACAATGTGCGTGAGAAAAACAGCTCAGGTCTGGACGCACCGTTATCAATGTATCTTTAAAAATTAATTTATTGAAAATGAAAAAGAAATGGCCTTTAACTGTGGAATAGTGTGAGTTCATTTTGATTCATTCAAGTGAAATTCTCATTCAATGTCTTTACCAAAATTTTGATGATTTTCCATTTATCGCATTATATGTAAATAGATTTTCCACCGAAAGTAACTAACTACTGTTACCGATTTTATTATTCAATTAAATAGCTTTGCTCATTAACATATCTTATTATTTTTACAGCGTGGATCAAATTCTATCTTTTTAACCGAACCCCACAAGTGCAATTTCGAGATTCTGTCTCATCGATTATTTCAAACACTGGTGTACCTCAGGGTAATTATCTTGATCCACTTCTGTTTATTTTATTTATCACTAGAGATCGCCCGCGACTTTGTCCGCGTAAGAATCGCAATAATAACATTTTCTTGAGAATGTAGTTAGTAGTACATTATATCGGATAAATAATCTGCTTAGTTTGATGGCTCTTTGAACACAATGCTTTGTATTTTGTTAGAATCAGAACTATAAATTCTTAAGAATGAGACCATGATACTCGCATTTGTATGGGACAGGCTCATGATCAAATCAAACCCGTGATTCGAGATCATATGTATACGTGTTGAAGAGCGTTAAGAACATGTGAATAGTTGTAGCTTGTGTTAATTAAAAAAAGCCCAAATAAAATGACATTAAGCTTAAAAACATAACAGGACTTCGATTGTGCGTAAAGCTCAATTATATGATACTACCGATGAAATCGAAATTTTTGTAATCTTAAGAATTTTTGTGTGAGGAGTGATAGAAGGGATGACAGTACTAAATTAATTTATTTCACATCATGCTAGAGTAGCTATAAAAATATTTTGCACCAAAGTTAATCTTGAAAAATTGAATAGGTAACTTGAGAAACTTAGTGCATTGGATTTAGTGAAATTGTGGAATTTGTATGGGAGGTGGTAGTTTCTGGTAGTTTTTCTAGAAACAACTATAGTCACCATGCAATTGATATCTTACAAATTTCAGATTAGTTTGATTCACACTTTTCAGGAAAATCGAGTTTTCGCAAAGTCGTGGAATTGTGTCACATTGTAAGGGAGGGGGTAGAAGGAGTAAAGCTACTCGGTTAATTTTTTCCCGATATTAATAATGATACTAATTTAAGATAGAGTACAAAATTTTAGCTCGATCAAAGTTATACGCACTGAGAAAATTGATTTAGAGTATTTCATGAAAAAGTGCAGTTTGTATGGGAGGTGGTAGAAGGAGTGGGTGGTTTTTGCTAATTTTTCTAGAGACTACTATAATCATCATGCAATTGATATGTTTTAAATTTTAGATCAGTTAGATTCACACTTTTCAAGAAAATAGAGTTTTTGCAAAGTCATGGAAGTGTGCCACATTGTATGGGAGGGGGTAGAAGGAGTGGAGCTAATCGGTTAATTTCTGCGTGATAATAATAATAATGCTAGTTAAAGATTTAGTACAAAATTTTAGCTTGATAGAAGTTATACGTACTGAGAAAATTGGTTTAGAATATTTCATGAAAAAGTGAAATTTGTATAGGAGGTGGTGGAAGGAGTGGAGAGTTTTTAGTTATTCTTTGAGGAGCAACTAAAATTGCCATTCAATTAATATATTTTAAATTTCAGAACACTAACATTCATTCTTTTCAAGAAAATCGAGTTTTCGCAAAGTCGTGGATTTGTGTCAGATTGTATGGGAGGGGGTAGAAATAGTAAAGCTAATTAGTTACTTTTTATTATTAATATTAATAACAATGCTAATTAAAGATTTAATACAAAGTCTTAGCTTGATAAAAGTTATACGTACTGAGAAAATTGGAGTATAGTATTTCGTGAAAAAGTTTAGTTTGTATGGGAGGTGGTCGAAGGAGTAAGGGCATTCAAATTATTTATATACTTGAAGATCGCATTTATAATGAAAATAATATATTGTAAATTTCAAATTAATAGCTTTTATAGTTTCCATGAAAATTTGATTATTATAAATTTTTGAAAATGAGCTACTTTGTATGGGAGGGGGTAGAAGGAGTGAGGAAAGTAAAATAAAACCTAAAGCAGATTACTCCCCGAGGTAGACCTAATAATCTGTGAAAGTTTCATTACAATCGGTTTAGCCGTTTTTGCGTGAAAACCGGTAAGACAGCCAGAGAAATTTTTTGAAAACGTTTGTTTCTGCTTAGTTATTGCTAAAATAAAGCAAAAAACTTATTTATAGCCATTTGTATATAGATTGATCGAACTCGCGGAAGTGCACCATGTCATTTTTTTCCAGAAAAAATTATTCAATTGAATTTATCTATGTTTTAGAGGGAATTGCTTTACAGAAATTAAGCATTTAGGTGTACTATTTAATGATATGGAATTTGAAGGTCAGGAGGCCAATTTTGGCTGTAGTGCCATTGTAGAAGACTTAATGATAAATTTACTTTCGACGACCACGTTGCCAGTATTGTAGTAAAGGCTAACTTCATTTGGGGCTTTGCAAGACAATGGTGTAAGGACTTTGATGGCCCTTACTATTCGGACACCGAACATAGAATTTAATTCAATTGGGTGAATGATCAAACATGCAACATAATCACATTCAAATAAAGCATGTCCGATCATTCAACCCAACGTGCATTATGACTTGTAAATAAGTGAACGATTGAGCATAAAAACAAATTATGAATGTGTCATCATTTTACGCACATGAATAATGCTCGATAGTTCAACTCATATAATTTTTTTGCCTACACATCAAATTTAATGTAAGAAATATTGTTTATAAAAGTACTCAATAAATTTTTAATTTCACTTCTTCCCAAACCATTAACCTGAAAGTATTTCTCGTTGACAGCAACCCCCCAAATCCCATACTTTTAATTCGTATATCTTTAAAACCATTAAGATACACGAATTCCCTCCTCTGTACCAACGACTGGTGTGGTCGGCTGAGTACAGTTCATACAAAACGCGCTCCACTCGCTTTCAAACACTACTGCTAGCGACTGAAGATACTTAATCGGCTGCAGAGGATCATCACCTGGAGAAGATCAACTGCCGCTGAATCACTTATTACAAAGAAACTTTACTGTGCTTTTGTACGTTCAATTCTTGAATATCTTTGCCCCGTTTGGACTCATTATTGTCAGTACAGCGAAGATTTTTAAGATTCGCTGTCAACGGTCTTCCCTGGTCAGATTCAATATGTCTTCCTCCTTATCAAGAACGACTTCAACTGCTTTCATTGGTGTCACTTGAAGCGAACTATGCTTAGTGCTGCAGTTGCAGTTAAATTAATTTCAATTTTCAGGTCAAATCGATTCTCCATCCTTGCTAGGAGCTCTCTCCTTCAAAATACCTTATCGAACCTTGTGAGATTACGTACTTTTCGACATTCCATTCCATCGAACTAATCACGGCCAGCACGATCCGATAACTTCCATTTCACGGGCTTTTAACGTTAATTATAGCAACATTGACTTTAATCTTAATATTGCTCAGATAAAGTCAGCTTTGTTACAGAAATATGATGTTATTTGATGTTTTGCTGTAATCCTTTAATATAAATTGTAAGTAGTCATCACTACTACAATGGCACTGCACACCGGGCCTTGGCCTCCTGACCTTCAGGTTTCTTAACATTTATTCATTATTTATTGTGGAAGGGTTGTTAGACCTTCGCAAAACCCTCTATCTTCGAATTTTTCATTTTTCGCAGAGGTGACCAAGATATACCCAAGGAGACAGTGTGCTTGAATTATGCGTTGACCGGAATTTGAACTCACGATCTTCACATTTTAGACCAACACGCTACCCACTAGGCTACGCCCTAGCTAGTCATATATTGATGAATTCGAAATAAATATAAAATAATATAATATGATTTATTATAGTAAAAATATTATTTGAAGTATGTATTTTAAAAAATGTTTCTTAATTTCCAGGTACAAAGGCTTATTCTTGTATTCAAATTTCGAATCACTTTTGGCTCTTTTCAAGCCATTAAGGTTTTTTTTTTATCTTATCTCCATTTACTCCATTACTCAGTCTCTGCCTTATCCAGTCCTTCGTTTCTTTTTCTAAACATCAATATTGTTTGATTGTGCAGTGGAGAAATAAAAATATGGTTATGCTGCCGTATGGCTAAAGTGTAGCCTAGTGGGTACCTGATTGATGTACAACGCGAAGGTCATGAGCTTAAATCCCGGTCGACGTATAATTCCTGGACACTACTTGAATATACCTCGTTTCCCTCAATCTGCGAAAATGAAAAAAAAAAAATCTTAGGTAGAGGGTTGTGTGAAAGGCTTACAACCCTTTTACAATAAGTATTGAAAAAAATTGTTAAGTAACGTGAAGGTCGGAAGGTTCAGACCTGATTTGGGCTGTAGTGCCATTGTAGAAGAAGTAGAAACCGTATCGATATACATTTGAAGTACTCGTAGATATCTTCCTGAACAATTTAGCAATAAGGGACCTACATATATTGATATTATTCAAATAAATGAGGCATTATTGATAAGACGTCGGCTACGATAGCCCGATACTTCAGGTTGCCAAAACTTTTTAAAATAACCATCTACAAAAATTTCAAACTATTTTCGAAGAAAGTATTTTTTTTGTCAAAATTTTGTGAATGGTCAAAATTGACGACGATTATTTGAACAAAATAAACTAGCTAATCCATCAGACTAAATTTTCTATGTAAAATTTAGGAACATTTTGAACTTTAGTTAGATAGAAGGAAGGAAAAGGTTTTTGACGAAATTGTGTCAATTATTTCAATAGATTCCTACAAATATTTCTCGAAAAGAATGCAAATGCATAAAATTTCAGAAATTTGCAACTTAAAGCCTATTACGCTGTTTAAGTGAAATGAAACGCACATCATGCCAAAAATCTTATAAATCTTTCCTATTATATTTTTAAAGTCGAAACTTTTCGACTATTAGTTTTTCTCATATTTCTACAGATTTTACTTTATTATTATAATAATAAAGTATTGTGATCGACACAAAAAAAAAAAAAGTTTGCTACCCTGAAATTTTTTTTTTTCGCGTTTCATGACTAAATTAGCCTAAAAATGCAAAAAAAAAAAATCCGTCTGTCTGTACGCCGTCCGCCGTCCGCCGTACGCCGACGTGTACGCTCAGCGCACATTAACTCCCAAACCCTTCAAGATAGAAAGTTCATTTTTGGAGGGATTGTAGATAGTTGCGGATCTCAGGCGGATACTTATTTTGGGGGGTGTACGGGTTTAGGGGGAGGCGGGGGGAGCGCTTAAACCGAAAAATACGAATTCAAATATCTCAACCATGGTAACAGCTAGGAAGCTAAAACTCAACATACATATAGAAGGGTGTGTGGGACAACTTTTAAAAATAATTTAATTTTTTTATCCATTGGGGTGCGAAAAGGGGGGGCTAAGAACCAATTGTCGGCCGAATTTTTTTTTCAAATGATTATATCTTCGAAATACTTATCGTAAAAAAATCATATTTAGAGACCGTCAAGGTGGCATATAGTTCCATCGGAACCAACTCAGAAAGCGGCTAATTATTGTAAGGGGGAGGGTCAGGGGGGGTGCAAAGAAAAACACTTAAAAATTAATATATCAACTATCTTTTAAGCTATGTAATTGAAACTTAAAAAGTGTATTAAGCTATACTAGGCAAATACAAAAAAAATATAACATGTCGAAATAATAGTAGTGGGGGGAAATGGGAAACATTTCAAAAATGGCGCACTTTTCAAAATTACAAATCCTTATATCTCAAAAAATAGTACAGATATTAAATCAAAAATTTGTTAGATTGTAGAACTACATAATGGTTAATTTTGGTAAAAATTTTAAGCTGGGAGGTGTAAGGGGAGGGAGGTGATAAGCAGAAATGTCGAAAATTTTGAGTGATTTTTTTAGGGCTCTAGTGAAAGATAAAAAGTTAAAATTTTGCATGTGGATACCTATATTTAATGTACATAGAAAAATAATATTAACTTCATCCATATTTATTATTAACCGACTCCCCCGGTCTAACGTGCACAAGGTGTTTCATGTGCATTGAAAAAAAACACATAAACTGAAAATTTTTGAGTGAAATTAAATTAATGAAATTAAATTAATTTTAAATTAATTTAAAAAAAATCCCTAAATATACGAAATATTAATTGGTCGAAAACCTTTAAAACTTTTACCCCCTCCCATACAAAATTATTTTTTCGACCATTTCCAAGAAATCAATTATCACCTAACCATTAAAAGCTATCAAATTCAAATTTTGCAAAACAACTTACAAAAATAATTAAAATGAAATTGCGTTCAAAGTTTTAAAATCGCGCTTGCTCTTCTACCCCCTCCCATACAAAAGTATGATTTCGACTAATTTCATTAAATCAACTAATAACCAACAAATTAAAAGCTATGAACTTGAAATTTCGTACGAGCATCTAACAACAAAAATAAAAGAAAATTGTTTCACAAGTTTGACGATTCCCCTACCTCCTCTACCCCCTCCCATACAAAATTATTTTTTCGAGCATTTTTAAGAAATCAGTTATCAGCTAACTCTTAAAAGCTATCAATTTCAAATTTGGCGTAAAAACTTATAAAAATAATTCAAATGAAGTTGCTTTAAAAGTTTTGAAATCGCGCTTGCGCTGCTACCCCCTCCCATACAAAACTATGATTTCGACCAATTTTATTAAATCAACGAATAACCAACAAACTAAAAGCTACGAACTTGAAATTCTATACAAGCACCTTACAATAGACGCGAAATAAAACTGCGTATCAAATTTTACGATTCCCCTATATTCTCTACCCCCTCCCATACAAATGTTCGGTTTCATGAATGTAAAATACACCAAATTTTATGAAAATTCTATGCAACTTCGTCTATGAAACACATTCTATACAGAGAATATTGGACGTGATTCAAGTAATTAATAAAAAAGCTATTAACATCCACCCACCCTTACTATTCCCCCTACTCCTCCCCTCATAAAAACCCAAACTTACAGACACGAATGAAATATTGTTAACAGTCCTGCCCAAGAACTCCCTTTCACTTAGTCTTCCCGAACCACTCTAACCTGCATATTGACTTTCCACTCATCCGCAACTTGTCCCAAGAAAAATAAAGTTTCGCCCGACTTGTTGGCAGTTTATTTGTTTAAGATTTTCATATCTATTTGACGAATTACATTTTTATTAGCTTGCAAAATATTTGTAATATAATTTTGTCCAGCAGGTATAAAATTTCAATCGGCCATATTAGATTTATTTGGTGTGATACAGAAAATCGATTTTGCAGTTACGCGCGTGACATATTCGTCATAATTTATTGTCACTATCGTCTTATTTTGGTCAGCATTTTTAGAAATTAGTAAATTTTTAAGTCGAGATTTTATAGAATATCTTAAATTTTTATTGTAGAATAAAAATGAAATAAATATCTGGTGATATTTTCCGTTGACAGACGTAGCCAGAGTAGTTATGGATTAATTAAGTCTTGTATTAGTCTAACTAATTTAGTTCTATCCGTTTTTACAGCAAATTAATATGTAATAAGCATTAATATGAATTAAGTTAATGCCAATGAAAATGTAGCCAATGTTGCGAAAAATGATAATCTTGCTCTTTTGAATGAAAGGTCGCCCGTAGGGAGGAGCAAAGTTGGCATCTAACTCGAGTGCAATCATAGTTTCGCATATACATATAGACTGGAGCACCCAAAACTCATCTAGCGGTACTGGACCGAATTCAGAGCTGTGCGTTCCGACTTATTGAAAATGGTTCCATCGCGATATTTATAGACTTCCCTCAACATCGTCGAAATTTCGATTATCACTATCAGGATTCCTTAATGCAAGGAATTGCCATAAATCGATTCCAAATTCAAAAAATTGAAAATCGATTTAACCTCTGGCTCATCATTTAGTGAAGGGACGAAACAAACATTAACATCCCATACCAAGTACAGATAATAAAAACAAGAAATTGACAAAAATTCACATACATCGGAGTCAACTAGCTTCTGCACGATCTTATTAATATGAAAACCAAAATCAATTTTTTGGTCAAATGTAACACCTAGGTAAATAATGGAACTGACTCGATCCAAAACACATTAAGACTCGATCCAAAATACATTAAGACTAAAATTATTACAAACGGAGAGGTTTTTCTAGTAAATGACACAACATGAAATTTCTCCAAATTCAGTCTAAGACCATTATGGCGACACCAATTACTAAAATTAATCAAATCCGCATGAAAAAAATTGTCAGAGTTGGAATTAAGAGATTTAAAGATTTTAATGTCATCAGCATAAATGAGAACTTCCGAATATTTAAAAACAGATGCAACATCATTAATGGCTAGGATGAAAAGAAGTAGCTCCAAATGACTTCCTTGAGGAACACCAGAATGCGCAACAAATGGTTTAGAAGTATAACCCCGAAAAAGAACTTGGTAAGTTCTATCACTTAGATATGGCTTAATCCAATTGATAAACCAAGTAGGAAAACCCAACAAGTCCAATTTCAACAATATAATGCAGTGAGGTAATTTATCAAAAGCCTTACTCAAATCAGTATATATACAATCAACTTGCTTTCCCTCTTCAATAGCTAAAATGGATTTATTTGTAAACTCCATCAGGTTAGTGACAGTTGATCTACTCCTGACAACACCGTGTTGTTTACTTGAAATTAAGGGTTTACAGTGAAATGACATGCTCTCATACACTATAGACTTAAAAAGTTTTGGAATAGCTGACAGTTTAGCTATTGGTCGACAGTTTACAATGGCCGATTTAGCTCCATTTTTGTGGGTCGGTATGATAAAGGATGCCTTCCACACAGCAGGGAAAATCCCAGTCTTAAGAGATCTCTGGAATAGTAGAGAGAGTGGTTCAGCGATAGAGAGACAGCAGTGTTTAAGGACAATTGCTGGAACTCCATCAGGGCCAGGTGAAGAAACATCCTTAAGGTGAGAGATGTGAACTTCAAGGTATCTCTAATAATATCCGACTGCACTTTAAGCAAATATTCAGAATACAGGCGAGAAGATAAATCTTTGAATAAGTCATAATATTCTTCATACAAACGAAAATCAGTGTCATTCTTCGTCCTAGTAAACCTAATCCAGGCAGCATTGCGAGAATTGCGAATTGCACGCAACTCACTAGTGTACCAGGGATAAGACAATGAGATATTTTTGCGATAGGTAAAAGTAACTGTAGCAACAAAAAATTGGTACAGGATATAATAAAAATCAACAACGACACCCTCAAAATCGGGATTGTCAAAAATTTCATTAAAGTTGAAATTAGAGATAAGGTAGTCCAACTGCGAAAAATCTGCCTTAATAAAATCGAAAGATAGCTCTTTCTCACTAGGACTGAAAGAATGCTCCTCGTCAATTATAAGAAATATATTAATAGGAGGGTGCAAGACATCAATGGTCGAAATTGAGGTTACGCTCTCTTCCACGGAACAGGTACAGTAATCAGAATAAAAAACTAAGTCAAGCTGTCTTCCATAGGAGTTCTTAACAAGGCTAAGTTGCTGGAGACCAAGTGCAAATATACTATCAACAAAAAAACATTCGAGAGAGGACGAACATCTAATCAGAAACTAAGAGAGTAGAATCATCGTCAGAGAATGACCAAGAAAGACCTGGAACATTAAAATCACCCAGTAAAATGAGTTCGTCAGAGATATTCATACTATTTTGAACAAAAGTTATGCAGTCACCTGTTTTTTCATATAAAGTACAAGGACTCGATGGGGGAATATATGTCAAAAAAACATAAATATCCTTAACTTACTCACCATGGAAGCGAGCAGTTGAGCAGGAGGCCAGAGGAATAAACAAGTCCTGGCAACAGCTTAAAGCCGATGCGCAGGATCGCGCCTTGTGGAAGAGAGTTGTTTCTGTCCTATGCCCCTATAGGGGGTCTTAACAGGAATTTGATACTCACCATGGCCGATGTAGCGTTAAAATTAGTCGTCTTATCCCTCCTTTGTATAAATTTCCGCGTAATACACGTGATGCTGAACGCGCTCACGCATTTTGCTAATATGGTCATGAAACGCGAAAAAACAAAATTTCAGGGTAGCAAATTTCTTTTTTTCTTTGTCGATCACAATACTTTATTATTAGAATAATAAGGTAAAATTATGTGTATACGCTGCCGTTAACACAGGCAAAATAAAGTGAGAACATATAAGCGGAAGCACATCTCAGTACTACAATTGTTCTTTGCTGCTTGACTTCGGTGATCGGACGAGTACCGATAGGTCCAATGCACTGTGGAAATGGAAAAGTATCTAATTAAAAAATGCCTAATATTAGGCGAATTCGTATAGAAATTATAAATTTCGTTATCTTATACACAAAATTAGTCGAATTTCGGCAATAGGCGAGTTATCGTTCAATCTCTGTATTAGAAAATGCACTGTTCTCCCTCATGAACATATAGGTGGCAACTTTTCTTACATTTAAAATTATCTAATGGTCCAAAATAAATTAACAGTGTTTTTTCACTGCCTTTCGAAAGTATTTAGATTTATCGAACGTGTCTCCAAAGTTAAGCAGTTCTCATCAAGTTTATATTTTGAAAATTTGAACCAATCCATTAGCTGGCCATAGATAAAGTCTTCGATTATCTCCTTATGAAGTTATCTTTCGAAGATACTCAGAAGTGTCTCGCGAGAAGTAGCGAGTCATCATGAAGGGTAGAAAGCGAACAGAAACCATCTACTGAGTATATAGACCTTCTGGAAGTGAAACTTTTTCACTTTTACATCGATTATCTATTTTATTTCGAATAATTGTTCAACTGAAAGATTTGTACTTAAAAAAATCCTACTGCCTGGATTGGAAATCGAACCCACGGCCTATTAGCTATGAAGCAAGCCCGCTACCACTGCGCCACGGACGCATAAAGAAAACTTATGAAATACGCAAAGAAGGTGGTACACAAGATCTGCGAAGTTAAACATTACTTTCTGGACACAGATCGTACGAGTTCCTTACATACGAAATTTCATTGGTAGTTTGGAGATCGAATCGAAAATTATCAATGATTCTGATATTAATGTGAACTAAAAAGCTTCGACTAAGTCAAAGATATGTGTGTTGGCTCGAGTATCTCTAGGCTCTTCAAGCCAAGTATCTTAGAAAAACTTCTCTTCTTCTTCAATGGCACTACAGCCGAAATCAGGCTTTGGCCTTCAAGCTCTTTAATATTTAATTATTATTGTGAAAGTGTTATTAGCTCTTCGCACAGCCCTCTATCTACGAATTTATCTTTTTTGCAGATTGACGTGGCCCAGATATATCCACGCAAGAACTGTGGTGAAATTATATGTCGATGGGGATTTGAACTCACAACATTAGCATTGTAGACCAACACGCTACTCATTAGGCTACACCTTAGGTTTGTTCTTAGGTCTATGGCCGGTATTGAAAATAAATTGAAAAAAAAAATTAAAAAAAAACGATGAATGTATTTGGTTAATCGGGCTGATATTTGAGCATACTTTATGCTTTGCAATAAACAGAAATTAGCAACTTTCGTCGAAAGTAGAGACTTTCGTTGTTTAAGGGATTATCTTACTATGGAAGTCCAAAATGCACATTTTCATCGAAAGTATGTAAAGCAAAAGCTTTCGATGGGTACAGACTATAAAATAAATTTCAACTAACTGACTTATTAAAAGCTGGAATTAAATGCTAATTTGTTGAGTATAAGTGCAAACTTTGCGGAATATTGGGATTATTTATTATTTTTTTCCTCCGATTATTGATTATAATATTCAAAAAATGCGATTGTTTATGTGTCTAGACTCAAAGAAAATTATTTACGCTAACCATATGATAATGATAATCAAAAACATAACTCAAACTATTTTTGATGCTTATTTCAATATAGAAACAGGTGTTTCCTAATAATCTCATTTTTATTTTGTTCAAATAGCATAAAATTTGGATTATAATAAATTCATATTTCAAAATTTCGAACCGAAAATTATACATGACATCGTTACATTTAGACAAAGCTATACATACAAATATTGGGTTTATACTCTTTTCTGTAAATTTAATTTGAGTAAAATGACATAGCAGATTTCGCTAACATATTCGCAATCCATACTCTAGATAAAATGAAAAACGTTTTGAAAAACTATAAAATATATCTTATGTCATATTCTTTAGAAAACTAAATGGTGACAATTGTGTGGGAGATGGTGGATTTCGCTGATTTCAAAGCCACTAATCGTTGTTGTTATTATCGTGCTATGTAAAAATTTTCAAGTTGATAGGTTTCAAAGATAAAAGATTGTCTTTAAATTTCTAAAATATGAGAAGTTTGAAAGGTAGAATGAGAGCGAAGTTTAAAATTTTCTTAGCATTTGTTAAAGTTATTAGAAAAAAAAATCTGGGAAAATTTCTCGTTTTTGCCTTGTCTAGTTTTACAGGAAATCAGTATAACGCATTTCCGAAAATTGTGCATTTGAAAGGCTGTAGCGATTTGATATATGTTTGATATGAATTTCTATGTAATCCATTTTATTTTTCGTGTCCAATTTTTTAAAATTTCAAACTTTAGAGTAAACCTATGATTTCACGTAGAGTATAAACATTTCGGAGGCACCAACATAATAAGAAAGTGGTACACATTTTATTATGAATTACCGACCGACAACAATAAATTACCTCCGCATAAACAGCATTAAGTTTGCAATGAAGGCATTAAATGAAGTGTGAAGGTAAGTGCCCATTTGATTGTGGTTCACTTCATTTGATACAATCATTTTTGAGGTCAAGAAGTTGGATTTTTGATGCATGACTGTGATTGAAAAGGCTTCTTAACATCGATTAAAAACTTAATTATATGCCATTAACTATATTAGGTTCGTTTTTTTTTCTTTCTTGCAAATACCTTGCTTGGATTATCAAGAATTTTTAGTGGTAAATAGAGGTATCTAAAAAACTGCAAACAATTATTTACGCAATGTTTCAAATAATAAATAAAATCTGTAGACAATTTTATAGCGAAAAAAAAATCGTTATTTTCGAAATGTTCTAATTTTTAAATCATTTATTTTCGAGCTGGTGAATTTTAGGTCACACCTTTCACAACTAATCGTGAAGAAAGAAAAAAAAATACATCATCATGTATACATCAGTATGCAGTTCTTTCATGCACAGCAACATAAACCATAGCTTTACAATAATAATAAATCATATCACACACGAGTAATTTTGAAAGGAAAATTAGCGATTCATTTCATAAATTGCCTTTAAAATTGGTAATCGGAAAACCATAAATGACCTAAAAAAGAGAATCTCATAGTATGAGCAGCACAATATTTCGTGTGCTCTACACACATATGAGTATAAAATGACAGATAATCACCTCTTTACCTCATTTTAAAAATTTTACACCTCTCTAGAAAAGCCCTAACTGAAAAACACGAGCTTTTAGAGGATTTGTATAATCGGCAGGAAAAAAAATCACGGAAGCAGCTCGATTTAATTCAAATCTAGTCTAAATGGGCAATCAGGCATGCATTATTTTCTATAATGCATTTTTAATGTTAGATCTGGGAGTACCGTGCACTATTCATTTCTTTAGGGCAGGTTGATGTTATAAGCGAAGACCATTTACATATTGAGTTTTACTCAATGCTTAGTGCAATTTTTTGCTGTTTTTTTTACTTACTAGAAAAATTATTAATACTAGCAACCAGCAGCCTATGCAATTTCTTATTATCCATTAGTCTCCAATGATATGTAAATGCTGATCTGATCC
Source organism: Chorisops tibialis (assembly GCA_963669355.1). Lineage (NCBI taxonomy): Eukaryota > Metazoa > Arthropoda > Insecta > Diptera > Stratiomyidae > Chorisops > Chorisops tibialis. The sequence goes on along the minus strand of OY770262.1, from coordinate 23,200,598 downwards.
TCTCTTTTACAAAAATCAGGACACGCCCCTTACGATCGCTTCTAAAGATGTTAGAGAAATGCACTTTAATAGCGGCTTATAGTCACATGCTTTTGACCGACTTAAACATTGCGTGGAGATGGCATAGTGGTCGCCTGCTTTGCGATCTAGGATCCTAGGTGCAAATCGACTTCTCGACTTGAAAAAAAAAAACAAATCACTTGCTTATACATATATTACACTTCTACGAGCTCTATATTGCACTCTTTGCTCAATAAAAGAAATACGCTTTAAAATCGCTTCAGTTAAAACTGGAGCGCTTACTTGAGCGCATATGCAATGTTAAAGTGTATATGAAATATTAGCAAATTCGAAACGATTCCTCGCAACAAATTAGGAGCATTTAAAATACTTCGCAAGCGCTTTTTCCCACTGGCATAGTTAAAGATTGAAAAATTTTTACTTAGTAAGACCCGCCCCATATACTTTGAAATAGTGTTGTGTTCTATATGCATCCCATCCACCGAAGAAAATTAGAATACTCTTAACGTGAGAAAAAATGCTTCAGTATTGCTATATTTAAAATCTTATTTACCCTAAGAAATTTAGAATCAAGACGCTCTTATCAGTTTTATTAGTTGGAGAAAAACAAATGGCATATAAAGAATTGAAACAGATGAATAAAACCATTAGGATCATACAAAAGAAAGCAATTAAAGCAATCGTATTTCATTAGTGATTTTGAAGCGCTTTATTTTCAGTTGGGTTTGCACTTTTTTCTTTCGTGGTTTCATATATCTATAAAGATATAAAAATAAAAATGCATGGAGAATACATAGACAGTATGCATTACAAATTGTTGGACAGATACTTACCGGTAGATTCGAAATTTTAACATAAAATAGCTGCCATAGTAATGTTTTTTTGGGAGTCAATAAAAACGCGAACGCATTATGTGTACATATAACGATCGCACAACTGAAGAGGAAACGTTATATGCTAACAACAAAGCAAGAACTTCAAATATCCAGCTCTTGATGTCGATCATTATGCTTTCTCTGTATATATAAGAAAAACAAATGGAGTACTCAAAAGAAATATTACGCCTTGTCCCGCTGTTTTTCAAGCTTTTTTTAGGAAATTATGGCCTTTATGTACAATGCACAGTCATGTACGGGGAAGGAATGGGATTGGGATGGTAGGGGAAGGGGAGTTAGAACGACCGCAACCATCGGTGAAGCTGGTATATTTTGCAGTTGTACTGGCTGCTACTGGCAAATATTTGCAAATGTTCTGGGTTGTGGGGGTGGCGATTGTGTACTTGTTGAATGTATAGATGTGAACTGAAAGATTGGTATACGGTACCAATCAATAGCGTTTGTGCTTTATGTTTCTATCTTGCTCCGGCTTTAAGTTCTTTTATGCTTGTCGAGGTCGTAATCTGATTTCGGGAGGAGTTATCAATTTTCCTTTCACCTTTTCATTCATCATTTTGCCGTATTTTAGCGGAAATCTGGAACCGAAGCAGATAGAAACCTGGCATCCAGAAATGGCACAACTTGATGAAAATACATTTCCAATGGTATTTAATTAATTTATTTTGTTTCATTGGTTTGAGCTATAGTGCGTTTACAAAAAAAAAACACTTATTCTTTTAAGTATGTAGATTCCAGGATCGCGCCTCGGGAAGAGAACTGGTTCTGTCCTATGCTCCTATAGGAAGTTTTAATAGGAAATTAATATAGGCTATCTTGAGATCTTTCTTGATATTTTCGAAAACTACGCGTTTTTGCCATTTAAAATCTTACGAAATTATTTGTAGTAATAATTTCTTTTTGTTACTAGTGTATCATTAACAACTTACATTATTGACTGCAACATAAGAGCTATTTTTCTACACATGTGAAATTGGAAACACAAACTATAAACTTGATTTCAAAGCCATGTGCTGCGTACTCATATTTAGTATAAGTTTAGAAATTAATGTGGAAAGAAGACAGCTGTAGATATAAATTTGGAATTTATTTAGTGTCTTTTAGGGTTTCTAAGCTAAGCAGAGCACACCGTACTCACAGTTTGGCCTTTAGGTACACCTTTTGGGGTATATATTGCGATTTTCTTAATTGTATGAAAATAAGAACGCGTACAGACTGTTAATATCATTTACAGTTCTGAAAAATTATCGTAAATAAACAAATCGTTTGCGATGTGTATATTTTTCCGCTTCGAAATTCACTTCTGTATGGGATTCTAGCCGAATGTCAGCTGATCACCAGTCGAAAATTGTACTGCATTACCCAAGGCAAATCCTAAGTACGGTGTGTTCTACTTAGCTTACACAGGAACCCTAGTGTCCATCTACCAAATAATTGCAGAACATTTTGAGCTATCGAGCTAAATTTCATCATTTAAAAAAAAAAATTTTCTTGATTGAGTCACATCCTGTCACTTATAAGATCTCTCTAAACTCCGAAAAAATGATATAAAAATTTCACGATATTTCGAAAAACTCACAGTTAGACAGATAAACAAACGGACAGACTATCACTCGAATTTAAGATTTGCGACAAAACATTTCTGTTCTCTTAGCGACTCAAGCCTTATTTTTTGGGTTAACAAACTTCAGATCACACTCTAAGATTTTGTCTAGAGTATGTCATGATGTTGTCTAGTGGGTAGCGTATTCCTCTACAATGCAAAGTTCGTGAGTATTTATTCCGTCGCACCCTCTGCTTGGGTATGTCTGGGTTACCTCAATCTGCGAAAATAAAAATTCTTAGATAGAGGGTTGTGCGAAGGGCAACAACCCTTCCATAATATGATTATATAGGGTGTTTCAACAAGAGATGTAGGGTTGGAAAAGCCTATGATTTGATAGATAATCGCTTGACGGTTGTAGCGTAGGCGATCAGCTGTGTTAGTTCATAATATTCCCGTCGGCGCTAGTGTGAATTTTCGTGGTTTCGATTTCATTTTGTAAACCAAATCGTCCAGTACTCGCAGTATTCATCTGTCTACTGTTTTTTAATTTTTTATTTTTTAATTTACTTTATATATAAAACTAACATTCAATACAAACAATTTTGAACGTGATTCAAGTAATAAATTAAAAAGTTATTAACATCCACCTATCCCTTCTAACCTGCATATTGGCATCCCAAGCATCCTCAGCTTGTTCTAATGATAAAGTTGCGCCCGACTTGTTGGCAGATGTTTCTTGTTCATAAGCCCGAAGAAAATATTTTTTAACCCAGTTGCTACAGTCTAATTAATTAATTAATTTCAAAGATTTTTTTAGAAAATAATATTCATTCTGATTATCATTTTCAATTTCACACAAACCACTCTACGAATTATCAACTTCTCATTAAGCTCGTCCGAGCGAAAAATTCATCGGCATTATTACATTCGACGTTCAGAAAGCGCTGTGACATATTGGACTTCAATTCATATTAATGATATACTGGATTCCCGTATGTTTATCCCAGATAATGGGTTTCCTTCTCTCACAGCGATCCCTTAAAGTAAACATAACAGGACTACGATTGGGCGTAAAGTCCAATAGTGCGATACTCTCGATGAAAGAGATTTTTTTTTTATTTTAAGAAATTTCGTATGGAAAGTGGTAGAAGGGGTGACGGTATTGAACTAATTTTAATCATGCTAGAGTTGCTATCGAGATGTTTTATTGAAAATTTAAGCTTCAAAAATTAAATAGTTAGAGAGAACATTAGTGGTTCGGTGAATGTTTTCACAGTGCATTTTGAATTGAAAGAAAAGATTTCCGGATTCTACACTGTTAAGCTTTATTATTCGTGACGTTTCGGTCTCTGCTGAGACCTTTATCAAACTGATCGACAATTACAAAACACAATTATTATATAGAAAAGAGGGGGGGGGGGGTTAATTGAGTGTGGGAAGGGTAATTAAGGTTAATTAATTAGTGTCAGGTAGTTAAATTAGTTAAGGATTTCTGAGTACGGGTTTTGTTTGTACCACATTTTAAGGCAGGTAGCCAAACTGCTGATAACTTGTATCCGGTGTCACTGTTGAAGTTCTGTAGATGTTTGGAAATGTCAATGTCTTCTCGTACTATTCGTTGATAATATTGATTTGTCCTGGCCAGAATTTTCACATTGTCGAAATCGATTGTATGGTCCTCTGTCGTTGCACTTTCCGCGATCGCTGATGACTGTATCTGGTTTTTCCGTGTGCATCGTTGATGCTCGTTGATCCTTGTTTGGACTGTGCGTCCCGTTTCTCCTATGTATACTTTATCGCATGAGCCGCACGGTACTTGGTATACTTCTTCAGTCTCCAATGGTTTTTTGTCCTTCTGGTTTCCTAAAATTCCTCGGATAGTAGTCGAGGTAACGAATGTTTTCTTGAAATTGGATTTTCGGAGAATTTTTCCTTTCTTATCCGTCGTGCCCTGGATGTAAGCTAGTTTTACTCATCGTTTGTCTGCATTTCCTTCTCCAGTGTCCTCTCGTTCTGTTGTCCTTGGATGCTTCGGTTTCCACGCCTTATTAATTTCGCTCGCTTTGTATCCATTTACTGTGAATGCCCGATTCAACTGTTCCTTTTCCTTTCGTAAACTGCTCGGATTTCCTTCAGTTATACGTTGAGCTCTGTGTATTAGGGTCTTCAGTACGCCTGTTTTCTAGCTTGTGTGGTTATGTGAATGAGCGTGGAGATATCTCTTTCCTATATTTTCTCGTGGTGTGAGTTCAGGTGTCGAGCTCTTCTTTCCCAGGTTGTCAAATGATGAAGGTGTCATCCACACACCGTAGATACGTGGAGTGCGTTCTTTTCGAATTCCTCCATGAAAATTTTCGCCACCACCGGAAAAATTGGAGATCCCATAGCCGCTCCTTCCGTTTGCTTGAAGAGTTTTCCTAGAGCTGAAAAGAAAGTATTATTTAAACAAAATTCTATTAAGTCATACCTGTTGTCTCAGGTCTCAGTGTAGAATCCGGAAATCTTTTCTTTCAGCTTTTATACATTTCGAGAAAATTTATTTATTGTCAAATTCCGGAATTGAGTCATTTTTTTATGGGGGGGGATTTGGAGCTTTCACGAGCTTGACCTTACTTTTTTACCAAAAATAACGTGTACAAAATTTAATCTTCCTAGCTTATCGCGTTATCAAGCTAGATAGCGAATAGATGGATGGACGGATGGACAGACGGACGGATGGACGTACGGACGGACGGATATCCGGTTTCGAGATTTTTGAGCGACCCTTGGCTGCTCTGAGCTAGCAGTATTTCTTGGTGTTGCAAACTGCAGAGCAAACTTTTAATACTGACAGATTTCATCTAGAGTATAAAAATAAATATTTCTACCAACGAGTCGGATCCAACTCTATTTTTCTTGGGACAAGTTGAGGATGCGTGTGAAGTCAATATGCAGGTTAGGGTGATAACAAATAGGAGAGATTAAGGTCATGGTGGCTTTAGTGTGTGGATGTTGTCAATTACTTAACACTTAACTGAGATTTTATTATTCTAATAATACAATATTGTGATCGACACACAAACAAAAATTTGCTGGCCTGAAATTTTGTTTTTTCGCTTTTCATGACTAAATTAGCCGTAAGCCGTATATATGGACTCATATCTCTGAGACCGTTGTGCCTTTATGTTCATTTTTGGGTGGATTATTAATTGGGTAAGTGAACTCCATTACCTAAATTTTGGGGAGTGTCAGGTGGAAGGAGGAGGCGGGGGAGGAAAAGAATCAAAAACCGTACTTGCTAATATCTCCAATAAATATGATTTTCATAAATAACAATTCATTATGATTGTGTCTACTTTATAAAAGGAAAAGAATTGAGAAAACTCAAATTTCTGATAAAATTTCCCGCGCAATCGCTGTATATGCATTGTCCAAACTCTATTAGCACAGAAGTGTTAGTTGGTATTGACTATCTCTAAGTTTGAAAGCTGAATTGAGATATTAATTTTTAAGTGTTTTTCTTTGCACCCACGCTTACATATTTATTATAAGATGGAAGTCACTCCTCTTGTTCTAACTACTTGTTTCGGTTTGCGAACCGTAGCAGGCTCAAATGTTGAACGCCTCTGAGGATGTCACTCCCCTCACGCTCTACCCCCTCACATACAAAGTGACACATTTTCAAAAATATGTAATAATCGATTTTTTCTGAAACTATAAAAGCTATTAATTTGAAGCTTAAAATATATAAATTCTATTACAAATGCCATCTTTAAGCTTACAAATTATTTGAATCCCCCTACTCCTTTCAGCACCTCCCATACAAACTACACTTTTTCATTAAATACTATACACCAATTTTCTCAGTACGTATAACTTCCATCAAGCTAAAATTTTGTACCAAATCCTTAATTGGCATTGTTATATATATCGGGAAAAAAATAATCGATTAGCCTCACTCCTTATACCCCTTCCCGTACAATGTGATACGATTCCACGACTTTTCAAAAATTCGAATTTTTTGAAAAGTGTGAAAGTTACTGATCTGAAATTGAAAATACATCAACTGCATGATACTTGTAGTACTAATTCAAGAAACTACTAAGAACCCCTTACTCCTTCCACCACCTCCCATGCAAACTGCACTGTTTCATGAAATACTCTACATTAATTTTCTCATTACGCATAACTTTCATCGGACTAAAATTTTGTATCAAATCCTTAATAAGCGTTATTATTTATATCGGGAAAAAATTAACCGATTAGCTTCACTCCTTCCACCCCCTCCCATAAAATGTGACACAATTTCAAAACTTTTCAAAAATTCGATTTTCTTTAAAAGTGTGAACGTTACAGATCCAATATTTAAAATATATCAATTTCATTATGATCATAGTTGTTTGCCAAAAAATCACCAAACCCCCCCTTTCCCCTCCTTCCACCGCCTTCCATACAAATTGTACAATTTCGTTAAATCCAATGCACTAAGTTTCTCAGTACCTATTCAATTTTTCAAGCTTAAAAACATTTTATAGTTACTCTTGCATGATGTGAAATAAATTAGTAGTTTCCTTTTCTACCACTCTCCATACAAAATTTCTTATCGCAAAAATTTCGATTTCATCTATAATATCGTATGATTGGGCTTTACGCACAATCGTAGTCCTTTTATGGTTTTAAGCTTAACGTTATTTTATTTGGTCTGTTTTTATAATTAACACAAGCTACAACTATTCACATGTCCTTAACGTTCTTCCATACGTATATGATCTCAAATCAGGGGATTGATTTGTTTCAGTCTTAATGATTTATGGTTCTGATTCTAACAAAATACAAACCATTGTGTTTAAAGAGTCTTTAAACTAAACAGATTATATATCTCACATAATGTACATATTACTAACCACATTCTCAAAAATTGTTTATTTTGCGATTCTTCCGCGGACAAAGTCGCGGGCGATCGCTAGTAGTAAACATAAATTATCTCAATTCCTATGATTTATTTCGTAGTTTTGTTTTAAAGAAAGTTGGCATTATTTTGTACAGAAAATGAGGTAGCTATTATATTTGCACGAAAGCACAATTAAAAGGTCAAAAGTTAATTTCCGCTAAGAAGTCTTATTATATGTAGTTAAATTCATATATGGATCACTTCCTACCGTATCTATTAATGGTGCAATTTTATTCTTCTACCTTCTATCTTATATACGAAAAACGAAATGAAGTCTGTACTTTACATCAAATTATTTTAAAACTCCAATTACTTCCGTAAAATCGTGTCAAATCGAATACTATTAACTTGGATGGCACTAATTACATTTATTGAACTCTGATACCCGATTCATTTTTTGTTTGCTAAAAAGAACCATATCTTGTTTGTTTAACGTGGACAGCCTGACACTAAGTTTCAATTGCACGGTTGGCTTTAGCAACACGGATTGATATTGTGACGACAATCATTAACATTTACATCCATTGTGCTTAACGTAAGGACGACCCACGTATCACAACGGATGATACCAGTCTATGCTTTGTTGTATGTTCAGCATTCACACTGGTAAGAAAAAGGCCTATCCAAATTTTTTCCAATCTTAGGGTCATGGAACCCGGTTGATACGCAACTCCGCGTCGAGCACAAGGTTTGCACTAGGCATTCCAAAAAACTGTATTCTGTACAGGTACAGCAGTACAGAAGACGCACTTCCCGCGATGTTAGTGGTAAACCACAACCACTACGTGTACCCCGAAGGGACCTCATCCATGGATGTATTGGTTTTGCTCGCACCACGTCGCATCGATACGTCTCAATTCCTGTTCTATCTACGAAAATGAAAAACTCGTGAATAGAGGGTTGTGTGAAGGTCTAACAACCCTTCCACAATAAATAATGAAAAGTTGTTCAATTCATACCTTATTGCTACTTTTTCGCTTTTGACCATTTACCATCAAATTCATCTAATAGCTCATTGAGTCTTCTTGCTTCAAATTAACTTCCATCTGTCGTTACTAAGCCGTCCCGGCTATACCGAACCCCTGCTTTTCGCATCCTTCAGTTTGCTACTATTACCATCCATTGGTTTTACATCAATTTTTACATCCTTCCATCTGTTACTAAGCCGTCTTGGATATAACGAACCCCTGCCTTTCGCATCCTTCAGTTTGCTACTTTTATACCGTTAAGCCACTATCCATCTCCGTCATCTGATACCTATGCAGACATAATCGATACAACCTGGTACGGGGTTGCTAATACTTCCTCCCGTAGTACCAAGTTTAAAGTCCTTGATGAGGACTTTCATGAAGGCAACCTCACTTCAGTCTAAGTTCACACAGGACTTTGATACTGATCGATCAGCTCAGGTTCGTGAAGTCGCCACGCTTTAAAAGCAGTTACTGGAAACGCCAACGATTTTTGGACCAGCACTTACTTCCCTGCGAAAGCTTGAGTTCGTGGTGTCGCTTAAGTCTAATATTCACAAGATTTGGCAAGCCTCCTCATCCGATTGCCCCCCGTGCGGAGATTGAATAATGAAAACTCTGAGCAGCGAATTTAAGTAAATCAAAACATTTCGTCCACCTCCCATACGATTATCTTATATTTCCAATAGATGGCGCCAGCAGTAAGTGCTGGTTAAAAATGGCGGATCGGAAACGTAACATGGTAAGGTCATAGCTGGTTTACTGCCGTCAGACATACTAGCTGCTGAAGCACAACGATTGTTTCACAAAAAGAATACGATAAATCGATGCTTAACAGTGGAAGAGAAAAAAGAAGAGCAACGGATAAGTACCAATGCCTGGCAACTGCAATGGAACACGGTAAACAAAGGCCGCTGGACGTATATAGGTAGACTCATAAGAAACGTAGATAAGTGGGTCGGACGGAAGCATGGTGAAGTAGATTACTACATGACCCAATTTCTGTCAGGGTATGGCTGTTATAGAAGCTATTTGCACAAATGTGGCCATGTCCAAGTTGTACAGATGCAATAGAAAATGCAAAATGCAATTTTTTCACTGCCCAGTCTACGAAATGGACAGAAGGAGAGTCGAGGACATCGTTGGAGTAAATATTAACCCCGACAACATAGTTCCACATATCCTGAGCAGCAGCGAAATCTGGAATGCGGTGACTCAGATGTGCGTGAAAGTTCTCACCGAGCTGAGGAGACTCGAAAGACTGCGTAGGGAACCATCTGAGATAGAGGTGCCTACAACAGCTAGAACAGTTGGTAGTTGAATAAGATAGGCAGTGTCATAAGACACTTTGACAGTAAATTGACGTTTGAGCTTTATGCTCCTCCTGACGAAATACTTAACGGTTGTCCCGGGGGTAGTGGGTTAGGCGAGGGGTTTTTAGCGGGTTCAAGTCCCGCACTTTAAGGCTTTCAATGCTTTTCCCCGCGTTAAAAAAAAAAAACATGGTAAGGTTAGGCATCTGTTAACAACTCCTGATCATTAGATTTGTCAACTTTCATCAGCATAAAATGCTTTTTTGTTGGCGAATATGTCGAAGTTTGAGCCAAATAAGCGTCATTAGCGGAAAGTTTTGCTTTTTGCCTTTAATTAAAAAAAATTTGTAGCTGAGGTGCGTCGAATGATTGTCGAAACTTATGGTGAGGGCGCTTTTAGTGAAAGAACGTGTTGCGAATGGTTTCCACGCCACGAAATGAGTGATTTCAGCGTGGGAAACAAAAGCATTGTCACTGGTGATGAGAAGTGGATCCATTACGATAATCTAAAGCGAAAAAAATCATGAGAATCCCACAGCCATGCATCAACATCGAAGGCCAAGCCCAACATCCATGGCTCTAAAATCATGCTGTGTATTTGCTGGGACCAGTTCGGCGTGTTGTACGGTGAGCTACTGCAACCAAGTGAAATCTACATAGAAGCTTTCTACGAACATAGCGAATGCGTTTAAACCAAGAATTGAAGGAAAAACGGAGAAGAGACACAACAATGTGATTTTGCTGCACAACAACGCTCGTCCTACCCCATCCGCATGCAGACAATGCCCTTTCCGACTACCACCTATTCCAATCGATGATGCGTGCTCTGGCTGAGCAGCACTTCCGTTCATACGATGAAGCCAAGAAATTGGGTAGATTCGTGGATCAACTCAAAAGAAGAGCAGTTTTTTTGACTCGCAATCCGTATGCTGCCAAAAACATGGGAAAAAAATTGAGGCTAGCGACGAACAATTCTTTGAAGAATAAATATTTAATCATTTTTGCACAATAAAGGCTCGAATTTTGGAAAAAAAACGGCAGTTTTCCACAATATTTAGCTAGTGGGTAGCGTGTTGGTCTACAATGCGAAGGTCGTGAGTTCAAATCCCAGTCGACGCATAATTTCAACACGCTGCCTGCTTGGGTATACCTTGGTCACATTAATCTACGAAAATGAGAAATTCGAACTTAGAGGGTTGTGCGAAGGTCTAACAACCATTCCACAATAAATAATGAAAAATGTTAAGGAACCAGAAGATCTGGAGGCCAAGGCCCGATATGGGCTGTAGTGCCATTGTAGAACAATATTCAACTTAATGCTCTTGGTCACAAAACAGTTATGCTATTAAAGTCATACACCAATAAGAAACCACCGAAAAGAGCATACCCGCTCTAGAATATGCCAAAATTAGCCCTAAATGATAATGAAAAATATTTTTATTTTTGATTTTGCTAATATTTATATTTCTTTTCTTTATTCCAGATTCAAAAATGCCGCCTTTAATACCAACTATAAAAATCAAACTAAAATCACCAACAGGTTGACATTTCTTGTTTCTTCGTTTTAATTTTTCAAAAATAAAACATTCGATCTTCAAATGTAAAAAAATTCGTAGAAAAGCTTAAATGCCCCCTTGAATGAAAATCAAGCAGAATTAAAAAAAAAAAAAAAACTGGAAACAAAATTTGGAGAAGGTGTAAAATTTCCTTAGATATTAACCATACAAAAAGAAAATGAAGTATTGCACAATGGGCACGCAAAACGAATCTGAAGTCGAGAGTTTGCTGATGAGTCCTTGCTGGAATCAAAGCACAAACGGCGGTCAAGATCAGTATTTGCTCGATGGTCATAAATTGCTCTTGGATCATGACTTGGACTCGCTGCCGAGCGATTCCGAGCAGAAACACTCTATGGACGTGTTAGACAATTTACTCATGAATTCGTCGTCAATGTCGTCAAGTTTGGCCGAATTGAAGCCGTTGCCACCGTTCACCGGCTACACTGGTCATCTATCGATTAATGGAATATCAGGTCATCACTATCACGCGATTGCACAGCGGCTCCCCGAAGAGAATAACAATAATTACGCACAAAACTCATACCAAAATCATCAGTCAACGCATACGCATCAAGGCACAACCGATCATAATATCGTGTCGTCGTCGACATGTTTGCCGGACTCCGTACTGAACCCGGACGGCTCGACGGACACATGTCTCCAGGATGTTAAGCTCTTCTCCGACAATATGGACAGTAAATTGTATTCGGTAGCGGACAGCTGCATTATGTCGGGCCAGGGACCCGATTCAATATCGGGCGTTCGAATCTACGCCGATTCGAAAGAGTTGAGTGAGTATGTTGATATGAGTTCGATAGAAGATATCGCAGCGATTATCGGATCGGCGATAGCCGATACTACCGTCCCGAATCAGGTTGACGGCGATCATGGTAACGATTCGCGTGATTCCTGGATGGATCTGGACGCGTGGATCGATGGGAATTGCGTCCAATCAGACGGAAAACTGATAGTTTCGCAACAGGATTCCCTCAGCGAGTTCACTTTGCCCAATTCACCTGCTCATACGAATAGTTCGACGCTTCAGAGTCTTCTAACGCACGGCTATATGCCTCTGCTTCAGAATCGATTACAGAACGGACCGCCCATCAAAATCGAAGCGCCCAGTTCGACATCGTACTGCGGCGAATTAACCTCAACATCGACTAGTCCGCCCGGTTCGGTTGTCTCGACAACCGACAATATCATGATCAACGGTCGATATCTGACCAATCCGCATCACTATCAAGTCACAATGTCCGGTATGAAGTCGGACGGACTATGCAGTCCCGAACTGATGGGTAACTATCCACACACAACCACAATAACGCCAACAGCAACGAAAAATAAGCGATCACGATCGCAGAAGAAATCGTCTGCGGGAGCGCAACAGCAGCAACAGCAGCAGCATCAACAGCAGCAACAACATCAGCAGCAGCAGCAGCAATCGTCACAGATGAACATTGCAAATTCCATAGCATCAACAGCGGTAAGTTTTAATACGGCGAACGATTTAAGCGGTTTACTGGGCAAAGAGAAGCCGGTACACCGGTGTAATATTTGTAATCGAGGATTTTTAAATAAAAGCAACATTAAGGTACATTTAAGGACGCATACCGGTGAGAAGCCGTTTCGTTGCGATGTTTGCTCAAAAGCCTTCCGACAAAAAGCACATTTGCTGAAACATCAACAGATACATAAGAGAATTGGGCGTGATTGACGATCATGCAATTGATCGCTTGGTTACGAGCAATTTTTGCTCGTAGTCAAAAATTTATTGATGAAATGTATCAACATAATCGTCGTTAAAAGTTGTTGTTGGTTGATTTTATGAAAAATTACACGGCAAAACTAAATAATTGTGGTATGTGATAAAAATAATAATAATAAGAATAATTGTGGTATAGTTGATTGTCCATCATCCCTGATGCCCATAATTTAATTGAGTGCTTGATAGTGAATGCTTGAATACAACTTTGGTTTATTTAAAATATTTATGAAACATGAAGGCCTTAAAACTTTCTACTCACAAATATTTCAAATATTTACAGAGACAAAAAAAAAATTAATAATGATTAAATGTTCGAAACAAGTTTTTCCTAAAAACAACCAAACAACAACGTCCGTCCAATTGTCTTTTTGCATCTGTTTGTTTGTCAGATGCAACGTGCTATAAGAAAGGTACCTCAAAATATAATCACAGTTTAGTAATATAATGTATAGTAAATTTATATAGGTATATATAAATATTTATTTATATAAAAACAACATAGACACAGCAAAAACGAAAAAATACTTTATTTCTAAACAAGACAATGCTCCTTGTACATATAAAATAATCGCTTTATTTCAAAATACTTTTTGAAATGATGCGTTTAGAAAAAAAAAACCAGACACAAAACTGCCCCCGAATATTGCGTTTATATTCAATTAATTACACTAAGTCGAATTATTATTTATTTTCTATTTATTGATTTTCATGTTTATAGTGAACTATTTTTAATATGATTATTATCTACTTTTTTAATTTCGTATCTATATATAAATTTATTATGTTTTGGAGCAAACATAACAACGAAACACAAAAAAACCATGATTGTTGCTTTCTTACAAAACGATTGCCTCCTTATTTGTACATTTTGAGAGTTGCTTTCTTAATTGTTTTGTTAATTCATAAATAAATTTCGTCCGATTTAAGACACGTGCAATTTTCTACTGTGTAAATATATATAAAAAAAAAATTTATTCTATTTTTATGTTTATTCTCTTTTCTTTTTTTTTACTTTACTTTATTATATATATTTCATTTTAGTTTAAAATATTTTTTTTTATTTATAAGAATTCGTTAATTTTAGTTAATTTATGTCATTTTGTTTTTTGTAAGTAATTTCAATATAAATATTAATTTTAGAAACAGAAAGAAAATAAAAAAATAATTATTGTTGAAAACTATATGCCATTTCTGTTTCTATCCAATTGTTAAATTGTCCGTTGATCAAATTAGTAAATTTCATGTTTGATAGTTTTAAGTCTGTGAAGATTTCGCCGATAAGAAAATTACCTAGGGAATTTAGGGTAGAGGGGGTAATGACATTGAACCAATTTTTTCATATCATGCTAGAGTTGCTTTCAAAATGTCTTTCAAAATTTAATAGGTACTGAGAAAAGTTCTTAATTCTACTTCTTCTACTCCCACAATGGCACTACGGCCCAAATCAGGCCTTGGCCTCCTGACGTTTACGTTCCTTAACATTTTTCATTATTTATTGTGGAAGGGTTGTTAGACCTTCGCACAACCCTCTATCTACGAATTTTTCATTTCGTAGATTGAGGTAACCAAAGTATACCCAAGCAGATAGTGTGATGGAATTATGCATCGACCGGGATTTGAACTCATGACCTTCGCATTGTAGACCAACACGCTGACATCATGCATTCGTCATGTTTTAAGTTGCAGATCAGTAGCATTCACACTTTTCAAGAAAATCGACTTTTTATAAAGTTGTAGAATTGTGTCAGGTTGTATGGGTCTTACTAATAATTCTTCTGGGTCTTACTAATAATTCTAAATAAATAATTAGTGCATAATTTCCGCCCTATCAATTTTATACGTACTGAGTAAATTTGCTTAGAGTATTTCATGAAAAAGTGTAGTTTGTATGGTAGGTGATGGCAGTAAGGGAAGGACTCGAATAATTTTTATACAGTAGATTGAAATCATTATAAAAGTAATATATTGCAATTTTATGCTTTTCGAACAAATCCGTTTATTGTCGAATTGGGAAATTGTGCAATTTTATATGGGAGGTATTAGGAGGGGTAAAGCTAATCGTCTAATTTTGTTTGGCCTAACTAATAATTCTAAATAGGTAATAGAACATATAGTGCACAATTTCAAGTCGATAAATTTTATAACCAATGAGTAAATTGGTTTAGAGCATATCATGAAAAAGTTCAGTTTGCTTGGGAGGTGGAGGAAGGAGGAAACAGAAATAGTTTTTCACAGTAGATTAAAATTGTCCTAAAAGTATTATATTCTAAATTTCAGATCATAGAAGTAGAAGTAGAAGCACTTTTCGAGCAAATTCGTTTATTGTCAAATTGCGAAATTGTATCATTGTGTATGGGAGGGGGTAGAAGGACTTGGAGCGATTTACCCCGTTCAAAACGACGTCTTCAAAATTTGCACTTTCAAACTCAATGCGTTCTCAAGCTAGAGAGGACTGACGGAGGGAGATACCTCCGGTTTTGAGATTTTTGAGTGATTAAATGAACTTCTGTATGATTAATTTTTTTTCTTTATTACTTAGCGGTGCAAACTTTGTGCCAAACTTAACATGCTCTCATATTTCATCTAGACTTCAAAAATACTTTCTTCTATAATGGTGCTACAGCTCAAATCGGCCGTTGGCCTCCTGACCTTCAGGCTCCTTAAATTTTTTTATTATTTATTGTGGATGGGTTGTTAGACCTTCGCACAACCCTCTATCTACGATTTTTTCACTTTCGTAGATTGAGGTGATCAAGGTATACCCAAGTAGGCAGCATGCTGGAATTATGCATCGACCGGGATTTGAACTCATGACCTTTGCATTTTAGAGCCACTAGGCTACACCCTAAAATATATTATTATATGTAATTCGATGAAATGTATCTAAAATCGAAAATTATTGCAATTTTAATGGAAGGTGGTAATTTAAGAATTGGGGCAAAACTTTTAACTCGTCAATTTTTGTGGCAAATTCCGTGTTTGAAACTTTTACAATCTTCAATTAAATTTAAACGTCTGCAATTTTCAACAAAATTGAAACTATACAATTTGTACTGGAGGTGTTTGAAGGGATAGAATTAAGCTTTTACTTTGAATTATTATTTATATTAGGGAACCACGAGAGAGCACTTCGGCCTTTCCGGCCTATTGTGCTATTATTGCCCCTTTACCCTACCATAACTCAATAGCTTTGGCTAATCTGAGTATCTGTAAGGGAGCCATGTTGGCTAGTTCCTCGGTGGAAAGGAGACCTTTTCCAAGAAGATTATGCCTTTTCCTTGCCACTGCTTCACAGTGGCATAGGATATGTATTGTCGTTTCTGAATCTTTTTACTTTGAAACTCGATCCTAAAATTAAAATAATAAAATTTTGTACTAGTTTTTATTGAATTTCCGAATATCCTTGAATGGATTTTTTTATCAAAAATTACTACTATAAGAATGATCTATACCGATTTTCAAGTGGGTGAAAGTTGATAAATTTAAACAGCGTCGGCTTAAGTAAATTTGACGTCAGGATCATTTTATTGGTAGCGCGTCCTTCCAAAAAATAAAATTTTCCTTTCCTTTTGCATCTTCAAACTAAGTTGTGACACATTCGTTGCTACTCGCGCCTCACAATTTTTATCTCCGTTTACTACAACCGCACAACAATAGGGAATTGATGCATAATTTTCGACAGATTTGTGTGACTTTTGAGATTAAATTTTTTTGACGAAACTTTTGTAGAGGCGAAAAATTAGATGATAGCGCTCTGAGACATTTTAACTACACATTTCTGTGACATCAAGAAAATAGACATTTTTTAAAAATAATTTTCTAATGAAATTTTGTGACAAGTTTATGAACAATAAATTTTGAGCCACTATTGTGTGAATAATTAGAAAATTGGTCGGACGATATTTTCGTGGAAGTACGACAGAGATTTGACAATTACTTCATTATTTTAAAAATAAAGTATTGTGATCGACTTGGGAAAAAAAAAATTTGCTACCCTGAAATGTTTTTTTTCGCGTTTCATGACTAAAATAGCCGAAAAATGCGAAAAAAAAATCCGTCTGTCTGTACGCCGTCCGCCGTACGCCGACGTGTACGCTCAGCGCACATTAACTCCCAAACCCTTCAAGATAGAAAGATCATTTTTGAAGGGATTGTAGGTAGTTGCGGATCTCAGGCGGATACCCATTTTGGTGGGTGTACGAATTCAGGGGGAGGCAGGGGAGCGCTTAAACCGAAAAATACGAATTCAAATATCTCAACTACGGTTACAGCTAGGAAGCTAAGAATCAACACACATATAGAGGAGTTTGTGGGACAACTTTTAAAAATAATTTAATTTTTTTATCCATTGGGGTGCGAAAAGGGGGGGCTAAGAACCTATTGGCGGCCGAATTTTTTTTTCAAATGATTATATCTTCGAAATTACTACCCATAAAAAATTGATATTTTGAAACCATTAAGATGGCATCAAGATCTATTAGAATCAGTTTAGATAGAATCTAATTCTTGTAAGGGGAAGGGTCAGGGGGGTTTCTTATATCAAAGAAGAAGCCGTTCGTATTTAACTCCGCCACTGATAGCTGCCACCGAGTATATTTCATAACCATCAACCCTATATACAAAAAATTTTAATTTAAAAGCAAAGTTATCGACGAATTAATTATTTACTATTTATTAAGTTAAAATCAATTAAAAGCAAGTTTCAAGTTATTTCATTTTCCCATTACTTGAAATGATTTTTTTAGGAGTATCCACATAATAATTATACTCTAGATGAAATCTGAGAGTATATTGTGTTTGCCTTACCGTTTGTAACGCTAAGAAATAATGCTCGCACAGAGCCGCCAAGGGTACAGAAATATTTGTTGTCGCTCAAAAACTTCGATTCCGAGTTGCTGTCTGTCCGTCTGTCCGTCTGTCCGTCTGTCTGTCTGTCCGTCTGTCCGTCTGTCCGTCTGTCCGTCTGTCCGTCTGTCTACAGCATAACTCTCGAACGCTTTGAGCTATCGTGCTGAAATTTGTTGTGTGTCATTTTTAGCAAAAAAGAAACTTTAAGTTCGTGAACGGGCCAGATCCCCCCACCCCTTCTACCCCCTCCCATACAAATTTCACGAAATTTCGAAATTTTCAGAAATTGATTTTTCTTAGAAACTGTTTAAGCTATCGATTTGAAATTTGGGTTGAAGTATTATGATATAGATACCATTAATATGAGTGAATATTGATCCGATCCCATCACACCTTCTACCCCCTCCCATACAAATGCATAATTTTGAAAAATGCAGTTTTTCGATTTTCATCGAAACTAGTAAAGTTATAAAAACGAATTTTTGCCAGAATTAATTTTATTAGAATTCCAATCAACTTCGAAAAAATTATCAACTTCACCTCACCCCTTCTACTCCCTCCGATACAAATTTCACGAATTTTTGAAATTTAAATTAAATTATTTTTCTTCGAAACTGTTAAAGTTATCAATTTGATATTTCGCATAAAGTATAAAAATAGAAATATCAATAACAGGAAAAAAAATTGTTTTTATCCTTACACTCCTTCTACCCCCTCCCATACAAATGCATAATTTTTGTTAAATACATTATATCGATTTCCATTAAAACTAGAAAAATTACAAACTTAAAATTTTGCCAGAATTTGTTTTTTAATAGTTGCAATAAATGCTGGAAAAAATTATCAGCTCAGCTTCCCTCCTTCTACCCCCTCCCATATAAATATCTGTATTATAAATTCTAGAAAAGCATTTCTCCTTCGAATATATTAGAACTATCCAATTTGAAATTGAACCAAAGCGTGATGATAAGGATGATGATAAGCAGTTTCAAAATCATCTTAAACGCTCCACTTCTTCTACCACCTCCCATACAAATGCCCCAATTTCTGGAAAACTTTGTCCAATTTCTTTAAAAATAATGAAAACTAAAAATTTTAAATTCAGCACGAAACACTTTACACGCCATTTTCGGTGTCACATAGGAGGAATACAAACCTCCCCCTCTACTTCTACCACCTCCCATGCAAAGTCTCTTCTCACTATTCGAAAGAATTTAAGATGACATATTTGCCGGTATATCAAAGTCATTTCCATCTCATCTAGAGTATCATATGATTGGGCTTTAAGCCCAATCATAATTCTTTTATGTTTTTGTTTTAATTTTGAAATAAATATTTCACCCTCTTTTCATAAGAAATCACAAAACACAATCGGACAACGACTTTTGGTTCTTAAACTGGCGCCGAAAATTCCAGGAATTTCCGAAATGTTTTACCGCAAACAAAATAATTCGTTAAGGAATCGTTAATGAATTATATTAACGAGCGATTTGATCGTTAACGGGCAGTGTTAATGATACATTAATGATTCATCAAGTGGACTAAATGGGCATCCTTTAATGAAGTATTTTAAACGATTCATTAATGAATTATAGAACGCTCTAAAAAAACGAGTTTATAAGCAAGTAAATACTCGTTATCAATGAATCATTAATGAATTATTAATGACTTTTATTCTAATTCATTAACGAATATCGTTTAAGGTTCATAAAAATTGCTTGCTGGGTTCAGTTATAGAACAAACAATTTAACACTTATGAAGCATTAAATAATGAAACCCAATTTTTTTCTTTTTTGTTTCTTTTTTTATTTCATGTCTGGAGATTCCCAGGCAAGCATAGTAAATGTACGTCGGGCTTACTTAATTCTGGAAAATGATAGTCGGGCTTATGAAAGTCTGGAAAATGTATAATAATCTGTCATGAAATGTCTGGGAAATCTCGAGTCGCTGAATATTATCGGGAATCGACTCATGTCCTTTGCAAAATATTTGTGCCACTCCTTATTAGCTGTTAAGGACATTGTGTCTTCGCCAATGTTGTTGCTTCTCGATACTTTGTTCTTCGTCTTGCAAATTTGTCCTGTTTGAATTCTTTTATTGTTAATATATTTATTATGTTCAAATAAAATACTTTACAGTACTAGGTGCCATCTTCGTGCCTTGTTGCTATTTATTACTTGTACTTTGGACCGTACCCAGTTATCGGAAATCAAGACAATGCAAAGTATCAATACACAAACCAACCATGATTTACAGTCGAAGACCCAATTTGGGCTGTAGAAAAAGAATTCTATACCGTTATTTTAGTTCATTTCTAAAAAATTCATTTTAATTAGGCGTGTTCTAATTTTCTACAGAATAATTATTTTTAATAGGTGAATACAGCAATATTCATATTAGAATCGTTTTGTATAAAGTTCTTTTATGTAAGTCCATGGCACATGCCACGTCGGACCAAGGTACAAGTACTGCTTATACCGTGGATCGTTTTAATTTTAGCTACACTTTCGTTCTTGAAACTAATCTTATCTATAATACATTTAAATAAATATTGTATTTTTTTAAGTATTTCGGAATATACGAGAGATATCAGCTGCCACCAATCGGATGTCACCATCAGACGTACATGTTATGGTACATTCTGGAGGCCACAGTTCTTCTGAAATCAATAGGGTTTCAAATTTACTTTAAGGGCATGTCTTTCTTTTTTTTACAGAATGACTTGATTTATGGGCAAATTCGACCTTTATGTGCAATGCACAAATACAGCAATGGAGCGATGGAATGGGATTGAAAGGTAGGGGAAGGGGAGTGAAACAACCGTACGAGTGGTGAAGCTGTTCAGTTGTATGGGCTGGTGCTGAAAAGTATTTGCAAATGTTATGGGCACTCAATAATAGAAAGCGAACAGAAACCATCTACTGAGTATACATACCTTCTAGAAGTGAAACTGTTTCACTTTTACATCGTTTGATTATTTTATTTCAAATAATTTTCTCATTGCCACTAGCAACTGAAAAATTCGTACTTAAAAAATTCCTTCTGCTTGCGATGGGAATTGAACTCATGACTGTGCTGCCCACTACACCACGGAAGTCTTCTATATGAACTAAACTTTTTTTTAAGAGGTGTTCAAACATTTTTGTCATTTTTTCTTAAATTTTTTGCAATAAAAAAAACTTTTAACAATGAAATTACTCCAAATTTTAGTTCATATGGCGCGTAATTATATGTAGAAACTAGATACCAATCTTTAAAATGATTAAAAAAAAATGAACTAAAGTGTACACAAATTCAAAAAGGCGTTTGAAAAAAAAAAAAAAAATTGGCTTCGTTTTACATGTCACGTGCTCCGCCACTTGATGAGGGACACTTAACCGCTTTGCAATTGAATTTTTTATTTAAAACTTTGGAAACATATTTTTGAATAGTTTTACTAACAATTTATGGAATAAATAAAATTCAATTTTTTGAGTCATCTAAACCTATCTCCTGCCTGAAGAAAGACGTCGGAAGAAGCGAAAAGTTTAACAGTAGGCCAGAGGAATTTACAAGTCCTGGCAACAAATAAAGGTTGATGTTCGGGGTTGCGCTATATGGAATAGAACTATTTCTGTACTATGCTTATAAAATTGATTCAATCAATCAATCAATCAAATTCCTGCTAAGACTCCCAATAGGGCATAGGACAGAAACAACTCTCTTCCACAAGTCGCGTTCCTGGGCATCGGCCTTAAGCTGTTGCCAGGACTTGTTTATTCCTCTGGTCTCCTGTTCAACTGCTTGCTTCCATGTGTTACATGGTCGATCTAATCTCGCTTAACGCTGTCGAAAGCCAATAATATATAATAATACAACCAAACAAATTCCGTTTAAATTTGAATTTCGCACGTATAAACGTCTATGTGTTATTTTGCTATGACGGCAAACATTTATTCGAGTCATACCTGGCTTCTTTACTTCGGTGTTTACAAGCCTCTGATCCGTTTTGACGAAGGTCTCAGCAGAGACCGAAATGTAACATTGAATAAAGCATACCAGTGTGAAATTCGGAAATCTCTCCTTTTGATCCGAATTACTCTTTAATTTTTAACACAATCCAGGAGTAACTTCTCCTCGTAAGTGAAGGCTTTGTTTTTGCTTGACGGGTACTGCTTAGCTTTTTAGTACTTCATAATTTTCACAACAGTTTCCGCTTCCTCCACTTTGAACTTATTAACAGTCAAAATCATTATTTATCACGCTGGTAATGGCCTAATCCATTCTTTTTCACGATAAACCATTGGAGGTTTACGTTAGTGCCGTCTTCAAGTAAGTACTGGAACTTATATTTCACGAGATAAACACAGTACAGCTTATATGAAAGATTACGACAAATTTCACCTCTGAAAGAATATAGGGATAAATTTTGAAGTACCTACCTTGTATGGAATGGGAGATAAATTTTATCGCAAGCAAAAACACGGTACTAGGCTTAACAAAGTGATGATATTTTCTTGGACCGGGTCAGCATGATTTGCCAGCGACTGAAAGTTCCTTAATACAAAAAATATCACAAAAATCTAAGTACAAAAAATAATCAATATAAAACGCGAAATCAGAAACTGAGGGTGAATTTATTACAAACCAAAAGAAAATAGAGCTAGGGTGTAGCCTAGTGGGTAGTGTGTTGGTCTACAATGCGAAGGTCGTGAGTTCAATGGGTCGACGCATAATTCCAGCACTCTGCCTGCTTGGGTATACCTTGGTCACCTCAATCTACGAAAATTAAAAATTCGTAGATAGAGGGTTGTGTGAAGGTCTAACAATCCTTCCACAACTTCCGTCTTTCTCCACCTAAATTAAATTGATCCAACTTTTTTCTTTTTCTCCAATTCCTTCACCGACACAGCTGTGCATTGCATTAAAAGTGGCCCCCTAAGTTGTGTTCGGCTCCTTAAAAAAAAAAACAATAAATTATGAATAAATGTTAAGGAACCTGAAGGTGAGGAGGCCAAGGCCCGATTTGGGCTGTAGTGCCATTGTAGTAGAAAAGAAAATTGAATTGAACTAAAATAAAATAATCCTAATCAAATAAAAAACTATGTTCAAAAACAAACAAAACTGTCTTTGTTGGGGCCCTTGCTACATCTAGATTGGTTTTGTGTCGTTTTACGTCATTCTTATTCTATTCGAGCTTTTCACTCAGCTTTTATTTTTTGTTAATTATTAAATTAATTTCATTAAAGTTGATGCTTTTTTTATAAATATCTCAAAACAGTGTATAGCTAATTAGTTTTTTGATCAAAAACTAGTTTTTCGGATAATTTCCACTCAGAGTATTAACACAAAACCAAATTTACGGTTATGACTTTCTCGTTATCATGAAATTAATAGATTCGATCATTTTACGAGTTAAATATTCAATAAGTACAAAAGTGCTTAATTTAACATAAACGTGCTTAATTTCCCTCCGAAACAGATATCAGTTTTAATCATACTTATGTTTGATTTAACTCTGATTATGTACAAAATAAGAATGCATTTTCTTAATTTTAATTTTTTTCTCCCGTAACTCTTAAAGGGATTAACATTGATAATGGAATAAAAGGAATTTATTTATCCATTCACTTTATGGTGAATTTCGCGTAAAGATCTGGTTTACGTAGATTCAATTTGTATAGGAATTGAAACCACGATCATCGTTCGCGCTGTACTTTTGGGGAATGGGCCGAAGGAAGCATTGCTGTTGATCCACAATTTAATTTGAAAATTTTGTTCAGTAATGAAGCACACTTTTGGCTAATTGGCTATGTCAATAAGCAGATGATTGTATGATAATCCACAAGTCATTGTCGAAAAACCATTACATCCAGAAAAAGTTACCGTTTGGTGCGCTTTATGGGCCGATGGAATCATTGGTCCACATGTCTTCAAAAATTATGATGGTCAGAACGTTACAGTCAACGGTGGCCGGTACAAAGACATGATTACTAACTTTTTCATGCCTCAATTGAAAGGCGTTAATGATGCAGATATGTGGTTTCAATAGGACGGCGCCACATGCTACTCAGCGCGCGATACAATTAATTAATTGGAAGAAACATTTAATGATCGATTAATTTCGCGACCTGACCTGACCTGTTAGCTGGCCACCCCGTTCGTGCGATTTGACGCCATTAGATTTTTTTTTTCTGGGGATATGTAAAGTTCCATGTCTACGCCGATAAACCAGAAACTATTGAGCATTTGAAGGCCAACATTCAACTCGTTATTTCCCTGATTGCATTGTAATAAACAATTTTTATTAAATACGTATATGGTAACTTTTTAAATGCTTTATTAAACGCCAAATAAACAGAAATTCGAATGTGCATTTGAAATAAATATTTGTACATGTTGACTGAAATAAAAAATATTCGAATTAGATTAAGCGGTCACCAAAAGTTTTTAGGTAGGATTCAAAATCTGAGTTAGTGTCTATTTCATAGTTTTGTATAATTATCTAAGGCCATTGAGAAGCTGTACGATTTTTTAAATTTAAGCATATATAAGTTTTGAATGTTATGTCTAGCGCTTCGAGAAGTAATTCACTTTTATAAAGAGTTTTGTTTAAATATATGAACAATTCGTGTAAGCTTCCTTCATGAATTTCAACAACAGTTCAAAAAAGCCAATTCTTCATCTTCTTCAATGGAACGACAGCCCAAATCGGACCTTGGCCTCCTGATTTTCAGGTTCCTTAACATTTTCATTACTTATTGTGGAAGGGTTATTAGCTCTTCGCACAACCCTCTATCTGCGAATTTTACATTTTCGTAGATTGAGGTAACCAAGGTATATCCAAGTAGACAGTTTGCTGAGATTATGCGTTGACCGGGATTTGAACTCACGACCTTTGCATTATAAACCTACATGGTACCCACTAGGCTACACCTTAGAGCCAACTGGGGGTCGCTAAATAACTTCTTCAATGCCTTTAATTGAAAGTTGTGTTTCGATTCCAATGACTGCGAAGAAGACTGTAGAAGTGTTACTGAGATTATCCTAAAGGGTATGAAGCTCTACATACCTTTATTCAATAAAGAATGTCTCGATGCCATTCGCACTAAGAAACAAGCTTTTCAAACATTTAGAGGCAATAAAACACCTGCCAACTAAGAACTTTTCAATGTATCAAGAAATGCCTGCAAATCTCTACTCAATCGTGTTAAATTTGAGCATGACCAAAAACTTCGACGGAAGATCCTCCAGTGCCCTGGAGGCTCAAGATCTTACTAGTGATTTGTGAAAACAGTCAATAAGAAATTCATTTCTTCTTCAATAACACATCTAGTTGATGGTGACGAGACCGTAGTTGATCCTAGCGGAAAAGGTGACTTATTAGCAGCAAGTTTCGCAAGAAATTCTCGCCTTCCACCATCAAACCAATCGCCTTCCGCAGCAAATCTCTCTGGCTTCTCACTGCTTGCACTGCATTTTCGCACGAGACTTATTTCTCGGATCCTTAAAGAGCTCAATATCCACAAATCTGCTGGTCCGGACGGCATTTTCCTCATTACCCTTAAAAGTGCGCCTCTTCTTTAGCTAAACCTCGCAATCTTTTCTATCTTTTTACTCTTTTGGGTACTTTCGACATATACGGAAAGTTGCGAATAATCAGCCAATCCCCAAGAAAGAAGGAAATATCTTGAGGATAAACCACATATTTCACGATTCCTCCACTCTATACTTTTTTCCGAGATATTCACCAAGCTGAACGCGCGCACGAGGACACCTTTAAACTATGGCCTTCTCGCACAGTAAAATTTAAGCGGTCATTCATTTCGCGAATGTCAGAACTTTGTAACATATTAACAGCCAAAGTGTTTCCCAACGAGTACAACCTGCAGTGCTTCAAGGGCAATGCCCACTGACACTTTCGTCTCTCCACCTTCCTATACTAAAATAACTGTGCTATGCATTAAAGGGTGACCCCCTAAGTTATACTCGGTGCCGTAAATAAAAAAAAATTGTGAAGGGTTGGATCGTTTCCTTACTTTAATAATATTTATTTACAAACTTTCTGTTCTAAATTACCAATCGTGTATAAATGTAAAACGAAACTTTCCTGGGTACCAGGGATGGTGTCCTTTTTAATAGATTGACTCGAAGCAATACCAAATCTTGCTGTAAATCGAATAACGCAGTATTTAACCACCCTCACTGAACGTTGGAACAAGATCATTCATCAGTTTGGTGAATCTTGTATTATCGCTCTTGATATTTCCAAGGCTTTTGACAGAGTATGGCACACTGCCCTTTTAATCAAACTTAAAGCTATTGGTTTGGGCGACTCTCTTATTTCCTGGATTGAAAGATTTTTAGCCAATCGTTCAATGCGTGTGGTATTGGATGGTGTGGTTTCCTCTTCTTTTATTTAACGCTGGTGTCCCTCAGGGCTCGGTTCTTTCTCCCACCCTTTTTCTGATATTTATTAATGACTTGCTATCTTTAACTTTCAATCCTATACATAGCTTCGCTGATGCAAGCACTTTAGACTTCTCCTATCACTTC
Organism: Chorisops tibialis; assembly: GCA_963669355.1. NCBI lineage: Eukaryota > Metazoa > Arthropoda > Insecta > Diptera > Stratiomyidae > Chorisops > Chorisops tibialis. The sequence goes on along the minus strand of OY770262.1, from coordinate 23,174,216 downwards.
AACAGTGCGTCCTTAGCCCGATGTACTTGCTTAGTAGAACAACGTAGGTACATGGTTCAGTCATTGAATGACGACTTGGCTAAAATTCTTAGTTGGGGCAATAAGAATCAAGTTGAGTTCAATGCTTTGAAAACCCAGTGCTGTCTTGTGTCCCACAAACGTGACTCTAACCTTGACCCAATCACCTTCGAAGGCCAGCCATTAACCACCTCTTCAAGATGTTAGGTATCCAAATCACAGATAACTTATCTTGGAACGATCATATATATAACATCGCCAAGGAAGTATCTAAATGTTTGCGCTACCTAAAAACTCCTACAATGGCGCTGCAGCCCAAATCGGACCTTGGCCTCCTGATATTCAGGTTCCTTAACATTTTCCATTACTTATTGTGGAAGGGTTGGTAGCCCTTCGCACAACCCTCTTACTATGAATTTTTTCATTTTCGTAGATTGAGGTGACCAAGGTATATCCAAGCAGGCAATGTTCTGAAATTATGTATTGCGCCGACCGGGATTTGAACTCATTACTAACAATTTATAAGGCCTATATTAGACCACGTCTTGAATTTAATTCCCACCTATGGGCGGGAGCTGCATAAACTTCTCTCTCCTATCTGGATAGTATCCAGTCTCGGACTATTAAAATTATAGAAGATTCTGACATCACTTCTTCGCTCGATTCACTCGAGCATAGACGAACTATAAGCTCTCTAACCCTTTTGTATCGCTACTACATTGGAGATTGTTCGGACGAAATCTCTAATCTCTTGCCCTCATGTATGCCCTTACCCCGTAATACTAGAGCTGCTTCGCGCGCTCATAAGTATTCTCTCAACCCTACCTTCAGTCGCACTGTCAAATTTCGTGATTCGTTTTTAAACCGGACTGTTCGACTACAATATTCAGCAATTTAAAGGAAATATTCATAGCCACTTCCGTCTCTATCCCCTTAACTCTCAAAAACCAATATCCTTCCCCCTCACCGGAGCTGTGCTTCAGTACAAAAGGGCAACCCCTCTAGTTCCGGTGTCACATAAAAAAAAAAAATTAAAGCATAGCTAAAATGTAATCATCTGAGTCTGAAGTCGAAAGCATTAAATTCTTATTTTATTAGTTTTATTAACAGCAGGTGCCCTTATACCTACCTAGTCGTGCCATAAGTTCTGTCACACGTATATGGGCAATTTTTGTATAAATGAAAAAGAGTTTTTGACAAAGGAAAATATATTTTATTTTGGCATACTAATGGAAGTAAAATAAGCAACAAATTATTCAAAGTGGCCGCCTTTAGCCTTAACACAGCTCTTTAATCTGTTGGGCCAGTCATCGATAGCAGTACGCACTGTTTCTAGCGGAAAATTGGCTACTGCTTCTGTCAAAGATCGCTTAAGGCTCTTGATATTTGGGTGTCGTCTCGTGCACACCATGGACTCTAACTCCGCCCACAGTTTGTAGTCCAGGGGATTCAAATCTGGGCTCCCAGAAGGCCATTCCGTCGCCCTTATAAACTGTGGAATATTGGTTTCCAACCACGCTTGTGTGGTTCGAGCTTTGTGGGCTGGCGCAGAATCTTGCTGGAAAACCCAATGTCGATTGTTGAATAGCGTAGAGTTCAGCGGCTTCACACATCCCTCCAGGATGTCCGTTTGATAATTTTTCGCTGCAGTTTTTACGCCTTTTTCGCAAAAATGAAGCTCGGTGACCCCTTCGTAGCTGACACCCCACCATACCATGACTGATGCTGGATGATGTCCTCGCTGTACCCTAGTGGCAACTTCTCGGGCTTCTGCGGAGCTGTGGGCATACACCTTATCATTTTGGCGGTTGAAATGTTCCTCCACCGTAAAAATTTTTTACATCGGTAAATAAAATTTCTCGATGTTTGTTGTTGCCGTACCGCCGAAGGAGCTCTTTCGATCTGGTGCTCCTAATTTGCTTCAACTGCTCAGTCAGCAAATGTCCCGTTGATCGTCGAAAGGCACTCATCCCGAGGTCAGATTTTATGATGCGAGACATACTTCGGGTGGAGATGTTCATCTCTCGAGCCATGATTCGTTGTTTACGAAGCGGATTTCGACGAATTCGACTCTCGACCGCTTTGATGGCAGCAGAAGAACGTACATCACGCGGACGTCCAGAACGAGGTCGATCTTCAATAGTCTGGATCACGTTATATCTCTGGATCGCACGATACACAAATCTTTGCGTTATTTTTAACGGGCACAACAACTTGAAAATTTCACTCGTGGATTTTCCACACTTATGTAGTGCAATCACTGCAGTTCGGTTTTCTATTACACCCCATTCCATCTTCACACGTTAACGAACACACTTTAAATGACCATCAACTGTCAACAACATTATGACGTTTATAAAACTGGCCGATATTGAAATGTCACTCATAAAATAAAGTTGTTGCCAATGTGAGAAATTATGTGACAGAACTTATGGCAGGACTAGGTATATTTGCAGCTCGTTTCGATGCGTCAATTTAAACAGAGCATTTCTTATTTAACGACACATAAAATTTCTTAAGTTTGAATTTAGTTTTATCTCACTTTCGGCATAAAATATTTTCTTTGGTTGGGTGAAGAATATTGAAATGAAAAATCTATATTGCTATAATTTCTTGAAATATTTGATTAGAATTGATTTCAAACGTGGGTAGAGAAATGTAAACTTTTCAATTCAATTTAATTGCGTAGTATCATCGTGATCTATTTTATCTTCTCAAGGGAAAGGAATTACAGCATATTCTGTTGTTTCTTCATTGATTTTATCGTTTTTACTATTTAATGACATACATATTAAGGATGTATCTTACCACTTATAAGGTAAATAAAAACATAACGCCCAATCATATGGTACTTTAGATGGAATAGGAAAGACTTTATTGTACCGGGAAATATACCATCTCAAATTTTTTCGAATAGTGAATAGTGACTTCTGTATGGGAGGTGGTAAAAGCAGAGGGGAAGGTTTGTAATTTTTGTATATAACACCGAACGTAGTATACAAAATGTTTCATGCTGAATTTAGTAATTTTAGTTTTCGAGGAAATTGAACAATTTTAGTCTGAATTTATGGCATTTGTATGGGAAGTGGCAGAGAAAGTGGGAAGCTTTGGATGATTTTGAATCTACTTATCATCATCCTAATTACATTGCTTTGTCACAATTTTAAAGTTGATAGCTCTCATATGTTCGAAAGAGAAATACTTTTCTTGAATTTTCAATGCAAAAATTTGTATGGGAGGTGGTAGAAGGAGTGAAGCGAAGTTCATATTTTATTACCATTTATTGCAATTATTAAGGGACAAATTCTGACAAAATTTTAAGTTTGTACTTTTTCTGGTTTGAATGAAAATCGATGTATTTACCAAAATTGTCCATTTGTATGGGAGGGAGTAGAAAGAGTGAGGTTAAGTTGATAGTTTTTCTAAAATTGGTTGCAATTGTACTAAAATGAATTATGACAAAAAATGATTCTTTTAGCTTTGCTAGTTGCAATGCAAATCGAATAAATGCATTTTTGAAAATTGTGCATTTGTATGGCAGGGGGTGGAAGGAGTAAGGGGATCAGATAACTATTTCTTGACGTTAATGATATTCACATCATTATACTATGACCTAATTTTCAAGTCAATGGCTGAAATGGTTTCGGAGAAAAATCAATTTTTTTAAATTTTAAAATTTCTTGAAATTTGTATGGAAGGGGTTAGAAGGAGTGAGGAGATATGGCCCGTTGACGAACTTAAAGTTACTTTTGTGCTAAAAATTATATGTGACAAATGTCAGCACAATTTTTTTTTTTTTTACGGCCGTCGAAAATAACTTAGGGGGTCACCCTTTAATTGGCGATGCACAGTTAAGTCGACACGGGTACGGGGAAACAAGTGGATAGAGGAAAATTAGTAGTGAAACACAGGGGGGAGATATAGGTCAAAACTTTTGAGATTTCTGTTGTAGACAGACTGACAGACGGACAGACGGTCACTCGGAATCGAGGCTTTTGAGTGACAGCAAATATTTTTGTACCCTTGGCGACTCTGTGCAAGCATTATTTCTAAGTGTTACAAACGCTAAAGCAAAAAATATATACACTCAGATTTCATCTAGAGCATAAAAAACCTGAAGGTCAGGAGGCATTATTTGGGATATAGAGCCGTTGGTGGAATTGTGTTGAAATTACACGTCGACCAAAATTTGAGCTCGCGATGTTCGCATTGTAGGCCAACACGCTACGCACCTAGAGATACTCGATACACACTAACACTACTCTCCTAATATAGTTTGGACAATGTATGTACGGCTAGGGTGTAGCCTAGTGGGTAGCGTGTTGGTCTTGTAATGCGAAGGTCGTGAGCTCAAATCTCGGTCGACGCGATATATAATTCCAGCACATTTCCTGCTTGGATATGCCTTGGTCACCTCAATCTACGAAAATAAAAGACAGAGGGTTGTGCGAAGGGCTAACAACCCTTCCACAATAAGTAATGAAAAATGTTAAAGAACCTGAATGTCAGGAGGCCAAGGTCCGATTCGGGCTGTAGCGCCATTGTAAAAGAATGTACTGTGATTACGCGTGAAATTTTGTCCGAAATTTGAGTTTTCCCAATTCTTTTTCTTTTATGAACACAAACCTAATGAATTTTATTTACGAAAGTTATATTTATTTTCGATTGTAATGAGTAATCTACTCAAAAACTCAAGCAAAAAACAAGTTTGACTCTTTTCCACATTCTTATGTTGCCGTCTTGTACTTCTAAACTCACGCTGAACTATTGGTATTATTGCATTGATCAAACTCTTTTAGAGGTTGTTGTGTTTGTGCATGGAATATCTCTACCCAGCCAGGTGTTTATTATACTCATTGCACAATTTGTAAAACTAAATCGCTTCTTCTACCACTCCGATACGTAAGCAAAGCCCATTGTTCAGGCGATCAGTAAGTAGTGTGAAATTTCTTGGAATTGTTTTACATGAAAAATTTTAGCTCACAATTTTCCAAATAAAAATTTACGAACTCAAATTCATGTATACATTTTATTCAATCAATTTTCTGCTAAAGCTCTCTGAAGAGTCATAGAATAGAAACAGTTATTTTCTTTAATTATTGTTCCATCCTACAGGGGTATAAATTGGTCATTAGCCGTTTACGATAAGCACACTTGATGTAAAATAATTCTAGCTTCATGTCCACAGGTGTATAGTTAGTAGTCAATTAATCAGGGAAATAATCTGATCGTATTTCTTTAGTTCTTCAATCTAAAGTCTGTACAGTTTTAATACTTCCATTTTTTACTCAGTAATAAAACTTCTAGAACTAGATACTAGATTCGAAAAAATAATTGTTTTCTTAAAGTTAGGTTTTCTCCAAGGGGTTATAACTTTGAAATTAATGACGTGAAGCGTTAATCTAACGTAAAACGACAAAATTTTTATTACCCAAACTTCCGTAGTAAAAATGTCCACATTAAAAAAAAAATTAATTAAATAAATTTTCGGTTCAAATTATTTATTAGGTTTGGAAAGAAATGGTATTAAGTTCTACAGTTTAACAAAAAAACAGAACGCGACTCTTCACCTTAAGGCCTTAAGCAAAATATGGGATTACGCGAAGAATATTGTGAGATATAATCTTGAGTATCGCTTCGCCATCGTACTCATAAAAGTACAAATAGCCTAAGACAATTATCTTTAGCGTCCAAATAACAATAATAATGACTTCCTAATTAACGAGTAGGCGCACCACTAATGACGATTGCGCGTTATTTTGATATAATCTTCGAGTACTGCCGCTCGAAGGCTCCTGTGCAAACATTCGAGCGCCAAAAGCGTGTATCATCAAAAACCGATTACAATTATTCCAATCCATCCGTAGTGTCATCTCGGGGCAGAATTAACTGGCGAATCTTCAAGACAAATAAGTACGCGAGAAAAAAAAATCGAAAGACTCAAGCCAGAAACCTGGTTCTCGAGTATCGGCTAAGTCGACGACTGCACACAGAAGGCTTGAGTCGAGTGCAGATTGGATGTGAGGCGTGAGTATGCAGAAAAATAATAAATCCAATACAGCGCAACACTAAAGTTCGGTTGGCGTTGAAATCGTTCGGAATAGAAATAAGAAGAAAATCACTTAAGAAACCGCAGCACAACTCCGGACCAAAGATGGCGATCTGGGTCACTGGCCCACTTTTCACGCGGCTTTCTTTTGCGTTTCTCGTTTTTCCTTTCTTCGCGCCTCATTCCTCCACCACTCATTCTCATTATGCAGTTCCCATTGTGCTTTTTTTTCTTCTTTACTTCTATGCTGCCGCAGCAAGACGCTCGATAGTGTCGCATCTCGTTTTCATTTCTTCGTTGTTATTTTCTTCAATGCGAAGAATGAAGACAAGAGTTGTTTGGGAATGGAGCTGAAGAAATGGCAACCGGAGGAGCCGGATCGGAGCTCTGAATCCAAGACTTGTAATTCGGATTTGGATTTATGCTTGGTACCACGACGAGAATGTCTCAGGAGTGTCGTGACGACGAGGATGGGTAAGATCTAGTTTTATTTTCTTCGCGCATTTCTCTCCCTTAACTTGTTTCTTCATTTCAAATGGCAACAATCAGTCAGCTGTTCTCGTTTGACGAACAAATTTAGTACGCGCCACACAACTTAATTTGCATGCGAATGAAGCGGCGCATTGTCTCAATGGCCGAGTTTTTGCAAAAAAAATGAGTTAATGAAAAAAATCAACAATTTCATGGGAGAATTCAAGATCAACAGAATATCGATCAATGTCAGGGCGAGATAACTGAACCAAATCGAGCATACTGAGCATTCTTCGCATTTATCTTATTATCTTCCCAAATCTCCATAGATTGCGGCAATTGAGTTGATCGAAAGAAAAAACTCGTAAAGCTTTGATTTTCTTGAAGATTAAGACGATCGCCACGAGCGCATCGTTGCCATAAATCACCCCGTGGTCCATCTGTGAATGCCATTAACTCTATTTGCACTGATTTGTTGTGTTCTCGTTATGCTTAACAGTTCGAACCGTTTAGCGATCGATATAACGTTTTATCGAAATCTTTTGGCGGTGATCGAGAGGAAGTAATTTAACATTTTGATTGATGTGATCGTGCGTATGGGAGGTACAGGTGATCCGTCTTGGACGCAAGATGTACCACTTGGGCATTTCGATTTGTAGGTGAGGTTAAAGGTCGCATTAGGATTAGTTGCGAATTAATTAATCATCTTTAGACTCGTTAATGGTAAATTGGACGGTTTAGTTGAAATGTAAGAAAACCGATTAATTACGCTAACAAATCTCTATGGCAACAGGTGAGATGAATATTATAATCTTTAGTATGCTTAGGAAATTATTTTCATAAAAACTACATAGATAGAAAATCGCGAGGAACTGTTTTCGTTCACAACTTATTTTCGGAATTTCAGCTGAGCATTCTGAACTATGAATAGTTCAATGATCATGTGATTAGTATTCTTGTAGTATAGTGGTCTGAGTATTTTAAGTCAAATTTTGATTATAATGTCGATGCCAGGAGAAGACAATGTATCAGAACTCGATCTTTCGATTTTATCCTTAAAAGTTTAAAAGCTGAGAAAAAAATTCTTTTTAGTCCACCATTATATTTAGGTTCAACTTTTTTATGGAGACCTACTTTATTTCAGATGTGGTCTTCCTCTGATAACGACGATATTCAAATACAACTGAGGATATCAGTTTATCATATGCGAAATCTCATTTTGATAAAAATAGGCACCTTAAATAATGAATTTATTCTCTAAATCTAGAATCTGAGTTCTTTTCTTCTAAAATTACACTGCAGCCCAAATCGGACCTTGGCCTGCTGACTTTAAGACTCCTTAACCTTTTCATTATTTATTGTTGAAGAGTTGGCAGCCCTAAAAACGAATTGTATTTTTCATTTTCGCAAATTGAGGTAGCTCAGATATAGCCAAGCAAACAGTGTACTGGAACTTTAAGTTGACCGGGATTTGAACCCACGACCTTCTCACTGCAGACCAACAAGCTACATACTATGCTACACCCTAACTTAGTTATACATCATTTAAAATATCGGGAGTACAAATTGAAACTCGCCGTTTTCTAAATGGTTTAATCCTAATGCTGATCAACAATTGTGGATCAGAAACGTCCATAGTAAACTTAGTCATCTGTCAACAGAAGTTTTGCTTTTTGCCTTCAATTCAAAAAAATTTGCGGCTGAGGCGCTTCAAATCATTGTTGAAACTTTTGGTGAGGGTGCTATTAGTAAAAGAACGTGTCGTGAGTGGTCTGAACGCATCAAGAGCGTTGATTTTGAAGTCCATGATCAGCATGGCAGTTGAAGAGAGAACATTTTTGTGGTATATCATGAGCTGTTGAGATCGAGTGAAACCATTACGGGAGATTACTATCGACTACAATTGATGCGTTTGAGCAGAGCATTACAGGAGAAACGGTCATAGTGCCAAGAGCGATACGAAAAAGTGATTTTGCTGCATGTTGCATAGGTTGTGAAAGACCTGGAAACACTGAAGTGGGACATCTTACCCCATCCGCCGTTTCCTCTAGATATCACCCCTTCCAAATACTACCAATTCCGATCGATGACGCATGGCCTAGTTGAGCAGGCACTTCCATTCTTACGAAGAAATCAAAAATTGGGTATTAGGTCGGCTCAAAAAAAGATCAGTTTCGTTAACGCGGAATTCGTATACTACCGGAAAGATAGGAAAAAATTTGTATCGAGCGATGGGTATTTCTTTGAATAATAAATATTAATCCATTTTTGCACACAAAAGGCTCGAATTCGTTTTCAATTTGCACTTTCGATAGATTTCATTGAAAAGTTTCACTACTCTTTTTGTTCATTCTTATTACTGAAAAAAGGCCTCGATTGGGTACTAACCGTCGACCCAAAAATGGACACGTTTTAGTTTTTGAGAGCTTTTCAACTTTTACTCGAAATGTTTTTTGATTCGATTAACAATATGGCGATTTTTGATTGAAATTCAGTTGATCTCGACAGCCATGGAGTAGTTTTTTCTGTTCTACAATACAATACTGTCAGGTACTACCTCTACCTCAATAAGGGTGGAAAATTAACAAAACAGCATATTCAGTGCCACAGACAACATACGAATGATAGATGGATCAAATATTGAAAAGAGAGTCTGTATTATCTATTACTATTCAATCATAATGTTCAAAATGTGCGCGCCAAACATATCTGAATTTATCTTGTTGGCTTACTATGGATGTGAAGCGCCTTATTTGATCAATCAATTTCCAATGTTAAGCAACCTGAAGGTCAGGAGGCTAAGGGCCGATTTGGGCTGGAGTGCTATTATAGAAGAAGAATCAATGTCCTGTTAAGACCACCTATATGGGCCTAGGATAGAAACAATTCCCTTACACAAGCTTCGATCCTGAGCATCAGCCTTTAGTTGTCACTAGACTTGTTTACTCCTCAGGCTTCCTGCTTAACAGCTAGCTTCCATGGTCAACCGACCCGATGTCTTCCTTGAAGAAGATCCAGAGCTTATCTATCGTTGTTTGGCTCTGGTTTCGAAAAATGCGCTTTGTGAAGTATTATGAAGTCACTCTCCCTGACAGACAGCAATCGATTGATAATCATGTCGTGCAGAATAACGAGATTGCGATATTTACTGATGGATCGAAAATGGAAGACGGAGTAGGTTTGGAATTTTTTTTGAAAGCCTTGATCCCCAGGCATTTACCAGAATATACCTTCTTACAATGACACTACAGCCCAAATCGGCCCTTGACCTCCTGACTATTTACATTCCACTATCTTCCAGGTAATGGCTATTGCAAACGAAGTAAAATTGGCCTTGCGTGCAGGAATAAATAGAAAGCGAGTTAGTTTTTACTCGGATTGCCAAGCTGCACTGAAGAGTCTCTCCGACCTCAACTGCAATTCAAGATGCTTTAACCATTGCGACTTTGTTGGGTTCCGGGTCACCGGGATATATCTGTAAACGAAATGCCGGACTTGCTGGCCAGGAGCGGATCTGTCGCTACCACCGTTGAGGAAACGGACAATGTTGGTATTGCTTTGAGATTCATTAAGACAATTTACGCCAACAAAGTGTGGGAAAGGGAAAATCTCAAATGCTTACAAAGCGACTCATGTAAAACCACGGAAATGCTATGGGGTGGTTTTGATAGAGAAAATCCATAAAAATATTGAGACTCGGCAGAAACTTCCTACGGAGGTATAGTCATTTTCTTCTTAAGAATCTCGCTCGAAGACTTCGCCTTAAAACTGATGACACTTGCAGAGGCTGAGATGAGGAGAACGAAACCGTATATCCTTTCCTCTACCATTGCCATGGGCAACAATTCGAAGAAAAAATCTTGGAGAGTACGCTTCGCCGAGCTGAATAATCTCCGGTCCTTTGAAACGGTGAAGCTCATTAGTTTTACAGGTTCATGGTACAAATACGGAGGCTTTCAATGAGCCCACTGGTGGTCTACTTACATTGGTGTCCAACTCCTCCACAATCTTAACCTAACCTTGGCTCTGGTTTCCTCAAAATGTGACTGAACTATGGCCACTTCCAACTGTGAATCTCGATTCATATTTAAGTTTGTCCAGTTGTACTCCAAAGTTTGTCATTGGAGATCACTTCTGGCCAAAATATCCCTAAAATGCGCCAGAAGCATTGGTCATCATCAGCATAATCAAGATGATTTAAGATGTTAAGCAGTCCTCACTGAATATCTTTATCTTCCCCATCTTCCAGTGCAGCTTTCAAGGTGGGGTGATAATGTGCAGCCTTGTGTGATACCAGTTCACACTGGGAAGCTGTCGGGCAGCTCTTCTCTAAGACGAGACACATTGCGTCTTTAAAGAATTCTTTAATCATAGCTATGATCATACCTGGAGTACTTCTCCTACGCAAAGCATTCCAGAGCCTCCTCGAAGTCCACAATTAGTGTCATATCAGTAGAGTTCCATTGACATCTCATCAGGTGGTTGGTAGTGATATTCTTGTTGGTGAACTATTCCATAATGTTAAATAGTAAAGCCATATCCCCAAGGTAAGCCGCAGATTCTGTCTTATTGGCCTGATTTTCAATAGTCTTTCTCTTGTCGCTTCTAACAGCCTTCTTAAGTTGAGCATCGTGGTAGTTCCGTCTCAAGTCGTGAGTTCTTTGGTTGACATCGAGTTGAGAAATGATTGCCAATTTGGCTTTTTCTGATCGCCAACCTTGTCCCATGTTTCTCGCGACATCCATAGTTTCTCATCGCTTTGCGCATATCCCAGAAATTCTTTAGAACTTGTTCGAAATGTGTTTTATATTCCTTTCCAATTGACGTGGTCGCATTTCAAATTCGCTCAATGTGGGTTACTTTTCATATAGAATGGTGATATAATGAGGTCTTCTAGCTTATCGACATTAAGCCTGCGCTTCATTAGAAGAATGTGTGGCCGTCGGATAGCTGCTGCGCACAATCTCAAGCAGGCAACCATCATATGTGGTGATCGCTCCCCACGTCAGCTTGACGCTTTGATATATCGAGGAGACATCTTCTCCATTGGCGACTTATGACATAGTGACATAGTCGATTTGATTCTGAGTATCATAATCAGGGGAATGTTTTATCATGACTCCTGCGTGGGAAAAGGGTGAGTACTACAACGCTCCACAAATAATTCGTCGTTTTCGGGTCTCTTAATTCAAAGTCATGACGCGTCGACCAAAGGGTTATCATGCTTCCCCATGACGTGGATCAGAGCCATTCTGCTGAAAACCAAAAGGGCACTTCAACTTTATACTTAGAAAATAGATTCAACAAGAGCACAGAAACTGCTGGAATAGACTTCCAGGTTAATCAATCTCAAAAAAAATTAATACTGCCATAAAAAAAATAGCTGAGGATATTCTAAAATTCAGCAACAGCAACAGTGGAGTAAGCCATCACCTTAAAAATATGGGTTTAGCTAAAACCGACATATGGCGCCTCTATCTCAAAGATTCAGAAACAACAGAACACATCCTATATCACTGCGAAACATTAACAAGGAAAAGACACAATCTTCTAGGAAAAGGTTTCCTTACAATCGATGAACTAGCCAACGTGGCTCTCTTAAACATACTTAGATTAACCAAATCTATCGAGTTGTGGTAGAACAATAACCACTCAATAGGACGAGAAGGTCGCAGTGTTTTACCGTGCTCTCCAAACTACAAAAAAAAAGTGTTGCATCTTTAGTTGGTACTTTGCACTTCCAAATTGTCCTGAGCCTGACGACGAAAATCCTATCCGAGATTGGTTCCCACCTGATGAGAATGTTTCTTGCTCTCGGCGTAACGACGAACGCTATATCATTTTTGGCATCACAATCAGAATCAACGTGCCAAATGGTGTTTTCGCTTAGAGCTCATTCTTCTCCTAATCCTGTCCACCTGCTCTCAAGCTTAAGATTTGGATTTTATAGTGCTCCATTTCACTGTTTGACGGCTTATGGACCGAACGACCGCGCCCTTCCACCGTCATTCAATGTTTGAACGTTCCAGAAGCCAATCATAATCCATTTTTGAATGCTAAAATTTAATACCGTAGAATCCGTTCGTATCCGAGGCGTTGTATTCGTTTCTAATATCAGTTAGATTTTAAAATTACGCGTGATAAGCCCATGATCCAGTGATTGTTCATATGTTATTATTAGGGCAAGCAGGACTGGCTGTGGGTGTATTCTACTGCTCTCATCCGCCTTATTGCTGAACGTGAATTACTTTTTTCCCAATTTTCATTGTCTTAAAACGCTATAATCTCGTAACATCTATAAATACCCTAGAAATAAAGCCATGACCACTAGTCGCACCGCCAAATGAGGAAGTCAATAGTCAGTCACATTCAAAAATTTTATCTAGTGGATTGTTGGCAATCTTCAGTTCTGACCATAGCTGTGGAATGAATTAGACTACATATTTGGTTTTACCAAATTTTTTGAAAGCCTAATCAAAAGCTTTTTAAGTAATATATTACAGGGTTAAATGATGGTCGGGTTCTCTTTACTCTGCTGTCTTTCGTCTGGCGTTGCTCAAGGCTCGATCTTAGGTCCCTTACTTTTCTGCACATCATATGTATGACGTTATATCGTTATGTATGAGAGTTATAAGTAAGTATGCCTACAGGTTCGATTGAAGCCTGTGCGACTCGTGTATTATTTCATCTCGCCAAAATTTCTAACTGTTCCAATTCAATTACCAGAACGTATTATAATAAAATTACTTTTCATTCGCAGGTATAAATTCTCGAAATTTTATTATTTTATAACATGCTGACATTTTATCTACTAGATTCCGTATATTGCGCTAAGCAAATCTCTAATACTACCGTTTTTTTTACTTTTGAGTGCTTTATTTATCCCAAGCACAAATTCAGTTACAAAGAAAATTTTCAATAGAAAACGAAGGACTTCGCTTTGTAAATTAATATTTTCAGAAATTATTTCGAACAGTATTACAAATGGTAAAAAAAAATATTTAAAATTACCTTATGTCTCAAGCCCGGAGACTGCGTGGCCAGTCGTCAATAGCAGTACGCACCTTTTTCAACATGAATTCGTATCAGGGACTTCATCAGGCTCTCCAAATTTGCGGTGAAAAAGGGGGAGCTATGAGGAGTAGTCCAACCGATTGTAGTCTGGGATCCCAGAGGGCTAATATGAGGCCCCTATGAACTCAGAAATGTTTTCCTCAAGCCACAGCTCTCGTCCCCTGAGCATGGTATCGCCCAAGGGCAAGAAACATCTTAATAATTACTGGCCCAAGTTTTGACGCCCTTTTCACAAAAATGGAGTTTTGTGGTGCCTTCGTAACTGACCCCCAACTGGACCATCACTTTCAAGGGATGATGACTCCTTTGCAACGGCTCAACATTTTCCTGTGATTCTCCAGTATTTGGTAGCATAAACTCGGTCAGGCGGTTAAATTTCTCTTCGATCGTGAAGTTTTTCTCGCCAGAAAGTAAGATGATGTGAAGCTAATCATCCGCTTAACGAGCAAACAAAGCGTTTAATCTTTCTGCACGTATGGCTTTAAGAGCCGGTGTATCTGACCTGCTCTTCTCTGAAATGGTCATTTCTGCTCAATCGGTACTTTAATCAGATGCTTGTTGTTCAAGGAGAATTAGCAAAGCCCAAACATTGTAACAGAACTTATGGTAGGACAGATATAATGATGCGAATAACATGAACTTAAAAAAATACTGATCCGCTCTACTAACTCCTTCAATCAATCAATCAAATTCCTGTTAAGACCCCCTATAGGGGCATAGGACAGAAACAACTCTCTTCCACAAGGCGCGATCCTGAGCATCGGCTTTAAGCTGTTGCCAGGACTTGTTTATTCCTCTGGCCTCCTGCTCAACTGCTCGCTTCCATGTGTTACATGGTCGACCAACCCGACGTCTTCCTTGAGGGTTATAATCCAGAGCCTGTTTTGCGATGTTTTGCTCTGGTTTCCTCAAAGTATGACCGATCCACTGCCACTTTCGCTGTTGAATCTCAATACCTATTTTAGTCTGGCGAGTTGTACTCCAAAGTTCGTCGTTGGAGATTACTTCTGGCCAGAATATTCCTAAAATGCGCCGGAGGCATTGGTTTACGAAAGTCTGTAGTTTCTTGGTAAGTCGAACGGTCACTTTCCACGTAGTACAACCATATAACAACACGGATTTGACGCATGCGTCAAAAACTCGCAGCTTCGTGCGAAGGGAGATCTCTCTTAACCTCCAGAAAGGGGAAAGGATACCGAAGGCCTGACGAGCTTTATTTAGCCGTGCCTCAACATCCTTTTCGGCTCCGCCGTCCATGCTGACAATGCTTCCGAGATAGCAAAAATCTTGCACCTCTTCCACATCCTGTCCATCAAGAACAATCGGTGTGTTTGCGTTCGAACCCATGTGCATGTACTTGGTTTTACGCACATTTATTTTCAGTCCCGCCTCTTTGCATTTAGAATGCAACGAGCGAACATTTGACTCTAAGTCCGAACGGGTATGTGCAAGCAAACACACGTCATCAGCATAATCAAGGTGACTTAAGATGTTAAATAGTCTCCATTGAAGACCTTTACCTTCCCCACCTTCCAGTGCAGCTTTCAAGATGTCATTTATTACCACCAGAAACAGGGCTGGTGATAATATGCAGCCTTGTCTGACACCCGTTCGCACAGGAAAGCTCTCGGACAGCTCTCCTCTATGCAAGACGCGACACCTTGCATCTTCGTAGGATTCTTTAATCATAGCTATGACCTTATCTGGAATACCTCTCCTACGCAAAGCATTCCATATGTAATCTCGCTTAACGCTGTCGAAAGCCTTCTCGAAGTCCACAAACATGAGATGTAGTGGCGAACCCATTTCAGCTGACTGCTCTAATATTATCCGTAGGGTATTTGTGTGGTCGGTACAAGACGACCCTTTACGGAATCCAGCCTGATAAACTTCGAGAGTGCTCTCGACGACATCACTCATCCTATTGAGAATTACCTTAGCCATAATTTTTGATACGGCAGTAAGTAGACATATACCACGCCAATTGCCACAATCCCGAAGGTCGCCCTTCTTCGGAATTTTCACAATGACGCCCTCCTTCCATTCAGTCGGATATCTTCCATCATTCCACACCTTAGTGAAGAGTGGGAGGAGTATATCGGCTGTTATTTCCGGGTCCGCTTTGAGGAGTTCGGTTGGTAGTCCGTCTATACCTGGAGCTTTCCTTCCCGCCATTGACCGAATGGCGGAAACTATCTCTTCTTTATCTGGGGGATCATCCCTAATAGAGGATTGTTGCGGTTGGATGTTTGGAAATTGTTCTGTTTCCGGGATATCTTCATCTGACAAGATGTTTAAAATATCAAAGAAGTATTCCTTCCATCGTCGCAACTGGTGTTCACTCATATTAAGGAGAGTTCCGTTGACATCTCTCACCAGGTGGTTGGCGGTGAAATTCCTGTTCGTCAACTGTTTCATGATTTTAAATAGTGAACCCATATCCCCAAGGTAAGCCGCAGATTCTGCCTTGTTTGCCAGATCTTCAATGGCCTTTCTCTTGTCGCGTCTAACATCCTTTTTAAGCTGTATATGAGCATCGCGGTAGTTCTGCCTCAAGTCGGGCGTTCGTTGGTTGACATCGGGTTGAGAGATGATACTAACTCCTTACGCCCTCTCAAACAAATACGAACTTTTGGAAAATGAGTTTTATCGATTTTCACTGGAACTAGAAAAGATAGAAATTTAAAATTTTTCTTGATTTTAAGAGTTATTGCAACAAATGCTGAAAATGTAATTAACTTCGCCTCGCACCTTTTACCACCTCCCATAAAAATGCACAATTTTAAAAATACAGTATATCGATTCCCATTAAAACTGGAGAAGGTAGAAAAATGTAATTGCGCAAAAATTCGTCTCTTAATAATAGCCATAAATAATTATTAACTTCGCATCACTCCTTCTAGCCAATCCCATACAAATTTCTCAAAATTTAGAAATTAAAGAAAAGCATTTAACTTTTGATCATACGAGAGCTATCATCTTTGAAAGTGGAACTCAGCATAATGACGAAAATGTTGATAAGCAGATTCAAAATTGTTCGAAACCTTCCACTCCTTCTACCATCTCCCGCACAAATGCCACAATTTTAGAAAGACGAAACAACGTTTGAATACCAATTTCAAAAAATTCTTATTTGAAGACCAATTAGGTAGCATGCAGCTCAACTATAATCAACTAAATGGAGATCAGTAATTATAAAGGTGAGGATCAGGGAGGTTGGAAAGAAAAACAAATACTTATTATTATCTAACTATCTCTTAAGATATATAATTGAAAATTAAAACATATACTAACCTGTACTAGCGGAAAACAAGAAAAATGTCAAAATTTGGTGATTATAGTAGTGGGGGGAAATGGGGAGCAATTCAGAACTGATGCACTTTTCAAAATTTCAAATCATTATATCTCAAAATTCAATAAAATGAAAAAATTTTATCAAATTGTAGAGTTATACGATGCTTTTCGTAAAATTTTTAAGATGGGTGGTGTGAGGAGAACGAGGTGGTGGACGAAAATTTTCACTAATTATCTTAGGGCTCCGGTTAAAGATACAAAGTTAAAATTTTGCACGAGCATACATCCATTTGATATGCATTCATAAAGAAAACAACAAAATTAAGATTGGGCGTAAGGCCCAATCATATGATACTGTAGATGAAATGGAAAACAGTTTATTGTACCGGAAAATATGTCATGTACAATTTTTTTGAATAGTGAATTGTGGCATTTGTATGGGAGGTGGTAAAAGCGCAGAGGGGATATGTACATGACACCAAACGTGGCATGCAAAATGTTTCGTGCTGAATTCAAAGTTTGTAGTTTTCATTATTTTCGAGGAAATCGGACATGGATTTCCTGAAGTCGAGAGTTTCATATGATTTTAAAACTGCTTATCAACATCCTTATCACCATGCTTTGTTTCAATTTCAAAGTCGATAGCTCTCACATGTTCAAACGAGGAATGCTTTTCTTGAATTTATAATGTAGATATTTGTATGGGAGGGGTAGAAAGAGTGAATCGATGCTGATCGTTTTTCTAGCATCTATTGCAATTATTAAGGGACAAATTCTACCAAAATTTTAAGTTTGTACTTTTTTCTAGTTTTAATACAAATTGATGGAATGCATTTATATATATTTATATTGGTGGTTGGAATTAATTCGTAGCGTTTTTTTGCAAAGTTTGATGGTTTTTTCTGAAAATATTATTACAGTGATATTATTGTCAACTCGAAGCGATTTTGACAACTGTGCAAGCGTTTGACACGGGTCTTCATCGAGCATTGTCACCAATTCTTCATCTTCAAACTTGTTTGGCTGACTGGGACGCTCCTTGTCTTCCAAGCCAAAATTTCCATTTTTGAACCAAGCGAACCACTTTCTGCATGTTTGCCCAGCTTATTCACCATAAACGTCTACTAAAATGCGATTACTTTCCGCAGCACTTTTCTTCATATGGAAGTAATGAAGCAACAATCCCCGCAAAAACAGATTTTCGGGCACGAACGTTGACATGTTTGATGACGCACAACAAAATGTTGTAAACTCGATAAAGAAATGTTGTTCAGTGGACTAGATGCGCCATGACAGTAGCTTTATGGAGAATATTTGCTTTTGTATATGTGACTACGGATACTTGAGTAACGCCACCTTTTGTAAAACGCTACGAATTAATTCCAACCCCTAATACTTTCCACAAAACTTCAAATCAATAGCTTTAACAGTTTCAAAGAAAAATAATTTAATTTAAATTTCAAAATTTTGTGAAATTTGTATGGGAAGGAGTGGAAGGAGTGAGGTGAAGTTTATAATTATTATTTTATTTGAAACTAATTCCAATTACAGTAACATCAATTCTGACAAAGATTCGTTTTTTGAGCTTTTTCAATAGAAATAGAAAAAACTAATTCTCCAAAATGGTCAACTTGAATGGGGGTGAGTAGAAGAAGTGAGGCAATCGGATTTTAATGATATGTACATTGTTATTGTTGAACCCAAATTTCAAGTCGACAGCTTAAATAGTTTCGAAGAAAAATCAAAATTTCAAATGTTCTTTTTTTTGTTTAAATTTCATGAAATTTGTATGGGAAGGGGTAGAAGGAGTGAGGAGATGTGGCCCGTTCACGAACTTAAAGTATGTTTTGCTAAAAATGACTCACAACAAATCTCAGCACGATAGCTCAAAGCGTTCGAGAGTTTTGTTGCAGACAGACGCACAGACGGTCACTCGAAATCGAAGTTTTGAGCGACAACATATATTTCTGTACCCTTGGCGGCTCTGTCCGAGTATTAATTTTTAGCGTTACAAACGGTAAGGCAAGCACAATATACTCTCAGATTTCATCTAGAATATACAAATATTAATTTGAACCAGAACTGTTATTCACCAAAGAGGGACTCTTACCTGTACTAGGTGTTTCATGTGTATTGAAAAAAACTCAAAATTTTTAATTGAAATGTAAGCTACAATCTTAAAAATTTGTAAAATTCATTTAAAAGAAATGGTTAAAAGTTTTAGATATTAACCGGTCGAATACCTTTAAAACTTCTACCCCCTCCCATACAAAGGTATTTTTTCGACCATTTTTAAGAAATCAATTATCACCAAACCATTAAGAGCTATCAACTTCAAATTTTGTGGAAGCAATTTTAAAAATAGTTGAGATAAAAATGCATCAACAGTTTTCAAATCCCTCCTGCTCTTCCACCCTCTCCCATGCATAGGTATGATTTCGACCAATTTAAATAAAGAAAAAAAAAACAACAAATTAAAAGCTACGAACTTGAAATTAAACAAAATAATATTGCATCAAAATTTTATAATTCCCTCAACTCATCTCCCCCTTCCCGTTTCAAAATATGCATTGTGACCATAAAGTACCGACAATTTGTAAATAAAATTACTCTGGGGAATGATATTTTAAATTTTTTTTTTTTTTTGTAAGCAGGTAGGACTGTCCTTATTGTTATTCCAAAAAATAGCGCAGTCTGTTAATCAGTTTGTTTACAGCAGCTGGTTGCACCTCAGTAGTCCACGGCGATTTTTACAAAGGATACAAAAATGGAACAAAGAGTTTTCTCAAATTTTGTGTTTTCAACCAAATTTCGTGTGCGGAATCGTTGCGAATGTTGGAAAAGGCTTATGGTAATTCAGTGATATCAAAAACATAAACCTACGAGTGGTACTTTTAAGGACGGTCGAGAGATCCTTGAAGACATGCCTCGTTCTGGACGACCTTCGACCTCTTCAACTGACGAAAACATTTAAAAAGTGAAGGAAATGGTGCTCGAAAACCACCTTGTCAGTGTTAGGGAGATAGCTCGATATCTTTCGCAAGTCCGTTCGTTCGATTTTGGTGGATACTTTGGCCATGAAATGCGTCCTTTCTCGACTCTTTCTAATAAAGATAAATTTCCTTAAAAAAAAGTACGTTGAATAGGTATCTCTTTTGACATGCTTGATGGTGCGGATTCCGATCCCACATTCTGGAACGCGCATCATAACTGGTGATGAGACATGGATCTACGAGTTTGACATGCAAACTAGTCAATTTTTTTTGACAATTTCAAACGTATTGTTGCTGAAATTTTATGAAAATTGGTACAATTTCCAAGTATGGTATTGATGTAGAAGGTTTTTCTTTTTTCTTGTTAGATTCAAAAATTTCAAAATATTATCAATCTTTTTGTGTTGTTCTAATTTTAATTAAAATGAAATTACGTTGGAGCCCCAATCTTTTGGAAAAGCATAACTGTAATGTGATAATTAGTAATTTATTTTTTAGTGATTGTCTAAATAACAATTCAAGGACATTGTTGGGAAATCAAATAGCTTTAGATTTTCTGTACAACTATGCTCTAGTAAAATGCTAAGGAACCTGAACATCAGGAAGTCAAGGCTCGATTTCGAAGCTATCGTCATTTAATTTATCAACAATTGATCATAGTACTTGAATACTTTCGTCATGTACTTATGAATAATTTACATAAATACTTTTTCGCTACTCAGATCAAATCGGCTTTAGAGTAGGGGTTCTCTATAAAATGTTTAACAAAAATGGCATATAAGATATTTAGAAAGATCACAGATTACAAAACTTATAATTTAAGAATGCCATTCAACAAGTAGAAATAAATTCCGATCGCCTTAAGTCTCATCATCTTAGAGTACATTGACTTTAACACCCGAATGCATCCCCCACATAATATTACCAATGCAATTAAACACAATTTAATTGATTAATTAGGTGATTGCTGATCGATAATCCGATAACAGTAAATAGCGATCACGCTCATCCGGTTTCGGTACAAGCTTCAGCATTTTTATTTGCTTTTAAGACGCTTCGTGTCTTTGCGCATGAACATAAATTGCGAAACATATCCTCATCGGGGCGTTTAATTCGCGCAATTTTTTTTTAATTCTTTAATAAGTTTTGCATGCACTGAAAACAATCGATTTCGTAACAAAAAGCAAAATTAATATTGCCGTGTTACTTACAAAAATGTTTTTTTTTTCGCTATTTTCTGGGTTAAAAAAGTGCAGTAGGCACGAACGTGCAACAGGGGTAGGATATCAGAACCGTACAAGCTAACACTTCTTACGCTCGTAAATATTTAATCAGGCATTTTTGAGCGGACAATTAACTCGCGAAGGCTTCAGTCGCGTAAATGTCTCACCGTGGTGGTATCGGTGCGGTGGTACCAAGTTGTGCCATAGCAATGTTTTTGCGTGACCAACCTCGGCTCCAACTCAGCGTATCAATGCCTTGTTTTGTGCAGATATCATGGATTAGTAAATTACGTACGTATTTCTTGATAGCTTCGTTTGCAATTTGTACACCAACTTGCTCAACCATTTCTGGGTTATTTTACACTGATTCGGAACGTATGTTTCGATCGAGAAATATGATTGGAGATTGCTGAAAGGCTCCTCAATTTACGATGATTTGAAAATATTCAGATTTAGATTGGTTCCAAGGTTTAGTTGGAACAGCTATCGAAACCTCTGAACCACCGTGATAGAGTGCTTCCGATTTGGTAAGTATTCTCATTTTTTTTAAGACATTCATTAGCCTTTGGCACATTGGTGAATAATTCGATCCTGCTTTTTCCGAAGAAACAAAAGTACGAATAAAACTGCACACTTTGAAAATATTTTAACACCCTCGTTTAGGATGTTTTTCTCCAAAAGGTAAAGATTTTTTTTAAATTAAAATACAATTTTTACCATAATAATTTGAATAATTTCTAGGTAATATTCACACTGCAAACATCGCGCCGCTCTGCTCTACACAACATTCCGCCCACTTTACCAAATTTCAGGATCCCAATTGCCTACTCAGCACCCGCAATCCACAGGTCCGAAACTTCGAGAAAGAATAAAAGACACAACGCCTTCAAAGTGAAGAAGTCCTCGGATGCAAGCTCTAGATTCAGAAAATTATATTACGACGGGTTGTCCAAAAACAATATACTACAGGCCCGAGCTATAGCAATATAAATAAATTGTAATATTTTATAAATGGTTAAAAAAAAAACATTTTAAAACAAATAAATATTAAAATTAATAAATAACATATTATTGCGTTTTTGTTACAATTTTTTGTTTTATTGGATAAATTTACTTTCGATGAACACAAAATAGAGGTAGGTACCTACTAATTAGTAAAACACATTTTTATTTCATTAGAAAACTGTTCAAATATATCTATAACTTCATTATGCAGACTAAGATTTAAAACTATAAGAACAAATCACAATATAGATTCATATCATGAACAACTTTAATGGTAAAAGATATGTGTTAACCGGTTTGCTCACCTCTTATCACTCATTATAATAATTGCGGTTAAAATAATTTAATGAGCGAATTTTCCGAAAAATTTCAATTAATCAGATATTATTAATGAATAATTTAACATTAACTTATTAGGCCTGAAGTGATTTGAGTGAAGCTACGATATAAAATTGGAGTGATTTTTATTTTATGCATAGGCTATAAGAAATGTTGATTGAATAAAAATAGATTTGCAATACCTTGACTAGAGTTTGTTTTATTATTATTTTTTTGTACATTTTCTATTCATATATATTTATTTAATTTAATTATTTTATTAACTCGAATATGCCTTATATACTAGATAGTCCATAGCAATAGTTTGCAATAACACTTTTCCCTTGGATATCGGGCTCAGTGCTGGCAATCTGCGGATAATTAATTACCCGAAATAAGAATCATTTCTTAGATCTTGTGTAATGTTTGGGCATTGACAAATTTCTGGTTTGATGACTGTTTCCATGAATTGTCCTCGAGGGACTCTCATTGCTCAAACTTCCCATTTTAATACTCTAGACGAAATCTGAGAGTATATTTTGTTTGCATTATCGTTTGTAACGCTAAGAAATAAGGCTTGCACAGAGTCACCAAGGGTACAGAAATATTTTTTGTTGCTCAAAACCTCTGATTCCAAGTGACCGTCTGTCCGTTTTTCTATAAAATAACTCTCGCTTTGATCTATCGTGTTGAAATTTATCTTATGTGATTTTTAGCAAAAAAATAACTTTAAGTTTGTGAACGGGCAACATCCCCCCACTTCTTACCGCCTCCCATACAAATTTCATGAAATTTCGAAATTTAAACAAATGGATTTTTCTCCGAAACCATTTCAGCAATCGACTTGAACATTAGGTCACATCGTCATATATATATAATGGCATACATTGACTTTGAGAAGGCCTTCGACTCAATATACCCCGAGGCAATAATAAGAGCACTTATAAGCCAAGGTATTGAGAAACCATATGTAGAAACACTGACCAACATCTACAAGAACGCCAAAGCGAGGGTTAAGGTGTTCGACGACACGCCAGAATTCCCCACACAAAGAGGTGTTAGACAGGAGGATACCATATCACCAAGACTCTTCAACGCCACCCTGGAAGAAATCTTTCGAGGCCTAGAGTGGGACAATAAAGGCTTAATCATAGATGGAGAGCGGCTAAGTCACCTACGATTCGCAGATGACATAGTCCTTATCGCCCAAAACCAAGATGAACTACAAACGCTACTCGAAGACCTAAGCGCGGCTAGTGAGACAGCAGGACTGAGAATGAACCTCAATAAAACAAAGGTTATGTACAACGAACTCATAACGACAGGCCAGGATAAAGTATCAATTAATAACACCGAATTGGAAATGGTAGACGAATATGTGTATCTAGGCCAAGCAATAAGCAACTCAGGATCGCTACTACCCGAAATAAACAGAAGAGTTAAGCTATCCTGGAGCGCATTTGGGAGAAACTCCATAATCTTCAAATCAAGAATGAAACCCCATCTGAAGAAGAAAGCCTTTGATGAATGCATTCTGCCAGTCATGACCTATGGCTGTGAAACATGGACGCTAACAGCAGATACAATCAGAAAACTCCAGGTTGCCCAAAGAGCAATGGAAAGATGCATGTTGGGCATCACAAGTAGAGATAGAAAGAGACTAACCTGGATAAGAGCAAAAACACAGGTCGCCGATGTGATCAATAGGATCAGAAGCCTCAAATGGCGATGGGCCGGGTACTTAGCAAGAATATCGGATAATAGATGGACCACAAAAGTCATCAATTGGTACCCAAGGGGAGTGAAAAGACCAAGACGACGCCCGAAACTTAGATGGGACCATGACATAAGACAGCTAGCCGGCATAACCTGGACACGAATAGCCAAAGACAGACAAAAATGGAGGGCAATGAGAAGCCAATACTTAGGGGAGGCTACACCATGATCTATATACATGGTTGACAAGCTGATAATGATGATGATGATGATATATATATATGTATATACCTATATATATGTCAATGTCATTAAAAACCATAACAGAATTATGGATGGGCGTAAAACCCAATCATATGATACTCGAGATGAAACAGGAAAGAGTTTATTGTACCAGAAAAATTGTCATATCAAATTCTTTCGAATAGGGAATAGTAACTTTTGTATGGTTGTAAAAGCAGAGGGAAGTTCATAATTTTTGTATTATTCTTCAATAGCACGACAGCCCAAATCGGGCCTTGGCCTTCTGATTTTCAGGTTCCTTAACATATTCATTATTTATTGTGGAAGGGTTGTTAGCTCACAACCCTCTATCTGCAAATTTTTCATTTTCGTAGATTGAAGTAAACAAGGTATATCCAAGCAGACAGTGTGCTGGAATTATGTATAGACCGGGACTTGAACTCATGATTTTCGCATTGTAAACCAACACGCTACCCACTAGGCTACACCCTAGCTTAATTTTTGAATTAGGAGTACAAATAAATTTCCGCCGTTTTCTATAAAAAATTAGGAATGCATTGTGAAAGAACGGTACATTACCTTTTATTCAAAATATTGTCCATCACTAGTCACTAGTTTTTTTTCCCATCTTTCTGGCATCATTCGACCACGTCGGAAGAACTCTTTATCTTTTGTGGATATCCACGATCTTCATATGATGTAAGCGCTGTTTAGACAGGCCATGTTCCATCGATCGGAACAAGTGATAATCGGAAGGGGCAATGTCTGAGGAATACGGCGGGTGGGGTAGGACTTCACAATTAAGTTTGTTTTTTTTTACAGAATGAGCTGTATTATAGGCAATTTCGGCCTTTATGGGCAATGCACAATCACAGTCATGGGGGAAGGAATGGGATTAGGAAGATAGGGGAAGAGGAATGAGAACGACCGCAACGAGTGGAGAAGCTGAGATATATTTTTCAGTTGTACTGGCTGCTACTGACAAATATTTGCAGATGTTATGGGGGACTAAATGATAGAAAGTGAACAGAATTCATCTACTGATTATCTAGGGTTTCTTGAAGTGGAACTGTTTCACTTTTATACCGTTTGTCCATTTTATCGGGTGAGTGCAAAAGTTCATGGGGAGTTTGAGAGTAAAAGTCACACAGTGATTGGCAAACAAAGTTCTTTATTCAATCAGTGATATGTTCTCCATCGTTTTCTATAATCTGTTTCCAACGTTCTCGCAGCATACGGATGCCCCGTTCATAAAAACTGCGCGGTTTAGATTCGAAGAACGAAGATACGACGATTTTTAAGGCATCCAAAGAGTTAAGTTTTTTTTCCATTTAAATGATTTTGCAATGACCGGAACAAGTGATAATCAGATGGTGCGACGTCTGTCTCGAAACTTGTGGTCTGGCGTTGTCGTGATGAAAGACTACGCATTTGCGATTTGACAAAATCGGACGTTTCTGTTTGATTTCTCGATTCAGATTGGTTAATTGGCGACAGTACTTGCCCGAATCAATCGTTTGGCCAGCTGGGAGAAACTCAAAATAAATTATACCCTTGAAATCCCACCAAACACCAAGCATCACCTTCATCGGGTGCAAATTGGCCTTTGCGTCACCATGCTCACCTGCCTGTTTCCATGTGCGTTTGCACTGAACATTGTTCTACAGGACCCATTTTTCATAGCCCGTCACTAATCGATCCGAAAACGGCTCGTTTTTGACCGCCCGAGTAAAGAAACGGCAGCAGAAATTCGTTCGATTTTGTTCCTCTCGGTCAGCAAATGGGGCACTCATATATCGAGCTTCAAATCGAATCCCATGTTTTTTAAAAGTCGAAAAGCGGTTGATCGGTCAACGTTAAGTGCTGTAGCAACTTCTCTGTTGAAATTCGCGGAGTATTCTGAACTAAAGTACGCACAACATCGTCATCTATGTGTGAAGGTCGACCTGAGCGTGGCTCGTCTTCAAGGTTAAACTCTCCGCGGCGAAATTTCGCAAACCATTTTTCCACAGTTCGTTTAGCTGGTGCTTGATCTCGATAAACCTCTTGAAATGTTTTTTACGGCTGCTGCAACGTTTATTCCCTTCCGAAACTCGTAAAGCATAACATGCCGTAAATGCACCTTATCGACACTCATTTTGAAAGTAATCTTTCTCAAAGCAGTTTGTATCTACACAAATTATTTTGTTTCAAATGAAAGCTGCACACGTCACCTTTCCAACGATCTGCCTTACGTAGATGGCAGTATTAATGACAATACTTTACGCCGCTTCTAACGCCATCTATTGCACCTCCGCACAAACTTTTGCACTCATCCAATAATTCGAATAATTTTCTATCGCCAGTAGGAAATGAAAAATTCGTGCTTAAAAAAATCTCGTCTGGAGTGGGAGTCGAACCCACGACCTATTGACTGAAAAGCAAGCACGCTGCCCACTACGCCAAGGAAGCCTCAAGTGTTTCCAAATAGGTTTTGGCCGGCGACGCAATATGCGGACGAGCATTATCATGTAGGAGAATAATTTTGTCGTGTCAGGAGTAGTAATGGGCGCGTTTTTCCTTGAGTGCTTGGCTCAATCTCATTAATTGTTTTCGGCTGAGAGCTCCAGTAATGGTTTCGCCCGGTTTGAGCCACTCATAATACATGGCACCAAGCTTTCCATTTTTCCATGAATATTCGGTTTGGCTGTCGATGCTGAAGCATGGCCAGGTGGTCCTCATGATTTTCTCTTCTTTGGGTTTTCGTAGTGGATCCATTTTTCATGACCAGTGATGCAAAAAACCTTTTTTTGTATGCCTGGCAAGCAACATTTCACACATGCATATTCGGCGTCCAACGTCTCTTGGCTTCAGTTCGTATGGAATCCAATTTCCTTGTATTTGAATCATTTGCAACGATTTTAAACGATGTGAAATTGCTTGTTGAGTCACTTCTAATGTAAGTTCAAGTTCTTCTTGCGTTTGACACGAATCTTCCAGTTCCGTATCTTCGTCTTCCACTACGTTCTTTGTCTTCCACGTCAAACTCACTGTTTTTAAACTTTTGAAATCACTCACGACAACTTCTCTCACTTAAAGGAGTCTCACCATATGCTTCTAAAAGCAATCGATACGCCTCAACTGCAGATTTCTTCAAATAAAGAAGTAAAACAAAAGTTCCCGCAAATGGCGCTTATTCGGCACAAAACTTGACATTTTCGTACGATCAAAATTATGTGATGCTGATACGGAGTCACTAATACTTCAAGGTTATGTTGTTATCAGACGTCCAAACTTACAATATTACGTTTTACATCTGGCAATTTCAACGTAACCTTCTTCTTTTGTCAAACGGCAAAAACTCATTTGTAATCCGAATATTTAGCACCGAACATAGTGCTCATGCTGAATTTGAAGTTAGCAGCTTTCAAAATTTTCGAAGAAATTGAACAATTTGTGTCTGAATTTCTGGCAGTTTTATCGGAGATGGCAGCGAAAGTGAAAGGTTTTTGATTATTTTGAATCTGCTTATCAACATCCTAATCACATTGAATGATTTTGAAAAAACTATCAACTTCACCTTACTCTTTCCACCCCCTCCCATACAAATTTCACGAGATTTCGAAGTTTCAATTAAATCATTTTTCTTCGAAACTGTCAAAACTATCAACTTTAAATTCAAGAAAATTATTTCTCCTTCGAACATATGACAGCTATCGACTTTAAAATTAAAACAAAGCATGGTGATAAGAATGTTGATAAGTATTTTCAAAATAATCCAAAACCTTCCACTTCCTCTGCCACCTCCCATGCATAGGCCATAAATTCAGACAAAAGTTGTTCAGTTTCCTCAAAAACTATGAAAGCTATAAACCTTAAATCAGTTTCAGTTTCATATACAAAAATGACAAACCTCCCCCCACTGCATCACCTGCCATATAAAAGTCTACTCCTTGAAGAATTTGAGATGACATATTTTTCTTTCCCATTTCATCTAGAGTATCGTTTGATTAGGCGTAAAGCCCAATCATATGATTCTTTCACATTTTTATTTTCTAAAGAATCGAACCCAGCTATGTCGTTGTAGGAATTGGAGAGAAAATCTAAAATTGGGTCAATTTGGGTTGAAAGAGACGAAAGTGATGGTGAACATTGCTCTTAAAGCACTGGAGGTTGTACTCGTTAGGAAATGCTTTGCCTGGTAATGTGTTCCAAAGTTTTGAAGTTCGGGAAATGAATGGCTATCTGCATTTCACTGAATGAGAAGGCAAGGGATTCAAGGTGTATTCGTGTGTACGTTCAGCTTGGCGAATATCCCGGAGAAAAGTATAGAGAGAGGAATGATTGCGTTTAGTTCCGCACTGCATTAGCCATGGAAATAGCGATAGTAAATGCTGAGTACTCTTACATTTCTGCGATGCACTAGAGCTTGAAGACATGATAGTCTCGTCTCCAATCAGTCGAAATGTATGGTTTTGAATACTGTCGAGCAATGTGAAATTTGTTTTGGATGCCCCAACCCAAACATGCAAATTGTACTCTAAACGTGGTCCTATGTATGCCTTATAGATGGGTGCCAGGACGTTCGGCGTGAAACACTTTTTGCACTTTCGGAGAACACCTAGACATTTAGAGGCGCCGAGGGCAACATCAAAGATGTGCCCCATCTAGGTGGTCATTAATATTAACGCCTAGAAGTGTGAAGTTATCCGAGATGCAAAGTTGAGCACCACCAAAAGTCACATTGTGAGATAACACTGGAACATCACGTTTGAGGGATAGATGGCATGCATATGTTTTAGAGGCGTTGAACTCTACTCCACTTTTCCTGCCCCATTCCAGGATATAAAATCTAATATCTGAATTTAGTACACGGAATAACTTCATGCGATTGGAAGTAATGGAATGCTTCTGTGATTCTGCAGCAGACTTAAATTCACAGGTGTTATCTAAAGTACTGTCATCCGCAATTGCAACGAAAGTTGACGACAGCAAGTCGTTGATGAAAACTAGAAAAAGATTTTGAGATAAGACAACATCTTGAGGGATGCTAAAATCTATTGTGAAGGAGGAAGAAGTAACGCCATCTGATACTACTCGTATAGTGCGTTCAGACAGAAAACTCTTAATCCATTGAACAAGGGTAGCATTAAGACCTAGACTTGCTGTAAGCTTAACTATGAGACAGTCATGCCAAATTCTGTCAAAAGCTTTGAAATGTCAGGTGCAAGAACTTGACTTTAGCCATGTTTATGCATGCATGAGTTTAAACGTTCTATCAAGTAGACCAAAAGATCTTCCGTTGATCTTCCAGAACGAAACCCATACTGACGATCACGGATTAGCTGGTTGTCCTTGAAATATTCAATGATTTTGCGATTGACAGCAGTTTTCATTACATTCGAGAGCACTTAAGTAATGGTTATCGGGCGGTGGTTGGTGGAATTCGCTCTGCATCCTTTCTTGGGAATCGGCTGAACATACGCAACTTTCCAAATACTTGGAAAGCACCAAGAATAGTAGGAAAGATAGCAAAGATTGCGAAGAATACTTTGAAAACTATGAATACTTTGTGCTAGAATTTTCAATCGTGTTCGTAATATTCCCCAAGGTATTATGTGTATATTGTGCAAGACGATTCTAGGTGAAATTCTTCAGGATAATTGAGAGATTCTGTCCGTCAGTTGAAGGGAGAGCCCATACATACATTACGTACATTTTAAAGATCCCCAGGAGTTTCATAATGTCATTCTCAATGGTTTCATCAGTGCATGGTTTCATCAGAAAGTGCGCTGCCACTACGCAACGAGGCATCTCCATACGTGTTTGATTAAAAGTTTAGAATGCTGCGCATGCTTGATAAAGTCTCTTTCATTAAATAATTAAAGTTTAAGGTTTGTGGGTTAAAAACATGCAAGCAATATATTCGGAAACCAAATGTGGTACTGAAGTACGCTCGGATCGCTGGATTTCAAGTAAAATAAAATAAATCGCTATCGATGCTAAGGATTGCGACTTATGGAAGAGATCTATTTCTGTCCTATGCCCCTATAGATGATCTAGGAAAATGATTGAATAGGTTGCTGTCGATAACACGACTTAATAGCTTCAGAATTATGAAGTATCTGCGTTTTTCCACCTAACCTGTTTATTTTACGCACACATCCAGCAGCGCAGTAGTGAACGCGTGCTTTTACGTCGGGAATTAGCACTTTCGAGTGTATGTGCACTCGTAAGTAGTTCCAGGTCAAAAATAATTGAAGATCGGAAACAGTCAATGGGCAGTGTAGTGTGCGTGTGTTTGCAACAGTTAGTACCAGTAAACAGTTGAAGAACGCAGCCAGTTAATGATTGTCGGAGCTACTGTTCATCAATATATCTAAGACAGGCGTTAGAATGAAAGAAGAAGACTAACAGGCCGACATATTTTACACCATCCCAGTATTAAAAGACTAAATTACTTCTGGTAATGATTTCAATCAACCAATTTCCTGTTAATACCCCCTATAGGAGCATGGCTTAAGGCCGATGCTCAGGATCGCGCCTTGTGGAAGAGAGTTGTTTCTGTCCTATGCCCCTATAGGGGGTCTTAACAGGAATTTGATTGATTGATTGATAGGAGCATAGGACAGATTCAGTTCTCTTCAACAAAGCGTGATCGCATCGGTCTTTAATAGAAGGGGAGATGCGTCGCATTAAAATGCTTCCTTTCCTTTCCTCTCATTGCTTGTAGTCGCTTGTACAAGAGAACGAGTAAAATTTACGCTCGCGGAGAGCACAAGTTCGACTTCTTTCGGAGTGAGAGATGCGTTAATGCAATCGCTTCCAACCAGTGCTTTCATTCGCAAGCTCTGGCTCTCGATCAAAGCATTACCAGTATTGAAATTTCTGTACTAGCCGAAAAATGATCAGGAAGAAAAATGTGAGTAGGTCGATCTGGCAATATTGCCCATATTTGTCGTGCTTTGAGTGGAAACGAATCAGTTTAAACTTCGGCAGATCGGGTGACATCTTTTTTGGACGTCTTTACTTATTTTTATGAAGAAAATAAAAACTAGAAGCTCAAACTAAGGCATGAATTATTGAATTATTCAACATTTTTACAGCTTATATTTAATAACATAAAAAAAAGTTGAAGGGTCTGTCACTAAAATATTTCTTTGAATTTCGGTCAGTTACCACCCTAGCGAATAGAATGCCATCTATTGAAGGGATTGAACAATATGGATTGTTCGTTAATTTGTTAATTCAGGCGCTTTAAGGCCTCTATCTAATGTTTATACGGCCATAAAAACGGAACGCGAAATTGCTTCGTTTGCAGATGATTCTGCTATCTACTTTTCATCTTCCACAAGGCGCGATCCTGAGCATCGGCCCTTAGCTGTTGCCAGGACTTGTTTATTCCTCTGACCTCCTGGTAAACTGCTCCCTTTTATGTGCTACATGGTTGACCAACCTGACGTATTCCTTGAGGATTATAATCGAGAGTCTGTTTGGCGATGTTTCGCTCTAAATTCCTCCACTGCCACTTCCGCCTTTAAATCTCAATGCCTATTTTAGTCTGTCCAGTGGTACTCCAAAGTTCGTCGTTGGAGATCACTTTTGGCCAGAATATTCCTAAAATGCTTCGGAGGCATTGGTTCACGAAAGTCTGTAGTTTCTTGGTAAGTCTAACGGTCGCTTTCCACGTAGTACAACCATTTAACAATACGGATTTGACGCATGCGTCAAAACCTCGCAGCTTCGTGCGAACAGAGATCTCTCTTAACCTCCAGAAAGGTGAAAGAATACTGAAGGCCTGACGAGCTTTATGCACCTCTTCCACACCTTGTCCGTAAGTTCGCAGTTTTTTATACTTAACTAAAAAATCAAAACTAAAATTTTGAAGGATCAATTTATTTAGAGGAGCTAGGGTGTAGTCTAGTGGGTAGCGTGTTTGGTTTACAATGCGAAGATCGTGAGTTCAAATCTCGACGCAAAATTCCCGCACACTACCTGCTTGAATATATCTTGGTTACCTCAATCTACGAAAATGAAAAATTCGTAGATAGAGGGTTGTGCGAAGAGCTAATAACTCTTCCGCAATAAATAATGAAAATGTTAAGGAATCTGAAGGTCAGGAGCCCAAAGCCCGATTTGGGCTATAGCGCCATTGAAGAAGAAGAATTTATTTAGGGTGATTGAAATTCGTAGAAGAAAACCACAAAACTCACCGAGAAGGTGAATTCGCAGGTGTGGATTGTGACATGTCTGCCATACTCTGATACAGTGTGTCTTCTTTATGTTGCAATGAGTGACTCTAGTCCAGTCAAGTGGACAGAATCTATCACATACTTGTTAATTAATTTTGATACTCAGCCACCATACTTACTTGCTTACGATGGCTTACAGCCCAAATCGGACTTTGGCCTCCTGAATGCTTCGCCTCCATCCATCTTGGTTCAGTGACCGTGTTCTCCAGTTAGCAGTGATTTGCTGTCTGCGTCAATCGAATCCTCCCAGCGCTTCCGTGGTTCTCCGACCGGTCTTTGTCCGTTGACTTTCCCTTTAGTGTGCGTTTGGGAATTCTTCCGTCATCCATCCGCTCCACATGACCAATCCATTGTAACTTCTTAAATTTTATGAGGGTTGACACTTCTGGATTGTCGAAGATGGCATACAATTCTCTGTTGTATCGTATTCTCCAGATCGAGTCTTCTCTCACAAGTTCAAGGATTCTTCTTATGGCCTTCTTTCAAAGGCGTTAAGTAGTTTTTCGGACGCCTGAGTTAAAGTCGCTGCCATAGCATAGCACAGGTCTTATGGTGGTTTTGTATAGCTTAAGTTTTGTTTTCCTGTGTACATTCTTGTTTTTAATTATTGGAAGTACCGAATAATACGTCTTGTTTGCCATCATTATCCTTTTTTTTTTGATTTCGATGGGTTCGCTTCCATCCTTCGATAGGTTCGCCTCTAGGTATTTAAAGTTGTCTACGTTTTCTAAGTTATTCTCCTTCTGTAATATTTTGTCTGATTGGCGTCTTTTTCCTAGTTTGTGTCCTAATTTTTTTTTTGTTTTCACTAATACGTAGTTCAACTTTCCTTGCTACCGAGTCAAGGATTACAAATACCTCCTTACTACTCTCCAGAGATCTTGCAAGGAAGTGTTTATTTTCGGCATATGCTACGAGTGGTGGATTTGAGTGTTCCCTTGGTGTCAACGGGAAGTTTCCGAACAACATATTCGACTGTCAAGTTGAAAAGCATTGGTGCTAGGCTGTCACCGTTGTCTGTTTCAGCCACCATAGAAAAGCAAGAAATTCGTAAGATTTTACTCTTCTTCATACACTCGAGTTCGACTTGCATCATTTTCCTTGCTTCCTTCATGTCCATAATTGCGCCATTTTATCACATGCAGATTGAAAAAAAAATTTGGCTCACCAACCTGTCCAGCTTCCATGCCACTTAACTTTCTTCCAGTCAAACAAGGATTTAATTTAACAAATTCCGGATCAGCAATCCATGTACAGACCATAATTGCATCGAATCACCTTGTCGTTTCTTTTTTCTTCTGAAATCAGCTCCGACAAGATCACCTGTTTCGCCAAATCCGTGCTACCTGGCAGGTAGGCGCATTCAAAACTGGTGTGTTCGTTGCCTCGAGAGGCCGTGACTTTGGACGTACCGGAGGTCTCCGAAATCCGAATAAATCATCTTGCGCACCGCAAATTCCGCGCAATCACACATGGGAAAAAATGCCGAGGAAAATGGCAAAACATGCCGCAAAATGCCAAACGACCGCCAAAAGATAAAAATAATTTGCAGCTCGGAGATAACCGGCAAGAGACCACGCCATCATGCCAGACGCGCTGCAAAAAATGGCGAGCAGAACGAGTTTGTGCGATCGGTGCAGCATTTTGGAAAAAGAAAGTTTTCCGAGCTCACCTCAGCAACTTTATGAAGACGGCGGCGGCCTACCTTGCCGCTACAGACAACCCGAAGACGATGACGACGCAATCCGTGGCTAATTAGCAAAAGAAATTACGCTTCTCGCGGTGTTGTCTAAGCAACAAAATTGCCACTATCACTGGGCATGGAGATTGGGGGCGCATCGTTGCTTGTGTCGATTATGGGGAGAAGCTCCCGCTGCGCCAGATTCTCTACTTTTCGGTCGCCGCCGGAACGCGGTCAGCAAAAAGGGCGTTGAGTGTGCCGCGCAGAAGTATCTGTGCCACTTTTTGTCCAGGGGACGACAGATCTAGTTCAGTGCGCCGGAACGCTTCAAAGCCTCCGAAATTGTCGCAATTAGTTGAGCTTGACGAGGCCCAGATTTTCAATCTTTTTTTCTTCACTTTTTCGGAGTCTAGGGTGTTGGAAAAAGTAAAAGTTGCCTCTTACCGTTACCGATCGAGATCATCTTGTGCTTTCCTTGGCGTCTTGGTTTGCTGCGGTTGGCCATACCTTTCTACTTACCTAGCTACTCCTACCTGCGAACGTAATTCAAACTTTTTTAAACTGACAGCGCTCGCTATGATAGCGAACCGAAACAGTTGATTTGGCATGAGGGCGGAACTTCAGCTACGAGGTAGGTTCCAATTACTGCGGCGTCCGGAAGTACCTGCACTTCTCGGAAATATTTCATCTCTTGGTTTAACTTTCGATCGTGCAACCTCTGCATGCTCCCATTTCTGTCGGTTTCTAGCCAATTCGGGCATCACTACTAAACAAATAAATAAATAAGAAAAAAATCACGAAAACAAATACAAAATGAGAAAAGTCGAGTCAAAATCTTAAAAACCTGTGCGCATCGTTTAACAGAAAAAACGCATATTAACACCCGAAAATTAATTACTGACCGATATTTTTGTTTTCGTTGATTTCTGATCGTTTGTGCCGTTAACTGACCCTTTTCTCACAAGCAACGTCCGTGGTCTTCGTCGTTTTGTACCTCAGCCACATATGTATGAACGAGCCCACATGTGGTCTTTTTTTGGTTAACGTGTTTTAATTCGGAATGCATTAATTCGAGATGGAATTCACGTTTACGCGGTCGGGCAGAGTGTGCGGCAAGTGTTTGTGATAAGTTGGGTCTTAAAAAGTAAAAACGACCTCAATGGCATCAACCAACGAACTACAACCTTTTTTATTTATTTCGCATTATTCGGCAATTAAAAATTATTTTTCCGAACACAATTTTACTTTTCTTTGTTGAGCGATAGATGCCTCTGCTTGAATACTTTGACCAACAGATTTCGTTTAGGCAATTTTTTGTTTTATTTTTTTTACGGCTATCGAAAATAACTTGGGGCCACCCTTTAATGCGCGATGCACAGTTAAGTCGACATGGTCCGGGGAAACAAGTGGATATACATACTTAGGAATATTAGTAGGGAAACACAGGAGGGAAGATTTTGAAGTGGCGATGAACGTTGCTCTTTAATTGGTCGAGGTGGTATCTTGTTGGAAAGAGATTGCCTGGTAATGAATTCCACATCACTGTCGCCCGAGAAATGAAGGACTGCCTAAATTTCACTGTTCTCCACGGCTTCACAGTATACTCGTGTGTCGGGGGGCAAGGAATAGAGGGGGTATTAGGGCTTTTAGTTCCTTGCTGCATTTACTATGGAAATATCTACAGGGTGTAACTTGTGTGAAGCGTCAAACGAAAATGGGAGATAGAGGAACTTGTCCTGAGTGGGAAATCGTTCCACTCATACCTGTTTGCAAACTTATAGTGAAATTTTATGGGCTTTCCGAAAATGTAACAAAATTTGGTGGTTAATCAGGTCCTTCTTGAAGAAAAAAGGACTTTTTTGGATTTTTTTCAATTTTTATTGTTTTTGTGTCATTGAAATGACTTTTTCTCAAAAAGTATAGCAGTGACTGACACAATTGATAGCAATATGTGTCCTTTCCAACGAGCCCAAAATTATTGCGTTACGCTAAGTATGGCAGAAGCTATAGATCAAACAGTGATCACAGGTACGATGAAAATCCTTCGTCCTTACAATCGCGCTATCTCCTTAACGGTGCAAAAACGGGAGTATGTGTGGAACGATTTTCCACTCAGGACAAGTTCCTCTATCTCCCATTTTCGTTTGACGCTTCACACAAGTTACACCCTGTTTAGTAAATGCAGAGTGCTCCGATATTTCAACGATGCTCGAGGGATTCTATTGAGGTCAATATAACCTCATCTCCAATTAATCGGAATGCGTGTTTTTGAATACGGTCGAGCAAAGTTAGGTGTGATTTTAGGGCCCCAGCCCTAACATGCGAGTTGTATTCAAGGCGTGGGCGGATACAAGCCTTATAGATGGTAGCTAGCTCGGAGGCAGAAAAGTATTTCTTACACTTCCGCAGAATACTTCTACATTTTGATACGAAATAAGCCTCCGCGGCCCCATCCCATGTACAAAATTTAATGACGTCCCCCAGGTCGGGACTGCACTGGGTTGTGGGAAGCTCGACCTGGAGTTGCGCTCATACTTGAGGGAGCTGTCGATTCAGGTGTGTGCTCTACCGTCTTAGCGAACTATGTCGCAGGGGATCGCGGGGAGTACGTGATGGGGTTCCTCCGCACATGACGGGATGCGAAGTCCCTCGACTGATCGATCACTCTAGATCTTCATTTTGTGTCACTCCACTTACTAAGCTAGAAAAGGGACAAGTAATGAAGAAGCATTCGCGCCCAAAACTTGCTGTACAGGAAAAAATAGTTATTATCTTTATATTGATAAAAAAAAAGGAAGAATGAATTTTCAAGGAAGACAAAAAATTTATGATTCAGTTATTTTTTATTGATTGCAACGATGTTCATGTTGTATTTGCTTGCCTGTTCCAGAAGCGCTCTCACTGCTCCTGCTCTGAACAAAGATCGCACGTTCCAAGATCCGAAGGAATAGTCCATTTTTCATTTGCGTGGTCACGACTTTTTTTTTTGTTCTTAAGATACATGACGGTGCGAAGTTTTTAATATTCAACTAAAAGTCTCAAACAAATTTTTTGAAGAACCAATTTATCTTAGGGTGGGTGGGTGGATGAAATTGGCAAGAGAAAACCACTCAACTCACCACCCCACGAATGGTGAATTGGGGATGGTGAATTCGAAGCTGTCTATTGTGACATTTCAGACTCTGATCAAGGAGGATATATAATAAGGAGTGACTATGAGCATGCTTTGCCGTGTATGAAAATGGGAATGAAAGTATTCCACTCCCTTATTGGCGAAATACTCGAAATTTTTCGAAAAAAAATCATTTCGCTATCTTTAAAAATATTGCAACTAACTCTTTCCCACGTTAAATTGTTCAAAACAATTTTCAAATTTTCGAAAGAATTATTTCGCTATCCTTGTTTGGCATACTTAAACCCAAAACAACTATCTCTGTCCCGCGTTAAATTGTTCGTTGCTAAAGTGCTTAGCTTAGACATGAACCAAAAACTAATAAAAATTGAAAAAATAAAGATTTCTGAAATAAAACAGCAAACTCCATTCTACTGAAAATTATTTTATTGCTGACTGAATATTAGCAACCAAGAGAGAACACAAATTATGGTATTTTTTGTAAAAGTTTGAACTTTTGCCAACTCGGCTGAGCTCGGCTGTGAGCTGGTGAACTCGGCTGTGCTCGCTTCCTTGTTTATTTAACGAAAAGTCAGAATGGTGTTGTCAATCAATTGACACTTTATCGAAACGGCTATACAAAATTGAAATACTACAGGTAAGGCACTCCATTCTTCTTGACTCTGATACAGTGTGTCTTCTTTTTGCATGTGTGATAAATAATTGACAAATAACACAAAGAAATTTCGTTAAATACTTCACTCTGCATATATTGCCCTCTTGCAGTCATTTGTCACACTAATAAATACACTGGCGGTCACGAAAACCGCACCACCCCTAAGCAGTGAGGAAATTAGAAGATATTTAGTTTTGTGCAAAGCCTGTAGGTTCAGGTGGCAAGGCGCAGAGTTATCCTGGAAGATGACGTCATCAGTGTAGCCTAGATGCTCCTCAACTGCTGGCAACAAAAATATGTTTAACACATCCGCATACTTTTTGGCATTCATTCTGCCTTCAATGAAGTGTAGTGGTCCTTTTGTGAAAAAGGAGAAGCATCCCCAGACCATCTGGCTTGGCACATTCTTCTGCGTCGCGATAGTGCAGCCATCGCTGTATCGTTGTCCACTTTTCTTCGAACATACGGCCGATTATCTGCATACAGCAAGTTAAACTTTCTTTCGTCAGACCAAACGATGTTTCGCCAGTCATCAGTCGTCCAGGTTTTATGCTGTTTTGCCCATTCCAAGCGAGCTTCATTTTTTGGGTGAGAAGTGACTTTTTCGCAGGTCGACGTCCGTACAAGCCGGACGGTTTCCATGCTCAATTGTACGCCGTGATGGGTATTAAGGTCGTTTCTAATCATTGGAGCACTTTTGAAGCGGTTCTTCAGGCTTATCCGTCGAATCGTCGCATCTACCCTGCTGGTAGTCTTCCTCTTGGGACCAGACCCCTTGGACCGTTGCAGAGGGTCCAAATTTTCTTTTTTCTGCAAAAGACGTACAATTGTACAATGGCTACATCCTATTTTATGAGCCATAGCGCGAGAAGATAGTCCTTCCTTCGCCGAAGCAACTTACTTACTTTTTCGTCGCGCGATAACTGCTTATAATTAACAGTCATACTGCACTTTTCACTGATTAAGCCCTGTGGATTTAAAAACACTGAACAGATACAGGTAGTATATTTTGTTGCCACCCCCGATCCCGAACATATTTAGGAAGATTTCACGATTAGGTGACGTCACGGTTTTCGTGACCGCCAGTGTATTTTCACCACTTATTGTGAAAAAATTTCGGAGCAATGAATGACGATTCGAGTCTCGGATGTTGGTGTTGTCTAGGCTATAGTTACTCCATGGGACACTAGAAGCGCTTTTCCATATTTTGGCAAAGCTGAAGCCGTTTTTGGAGCGAAATTTAAAAATAGTGTCGATAATTTTTTGGTACGTTCTGAACATCAAAAACTGTGCGCAGTTTGTAATACTTAACTAAAAAGTCACAAACAAAAATTTTGAAGCAACAATTTATCGTGGGGTGCATGAAATTGGCAAAAGAAAACCACTATACTCACCACTCCACGAATGGTGAAATGGATTGCCTTTGGTAAACGTCAATTTCTTAAGAGTGTAGTTCAAAATGTTGCCGGAAATTTACGTCGAATTACGCCAACTTAGCAACATGTTTCGTGCTCAAATTCACGGAAACTCACTTTGCACCAGTGTTACGAGCGTAGTGCAATTTCAACAGCGTTTTCAATTAGTTCCGCGAGACTTGTTTTAGGTAAATCTAATTCGCCAGTGTAAATTTGGTTTTCGAATTTTTAGGGAGTTCTGAGTGTGAGTACACTTTTTTGTTGATTTTAATGCTTCGTGTGAGTTGAACTTTGTAA
This sequence comes from Chorisops tibialis, assembly GCA_963669355.1. Classification (NCBI taxonomy): domain Eukaryota; kingdom Metazoa; phylum Arthropoda; class Insecta; order Diptera; family Stratiomyidae; genus Chorisops; species Chorisops tibialis. The sequence continues at coordinate 23,134,400 of OY770262.1, read as the reverse complement.
GAATTGAACTTTGATCATTTTAGGCATCGAATCTTTATAAGGAATTTTACAAATGGTTTTTAAATCGTCCATCTTATTTGGTGAGTTTCCAAGTAAAATACATGCCAGCAAAATTTCTACGAAATTGACCAACTTGAATCTAGAAACAAACCAAATTAAAGCTAATGAGAAAGATACTACTATACGGATTAGGTTTAGTTTATTGTTTAGTAATTTATTTTCAAAATGTAAAATCAATTTTATCCAATTAATCAAACGTTATTTTGAACTTTAACAGTAATTGTTATTTTAATAACTTGAATTGGAGCACGTATCTTATTTAAATATATGTATTTAGATTTTTTTTTATTTTTTTTTTCTACTGGATTAACAGTTTGTTATTCTTTTCGATTAGTATGTATATTATTCTTTAACAAGTGAAATTAACTGTTGTTGATTTGAACTGAAAATAAATAAGAAGAAAATAAATGTGTTAAGAAGCAACGTTTCCAAGTGGCCAGAAGTGTGGCAGTTGCACCACTCGGTTTTTTTAATGGGGTTTCGCCAGTAGCCATAATCCCCGACATACATATACGAGGGCGGATCGATAATGACGTGTAAAAATGAAGGAAACAAAATTTCTTCGGCAAAAATTTATTTTGTTTTTCAACATAGTCCCTTTTTAGCTCGATACACTTAGTTCAGCGTTTTTTCAATTTTGGATCCCTTTCAAATAATAAGATTTCTCTAACCATTCAAAATATGCGTTGGTTTCATTGATGACGTAACTATTCGTGGTGGATCTCTTTCCAACAAGCCATTTTTTCACGTCTGGAAACAAGAAAAAGTCACACGGGGCCAAATCTGGAGAATACGGTGGGTGAGGAAGCAATTCGTAGCGTAATTCCAATAATTTTGCCACTGCAACAGCAGACGTGTGAGCTGGAGCGTTGTCGTCATGAAACAGCATTTCCAGCCGATGGCACGGTTTTTACCTTCTTCGGTGCGCTTGAACCGGCTTCCATCCATTGTTTTGACTGTTTTTTGGTTTCTGAAGTGTAGTGGTGGATCCATGTTTCATCAACAGTTATGAATTGATGAAGAAATTAATTTGAATCACGCTGAAACAGTTGCAAATTGTGCTGTGAAGTTGTCACACGATTGCGTTTTTGGTCGATTGTAAGCAAACGCGTCAGCCATCTTGCTTCCGCATGTCCAAATGATTTTTCAAAATATTCCAAACACATTCATATGAGATGCTTACTGCCTTAGCTATCTCACGCACTTTCACTCGACGATCTCCTAGCACGAGATCATGGATTTTGTCGATCATTTCTGGCATGGTGACCTCATTTGAACGACCTGGACTTGGTATGGTCTCTGTGCTCGTACGACCAGGCTTGAATTCTGAAAACCACTTGTAAATCATTGCCATCGATGGTGCAGAGTTGCCATAATGTCTATCTAATTTTTCTTTGGTTACTTTAGCTGTTTTCCCTTTTAAAAAGTTATGTTTAATCAACACACGAAATTCGTTTTTATCCATTTTTGAAATTCATTAAAAGTTGACTTGCTTAGACAGCAGTTTCACAAAAACTAAAAAAGGTATCAGGCTAAGCCTTTGCAGGTAATCTATTTAAGGATGAAGTAGGTAAAAAGAAATACCAAATTCCTTACCTACTCCCTCCTTCTTCATTTTTACACGTCATTATCGATCCGCCTTCGTATGTATATAATATTCAGCACAGCGAAACAATATAAGAAAATTTTGAAAATTTTGCACATCAGCGATATTTGTAGTAATATAATTTATTAAATGCATGACAAATATTTCCATTTTACCCTTCATAGTTCAGTTTGCCATTTTTAAGCACTTCTGTGACCATTTTTTTCCTCACATTTCATTTGGTTTCAGAAGATGACGGGAATGCGTGTGCCTCACGTGCTGCGTCAGGCTAGACAGCGCAATGCACTTAAACAGTATTTTATTACAAACTTGTTGCGTGCGCTTCGAGTTTGCTTTTGTACGGAAAAGTTATTTCGCAAACAGCGCACACATAAAACGTTTCCAATGAAATTACATTAAACTTCTCCCTCGGCCCGCTGTATTCCTTTGTTTCACGAGAATGCTTGCGCTTTCTGTATGAGGGAAGTTCTTTCAAAGTAGATGAAACAGTTGGACTATTTAATGCAGGAATATCGCCTTGTTCATCCTCGCAATCCTTCTGTTCGAACTCCTTCCTGTATGAGGGAAGTTCTTCCAAAGTAGATGAAACGACCCCTTGGTCGTCCTCGTTATCCATCTGGACGAACTCCTTTGTATGGGAAGCATGCTTATGTTTATATGTTTTGCCGCACTCTGAGCATACGTGACTTATGTTTCTTGCGCTGTTCACCTCTGTGGCAATTTGTTCTTCTTTTGAATCGTCCGTTGAGTGGTCCATTTTTTGTTCGAACTCCTTATTATAAAGGGGAAGTTCTTCCAAAGTGGATGAAACAGTTGGAGTATGTAATGCAAGAATATCGCCTTCCTCGTGCTCGCAATCCCTCTGTACGGACTCCTTTGTATGGGATGGAAGTCCCTGCGGTTGGAACAGTTAGAGTATTGGATCTAAGAACATCGGCGTGGTCATCCTCACAATACTCCATCCTGTAGAATAGGATGTATGGTGTCCTCGGTTTTCAAGTCTTGCAGTTTCCGAATGGTGCAAGTAGTTACAACACTATCACTCAATTTATACCAAGTATCAGCACTGTCTCGTGCATTTGTGTAGTAGTGGCCTGAATCCATGGTGTGACCCGAAAGGACAACAGCTGCGTACAGCTGAATATGTTTCGCCTCCGTCTGGTGATTTGACTTTTACGGAAACGCTCTCATCGTAAAACACCTTATGCTTGAGTTTGGCTTGCATGCGATACTTCCAGTCATATTTGAAATGTTTTAATGTTAGAATTAGATTGTTTGGTTCACTTACAATATTTATGAAAAGCTGAGTGTCGTTGGGTTTTTTGCATTTCTTGCAAAAATATTGATTATCGACACATAATTTCTCGGGAGAGCAATAGTAATCAAGCAAATCCTGGATGCAGTAGTTCGGTGCGCAGTCGTTCTTCAATTCGGGAAATGCCAACTGCAAATCATGAAAAGTGTCAGTATTTTTAGTTTCCCACCTGCACGGCAAACACTTATAGGTTGTTGTGATTTTTCCTGTGAATGTTTTTTCATTTGTGGTTTTCCGTTGCGCAGATTTGTGCTTAATTGTATTGCTGGCACTGTTCTCAATGAAATTTGTAGAACTTGCTCCTTCATTCGCCTCAAAATCAGTCGTCTCGTCCATTAAAATGTTAATAGCACTCGATTCGATTACATCCTGTTTGTATAAATTTTTTTCCTGTTCATGCAACGTTTCGAGTAGGTTACCCCAAAAATTCGGAATTGTCTTGTTTGGGACTGTCTTCAAAATCTAATCATCCTGGGAAAAAGGAACAAAGTAACATTAATGTGGGTCCCAGGACATATGGGGATTGAGGGAAATGAAGAGGCAGATCGCATCGCAAAAATTGCGCAGAAACGAATTTTATTGGACCAGAGCCATTCTGTGGAAAACCAAAAAGATACTTCAACCTTATACTCAGAGAGTGGATTGTACAAGAGCATAGAACCTACTAGAATAGACTTTCAGATTTATTAATCTCAAAGAAATTTAGCCTACCACAAAAAAACAAAGTAGAGGATATCCTAAAATTCAGCTAGAGTGGTATTAGTACTCCAATCGGTCTGTTGACGAGGCATAGTGGAGTAACTCACCACCTCAAAAATATGGGTCTAGCTGAAACCGACATCTGCCGCCTCTATAAGAATCAATCTTCCAGGAAAAGGTTTCTTTACAACTGATGAACTAGCGAACATGGCTTAGGTCGCAGTACTCTCACGTGTTCCCTAAATAAAATAATAACAATCTTCATAATTCAGGATGTTTCAGGAAACATATAAAAAAATACCACCTGCTGTAAAAAACGAAACTAAACAACAAAAAAATCTCTGATTCACACAAATCATTGGTTAACAATATTTGAAAATCTTAACCAAAATGTTCATTTTATTAGCAACCTCAACAAAAAGACGACAATAATTTACTTACTAAACAACAACATTAATTTGTAACAATCTAAACAGCGACACTTTTACTTCTCAAAATTAAATTATCCTGAAATTCTACATAGCCGGACTCGTCGCTAAACTCCGAGTCGGAAACCTCACCGTCATCGTCGGCCCGATCGCCACGATCAACATTTGTGTTTGGTAACTTAAAACTAACTACAGTCTGCCTTACATTACTTTTTACAATTCTACAATTCTCTGCCTCGTTTTGGTTCGGACATTGGTCCGACAGCCCGGCATCTTGCTGCTGCGCCTGCATTTGTTGCTGTTGCTGCTGCATGTATTTCAGCGAACTATCATCCACGTTTGCCGTGACCGTGCTAGCTGTTTCGCAACCACTGGAAATCGAACCTTCGTCACTGTCGAAAAGTGGTCCGGCACTGTTGGTGCCATTCATGCCGTTCAGCTCTGCTGTTTTCTGGAGTGATTCGCGATGCAGTAAATTAAGAATGGCCGATTGGCGATAGAAGGTATCGTCGCTTTCGTCTTCATCTTCGTCGTATTCCTCCTCGTCGCCTTCGTCGCTGTAACTGTCCAAGTTGTCCAGACTTAGAGCAGGACGAGGTCTGGACTTGGTGTCCGAAATCAGAACAGGTTCGAATAAAACGGCCAAGTCTTGCAAGTTGGTAAGGCTCGCCGTCTTCGGCTTCAGTTTCATGTCGAAGTAGGAGAGCAACTCGTTGGATAGCGGCGAACTTATGTCGTAGTCGTTCCGGCTTAGCAGCTTATCCAGTTCGTCTTCGTCGGAGGCCAGACTAGACACAGACTTCGTTTTGTGGCATCCGTTTAAAGCTTTGGTTAATTCGTCGGAGCTGCTGGTGTTGGAAGTTTGCTGCAACTGTTTCAGCTGTAATATGGGTTTTTGTGAAATAATTTCTTTGGTTGGTGAAGCTGCGGTAGCAGCTTCAAAGCTGGATTTAATGGATTGCGGGATACAGTTTCCCGTTCGTCGGATTGAATGACCGCGACGGCATCGTCGACGGCCCAATGTCATGGCTGGGTAGAGTGAGTCCTTCTGGCAGCACGCTCGCATTTCAGGTTCGTTGGTTTGTTCGATATCTTCATCGTCCTCTTCGCCGATCGCTTCCTCGATGGCCATCAACTTTGGTGCAGACTTTGATCGTTCCAAGGGCGGCCTGTAATTGTTTCCGCCCACACTAAGCAGGATTTTCCGTCGTGGAAGGCTAGGGTTCTCGTAGACTGCATTCGCTAGACTCAATCGGGCGTTCTGTTTCGATATTTTCTCTCGTTTGAAATCCTGCAGGGCACGCTCCAAATTTTCCTGTAAGAAACAACAACGTACTATGAAAAACCATTCAGAACTTTTTTTTTTTTGATATCTTACTCTTAAAGTGTTACAGATAGCTTGAGCCATTGATTCCTTAGCGCATAAGACTGCATGGCACCGCATCTCATGTTTCAGCTTTCGTCCTTCGTGCCGATACACCCAGCAGAAGACCCTTGGATAGTTCTTCGGAGCACAGCAATGCGTTATCCTATTCGCCCAGTACTCGGTGAGACCATGTTGTCGCGTCGTGGCTTTTAATCCCGATGCACTCACTCGCATTCGCATTATAATATCGGGCTTATGATTTTGGGTGTAGTTACGCCAAAGAGAGTTTAGGGGCTTCTCGACACATCCCTCGCCTGAAAATCAAGTGAAAAATTACAATGCGATAAAATGTTAAATACAAATAGCGAAAAAAAACTGTAATGTCAATTGCTTGCACAAATACGAATAAATTCGTGCGAAAAGTACGGATTTCAAGTGGAAAATTTATTTTTAGAATAAATGTCGTGATTTATCTTTCTAATGCTAATTTGCTCGGAATAATTTTTAGCTTTCTTGCGAAATATTTATAGAAATATTGTCGGGATGGTGTTGTTTTAGAAAATTTATAACCGCTTTGTTTATCTTTATTTTTACAGACTTAGAGCGCGACATGTGTTCGCTGTCGAATTGAATTCAATTCTGCTGATTCCCTCCTTCCACCACCTCCCATACAAACTGCACTTTTTCGTGAAATGCTGTAAGACAATTTACTCAGTGCGTATAAAATCTTCCGAGATGAAATTATTTAATAAATATTTATTTAGAATTATATTAGTAAAAACAAACAAAATTAGCTTCATCCCTTCTACCGCTCCTATACAAAATGACACAATTTCACAATTCGACAATAAGCGGATTTGCTCGAAAAGTATAAACGCTATTGATCTGAAATTTGGAATATATTACTTTTGTGATCATTTCAATCTACTATAAAAAAAATTATTTATGTCCTCCAATTCCTTCCACAACTTCCCATACAAACTGAACTTTTTCATGAAATACTCTAAACCAATTTAGTCAGTGTGAATAAAATTTATCGAGCTGAAATTGTGCACTTAATATTTATTTAGAATTATTAGAAAAAAATAGACTATTAAATTTGTACCTTCTACCCCCTTCCTATATAATCTGACACAATTTCACAACTTCAATAAAGGTGAATTTTCCTGAAAAGTTTGAAGGCTACTAATCTACAATTTAAAACATATCAAAAGCATGATATTTACAGTTATTTCTGGAAAAATCTTTAAGAACTCGCCCCTCCTTCTACCACCTCCCATACAAACTGTACAATTTCACTAAATGTAATACACTAATTTTCTCAGTACCTATTAAATTTTTGAATCCTAAATTTTGTATAAGACATTTTGATAGCAACTTTAGCGTGATGAAAAAAAATTAGTTCAATGTCGTCAACCCCTGTACAACTTTCCCTACAATATTTTTTGAAATCAAAAAATTTTTCTTTCATCTAGAGTATCGCACGATTGGACGCCCAATCGTAGCCCTGTTTATACTCTAGATGAAATCTGAGAGTATTATAAGTTTGCTCTAAGGTTTGTAACGCCAAGAAATAAGGCTCGGAGAAAAAAATGAATGATACAGAAGTTAATGTTATCACTCAAAAATCTCAAAACCGGATGTCCGTCTGTCCGTCTGTCCGTCTGTTCGCTCTCTAGCTTGAGAACGCGTTGAGCTAGATTGTTCAAATTTTGTACACGTCGTTTTTCACAAAAAAGTAAGGTCAAGTTCGTGAACGGGCCAAATCGCTCCACCCCTTCTACCCCCTCCCATAAAAAATGACACAATTGCGCAATTTGACAATTAAAAGATTTGCTCGAAAAGTATATAAGCTATTGTCCTGAAATTTGGAATATATTATTTTTATGATAATACCAATCTACCGTATAAAAATGATGCGTGTCCTCTCCCTCCTTCTACCACCTCTCATACAAAATGCACTTTTTCATGAATTACTCTAAGCCAAATTACTCAGTGCGTATAAAATTTGGCGGGCTGAAATTATGCACCAAATATTTATTTAAAATTGTTAGTAAGGCAAAAAAAAAGTTAGACGATTAGCTTCACCCCTTCTACCCCCTCCCATACAAAATGACGCAAATTCGCAATTTAACAATAAATTAATTTACTCGAAAAGTATAAAAGCTATTAGTCCGAGTTTTGGGATATATTACTTTCATAATGATTTAAATCTACAGTAGAAAAATTATTTGCGTCCTCCGTCTCCTTTCACCCCCTCCCATACAAACTACCCTTTTTCATGAAATGCTCTAAGACGATTTTCTCAGAACATATAACATTTATAGAGCTCACATTTTGTAATAAATACTTAATTAGTATTATCACTAAGATCAGAAAAAAATATTTGACTAGCTTCACTGCTTCTACCCCCTCCCATACAATATAACACAGTTTCACAACTTCACAAAAAATCGATTTTCTTGAAAAGTATAAATGGTACTGATCTGAAATTTAAGGGTTGTCAATTTTATAATATTCCTAGTTATTTCTGAAAAAATCACGAAAATCCCCCCAACTCTTTTTACCACCTCCCATACAAACTGCACATTTTCAGTAAATCTAACTCACTAATTTTCTCAGTCCCCATTCAATTTTTGGAGTAAGCATTTTGTATAAAACATTTTTATAGCTACTTTAGCATGATGGGGAAAAATTAGTTCAATGCTATCACCCCTTCTAACACTCCCTATCCAAAATTTCTTGAGATGACAAAAAATTCTATTTCATCTAGAGTATCGTAAGATTGCGTTTTATGCGCAATCGTAGCCCTGTTATGTTTTTATTTTAAATTTAGGAAATTTTGTGTGGGGAGTGGTGAATGAGGTGACGGGGTAGTCTGTGTAGAGAATGTTGTCTTGATTTGGGTTTTCGAAGAATTTTCCCGTCCTGCCCTGGATGGAAGGTAGTTTTATCCATGGTTTGTCTGTATTTTCTTGTTCAGTGTCTTCCTGTTCTTTTATCCTTGGATGCTTCGGTTTACATTCGGTATCCATTTTTTGTGAATGTCCGATTCAACTGTTCGTGTTCGTTTCGTAGACTGCACGGATTTCCTTCAGTTATGCATCTGGCTCTGTGTATTAGGGTCTTCAATACGTCTGCTTTTTGACTTGGGTGGTGATTTGAATGTGCGTGGAGATATTTATTGGTGTGAACTGGTTTCCCATAAACCCCGAACACTAACGACGTATCATTCCTTTCTACGAGTACATCCAAGAATGGCAGTTTACCGTTGCTTTCTGTTTCCTTGATGAGCTTAATTTTCTCGTGATGTGAGTTCAGGTGTGCTAAAAATTTGTCGAGTTCTTCTTTTCCATGTTGCCAAGAGATGAAGATGTCATTTACATAACGTAGATACCATTTCGGTGTTAATGGAACTGAATCCAGTGTGTTCTTTTCGAAGTGGAAATTTACATGGATTACTTCTTATGTAATCCGTCAACGTCGTGATACGAAGCAGGAAAATCGACTGCGTACTGCCATCCATTACGATCCAGTCCGTATCAAGTACCAGGTACACTTGTTAAGCCGCTTGAGCAAAATGTGCCGAAGATACCTTCTGGTCGTGTGTGAGTTAAAAATCCGAAAGTGCTTCTTTCGCTATCCCTAATAACTGCTGTGGGTCAGAAATACCCAAAACGGACGGTAACACGTAAATACGTGTTGGACCCCAAAGGGGCCCTCTGGTCGCGAAAGGGATAATATAACCCACTCCTGCTCATCTGGCCACCCTAGGCACTCCCAAAAAATTAGGAACCAAAAAAAAACTATGGGCTAAGCGGAAAATTGCCGATACACCGGATTTCAGCTAGATTGCAGGATATCCAGACCGTTAGCACTTTTGCCCCATGAGGGACAACGCGACGCAACAGTACATCGCTGTTAACTACAACCTTCCACACAGTGATCAAACCATCGACGCTATCGTCTCCCGTCTGCAACGAAACGTCCAGCATTTTCGAGTTACTAAGGAGTGGTATTTCCGATACCATCGTCTTCGTTGAATGTAATCCGTGAACTGCTTGACGCTATGATACGAAGTAAGCAAGTGGGATACATACTGCCATACATGACGATCCACTCCCGCCGGAGCATGACAATCTAATCAAACACCCATTGCCAGTGCGTGCACGGTATTGGGAGTATAAATTGAAACCGGCCATTTCCCAATAGAGGGCGCCAGTAGTAAATGCTGGTCAAAAAATGGCAGATAGGACACGTCACATGGTAAGGTTAGGCATTTATCAACAACTTCTCATCATAAGATTTGACAACTTTTATCGATGTCATATACTTTTCCTTGCGCGAATACGTCGAAGTTTGAGTAAAATAAGCGTTATTTGCGAGAAGTTTTGCTTTTCCCTTCAATTAAAAAAAATCTGCAGCTGAAGCACGTCAAATGATTGTTGGAACTTATTGTGAGGGTGCTTTTATTGGAAGAACGTATCACGCATGGTTTCAACGCGAGAAAATGGGTGATTTGGGCATGAAAGACAAGGAGCAGTGCAAAAGTTGAAAGACGCAGAATTGAAGGCATTACTGGGCAAAGATTTATGCAACACGCAACAAGAACTTGCAGATTCAACCAGCCATTTCACATCCTTCGAAAAGCTTGAGAATGATGCAAAAGCAAGGAAATTGGGTGCCATACGAGTTGAAGCCAAGCAACTCCGAACCGCTTTTTTTCACATGCGAACAGCTACTTCAACGGCTAAAAAAGAAGGGTTTCTTGCATCGCATTGTCACTGGGGATGAGAAGTGTATCGATACAGCCATGCATCAACATCGACGACCAAATCCAGCTGTGTATTTGGTGGGACCAGCTCAGCGTGGTGTATGGACGAACCAATACAGGAGCTCCCTACCGAGCACAGCGAATGCGTTTGAGCCGGTCATTGGAGGAAAAATGGCCGCGATACGAGGAGAGACACGACAAAGTGATTTTGCACAGCACTCCTCCACATGTTGCTCAGGTCGTGAAAGCCTACCTGAAAATACTGAAATGGGACGCTCTACCCCACCCGCTGTATTTTCTAGACATCGCCTCTTCCCAATACCACCTACTCCGATCGATGATGCATGGCCTGATTGAGTAGCACTTCCATTACGAAGAAGCCAAAAATTGGGTCTGTTCGTGGATCAACTCAAAAGAAGAGCAGCTTTTTCGACGCAGAATCTGTATGCTACCAAAAAGATGGGAAAAAACTTGTGGCTAGCGACGGACTATTCTTTGAAGAACCATTTTTGCACAATAAAGTATCGAATTTTTGGAAAAAAAACGGTGTGTCCAATTTATACTTCCAATAGTTACTTACTTATTGGTTCGCAGCCCGGTACTACAGCTCCAAGAGAGGGCCTACCGACGCTGAAGGCACTCGGTCTAGCGGCTGAGCGCAACTCAGCTCTTCCTGCGACTACCGCCTGGAGGCGGAAAAACTCCGCTTCGCCATCCAGTTTTGCGATGATCCCATTCAGACTTCATAGCTACTTCGATATCCTTTTAGGGATTCCGTCGAAACTAACCCTACCGCGAAGAATGTCCTCTATCTCCGAGGTTAATTCAGCGGCCACTTCACACACCTTATTACTCGGTCCCTTTGATTACCAAAGCTCAGAGAAGCTGCCTTCACCGCTGCAGTCTCCTGTTTCCCTCTCTGCTTTATGGCTTCAGTCAGAATCGTCCCATTATTTAATCGGAGGGAAACCCGGTCAATCTCTTCGACCATGGAATCGGAGTCCTCTCCGTCACCCTAATCGCCTTAGCTGGAATTTTCCTCGGCCTCAGGACTGGAATCGAGGACCCACTCTACATCGAGGACTCGAAAAGGACAGCCTAATTCTTCTTTGACCATTACACTCTTTCATTTCTGGCAGAAATACTTCACGCGGCATAATGCTTATGGGCCGAAATTACCCTTTTTGGAGTCCTAAAATGCCCTATGGTTGTTAACTTTTGATCGCTAAAAATCGGTCACAAGTATTTTGATAGGCTAAGACTTACCAAAACTTACCCACTCTATGTCAAGGGCTCGAAAAGAACTGCCTTATTCTTATTTATCCTTTACACTCTTTTCGTTTTTGGCAGAAAACCGTGGCATAATACTTACGGGCCGAAATTACCCTTTTTGGAGTCCTAAAATGCCCTATGGTTGTTAACTTTCGATCGCTAAAAATCAGCCACAAGTATCAAGAATACTTGATAGGTTAAAATTTGCCAAAAAAATCCACTCTACGTCGATGACTCGAAAATGACAGCCATATTCTTATTTATCTTTTACACTCTTTCCATTTTTGGCAGAAAACCGTGACATGGGCTAGCTAGGGTGTAGCCTAGTGAGTAGCGTGTTGGTCTTGTAATGCGAAGGTCGTGAGTTCAAATCCCGGTCGGCGCAATATATAATTCCTGCTTGGATATATCTTGGTCACCTCAATCTGCGGAAAAGAAAAATTCGTAGAAAGAGGGTTGTGCGAAGGGCTAACAACCCTTCCACTATAAGTAATGAAAAAAATGTTATGGAGCCTGACTGTCAGAAGGCCAAGGTCCGATTTTGACTTTAACATCTTTGAAGAAGAAGTAGAAGAATACTTATGGGCCGAAATTACCCTTTTTGGTGTCCTAAAATGCTCTCTGGTTGTTAACTTCCGATCGCTATAAAGCGGCCACAAGTATCAGGAATACTTGATAGGCTAAAATTTGCCAAAATGATCTACTCCGCGTCGAGGACTCGAAAAGGACAGCCTTATTCTTATTATTTATCCTTTACACTCTTTCCATTTTTGGCAAAAAACCATGGCATAATGCTTATGGACCGAAACTACCCTTTTTGATGGCCTAAAATGCCCTCTGTTTGTTAACTTTCGATCGCTAAAAATCGGCCGCAAGCATCACTAGATAGGCTAAAATTTGCCAAAAAGACCCCCTGGTCGTGTGTGGACTAAAATTCACTCAAACAGTCGGACATTCAAGATTTTTAAGTGATAATATTAACTGCTGCGTCATTAATTTTTTTCTCCGAACCTTATTTCTTAGCGTTACAAACTTTAGAGCAAACTTATAATACTCTCAGATTTCATCTAGAGTATAACAAGCATATTTAGATTCAAATGAATAACTGGAGTTGACTTCTACTTTAGCTTGAGCAATTCTCAATTACTTTAAGTTAAGTAGTACAATTTATTTTCAGTTGTTGCAATTTTTAATCAAAATTAAATTAAAAACTGTTCACATTTGCTTCATTATCTATTACAACCGCGTACTATTCATAGCACGTTAGCTCGTAGAGTAATAAAAATCTAATTAGAGCATAATATAAGAAATCGAATTGAATGAAATTTTCGAAATATGAACTCAAAAAAAAGCTACGAAATGAGATATGCTTACAAAATATTTTGATATAACTTTCGCTGCTTCATCAACAAAATCTCGCTCTAAATTCGTTGCTCACCAGCAATCGCACAAATCATCATTATCATTATAAAAGTGTGCATTAGCAAATAGTTCAGCGAATGAAAAAAAAAAAAAACTCAATCATCGATGCAACTCCATTAATCATTGACCACCGGTTTTTTTTCCCTGTATCTTATAAACATTTAATTAGCCGGACTAACATTAGGAAAAACTATGTACATACTTTTATGCATAAATTCATGAAATATAAATTGAAAAATTGCATCGATTCTCAGCACTTCACGCAGATAAATTAATTGCCCGGTATTTTCAATAATGTGTGTAATTGGGCTGTGAACGACTGCGTAATCATAACTAATAAATTTATGCTTTTTCTATGCAAGTAGGTAATAATAATAATAATAATAAATTATAATCGAGCCCTATTTTGTTATTGCAGTCAAGGCTGTTGGGTACGTAAAATATCCTAAGGTATGGATTTGGTGTGAGGCTGAAAATTTTGTAAGAAATATTTTAAATTTTTTATTATTCATGAGCATCACGATCGTTTTTCTATATTCTTCTATCGTTACAGTCATGGATTGAAATATTAATATTCAAAAAAAAAGCAGCATCTTCCTCAATTAACCTAAAACCGATAAAATTTGAGGATAAAAAATGGTTTGCGTCTAATAAATTTACAAAAATAAAACAATGTTTATTGATCATAGCGAATCGTCTGATTTACGATCAAAACTACAGAATTAATTATATGCGGGCTAAAATATTGATTTGATTTGGAAATGCCCCTGAAAAGTATTCTGAACGAAAGATATACGACGGAATTGCGATGAAATTGCGCACCTTTTTATTCGGTTTAATAACGACGATGCATCTAAGATTTTCTACGATAATAAATATTAATAATAGGTTTCCTTTCAAGTTTCTATGCTCTAATGGTCGAACGAATAACCTTCACTTAACTACTTTGGCTTTGATTCTTAACTATCGATTTGACGTTGTAATAACAATGGTGCGGTTTGAATTCGTGTCGTAAATATAAATTCGATGATTTATATCGTCCGGTTGGCTTTCTTAATTATTATTATTGATATTGTCAGGAATTTACGGTTGTTAAGTATTTTCATAGACGCGAATTCAAGGTGAAAGAAATCAGAAAAATTCAAATATTGAGGTGGAATTTTTGAAACACCGTGAAATAGGATAGACTGAGAAATAATCCAGTTTAGCAAAAGAACGAGAATTTTTTTCATTTTAATTTCTCAATACAGTATCCATGTATGTTTAAACGCTTTTTCCAACAATGCTTCGTCTTTTTAACCCGTCCAAATAGTAGTTTGCGCCAGTGGCGGTCATATTTAGTATGCATGTTCTTAACTTTTCATTTAATGGCACTATAGCTCAATTTGGACCATGGCCTCCTGACATTCAGGTTTCCTAACATTTTTAATTGTTATAGCGCGAAAGGTTCGTTTGGTGAATGTTCTCACAGTGCATTTTGAATTGAAACTGTTTGTTTGAGAAAGGTCTCAACAGAGACTGAAACGTCACGCACAATATAGCAACTACCCTTAAAATGTGGTCCTCTTCTCTGGCTAAACCTATTCGCAATCTTCTTCATCTATCTTACTCTTCTAGGTGCTTTCCACGATTGTGGAAAGTCGCGAATGTTCAGCCGATTCCCATCTAATTCTGATGTCCCTCCGGGTTCTGTCTTATCGCCTACTCTGTTCTTAGTATTCATTAACAACCTTTTGTCTTCTACTATCAATCCAACCCATAGTTTTCCAGATGACAGTACTTTAGATAACACCTTTGAATTTAACTCTGCTGCGGATTCTCACAAGCAATCTATTGCTTCCAAACGCAGGGAGTTATTCGGTTCGCTGGACTAAGACCTCGACTTAATCCTGGAATGAAGCAGGACAAATAGAGTAGAGTTCACCACTGCTAAAACACAGGCCTGTCATATTTCCCTTAAACGTGATGTTCCATGATGTCGTCGTCTAATTTAGACTTTAATGGCGTACCAATTAGCTCCTTAGATGAATCGTATTAGGCGTAAAGTTAAGGGGAGAAATACCTTTAGGATCGTGAAAAATAGGCATTTTTCGGGATTTTTTTTGGAGGGGATAAACTAATCGGATCATTGTGAAATTTGGATATGAGTTTATTATAACTTTGAACTTAACAAAAAATTTTTTTCGGATGTCCAACAAAATGGCGGCGTTATGGAGAATCTTCGGACGCCTGTTTCTCGTGACATCAAAAAGTGCTGCAGCTGCCATTTTTTTCTTTTGATCTCAAAAAGATGAAATAAGTTTCATTCGTTTAGTGACATATTAAGGGAATGGATATACCTCAAAAATTCAGAAAAAGTGCAAAATTGAAAATTTGGGAGCCATTTTACTTGGAAGGTCGAATTTTCGACAATTTTTTTTGACATATTTGACCCCCAAAAAAATATTTATTTGCACGCTACCTTCCAAATTTTAGGTATATCCTTCCGGTAATACTACTGAGAGAAACCTCTCCAAATTTCATCCAAATCGGTCGATAGCTTTTTGAGCTACAACACGAGCAGTTTTTGAAAAAGTAGTTTCGAGATAATCGCGTTTAAAGTTTCAACATGTTGAAACTAACTATATAAATGCTGTCGCCACGCTCTAAACTGTATGCGATAATTCCGAAAATATTCAATATTTCGAGTTATCCTTTGGTCAGTATATTCTTAAGATATCATACTTTCGAAATATGCAAAAAAAAAATTCCTTTTTTTGAAATTTCTAAAAATATTTCTCCCCTTAAATAACTATCTTAATTGGAGCAAACTTATCTTTGATGTTGCCCTTGATACACCCTAGCGTCTAGGTATTCTTTGCAAATACAAAAAATAATTTACCCCTCACGACTTAGCTACGATTTACAAGGCTTACATTCGACCTCGTTTAGAGTACAATTCGCATTTATGGGCTGGGACACCTAAAACACACCTTGCTCTGCTCGATCGAATCCAAAAACTTGCGTTTCGATTAATTGGAGATGACACCATTACGATTTTTATTGACTCCTTCGAGAATCGTAGGAACGTTGTAGTACTCAGCATTTACTATCGCTACTTTCATGGTAAATGTAGTGCGGAACTTAGATCACTCATTCCTCCACCCTACATTTTTCTCCGAAATACTCGTTAAGCTAATCGCGCGCACGAGCTTACAGTCAACCCTATGCGTACAGTGAACTATATATAGACAATCATTCATCTCCCGAACGTCCAGACTTTGGAACGCATTGCCTGCTAGCATATTTCCAAGCAAGTATAACCTTCAGTACTTCAAAAATAATCTCCATCGCTACTTCCGTTTCTCTCTCCCAAAGCACTACCAAATTTCATTCTCTTTCTATACCGACAAAAGAAGTCGAGAGAGGGAGCGATAGTTCCCGAATTTTCGTTCTTGGATCATCGAGTTAAATCTCAGTATTTTTGGTAAAATCAGAATTTTTAATGATATGAATGAATGCAAAAGTGTACACAATATTTATAAAAAGAATTATATAAAGCTAGCATTTGTAATTATATTATATGCACTACCAACCCTGCCGTACTTGACGAGCCCCCACTGGTCGGTACCTTGTTCTGTAAAATAGGCATCTACGAATATAATTGCCTTCTCGTTCATCCGATCGAAAATTTGAGCCTAGGAAACAGAAATATTTGCTGGAGTCTACATCCTGTGAATACGGAAGGTCAATAAATTCAAACGTGAATTCGTGAATTTGTTGGTGAAACAAAACTTTCTTTTTCTTCAATCCTGCAATTTTTGCCATTAACTTGTCAAGTAATGACGACGGTCGTCTAGCACCATTTAGTGAACTTTGCGATGCTATCGATCGTGGTTGCAAATTTTGGCCATACCAAGCGCTCATCATCAACCAAGCTGGCTTTTCTTCAATGGCACTGCAGTCATAATTGGCACTTTAATTGACTCCCTATCAACGAATATTTGCCCACAAAGGACTGTCAAACAACAGCTGAACGTCTATAATAGTTCGAATTCTTAAGAGAATCTTTCAAAGCATTCACAATTGCGCCAAGTACACTGTGAAACCCTTGCCGTGGAGAACAGTGAAATTTACATAGTCCTTAATATGGAATTCATTACCAGGCAATCACTTCCCAACAGGATACAACCTCCAACAATTTAAGAGCAACGTTCACCGCCACTTTAAAATCTTCCTTTCTGTATTTTGCTACTAATTTTCCTAATTGATACGGGGAGAACCCACGTCGACTTAACTGTGCATCGCGCATTAAAGAGTGACCACTAAGTTATTTTCGATGGCCGTAAAAACAAAAATTATGACTAGAATATTTTTGTTGTCTAGAGAGTTGCTCTACATATGAGGCTTGAAATTTCTCAGACTACCCTCTTATTTCAATCGGAATGTTGATAATTTAGATTTTTTTTTTTTGATACTCGATCACATTTTTGATTTTTAATGTTATAAAAAAAACCCTTATAGCGTTTGAAGACTGATATATAACATGTGATACCTATCTCTGTCCCTGCATCTGTTCGAGTTTCTATAGACTTTGATGCCAGAGGAAGTACTTCCCCGTCAAGGTAGATGGCGGAGGTCATTTGAAATCGTCTGTGGCGATATGGTATTTTACTTTTGAAGTAGGTAGAACAAGAAGAATGTTTCTGTGACTCAGAATCTGCATTAGATAAATGCTATTATTACATGTCAGCCCTAGCTGCTCATCAGATGTTCGCAATCTTTCACTATTCTCGACAATAACAATTCAGCAGTAATAAAAGAACACCTGCGAGTTCTTTGCCGAGAAGAGCAACAAGGAATACACACCTGCGTAAATTCCGATCCAGTGCATTCCTACACTATGCCGCTTATCGAATATTAAAGGCCTTCAACCAACAACAATTTTGTAGTAATAAAAGAACATTTGTATGTTCTTTTCCTCGAATGACAATTTACGCGTAGCAACTCAGCGAATTCGTCGGTTGTGCTGGGCATAAAAAGGGCGAGCGCTTGTGACGATAGGGAGTTGGATTGGAAAGCGAAAGAGTCGAGGTAAGGCGATCGTGTGGTCTTGTCGACGAAGTGAGTCGAGATTCAGAAGCGAAAGAGTAGAATGTGGTAAAACGATACAAAAAGTGTTAAAGTTAATTTTGAAATGGGCGTAAATAAAGTTTACGGTTATTTTAAATCCAAAGCGACCTAGATTTATTTTTACCTGAAATTCAGCGACCCCTTGCGCACTGCACTATATTCAAAGTGACCATGAACAGCAACATGGAATTACTGGCATTATCTGAATTAATGGTTGAAATCAAAAATGGTTCTGACGGGACCAGAGCCTTGAAGAACTCAAATTAATTCGGGTTCAGACGGATGGCTGCACTAGCGAAGCATTATGAAGCGAATGATTCGACGAAATACAGGAAGGAGCTCTCTAGCCTAAGTTCCGAACGACACACTCAGTTAATACTAATTAAACTAGAATCATGACCAATTTTAAGCAACATTATTGCAAAACATACTCGTATTAATAAACAACCATTTTAAGGATGGTTATTTGATCTAGAATAATAACAACAAACTACTTGAATCCAGTTTCATATCCATAATACTCGTTCAGGAATTCCGAACGGCTCCGTTCGTCTATGCCCGACCCTCAAGCCAACTTAACAATTTGCTAGAACAATGATAAAATGAGCAACAAATACAAGAAACCTCATAACAAAGTCATATTGAATTTTGTAATAAATTTCAAATAACCGGCCCACATATCCCATGTAAATTGAATACGAAATTGGATCGAACGAACAACTCGTAATAAAAGATCTAACTAGCGCCTAGTGCGATCTGATCGCACCGATCAAACTCGGTTGAATCTCCTCGTAAATCGCCCAAGTTCTCGACATCGGCGTTAAGCGCGCATAAACATATTGTAACACCCACTGAAGTCTTGAATCTCGTATCTTGACTTCATACGAAGTTATACTATATAGTTGCTTGCCGCTTCGATATATGTTAACAATCAATCCGCAAATCGGTACGCAAAGGTGTCAGTTCTTGTCATAAACTTGATTGCGAACAAAGTGCAGCGATTCTACAATGAATAAGCATAATTTTTGAATTGGCTGCACTCTATAGTTCCCAGTGTTTCTCAATCATTTTTTGTTAGTGCAAACTGTCTGTTTAAGGCGCTAACTAACTCGAAGGTATATTGTAGCTCTAGGGTTGTAGTATGTACCATCGATAAGCTCAACAACATTTAGAGAATTTACCAAGCGTAATAATCGAAGACCAGAAGCTGCAAATAAAAGGAGAAAAATACTGGGCACGCAGAACGTGAAGAATATCCACAGAGTCAGAATGATTCAAGACAAATAATATGTATATGCAGGGCCGGCTTAAGTTTATTTGACGCCCGGATCATTTTATTGATAGTGCACCCTTCCAAATAACTTGTCTAACAGCCATGAGCCCACTTAATGATATTTTGCTTTACATCTTCAAGATATGCTGTGACTCATTCATTGCTACTCACGGGTCGAGTCTCAAAATTTGAACCTTCTTTTCCAACAACTCGCTAGAAAAAGAGCCAAAACAACAAAATTCTTGTAAATATTGTTGCAGAACAGATTTCGTCGTAGTTTTTGCATTGAATATTGAATAAAAACAAATGTCATAAAATTCCCACAAAAATTTTTTGTGTACAGACAAAATTGTGTGACAAACGGTCTTAAATGTGTGACATTTGAGATTAAATTTGTGACTTGAAGTTTTTGACATGTTAACTACAAATTTCAGAAATATCTTAATCATACTTTTGTAATTAAATTTTGCGACAAATTTCTGGAAAATTAATTTTGAATCACTGCTGTGTTAAAAATTGCCGCATTTGAAAGTCATGATAAATTTTTAATATGTAACGCGCCATAAGAAAAGAGATCGGAGGTCAAAACCAAGCTCTTCGCACCATTGGAAAATACAAAAAATTCTGAAGAGAACGGCGAAAAAATTGCGTGAAAATTTCAAAAATTGGCGAAGTTATGAAATTTTCAATAATAAAGTTGGAAACTGGTAGTTTATTAATGATAAAATTTCATTATCTTTCCGGACGTATTAATTGTCAACATAATTTTAACAAATAAAACTCTCCCAAGCTTTTTAATCACAATGCAAGAAAAAACCCAAAACAATCAATTTTGACCTAAACGTGTTTTGGCCTGTATTGAACATTTTGCTTTGGTAAGATGAGGTCCCTTTTATCATGGTGCATCACATGTAGCGCGCGAGATATTTCAATGGAAGTACAAAAACCTAACAGTAATATGTATACGACGCTAAAAGAAGCAAGCAAAATAAGGAAGAAGGTAGGACGTCGCGCTGATTACCGATACACTCTTAAGCCTGCTTTGGGCAAATCATTGATAGTACGTCCTATAAAGTATGGCCTCCTGGTAATGAGTGATGTGAGTACCAGGAACAGAACTTCCCTCGCACGCCCTCACCATGCTTGAAACCTGAAGTCCATTATCGTCGGAATGGAGTACTTCCTTTCATTACAGTGGCACGTACCGTGGGGCTTAAGATTGTACCTGCAGGGATGGTGTCTCCCCCGGACCAAATCTTCTCCCCACCGGTCTGACTTATTGTCAACTATGCCGGATGAAGTCTCCAATTTCGTTTAACTGGTTTTAACATTTCGGTTTTTTGACAATATTGCCGCCCTCAACGATGCCGCCCTCAACGATGCCGCCCTCAAAGATGCCACCCTCTAAGATACCACCCTCCAAGATGGCGCCGGTTGCAAATGCTCCACTTGCACCTTGATAGGACTAGAGTAACTCACTGGTAAAGCGCCTCTAGTGTCCCATGGAGTAACTATAGATTGGAGCAGCCCTGTGTATATGACTATAAATGGGCGAACAAGAGCGAAAGTGATTCATTCGTGTAAATTAAACGATAGAGCAGTTGTAAAAACTTTATACAAGCATAATTCAATGCGATTTTATAAGGTTTGTTAGTAAACTCATTTTTTTTTAATATTTCGTACTTTGATAGTGTATTAATAAATATTACGAGTAGTAGAAAAAATTCGGAAATGGATCAAATTTTCACGCAACCTTCTTTTCGTGTGCTGAACATGGTAAAATAAAGAAAATACTTTCAATCGAGTTTGTTAGTTTCTGGGTGTAGGTTAGGGGTTTTCTTGTTTTTTGTTGTTCCGAAACCGAATTAGTCATAAAACAACTGGTAGAACTTTATGGATTTCGAAGTCGTAAATAAGTTTTTTCACGCAAAACTTGAACGAAAAACTCGTATATAATCGACATCTAGTTTAACGGATTTCCAATAAAACGAATGAATCTTGTGTGTTTAGCCTTTAAGTACTGTGATGCGGTCTGTGAGACTGTTATGTCTTTAAATTTCATTCTGTATCTCTACTCGACGATGTTCTAAGTCGAAAACTTCTTCTAAACGTTAGTTTTAGGCATTAGATATTTCTGTGGAGTTCGGGTAAAGAGGGACAGGTCAATTTATTGAAATTGAAAATTTGAATTATAAAGTTTGAATTCATCCCACAAGTCATAGGTTAATTTCATTTCACCTACAAAGTTTTTTTTGCTGTTCGATCACCACGCTCTGCAGCGTTGTACAATATACTACAAAACAGATTAAAATAGTGGTTGGGTGTGTATAGATAGTGTAGGCATCTGGTCGGCGTCATAAGGCGACACCCAGTGTTGTAATTATCATATACATATCAATTATGCTCATCATACCTCCACGTGTTAACCACCGGGTACTGGTCTTGTCCATCCGGACTTGACTTGCTGAACTGATAGGCGCGAGTGCTAATGAAACAGAAAAATTCTAGCAATATAATATGGCCCTCCAAGTTGGCGGTTGGGCGATGTGCTAACAACTCATCCCCTGCCCACCTGTTTCGAAACCTGAATCAGGAGGCGAAAGTCCGATTTGTGCTGTAGCGCCATCGTAAGTAAGTAAGACAGATTAAAATATTTGATGTACATCAATTTTATACAGATCAAATGAAGCCACTGATGTCCACAAAAAATTGACATAGACCTCTTTACCCGAACACCACAGGTTCAAAGTATTGAATATCGCTGGTGTCATCAATTTCAGATAAGCGATTAATCGCAAAAAAATATCAAAATGTGGTTGTATAGTTGTTTAGTGAATGATTTCACAGTGCAAGGACAGATTTCCGGATTCTACATTGTTACGCTTTATTATTCGTGACTTTTCGGTCTCTGCTGAGACCTTTATCAAACTGGAGCACTTTGAGTCATAGTTATTACCGGTTAGTTATGTTTCTATATTACGAATGATTTGAAAATCTTTTATCGATTTAACGAATGTTATTTAAATATTTCGAAACTAATACAAATGTTCGTTTGCACGCTTTAGATTGTAATTTATTTCACTGGTTTTATATTACTCTAGATGGAATCTGAGAGTGTTATAAGTTTGCTCTAATGTTTGTAAAAAAATACTGAAATACTGCTCGCACAGAGTCGTCAAGGATATAGAAATATTTGTTGCCGCGCAATAATTTCGAAGTCGGATGTCCGTCTGTGTGTCTATCTATCCCTTCGCTCTCTAGCTATATAAGTCAATTTTCTTGCTTCTTCTACAATGGCGCTACAGCCCAAATCGGACCTTGGCCTCCTGATATTCTGGTTTCTTAACACTTTTTTTTTACTTATTGTGGAAGGGTTGTTAGCCCTTCGCACAACCCTCATTCTACGATTTTTTTTCATTTTCGTAGATTGAGGTGACCAAGGCATATCCAAGCAGGCAATGTGCTGGAATTAAATATTGCGCCGACCGGGATTTGAACCCACGACCTTCGCATTACAAGACCAACACGCTACCTACTAGGCTACACCCTAGCTTTTCTTGCTACTGGTCTTAAATTTCAAACATTTTCATTTCATTTAAAAAAAAATTAAATCTCCCACTCCTTCTATTCCTCTCATACAAACTGCATAAATTCACGAAATACAATAGATCGTTTTTTTTCAGTACCTATAAAGGTATGTACACACTAGGCGAACGCATACGGCCGAATGGATGCGGTCGAATCCGTGTGGCGTTCGTTAAAAATTTTGCTTGATGTCCACATTACAACGAACGAATGCGTCCTTGCACACTATTACCAAGCCAAGCACGTGAAGTTCGCATTTTTCTTTAGATTGCCGCCTCCCGAGAGAACCCGAGCGGGGACAATCGAGTGCATTCGTACGCCTTCATTTAAACGTAAATACTGAACGAACGTATGCGTTCGCTCGCATGCGTTCGCCTAGCGTGTATGCACCTTAATATGTATGACGTTCAAATTTGATGTAATGTATCTTGGCAGCAATTACAATAGTGATATGAGAAGAAATTAGTTTGATCGCACCGCCGCTTCTGTTACCTCCCATACAAACCACACAATTTTACAACTTCATAATAAGTAAATTTTTCTGGGAAATATCAAAGCTAGTGCTGTGAAATTTTAAAATTGAAGCTGTCTGATATTATTTAGTTTTCATTAAAAAATTCAAAGTGCTCTCACTCCTTCTACCCTTTCCCATACAAAATGTGCCATTTCAAGAAATACAATGTACCTATCAAAATTATGAAGCTCAAATTTAATACAAAGATATTTTAGTAGTAATTATAATGAGATGTGAAAAAATAAATTCGATTCCGTCACCCCATCAATCATTTCCCACACAAAACGTTGCAATTTCACACAAGGCTTAGTGAATGTTTTCACAGTGCATTTCGAATTGAAAGAAAAGATTTCCGGATTCTACACTGGTTACGCTTTATTATTCGTGACGTTTCGGTCTCTGCTGAGACCTTTATCAAACAGTAGGTCTCAGCAGAGACCGAAACGTCACGAATAATAAAGCGTAACCAGTGTAGAATCCGGAAATCTTTTCCTTCAATTTCAGTATAAAGGCTGCTTACGGATCAGAAATTTGAATCTACTTCTATATTGATTTTAGATAACTCTGTAATTATACCTTCACCGCTTCTGCCTCTTCCTATAGTCGCAGTTTAGCTATACGCATTAAAACAATTTTCTAGAGAACGTTGCTCCTATTAAACGTATTCTCTCACATTAAGTAGATTACAAAGTTTTGCCGAAATAATTTCGTTGTATTGGTAGTTCACTGGAAAAATTCACCTGCCATGCGGGCAGGCCCGGGTTCGCTTCCCGGCCTATATTCTTTTTCACGAATATTTTTTTTAAGATTTTACTAAAGTAAAAATATCATAATTTCAAATAAATTTTGTTTCATGCATGACTTCAAAATAAAATCGATTTTTTGGTTCGAAACTAACGACTTGATGTCTAAAACGGAATACATTTGAATCTAATTCAAGTAAATTCAAAAATTGTGGCTAAATTTTGGCGAGACATGTTCGTCAGCATCAGTGGTTGTGTGGTGAAATGCTCGCCTGCCTTCTTTCATTACATTACACAGATTTTAAGTTCAGGACTGAGTTTGACAAATCAGGAACATTTGAAGGGACCGGAAATAATTCAAAATTTATTATATACTCGTATATCTTACTAAATAGTGATATGGCAGAAAATTCAGCTTCCAAAATCACTGAAACTTTCATTCTATCTAGTGTATCGCATGATTTTGGTTTAGCCGCAATCGTAGTTCTGTTATATTTTTCTTACTATTTTTCTGACGGCTCAAGAAGTTCGTGCTGTCCCATTTCGCAGAAAATTATTGAAAAAAATAGCATAGTGTTAAAAATTTTACTGCGAAAACTACGTACATTCTGTCAAAAAAGTACCGGGAATTGTTTATTTTAAAAGCGCGCGTCACACATATGTCAAAATTTTTTTTGCTGGAATGTTCACACAACTGTCCTCTATAATGATGAAGAGTTTGAGCGTGATCTGTCAATTAGTTTGTTTTTGGCATTCAATTATATCAGTCAACCTCAGGTGTGCTCTGCAATTTTTACTATGGATAAAAATATCAAACAAAGAATTAATCTTAAATTTTGTGTTTTGAACGGAATTCCGTATGTCGAATTGTTCAAAATGTTGCAAAAAGCCTATGGCGAGTGTGTTTTATCAAAAACACGGGTCTACGAGTGGTATAAGGCGTTTGCAGAGGGCCGAGAAGTCGTGGAAGATTTGCCCCGATCTAGTCGCCCATCAACGTCTTCAACCGATGAAAACGTCGACAAAGTCAAGGAAATGGAAAACGGTCATTTCAGTTTGTGGGAGATATCATGACCTTAGCGTGTCTCACGAATCAATTCGCAACATTTTACACCATCAATTGGGCATGAGACGCGTGGCTGCTCGACTCGTTCCAAGAGAGTTGAATTTCCTTCAAAAAATTCATCGGAAGAAGGTGGTTGAAGAAATACTTTTTTGGTCAAAAACTCGACAAATATCATCGAACAACCACGGATTTAGCCCTCTGTGACTTTTTTCTTTTCCCAAAACTTAAATTGCCAAATTGAGTCGATAGAGGCCATTAAGGAAAATTCGCTGAAGGAGCTGAAGGCGATCTCTTCAAACGCGTTTAAAAGGTGCTTTGATGACTGGATGAATTTTGATTATTGAAGAATTATTTTGCGTTTTATTGAACAATTCCCGGTACTTTTTTGACAGAATGTATGTTTCCTTCAGATGAGTTATTCAAATTACTAAATCCTATTAGCATAGAAAAAGCACACAACCTTATTGCAAATACGATATACAAATATATAAGGAGTATAGAAATAAGGAGTCACAAATCAACTGGGATCCACCGCGTTGGGTAACTTTTAACATGGGTATTACTAAAGACTATGAATAATATAAGATATCTGAAGCCTACGAAAAAAATGTTACCCATTGAGACACGTTCAGAATGATCGAAAAGGTTTCAAACTCTCAAAGCGACGGTCACCGAATGAATTGCTTGGCTGTTGGATATGGGCACGTGGGTAGCGGCCAATGATCAGGGATCATGAACTTTAGGTGTTTTCCATCAATCTCAACGTATGTCAATGGATAATATTTCTTCCATAGGCTTGGGATATCTTACATTATTCATAGTCTTTACTATTACCAAAGAGAAAAACAAATATACGACAAATTCATTACTAATATTCCGGAATTAAATCACTTAATAAGCTGCCGATTGGAGTGAAAAGAAGCGATAAATTGGCGGAGTTTAAAAAGAAACTAAAATTACTAATTACTATGATTTTTTGTTTAGATTAAACATTTTATACTTATCCTTTCAATTATATCTTTCAATGTCTTATTATTTTGTTTCCCTTTGTTGTATTTTATTCAATTTTTGTATGCCTTCAATTTACTATGCCTGCTCAACTCTAATTCAAGGTTATACTTTAAAAGGGGAAGTAGTGCAAAGAAATATTGTAAAAGATGCATTAATAAAAAAATAAAAATAAAAGTCCTTTGCTAACCATAAAACCGATCTGTATTGTCAAAATTCAAATATTTTTGATCGTTCCAATTCCATCAGAGATCGGTCTAATTCCTTCATATGGCATCAATTGAGAAACACTGCTCTCTATTCAATTTTGAACTAAGGCTGATCATTGATCTCAAAACGATCCCCACAAATTCGATCACTGTTTGCGAAGGTTACTTGAGTGTACGGTTATGCCAAGAATATGTCGGCCCACCTGAGTTTGCTGGATGTTTACAATCTCCGGCAGAATTACGATCAGCCAATTTCTAAATCAAGAACAAGCCGAAGAAAAAAAACCAATAAACCACGAATCATTCTTAATGTTCATTTTACGCACAGCAAGATCGACGATGCGTCTTGTACTTAGTAGATCGGAATTCGCTCTGAATGAGCAATTAACCTTAGACAGAGTTCAGCTATGCGAGATTTTTTTCGAGGTTTATATTATGCCTACCTAAGGTGTGTGTACTCCACCTGCTGAAATGTTGTTGTTCGGGTCGAAGAAGACTGCTCGTGCATATCTTTTCGAAAAGCCACAAAAACAACAAACGAACGAAATGTGTGAGTGTGTAATTTCAAGTCAATATATTAAAAACTATTTTAATTATTGCATAGAATGCAAAGAAAAGTTTTGAAAGCTCATCATCAAATGCAAAACAACTGAAGCAATTTCGGTGAAATGGAGTTCTGGTTGAAAAGAAAAATTTCAAATTTGACGGTAATCTAAGCGTTTAACTGTTGTAAGATATGTGTGCACTTATGGTTTTCGTACCGTTATTCGGATTTAAGGTTAACCTGTAATTGGACTCGTGTAAAAATTAATTAACCTGAATCAGAACAACTCTCGTTTAGCGAGGAAATCTCATTGAAAACTTTGGCACAATCACTGAACCGCATTGATAAACTAAGATCAGCCAGCCACATACGTTCATTAATTTATTATTATTATTTTTTTTTAAATTTATAATTAGGATGAACTTATTCACATAATTGAATTCTGTAGCTGTGAAATCGTTGTTAATACTCGTTTTTATTATAATATTTATTAGAAATTGAGAGTAATGATATTTAAAGGAAATTTTTAATATAAATCAATGGAAATGGTGTTAAAAATATTTTCAAATTAATTTTAAATAGATTTCTATAAAATCCGGTACTTAAGATTCTAGTTAGCGTGAACTTTTGACTATTAAATCCCAATTTCGATGCGATTATTTTCGAATGGAGAAGCATAGTATTAAATCTAAATTTCAAGACTGATTGAAGTGTCCATATGCATGTGTACAATCGCATTCTTCAAGAACTTTACTAGATACGCTATTCCCAGACACTTTTTAATATTCGCAAACATTCTATGTATTAGTTTAATTACAATAATATCCAGATTAGAAAGTTGTAACTATACAATTCAAGAATTTGGCACTCAAAATATTATAGTTCTGAGAAATCTGAAAACTTAGAGCTTAAATGTTTCGAATAGAAATTGAAGTGTTCTAATCCTTTGAGTGAAATTAGCTAACTTTCACTAATGGAATAAATAAAGTTCAATTTTCTTACAATACAATTCTTAGCACGTTTTCACTGGACCCGTTTTTCAGAACATGGCTTCATGTTAACCAATCTAGGATAGACTTCTTGCATTTGCAATTTTTATGACCGCCGCAGTTCATAGTTTTGGCCATATTAGAAACTTCCTTATATATCCCCGACGATAGAAATAAAGCTACTGCAGCTATTCGCACAGCCAAACGATCATTTTATGCAGCGAAGTTTGACTCAAACTTACCGTCTTTGGAAAAATTTACACCAAGCTGGTATCGCTGGTGCTCACGAGAGTCCTTTCGATATCGACTCTGAACAACTGAATTGTTTCTTTGCTCCCGGTTCTTCTATCTCTGTTGATATGTTTAGACCCTTAACTGATGATAAGGGGGATCGTTTCTCGTTTCGTTGCATTGACTCGAACGAATTATCTCAGGCACTAAACTCTATAAAGTCACAAGCAATTGGTTATGACAATATTCACCCAAAGTTCCTAAAAATGTTATTTCCCTTTATTCACTCATTTCTTCTCCATATTTACAATACATGTCTAACTGCTGGTGTCTTTCCAACAATATGGAAAATTGCTAATGTGGTTCCTGTTCTCAAAGTTTCTCGTCCCAAGGAGTCTAGTTATTTTCGTCCTATCAGCATATTATGCTTACTCTCAAAGGGTCTTGAGCGTGTAATGTCTCAGCAAATCAATTGTCATGTAAAAAGATTTGGTCTTTTGAGTAACTGGCAATCTGGTTTCCGTGCTGGTCATAGCTGTGAAACTGCGATGTTAAAGGTTACTACTGTTATCCGTAAAGCCATGGTTCGAATGGAATTAACTTATTTGGTTTTGCTTGATTTTTCAAAAGCGTTTGATTGTGTACAAGTGCGGTTGAGTTAATTAAAAGTTCTTTAAGTCATCGATCACAACGGATTAAAGGTACCTCGGAGTTCTCTTCTCTTTGTGGCCTTTTGTCTGGTGTTCCTCAGGGCTCTATCTCAGGTCCATTACTCTTCAGCATGTTTATAAATGACCTTCCTAATGTAGTGTGTGGTTGTAATATCCATATGTATGCTGATAACGTTCAGCTGTATTAGAGTAGGCCTATAGGGTTGATTGAAGACTGCGCGGCTCGTGTATCATCGGATCTAGCGAATACTTCGAAATGGTCCCATGCAAACGGTCTTTCTCTTAATCCTAGCAAATCACAATGTATCGTTTTTTCTGCTAATATGGATGAATCTAATTACTCCATTATGCCTCCAATTGAACTGAATAACACTAAAGTCGCTTTCCAGTCACAGGTACGTAGTCTTGGCATTACATTAAATTATAATATGAGCTGTTGTTCCCATATCGCAAGTATGTTAAGAAAAATCTATGCCACTCTACGTAGGCTGTGGCTATATGCTGATGTTTTACCTTCTAGCCTACGCATGGCCCTAATTAAATCTCTAATTCTGCTGTTCTTTACCTTTGGATGTATAATTTTTCCCAAACTTGATTCCTTCTGCCAGCGTAAATTAAAGGTAGCTTTTAATGATTGCACTCGATTTATTTTTGGCTTAAGACGTTTTGACCACATTTCAATGTATAATAATGCTATCTTAGGTTGTTCCTTGAAAACCTATTACAAAAAGCGAATATTGATTTTTCTTTTCAGTGTTATTTCGAAGAGTTGTCCGACCTATTTACTTGATATACGTTTCCTAAAATCTTCTCGTTGTTTTAAATTGCTTATTCCTCATCATAAAGGTAGGATTATGGAGATGTCCTTCTATGTTCATTCCTTTAAGCTATGGAATAGTTTACGATTTCATGTTACTCTTGGAATCAGTGTGGATGCATTTCGTAGACTGTTGTCTGAGTACTCTTTTTAATTATTCTTTTGAGTGCTTATTTTATAAGACCAATAGCTTAGCATGTTTTCTTTCCTCTTTTCTTTATCAACATATGTATTTACTTGTATTTCTCCTCTTCTTCTCGTATTATTTTCTTAATTTTTCTATTTTGTTTGCTATTTTATTTTTGTTCTTTTAATTTTTATTTCTTTTTTTTATTATTGTCGATATTAATTCCTTATTATCTTATTTTCTATTTCCTCATAAGAATCTTACTATTATTTTTTATTTATTTTTTTTTTCTACTGTTTTAATTTTTTTTTTTGCATTAATTATTAGTACTGATTTAAGATATCATCTTGTAGTACCTTTACATGAAATAAATGAATATGAATATGAATATGCCATGGCAGTAAATATCGGGTTAAGTAGAAACTCTTCGTATTTTGCCGACAGAATTCTTTGAAAGTCGATTATCCCTGGTAATACCAAACAGAATTTTAAAAATAAATACATGTTGGAAAGGAGACATTTCAGAGAATATTTTTGATTTTGAATTGAATTTTATTTTGAATTTGATATATACAATAAAACTTAGCTTTTGATCGAAGTGAATACCGAGATATTTTATTGTTTTAGATCATTGGATCGGAGTTGCTAATATGTTGATGGGAAAAAGCGGTTGACTCTTCTTTTGCTTTTGGTGAAGAATTTTGATAAATAAATAAATTATAATATAATATATAAATTATACAAAGTAGGACTCAGATATGATCCTTGCGGAACGCCAGCTTGGATTGTTTGTGGGCTAGAAAGGTAATTTTTAACTCTAACTTGAAATTCTCTGCCTGATAGAAAGGACTGTATTAATTGAAAAATGGGCGAGGAGAAGGAGAACTTCACAAGTTTACATATGAGTCCATCGAGCCAGACTCTATCAAAGGCTTCTTCGATGTCTAATAATATAAAACCTGTTGATTGTTTTAGATTTAGCGAAGGCTGGATGTCCTTCTTAACTCTGTAAAGTTGGTGTAATGTTGAGTGTTGCGGACGGAATCCAAATTGAAAGTTTTGGATTAGGTTAGATTCCTCTATTTTTCCTTGGATGCGAATAATTTTTTCGAATATTTTGCAAGAGACTGATAGCATGATAACATTTTTTGTAAAGAAAGTGCGCAACTTTAATCAACTAAATAGAAACTTTTTAAGTTTGAAAATGGAAGTCTAAACCGAAGAGATTCGTGCGATTTTGAAGTTTTACGTCGCAGGTTCGTGAACAAATTTATGGAGTTTATGGAGACGATTCTCTATCAATTTGTGTAGCACAGTAATGGTTCAAGCGACTTCGTTCTGGAGATTGTAATTTCAAAGATGCACTTCGCTCTGGCCGTTCAATCACGGAAAAATGTCGGCGTAATCCTTCAAAAAGTTACATTAATTTTTAAAATTCAAGACTGCTCGGAAAGATCTAACTTTTAGAATTTTTTTTTCAATCTAAGATTTACTTCAATATTACATATTGGGATCTATACTTTTGCCATAAAAAGTGTTCTAAACATTTCTCTTACCGCCACCGAGTGGGAAGTCTTGGACATTTTTTAATCTTTCAAAATAATATTTTCCTCAAACTAATTCTTTCTTCAAGAATAATTTGTAAAAAATATCAAAATTAAAAAGGTTATCAAATGTGTCTCGAGCAATAAAGTTCTGCGCTTGGAACAGAATGATACAAACTCATATTTCTACAGGAGCAAAACTTCCGGACTGGAAATTTAATACTTTTACCCGAAAAAAAAAATTCTCTAATAACGAAATTAATTTCCGCTAAAGATATTCGACACCCTCAACACAAAACTGCTGAGACTATAAAACCCGAAGAATCCGAATACCTAAGTAATCTTTACAAATAAATATCGTTGCGTTCACAGTGAAATTTTCTCACCGTCTTTTTCCATCAAACAAAAGCCTAAGTTTGTGTAGCTATGCGAGTGCTAACAAGTTTAGTGTCAATTTCAAACAAACAATATTGTATACATACGAGTATATACCTGTGTACACCTTTTTTGGGTGGTCATCATCATTTATGCCGGAGTGCAAACAAAACATTGAATTAGTCCGAATATTAAGCATACAAAAAAGTGAATCAATAATGTCCAGAAAATTTTCCACAATGTTATGTAGCAAGGTGGTATCTGATGGCGATAACCGATAAGAATAATGACCGTAGTAAGGTGAAGTTTTCTGTCTTATTATGTAAATTTTGATGGATAGCTATAGCTAAAGACTTTTCTTTTATATTATTTATACATTTAATCGATTTTTTTTTGTCTAATGACACGTAAACTAACTGCGTAGATTCTTGAATGATAATCAAATCAATTTAATTATTTCAATGATACAATAATATCTGAGCATTCTTTGAATAGAAGATTTTATTGTATTGTATAATAAAGTTTGGAGATAACATTGTTATGTGAAATTATTTTGTATTGTTTGTTATCAATAAGTTTGCGATGAATATATAATAAGTTTAAGGTTGGTATTTTCAATGAGTTTGCAATTTCCATCGGTATTAATTGACAGAACTTCCGAAATAGTATTTTAATAAAAATATTCGAAAATAATTCAGTGGCGTGGCGTCCATTGATGCAAGGGAAGCAATGCCTCCCTTACGTTTTGCCCTTTATTCAGTTGAGAAAATCTAAACTGAAATCAGCACGAATATGAAAATTTATTAAAAAGTTTCTTCAAAAGAAAGCGCGCATTATTTTTGTCTACCACTGTTTACAGCATTTACGTGCTCAGGACAGCTTTTTCTCTCACGTTTCTTCTGACCAACGAAAGTTGAAAAGATGCAATTTTAAAAACGCATATACAAGACCGCCGGCCAATACGAGCAAAATTTTCTCGCAAGTTGGACTTCGATATGAAGGAGAGATTCGTCACATTTAAATACTTCCACCCTTCCTCTCATTGCTTTTGGTCGCATATACAAGAGAACAAGACCGCCGGTCAATACCAGTAAAATTTATGCTGGCAGCGAGCGCAAGTTTCACTTCTATACGAAGGAGAGATGCGTTAATGCAATTGCTTCCAGCCGGCGCTTTCAGTCGCAAACTCTGGCTCTAGCTTCTGTATTAGCCGAAAAATGATCAAAAAGAAAAATGTGAAGAGGTAGATCTGGCAATATTGCCCATACTTGTCATGCTTTGAGTGAAAAGCATCGGTTTCAGGGGAACACTACCTAAAAAATTAAAAAAAATCGATTTTTTTTATTTCTGATTAATGATGTAGACTGGATTCTACATCGAATGCCGAAAACCGCACCCCCGTCGGGTGAGTAGAAGTGTTTCAAAAAATAATGTAAACTTCTGGAGTCATACATATTGACGCAGTGCTTGTAGCTTGGCGTAAAATAATTGCATCCCCTAGCTATAAAATCACGCCACGCCACTGAATAATTAAAAAAACATAAAAGAATTATGATTGGGCGTCAAGCACAACCATGTGATACTCTAGATAAAATGGGAAAGAGTTTAATGTACCGGAAAATAAGTCATCTCAAATTCCTTCGAATAGTGAATAGTGACTTTTGTATGGGAGGTGGTAGAAACAGAGGGGGAGGGCAGGGGAGATTTGAAATTTTTTCTGCGGCATGTAGAAAGTTTCGTGCTAAATTTAAAGTTTGTAGTTTTCATTATTTTCAAAGAAATTGGACATTTAACAGTTTTCCTGAAATTGAGGCATCTGTATGGGAGGTTGCTGAGGAAGTGAAGGGTTTTAGATGGGTTTGAAACTCCTTATCAACAATCTTATCACTATGATTTGTTTCAATTCCAAAGTCGATAGCTCTCATATGTTCGAAGGAGAATTTATTTTCTTGAATTTACAATGCAGATATTTGTATGGGGGTAGAAGGAGTGAAGCGAAGCTGATAATTTTTTTAGCGTTTGTTGCAATTATTAAGGAACAAATTCTGGCAAAATTTTAAGTTTATACTTTTTTTAGTTTTAATGGAAATCGATATAATGCACAATTATGCAGTTGTATAGGAGGGGTAGAACTATTTCTATTATCTTACGAGCAGGGATAAGGTAGTATCTCTCAACTCATTCTACTTTCAAATTTGTACACACTTTGAGTCTTTCTGTGCTGTTGCGTTAATTATTTCTAGACGCACCTTGCTGATAACGTTATGAACTGTGCCAACACTTAATGCAACTGTGCATTATGATTCTACAGAAATACCCTTCTACAACCTAAACCTTCCACAAATGTTAAAGTCGATAGCTTTAATAGTTTCGAAGAAAAATAATTCAATTGAAATTTCAAAATTTATCAAAAATTTGCATGGGAAGAGGTAGAAGGAGTGAGGTGAAGTTGATAACTTTTTCAAAACTGATTGAAATTATAATAAAATTTATTCTGGCAAAGATTCGTCTTTTCAGCTTTGCTGGTTTCAATGAAAATTGAAAAAATTCATCTTTCAAAATTTTGCATTTGTATGAGAGGAGGTAGAAGGAGTGAGGGAATCGGGTCAATATTTTGTAATGTTAATGATATGTACATAATTATACTATGATCCAAATTTTAAGTCGAGTGAAAGAACCAGGAAGTTGGATAAATAGGAAAAAAAAATATGCGTTAACATATATGAAAAGCAGCGCAAAAATCGGCTAGCTACATCGTGTCCTTATGCAAGGCTAAGGCAGCCGTGTGCTCGGCGTTGATAGACAGAGATGTTAGATAGGTCTCGCATCAAGCAGTATGAATGCCAAACTACAAATAGGTATAAAATGCGACCGAACCAAAGGCTCTAATGGTTGTCGTCTCAAAAACAATCATTGTTGCTAAAAACAGCCCTGAAGTGAAGCCTTCGGCATAAGCTTTCACGTTAAACAAAACACATAGGAACTGTGCTTTTCTATGAAAGGACAAAACTTCTACATATAAATAAACATATTGTTATAGATCTGGCAACCGCGCACTACTGATCTTTCCCGAATATGCCAGAACAGTCCCCAATATGTAAAATGCCATAATCAAAGATCTAAAACCTTCCAGTATAGTCTAGACATACACCCTACAGAACCGTATACTCCAAAATGTAGGATCTAGAACTCTCCAGTATAGTCGAGACATACACCCGAAAACATTCACGACAGAAGCTTCGAGAACAGGGGGAAAGTATATAAAAGCACGAAGCTTTCAGTCGGGAGTCAGTCATTTTAATGATCGAGACGCGAACCAGTGCAAGCGATAAAAGCGATACGCGGCGGTAGTGCCAAAAAGGCGAATTAAGTTAAAGTGTGAATTAATTAAAGTGCGAATTAAGTAAAAGTGCGAATAAATAAATTATCCCTTATTTTTAAACGAATTGTGTTTTTCTTGAAACCCCGGCGAATCCCTAGCTCGCAACAATATAATAAATCTGGAATCAAAAGAAATAAATTCAGAAAAAAAATCTGACTACGAAAAGAAAAACCAAAATTTATTTGAATGTTACGTTTTTTTTTTGTTTTGCCAAAAACGTTAACAAATCCCAGAAAAATTTCTTTTGATTTATGGGTTTGACACGAATTTAAATAACATTCCAGTCATCTCTATAAAGAGACAATCAATAAATCTAAATAGGGAATATTACGTATATACAAACGTGTATTTATGCGGTCATTGTTGACATTATCGAAGGTCAATAGACTTAAATAATCCGCCTCCAAAAGAAATGAAATTATACTTCTACGGAACTCTTATAAGATTTAAACTAGATAACCGAGAAGGCGTGAAATATTGATTGAAAAATTACCTAAAATGCGTTTTATTCCATAATACGATTTCAGGCCATTTAATTAATTTTTTTCGCTCTATCTTCGTATCCCGCGTAAGTTCATTGACATATTACAACAACAGATAAATGCGCAAAAGTCTACGTATATTATAATTTCTCTGCACATTCACTTCGGTCTGGACACTTTCACTTCACTGAATTTGATGGGCTTTATTTATCTAAACAAGATTGCGGCAAAAATACGCTGCAAATCTATCATTTCCCGTCGTATCGAGGAGAATATTATGGCTGGACTCTATGGTGTTGTTGTTGTAATATAGTGAATAAATGCATAAAACCAGTCTGAAGTGAACCGGAATACAGGAGTGGAAACATCTAAGATTACGAGAATCACTCTTAAATATCACCAACTAAAAATCGTCGTCTTAAAGACTTGGATGAATTGGGAACAAAATTATCGGAAGAAGCCATAAGAATATCTTCAAGTTATAATTGAAATTAAATTGCAATGAAACAAATCGAATGATCTAATGTCTATTTCTGATGATGATCTAGTCGAAGTAATATTCAAGTAAATATTATTAACCGGTAACCATTTATTTAGATGATTACTGATTACTTACGAAATCGATTGCCTAATCAAATTCCATTCAAGAAGATGTTTACTTCTTAAATGGCATCCCATCACCATACTCAAATACGAGAAGTTAAATATTATTTTAGCTAGCCACGTTTGAATAAGTCACACGAGTAATTAATTCTTTTCGATCATTTTCTCTTCGAGCGCACTGACGAACCTTGACGCATTCTCATACAAAACATGTCCAAGATTCCGATATTTCTTGATTCGCGCCAGAAACCACCAATGAACTTATGTGTGTAGGAAAGTCGTAAGGAATGTCTCGAGCCGAAAAAGATGAAATAAAATATGAGAGAAATTCTAATAGCTACTGAGCCGATAGCTCGAACCTACTTTTTACTATACAGGTATCTCCAAAATATAACGCCACGAGAAGACGCTCAAAGACTTTACTCGAACGTGTATAGTAAGCTAATGGAAAATTTAAACAACACTAGTAAATTGTAATCAATTAGGGTAAACTTTTAAGATAATGTGCTACGTCTGCTCTCTATAGCTCATTAAATAAAATACTGTGTTTTATCAATATTGAAACTTTGAAATGTTGCCCTTAATTATTTATCTTAATAGAAATATTAAAATTAAAAGATAAACAGATATTTGAAAAATAACAGAAAAATCCAATAGCGGGCAGTATCTTCCTTATTAATTTTCTCCATATTTTCAAATACAAAATCTTGTGTGCTTAAGTTGTGAAACGGTTCTCTTGGGCCTGAATCCTTTACTTTCGCTTTCGATCTTATTGCGTTTGGGCGGTCAAGAACAGGATTCGCAACTATTTTCTTAGCTTTTATTATTATTATTATTATTATTATTATTATTTGGGACTCTTTTGTATGAGGACACAATCATTGGAGAAGTAACTTGTAGCTGAACGGTAAAAATTTCCTTTCCTTGACCATTGTCTACCTCGAAAACATTTCTAGATCCTTTTGGTTCTAAAATCTTCTCAATTTCCATTCCATTTCGTTCCCATTATAAATCCTTTTTGGATCTTTTAAAATTTTATCAGCACCAGATTCTTTTAATAAATCAAAAACATTTTAAACTATTTTTTAATATCCGCTCTGAAACTCCTGTTGATGCAGCAGTAACTAGCGTTCGTTCCACTATGCCGGTGTGTCTACTCGAAAAGAATTTATACTATTTCTCACCCTGTAAATGGGGTTACTTGAGAAGATTTGTCCAAGGACTTTATAAAAGATATTTGAATATTACCATGGAAAATCTTTCCTGCTGCTGTTTATAATTCATCGAATATTAGCATTTTCCTCTTCGCCTGTTGGATACGTTTTTGAGCCTTTGCGCGACCTTTTAAACATTCCTGATATTCATACTTGAAACGTTTCTCTGGGAATTTTAAGGACCTAGTTCCTTAAGAAATTCTTAACACTGTCACCTTTTTCAAACAATTTGAGAATTGCGATCATTACTATGAAACTATCGCAGGAGAAAGGACAAGTAGAGCAAAATGAACTAACCATGAGCTAAAGAAAAAACATAAAAGAATTATGATTGGGCTTAAAGCCCAATCATATGATACTCTAGATGAGATGGAAATGACTTTGATATACCGGCAAATATGTCATCTTAAATTCTTTCGAATAGTGAGAAGAGACTTTGCATGGGAGGTGGTAGAAGTAGAGGGGGAGGTTTGTATTCCTCCTATGTGACACCGAAAATGGCGTGTAAAGTGTTTCGTGCTGAATTTAAAATTTTTAGTTTTCATTATTTTTAAAGAAATTGGACAAAGTTTTCCAGAAATTGGGGCATTTGTATGGGAGGTGGTAGAAGAAGTGGAGCGTTTAAGATGATTTTGAAACTGCTTATCATCATCCTTATCATCACGCTTTGGTTCAATTTCAAATTGGATAGTTCTAATATATTCGAAGGAGAAATGCTTTTCTAGAATTTATAATACAGATATTTATATGGGAGGGGGTAGAAGGAGGGAAGCTGAGCTGATAATTTTTTCCAGCATTTATTGCAACTATTAAAAAACAAATTCTGGCAAAATTTTAAGTTTGTAATTTTTCTAGTTTTAATGGAAATCGATATAATGTATTTAACAAAAATTATGCATTTGTATGGGAGGGGGTAGAAGGAGTGTAAGGATAAAAACAATTTTTTTTCCTGTTATTGATATTTCTATTTTTATACTTTATGCGAAATATCAAATTGATAACTTTAACAGTTTCGAAGAAAAATAATTTAATTTAAATTTCAAAAATTCGTGAAATTTGTATCGGAGGGAGTAGAAGGGGTGAGGTGAAGTTGATAATTTTTTCGAAGTTGATTGGAATTCTAATAAAATTAATTCTGGCAAAAATTCGTTTTTATAACTTTACTAGTTTCGATGAAAATCGAAAAACTGCATTTTTCAAAATTATGCATTTGTATGGGAGGGGGTAGAAGGTGTGATGGGATCGGATCAATATTCACTCATATTAATGGTATCTATATCATAATACTTCAACCCAAATTTCAAATCGATAGCTTAAACAGTTTCTAAGAAAAATCAATTTCTGAAAATTTCGAAATTTCGTGAAATTTGTATGGGAGGGGGTAGAAGGGGTGGGGGGATCTGGCCCGTTCACGAACTTAAAGTTTCTTTTTTGCTAAAAATGACACACAACAAATTTCAGCACGATAGCTCAAAGCGTTCGAGAGTTATGCTGTAGACAGACGGACAGACGGACAGACGGACAGACGGACAGACGGACAGACAGACAGACGGACAGACGGACAGACGGACAGACAGCAACTCGGAATCGAAGTTTTTGAGCGACAACAAATATTTCTGTACCCTTGGCGGCTCTGTGCGAGCATTATTTCTTAGCGTTACAAACGGTAAGGCAAACACAATATACTCTCAGATTTCATCTAGAGTATAAATATCGCAGGTCATTTTAAAAAAGAATTCATTTCCTTAACGTACCTGGTTCCACTAACATTCACAAGTATATGAAGTGGGTGCCCATAATCAGGGGAGTACTCACTACTGGGTAGCTTACCCTATGTTGTGATACTTAAGTTTAGAATTATATAAAGCAGTTGGTATAAATAATATGAAATTTCGGGAATTTGTAAGAAACGTAATAACCTGAGTACAATGCGAATATTGAAACAGAATTCTAGCACACTACCTGCATGGGTATATTGGGTCATCTCAATCTTCGTGGATAGGTTGTATGAAGCCATTTGACATCAATCAGGAATTTTATTAGAAACATTTGGTTTTAAGGTCGAACGAAAATAAAATTTTATATCAAAGTATGGCTGCCCAGACTCAAGTCCGGGCGCACATAGACCATTGGCTGGTCCGTTGTGATGTCACAGGATCTCATAAGAGACTCCTACTCGGTGAACCAACCGAAGCTTTCTACAAAGCATTGAAGGCTCCTGGCTTCCGCATTGGTCAGATTACCGAGACTATCCAAAAAGTGTGCACCTAGGTGGCGTCTCCTTCTTCCAGAAAGAGCATAGCAGATAAAAAATCGTCTCTTCCTCTTCCTCATCTTTACAGCTCCTGCAAAAATTATTAAACGGAAGGTCAAGCCTCTGAGCATGTTTCTCTATCAGGCAGTGTCCTGTAACAACTCCTACTACTGAGCTCATAATCTGCCTGCTTAGCAAGATCAGTCTACTACAGCGTTTTAGATCCAGCATTGGCCAATTCTGTCTGGTGGTATTACATGTAACATCATTTGCCCATCTGCCTTTGGCTTTACTAATCGCAACCAACTTAAGTTGCAGCTTATAAGTTACGAGAGGCTTGCACACCTTCTCTTCCACAGACTGAACCTGCAAAGTGGTTCCATGCCTGGCCAGTTCGTCAGCCCTGCAGTTCTCCGGAATGGCCCTATGCCCTGGTACCCAGCACAGGGGAATGTTGAATCGTTTAGCCATCTCCCTGAGAGACGCGCCACAATCACAAATAGTCTTCGATATAGACATGACTGATTCCAGGGATTTAATAGCGGCCTAGCTATCAGTGAAGATGGCAGTATACTTAGTAGCTACTAAATTACACTTCAGCCAGGACAAGGCTTCTTTAATATACACTAAACAAATCGAGAAAATTCTAACCAAAAGTTTTATTCGTTTTAACAGATTCAACAATTTTAATTCGAATGAATTTTTATCGCTTTTAACGTTTTGAATTTCATTGAATAAACAAAAGTGTAAAATATCTTTGTTTCCTCATGATATAAATTTATATTTCCATTACAATAAGCAAGGAAAATGCCCGTGGGATAAAATTCATATTTAATTGGTTTCAATGCAATGTCATTGAAAGTTAATAACACAATACAAAACATAACACTTAATCCAATATTCATATTCCTTTAGGCACTGGTTCAGTGTCCAGTCTTGAAATATAAATTTCTCATTGTTCGTTATATTTATAACAAAAAGTAAGGTTAGATATTAAGTTTCTGACTATAAAGAATTTGCTTCATTGTTAACTAACTGGTTTACGATTGGCAGCCGTTTTCATCACTTTCGATAACACTTAAGTGATAATTCCCGGGAATTGCTTTGTTTCCTTTTGGGATTGGCTGGACATTCTCCACTTTCTACATGGTTGGAAAGTGTCCTAAAGAGGATGAGAAGTAAAATAGATTTTAAAAAGGTTCAGCAAGAGAGGAAAAACGTTTCTAATGAGTAACTAGCAACTAGCGGTCCCAACGTGACTGGATGAGTCTATACAATACATTATTATTCATTAGCCACCAATGATATTTTACAAAGAGCAGGACAAGTGCTTCAAGATGGCTTCTAAAAATATTAGGCACACTTTAATAGTGGTTAACGCGTCTGCCTTGCGATCTAGCATCCCAAGTTCAAACCCACTTTTTGACTTGAAAAAAAAAAAAAAATCACTTGCTTATTCGCTTCTGTAAATCACAAATGCTCAATACAAAAAATATGCTTTAAAATGGCTTCTGTCAAAGTTGAAGCGGTGAGCTTACTTCAGCAGACACGCCATGTTAAAATGTATATGAAACGTTAGCAAGTTCGAAGACCTTCCTCGCGACAAATTAAGCGCTTTTTTTCCCGCTGGGATAGTTGTAGAGTGGAATGTGCGGGAAAAAAATTTCGCTAGTAAGGTCTGCCCGCATTAACTTTGAAAGAGTATTATATGTATTGTATATGCATCCTAACCAGCGGAAAGCTCTGGAAGACTTTGAAAGTGAGGAGAAAATTGCTTAAGTATTGTTAAATTTAAAATCTTATTTGTGCTTGGAAATTTAAAATCAAGACGCTCTTATTAGTTGGAGAAATTTAAAATCAAGACGCTCTTACTAGTTGGAGAAAAGCAAATGGCGCAACTTTAAAATGGCGTCAATAAAAAATTGGAAAATATGAATGAGGCGATTAGGATCACGCAAAAGAAAGCAATTAACTCTTCTACAAACGTATATTATTGATGATTTTGAAGCGCTTTATTTTACATTTTCAGTTGGGTACACACTTTTTTCTTTGAAGTTTTCTTACATTTTCATATTTATAACAAAAGAAAAAATCATGGAGCACAAATGGACAGTGCGCGTTACAAAATGTTGGACAGATACTAAACGGACTTTTAACACAAAATTCTACCGAACGATGCGAATACTTTTAACTGGATCAAAAAAGACGTGAAAGTATTACGTGTACGCATAACGATCGCACAACTGAAAAGAAAACGTTAAATGCAACAAAGTAATTACTCTAGATGGCAAAACAAAACATTTGAATACTGTACGCATGAAATATATTGTGTTTGGTCCTTGAAGTATGTGTAAATGGAGGCTTCCGTGGCGTAGTGGGCAGCGTACTTGCTTCTCAGTCAATAGGTCGTAGGTTCGATTCCCACTCCAGACGGGATTTTTTTAAGCGCAAATTTTTCAGTTGCTGGTGATAAAAAATTATTCGCAATAAAATGGGGAAACGGTGTAAAAGTGAAACAGTTCCACTTCAAGAAGGCCTAGATACTCAGTAGATGGTTTCTGTTCGCTTTCTATCATTCAGTCCCCCATAACATCTGGAAATATTTGTCAGTAAGCAGCCAGTACAACTGAGCAATATACCTGCTTCTCCACTCGCTACGGTCGTTCTCACTCCCCTTCCCCAACCTTCCCTTCATGACTGTGTTTGTGCATTGCACATAAAGGTCGAAATTGCCTATAACACAGGTCATTCTGTAAAAAAAAAAATATATAGAGCCCTAGAAAGCCAACTAAAGCTATTCCTATACATAAATAAAACGATCCCACTGACCGCTCTCAGATACCTTAAAACCACCAAATTCGCTCTCAGCCCGACGAAAAAGCAAGCAAAAGTGCATGCAGTTATCATCTCTTTTTTCTCCATCTTGAATCATTCCCGTTGTATTTTACTTCCGCAAGTACCTACAAAATCGGTCTATTTTTACTCATTCGGGTGGAACGTAGTATTGAAAAGTCCAGCGAATGAAATAATATTGATATAAATCTGACAACCTCGACGTCCCCAGCAATATCGAGAGAAGTCCAGCAACATGTCAAACGCTATAAACATGTTTCCAGCAACTTCTACCGAACTCCACAATGTAGGCAATCTTTCTAGACACACACACACAACGACACCTGTCTGGGAGACTTAGTATAAATAGCCGCCAACTTTCAGACAACGAGTCAGTCATTTTGGTGACACCTATCGGTGGAAGAACGCGAATCGGTACAAGTGATAGATTGGCAGTGTTCCTGGATTGTACGAATTAAGTTTTAGAGCGAATTTAGTGAAGTGATCGGGAAATTGTGTATAAAGTGCAATAAATAAATTATTCGTTGTTTTTAAAACGAATTGAGTTTTCTTTGGAATCTGGCGAACCCCTAGCTCGCAACAATATTTCCTTAAAGTGATTTATTTTTTTAGGTAAGTATTAAAAAGGTAAAAGCCGTCCTAGTTGTATTTTGTGCTTTTTCTTCAATTTTAATTGGAAACTCACGAAATCAATTTTTGAGATGGCTCTCGCTCTCTCTGCATTTTTCTTTTTTAAAATGAAATGCGTGGTTTGTTATTAGTGGAATGGTATAGAACAAAGAGTTGTGATGCTAGGGGAAAAAAGTTTCTGAAGTAGGCACACTTCTTTGGATGTTGCTTAATATACAAAGTCCCCATGGAATTATTCAAGCTTTATCGGCGGCACTGGAACTCAAACCCGTTTCTTGATTATTTTTCTCTTTTTTTTCAACCATTAGAATAGCATCGATTCTCTTTCAGATTTGGTCTTCTTTTACATGAATATTTTAAGGTTTGTCCTGCTCTGTTTATGTTTCTTTCTCGCTCTGGCCTTAAGTTCTTATAAGCTTGTCGGATGTTTGATTTTACTGGAGTATGGGATGAGTTTGCAATTCTCCTTTCCCCATTTCTTTCACCCTCTTGCAGTATTTCACCGGAAATCCGAAACTGAAACAGGTGGAGACCAGGAACCCAGAAAGGCACATCTTGATAACAATACCTTTCCAATGGTATTTAGTTTGTT
Organism: Chorisops tibialis; assembly: GCA_963669355.1. Classification (NCBI taxonomy): domain Eukaryota; kingdom Metazoa; phylum Arthropoda; class Insecta; order Diptera; family Stratiomyidae; genus Chorisops; species Chorisops tibialis. Next base: position 23,090,640 of record OY770262.1, on the reverse strand, counting down.
TATTTTAGATCATTGGTTTGGGTTGTAGTGCGTTTACAAAAAAAAAACGCTTATAAGATAGAACATAAATATATAATATAACATAAATGTATGGCCTCATTTTAATTTTTAAATATACTTGCTATAACCGATAAAAAAATATGAACACGAAAACAGAATTAATTAAGATTTACTAGTGCACATAATTTGACTGATTGGGCTATAAAAATTATTGTTGCATCAAGCAACCAAATTATCATCGCTTACAACTGTCCAATACCATCAACATTTCCTCAGTAAAAATGTCTCTACTTAACCTTAGCATTGAGAAATCATTGCAATCATTTTTTAAAAATTATTTTTATTTTTATGTCTCCAAGGAAAGAAAAACCCGATCTTATTAAATCGTAAAACTGAAATTTACACCAAACATTGAATCCGATATCCTTTATTAAAAGTTATTATCAATTAAAAAAATCTATTTACCCATTTACGTAAATGTGCACATTTAAAAATTATACCGCGACTAGGTCATGCGTTTCGCTTAAAATCAAAACATAAATAAATGAAAAACCATACTATTCGAAATTAAACATACACGTACATTTTGAATTAAGTTTTTTTTTCCACAATGTTGTGATCTAAAACCTCGATTTGAACTATTAAAAAATAAATGCAATTGGCTATGCAAATTTTAACCTAAATTTACATACAATACACCAACTTGCTACTTTTGTATTTTGAAACACCATGCTATAAATCTATCTCGCAATTTTGCAATAAAACGTATATTGTTTATTTAATTGTTTAATCAACGGTTTTGATTTTTTGTTTGTTTTAATAAGTGAATATTATTTTTTAATTTGCAATTCATCATTTCATATAATAATTATTTGGAAGATTATTATTACAATTGCAATCAATACATAACTTAGGGCAGGGCAGGGCAGGCAATTTAGAAATCATAACAAGCAGCATTCTTGTACACCTGTATTATAGATTAATTTATTGTCTTTGATCTTTTGCTTGAAAAGCTTGTAATGTTTAGGACCTGTGGTCTCAGAGTTATTTGCCGAGATAATAAATTTTAATGTACCTGAAGTTTGTGTTTCTTGCGCTCCCTTCTTTTCGATAGGTTATTCGCGAGCAATTTTCTCATAACTGCAGTTTCTACGTGCTTTCTTCACAGAAAAATTATGGGTTGTAAATTTATGAAGATTATCGAGATAGTGGACAACTAATTTCATTGACGCCTCGGTTCGGAGTGCTTTAATGTCAGAATTCCGAAGCTTTAGAGTAAATAACAACTGGCAATTCGGTCCAGAAATTTTAAGGAGGTTAGAAGACTAAGGCCAGTTTGGGCTGTAGTGCTATTGCAGAAGAAGAAGAATTCTGTGCAGTTGATCGACTGTGGGTTTTCTCCACAGTAAAAATCTTAAGTAATGACTCTGACTGGGTAATACCAAAAACTATGAGTAATATAAGATATCCCAAGCCTATGGAACAAATTATAACCAATTTTAATGCGTTGAGAGTGACGAAAAGGTTTTAAAAACTCAGTGTATATATTCCCCGCTTATTGGCTTCTACCCGCGCGCCCATAAACAAGAGCCAATCGATTCAATCGGCGGCCCTTGCTATGGTTGTTATATTATTAGTCTTTCGTAATACCAATAATTGCGAAGGACGATTTCAAAGAATGCATTTTGTCAGTTTCATTCGTCAAATTATAATGACCAAAGGTAGTCCGCAGGAATAGCACAATTTGAAAAGAGATCCGCGACACAAAAATATCGAGAAGCAGTCAGTAACTAGAGCATTGTATAATTTGGCTTCAGCTAGCAATCGATAAAGTTTTCTCTTGTTTTTCAATTGACAAAATATCAATTAAATTATATTTAATTTCTTAACAACAAAATACAAAATTGGGAAATAATATTGAACAATTTCGACACCTAAAAGGATTGGATTATATTTTTTTTTTTTGGAAAACAATCCGCTTTTATTTCATTGTCTCGGATGTTGTATAATAATTTAAGATAATTGATCGAATTCCTTCTCAACAAAGTTAAATATTATGAAAATAAAATAATAATAAAAAAATTGTAATAATTAACTTGATGATCTAAATCGACAATTATCCCATAATTGAAATAAATATTTCACAATAAAATGCACTACTGTAGTTGCTTGTGCCATTTCATATTCCGTATCAGTAAACAATAAAGCAATTGAGTAACAATTCGCAAAGGTTAATTAAACTTGAGGCAGAGCAACGCGAATTAAATTCATCATCGACGGGAGCAATTATAAAATCCAAATCAGTACGTTCGATAGTTGGACTCGTGAAGTTATCAATCCATGACGACGACGACGACAATCATTTCGTACGAAACAATGAGACAATCCATGACTAATTAGCACATGTGCGATACCTAAGATGGTTAAGCCACCGGCCAGGTACATATTTTTCGCGAATTATGTCGTGTATGCGAGCGTAGTAGATACAAGCATGTAATTTTAACGATTCTCCTCGGGGCAATTACAAAATATACAGTGGGTAATTAAGACAATTCGCAATTGACTTTTAGTGTTATTCGACGGTAGTTTAAATAGGGACATGATAAAGTCTAATGGGGCACCGACCATATTGGGAAATGTAAAGAAAGCCGCGGATGTTACAAACCCATCTTTACGGAGAGCTCGCTCCTTTATGTAGTCATGGCCTTTGGTTATGCTAGGGAAGTACCCTTACTTGTTATACCGGCGTAGTTTTTCTCAAAGCGAATATTTCACCGCCGTAATATCCACATATGTATGTACATATGTATGTATGTATACCTGCGAAGAATGCAACAGGCTAAATCGATATTGCATGCGCGGAGTCTGTCTAGTTTCATATAAGATTTTGTATCTAGATGGAATTCCGTTTGCTTTAATTACTTTTCCGGAATTTTAAGTATTTGATTGTCTGACTAAAATAGATTTTAGTACGTACTTTTGTCGTGTATGATTGTGTATGTGTTTTTAGATAATATAATGGCGCTTAGCTTAGTGTTTAATGCTTTCAAACATGTTTTGAAAATTTTTGTAATGTTTTGTACTTAATCATCTACACAATAAAGGAAGTAGCTAGGTGTGACCACCCACACATAACAACAGAGTGCAAATTAAATATTTTCTTTTGAGAGTGGGACTTATTGTATTTTCTAAGAACGTATCAAAAAATTATCATGAAAATTTTTACAAGTCAGGAAAGTCCACCCTATTTATTCTCCCTTCCCCACCATCCACTCGTTAACTCGCACTCTGCACTACACTGCTGCGTTGTATAATTTAAGCGTGAAGGGTAAAGAAATGTTTCTTGCCGCTTGTAATGGTTCAAACATTTGCATACTCCATAAATTTGCAAAATTTCACAAAAAACCCATTGATAAATTTCTGTAAACCAAAAAATCTGTAGCCTAAAACTTTACGTAAACAGTTCCCATGCCAATTGCAAATTTATAAAAAAAAAATAAAATGTCAGTGTCTCCTCTTGCACCTCCTATACAAATTGGTCACAAATTTCAAAAATATAGCCATTTTTATTTGAACATAATGCTATAGCTGGAAATTCATTCAAACCCCTTTACATTACTTTACATATATATATCTGTGTGTCTCGACGATAACTCAAGTAAACCTCAAGTGAAAAGGGTGAGAGTGGTCGTAAAAAATCTACTACGTCTTCGGACAAATCGGTATTGTTAATGGGAATTATCGCCAACCGACAGCGACAGCTATTAACATAGAATAAAAAAAAAACTATCAACATCAAATGTACATGGGTTCGAGCACAAGCACACCGATTGTTCTTAACGAACAAGATGTAGAAGAGCAGCAAGATATTTACTATCTCGAAAGCATTGTCAGCATGGACGGCAGAGCCGAAAAGGATATTGAGGCCCGTCTAAATAAAGGTAGTCAGGCCTTCTGTATCCTTTCCTCTTTCTGGAAGTTAAGAGAGATCGTCCTTCGCACGAAGCTACGAGTTTTTGACGCGTGCGTCAAATCCGTGTTGTTATATGGTTGTACTACGTAGAAAGTGACCGTTCGACTTACCAAGAAACTGCAAACTTTCATGAACCAATACCTCCGACGCATTTTAGGCATATTCTGTCCAGAAGTAATCTCTAACGACGAGTTTTGGAGTACAACTGGACAGACTAAAATAGACACTGAGATTCAGAGGCGGAGGTGGCTGTGGATTGGTCACACTCTGAGGAAACCAGAGCGAAACATCGCCAAACAGGCTCTGGATTATAATCCTCGAGGAAGACGTCAGGTTGGTCGACCATGTAGCACATAGAAGCGAGCAGTTCAGCAGGAGGCCAGAATCGCTCCTTGTGGAAAAGAGTCCTCTGCCCTTATAGGGGGTCTTAACAGGAATTTGATCTTGATTGACAGTTGTAGGATAGAGTTGTAGAATAAAATTTTTTTTTGTTTATTGTGTTTTTTATTTTTGTATGAATGCATTCTTGTCACAATAACTGACTTTTTGTTTAGATTGACACATCAGACACCAATCTGAGTTGCATAGCTTTGAAAAATATTATCCAAATAGTATGAAATTTATTTTATTTGCATATTTTTCAAGTTTTTCAGGTGGTAGTTGGAAGGAGTTGGAAGTAGAAAGAGGGTTGTGCGAAGGGCTAACAACCCTTCAACAATAAGTAATGAAAAATGTTAAGGAGCCTGAATATCAGGAGGCCAAGGTCCGATTTGGGCTGTAGCGCCATTGTAGAAGAAGTAGAAGTTGAAAGGGGCCAGGTCTGGTGATTAAGGCATGAGGTAGTACCTCCCAGTTGAGTGTCTCCAAGTAGTTTCAGCCCATTATCGATGTGTGCGATGGTGCGTTGTCGTGGAGGAATATCAGCTTGTCATGTCTTTGTCTTTTTTCGCGCAGAGCTCGATGCAATTTGATCAGTTGTTGGTGGTAAGGGTGGGCATTGACAGTTTCACCAGGTTTCAACTTCTCAGAGCGGACGATACCTTGCTGATCCCACCAAACGCACAGCATCGTTTTCCGTCTAAAGCGATTTGGTCTTGGGAAAGATGTTGTTGGTAGGCTGGGATTGACTCACGATTTCTTCCGTTTAGAATTCTCGAAATATACCCACTTTCCAGTCACAATCCAGTGCAGGAATTCAATTCATGTGCCATCCATTTGCCGATCATTTGAATCTAAGTTGAATAACACCTAATTGCTCGGCAAACATATCTTGGGATCGGGTATCGTCCTCGCCTAAGAGAGTCTGCAATTGATAGCCCTAAACCTTCCTGGGCTGATTTCCACGCTTCTTGTCGTTCAGGTCGAAATTGCCATCTTTGAACCGACGAAACCAATCTCTGCATTTTGTTTCCGATAAAGCACTGTCGAAGATAATTATCAACTTCAGCTCACTCCTTCTACCACCTCCCACACAAATTTCACGAAATTTTGAAATTTAAATTAAATTATTTTTCTTCGAAACTGTTAAAGCTATCAACTTGATATTTTGTATAAAGTATACAAATAGAAATATTAATAATGCGAAAAGATTTTTTTTTGATCCGTACACTCCTTCTACCCCCTCCCATATAAATATCTCTATTATAAATTCAAGAAAAACATTTCTCCTTCGAATATGTGAGAGCTATCGACTTTGAAATTGAATCAAAGCATGGTGATATGGATGATGATAAGCAGTTTCAAAATCATCTTCAACGCTCCACTTCCTCTGCCACCTCCCATACAAATGCCCCAATTTCAGGAAAACTATGAGCAATTTCTTTAAAAATAATGAAAACTAAAAACTTTAAATTCAGTAAAAAACAACAAACCTCCCCTCTACTTCTACCAGCTCCCATGCAAAAGTCTCTCTTCACTCTATTCTCTCTATTCGAAAGAATTTGAGATGACATATTTTCCGGTATATTAAAGTCATTTCCATCTCATCTAGAATATCATGTGATTGGGTTTTAAGCCCAATCATAATTCTGTTACGTTTTTTAATTATTAATGCATCAAACGCAGTGCCTGATTTTTCGCAGACAGAAAAAGTATCAACAGATACTTCAATTTTGCTAAAATTATTGTAATTTTTCTAGAACAGCAGAAGAATGCTGAAAATTTCGCCACAAAATTCTAGTTAAAAATATTTGGGCAGGATCGTCAGAAAATGGTGGTCACACTTTTATTATGATTTCTGTCATCTTCCTTCAGCTTAAGATTTTTTTGTCATGAGGTGGACATAATTTCTTCCCGTTGACCAATTTTTTTACAATTTTGGCGCATAAACTTGTCGAAAACATTTGAAAACATTGTTTTTGCAGCATGATAAATAGCTGTAGCATTTTTCAACAAAATGTTCCATAATCAAATTGTTCTTTCAACATAGGTTGCAATAACGTTTTTGATCGTTCAATTTAATTCGAACTTCAATTGAGAGCACTGTAAGCAAAGTAAGTCAAACTTATTCTTAGGGAGGAGCACGAGAGTAAATAAGAGTAATAAGCATTGCACTATCCGATTGTATAGCATAGTGGAGAAATGGCTGAAGCCGGTGCAGTTGGCCATGCAAAATGTTTACCCGGTGGGCGCAATAACTCCACAATAGCGGATTTCATTTAGTGGTTGGTTTTACAAAAGACAATCAATAATATTAGCCTATAGAAGAAATTTTATCCCTTGAGATGCGCTGAGATTGGTCGAAAATGTTTGGGTGACGGTCGCCAATTGAATCGCTTGGTTGTTTGATATGGGCACGCGAGTAGCGGCCAATGAGCGTACGAGGCACGTCCAGAAAGTAATAGTAATGGTTGCCCTCTTGTGCTGTGAACAATTTCTTTCAAGGTTTGGTAACACTGAGCGGTAGTGGAGCTCTTCTGAACACAACGAGCACAGGCGGACCTCGCTAGTATGACAACTCGCCCTTAAATGTCCGGTTTTGTGAAATATGTCGAAAAAAAATCACTCCAAGTGCGAGGTACGCGCTGTTATTAGGTTCCTTCTCGCTGAAGAGACGATATTGTGAGACCATAAAAAAGCTCAAGAGAGCAATTCAAAACAAAGGGAAGGAAATGTTGATGAAGGGAGTGTACTTGTTGCACGACAACGCCCGCCTGCATATGACATCAAGGTGCTTTTCTACTCATTCAGTTGGGACATTTTGAGGCACCCCGCATACTTCCCGACTTGGCGCCCAAAGAATTTCATCTGATCACTTCCTGAAAGACTCACATGTGGTTTCAACTGACGAGGAGGTGAAACAAGAGGTTAGGAGCTGGAAGAAGGAGAGTTCTTTGACCAGGGTATCAAAGCGACTACGTGGAGAAGTAACTGACATTTTTATCAACAAAATCCTGTAATTTTGAGTACTCTCACTTTCTGGACGCGCCTCGTATCTCAATGGGTAAAATTTCTTCCATAGGCTTGGGATGTCTAAAATTATTCATAGCCTTTGATTTTATCAAAGTACTAGGGGAGAGGTTATAATGAATGTTTTTGCATATTATACTTAACCCCTCCCAGAAAACCACCACCACTGAACAAACTAAAAATATAAATCTGACATGGATCAGAGTAACTGATGAAATTCGTTTCAATAAAATAAATAACTCACCTTTAGCCCATCCTGTCAGCACATTTCCTAAATATGACACTTTGAATTCCGGATCCGGTGTACTAATGTTGACGCTATGCGTTCTCTTCCACCACAATTTCCCTAATCCGCGAGAAATTGTTCGAAGAGCCTTTGCACTAATATCCCGGTCGCCGCTGAACTCCTTCAAACTGACCTCGTGCAGCATATCCTCGAGTTTTGAGTATTTCTGGAAACGATCCGCACTACCAAAACGCCGATTACCACCGATTTTTGGACTATCAACACCACCCATCTTATTAGTACTACTACTACTATAATTTTGCCCATTGCAATTTTTCTTTGCATTTTCAGTTGTAGCTTTATCACCACTACCAGCACCACCACCACAATTTCCCGCGAGCTCGATTTCATGCTTCTTAGTACTGTAATTATTGCCAAGGAGTCGCGAAATCGAAGCACTTTTCACAAATTTCGTTTTCTCCTTAGTCGGAGGTGTCGTTGTCGCCGTTTCACATTTCTTACGCGGATTCATTTTGAACAAGGAGAACTTCTCCAGACTCGATAAGGACGATTTCAGGCTCGTTTTCATTTCACAATCACCATACAGCGTGCCTGGGATGCGCTTCTTATTCACAATTGGACACTGGTATCCTCCGTTCGAGGAGTCTTTGATATCCGCTCGAATAAAATCGACCTCATCCTTGGAATCTGTCGCGTCCTGTTTTGGACGATCATTTCCATTCATTTTAGCCATGAATTTATTTTTTGTTACGGGATGTTCGCGTTCCAAATTTAAGGGATGAAAATCATTTCGTAATCGGATTCAGTCTCTTATTCCGGATGAAGAAGACTCGCCGCGAATTACAACACTACCGCACATTCAAGCTAACACGTCGCAAATGATTGCTCGATTCGCCGCCAGCAATAAATGAATCTGCAAAGTAGAAAATATAAAAGTAATTTAAATAATGTTGAGAGTTATTTTAAATTGTTTTATTATGATGAATAAATCATCGCTTGGTTGTGTTTTGATAGTGCGATAGATAGAGACAAAGTATGTTATTACAAGAAGGCTTAAATTTTTTATTACTTTTTTTTTATTTACTTTGGAAGTGCAAGATCGGAATAAATTAGAGAAGTAGTCATGATACACGATCGATTAATTAAGTATTCTTGGCGCATCTAAGACGTATGAAAAAGTCTCCTCCCCGCCGGGGCTTGTAGTCCATTTGAAAATGTGTTCCTATTTCTGGTATGCGATCACTTTAATGAATTTTTTAGGTAACCACTTATACGATCAGTACACATACTGTCAATGATCTTAAGCGTTGATTCAAAAATGCTTATGCCAAACAAAGTTACACAGGAAAAAGCTTTCAATTGTTTAAGGTTTTTGAGGTTATTCAATCAAACAATGGATGTGATAGACAATGCCATGGTATTTATGTGACATAAAAGTCTAAATTACGATTAAAGAGCTCGTTGGTAGCATAATGTTCCGACTAAAAGGTTACAAATTATTTCTGAAAAAAATGTACATACATATAAAGTTAAGTACTGGAAAATTGTGCTTTCAGAATTTCTCTAAAACAATAACTAATTAAAAGATGTACTTTAATAGTGAGTAGCGTTTTGGTCTACAATGGCTGTGAGTTCAGATCGCGGACAACGCATAATTCCAATGCAATATCTACGGGGATTCTGGGCCACCTGAATCAATGATTATTATAAATTCGTTGTTAGGCGTAAATAACCCCTAGAGATAAAGAAAAATTTGTCTTCCTTAAGAATTATAATCCAGGGCCTGTTTTGCGACGTTTCGCTCTAGTTTCCTCAAAGTGAGACCGATCCACTGCCACTTCCGCCTTTGAATCTCAATGGCTATTGTAGTCCAGTTAAAAATGTTTCCTTATCTGGGGGATCGTCCCTAATAGAGGATTGCTGCGGTTAGATGTTTGGTAGTTGTTCTGTTTCTGGAATATCTTCCTCTGAAAAGATATTTAAAATATCAGAGAAGTATTCCTTCCATCCCCGCAACTGGTGTTCACTCTTATTAAGGAGAGTTCCGTTGACATCTCTCACCAGGTCGTTGGCGGTAAAATGAAATATGGTGAAATAAAATGTTTGATTCATTTTAGTGAAATTGTTTTTCTAGGATTATTTATTTTAGCAGCCGAGCCAATATTTCTGATAAAACATGAAAATGGTGGTAGCATATGTTGCGAGTTATATATGAATAGACGTATTGGGGAGAAGGGCTTAACACCAGGGCTAATGCTTATGCGTCATAAGCCCGGTGCTTTTCAGCTCCTCATATTATAAAATGAAGAGAAACTACATTCGACATATTTTCAATCGGATCAAAACACCACCTGAGTTAAAGTTGCAGACATTTGCATAATTTCTTCATGTTTTTTAAAATTTGAATTTGTTGTTTTATTGTAAGGAATTGGTGTCATATTTGGTAGTATTCTGATTGGAAGTTGCTAGGGGTCGCAGGATTTGAAGTAAAAATAAAACTAAGTCGCTTTTGATTTAAAATAATCGCAAAACTCTATTAAATCGCTTTTATCCTTCACAATATTTCGCCTCAGTCCTCGCACTCATCGCTCTGTTGTTCACACGACCTAATCGCTTTCCAACTTCCGTCAATGAAACGACGTATTCGCTTACTGAATTTCGCCTGTCGGTCATAGCACTTACTCGTTTTCCGAATTTCCACCGTCGATACCGCGAAGTATTCGCTTACCAATCTCCACTGTCGATCAAATGTCGTACTTACTGAATTATACCTGTCGATCACAGGATTTACTCCCGCCTATCGATCACAGGACAACCCTCTAGTCCAAATATCAACTGACCTCTTTCACGAATGCTCGCCCCTTTTATACACAGCACTACGACGTACTCGCTGACCGTCGACGTGTTCGCTGTCTTTCGACCCGACCCTGATTGGCGGCGCGGCCGTCGCCCATGCGACGAAGTATTTTTGACTGTCGGCTATTCGATGCCGTGTCCGCTGTTGCTATGTAACTTGATTGAAATGTGTGCACGCGAGTGGTTGTTATTGCTTTTAAACCCGCAGGTGTGCAGCGTTGTTATTGTCGAGAATAGTAGTACAAAGAATTGCGAACATGCGATGAGCGATCAAAGATGAAATTTTTTTTTTTCGGCACCGAACTCAACTTAGAGGGTCGCCCTTTAATGCTGTGCACAGTTGAGTTGGAATAGGGAGGAGTATAATGGACGCCTAGTGGGTGGTGTGTTGGTCTAAAATGCGAAGGTCGTGAGTTTAAATTCCGGTCGACGCATAATTCCAGCATGCTGCCTACTTGGGTATACATTGGTCACCTCAATCTACGAAAATGAAAAATTCGTAGATAGAGGGTTGTGCGAAGGTCTAACAGCCCATCCACAATAAATAACGAAAAATGTTAAGGAACCTGAGGTCAGGAGGCCAAGGCTCGATTTGGGCTGAAGCGCCATTGTAGAAGATAATAGACAATAAAGGAGTTTGGGCGGGGACAGACAAAAGTGTCGGTTCACGTTACTCTTGAAGCATGGCGGGTTATACTCTTTATTAAAAGCTCCAACTGGTAACGCGTTCCACAGCTTTGTAGTTCGAGAAATGAAGAAAGTTGGACGGTAGATTGATGTGCGCGTTCAGCTTGAAGAGTTAGACGTGGGAAAATGTAAAGAGGTGGAACTAGTTCGCGGAGCTCCATACTGCATTTACCGTGGATCTACATGTAACAATATCAATAAGACTGTTCATATGAGAAACTGATATATCCGTACTGATAGATATCTAGTTTAGTTAGCGTTATATCCTCTGGAAAATATACCTAGATGATAGTATCAAATTGTGGAGAGCTTACGGTAAGGTAAAAATTCCATTAACAGCGTACACCCTATTCTTTATCTACCACAGTACAGCTTATCTCGAATTTGAAATCGAAGAAGTTGATTCGGGTGTGTTGAAATTTGTGACTATTGGAGCTGGAAGTTGATAGTTAACGACATTCGTATCAAACAAAATATGTTGGGTCACTGATCTGCAACATAATGGCAAAAATTAATAATAAATTTTTTTATGGAATATGGCAAACAAGATTAATGAAAGTAGTCAAAGGTATATAAATATTCATTTAACCGACATGTGGAACAATTTCTTTTCATCGTTTCGATTTAAATAAATTCAAATTGATATGCGTTAATAGCAATTTTTTCTTAAAATTTTGTTTCTAAAATTTATCTGCCAAATGAGAAACTTTCCATTATTTTTAAAAACCTATGGGCATACAATGCATTGCCGGTTGAATACCGAAATACTTTAGCCGTCTTACAATAATAAAAGCGAATAAATAAAACAAGTAAATACAATTAACCATCGCAGCTTGCGCGAACAATCAAAAGATAACCACTTAACGTAAGCCTAGATATCTAACTATAAAATTCTGCTTGTACAGTGCGCGTTGTATTGTACGCATCGAAAAGGTCGAGTAGTTGGTGGTCTCATGACCCATTTTCAAGTCCTTTCCATTGCGTTTTCAAGACATTGATGTTGTAAAAAAAAATTAAGAAAATGGTCAACGGTGCGAAAAACAAGTTACAACAACCGAAAAAAAGCAAGTTCCAAAACTCGATTTATAAAATCTAATTAAGGTAAGCAACCTGCTTAATTCATATATGGTATGTACCAATCACCTGAGGGGATATATCAAACAAAAAGACAGCCAACATACCGACCAAGTACACGAATTGAACCTGCATAGTAAAATTACAATTTCTCATTTATAACTATTGTCTAATTCGCTGCTGTCTCATCGATTGTATATTGTGCGTGAAGAAAAATTCCAAACTGGACCAGGGTCTTGCACAATTTCTGAAGATCCCATAAAAATACCGCCGCCCGCCATTGCCTTTTCTTAATAACTACTGTACCAATACTGCTTATAAATTCGCGCGGTATTGAACGATGATTTCATACGAATGAGTACGAATATTTTCCACACTTAATATCTTCGAGTCGATTAAAAATTCAATTTCTTACATTAGTGGCTGTAGAATGTAAAATATTGTCGGTATGTAAGTTAATGTTGTTTTTTGCTGTTTGTGTTAAATTCCAGAATGGATCGAGACATGATTGCGCAATGAATGGTGGATGGACCGCAATTATCTCGGGGCTCAGAGATCTGGAGATTGATTGGAATCCTTGAACTTTACGAAGATAATTTAACAACCTAATAATTATAATGACAATTTTATTCGAAATTATAGCTAGAGTCGAGGTATGAGATAGAGCTACTTGAATGTTGTCGGCGGAGACATGCGGGCTCGGTATTCAAGTAAGTAAGGTCAGTGCTTATGATTTCTCTAATTAAGATGTAAAAATTGTAATGTGCTCCAATATTTATAGCGAACTTGATTGAGGCAGGTTGAGTTATCTGCTGATTTTTTTTTTAGATTTGTTATTTTTCGAAGTTTAACTTGACCATGAAAATATTTTAATATATTTTTTTCGTTAATTTAATTGCATATTAAACATCTCTATTATTAAAAAAAATTAAATTTAATATCAAAGTGTATCGGACAAAAATCTATAGTCTATAAATAAATTCAAATAGTAACAACGAGTAGAAAGAACTTTCTTAGAAGTAAGTTCTATTTATTGTCAAATTTGGGGTTAAGCTTTTCTTTCAAAAAGGCCTTTAAAATTGTCTATAACGAAAAATGTTCAAAGCTTCATTGGAGGATCGCTTGTGATGGTATGCGGATACCCAGTATCTGGTTTACTGAGTCCGGACATATTTTAAGGGTATCCGGTACATCACTAATTATAAAGAAGCTTCCCTGTAATTTAATATTTTTCATAAAAATTATCACAATGGCACAAGGCACGGAAGCTATTGTTTATCGTTCAATTAAAACAATTTTAAAACAATACAATAGATATTTGCGAAATTAATAATATCCTAAAAGGGTTCGTATTATTGTTCATAGGTTGAAAATTAATGTTTACTGGTGTTAATTAACTTTTATCGCGGAAAATAATCAATTTATGTCGATTAGAAAGACACGTCGGTAACTTTAATTTTACACATATACCTAATTCATTTATTATTTAAATCGTAGCTAATGATGTACGATAACATGAAATTACGCAAATTCTACACGACTGTGATTTGAAACAATGAAGAATTTTTGAAAAGAATTCATTTAGCAACATTTACTGGTATAAAAATATTAATAGAATTAAATAAAACGTGATCTTTATATCTCAACAAATTTGTTGTTAATTAATTTTATTTTTGAAATTTTCTCGAATTTTGATAGAGTTTAGCAGCTTTTTTCTTTTAATTTTTCGGTTATAAACTTTCCAGTGGCCATTAGCATCATCAATGGTGCTATAGCCTAAGTTGGGTTTTGGTCTCCTGTATGTAACGTCTTCAATTTCCTCGGTCCAATGACCGCGTTCGCCATGTTGAAAATGCGATTTGCTGTCTTCGTCGATTGAATCCTCCCATCGTTTTTTTTCTATTCCGAGTGGCCTTTTTCCTCCGGCCAATCTTTTGTGTACAAGTTTGGGTATTGTTTTGTCTTCCATTTGCTGTACGTAATCAGCCCACAGTAGCTTTCGAAGTTTGATGAGAGTAGAGACTCCTGGGTCCTCGAAGATGGTATACAATTCCTGATTGGATCGAATTCGGCATGGGTCTTGTTCTCTCATCGGACCGAAGATTCGTCGTGCTACCTTCTTCTCGAAGGCATTAACCAGTTTTTCTGAAGCCTGTATTTAGGTTCTCGTTTCACTGACATAGCAGAGTGCAGGTTTTATTATGGTTTTGTAGATTCGCAACTTCGATTTTCTACGCACGTCTTTACATTTTATTATCGGAAGTACCGAGTAGTATTCCTTGTTTGCTACCATTATGCGTCTTTTGGTTTTCTGCCATCTTTGGATAGATTGGCTCCTAGATTTATGAAGTTTTCCACGTTTTCCATGTTATACTCTGCTATCATTAGATTTTCTCTGACTAGCGTGTTTTTTTCGTGATTGCAACATACATTTCGTTGTTTTCATTTATACGAAGCCTTACTTCTCGTGCTGCCGTGTCAAGATTAACGAAGACTTCCTTGGCGCTCAGTTGTGATGATTTAGGTACCGTCACTCTGGTGTCAACTGAGAGTTTTCTTATGACGTATTCTAAAGCCAGATTAAAAAGTGTAGGTACAAGGCCATCTCCATGCTTCAGCCCAGAGAGTGTTTAGAAGTTTGTTATCAGGTCGTTCAGGATCCTTAGTTGGCATGTTGAGTTCCTCATTTTAAGTCTTATAAGTGGGACGAGTTTCGCTGGTATTCCTAATTCGAGCATTATGTTGTGCAGTACAGTCCTATTGACACCATGTTTTGCGTGCTCAAAGTCTACGAATATCTGGTGCACGTCGATGTTACATTCCCAGCATATTTCTAGCACCTGTTTCACTGTGAATATTTGATCCGTAGTTGATCGCCCTAGCTAAGGTGTAGCCTGGTGGGTAGCGTGTTGGTATTGTAATGCGAAGGTCGTGAGTTCAAATCCCGGTCGACGCAATATATAATTCCAGCGCATTGCATGCTTGGATATACCTTGGTCACCTCAATCTACGAAAGTGAAAAATTCGTAGAAAGAGGGTTGTGCAAAGGGCTAACAACCCTTCCCCAATAAGCAATGAAAAATGTTAAGGAACCTGAATGTCAGGAGGTCAAGGTCCGATTTGGGCCGTAGTGCCATTGCAGAAGAAGCCCATCGCCCGGCTCTGAATCACCTTGGAATTCTCCAATTATATTTTTGGCATAGGGTTTAATTCGGGACTCTATGATATTTATAAAGATTTTATAAGGCGTGTACAGCAATGAGTTTTCGCAGCAGAGTTCGTCGCCCTTTTTGCAGATCGCACTTATAATAATTTTACGCCAATCATCAAATTCCTATATGTTTGAAGTCCCTATGTGTTTGAAGTCCTTATGTGTTCGTTTTATGCTACGTGGATACACGGCCCAAATGCTATTGCCGTTATGGCTTAACATTGACAACACGTATTGTTTTTGAAACGACAATCATTAATGCCCCTGGTTCGATAGCAGTTGATACCTCACGCAGGGCCGGTCCTACCAAGGTGCAAATGGAGCAGTTGCACTGGACAGTACGCTTGAGGGGAGCAACATCATCAAATCAATGTAACCAAATGGAGAACTCCATGCCGCCAACAGTTAATGGGCTTCTTTCGAATCTTCCAAAATGATTGCCGTCAAGTCAGGGCTTGGGGAAAGGATTTGGTCTGAGAAAAACTCTATTCTTGAAAAGCCGTCATGAAAGGAGTGAAAAAAGAAAGTTTCTTACCGGTAATCTCAAACCGTCAATAGATAATAGGCTTCCTTTCATCACAGCTTTTCAAAGATGGTATTTTCCGTGAAAGTCCCCACATACCCTTTAGCCCCGCCGTACAATATCATACCAGATGTTCACATCGACCTGGCGCTCACAATTTCATAACAATTTTGTGACTTTGTCGTTATTAAAAAAAATCAAATTTCTGTCGAAGTTTTTTAGCATAAGGAGCTACCTCACCGTATTATACGTGTTACTTGCTTTTGTAATACTTCCATTATATGTATTATTATAGCTCTCTTTCTGGGGAATAAAAGAAATCTAACCTTTGTGTGCAACAAATCATGAATCAAATCCTAATTGTACTGCGTAACATTGAGCAGCTAGAAAACACAAACTGGACTCTCGGCTATAAGAAAAATTGTTTTTGAGGACGCGCTATAAATAAAATGATTTCGGCGTCAAAATAATTTAAAGCGGCGCTGGCCTCAGGTTTCGCTTCCCTTAGTTTGTTACTAAGTCGTCCCGGCTATTCCAGAGCCCTGCGTTTCGCTTCCTTCGGTTTATTACTCTCATCTCAGAGACATGTCATTGAGTGGAAGAGGTTGGCTGGATTTTTCTCCGACGGCCCCTGCTACGCCAGGATCCCATTCAGGCAATATTAGTGAAAATAGGATAAGCAGGCCTAACGTTAGTGAAATAGAAGTACCCCTCCACTTTGATCATGCACCGTATCATTCATCGACAATCAATATAATGAAATTGGCCATAAAGGTGGTGAACGCTATTAAAAGTTGTACTTCAAGCACGCGTATTTTCAAAAAAGCTGTGTGCAGCATTAGACTCTGAGCACAAGACACTACTTCTTGCGTTTCTGTGTAAAATTCTGGTGGATAGCCAGAGTTAAAAAGAAAAATTTTCAATCTTTTCCGACTTTGAAAACCCTTGTTGACAACGGGGACTACGCCTCTGTCAAAGACCAAGTACAACATAACGCACTCAGTGACTTAAGCATAATCAAGGATGAGTTTGCTCGGTATTTCCCTGATTATGGTAGCAGTGAGACTCAAACTATAACAAAAACTATGGAAAATCCATTCATTGTCAAGGCTAATCATCTGCCTGATAATATTCCAGAAGAGGTTATTATTAAAATTGTCATAGAAATTCGTGCAAAAAAGTTACACTGAGGAAAACATTGAGCAAAAAAAAAAAACTTGTCAACGTCCTTTTCAAACAAAGTTGTTATTTGAACATGATTTTATAATTGAGACCCTAAGGCTACCGACACACGATGTGAGTTAATATATATTATCTCGCTTTTCGATATTACTAGTGTCATTATTCTATACATAATTCGGCCTACTTATATCAAAATAGGAAGTTAATATATATTAACTCGCATCGTGTGTCGGTAGCCTTATGTTATTATGTACCAGGCTAGGGCCTATATGCAATACACATAATAAATTAAGTCGTACTGTACACAAATTAATAAATAATGTGTTCTAAGAAACTGTATTATTGAATTACTCATGAATCAATTTGCTTCAATTTCGGGCTGAGATTTAAGCTATCTAATTCTAAATATTGAAAAAAGGTGGAAAAATAGTGAGTGTGTTGCTCGTGTATCCATTATCCTTGGGGGTATTCAATAGGAAGATTCGCCCCCATAAGTCGAAGATAGTGGTCCGCTCATGGTTTAATTTCTGGCTTAGTGGTCCGCAGACTTGTACGAGTTAGGAACCACTGATCTTTACAGATTGATTTTTTGCAAAATAGCTTATATATGCATGATGTTTTTTTTAAATAAATTCTGTAAAAACATTAACAAATTCTCAAAATGTTATAATACTTGTAAACTTCTAATTAAGTTAATTTCATGATCTTAATATAACCTGAATTTATTATTCAGCCGAAAACGACCCTTTGTAAGGACTCAGCGGGAGGTACATTTAGCGACATGGAAGAGATAAAAACCGAGAGGGGGACCAATACTTCCAACAGTTGCTTAACCCGAATTCATCATCGACTACCATTGTAAATGACAACCTGACCGAGACACCTACTAACGACGAAAACTTTTTGAGTCTCCGAACAGTAGAAGAAGTGAAAGATGCCCCTAAGAACTTAAGAAGCAACAAGGCATAGATAACATACCAGTGTAACTTCTGA
Source organism: Chorisops tibialis (assembly GCA_963669355.1). NCBI lineage: Eukaryota > Metazoa > Arthropoda > Insecta > Diptera > Stratiomyidae > Chorisops > Chorisops tibialis. The sequence goes on along the minus strand of OY770262.1, from coordinate 23,072,486 downwards.
AGAGTGATAGTGAGTGCGTTGCTAGGAAAATCCACATTATGGAGTCGCAAATATGGACACATGAAACACTATCTGATGTTTGGCGTACACTCCGCAGGTGGGTAGTTACTGGTCTAGAAAGCTTCGGCGATTTCATTAAAGTGTCTTTGGAGCTTTGTAACCTCGGACCCAGCTGATCGATCAGTGGGTGGCATCCCCGGAATCCAGCCGGATCAAAGGTGCTACGGGTGGTATCCGATTAAATTAATCACAAATGATTTTCATGGCATTTTAATTTCGATGTTGTTTCTAACTCTTGTGATATTAATAGTTATTCCTTGCTTGTGTTTTTGTCTCCTAAATACCAAACAAACAGTAGCAACCGGCAGCATTGAGCAACGTCGGTACTTTTATCACTCTGCAAACTGAAGCATGAAGACTTTTAAATTTCACATACCATATGATCATCTACTGTATATCATTGGAGATCGTATCGATCCGTGCCTTCACAATATTGTTCGAGGGGAATTTCTTGAATTTTCTTGGAAACTTCAACTCCAGAAACATTTTCGACTGCTTTAATCAAACAAGGCTTTATTAAGGTTTCACCAATTGTATGCGGTTTCTTTGCCATGGCGATGAACTGTGAAACTTCAAATGAAGCTGAAAGGATTTTATCAGACCATTCATATCTTCTTCTTCAATGGCACTAGAGCCCAAATCAATCTTGGGCCTTCTAACCGTCAGGTTCCTTATGATTTTATTTGTTATTGAGAAATAGTTGTTTGCCCTTTGCACAGCCATCTACGAATTTCGGAAGTAGTATGCACAAATTATTCGTCAACGGCGATTTGGAATCTCGACCTTCGCTACCCATTAGGCTATATCCTAACGAGACGATTCCTATGCTGTACCACTTTCCCCTAATTTGATTTTCTTTAAATTTTAAAATTTTTCAGCGAAGAATTGAGGTGGTTGGTCACTCAAGTTAGGATGAACTGCCTTTAAATGGAGTTATAGTTTTGCAGGTTTTAGGACTTTGAGGTCTTCTCACAGTATAAATCAAGCATTGAGGCCTCATCTCCTTATTACCAATAATTGCTGTAAGTCCAATATAATCACTATCATATTTCCATTTTGGACCCATTTTCGACAGAAAAAAGGAAAAATACCGCGTTCAAAATCCTCATTAACTTGGCCGTTTTTTAAATGTTCTCCCGGACCACTTCCGAGGCTGTCATGGACCGCCTGTTGTCTGCCGACCACCGGTTGGGAACCACTGGTATAGATTATGGAGAAGAAAATTTGGTACCCAGTGTTGAGCATGTGGTTGGTTAGAACCACATCAGACACAGATACACATATCTAAATAAAACTAGGTGCTCATCTGTTTGGATATATTGGCGACGGCCGAAGTACTCCCAACCAGAATACTATCACTATAGTTACTCCATGGGACACTAGAGGCGAGTTATCAGAGTTTGGCAAAGGTGAAGTCCTACATTTGGAGCGAAATTTCAGTAACTGTTGTTGTAGTTATTAGTACGTTTTAATACCAAGCATTTTGCGCAGTTCTTAGTACTTAACTGAAAAGGCACCAAGAAAAAATGTAGAGAAACAATTTAATTTAATGTAAAAAAAATCACTAAACCTACCATTCCACAATTATACAAGATGTTAAAGACAGGGTTAGTTAGGGGAGTTGCACATTTTCCTATAAAAACATTATAATATAATAATCAAATTAGTACAATGATATTGAAAGAAAACAAATGGACAGTATTTTTGTTGTCAAAAATAGAAAATAATATTATTTGCCCCATCCTGACCCGGGCACGGGGCAGAATGGGGTAGTTAAGACTAGTAATTGTTAAAACATATAATACTAGTGGAAATGCAGACAAAATAAGTTTGCTCTATATTTATTTAGTTTTAAGTGACTATGAAGGTTGATTGTGTTCTTTTCTTAAGCCCATTCACAAAATACACGCACTAGGATACCCTCATCATTTTAGCTATCTATTCCCGCACAGGAATTGTTCGCCCATTTTTTGCACTTGGAACAAGCGAACCAATCTTCAACTGATTTTGAGTAAAATTCATCGCAATATAAACATTTACACTTCACCTCAGGGACACGATTCAGGTTAGGGAGGTAAGACCAATCGAGAAAGATACGTAAACTAACGTTTAACTGCACGAAACCACCGACAATTGAACGTTCTTCAACCATGTACCAACTATAGTTGTTATGTAAACAAGTATGTATACATTACCATGGTTGCAATATCAAGAGTTTCAATACAGGAGCAAAAAACTACAGAACGAAAAATTTACGCACCAAAGCTAAAAAAGAAAATAAACTAGCATGGCTGCCGTAGTTAAGCAGTAACATGATGGTCTAGTTCTACTTATTGCTGCTCGCTAGCAGCACATCCTTGGCACCGAAAAACGTTGAACTTCATTCCGCCCCGGTACCCCCGTTGTGCCCCGGTACCCTATTATGCTCCTCCCCTACATAAATTTATATGCAAATGGGAAACTGATGTATCCCACACCTGCGTACTTTTTAGATTTCCAAGATTATTTATTATTTATTATATTAAAATTAAAATTAAATAAATAAGAATACAATTGGAAAAATTAAATTTCATTTAATTAAATTCCATTCGTAATAATGAAATATGTAAAAGTTGCGCTATTACAAGATCGTTGCAATAGCATTTCAATATTTTAAAATCTAAGCTTTATAGAGTCATTTCTACATTTAAAAATTATTACTGCGGATAGATCATCAAATTGAACGCAATAATGGAAATTTGAATACATAAATCTAAAATAAGCATCGCAACTGCATGCGGAAACTGCTGCACTATACCATCATCAATTTACGGGGTGAAATTGCCATGAATTAAGCGAACGACCTTATGTCGCGGTGCTGGCCAACTCGTCGCATCCTTGATGGGTTCATTACAATGACAATGGCAATCTACGTGAATTACCACGGCGGCGTGGATTCGCTATTGTTCATCGGAAAGTAATGCGATCTGAATACGAAATTCGCACATAAAGGTGATTATTCTCCTTCAATCACGAATTGAATGTCAATCAAACGGATAGAATCATCGCTCCCAAGTTTCATACCTGAGCGATGGAATTGTCTTGCTGTTCTTTCGCTAGGAAATGTAGAGTGGAATAACTAGTATGAATTTATATGTTGTACACATAGGAAGATAGGTAGGCCTAAGTATAATCATGTCGGGCTGTGCTGACGACGAAACTACCTTTGTAGCCAGCCAGGTGCTGTTTTGTATGGAACAACACAGCACCTGGAAAACGGTTCTTTCACCTTTCTCGCGCGTATTTAGTTACGCATGTGCTTGAAGGCACCTTCCAGGTGGATACGGACATCATGCATTAAACATGAACCTTAATAGCTTCACGTGTTCCTACCGAGAGTGTTTACTACACACAGTTGTAGATTTATCGGAACAATTACAACTCCTCGCGGACAAGCATGTCTGGTGACTTCCTGCTTCGGATAGAACTAACCGTGGCCATTGTTGACCAATACCGGAAAAAAATCTACCGCGCGACTTGCGAAGAATATTGGACACGATGTGCAGTAGGAATTTTTCTTAAGGTGAAGGTTGCAGCAGTTCACCTGAGTTTAAGTGACTTTGATAGTAGAATGCCAGTTGGGAAGAAAAATTATCTTAAGGTATATTTTTTTCTGTGACATTGAATTAGATTCATTTTGGCTTGTATCAGCATTTGAATTCACTTGTATTGTGCTTTAACATTGCCAGACATCACGAATGGCACCGAAGGCACCTGTAAGGTGATGCGACGACAGTGCTATCTTCATCACCTTTGTCGGATTCTCATATTGACATTCAACCTTCGGTTGTAATAGTGCCTGGCTGAGGTGTGTACGATGATCTATACGATTAGCCTTGATATTTCAACCAAGAGATAATTTTTTTGTGTTTACCTTTCAAATAAGAAAATATGAGTATAAGTGTAGAAGGAATTTCGAATTATACGGGCTGTAAAAATGGGAGACAACTATCCTCAGTCTGATTGTCGTCTAATTTAAGCGGATAATGGATTTATTATGGCCTTTAAAGACATTATACAGTCATAAAGTTGATGCATTCCTTATGGGAGTTTGTATGCTAAAAGGTGAAACGATATGTTAATTGTGGGTGTAGAGGTATCTCGCGATTTGAAATGAATTTTAATTTATTCCTAAGATCTGGTTTTATATTTTTACGATGCGATCAGTTTTCAGGCAACACCTTCCTATTCTAATATCTTTTTGATTTATTGTCATGAAAAACCATGAGGTATATAAAAGAGTTGCAGATCCATTTGGCGCAAGGTCGGTGCACTTCTCCAGTCACAATTCAGGTTTTGAAGAAAATTTTTATAAAAATCGTTGAAAATACAAGATATCCAAAAACATCGTACAACGTTTGACGGGTAATAACTTTTTTGTTTTCAAAATTTTTCCACATTTAATTAATTAAAAACAATAAGTTCAATAGAAATATCTTTTCAGAAAAAAAAATATTTTGAAAAGATACAATTGTCCAGAATCAAATAAATAATTTTTTTAAGGTGGTGGATTTTGATAAATTTAAATTTATCGTATGTCGTTGTTATAAAAATGGTTTGTGCCAAATTTCAATCTGGTAGTGGATTAGAACTTTTTTTTCGTTATTTTTCGTGTTGTATCTTTTATGAATTTTAGGAAATTTGTTAATAGACTTTTCCAAAATTATGTCATTTTAACGAGGAGGTTTCGAACTGTGGTATGCGGAATTTGTTCAAATTCACCGCGTCAAAGGTAATCTTTGAGCCCAATAAGTAATATCGCTGTATGATACAAATTAGGTTTTCTTCAACTCATGTTGATCTCAAGGGTGGCTAAGGTCGCCAATCTAACGAGGAGGTACTGGAAAGGATGAAATGATTTTAAATTTTGAGTCCACTTATTAACATTCTCATCACCATGCTCGAAATCAATTTTCAAATCAGCAAATCAAATCTATTCACTCAAAATTTCTGAAGTAAGTAAAATTGGTAAGAAATGGATTGAAGTTGATAATATTTTGTATATATAACTTGGGGAATCACTATATAATAGTATGCACAGTAAAGTGGGTATTGGAAAAAAAGTTAAGGTTAGGCTAATTTAGGTGGAGAGAGACGAAAGTTACGGTGAAACACTTTGGCTAGTAATATCTTCCAAAGTCTTGATGTTCGGGAAACGAATAACTGCCTATATTTCACTGTACGAGAAGGAAAGGGTTTGACGATGAGCTCGTGGAGCTTGGCGAATATACAAGTGAAAAGTATTGCGTAGAAGAATGAGTGCTCTTAGTTATGCACTGCATTTACCATGGAAGTAGCGATAATAAATGGTGAGTACTCCGACATTTCTGAAGACGTGATGATCTCGTCTCCAATCAGTCGAAATGCATGTTTTTGAGTACGGGGGAGCAAGGCGAGGTGTGTTTTGGGTGCCCCAGCCCTAGCATGCGATTTGTACTCTAAACGTGGTCTAATATTGATGGTTGCTATGTCGTTCGACGTGAATTACTTTTTGCTTTTTCGGAGACCTTCTAGACGTTCAGAGGCGTCGAGGGCAACATCAAAGATGTGCTGGGCCCAATTAAGGTGGTCGTTAATATTAAAAGAATTGTGAAGTTATCCGAGGTGCAAAAGTTGAGCGCCACCATAGGTCATATTGTGAGATAACAATGGAACATCACGTCTGAGGGAGATGACAGGCCAGGATTAAGTAGAGATCTGTGTTCAGCGTACGGAATAACTCCATTATATTGGAAGCAATACAATGATTGTTCGATTCCGCAGCAGAGTTACTGTCATCCGCAAAACAATGGATTGGGTTGTGAATAGACAATAGAAGGTGATGAAAACTAAGAAAAAAGGGGGAACAAACTACGTCATCTACTCGTATAGTGTGTTCAGAGAGAAAACTCTCAATCCATTGAACAAGAGTAGCATTGAGACCTATGGCCCTAAGCTTATCTATGAGACATTTGTGCCAAATCCAAAAGTTTTTGCAAAGTCAAGTTTAAGAACTCGACCTTCATCGTGTTTATGTATACATGAGTTCCAACGTTTCACCAAGGAGACGAAAAGACCTCTAGTCGACCTTCCAGGACGCAACCCATACTGGCGATCGTGGATTAGCTGTTTATCCTCGAAATACTGAACATTTTTGCGATTGACAACAGTTTACATTACTTCGGAATCAGGCGGTAGTTTTTCCACATATATGAAAAATACTCAGAAGCATAGGAAAGATAAAAAAGATTGCGAAGAGGTTTAGCTAAAACAGAGCCAGCATATTTGTGATTTATTGCTTTTAAAGGTTTCAAATGCTTCTTTCTTCGTCTGTACGGCATCGAGACAATCTTAATTTAACCACAAGTTCTTCGATGGAATCGCCCTTTTATGACTGGGAGGCATGTAGAGTTTCATAGCTTTCAAGTTACTATTCACTATTTGAACGAATTTAATATGACAATTTTTTCCGGTACAATAAACTCTTTCCTATTTCATTTAGAGTACCATTGGTTGAGGCTTCCGTGGCGTAGTGGGCAGCATGCTTCCTTCTCAGTCAATAGGTCGTGGGTTCGATTCCCACTCTAGGCGGGATTTTTTTAAGCGCAAATTTTTCAGTTGCTACTGGTGATAAAAAATTATTCGCAATAAAATGGGGAAACGGTGTAAAAGTGAAACAGTTCCACTTCAAGAAGGTCTAGATACTTAGTAGATGGTTTCTGTTCGCTTTCTATCATTCAGTCCTCTATAACATCTGCAAATATACAGTATATACTGTACAACTGAGCAATATACCAGCTTCTCCACTCGCTACGGTCGTTCTCACTCCCCTTCCCCAACCTTCCCAATCCCATTCCTTCCCTCCATGACTGTGTTTGTGCATTGCACATAAAGGCCGAAATTGCCTATAACACAGGTCATTCTGTAAAAAAAAAAAAAATAGTATAATTTTGGTGAGAAGTCTGCAATCAAAACACAACTTCCAATTAAAAGCATTGAAGAAGCCATTTAGCGCCTCCTAACTGGCTGTTTTGATATGCCAAATATTTTTTCGAGGTGTCTCCATTGTCAGCGGAGTAAGAGCTGTAACTATGAATTATACACGAATCAAGAAATAATCCGTATTTCCAATTGGCGAAGGGGAAATAACAGAGACAGAATATTTCAAAGGCTGGCTAATGAGAAAAAGATCAAGAAGGTTGGAACAATGTCCTACAATATCTGGTAAATGAGTTGGCTTATTTACAAGCTATGTTAAAGCATTCACGGAGGAAAACAGCTCAGTATCACGCGCCTTCTGGTCCGTAATAGAGGAATGTTTAAGCCATGCAATGTTATGAACTTTGAAATCAGCCATGATACCCATTTCAGCGTCAGGGTTTGCAGAGTATATAGGCTGCATAGATTCAAATAACCCATCCAGTTCTGCAGTCATTGCTGTGCTTGTATTTACAGAAGTATATATACTTGGCATGTCTTTGATTGAGCAATTTTATCCAGATATAATCGAACTCTGGATTGGAGCAAATAGGGAGCTACTTACGCAACATGGCGGATGTAGAGTGCGAAACTCTGTTGGCAAAAAGGTGATATCCGGGAACAGAATAAACCTGTTCACCTCCTGGTAACACCTTACATCAATTTAATTTGAGTTGGATATACAGCGAGAGATAGGCACCGTCCAGACTCCAGAACATTAATTTGATCGATAATGATGTGATGACGCGAAACTGGGGCATTGGCCAAAACAACCGTCATTATCAGACAAACATTCGCTATCGCAGGGAAGGTCGCGGTTCTGACGTAACTCATTCAGGGGGCATAAACAATCTGCCATAACCCAACGTTGTTGTACTAACATAATTTCGATGTCGAGCTGCATGCCTGTCGTTTGGTCACCTGATCTCTGTAAACAATGACAAGCGCTATGCCCGAGCTCGAGATTATGAGATTTTATATACAAAATCTTTTTTTTTTCTTTTTTAGATGGCGAATTAACAATTAGATAAACTAAATTAGCACAAAATTATTAATTAAAATAATAAATAAGCAAAAAAATAAAAATTGAAAGAATAAAATTTTACCTACATATATAAAAAAACTAACAGTTAAAACCAAAAACAAGTAATATACGATACTTAAAAAAATATTAAGCTATTCAAAAAAAAAAAATAGACAACACTAAAAGACAGGGTGAAGCCTAGTGGAATGAGTAAGTAGAATACACCCACAGCCAGTCCTGCATGCCTAAAAATGACAAATGGACATTCACTGGATCATGGGCTTATCACCGTGATCTTAAATCTAACTGATACGAGAAACGGATACGGCGCCTAGTACACGGACACATTCTATGGTAACGACTTTTGGCATTCGACAAGCGACTATGATTGGCTTTTGAAATGTTCAAACAATGAGTGGCGGTGGAAGAGCTGGAGATACTTGGTCCACAAATTATCGATCATGAAATGGAACGCTATAAACAAGTCCGGGCGACAACTGAAGGCCGATGCTCACGATCGCGACTTGTGGAAGAGAACTGTTTCTGTCCTATGCCCCTGTAAAGGGTCTTCACAAGAAATTAATTGATTGTTTGAGCCTACTGGCTACCGTGTTGGTCTACAAAGATCGTGAGTTCAAAATCCGGTCGACGTATATTTCCAGCACACTTCCTGCTTGGATATAATTTGGTTACCTCAATCTACGAAAATGAAAAATTCGTAGATACTACTTTCTAGAGATACTCGCTGCACGCTTACAATTCTGTCCTAATAAAGTTTGGACAATTCTTTAATACCAGCAGTTCAGCGTGAGTTTAGAAAAACAAGAAAGCAACATAAGAAATGTGAAAAACAGGCAAACTTGAGTTTGATGGTTTTCAAATGTACGGACACCAGTGGCGTGGCATAACTCTACATCTAGGGGAAGCAATAATTTTTTATATATATATTGGTTTATTACTTTCTTTTAAATATATTGAAAATATTACTAAAATCTCTCTCGTAGCTGTTAGAAACATTACATTACGATCTAAAATCAAAAAGACAAACAAATTATATATAAAAAACGATTAACTTTCTCCCCTACTACCACACAGGAGCTCCAAGCATCTGAATTCATAACTTAACGGACAATTCATATTATTCAATCTCCTACGTAAATTCGAAGAAATCTTATAGTGACATATTGCTTTGACAAACCCTTCAACCTTTTTTTTATTAAATGTAAGCTTTAAAAATGCTGAATAATTAATTAATACAACCCTTAGTTTAAACTTATTATTATTATTTTCTTAACAAAAATTGTGAAGACGTCCAAAAAAAATAAGTCGCCCGACCTTCAAGAGTTTAAACCGATCCGTTTCCTCTCAAAGCTTCCTGATCATTTTTCGGCAAGTTCCGAAATTTCAGTATTGACAGTGCTTTGATCGATGGAATACGATAGCTTGCGACTGAGAACGTTAGGTGGAAGCAATTAATGTGACGCATCTCCCCTTTCTATAGAATTCGAACTTACGCCCGTCGCGAGCGAAAATTTTGCTCGAATTGGCGTATCTGCAACTGAAAGCAATTAGAGGGAGATGGAAGCAATTTGATGCGATGCATCTCCCCTTCCTATTGAAATCGAACTAGCACTGGTCGCGCGCGAAAATTTCGCTCGTTTTAGCTGACGGTCTCGTAGATGCGTTTTTCAAATCACATCTCACCGATTTCTTATTGTGAAAGGCTTTGAACTTTCGTTGGTCATAAAAAACGTCCTAGGCACGTAAATGCTGTGTACAGTGTTAGACGAAAGTAATGCGTGCTTTCTTTTAAAAAAAATTTCATATTCGTGCTGATTTTAGTTACGTTTTTTTAAAACTGAATAAAGGGCAAAACGTAAGGGAAGCATTGCTTCCCTTGCATCACTGGACGCCACGCCACTGACGGACACGAGCACAAACTTCCGTTAAGCTACAAGTATTCGAATAGAGTACTCATTACAATCGAAAATAAATATAATTCACAAATAACAATTCATTATGATTGTGTTTACTTCATAAAAGAAAAATAATTGAGAAAATTCAAATTTCGGACAAAATTTCCCGCGCAATTCCTGTACATGCATTGTCCAAACTCTACTGGGATAGAAGTGTTAGCGTGTGTCTCTACTTCTCTCTAATTCAATAAACAAAAATAGATAGCTACAAGCAAATGATATTGCATATGACTGGCAGTATTTTTAAATGAATGTTAATAATATGTAAAGTTGCTAATTTCAATTCAAAATTGAATTAGCGCTTAAGCAATTAACAGTTTGTCAAATTAGTATCTATAAAAGTGCACCTACGATTTATATAAGATCCTTACGTTTTTCTAATAATTAGGCATTAGACTTTTAATATAGTTCCCTAACATTTATTGGCGCCTTTTAAAAGCTCACGTAATACATGATTACCTTTTAGTACCTAGTGTATAATTTATCTCAAAAGATAAATCGCGATACAAACAATTTATCGCACTGAATAAATCTGGTTTTATTTTTCAAAAAATTAAGAACTGCAGGCCAATATATCATATTATAGTTCGTTAAATATTGTGTTGATGCTTTTTTTCTTTTCCACTGCTTAACCTTTGACATGAGTTGATTTAATAATTTATCTAGATAAAATGTTGTTGATTCTATACTAAATTCGTACTTATTAGTAATCGTGTCAGATTAAACCAGAATTATCTGGGATAATAAATTTAATTCTGACATATCAAGTGGTGAAGATCACACACAAAAAAAAAAAAAACAATACATCTTAAAAATGAATTACTAAATTGAAATCTCCAATTAAAAAGATATTGTGGGCTGTTATGGCGGGTTCCATCATCATAATATATTGCTCAGTCTTGACAACATCGCTGGCTTTAGGGTACATTAGTATTGTTGTGATTCGTACACGGGTCAACTTTTAAGTCAATCTGAAGGACAATGTAGTAAAGCATGACCTATTCAATGTTTAATCTATGTTCAGCATCAATTAACTAATCTTATTTATCGGCAGGGATAATATCATTCATTAATATTAATACATAATTGACATTGATTAAGGTGATTCGAGTGGGAGAGTATTTTCCTAAATTCCACCCACAATAATTTTGTCCAGTATTAAAGTAGGTACTCTGAAAGTAATTGGACAACGTTTTAAGATGTGATGCTAGCTCTTTCAGATACATGAAATTTTTGCAATAATTATGTGCTTAGTAGGAAAATATAATTTTATTGACCAGTAAAATAAAAAAAAAAAACTTGTTTACATTTTAAAGTGCTCGTACATTTATATTTGTTGACAATTCTGAAATTATTATTCGTGGTAGTAATTAAGATAAGACTTTGTTTAAGAAGTAACATTCAATTAACTTTGTTATATCACAGCAATAAAGAACTAAGTGAATAAAATTTAAATGGTAAAATATTGCAATGTCAAATGTTAAGTAGTTTTTTTAATACTACACTCAATAGTTATATAATTAATTTTCTGTTAAAAGTTTTTTTATTAAATGAAATGACCAACAAGATATTTTGACTAAACTCGATACGAACAGATTTATTCCACCTCTCATTTTTCGTGATATTCTGGCGTATTGCATCCAGCAGCAATCACCTGACTTTTTGAACATGATATTCGAGTTCCTTAGCTTGAAAACCCTTCCGTTGGAGCAGCAGTTCGCATATGAAAAACGCTGTTCAACGTTTCTTGGCTTTAACTCGTATGGCACCCAATTTCCTTGCTTTTAGATCATTCCCAAGCTTTTTAAACGATCCAAAATGGCATGTCGAGGCACGCCCAATGGGTCCGCAAGTAGTTCTTGCGTTCGGCATGAATCTTAGTCCAGTAATGCCTCCAATTCTGCGTTTCAAACCTTTTAACCGCTACGGAACACTCCTTGCCTTCCACGCCGATCTCATCCATTAGTTTATTTTGCTGAACTAGTTCACTAGTTCTTATTCACTAAAAGGACTAGTACTTTGGTTAGGTTTATCAGTTCATTTGGTTTTTAGGAAGTTGTATCTGCAAAATTCAGCTTTTTGGAGATATCTCGTGTAACAAATAGAGAGTAGAAAGGAACGAAAATTATACTCGACTAGATCCGAGCAGCCGCTCCCAAGGCGTCTGTAAAAATTGGGAAATACAGCTTGATAGAAGATATCTGCATTAAGAAAAAGAAGAAGAAATACAAAAAAATTTACTCGACCTAGTACGAGCAGCTGTTCTCGAGATATATGAAAAAATCTGCAAACACGACTCGACTCAAGCAGACGTTCTCAAAATATCTGGGATAAATGGTTAATTTTTTTTGTCAGATACATAGAATCAAAAAAAAAAGGAAAGGAAGTGATATGAAAAAATCACACCTGACTCAATCCAAACAGTCGCTCTCGAAATTTGTGGAAAATACTACAAAATATATTTTTTTTGCAGATAATTCAGTCAAATTCTGAAACTCATAAGCTGAATTTTACAGATATCCCGAGTCGAAAAAGGGGAAAATGGTGCACCCGACTCAATTCGAACATCCCTTCCCGAGATATATGCAATTGAGTAGAGGAGGGTACCAAAAAAAGAAGAAAAAACTGAAAGTTCGTTCGTGAATTAAACGTATCAAATTGAAAAAAAAAATGCCTGATTAGTTCGATCCACAAACAATTCTGTAGTCTGTCTTCATGCTTGCATTTCTTTGCGAAGTATTGTTGTATTAGCTTAACACATAGTTCATTCGTGAACTAAACATACACATCAGTTCACCAGTTTGATCAGTTTACAAAAAATACATCGTACGAATATTCATACAAGATACAGTTCGTTCTTTGCGTAAGAGGTGAGATACGATCGCACGGAATGAATGCTGCTTTTTCGGATGTGTTGAACGATGAGGTTATGCATTTATGTGAATAATAAACTGTCAACCGAATACGTAGACTTTAGAATTTTACATTCAGCTCACTACCAGTTCATTTCGAACTAAATGAGAAAATTGTCAGTGAATAGTTCATTTAGTTCAATGAACTGATTCAAATGAACTAGTTCTTTCGTGAACTACACATCTCTAGTTGACACCATTTGCGACACGTTCTTTAACTAATAGCACCCTCACCACAAGTTTCAACAATCATTCGACGTGTCTCAGCCGCAGATCTTTTTGGATTGAAGGCGAAAAGCAAAACTTGCCGCAAATGTCGCTTATTTGGGTCGAACTTCGACATATTGGGGCACAAAAAAGTATATGACGCCGATAAAACTTCAAAAGTCTAATGATGAGGAGTTGTTGACAGATGCGAAAGTTTACCAAGTTACACATCTGATCCGCCATTGTTGATCAGCATTCACAGCCAGCGTAAGTAAGTAGCTAGGGTGTAACCTAGTGGGTAGCGTGTTGGCCTTGTAATGCGACGGTAGTGAGTTCAAATCCCGGTCGACGCAATATATAATTCCAGCACATTGCCTGATTGGATATACCTCGGTCACCTCAATCTACGAAAATGGAAAATTCGTAGAAAGAGGGTTGTGCGAAGGGCTAAGTAATGAAAAAAAAATATGATAAGGAACCTGAATGTCAGGAGGCCAAGGTCCGATTTGGGCTGAAGTGCCATTATAGAAAGAAGATGTAAGTAAGTAAGAGTTTCAATTTGTGCTCCCTATAAATGGGGAGTACGAAATAAGTGAAACATATGTATAGGGGTACGCGAGCAAGAAAGGGTGAATACCACTGATCTAAACGATGCCGATATATTAAAACAACAAAAATCAAAATTCAAAAAGATTTCTGAAAATTGAATTACTGATTGCCTATTAAAAATGTTTCAATCCATGAAATTACAAAAACGAACCCGGAAAATAACACGCGTCTAAAAATTAAACACTTCTTTCTAATTTTCAATAAAAATTATGAAAACTTACGTGCAATTTGCTTAGAGTATCTGATAATTCGATTTTCCTGTTCCCTTTCAAGTCTGAAATTTGAATGAAAAAAATAAAAAATAAATAGATTTAAGTAAAAGTGTGTTATTCGATTTTGTATAGCTAGTTTTCATATCCCTGGCCAAAATTTTGATTATATTTCTATTATACAATTATGAAAATTGAAGCGAATAAACGTTGAGTAGTGAAAACGTGTCTACTCTTATACGCTATAATTAATTTAGGATTTAAATTGCAAGCGAGCAGCAAAAGCAATTACTTTATCCGCGCTTACTATCCAGTTAATAAACAGCAACATTTATAACATTCATCACTTGGGAATTACGCTTCGGCGTATGTAATGGACATTAATTTCAGGTATAGTAATAAACTCGTTAAATGCATATTTTTTTTATGCAAATATCTAAGAAGAGATTAACTTGTAATAATTTTTATGGAATTTTATGAGGCGAAATGTCATACAGATATTTCTTATTGAAATCACGTTTTTCATTTGTCGAAGAAGAAGAAAGTAATATTCATATATGACTAAGTTATTGCGTAAGAAAATTGTCTTTATAAGTTATTTCCAATTTTTAATAGCTATGTACCAATGTTATGTAAGATATTTAAATAGGAAAATTTTTTAAAAGAAAAGTTGAAATAACTTTCGTCATTAGTTCAAGCATTGAGTGAACAAAAAAATTATTTCGATAATAGAATTGCTCTATGATTATTGGTTTGGTGAATGTTTTCACAGTCCATTTTGAATTAAAAGGGAAGATTTCCGGATTTTACACTGTTTGGTTTATTATGAGTAACAACAAAAAGTGTTTATATTTGTTTTTAATCTATGGTTTCGTTTCTTCACTTTGGTGAAAATAAAGTGTATGCCAAATCCCAAACAAATCGGTATCAAGGTTTCTAAGAAAAAAGATTCAAGTTAAAACACTCCACCTCTGTGCACTCTGATGAATTTCACATTAACATTGATGCAAATGTGCTGAAAGTAACTCGAAAGTAAGGTAATTTTTCAAATATCGAAACTGGTATATATATACAAGGCATATTTGATAGTATTAGATGCTTAAAACTCCGTCTGATGAATCAAATTCATTCGTCGATTATCAACTGAAATTGACTCTCGTTACAGAAACTTGGGAATTTTGAGGTTTCCACAATAAGTAATGAAAAATGTTAATGAACCTGAAGGTCAGGAGGCCAAGGCCCAACTTGGGCTGTAGTGCCATTGTAGAAGGAAGGAAGTAGACGGAGAAGGGTGAATGCGATTTTGCCGCGCCTCTAGTTGGAACTCCCATCCAGACTGACCCTCTAGGTTGGGGGTTGGGCGAATCAATGACAACGTCTCCTCAAAAAAAAACTCGCATGTCCAAGAACCCGGATTACAGCCTCGGATTGGACAGATCAAACGGCAACGGAAAATGGACTATTCTCTTGGATCTTGGAATGTACGTTCACTCCATCGAACGAGTGTACTGCAGGAACATCTTCAGGAGATGTCTCGTCTCATTATCAGCATTCTCACTTTCCAAGAAACGAAATGGAAGTTAACGATTGCAAATCTTGCCGATCTCAAACGGTTCTTACCAGCGGCATCAAAAAGCAAGGAAGCAGAGAATTCGGTGTCGCCTTTGTGGTAGATAATGCGCTCAAACAACTCATAAGAGAAAGAAAGATTATTAAAGACGAATTCTATGCCCGAGTTGACAGCACTTTGACAAGTTGCCCTCCAATGACACAAAAATTCTAATAGAAGACTTCAACGGTAAAATTGGCAATGAATTATTTCATAGGGGTGAAACAGGAGGGCATAGCCTCCATAATGAAACAAACGACAATGGCCAAAGACTTATTGACTTCGCCAGCAGTAAGAACCTAGTTATAAGCTCCATCTCCTTTTCGCATAGAAACATTCCCAAAATGTCGTGAGTATCACCAGATGGGCACACCTTCAATCAAATAGACCACGTTCTCATCGAAGAAAGGGCTGCTTTCACTATTCTAGATGTCAGGACTCTACGTACCGCGAACTATGACTCGAACCATTTTCTTGTTCAAGCTAAATACTGCTGTTGCATAGCTTACAAGGGTCACACTAAAGAAACCTGGGCTCCTAATCTCAATGTGCAAAAACTGAAAGACGACACGACAAAAGTGGAACATATGACCACAAACAAAGCACATATTAAGGCACTACCACTTGCTGAGCCTGAGGAAAGTATTGACCACATGTGGTGGAACAATAAGGATGGTATTCAGCGCGTAGGTGAAGACACTTAAGGATATTTAGAGTGGAGAAAGCAAAATTATTGGTTCGACGAGGAATGCCAAAAAGCGATCACCAAGAAAAATGAAGCCTATCGACAGTTTCTCGAAAGACGAACACGAGGTAGAGAGGATAGCTATCAGCGGCTCAGAAGAAAACAACGGAAAATGAACAATGACAAAATTGTGTAGTGACGTACGCGCATTTAATATTATAACCCACAAACTAGCATCTGCAAGGACGAAGAAGGCAACATCATAAGCGACGCTACCGAAATCAATGCATGACAGGTTCAGTACTTCCGATCATTGTTAAATAGAACAACATCACATACTGAACCTTTTTTAATTCCGGAAGATCCAGATGGAGATCAACTGCCCATTGCTCCAACCTATGATGAAGTAGAGGCAGCCCTACATAAATTAAGATCAAACAGGCGCCCGGAATTGGCGGAATTCCTGCAGAGCTCTTGAAAGAAGGTGCAACTGAGCTCACCAGTCGAATATTTAAATTAATTGTTAAAATATTTATTATATAAATATATTTATAACTGAAAAATTACCCGACGATTGGCAGAAAAGCAACATATATCCTCTATTCAAAAAGGGACATCATCTGCGTTGCGAAAATTACAGAGGAATATCATTGTTTATATATTATTTATTTATTTATTTGACCTCTTGAACAAAAATATTACAATTTCAATTAAACAAAAGCGGAAAACAAAAAAATAGCAAAGAGAAAAATTTAAACATTAAATATAATAGTTTTAACTCTATTTTTAAATAAAGGGGCCAAAGAACCAAGTTGGAGTCGATCATGGTCTAAAATCCAGGTCGTCACAGAGGTGGGTATTGAGCAGGTGGTTTTAAAGCTTGAAGAGGAAGCAAGCATCGAGGAAGGTCCGCCTTCAATGCAGGGGCTGTAGGTGAAGTACTTTAAGTCTGCCATTGTAGTCGACATGTGGCTTTCTTATTCTGTAGAGTGAATCTACGCTAAATAGATTCGATGGACCCAACATGGCAAGAACGGTGAGGGTTCCAGGCGATGGAACAGTATTCTAAACTACTACGGACGAGAGTGGAAAATAGGATAACAGCTGTTATTTGACGGTTAAACTAGACTCTCGTACGTAGGACTGAATGCCTTGTTAGCAAACTCGGAGAATTTATTGACGAATTTAAGTTTGCGATCAAAGACAACTCATAGATCCTTTATTGCGGTTACTGCCGTATGGATGGATCCATTAATATAGTCAGAAAGAATAGAGGAGGTAACCTTATACGAGTACTTCACAGTAAAATACTTCTCTATGTTCAAAAAGATATCATTGTGTGAACACCAACGAGAAACAACAAGCAAATCAGCCTGGAAGATTATGCCATCTGAGACGGAGGAGATTTTCCGGAACAATTTGAGGTCATCAGCGAATAAGAGACAGTCAGAAGATAAAAATTGGGGCAGATTACTTATGAAGATAGCAAATAATAGAGGACCAATGATGGATCCCTGCAGGACACCAGAGTTAGCAAGAAATTCAGTAAAGGAACGTAATTCGGAGACGACAATCCGAAAGATACGAATTGAACCAGTTCAGAAGAGAGCCAGAGACACCGTACCTTTCAAGTTTTGAAATAAGAATTTTACAATTACCAGTGTCGAAAGCTTTTGTTGTGCACGTGTTACAAAATTTTAACGAAAATCGAAGACTCAGTGAATACGCTAACAACATCATCGGAGGATATCAAAGTGGCTTCAGATCCGGACGATCGACAACGGACCAGTTTTTCTCAGTATAGAAAACAATGTGTGTTAATTAAAAATCCAAAACGAGTTGACTTAAAGCGTCCCAATGGTCAGGTCTCCAAGGAGATGGTCTCGCCCCCATGCCCTTTAACTTGGTGCCCGAGTATGTCGTCTGGAAGGCAACCTCAGTGGACACCAGAGGTACGCTACTCGTAAAATCCGCATAGTTGGTGATTCCAAAACGAGTGCTCAAGGGCAAAGCTCAAGATAACCGACCACAGGGGAAGCCACGAAAGCAATGAGAGGACTCAGTCGACGCATATTTCAGATCGCTTCTCGATTTTTCAAACTGGAGGGAGCGGTCGTTGGACAGAGGAGGTGGATCTGAAAGGCCAAGGCTCGATATAGGCTGTAGCGCCATCATGCATCACCGATTGCTCACTTACTGTGATGGTGGTAAAATTCTTTAGTCACCGAAAGAAGTTGTTCCACATTGTCGTGGAGCTCAACGTGTTAAACATATCTGAATAAATTCGGTTTTTTTTCGAAAAAAAATGTCTCTTTCGACTTTATTTTTCACAAATTCTTTGTCTTTTTTTTTTGCAAAGATCTTTCCATAACCAAAACTAGAAAACACTTTTTCGTCACGATTTAATTTTAATATTCAATTCACATAAAAATAGATCCTAATACGAAATTCACAAAACAAATCTATAGTTTCTTATTTTGCAATTCTAAACGAATAGACTTCCGTCTCCTATCCTAACCAATAGTAGCTATCAACATATCTTGTAAATATTAAAATTCAAACAACTTGCCAATTCCTGGAAACAGTCACGTGCAATATTTCAGCCGTGAGATATCGCCAAAACCCTCAATTGTGTGTATCAAGCAATATTTGCATTTTTAAAGTTAGATAGCTATAAAATGTTTCTCGGCTTTGTTTTGTAGGAATTCTGTCGGCAAAGTGTGTTGTTATTTTGAATGGCTAAAACAACATTTTATAATTCAATTACTCATGCATTTTTTTCTATAATTTAGACTGCATGTCATGTTCCGTTTGGATAACTACCTGTATCTAAGATGGTAAAATTGTTGAAATTTGTGCGACTTTATCGCATAAAACTAAAAACCAATGCAAAGAAATGTTTGTGTCATGGCGCTAACTTATTTCTATTTGCGGTTAAGGCATCTAAAAGTAACATTTGTTGTTTTTTTTTCTCAGCAGCAGCAGTTATTTTTCTTTTATAAAAATTGTTGATATGAAAAGAGAAAATTATTATTGTGTTTACTCGACCATGGCCTAATTTAAGATGCTACGTTTTTTTTAACAAAGACCACATATGTGAAGAATATTAGTTGAATTTATTGTAAAAACGAAATTGTTTTTAAAAGGAAAATTAGTTGCACGCAAGAATTCAACAAAACATACAATAGACAGACCAATCAAATTAGAGCAATATAATAGCAGGAAATCATCGTTAGATTAGTTTGAGGTAAAAGCGAAATTAATTTCTTTACCAAATCGATACTTAAGGCGAGTAATTGCAAAAATGAATTATAACTAATTTCCTCAAGTTAATGTATCTGATTATGATGATCTTGTTAATTTTTTTTTAACCATATTGAATGCAGGGAAATTTCGTTTCTTTTAGATTCATGAATTTAGGATCCAATCAATGCAGCACTGCATGCAGTACTTTTTCTTTTATGCAATTATGTTAAATTTATATGAATTAAATGATTGTATCGAATTGAATAAAATTTGATCGTTTCGATAACATTAATTCTGTGAACATATTTAATTAAAGCCATTTAGGTACATATGTGAAATTTTACAAACGTTCGAATTTCAAATTTATCAAATTTCATGCAATTTCGTGCAATTATGATTGTTTGACATTTATAAAATTGCATTAAGTTTTGTTTGATTTTGTTACGCATTAAAAATTTACCTCAATTAGTTTAATATTTTAAATTAGCTACATAAAATTTCGAAATCAAACATGAAATTTAGTTAATTTGAAAAATAATGCAGCAACTTTAATAGCACTTTATCTGTTTGATAAATCACTTCAACAAATCCTGGGGTCGGCTCTCGAAAATTTTTCCGGTGTTTAATAATTTTACAATAACGCGGAAAATCGCATTTCGTTATCGAGCCGCTTTGACCTAATGTATAAAAAAAAATTTGGAATTAGTATAGCGATAAAAAACAGCCTTTAGAACTTTTGCCATTGTCCCAAAATTCCACTGGTGGAATATGCCGTCCCATTGGACAATGGTTTGCACTAAACCATCGGTAGTATATTCCGGCGTCAACGAGTTAAACAAAAGCTCTCCTTCTTAAATAATGCCACAGATCAATTCGATTACTGTCAAAGTTATGGGAAAATTATAGATGATATGTAAGGCAATATTCTGGCCAAATATCATCTGCAAAGAAGAATCGAACAGACCAGGAAAGGCATTGATGTTCAAACGGGAAATTGGGTCACACTATGGAAGCCAGAGTAAAACTTATCGAAACGAGCTCTGGATTATTACCCTGAAGGAACACGACGAGTTAATCGATCATGTAAGTAGTACACGGAAGCGAGCAGTTGAGCAGGAGGTCAGAGAAATTAACAAGGCCTGCTGAAAACTGAAAACCTCAAATCACGAGACCACAGCCTTGTCCAATCCCAAAAATCCCACCATTTCAAAAATAATCAAAAACCACTGTCGCGATATTGAAGGTCTTAATGTCGACCAATTTTCACGATTCTCAAATAAGATACACGCCAAACAATACGTGCAATAAAATCTGGGACAAACAATCTGAAAAACTTGTTAGCTTATTGCGACATAAGACCGAGTCTAGTTCTAACATTGATATACAAATTTCGTTTGACCATTTTCCCGCATGAGGCCAGCAATTATGTGTCCACGGTGTACACAAACATCTCATGGCAAAATCTTATTAAACACAGGTTTGTCCTGCTATTTCAAATCGGCATGTCTATTCGTACCTGCAATTCTCTGTATATCTACGATTAATACTGCAAACATTGCGCGCTTTCCGTTCTCATACACCCTTTCGATGCAATTCTGGAATTTTATCTTCGATTAAAATTTTCCCAGGCCACTTTTGCTGTAGATATTTCGATGTAGTATAGACTACCTTAAAGCTATATAGTTTTCTGTACTACAAAAATGGGTCTTACAACATAAGATATACAGTCAGATACGCATTATGTTCGTATGCATAACATCTTATCCCATTCCTTTCTTATGCGAAAATTACCTGCGAATCTGAGCATCATAGAGAGAGGTTTGTCTGTTAAAAGCCTGACGATCAATGAGAATAAATACAAAATAAAAATGCACAATAATTGCACACCCGTTCGATTTCGTTGGGCAATTTACAATGACGATTATATCCAATCCACCAAAGAATACTGCCATCTTATAGGCACATACTATCTCTATCTGTGCACACACAATCCGGACTTATATGGATATGGAATGCCAATCAGACAGCCACCTATCTGCACCTTTAGGTTACCTATGCGTTCAGAGCTTATTATGGCTACTTGGCAGCCTGTCATTACAGGCGGTACCTGTAATAGTTGTTTAGTTTGCTTTCCTAGTGTACTACGAACAACAGATTTTGTTGCAATTCAAGACGCAACAATCTCATAATATCGAATATATTCGCGAAGGATTTTGCAGCGAAATATGTTGTAAATTAGGTTTAAGGTTCGATCTTCTCAACGATACATCCAGAGAACAAAAAAAAACTTTTCGCAACTGGAATCTTAAGGCTATAGAAAGGATTCTCGAAGTCTACAATTACTAGTTCGCGTAAGTACACCACTGAATTACTATGTTTGACGAATCAAGAATAAAACTAGAAGTTGATACCGTAATTGTTAGTTACGAGCATACTGCGAAAAACTACCGCTTAAATGTGATGATCTTTTTTGTATCGAATCTTCTGTTGGTTTTAAGATGGTACTGAATCTATTATTAAATAGCACAATCTGATAATAGCATGCGGATAAGTATGTCAGTCAATTCTAATAGTTTTGAGTTTTGTGAAAACAGTTCAAAACTAGAGATACAAATACATTCATTTCCCCATATGCAAAGGAAGATTTTGATTTAAATAAAATTAATTTAAAGTAACTAATTCTAAAAGTTTGATCGGATTTATCAATTATCGAATCGGAAAATATTTCATTGAAAAGCTACCACAAACTTGTTGTGTCCTTATTTTTTAAAAAAAAAAGAACCTTCACATCGATTTGCTTCACGACTGGAAGAGAAAGAGTTCAAAACCCAGAAGCGTGCACCTGTTCGCTTTGAAAATTCAACTAATGGAGATGAAATATAACCAAAAAGTCAAGTATCTCGACAGCGCCACATCAAAACGAAAAAGCATACTAAGAACGAAACAAGTAGTTAGCTGTCCTAGAAAATTGTCATAGAAAATTTTTCGATCAGATAAAATAAAATCTAAAATATTTTTATTTTGGTTAGTAGTAGCCTAATAGCTTCCGTTTCCACTTTGCTACCATTACCAAAAACAATACCGGTCTGCTCGATGTTGCGGCTGATATTTTACGATAATTTCCATTCTTTTCTGTTGACGTTTACTAGAGTTATCGTCGAGATATATAGACAGGTGTAGTGATATCTGAGCTCCTAAATAGCCGGTCGAAAATCGGAAACTAGCACGAGAGCTCAATTTTGTGCAAGCGCTATTTACTATTTTTGTCAAAAAGCAACGCTAAATTCGTGTACAAACTATTTGTCATAATTTAAATATTTAAAACCTAAAAGGAGTGTAGCCTAGCGGGTAGCGTGTTGGTCTACAATGTGAAGGTCGTGAGTTCAAATCCCGGTCGATGCATAATTCCAGAACACTGCCTGCTGGGTATACCTCGGTCACCTCAATCTACGAAAATTAAAAATTCGTAGATAGAGGGTTGTGCGAAGGTCTAACAACCCTTCCACAATAAATAATTCAAAATGTTAAGGAACGTTAAGGTTAGGAGGCCAAGGCCCGATTCGGGCTGTAGCGCCATTGTAGTGTAGAAAAGATCGGCATCAGGTGTGGTGATAAGATTATAAATTAGTTTTAAAATTAGTAAAATAATGACAGATTTAGCCTGTGCTGGGTCTAAAATGCTCTGGTAGACTGATCTCGTTAAGCAGGTAGATGATCAGCTCCGTAGTAGGAGTTGTTACAGGACACTACTTGATAGGGAGACATGCTCAGGGGCTTGGCCTTCCTTTTAATGATCTTTGTAGGAGCTGGATGAAGAGAGAAAGAAACGATCTATTATGCGTAGGCGTACGTACGTAGGCGCACACTTCTTCGATAGCCTCGATAATCTGGCAAATGTGGAATCCAGGAGCTTTAAACGCTTCATAGAGAGCGGATAGTTCACCGAGTAGAAGTCTTTTCTGAGATCCTGTGGCATCCCAACGGATCAGCATATAGACATATGCGTCCGGACTATTGTCTGGATAGCCATTTTTACCTATCTACAAACCTACCATGCTAAAACTATACCACCCTTCTAGGAGTATTACCTCCCATATAAATGCCATGAAATCATGGCATTTATATGGGAGGTAATGTTTTTAAAATCATAAAGCTTAAAACATTGTTTGACATAAAAATTACTCATATTAAGTCCAATTACGTATTTAAACATAGCAGAACTACGATTGCGAGTAAACTCAAACCATTCAAAACTCTACATGGAATAAGATTGTTATTGCATAAAGAAATTATTATTTTTGTATGATGGATTCGGGGGAGGGATAAGAGGAGGTGATTCTTCTGTGAGTTGCATGTGGGAAGGTAGAAGGGATTAGAATGTTTTCACAAAATTTGAGTTTCAAAAATTTGATATGCTCTGAGAAAGTTGATTCAATGTATGTACCGTGAAATTAAGGCATTTGTATGGTGTTAGAAGGAGAGGTAAAGTTACTACTAAAATATAAGTCCTTAGAAAAATTGTATAATCAACTTATTATAGAGTTGTGCATTTAGTATGGGAAAAGAATCAAAACTAAATTTGGAAAACCCACTGTTTGGTGGAACATAGGAATATACCAGAGAAGTGAAATTTTTACGACATCAGTTTGGAACAGCTTGATAAAGGTCTCAGCAGAGACCGAAACGTCACACATAATAAATCAAACAGTGTAAAATCCAGAAATCTTCCGATTCGATTTCAAGTCACCATCATATGCTCTATCACTGGCAGAACAGTGTCAGTAAAGTTGATGAAACCTCTGTGCAGATGATGATGGCAGCGATTTCACAGAAGGTCCGTTTTTTCATCAGATCTGGTGAAATGCAAAATCAATTTTTTACACTCTTTTCCTAGGTTTCCTATTAAATAAAAATATTATTTACGATTTAAAACAATTTAAGCTTTTTAGTTTGAAACACATTTGAAATCGATGCAATTCAATCGGGCCCAACCTTAGCAAAAAATATGATGTGTTTACTAAGGGTTAGTTTTATACAACAAAAGCTGAACGCTGGATTGGAGCAAAATCCAATATTATCGCGGATATATAATGCGATACCCCAATGGGGAAAAGGTTGGAATTAACTGATATCCAGAAACAAAATATAACTGCTGACTTCCTGGATCTACGTTAGCATACATGAGTTCTGTACTGTTTTCCAAGCTGAAATAAATGCAATAGAACTATGTATTCGGGAGAATATAAACAGAGCATACCATAATCAGGGCATTTACATTTTCTCTAATATTAGGGCGGCAAGCCTTTCAATCAACTCAAATACGATCCAAGCTCGTATTTAAGGTACGAGGGGCGGTCAAAAATTTTGCGGAATGAAGGGGATTGACAAGGGAGGGGGAAATATTTTTGCCTGGAGGTATTCTAACACTCATTACAGGGATAAATGCAAAGTTTCTGTCAAATCTAATCACTAACATTTTAGCTATCGCAAAATCAACAAGTGGATCGGAAATAAAACGCTAACTATGGACAGTTTTGAGCTTCATACTGTCTTTACCAAGCAAGGAAAAACGCCACAAATCGTTTAAAACAATGTCATTTGCTTACGGGGACTCTTTCCCTGGACCACGATGATTTATAAGTGGCATAGTTTATTCAGGCAAGGCAGAGAGTCAATTGAAGATGAGAAACACTAGGGCCGGCCGATTGTTGCAACTTTCTCAAAAATCGTCGAATAAGTGGAGAAACTTGTTCTCGAAGATGCTCGTTTGAAGAAGAAACAACATGCAAGAATAGTTCGAATATCAGATACAGCCATTTTGAACATCCTCCACGATCATCTCAGTATGTCTAGAGTGAGCGCAATATGGGTGCCGAGAATGCTCTCAGCGGCTCAGAAAAAGCAGCTCGTCGAGTGTTCACGCGAATTTTGGATCTCTGTAGCAAGAACAGGGATCAAATTTCGACCTGGATTGTGACCGGAGGCGAAATTTGGGTTCATCATTATGAGCCTGAATCAAAGCAGGAGTCAATGCAGTGGCTCCGTAAAGGCGCTGCACCTCGCAAGAAGTTCAAGGTCTCACAATCCGCCCGAAAAATCATGGCCACTATTTTTTGGGATTCCTCTCTGATTTGATGATCGACTATAAAGAGAAAGGACAAAATATCACAGGGCGATACTACGCCAACCTGCTACAAAAATTAGAGGATGCTATTAAAGAAAAAGAAGAGGAAAGTGGACTCGATGTGTCCTGTTTTTGCACGACTACGCATCTGTTTAAAATAGCCACGTTGCAATGGCTGCCATACAGCAATGCGGCTACGAAATATTGAACCACCTCCCTTATAATACAGATCTGGCCCATCCGATTACTATTTGTTCCCAAAACTGAAGTAAGAACTTTGGGGAAGAAAAACTTACCAACGATGAAGAGGTGAAGTCAGCAATTTTAGCCTATTCTGAAGGCCTTGATAAAACTTTTTTTTAGAAGGAATTAATAAACTTTCTGAGAGATGTGATAAATGTATTGAGCTTAAGTGGGAATATATTGAAAAAGAAAAATAATAACTTATTTAATTTTACCCCCCTTCCGTGTTCTTCCGCGAAATTTTTGACCCCATAATAATAAAGCTAGAGAATAGAGTTACTCTGTTTTAACTCTCATTTGAATCCCGGGCTTTGAAGGTAACGAGCAATCTGATTCATTGGCCAAAAAAGATCCGAATCTTATTTCGCAGGTCCTCTTCAATTTTGCGGGATATCACTCAGTATTGCAAAATTGAATGTCCAAAACGTGGGTAAAGTCACAGTGTGCTCTCTACTGGGACTCGGTACTCGGTTAAGCTTTTTATGCAAAAACATTCGGTCAAAAGAATCTCTGAGTGTCCCAAGTTAAACAGAAATCAGACTAGATTCTTGGTAGGTGTCCTAACTGGACACTGTAGCACGAAAAACCAACTGCGCAGAGTTAGACTGTCAAAGTACAATCTTTGCAAATGTGAATTTACGAGGAAGAAATACCAGAGCATATTCTCTTTGAATGGGAACCGCTGGTGAACAAAAGACCCCCTCATATCGGCCAATGTTTCGTGAACCCAAGTGAATTTTTAACCATTCCTCTACGTAATATCCTAAGCTTTATCAAAAGTACAGGACTCGATGAGGAACATCACAATAGGCCCATCAGTGGCCGCAGTGATAGAGGAAACCAAACATACCCCATCGTGAAATCCGATAAAAAGATATTTTGTCTTCAATTTCAATAATCTGAAACTGCTAAAATTGATTTGTTTCAGTTCGTGAAATAGTGGAATTTGGGTTAGAGGAGTGGGGTTTTCTAATAATTTTTAAACGGAAGATTGCTATTAACGTCAAAACTTTATATTGCAAATTTCAGATTAATAGCACCTGTACTTTTCGAAAAAATCGATTTCCTGTCTAGTTGCGAAAATAAATAATTTTTTTGTTGAAGACCCCTTCCAATACAAAAGGTTTGAAGGAATTTGATCCATTCAGCGGACAGACATCCAGTTTGGAGCTTTTTAAGTGACGATATGAGTTTCAATTTTTTTCTACAAACCTTTTTTCTTAGCATTACAAAATTCATTGGTGTAAACTCGTAATACTCTCAGATTTCATCTAAAGTATTACATAGGCTCATTAAATATGCCAACTGTTACACATATTACACACATTTTGGAATTTCACTTTTCTTTCAATATATTAATGGAGGCAATCGACCTGATAGCATATAGGAAGACCAGAAGTAGATTTTAACTCTAATCTTGCAAAATCCTATATCAATTAATTCTCGCCCAAGGCATAACTTTAAACTCTAGACATAATTGTTAACGCAAAATCATGAGAAGTTCAATGGGACCTATCTATCAAAGTTTATATCGTGGGAAATTGTAGATTTAGTTAGTAGCTCTTTTAAATTTTTACTACACATATATACAATTTTCAAGTTCAAAACCTCAGCAATTTTTGATATGATGATTTTCCATAATCCTGACTGACTTCTACTCAAAGTTTGATGTTCTAATGATTCGGATTACAAAAAATTCAACAATAATCGAGTCAGTAAGAATATTTTGCCCTCTTTTCGCCTCTTACACGATCTTAAATTTCACAAATTCCACTCGTATCGCTTGCCTAGGGTGTAATAGGAACCTCTACGAAAAATTTCAAGTTTACAGGTCTAAGAGCAGCAATGTGATTGAGTTCATTTTACCTTAGTTTCGTTTTAATTTGGCTCTTGCAAATCAACTTTTCATCTTAAAAACCTAAATTCCTAAGTGTTGAATTTCAGCAAACCGAGATCACACCTAGCAAAACCATCAATTCAAGTTCAAATTGAATTTACCCACCACTTAAAACTACACTAAAACGAAATACCGCACATTGCTCTTAACTACATTTCTTCGTATTGTGTATATTGTGGAATAATCCAATTACAATAGCCACCCACGGATTTCGCTCCGCTGGATAAAAGTGCAATTAGGCCACTAATAGTGTTGTAATGTCTTATCTTTGTTTGTTCAGCACTTAAGCAAATTGGATCCAATAAGCACCTTGTATTGCTGTTGTTGCTCTTGTTTGCTGAACTCGGGCGCTATATAAGTATATTCATCGGCATAAATGCATGCACACATGTATACAAATTTACTTCTATCGATATATATACTAAATCGTTGGAAACAGTACAATTCAATTTATTGAAATTCAATTCGATTTAGTAAGAACCTTTTTGCCAATTTCAATTTTAGTTCCCATCGGAAAATTTCGTCTCAAGGTTTCGGATGAAAGGTACAAAATATCCACTACACGAATTGAAAATTCCACAACGCAATGCCATACTAATAAAATATGCGCACCGACCGACATAGAAACAGAAAAAAAAACAAAACAAATTTATATACAAAACATTAACCTTACCTGTTTGCAACATTCTTTCACATAATCAATGCAAAAAGCATGCGCATATAGCTACACCTTCTCTCTTACCTGTCCCTCCGTCTCCTACTGCGCACTCCTTTTGCCACCCCCTTCCTGCTAAATTGTGCGCCTAACACAGAATTCAGACAATCTCCAACGCCGCTGCTCGGAAATATTTTTTCATATCTTTTATGATAATCGAAAACGTGATGGGTTGGGTCCGGGACATTCAATGCACGGATTAACCGCCGCGAATATGCATAATATAAAGTGCAACCTCTCTCCAATGCAACCTAGAACTTTACGTATGCACCACGATAATAGCGGATTAGATCTTAAAGTAGGTGGTTAAGTGAGATAACTCGCAAAGTCTCAAGTCTCGCGTACCGTTCGAAAAATTATGAAAAATAACATAGAAAAAAAATAACAACAAAAAACAAGGTTCTACGCGATGTAATTTATGCGCACGCCGCAACTTTGGTACCAGTGATCTGAGCGCGCGACTTAAAGAGCGAACGGTAATATGTGGGATTTGTTCAGGTGATATCTAGGCTAATTGCTAACATTCGTTAGTTATCTGCGACGTGTACTACACGTTTATGATGGTATGCCGTAGGCTGAGTGTTATTATGTGGCGTAAATTAATGATAGCCCATATTACGATGATATTATGAAAAATCAATTTGCGCCTTATGTACGATACCATCAACCTTTCGAATTGATTTGCTTTGATTTCAAAAAGAGTAATTTTTTAAGCTATGGATTATAATGGAGTATAATCCAGCATAATGAGGCTATGACTGAGATTAAGTTATAAGTGTATTCTTAGTTTTTTGTTTTTTTTAGGTTCAGTTTTCAAGAGTAATGTTTTGATGAAGATGACTAACGGTAATGTGGTTCTTATGAAAAATTACAACTCTTTTAATAGCATCATTAGTCTGTATCTATGGGAATGTACCTAATGTATATCGCGCTGGCGGGGGTCTAATGCATATATGTATGTATTAGAACTATTCTATCTGGCTTCGTTGCCCTTTGAACTCTATAGTTTACCTCACTAATTTAGCCTTACACCCTGAATACCACATATCGATGATTATGACGTTATTAGCGAGAACTACCACGGTTTTCGATCTTTCAAGTGATTTGAATAAAATTATCCACTATTTCGAAATTTCTAAGACGCTCAATGGATTACGACACTCCAGCCTTTTAATAATTGGTGCCCTTATTCAATGAATTTAAAGTTTTCGTACCCAACAATCATAATGTACTTAATCAACGCTGATATCCCTCAGGGTTCAATTCTTTCATTAACTCTTTTCTTCATCTCATCACAACAAGTACGGGGAAGACACCATCCTCGAAGAGCTACGAGTATGATGAAAGTGAGAAAAGAGGAAGACGGTAGGGGATCACGTGGGTTACCGGTAGATTCTTAAGCCTGCTTTGAGCAAATCCTTGCCAGAACGTTCTATTAAGTACCTCCTGGTAATGAGCGATAGCGGAACTGAAAATAAACCTTTCCTCCCACACTCTCACCATGCTGTGAGGTCCGGCGGACCTGTGGACGGACTGTAGTCCTTCATTTCATTACTGTGGCGCCCAAAGTGGGGCTTAAAATTGTAGATTGTGCCGGTAGGCAACGTGTACTTCGATCGCCTTAATTCCCCCCTCCCCCCGTGTCACCCATCTTCATCATGGCTATTCAAAGATAATTTTTTCTCGCAACCATGTGCCCATGGCACATTTGTACTTTCATAGGACTGGCCCTAGTCGAAAGATGCCTGCTTCACAAAGCAATGTCTCAATGCAACTAAAATCATAACAGGGCTACGATTGCGCGTAAAGCGCAATCTTACGATACTCTAGATGAAATAGAATTGTTTGTGATCCCAAGAAATTTTGTATGGGAAGTGTTAGAAGGGATGATAGCATTGAACTAATTTTTCCCCATCATGCTAAAGTAGCTACAAAAATGTTTAATACAAAATGCTTACTGCAAAAATTGAATGCGAACTGAGAAAATTAGTGAGTTAGATTTAGTGAAAATGTGCAGTTCGTATGGGAGGTGGTAGAAAGAGTGGGAGAATTCTAGTGATTTTTTCAGAAATAACTAGGAATATTATAAAATTGACATCCCTTAAATTTCAGACTAGTGCCATTCATACTTTTCAAGAGAATCGATTTTTTGTAAAGTTGTGAAACTGTGTCATATTGTATGGGAGGGGGTAGAAGCAGTGAAGCTAATCAAATATTTCTTTCTGATTTTAGTGATAATACTAATTAAGTATTTATTACAAAATATGAGCTCAATAAATGTTATATGTTCTGAGAAAATCGTCTTAGAGCATTTTATGAAAAAGTGTAGTTTGTATGGGAGGGGGTGGAAAGAGAGGGAGGACGCAAATAATTTTTCTACTGTAGATTTAGATTATTATAAAAGTAATATACTCCAAAATTCAGATTAATAGCTTTTATACTTTTCGAGTAAATCCGTTTATTGTCAAATTGCGAAATTGTGGCATTTTGTGTGGGAGGGGGTAGAAGGAGTGAGACTAATCGTCTAATTTTTTTTGGTCTTACTAACAATTTTAAATAAATATTTAGTGCACAATTTCAGTCCGCTAAATTTTATACACACTGAGTAAATTGGCTTAGAGTAATTCATGACAAGTACAGTTTGTATGGGAGGTGGTAGAAGGAGGGGGAGATCACGCTTTATTTTTTTACGGTAGATTGATATTATCATAAAAGAAACATGTTCCAAATTTCAGGCCAACAGCTTTTATACTTTTCGAGCAAATCTGTTAATTGTCAAATTGCGCAATTGTGTCATTTTGTATCGGAGGGGGTAGAAGGGGTGGAGCGATTTGGCCCGTTCACGAACTTGACCTTACTTTTTTGTCAAAAACGACGTGCACAAAAAAACAATCTAGCTAAACGCGTTCTCAAGCTAGAGAGTGAACAGACGGACAGATGGACGGACGGACAGACGGACAGACGGACAGACGGACAGACGGACGGACGGACATCCGGTTTTGAGGTTTCTGAGTGATAATATTAGCTTCTGTATCATTCATTTTTTCTCCAAGCCTTATTTCTTAGCGTTACAAACCTTAGAGCAAACTTATAATACTCTCAGATTTCATCTAGAGTATAATTAGGAAGCGGTCATTCCAAAAACATCGAAACAACTCGACTGCCGGGATCAGCGACCCATTTACTTTGGTAACAAACACTTGTAATAGAATTTCGAAATATGCTAAGTTCGATGATGATCAAAAACGTCGCCATAATATCGTTGAAAAGCCCAAGAACTCCTGATCTTTTTGGTCATTTGTGAAATCGGTCAACAATAATTTTATATCATCCTGAGCACCTCCTCTTCATGATGGACCGAACAGTTGTCGATCCTGTGGAAAAGGTCAACCTTTCGGCAGCAAGTTTTGCCAGAAACTCTAAACGTGCGCAGCTAAATAAGAGTTCCCCTCAACTACCACCCTCTGATTCCACGCAACTACCCGTTCGTTTTCGAACTAGGGCTATTCCCAAGATCCTCCAAGAGCTCAATGTCTCAAGTCTGCTGGTCCGGATGGCAAATCCTTCATTATACTTAAGAAATGCGCTTCCTCTCTGGCTAAACCAATTCGCAACCTTTATCGTCCTTTATATTCTTCAAGGTGCTTTCCACAAACCTGGAAAGTCTCTAGCTGATTCCCAAGAAGGGAAGCAAAGCGAACCTTGCTAACTATGGCCCTATTGCCAATACCTCAGTGCTTTCAATGGTAATGGAAACTGCTATTAATCGAAGAACAGTCAACTATCTTGTGAAAAAAGCCTGATCCACGAGAGTATGGTTTCCGTTTAGGACGTTCTCGTAGTGTCTCTAACTGAACGTTGGAACTCTTGCATACACAAATTCGGTGAATTTCTAATAAAAGCTTTCGATAGAGTTTAGCATAAATGTCGCATAGCTAAGATTACAGCCTTTGGTTTTAATTCGTCTCGTCTGGCTTGAGAGCTTTCTTATAGAGCGCTCCATATAAGTTATACTAGATAAAGTTACTTCTGCCCCTTTTCTATTGATTTCGGCATATCACAAGCCTCAGTCTTATCACCCACCATCTTTTTAGCCTTTATAAAGGACCTTCTATCGTTAATTCTCTCTAGGATCCATAGTTTCGCTGATGACAGCACGCTTGACAACATCTTTCCATTTGACACCCATGCGGAGGTATGCTCGACTTTAGTGTCTTCATATCGTAATGAGTCAATACGTGCACTAAACTCTGACCTGAACTTAATCCTGGAATCATCATCTTCATCAATAGCGCGGCAGCCCAAATCGGGCCCTAGCCTCCTGAAATCGGCGCCTCCAATCGTCTCGATCAAAAGTCCACGTCCTCCAGCTGCTAATTTTTAAGGTGGCTTTACTGTCTTCATTAACTGAGTCGTCCCACCGCTTGTATGGTTTGCCTACAGGTCTGCTACCACTTGCTTTTCCTTTAAGAGCACGTTTGGGGATTCTTCCATCTTCCATTCGCTCTACATGAGCAGCCACCAACAGCTTACGTAGCTTGAACGTTGAAGCTTCTGTTTCGTCGTAGAGTTGATACACCTCATGGTTGTATCTTAATGCCATTCCTTTCCTTCTTTCACAGGTCACAAAATGTTTAATCCTGGAATGAGGCAGGCAAAACAGAGTAGAGTTTAATGCCTCGAAAACCCAATCCTATCATCTATCTTTAAAACATAATATTCCGGCGACCTTCAGTGGCGTGCAGATTCTATCTTCTACAGACTTTACGTTAATCGGAGTAAAATTTAACAATCGTCTTGAATGGAGCCAACACATTTACAAAGTCGCTCTTGATGCCTCGAAACGTTGTATTCTGCGGTAGTGTAAGAAACACTTTCTTTTCTGCCCTTGAACTGGTTACCGTCTATAAGGCTTATATCCGGCCACGTCTTGAATACAACTCGTATATTTGGGCCAGGGTCCCAAATTCACATCTAGCGTTGCTCGATCGTATCCAAAAACATCCGTTCCGTCCATGTGGAGATGAAATCGTATGTATACACTCCCTCGAGCATCGCCGAAATGTCGGAATACTCTACATTTATTATATATGTTTAAACGGTAAATGTAGTAAGGAACCAAAGGATCTAAGCCTCCTCTCTAACGTGCGTCACCAAGCTGCACACGCTCAAGAGTACACTGTGAAAAATCTGCTGTGGAAAACCAGTGCCGGTCTAAGGTAATTTGCTGCCCGGATAATTTTATTGATATCGCGTCCTTTTAAATAACTAATCCTGCATACATTAGATTTTTATTATAGTCGAGAGCCTAGTGGTGGACTGCTCTCAATTCTAAGGATGTAGTACGACTCATTCATTGCCACCCTCTGAATGTTTATTTTTCGCACAAAATGGGATTGACGCTTGCTTTGTATTAAGAGTGATCTCTTTTAATTTCCCGAAAGGGAGAAGAATTGGCCTTCTCTATTGATTCGATCCAGAATAGAAAATTCCTTGCATTGATATATTACTATATCGGTATACCCCTAATTGGTGCAGATCAACATACTTTTTCCCCTGAAAAATGTCAAAAAAATTTAACAGAAAGATCACACAAAAGTGTTAATTGTCGGCAAAATTTGTGACATTGGACTTTCAAGACTAAATTTCTAACATTTGGCGAAAAAAAAATAAACATTGGGTCGACATGGTAAAGATAAATTTTTATGAAAGTAGAAAAACCTAGATATTTTAAACATACTTTTGTGATGCAATTTTTGTCAAAATTCAAAGAAAAAAATGTGTAAGAACAATTGTGACAAATTCCGACAGACATGTAACAATTTTTAACGACAAAGAGGCAAAATTCGGAAGGATTGACGATATTTTCGACATTTGGTAGGACAATTAAAACGTTGAATGTACGACCCTTATGTAGGTAAAAATTTGACTAAAAGAGTTCATCAATAAAAAAATATACAAGTGTGCGACAAGGTAATGTTGTCATAATATTTGGTTCTGTTTGGGTGACAAATTTGGCAGATATTAAATCACTAATAAATGTTACAGTTTGTATGCGAAATTCGAAGTTTTCTAACATAAAGAATCTCGATACTCTAAGTCTATATTGAAATTCTTCGTCAATTTCTGACGACAAATTTGTCAACACTATTGTGATATAATATGACATTTTTCCGTAACGACAAATAATTTGGCTAAAGAAAGCGTTCTTATAGTTCATTACTGGGTTTAGCCTTTAGATTTGTTAATGATGCCCCTCAAACCTACCGCCACTCAAACCTAATGCCTAGTGCAACTGCTCCATTTGCACCTTGGTAGCACCAGCATGTGGATAGCACTGAAATTTAGACACCAATTCATCCCTCGAACGTCAGTGGTGTGAAATGCTTTCCAGCGAAGTACAAATGGAAAAATTGTCAGCAATAATGATAAGAATTTCACCTCAAAAATGTTATACTACTTGACACGTATCACATAACGCCTAACCGCACATAATGGCTAACCGCAAGTTACAAGGATTTCCAATTTAGAACAATAATTACAATTTGAAGGGAATGATTTCCGGATTTCACTGTTATTCTTTATTAAATGTGGGGTTTCGGTCTCTGCTGAGACCCTTATCAATCTGATTGACAATCTCAAAAGGCTCAGATTTTATACAGAATGTGATAAATTGGTTAGGGTGAATCACCCTTCTCACACCCAATTTACCCCATTCTTTTTGAGATTGTCGATCAGTTTGATAAAGGTCTCAGCAGAGACCGAAACGTTACATTTAATAAGGCATAACAGTGTGAAAGCCGGAAATCTTTCCTTTTAATTCGTAATGCATCACCAAACCAATAATTACAAAATTGCTTTTTGATCATGCTGAATTTAGATATTGTTGAATTACAATAGTATAATCGTGCCACAGCGATAAAATGCAAAATGTCTCCTATACCAGCATTTCCTACCGCTATTGCTTTTAAAGTCTCATAATTGCGAAATAGTTAACAAGCATGTAATTATATATTTATTATCCGTACCCAAAATAAATAATATCATAATTACCATGATGTCTATTAAAACAATTTGCTCAAGTTGCAAGTGCAAAGTCATTATTTCATAAGATATTATTTTGGCGCGTTGTTATTTCTAACAAGTTCCTATTTAAATAAATATACTTATTAAATCTTGACTAAACACCTAACAAAACAGCAAGGACAGAACTGACTAATCACTTAAAATTCTTAACAAAAACTTCATTCCTTATTATTTACAAAAGCTATAATTCAACATGTAAATCTCAAATATTTAATCAAATCGTTCAAAACGTTAACATTACAAAATTCCAAGCTAACTAAATTCATCGGTACTAAGCAGTGGGGCGCATCAGCGAATACTTATGTACAGAATATTTAAGTAGATATTAGGTAAAATGGTCATCAAGAGTTTAACAAGTATCTTCCGTTTTTTTTTCATCACTAAAGGCCTCAACAATGCTCCAACCATTACCATCAAAATATTTTAATAATCGATTTGTAAAGTGCTTTGGTACTTTGCCGAATGTAATTAAGATTTTTAATGCTAATCATAAAATATAGAAAAAAAAATTGCGGAAGAGAACTGAAGTTATGCATTGTCAAAAAAAAATTGTTTCCGCCCCAAAAAAGAAAGTGGTCATCGATGGGGTTTTCTTGTACAATAACCTGGTGTTTACCTCCTCCTCCGCCACCACCGGCACCACCTGAAGAATAAGCGCGAACCCATAACATAATTAACCAGACTAGTTTGCAGCACGACCATATAGCAATTACTACGCCATTTGGGTAACTTTCCCGCATTCGCATTCCTACTCGATTCGATCGAAATCGATATCATTTTGGGCCGAGTACAACTTTCTACGTGTTGAGTAACTTATAAATACCTCCGTCGTGGCTGCTTCTTCACTTTTCTTAAGACACAACTTCTGGCACTCACGCATATGTTCGACTATAATTGCCGTCGTGCTAAATTATGACGCGATACAGTGTTGTCTAACATATGTGTAAATGCCAACACTGTGCACTGTGTAATAAGCCCATTGGCATCACAGCTGACCCCATGCCATTCGGTAAAATGTTCACCATTATTTTTAACTTTAATGGATATAACGTACTTTAAGAGATTTTACTAAACTCTTGCGAAGAAATCGAAAACTGGAATGACCATACGAGGAAGACGCGCATAAGATTCAAGCCAAAAGTACGATACGTATATCTAAAGATGCTGTCCGACTCGTATATGAACTAACTCTATGATGATGGGATTAGAGCTGATGCCTATTATGGCATTTTACGAGATGTCCGATAACTTTTGGTTCGCCTGATGGCAAGCAATTGCACACGAGGAGAGGCTAACATTCCTTTCGAACGGATCGTGGTAGCAACTATAGGGGAAAATAACCAGTTTCACTGATTTCTTTTCAAAATCTAAACGCTTCTAGTTTAGTTGGCTAATGATGTTGCTGCAAAGTCCGGTTTTTAGAATTTTGTAATAACTAGGCGGCTTGGATCTTGGCGTTGTTGACGCGCTCCTAATGAAGGAAGCCGTTGTGGTCGTTTGCTATTAATTACCTTGAAAGTTTTCTACGACAAGATTAATTCGATAAAATTATGTTTTTAAGGGATATTAAAAATATGTAAGGAGTGGGTTTATTTTCTTTCTTAGATTAAAATGAAAAATGATTTTCTTTTCTAATTTGTTGGCGGACAAACATACGAACAAGAGTGATGGTTGATACATTGGATTTGTGTGTGTTTATTCTTTGTCTAGTACCTGAAAAATTTTTAAATATTTTTTTGAGTGGTTCTTTAAGTGTATCCTTGAGAAGCTTCTTAAACAAACTGCACAATGGCTTCGCAAAATTGAATTTTTCTTTGCATTTCCTCATAATATGCTATAAAGGGGAACTATTGTATAGTCAAATATTTTGGCACCCGGTTTTTAATGGGCATCCACTATCCCACAAAATTCGGAAAATATGTTTTGATGTGACTCTGCCTGTATGCCTAAACGATAACTCAACTAAACCTCGACATCAAATAGTTAGAGTAATCACAATAGATTGGGCACATCGCTAAACAAAGCGGTATTATTTTTGGGCATGATCGTCAACCGAAAAGTGAAGTTATTATTATTGTTGCATGCCAGCTCTACATGCTCATCATCTACCCCTGAATACCGATCCGAATAAGTGCGCTCGTACGAATACAATGCTACAAAAAAAGGAATACCTGCGACCAAATTCCGATCATGAACGTTATGCGACCCGATCTCCAACAATAATAACACTATGGAAAACATCTGCGACCAAATGCAACTCGATCGGAATGATCAGGGCCCAACCAACAAGAATTCCATTAGAGGAATACCCTGGAGTTCTTTTAATGAGAAAGCAACAACAATTACACGTATAGACTCGGCCGACATTGAAAGAATCGTACGATAAGGGAATGATTCGGCCGACAAGAGCGATATAAAAAGGCGAGCGTTTTTGATGAACACTCGGTTCGGTTTGAGCGGATCAGTCGATTTTTAGAAAACAAAAGAGTAAAGATCGGAAAGCGATTAGTTGTGAGGCAGAAAGTCTCAAGTGGAATAAAGTGAATAAAGAGTTTGGTGAATGTTTTCACAGTGCATTTCGAATTGAAAGAAAAGATTTCCGGATTCTACACTGTTACGCTTTATTATTCGTGACGTTTCGGTCTCTGCTGAGACCTTTAGCAGTTTGATAAAGGTCTCAGCAGAGACCGAAACGTCACGAATAATAAAGCGTAACAGTGTAGAATCCGGAAATCTTTTCTTTCAAAGTGAATAAAGTTTTACGCTTAATTTAATTTGAGCTTGTATTCTTATTCTACTTGAAATCCAGTGACCCCAAAAAATGTTCGCTGTAAAAGTTTAAGAGTTTTCAAAAATAACAACTTTTTAGCACATTAAATTTTTCCATGCTTACATTTTCATACCCTACATAAAATCTGTACATTGTGTTTGCCTTAACGCCAAGAAAAAATTCTCGCTAAAAGTCGCTTAGGGTACAGAAATATTTGTTGTAAGCCTCGATGCAGAGTGACAATTTGTCCGTCTGTCTATAACATAACTCTCGAACACTTTGAGGTACCGAGTTGAGATTTTTTTCATGTCATTTGTAGCAAAAACAAAAAAACTTTGGGTTCGTGCACGGGCTACATCTCGCCATTCAAATTTCATGAATGTGAAGTTTTAAGAAATTTATTGTTTTTCAAAACTGTTTAAGCTATCAAAATAAAAATTAGGTCAAAGTATAATTATGTAAATATCATTAATGTCAAAAAATATTGATGCGATCCTCTCACTCCTTCTATCCCCTCCTATACAAATCCACAATTTTGAAAAATTAATTTCTGCGATTTTCATTGAAACTAACAAGGCGCCGCATTTCCGCAACAATTTTTTGTTTTTGTTATAATTGCAATCAATTTTGAAAAAATTTTCAACTTAACCACCTACTTTCCCCAATACCAATTTTCCGAATTTTCGACATTTCAATTAAATTTTCGTTTTGATTCTCCCTCTCCTCCCCCTCTCCCATAAAAATGCATTATAAAAATGTTTATTTAAACTAGAAAAAGTAGAAACCTAAATTCCTTTTAGAATATATCCCTTGATAAAATAAATACTAAAAAAAATATGAACTTCGCTTCATGCTTTCCACCCCCTCCCATACAAATTTCTATATTAGAAATTCAAGAAAACTACAACATATGAGAGCAATCGACTTTAAAATTGGAACAAAGCATGGTGGTAAGGAAGTTGCAATAAACTGTTTCAAAATCATCCCAAGCCTACCACTTCCTTTGCCACTTCCCATACAAATGCACCAATTTCAGAAAAATCATGTCCAATATTCTTCAAAATTATGAAAGCTGTAAACTTTAAATTCAGCCCGTAACATTTTGTATTCCACGTTCGGTGTCATAAGCAAAAATTAGAAACCTCCCCCTCTGCTTCCACAACCA
This sequence comes from Chorisops tibialis, assembly GCA_963669355.1. Lineage (NCBI taxonomy): Eukaryota > Metazoa > Arthropoda > Insecta > Diptera > Stratiomyidae > Chorisops > Chorisops tibialis. The sequence goes on along the minus strand of OY770262.1, from coordinate 23,032,953 downwards.
CCTCCCACACAAAACTCACTATTCTCGAATAGTGAAGAATTTGAGGTGAGATATTTTCCAGTACATTGAGCCCATCTTTCCCATTTTATCTAGAGAATCGCATGACTGAGATTTACGCCCAATCATAATTTTGTTATGTTTTTATACGTAATCTTAATCGGTAAGAACAATATCTAAGAGGAATTCATGAACGAAAATCAATCAAATATTACTTAAATCATTTGTAGAATAAAAAATATATTTATTACAAATGTAATAATATAAAACAAACCTAACGATCAAAGCTCTAAGATAATTTATTTTCGAATTGAACTCTAAAGTATGCCTCCGTTAAAATGCCGTATGTATAGATTATTCGAGATAATAAAAGCCAACTATACAGAGAGGTTGAACGATTCGACCAGAAGAACAATATCCTAAGTACCTTGTGTATGCAGGTAGAAAGGTACTCGGCCATGCAACTATGTACCGACCAATGCGAAAAATGTCGGCAAGTGCAATCGGAACAAACAATTTACCGTTCACTTTCCAATAAAAATCACATGCACACATGTGAAAAATGCAAATAAACAAAAAAAAATGAAAGAAAAATAAGTATAAACTGCAATTTTCTTTCAATCCAACAAAATGCATCGATGCAGAAATGCATTAAAGCAAATAGAAGAATTCCGTGCGCCAACGATTTCTTGTTCCATTGTAAAGTAAGAGACCTATGATGGATCCTATAGGTAGGCCATTGAGTCGTAGCGATATTACGTAGATAAGTGCAAGTACGCGGAGCTACATAGATAAAAGTAGCCAGCGCACCACCACCCTATACCACATATTCTCGTACTTTAGCCAGCCGCTAACAGTCGTGGCCGTTAATGTGTTAAAATGCAGAGACTCAACGGCGTTACGTGCAGTTTCAATTAAATTCACCTTGTTCAATTGTATATGTTAAAATAATGGCCATGCATCTTATTCTTTTCTAACCATAAGGCAGTAGCAAACATTCTCAACATGATGCATTTTATGCTACTATATTGTGTACACTGTACATAATAATATGTACGTTGGAATCACCTATGGCAAGAACTTTAACTGTGCAAGTGATAAAAGACGCTACGTACATATGATGAAGAAACGAATAGAAGCTTGTCCAGTAGTACGCCTTTTGGGCTCGAACATATTATTTAATCGATTTATAGGTCATTTTATGGGGACTGATTACTTTGTTCCATAAAAAAAAAGATTATTTTCCAGTCATTAATTATTGCATATTCCTTGTTCGCTAATGCATTCAGTTAATCTTTTACAAAGTATTAACAGGTCGTTAATTTTTACTGTGAGTAATTATGCTTTGCCACGAAGGATAGACCAGATTAACAAGAAAAGTTCGCTGGCGTTAGTCGATGGCGGTAAGAAACTAGAAGTATGAGGGATTTTTTTTAACCCCTTAAATGTTTATGTCGAGTGGCGAATCGAAAATTTTTCGCATTGTGTCAAGTGTATATAAAGAATAAAAAAAATTAGTAGGCAGAAAAAGTTTTTCGAAACTATATGAATATTTCAGACGCTGAAAAAATTCAAATAAAACGGAAAACTATTTTTTATGGATAATGATCAGTGATAGCCCTAGTGGTAAATAGAAACAAAAATTAGAATATGTTGCAAAAAGAAATGTAAAAGAAGAATTATTGACATCATTTTTAAATTAACTGACCCACCAATTGCCCCGAAAGTAATTTGCTTGATTGTAATAAAAAAAATCTGTCAACTACTCGGACGCAACTTTATTATTCTTGGGACAAGTTGAGGATACATGGGAAAATAATATGCAGGTTTCGGTGAATAGGGAAGAATATGTGAATGAGGATGATAATGAGAAAATTTCAACGTAATACTTGTTTTGATTTTTGAGATATAACGGTTTGAAATTTTAAAAATTGCACCATTTTTGAAATGCTCCCCATTTCCCCCCACTACTATTAAGTCCAAATTTTATATTTTCCTTGTATTTCACCAGTATAGCTTAATATATGTATTTTTTAAGTTTTCAATTACGTAGCTTAAGAAATAGGCGAGATATTCATTTTGAATTGTAAGTTGATTCTGGTGAATCTGTATGCCGCTTTAATGTTCCCAAAATATGACAATTTGTTTTTAGCCCCCCTTTTCGGACACCAATTGATAAAAAATATTAAATTATTTTTAAAGTTTGTCCCACAATCCTCTCTATACCTGTGCTGATTTTCAGCTTCCTATCTGCATTCGTAGTACAGATATTAGCCGGTGTCGGTTTTGATTCTTTCCCTTCCTCACCTTCCCCTTCCCCTTCCACCTGACACTTCCCAAAATGATAATGGAGCCCACTTACCCAATTAACAATCCACCCAAAAACGAACATTCTACCTTTAACGGGGATATGAGTACGTATGTACGGCGTACGGCGGGACGGTTTTTTTTCTATTTTTAGGCTAATTTAGTCATGAAACGCGAAAAAAAAAACAAATTTTCAGGGTAGCAAATTTTTTTTCTGTGTCGATCACAATACTTTATCATTGAAATAATAAAGTAATTAGTTAAAAAAAGAAAAGGAAAAAAAACACCCAACGCTAACGAAACGAAAAAAAAAAAAGAAAAGAACAGAAAGCTTCCTTGTAATCTATCTTCGGGATTGCGAAAACAAAGGGACGCAACGAACATTTTTTTACAGGTAAATTTATGTATATATACATATATATAGATAAATTTAAATAAAAATATATACTTTTTATGACACCAAATTCCATGTTTTTAGTATACATAAAATTTGTGTGAAGATTGCGTACGTTTTTACAGGAGGTTGGTGGGAGTTTTATATTATTTTTTTTGTACCTCCAACATGAGTTCTGAGTAAAGCTCATGATGGGAGCCCTTACATGGCCGCCCATATAACAATCCTCTCCTCTAACCTCTCTGATATTTAGTATTGATTTTCATATACTTATATTTATATTACATGCCTTGGTTCAAGAACAACCAACGTCATAAATTTTGGGTACATAGAACGAACGAGGAAGTATGATTCTCCAATTACCTTCTCCCACATCACTGCTCCGGAACTAGCCGGCAGGATATAAAGACGCCCTTTACGAAATTTGTTTCAGGATGAGGTCACCCGAATCTCAAGTTGCCCCACGTTGGGCGCCAACTGCAACAATTGAAAATAGTTTTTTTTTTTTTTTGTTTTACATTTCTTTTTGCAACAAATATAAGAAGTGAAAATTTGCAAGAAAATTATCGTTAAAGCTCAAATAATTTCTAGTTAATATGAACAAAGTTGATATGTGACGCGCCATGGTAAAAGTGAACTTATCTTGCCAAAGGTCAAAACTGAGCTTTTGGCACCACAAAATTCAGAAGAGAACGGCGAAAAAACCGTGAGAAAAAGTTAAAAATTTGCAAAGTTATGACACTTTGAATGAGTTGAAAAAGTGTAGTTTCGAGATGATTGATGTTAAAATTTCACTATGTTTCCGAAAATATTAATTGCCAACATAATTCCAACAAATAAAGCTCACTATCACCAAAACAAAAAACCTAAAATATGGAATTTTGACCTAAGCTAGTTTTTAGGCTGTACTGAATATTTTGCTTTGGCAAGATAAGGTCCCTTTTGTAATGGGGCGTCACATATATTATTTTTCTTAGTTTGATAATAATCAAGTTCAAAGTTTTTTGGGCAATAAAATGTGGAAATGTTTTTCGCTGCACAGATTGACATGGAAAAATCGAGGCCCTTATTTAAATTTATTCATTTTGATTGAGATATCAGCATGGACCGAAACGTCAGAACAGTGTGAAATCCGTAAACCTTTCAAAATTCACTCACAAATTTTTCATAGTTAAGAAGTCGATGATATTTAATTTAAGACTTTTAATATAATCGTCGACCTTAAATAGTATGTTGGTCTACTTCGAATTAACAAACTGTCTGTATATGGGTCCTATCAATTAACGAAAATAAAAATTCGTAGATTGGTAAATATGCCAAAGACCCGCAATTCTTTCAAAAAGAAATAATATCGGAGAACCTGAAGACCAGGAGCCCAAGGCTTGATTTAGGCTGTAGTGCCATTGATGAAGAAGATTAGCAGCAAAAAAAAAACAATTATTGCCGCTTCACAAAAATATTTTAGTATGTAGTAATTTAGTACTAGTCATGAAAACAAGTTTGTTTTAAGCAAATACAAGAAATAATAATTATGGTAATGCAGGCAACAGGTAATTACATGAGCAGCAGCTAAATCTTAAGTATCCACTAACATCGAAGATTTTTTGCAACCACTTAGGTTTTTTTTATTTAATTTAAGAAATTATCATAAAAAAATCAACAAGGAATTCATTATATTGTAGATTGCACAATTGCCTATGGCTTGTAATTAAAATTGTGCACGACTTTATGACTATTATACATATCTAACTAACCATTAATTTCCTCTAGATACATACTCGTATATTATCATGTACGTTTTGTGGAAATCTGGAAATGATTATAAGTGTGACCTTCAAGTTCACAAGTGTGAAATGAATATAGTAATTTTCTTTCCGTTCTTGCAACATAAAACTTGTTGATTTTAAAACGCTTAGAGTCTAGTTAATTACAAAATACGACAGAATTTAGAATATAATTTATTAATCAGAACTGGTTTACTTCCTTTCATTTTAGTTAATAAACCGTTGCTTGAAATCAATTTTAAAATTCTTTATAAATTTAAATTGACGTAAGAGATACGCAAATTTCTGTTTAAAATGTAAGACAATATGAACATGATAATATGATAATCTAAATTGATAATTAAGATAGTCGATAATCGAAAGCCTTTTTTCGGTATTTCTGTTTTGAAAAAATGAACAATGAAATATTGCTGAAAAAAATCCAAAAACTGTCAAGCAAGGTGTCGCTTTTCATCTCTTATTAATTAAACCTGCTAATCTTCTGCTATTCAAAAAAAAAAAAAGTAGGCATTACTTGATCAAACAGAACTTAAATACAATAACAAAAAAAGCTAATGTTTAGATAATTTATTCAATATTACTGTTTTCACGAAAATTGTGTCACATGATTTTAGATAATACAAAGTTTTTAAAGTATTTACTTAAAATTTTGACAAGTCTGTGCCAATTTTTTAAATAAATCGCCATTTTTTTTAGACTTCTTCTATAAATTGCAAATTGATTGAGGAAAATTTTGCCCATTGAAGAAAGCTCATTTTTACCGCACTTTAATAGTGAACGACTGAATCTATCAAGATCGATGAAGGTGCAAATGGACTTTAAATTTAAGTAAATATTTCTGTATTTATTGCATAATTTGGAAGAAAAAAAAATTATTCAGTTCGTGACGTGATGGAATTTTTTTGCCAGCTTGTTGATCTGGATTTGATGTACACGAAGCCGAAATTCCAGCCTACAGGCTTCTCATGATTTATTTATGTTAGGGCATAGTTTTGAAGAATTCTTAATGATCTTAACCTAAATATTTCTTTAACATAAGGTAAAAGGTATGTTGCGCTGTAAAAGTAAGACTGTGTAAAACAGATAAAATTATCATTTTAAATTAAATCAAATCGTTTATTATTTCAGATCAAGCCTATTTTTGATGATATTTTACATGAATTATTACAATTTGTTTAAAAATCAAACGGAAATTGTGTAAATTTTTCTTTGAAATTGGAACAAATTTGAAATTAGGACAGGTGATGTAAATCGATTTCTTCTGAAAAATGTTATTAGTTGTACTTAATTACTAGAAAATATTTAGCAAGTATAAATATAACAGGGCAATGATTGTGTAAGCTACAATCGTACAATCTAGCCTAGATGAATTATAATTATGATTGTACAGAAAAAATGATGTCAAGAATAAAGTTTTGAGTAGTCGATAAAAAATGGGATATAAAATTAAGAAGCTATTCTTGTGTATAGTGGTATATAGCAAATTATATTATTGATAAAATGTTCTACCAAATTTTAAGTAACACTGGAATTGAAGGGTTTACTCCTTAGGCTCTGATAAGATTATTGGTTCATTGGCAAATGTGGGGTTGAGATGGTTACTCCTTGAATCTCATCCGTTTACTGTTGTATATTGGAAGTAACGAAATTATACTACTTACATAGGGGAGGACTGGACAAGACATTGCTCGAGTTCTACCAGTTGCCGACAGAGTAATTTCCAGTTTATCTAATTTAGCATCGCCACCTTTTTGGCCTATTGTGCGTTTATTGTCCCTTTACCCTACCATAACTCGATATGTCCTGGGACCCACATTAATGTTACTTTTTCCCAGGCTGACTAGGTTTCGAAGGCTAACAATCCAATAAGATATACATAGATATTTTTTGCGATGAGCTATCCTAATATTTTCTTGGATACATACCTACATTGCAATAAGTTCGGCTTGGAAGATTTTGGCTTCCTCACCAAGAGGTTTTGAAACCGAGATGTTAGGACCTATGACTCAGGCTCCAGTCCCCTCCGAGGTGAGCCATCTATGTACCAGATGGTTGATCTCTCTTCCATTTCAGGTAGCATGGATTGCCATTCCTTGCGTTCTCTGATTATTACTTTAATGGGGTTTCAAAGTTGAATTTTGTCGGCATAGTGTCTGACAATGTTGAGGTTGGAACCTCTATTCTCGAATTTTTTAAAATTTGGAGGTGGCTTCTAAAATCCCGGACTTGTATTTGTTATCCCTCTGTATGCGTAACACCCCCCAACAAATATTTCTGTACGTTTGGCGACTCTGTGCGAGCATTATTTCTTAGCATTAGAAACGGTAAGGCATACTGGGATTTCATGAAGAGTATAAAAATAGAGGTCCTAATGATTACTGAATCTATTCTAGTTATCCACCACATAGAGTTACTCTATGAAGAAGAAAGAACAAGACACCTGTTAAAAGAGTTGGGCCACCTTGTCAGATGAGGTGCTTTTTATTTTCGAGTTCGAAAACCGATATTTTAGTGTAGGTGAGGATGCATGTACTAGTAGTAGTACACTACTACTATTTGTAGTTCATTATTTCAGCGCAAATGTCGATAGCATGGTTTCAATTTCGAAATTTGAGGGATAGGATTCTGTGGAGCTCGAGATTATTTATTTCAAATTTATCAAATCGTTTTTTATTAAAACAAGTCGATAATTATGTACGATCAAATTCAGAGACAGAGCTGTGGGTAGTGTGTTGGTCTTGTAATGCGAAGGTCGTGAGTTCAAATCCCGGTCGACGCAATATATAATTCCAGCAAATTGCCTGCTTGGATATACCTTTGTCACGTCAATCTACGAAAATGACAAATTCGTAGAAAGAGGGTTGTGCGAAGGGCTAACAACTCTTCCACAATAAGTAATGATAAATGTTAAGGAACCTGAAAGTCAGGAGGACAAGGTCCGATTTGGGCTGTAGCGCCATTGTAGATGTAGAGAAAAATTCAGAGAGCTGATTTGTTTTTGTTAAATTGTGACTGGAGAAAGTTTTCATTTGTATCCTCGGGTGCTATATTTTAGGAAGCATTAAGAATGAAGCTTCTACCTAGGGTGAAATAGTGTGCTTCATATCAAAAATCTGATTTCTGTTAAACAGTACTATATTTGCGAGTTTTCACTGCATGCTGTTGCTTTCTGGAACGGATATGAGGAAGTTTGTACAAAAATGAAAACTTTTCCAATAAACTTCGAGTGGAATGACATCTTGAGCCAAGATATGTACATGCCCTTCGAGTAACATAATTCCACCTCTAGATTTTACGTTCCTGTTTTCCACATAGCGTCCTCAATGAAGAATACGTAGGATGGTAAATTCTTAAGGTAACAAATTTTTGCATAAGTAAGTATAAACACATTGATTCTATATCCGAGACCGGATCCTTCCTTTCTGAAAATTTCATTTTGCATCTGTAATTTTTGCTCTGGAGTTTTACCATCTTTTTTCTAAACCTATAAAGTATTTTTACTTGAATGACAAGTTTATAAATGCATCACGAATTTGAGAACAAAAGCCTTTAGATTTTTTTCTAAGACCTAGAAAAAACCGCTTCAAAGAATCCCTGAAACGATTCCGAAACTAGTGAACCTAGCAAATTTCCTTAGACCGATTGAACACCGTCGACTTGCTGATTATCAGACTACAGAATAAATTGAACAAAAACCAAAAAGTGATAACCGACAGCACTTAAATACGAATAATTTTTAAGCTTATTTTCAATAAATCTAAACAGCGAAAAAAACAAAAAATCCATTTTGTACAGAAAAGTAGATGGGAAGGAAAGAAATTTAAGGCTTCGGAGGTTCCTCATCGGACGACATATTAACCATGGCTTCGACTCGACTTCCCGAGCAACACTTTTCCCCGCTCTTTCTTTCCACTCGTAGACGGCTTCATGTTGCTTGACCATAGCAATGAAATTTATCGTGCTTTCCATTCTGCACGATTCATAGGGAAACGGCTTCTCAAGGACGCTTCCTGTTTTTTCGTCTTTTATTCAAAGCTGCTTCGACTGTTGCCTTTCGATTTATTTCGCCGTCGAGTAAGTCCGGTTCAGAATCATGTTCGCGATTGATCTAATCCAAACTCGAGCAATACTGTTTCGCGGTCGATTTGGCTCCCTGTTCTTTTTTGCTAGTCCATCTGGACAACAAGAATATTTACCACCAAGTGGAGAAAATGCAGGTCACCCAGCACCAGGCGGATAGGGACCTCGACATCCAGGCTGTGAATATGACTCAGATCCAGGATGTCAACGACACAGCCCATCAGGTTCACAATAAGGAAACTGCAATGGTCCGTTCGCATCAGGTCCAGGCTGTCAGTCAGGTGGCCAAGAACCGGTTTCCCGTCAGCTTCACAACGACCAAGTCTTCAGGATCCATCAGGCTCATCATCGCAATATCTTCCACCAAATAACGACGGTAGTCAAAAGCCAGGATCTTATCCCGGTCAACCTCAAAACCCAGCCTGTGAATATGGGTCAGGATGTCAACCAACAGGTTCTTGAGATTCTCAAAGTCCATTTGGTATAGGTACGGGTCATGGCCCACAACTGTCAAGGGCCGTTCGCTTCAGGTCCAGGGCGTCAGCCTTCTCAACCAGCCAGTCAAGACCAACAGCAACCATCCGCATTAGGCTCGTAGGAACCATACGGTCCTCAGGAACCTTCAGACCCATCAACGCAATATCAAGGTTGGCAGGGTCCCAGCCCACTACAAGGAAACTGTCCGAATGTCCAACTAATGGGCATCGTCATCGCTTCTTCACTTTTTTCTCCCAATGCGGAAACTTTTCTTTTGCCTTACTGAAAAGCGGATGATTTCCGCTCACTTCGGTTTCATGGAAAGTTTAAATTTTTGAAAATTTCACGAAATGATAAATGTTTTTCATTTAATTTCGCCGAACGAACGGAATGAATTGTCATCGTGTCGTTTCTCTTGACATTTCCTTACTAAAAAAGAAGAAAAGTAAAATTCGAAATTCGAAATTACAGTCATGATGCGTATGTGTGCGCGTGACTTTTTCTGATTTTAACTGGCGAGTCTTTAATTTGCAGTACTTTTAAGTGGTGAAAATTTAATTTGGTAGGTTTTACGTACTAATGAACGACTTGCAATCACATTTGCTTACTTATCTCATGCTGGAAAGTAGCGGGGCGCCTTTTAAAATTTAATGAAAAAGCTGGTTATCACCTTGACCGAACTCTATTACCATTCTTGTCCTTTCTTCTTCATAGAGTAACACACAACCAGCCATCATTGAAATACCAAATTCTTTCGCACTCCTCCAAAACATGTTAATACATCAAAAAACAATAAATAAAAGTTAGCAATCACCAATGTTCCCCCTTATTGTTTAATAATATGGGAAACTAAAAAATTTAAAAAGTGGCATAACCCAGAGGAAGACAAGTATGAGATCGTTTGTAAGTACCGCATCATCCAATAACACGAATTGAGCATTTGGTTAAACAAATTTGTGAAGAGAAATGTTTGGTTATTTATTATTATTGAACCAGCTTTAAACTTCTTAGCCCAGGTTAAGTTCACTCTATTTTTCATATCTATCTATGTGCGTTCTGCGAATCTACAAAAATTAAAGTGCCATTCCGGTACTTTTAATATAGCTTTCGGCGATTTTCAAATTGCTGGTTTCGAATCTGAGATTAAAGCACCAAACAGCAACAAAAAATTAGTTTTATCCTGCATTTCATCGAACATTTTCGGATCTCATTAATAAAAGAAAGCTTTGTAAAAGAAAAGCAACCCAAAAAGACCCAAAAATATTCGATTTGATTACAGATTTTAAAAACTTGTTTCTTTAAATTTCAGAGAGTTTATATCGCGCAAAAAATTACGGAGGTGCATGAAACGATTAGCCCTCCATTTATGTGTTGAAACAACAAGTTTCAGCTCATAAATAATAATAATCGTATGGTTATTGCAAAAGATTGAAAGCGCTAAACGAGTTCTTATCCGGTATTTTGTTCAATTTTTTAGTGCTAAACCAGTAAAACTGACACACAATCACACACGCTCGCTCGATTGCAGACCAGTTATGATGACGAAATGCCGGCTTTAGAGTTCTTGTCGACAGTTTAATCCCGCCATAATCCTTTCCTACATAGTTACAAACATATCCATAGCTATACATGATATAAAATTTAACGACCAGATCTCGAATCTTGCTCTTATCAACATTTTCTTGTCGAAATACAAAATTCTTTTCGATTTCGACTTCAATTCCATTGCAAGTTGCCATTTATCAAAAATCCAATTGACATGGCATCGGGCGTCTGTGCTAGTTGATTGCCTTTGGTTTTCTTATAGGATAAGATAAGTATCTTCCGATATATCGTATACGTACATATAACTAGCTGGTATAAAGTTGCAAATCATATGACAATAACAACCGGACAACGACGATACGGACGAGACGGCTCCTTTATTTGGTGTGTTACCACTGAGAAGACCACTTTATTCGAGCAAGTACCGAGTATGTAACGCTATACAAAGGCATACCCGAAGAAAAAACAATCTTATAAGGTATTTTCTTATCCACGACGATATGCACTTTGTGTCTCGGCGGAACACATGGAGCCAAAGAGAATCATCAAGCGTGGGAACATAAAAAGAAGCAATATAATTATTAGTTCACAGATTCCCTTGGAAATATTTTTTGGATAATCTCGTTTAAGGTGTAATGTCGGAATTGTTGACATTTGAATGGTTCTAAATGGCGAATGGGAAAAAAATTGTTTTCTACGAAAGAATTGTGTGTTATTTTGCAGTCATGGGAAATTTTATTCTGCTGTCGCATTTTCTCAAATCTATTTTACTGATCTTTTCAGTCTTAATATAATGGTGTGTTACGTCTCTATGTAAATCTGTGAAAGGTTTTTTTTCAACAATACATGAATTCATTATTATATAAGTATACTTGTTCTGTTACATGTTGTGGATTATGAATTCATTTCATTTTATTATTCCGTATGCATGTTAATATTTTGCGATTAGGGTTACCAGGAATACTCTTTTTGGGAGTACTTTGAGCCATTTTTTTAATCCTATCCTATCCAAAAATACTTCATACAAAAAATAATCAGCTCTCTTCATTTGAAATCAACATTTTTCAAATTGATCTTGCTCGTCGTCTGTATGTCCGCTAAACAGTCGTGTGCGATCGCCTTAGTATTTTCGTTGACTTCAATGTGTATCAAAACGAAGTCAACTTCGTCCCGTACCCTCAGAATGGAAAGCTGCAAATGGAAATCTTGAAACCAAAAAAAAACCTGCAAATCTTGGCAACAGCTACAAACCAATCAGCCTTCTCAGCAATTTAGGGGAAGTAATTGAAGTTATGAGAATTAACCAGTCAGTCACAATTGTCTAAGTTCAAAACAGTCATTAGCCCTAGTGTCTATGGACTTAGAAAAAGCATTTCATAGAGTCTGGCACAATGTTCTGATTTACAAATTTATTGAATATAAATTTCCAAAGTATATTATAAATATGATATTAAGTTTTCTTCAAGGTAGAACCATCAAGATATCGGTACAAAACAATCTATCGGCAAGTAGAGCAATTCATGCAGGAGTAACTCAAAGTTCAATTATTGGTCCTATTCTCTATCTTATATTTACTGCTGACTTTCCCCATCTTGAAAACTGTGAGTAAGCCTTCATTGCCGATGACACACTGTAAAGGTATCTTAGCTGCAGATATATGCAGTACACTAAATTGCGCCTTAGATATAGTGATAAATTATTTGCACAAGTGGGAATTAAAAATAAACTTTTCTGAAACTGAAGCCATTTATTTTATTAAGCGCGGAACTAGTCCATACGTTCCAGCGGTTGCAAACGAATTGGAAGTACCATGGAGCCACAAAATAAAATACCTAGGACTCTACTTCGACAAGAAACTCACTTTCAGCGAACACATATCCGAAACAATCAAAAAAGTCAACACGCTTATCAAAGTAATGTACCCATTTATAAATAGAAATTCGAAGTTGAACTTTGAAAATAAACTTCTCATCTTCACAATGATTTTTCAACCTGTGCTTCTATATGGAGCCATAGTCTGGAAAGGTTGTGCTCGGAGCCATATAAAAAAATTACAAATTGCCCAGAACAAGATAGTCAAAATGATTTATAATCTACCAAGATACTATTCCACAATTGGACTACACTCTTTAACCAAAGTCGAATATATTCCAACTAAAGCGAAAGCTTTATGTACAAAATTCTTCAATAGATTAGAGTTCACTGACAATAGATTAGTAAATGAAATAGCACTTTAAGTTTTAAATATTATATTTTTTTTTCTTTTGTTCCTTTTTTTAAATTGTAGGTTAATTTTAGTTATAAGTTAGAATACGTTAATTAAAGAGGTTTTCTGCCATTTTCCTACAAATATCTATTAAAAAGATCTTAAAAAATCAATTAATATTTTATAGGTATATATTACTCACTTTCACCAGCTGTATAATCTCTGACTGAGCTTACAAAGATATCTTAGTTGTAAAGCGGAAATTATAATCACGGCAATTAAAGAATTATTATTATTATTACTTCATCCCGTAATTTCAAAACAATTTGTCAACATTTCGTTGTAATTCGTGGAATTTCACTTTGCGAAATTTAACGCAATATTGTAATGAAATTTCAATTATTAGTATTATCCGCACAAGACTATCAGCCTGTATTTGTTAAAAATATAACTTTTCAGACTTACAATAAGCAAAAAGACCTGCTGCAACGACGTGGAGTTCTAAGAAAAGTATAACCCATTAAAGTTGCTGGCAACAATGAAATAGGTTTTTGATGAATGTTTTCACAGTGCATTTCGAATTGTAAGGAAAGATTTCCGGATTCTACACAGTTACGGTTTATTATTCGTAACGTTTCGGTTTCTGCTGAGATAAAGGTTTCAGGAGAGACCAAAACGTCACGAATAATAAAGTGTAACAGTGTAGAATCCAAAAAAAAATTTCCTTTCAAATTAAATATGTGTTAAAATTAAAATAATTCGCACGTTATTAATTATTTATAACATTAAAAAATATGAATGAATTAAATTTTTTTGCTTTAAATTCGGTGAACGAAATCTATACATATAAATATAATTGTAGTGTCTGTCTGTTATTTATAAGGCTATAAATAAGTTTTTTGCTTTATTTTAGCAAACGTTTTTAAAAAATTTTTCTATCTGTCTGTCTGTCTTTCCGGTTTTCACGCAAAAACGACTAAGCCGATTGTAATGAAACTTTCACAGTTTATTAGATGTGCACCGAGATGTAATCTGCGTGTGGTCTTATTTTAATATCCCCACGCCTCCCACCCCCTCCCATACAAAATGACTCATTTTCAAAAATATATAATAATCAAATTTTCTTCAAAATTGGAGCAAATCTTTTGAAATTTAGAACATACTATTTTTATCAGAAATGTAATCTATGGTATACAAATTATTTGAATCCCCCTACTCCTTCCACCACCTCCCATACAAACTGCACTTTTTCATGAAATGCTATTCACCAATTTTCTCAGTACGTGTAACTTTCATCGAGCTTAACTGTTGTACTTTATCCTTAATTTACATTATTATTAATATTGGGAAAAATTAACAGAGTAGCTTCACTCCTTCTACCCCCTCCCATACAATGTAACACAATTCCACGACTTTACTTAAATTCGATTTTCTTGAAAACTGTAAACGATACTGATCGGAAATTTAAATCATGTCAATTGCAAATTAATTTTAGTTGTTTCTCAAAAATCGCTTAAAATCCCACACTTCTTCCACCACCTCCCATACAAACTGCACTTTTTCATGAAATATTCTAAACTAATTTTTGCAGTACATATAACTTTCACCAAGCTCAAATTTTGTATTCTATCCTAGATTACAATCATTATTAATATCAAAAAAAAATAACAGAGTAGCTTTACTCCTTTTACCTCCTCCCATAAAATGTGACACAATTGCACGACTTTACAAAAATTCGAATTTCTTGAAAAGCGTGAATGATACAGTCCTGAAATTTAAAATATAACAATTGCATGATGATTATAGCTGTTTCTCGAAATATCACTAAACCCCCCGTTTCCTTCTACCACCTCCCATACAAATTACACAATTTCATTAAATTGCACTAAATTTCTCAGTACCTACTCAATTTTTGAAGCTTAAATTTGGTAAAACATTTTTATAGCTACTCTAGCATGATGTGAAACAAATTAGTTCAATGCAGCCACTCCCCATACAAAATTTCATAATATCACAAAAATGTTGATTTCATCATAGTATCGTATGATTGGGTTCTACGCACAATCGTAGTCCTGTTACGTTTTCAAGCTTAATGTTATTTTATTTGGGCTTTTTTTTCAATTAAAACAAGCTATATACAGCTTGTGTTAATTGAAAAAAAAGCCCAAATAAAATAACATTAACGAAACACAAAACTATGACAAATATTATTGCGTATTTGTAGTTGGTAAAAAAAGACAAAATTATTATAATTGATTTTCATGACTTAAACACAAAGCCATTTCAGACTTATTTATATAGAAATAGCCAACAATGTTATATGCCAAAACTTTTTTAAGAAACTGATTGTTTTTCTTGTATATAGTATAGTATAATAAAAAACAAAATCTGCCATTTATATTATTTATATAATTCAAAACAAATAAAAATAAAATATTAAATAAAATGCATAGTGTTATTGAAAAATTCAGTACCAAAAAGAAGCATAAGTTATGAATACATGTTGCAAGTACATGTTGCATAAATCTGTTCCCGAAATAATCATGAATCGTACATAACTGCTACTTTAAAATCATATGTCATGATTTTTATTCACAAATATCGTGAATAAAAGTTGTACATTTTATTCGTAATATGAATAAATTATGATTACGCATTCTTCCTAAATTTATTAATCTATTCACACATAATCATAATAAGTGATATTTCATGATTTTTAGTCACAAATATCGTGAATAAAAAATGTACATTTTATTCGTAATATGAATAATATTCCTCCTAAATTTATGAATTTATTCATACATAATCATAATAAGTGCGATTTTAAATAAGCATATCCCTATGAACTTTTAAGAATAAAATATGATTATATGAATCATGGACTGATTTCGTGCATAATTTTTGATGAATTCAAGCGTATAAGGAATAATTTATGCGAACATTTCTCTCCGTGTAATTATTCACATGTCCTTAATGCTCTTCAATACGTATATGATCTTAAATCACGGGATTGATTTGATCACGAGCCTCTCCCGTTCAAATACGAGTATCATGGTATCATTCTTAATAATTTATGGTTCTGATTCCAACAATATAGAAAGCATTCTGTCCAAAGAGCCATCAAATTAAGCAGATTATATATCTCACATAATGTATTGCTAACAACATTCTCAAAAATTGCTTATTATAGCAATTCTTACGCGGACAAAGTCGCTGGCGTTTAATAGTTGTATAATAAATTTCAATAAGAAATGAAATTATTATGAATTGTATGTATATAAGTCTTAAACTTTAAGTTTTTAATCCAAAAACAGTTAGTAGTAACTACTACTGAAGTCCTAAGGAAAGCTGGTACCCCTAGTTATAATGTACTGAGCCTCTACAATATTATTAAGGGGTTAAATACACCTATGTAGTTAAAAAAAATCTCCATTTTTCAAAAAGGTGCTAATTCGAAAGTACTATCCTTTGAGTGTCTACCCTGAAAATTTCATGAAATAATGACAAAGTTATAGCGTTGTGTAACCGACAAGGTGAGCAACGACTATAAGATGACTCAAAACTTTAAATGCGTTTTTCTCGAAACAGTGTTTTCAAAATCGGTACCATAAATATCTCCGCGACTTCTGGACCAATCGGAATCTAGTTTTGCACAGTCATGTTTCACACAATAATCCGTTTTTTCGATAACTGGCATAGTTTTTTCGGCTACATAAATACTTAACAGTTTTGGAGCGAAAAATCGCCTGTTTTATTCCAAAGACTGTCATGATCCGAAAAAATTTAATTTTTGAATTCCAACCCGATAAATACTTGTTTTATCTATCTACTTTAAGAAAATATTAGTTTTTTTGTTTTTGGATAAACAATAGCGGAGGCACGTCTGGTACCGCAAACGGGTTCAAAAAAAACACGTCCCATTAAAAAGACTGTAACTTTCTTGTCGTTTCAATTTTTTTCAACCAAATTTTCACCCAATGTATAGATAAAATGTCATACTTTAAAAGATATATCATGATTCTTCAATAAAATTCTGTTTAATGCACGAAAATAATTCTTAAACATAACCGTAGTTTTAACCGTCGCAAGTGTATGTAACCCCTTAAGCAACATCTAATATATCACTATAAACTTCAACGACAGACAATATAAATACCCAGATGATGTATACCATTGAAAGGAACGATTTCCGGATTCTACACTGTTACGCTTTATTATTCGTGACGTTTTGGTCTCTGTTTATACCTTTATCAAACTCAACAGAGACCGATACGTCACGCGTATAGAGCGTAGCAGTGTAGAATCCGGAAATCTTTCCTTTTAATTCGAAATGCACTGCGAAAACATTCACCATGAAAACTATATTAAAAAAAGGTAGGCTCGAAAACTGGCAAACTTTCGCCAGCTATATCTTAGATAAGCGAATACTGCAACCACACCTGTTAACATTATTATAAGAAGTTAAATTACACACACAAAGTATTATAGAATTATCTTCGGCATTACAATATGTGAATAGCATGTACATATAATTACAAATTGAATTCGGAACTTGCGCGATTGTATATTAAATAAACATGAACTATAAATCTTATTCTATGTGCTTCAAACTTTAATACATCGACTAATCTACTTTAAGACAATTTTGTTTTCTTACAAATTATTGCCTACTGGTTTCTGAAAACTTACCTTATTGCAAAACAAACTTCTCAACACAGCACCTCTATAGTGACTCTGAAAAACAAAAGAATTAAAGAAAATTATAGAATTGCGTAACTTGTTGTATTTGCATTATATTGTAAATTAAAAAAATTCATTGAATTATATCGAAATATAATTATTTCAAAAATTATTAGCTCATAAATTATGTCAAAGTCTATTTAATAGGCACTTTGTGTTTGACACAATTCATTGCACCTACACTTGCATTTCATTATGCATATTTTTTTTAAATATAATGTGTAGTATTTTATTTCTATTCCCCACCCGATCACGCTATAAAGCTCTGTCCATTTGTGCAAGGTTAGAACGAAATTTTTTCGAATTTATTGTTAAAAGACATGCAATCCTTGTAATAATATGGCATATAGCAATTTTCCATCATACAATATATACCCGCTTAACTATTGTGCATTCACGAAGATTTGAATTATAAATTATTTAACCTTATAATGTCGACTGTGTGGCATGCACTTGCATGTTTACTGAAATTTAATATTTACTTCCTTAGTGTTTAAGCATATGTAACTAGGTATCTATAGGGCATGTAAAGCTAAGTTGCATAATAATCATAATAATAGGTCTATTGTTTGTTGTTTGTTAGAAAAAAAAAATTGTTATTACATGGATAAAATACTTTAAAAAAAATATATTAAAATTTTAAACTAGAATTCAAGAAATGAAAATCAGGAAATCTTCTATTAATTTCATTACATTGGAAATGATCTATTACAGATTGTTGACGATTTCGCCTTCAAAACAGATTCCCTTTTTTGTACTTTGCAAAAAAAAATTTTTTTAAATGTGAACTTTTAGCGAGTCGATTAAAGTTTAATTCATTTCAAAGTAACTTATCATTGAATCAATTGAAAATCATTTTGAATCTTAGGAAACAAACTAATAGATTGAATTGAACGAATTAAAATTGACGGATCCAGAACCAGAGAGATACAAGTGAATCCAAATTACATTTGATTAAAATAAACTTAAGGTATTTTTAGTTTGAAAAAATATACAGCTTTAGAATTAAGGAGTTTTCATTCGTCATTAAGTTAAATAAATATAGCTAATTTACCAGCAGCAACTTTCGCCTTCCACCTTCAAACCAATCGCCTCCCGCTCTAAGTAATTCTGGTTTCTCATTGCCTAAACTACATTTTCGCACAAGACTTATTTCTAGGATCCTTCAAGAGCTCAATATCCACAAATCTGCTGGTCCGGACGGTATTCCCCCATTACCCTTAAAAAGTGCTCTTCTTCTTTAGCTAAACCTTTTCGCAATCTTTTCTATCTTTTCTACTCTTCTGGGTGCTTTCCAAGTATGTGGAAAGTTGCGAATGTTCAGCCCATTCGCAAGAAAGGAAGCTAAGCGAACCCCACCAACTAGTAATGGAAACTGCTGTCAATCGTAAAATCGTCAAATACATGGAGGATAAACAGCTCATCCATGATCGTCAGTATGGGTTCCGTTCTGGACGGTCAACGGGTGATCTCTTAGTCTACTTTGCAGAGCGTTGGAACTCATGCATACATAAACACGGCGAAGGTCAAGTTCTTGCACCTGACATTGCAAAAGCTTTTGACAGAGTTTGGCATGAATATCTCATAGCAAAGCTTAGGGCCATAGGTCTTAATGCTACCCTTGTTAAATGGATTAAGAGTTTTCTTTCTGAAAGCACTATACGAGTAGTACTAGATGGCGTTACTTCTTCCTCTTTTCCAATAGATTCCGGCCTCCCTCAAGGCTCTGTTTTTTCGCCAACTCTTTTCTAGTTTTCATTAACGACCTTCTGTCGTCCACTCTCAATCCAATCCATAGTTTTGCGGATGACAGTACTTTAGATAACACCTATGAATTTAACTCTGCTGCGGAATCACACAAATATTCTATTGCTTCCAATCGCATGGAGTTATTCCGTTCGCTGAACTCGGACCTCAGCTTATTTCTGGAATGGGGCAGAAAAAATAGAGAAGAGTTCAACGCCTCTAAAACACAGGCCTGTCATCTATCCCTCAAACGTGATGTTCTGGTATTATCCCAAAATGTGACCTTTGGTGGCACACAACTTTGTACCTCGGATAACTTCACACTTCTTGGCGTTAAAATTAATGACCACCTGAATTGGGCTCAGCACATCTTTCATGTTGCCCTCGACGCTTCTAAACGTCTAAGTGTTCTCCGAAAGTGCAAAAAGTATTTCACGCCGAACGACCTCGCAACCATCTATAAGGCATACATTAGACCACGTTTAGAGTACAATTCGCATGTATGGGCAGGGGCACCCAAATCACACCTCGCGTTGCTCGACCGTATTCAAAAACAAGCGTTCCGACTGATTGGAGACGAAACCATCACGTCTTCTATCGATTCTCTCGAGCATCACAGAAATGTCGGAGTACTCAGCATTTACTATCGCTACTTCCATGGAAAATGCAATGCGAAACTAAGCACACTCATCCCTCCACTCTGTAATTTTCCCCGAGATACTCGTCAAGCTGAACACTCACACGAGTACACCGTTAAACCCTTGCCTTCTCGTACAGTGAAATATAGGCAGTCATTCATTTCCCGAGCATCAAGACTTTGGAACACATTACCATCCAAAGTGTTTCCCAACGAGTTCAACATCCAGTGCTTCAAAGGCAATGTACACCATCACTTTCGTCTTTCTCCACCTAAATTAAACTGATATAAATTGAGTTTTTTTTTCCCAAATCCTATACCGACACAGTTGTGCATAGCATTATAGGGTGACCTCCTAAGTTGTGTTCGGTTCCTTAAAAAAAAACGACAAAAATCATAAGAAAAAAATGTATATTTTGGACGATATTTGACTTATATTCGCGCATCTCCGTCAAATGTGGCCCATGTACCCCTCTCGTTCCAAACAGAAATATTTTTTTATTTTGCATCATAGATAGCTTCCTTCCCAAAGTAAGTTATTATTAACATAAGTGGTATAATGGTAGACACATAGAAATTATTAGGTCTGGATTAAAGCTACTCTTTATTGTCATAAAAGATCAAACATTTCATTAGAATAAAGCAAAATAAAACTCATATTATTATTATTGAAACAAAACATAACAAAATATTATTCATAATCAGACTCAATATCACCAGCACAGTCCCCCTCATTATAAGCTTCGTCTTTGGGTTCAGCGATGAATTGTTTTCTACTCCGGGGTGTTTTATATTTTAATGTTTAAAAAAAACGATTGAGTAATGGCGGGCTAAATGGCGATAGCTCCAACAAATTTTTAAGCTTTGCTACCTTAATTTTTAGGTTCGGTGTGAAGTTCTGGTAAATCAGGTTAAATCGTCCATAAAATCAAATTTTTTTAAGTTGGAGCTACGGACCATAACATGAAACGTTTTACTTGCGCTCTTTACCAGGTCAACCCAATCATGTGGTGTGTATACGAGGGATGATTCCTACTTTTCTTTTCGATTCGGCCGAAGTCTTGATCACTTTCCATAAATGAGTATCAAGAAACTAAAAATTTATAATCGGCGGTCTCAATATCAGTGTATCTAATCAAGTTATTCCTGAACTTTATAATGTTTATATTCTAGATGAAATCTGGGAGTATATTGTGCTTGCTTTACTGTTTGTAATACCAAGAAACAATTCTCCCACAGAGCCGCCAAGGGTACTGAAATATTTTTTGTCGCTCAAAACTCTCTACTTCTTCTAGCCCCTCCCATACAAATGCGCAATTTTTAAAAACACATTCACTACATTTTCATTGCAACTAACCAGAATTAATTTTATTATAATTAAGACTCATTTTTTAAAAAAAAATATCAACTTCACCTCAATCCTTCTACCACCTCCCATACAAATTCCATGAAAATTCGTAAATTAAATCAAAGAATTTTTCTTCAAAACCGTAAAAGCTATCTACTAGAAAATTTGACCAAAGCATATTAAGGCGAATATCTTCAATGTTGAAATGGTATTGATTATGCTATCACATTTCATTAGCTTTATATTCAAAAACAGAAAACACATATTATCTGCAAATCCTTAACATTAAAAAAAACTATCTACATATGTATACCATATAGCATTCAAGTAGGTGCAGATAACCAGAAAAACAGTTGCACACTCAATTTTTAAGACGGATATGAGTTGCTTCTGTAAGAATCACTTCAATTTTTAGTTTTTTTTTTTCTGCTCAAGTATAGCACTTATATTTTTTTTCTATTATTCAGAATTAAAACCTAAAAATAACATAAGAACCAACTCGAATATGGCAAGAAAACATCTTGAACTCTAATTTATTTAGCGTGCACTTTCTTGCGTGGCATATTCTAGTTGCAATTACCAGAACCACCTTTCTTACATCACACCACTCATCTCGGATAATCTTAGGAAAGCATGCACATTGCACACGTTTTAAAAAAAATGAAATAAGATATTATATCCTCAACAATCCTTAACAAGAATCCTAAAAAGTTCCTTCACAAATTGGTACAAATTCTTTGGCAACTTTGTATTTAAAAGTTTCATAAACGTATTGAATAAAAGACACGTCCAATTATCTTAAAAGGTCAAGAGGATTTAATTTATGCTTTTTTTCCAGCATCTACCGGTTTAACTCTGAGATCGAAATTGTTATTAAATTGAAATGCCCGAGGGAGTTAAATAAAATTTAAGTGTAATCACCTGACATCGTGTCGGTTTGGTTTCGTAGATATTTTTCAGGGGCTTTCACTTAGTTTAAGGAAAAAAAACGACAACTTCTTAATTCGCCAAGCACTTTACCTTAAAATTATGGCATGTCTTAGTTACTTGTAACGTTTATATATTGATAGGAGGTTTCATACGAACAATAGATTATAATTCAAGAAGTAGACAACAATACTTTCTCCAATATTCATGGTGAGCAAAATATATCGCACTTGCGCATAAAAACCAGCTGCTGTGTATATGACAACACTGTGTATGTAATTAAGATAGGCATGATGTTTAACGCCACCATAACTAATTAGACTGGATTCGGTACACCTGTGCAAGTCACATATGAATGACAACAACGCGGTCATGGCAGGCATATTGTTGATTTTAGGCCTTTAGTTAAAAGAATTTCGAACGTATGGTTAGCGTGTTTCATTAAGCGCACAATGTCGCCGGTTGTTTGCATAATTAATGACCCATGGTTGTACTCATAGGTCACAAATATTGACCATTTCATTCATTCATTAATACGAAGATGGGTGGAATTATTGTTGTAGTTTTTTTCTAAGAATTTATTACAATCACTTACCAACAATATTTAATTTGTATACGTACTGGACTATTGATTGGCACAACTCGAAGGAAATTCGGGTCACTCATCAGGGTATTTGTGAAACTGATGTTTGTAATAACCAAAATATTTTTTTTTTGTTCCCGATGTTTAATTTTGAATATTGAATACAGTGAAATCAACAATCCAGATCATAACTCATTCATCATATTGCACTGTCTTTTCATTATTCAGCAGAAAGTTAGTTAATATTAATTTGCAAAAAAAAAATCAAAAGAGATTATTAGGAAAAAATAATATCGTATTGTACTGAGCATCGAACAAAAACTGAGTATTTTTTCTGTACAAAACACCAATACTTAGCCAATGATTGTCACACAGTACATTCGAATAAAAACCTGGTTGTCACACCATACATTCGACTAAAACGCATGTTAGCGTTGCGATTCCTTTTCGATTACAAAATAATTGTTGAAGTCTCCAGAAATATTGTTTTCACTTGCTGGCTGATATAAGAGGAAAGAAATTCTAATTTATTCTAGTCAAAAGAAATCCTAAAGAAAAATCCTCAATAGAAAATTATCAACAAAAAAATTAACAATTTTGAATTTCAATAAACTTTTAATATATTGAACTGAAAATTGGGGATTTTTGCATAAAAAGTAGTGTAATAATGTGCATTTCAAAAAAAATATTTATTTTGGAAATCGAATTTTGAGGAAAACTAATGCGTTTCCGACGCAAAAATCGCTTGGCGTTACGAAGGAAGGCTGAAATTGAACGCAGATAGTACTAAAAATGTGGCCTATAAAGTTGTCTAGTTCAAAAAAAACATGGGTCAAATATTTAATTTTATTTAGTCCAGTTTGAAATTTTATTTTCGATTTTATTATAGTTCCGCATAATTATACTGAGGAAAAAAGTCTGTCCATTGCAGATATTTTGAAAAAAAAACGTTAATAACAACTATTTTGGTAAAGAAGAGTTAAAATTTAGAATTTTCGTCTATTATTAAGTCTGTTTTTTTAACATCATTATAAAAAAAACGACTGAAAGAATTCTGCTGCGATATGAAATGGCGTTACAGCGGTGTTACAGCCCGAACAGAGTTTCAAGATTTCGAATTAATGTAAGAATGGTGAAATTACAAGTTAGAAATGTTGAAATAAATAAAAAAAAAAATCTTTGGGTTGAGAGAGAAGTTTGATATATTTTTAATTATTTTTAATCTGTTCAATCTTTCATCCTCCTCCCATACAAAATGAGAAATTTTTTCAACTCACATTGTCATTGTTGGAAAATTCAAATTTGCATTGTGCTAAGAAAAATATTTAAAAAAAAAGTTTTGCGACCGACAACCGAACCTGCCTGGTAGGCGAGCATTCCACCACACAACCACCGATGTTGATGAACTTGTCTCGCCAAAATTTAGACACAATTTTTGAATCTACTTTAATTCGATTCAAATGGATTCAGCTTGAGACATCGAGTCGTTAGTTTCGAACTTTCTATTTAACAATAATTTAAAATCTTCGATCAACATTGAACGTAAATGAATATTGAATATTATAACCAATCTTATTATTTATAATAGATAAGCACTAAGGGGTTTTAGCGTATAAGTAACAAGTTATCTTGACACCCGCATATGGATAAAGCCTTAGAATTTTACGTAAGAGGCATAACAAAGCCGACAGGATATAATCTAAATCTAAATCATCATCATACCACATATCAGCATCTGCGCGAGAAATTCAGTGCCAATGAAACGGAAGCACTTCATAGCCGTAAAATATTATACAGATCATCCTAAAATATTTTGGCAACACATGCCATTAATGTGTTGCCAAAACGAAATCTGAGAGCATCCTAAGTTTACTTTAAAGTTTGTAACGCTAAGAGATAATGTTTGGAGAAAAAAATTCATGACACAGACGCTATTACTCAAAAATCTCTCAAACGGATTTCTACCCATCCGTCCGAGCGCTGTCTAGCTCGAGAATGCATTGAGTTAGAAAGTTGAAATCTTGTACTCGTCCTTTTTGCCGAAAAAGTAAGGTCATGAACGGACTTAATCTCCACCTTCTACCCCTCCCATACAAAATGACTCATTTTTAAAAATTTACAATAATAAATTTTGCTTGGAAACTATAACAGCTACTAGTTTAAAATGTAATATTTTTAATCATACATATCTGAATTCCCCACTTCTTCCACGACCTCCCATACAAATTTCACTTTTTCATTCAGTACCTTAACATTTATTAAGCTCAAATTTTGTACTAAATACTTAATTAGCATTATTATTGGAATCGAAAAAAATTAAATGACTAGGTTCACTCCTTCTACCAATTCCCATGAAATGTAACAATTTTCACAACTTAAAAAAAAATTCATGGAAAGTGGTCTGAAATTTGGGAGATATCAATTGTATAATGTTCACAGTTATTACTAAGAAGACATTAAAAACCTCTACTCCTCCTACCACCTCCCATACAAACCGCATACACTAATTTCCTCAGTACCTATTCAATTTTTCAAGCTTAAATTTTGTATAAATATTTCTATAGCTACTCTAGCATGATATAAATATAATTAGTGAAAGCTGTCGCCCTTTCTTCCACTCCCCATACAAAATTTTACATTGGGCCTTTCGCGCAATCGTGTTATGGTTTTTAATTAACTGCACCAGAAATGGTAAAAAAAATTTATACTCTAGATGAAATCTGTATATTGTGTTTGCCTTACCATTTGTAACGCTAAGAAATAATGCACGCTCAGTGTTGCCAAGGGTAATATTTGTTGTCGCTAAAAAACCTCGATTCCGAGTGACCTTCTGTCTACAACATAACTACCGAAATCTTAGACATATCATGCTGAAATTTGACATACGTCATTTTTAGGAAAAAAGTAACCTTAAGTTCGTGAACGGACCACATCCCTACACCCTACACTATACAAATTTTATTAAATTTCGAAATTTAATGGAATTGATTCCGAAACCATTTTACCTATTAACTTGAAAATTAGGGTACAGTATAACGATGTATAAATATCATTAACGTCAAGAAATATTGATCTGATCGCCTTACTCCTTCTACCTCCTCTCATGCATTTATTCAGTTTGCATTGCAACTAGCAAATCTAAAAGAACCAATTTTTATCATAAATAATTTTATTACAATTTTAGATAAACCATCAACTTCGCCTCACTTCTTCTACCTCCTCCAATTCAAATTTCACGAAATTTCGGAATTTCAATTAAATTATTTTTCTCCAAATCCGTCAAAGCTACCAACTTTAAATTTTGAAAAAAGTATATTATTATAAATATCATTGATGCCAAAAAATGTGGTTTTGATTCAAATACTCCTTCTACCCCATCCCATACAAATGCACAATATTGGTAAATGCATTTAATCGGATTTCATTGAAACTCGAAAAAGTACAAACTTAAACTTTTATCAGAATTTATTCCTTAATAATTGCAATAAATGCTAACAAAATATGAGCTTCGCTTTACTCCTTCTACCACCTCCCATACCAATATTTGTATTGGAAATTCAAGGAAAGCCCAAACATAATTCTGGTTTGTTTTAGTTTGCTTTCAATTTTTCAGAAAACTGAAGTGATACAAAATCAATTTGCACAAGCAATAAATAACTCGAAACTAATCACAGCCATTTTTTCGAAAGGCGCTAAATCTCAAATGATGTTTGTACCTACTGTGTGTGTACAAGTTTTCTATTTCTCAAATTCGACAGTTTAATTAATTCCTGTAGCAGAACTACTATTTTTCATAAAAAAAGAACTTATAGGACTAAGTGTTTCATAATTAAATGATTACATTGCAAACCAAGCCCTTAAAATCGTTTGTTATTGTTGCGCTTAACGAAGAGTTAGTAAATCTAAACTATGTAATTAAAAAATGCCTAATACTAGGCATCAGGATCGCGCCTTGTGGAAGAGTGTTGTTTCTGTCCTATGCTCCTATAGGAGGTCTTAACAGGAATTTGATTGATTGGTAATATTAGGAGAAGGCATGCTGAAAGTATTCATTTAATGATAAAAACACCACCACAACAATATATATCCAAAGCTTCTCCATTCGTCCTGTTCATCAGTGCGCTGCACTATCATATATGAAGTGACAACGAAATTAAGGACTGAAATTCATTGTTGTATGGGATTTGAAAGAATTTGGCGTGCGATATCTGTATCGCACCGCCGCCGCCATGCTAGGATTCGATCATCTCAATGGGATTGAATAAATTATCGAGCAACTCCTGTTTAACTCCATCAGGACCTAGTGTAATCAATTTTTTGTTCATTCAAGTAGACGGCATCCTTCTGTATTTCCTATTGTGGCCTCAAGTACATATGTATAATGCTCAAATGGAGTAGTGTTATATACAATAGAAAAGGATTTAGTAAGAGTTTTAAGAAATTTTTTTTTTCAGAAAAACACATTTCAAAATACTAGACTCAAATTTTCCAGAGTCAAAATGTTTGAGGGAATTTGAAAATTTGTGAGCCGTTAATTTTAGTTCCGCATGTCATGAAATAAAGCGGAACAATTGTGATCGCGAAAAATTTTGACTTCCATTTTTTGGCGGATTTCCACTATTTGAGACGTATTTCTATGTGTTTTGTCGATAATTTGAATAAACCACAACTGAACAGGATGAAAGCGGTCGCAAAAGATCAGACATATCACCGGAAAGACCAGTATTCTGTTGGCGACAACTGAAAGCGGAAGCTATGAGCATTTAACCCTCAAATGTAGTTATATTTTTGTTTTTTAACTGACCAAAACAAAATTTATATTCGTGGCAGACGAGATATATACTTTTTTGGTTATTTGGAACCCAAATCCGTCGTATTTTCAGTTTGATCCAAAAAAACATTCTGGGTCAAATTCGTAGATCTTTCAAATATAAAAAGATTTTATCAAATGCTTATTCCACATTTGTATAATTTCTTGAAGAAAAAATTGTAATTTCCTTAATTTTTCTTTTATCATATCAAACAATTTGTACTATATAGTTGTAGAACAGCATGTACTACACAATGAAAATCCAGGTAAAGCTCAAAAATACGAATCGCATCCAATTCAAAACAATTTTCATACATAACATAAAAAACACAAAAATTAACTATAAATAATACAGCAGAATTCTAATGCGACTTAAACCAACTTATTTAATTTTCAATTGTTGTTATTCTACCAAAAATGCATTTACATTTCAAGTCTAATTTATTCTCCGTAAACACTTAAATAGCTGTACTAATATCTTATGTAAATTCTCTCAAATATAATAGCACCTACATAAAACGCAAATTACCAACTTTTCATATTAAAAATGTGCTAAATAACAAAACAACATTCAATTATACGAAAAAAAAAACCATATGTTGCTTATGATATTTTATGGAAATGGGACTGAAAATTCCACATCTTACGAACCATATTCCAGATCGCGCAGTTAAAGTTAACTATATTTAGATCCACCTAAACTTAAGTCTCTTAATCTTTTAAGACCCGAATTATCATCACTTCTCGAAATAAATAAACAGAAATGCCGACTTTGAAATTTTCCCGAAAGTGCAGGCCATGTAAACTATAGGTTTTCATTTTTTAAAAGGATTGCTGGCACAAGTGTGCAGCTATCGATTGGAATTTCGAGTGAAAAAAATTGTTTTCAATTAAATCAAGCGCGCTTAAATGCACCTCTTAAAGTACTTAAAAATAAATCAGTTATATATTGTTGATTGCGATGCGCCACATAGTTATAAGAAATCAATCAATATCTCAGTCTGTATTCGATAGATAAACCTCGCCCTCATTGATCTAAACATACGATAAGAGTGCGCTCGCATTTTTCAACCCACATAAAATGTACATAAGTGTATCCAGTGCACTTGTTAGTGGGGCCGCGAAGAAGGTTGACGTAATTTTTCTTCATCAAGTTCTTATCTAATACCTATGAAAATAATAGGTTTTTACCTTACGTAATAGAGCTGTGCGCTTATGTAAGATACTCAGAATATTAAAAGCGACACGGATTCAGATTTAGAGCAAAATAAAATTATTTCATCCTAATTATTGATTAATCATAGAAAATTATGGGTTTAACATAATTGCTTACTGGTTAATATTTATTATTTTAATTTTTTAACTGAACTTAACTGTGGGCATTCTGATCAAAGGGTAATAGTTGAAACTAGAATTAACAATGCTCACCAAAATAAGTAGATACTCTCACAAGCGATTGCTAATAATGGATTTTGAAAATAAAATCAACCTCACAACAGAACGAACCACTATTATACCATAAAAGAGTAGGAGAAGCATTATAAATATTTAATCACCAATGGAACTTCGATGTCAAGACAAACTATTATTATAGCTGATTAGGGCAGCTGCCTTAAAATTTTGTAAGAATAAGGATCACATCTAAAAGTGGATCGGTCACACTTTTAGGAAACCACAGCAGGATATCGAACAAGCTCTGAATTATAATTCTCAACGAAGACGTCGAATTGGTCGACCGCAGGAGTTCTGAGTAATAAAAAAGTTCTGGCGACAACTTAAGGCCGATGTTCAGAATACGCCCTATGCCCCTATAGGGTGGTCTTAACAGGAAATTGAAATGGATTGATTACAACAAGGTACGTTACACAATGGAACAACGAATTTACCCAAATCGTTAACTATATCAATATGCACTATAATTTGAATATTTTTCATAATTTTTGCCAAAACTAAAATTTTTAATAAAAAATTTCCGATTGTAAAATGTCTACGAAATGTCGAAAAACCAGACTTAAAGATTAAAGTTCATGTAAAACTGTTTTTTTATTTTTTCACAATTAGTCTTTAGCTGTTTCAAAATTATTTCAAATTACAAACCGTATATTAGATAAAATTTAGCCAACCTCAATTCTTATTTCCGATCAAAAATTCTTCTCAGTGAGATAATAATAATTGTATGAGAAAGCCATAGATCAAACTTTATTGTGAATTTTATGATGGACTATTGTTGTAAAGCTTCGCGTTCTTGAAACAAATCTTACTATGATGAATACGCCCGAAGCACACGAGCTAACCTAGTGAATTACAAACAACAAAAAAAATCAAAAAAAACTCGGACTATTCCATGAAAATTCTATGATAAATTGATTCGCAAAACATAAAAGTAAATTCTTGCAATTAAAGATTCTTCAAGACAAGTCACCTGTGAGGTCACTCTGAAAATTGTATATGATGTTGCGGTCAAAATAGAAAAACATCGGGGGTCAATTAGAGAAAGAGTGTTGTTTTCGAACGATGCTGATAGAATTCCCTGTAAAAAATCAGAACTGCCCGACACTTACACTGTAAATTTATTAATAACGGACGATACAAAAATTACCTATAGACCGAAGAATTCGTATAAAAAATGCCGGAAAAATTTTGAAAATTAATGATACACGTCATATTATATTTTTGATATCATTTTTAGGTTATTAGCTACGGTAAATATAATAGCTAGAACTATCATTGAATGGAATTTAGATTCGAATAAATTGATGAACCCTGCCATTTCAAAAAATAGCTTACTTAAAAATTCATAATTTCGAGGTTTATTGTAGAAAAAAACAAAAAACAAATTTCATTTTAAATTAAGCCATTTACAGATTTTTTGTATAATTTGCGAGTTATGATAATCCGAGTTGTATAACTTAGGTAAAGCACTAAGCTACTAAGTACGTATATTACCAAAGGTGTTAAGCTAGATGTTGTTTATTATATTATAATTGAAATATCGCAAAAGTTGTATTTATGCATATAACTGGGATGAAAAACCGCATTATCCAAATACGATAGACTTTAATCGGATAAAGCTATATCAGCTTTTCAACTAATATCTACCATCTTTAGCCGTAACATATACCTGCAATCTTTTTACGGCATTCTCCCATATCTTAGATATGGGTCAGCATTGTTTTCTTCACTCGATCAGCGACGAGATTGTTTTTTTAGAATCAGTAATTAATCTTATGCGATAGAAAGAAAAGCTCAACTAGCGGTAACCGGTACAAGATCAGGCAGATCAATCTTTATTATAAACTCAGGTATGGCTAGCTACATGTAGGTATGTCTAGATTTCCAAGTAAATTACGTAAATACATCTCGAGTTTCGTTCGTATTGTGTCCGGCCAGTGGAGTGCGGAATTCAATACGACGACGACGATCGCACGATCGCGCGCAGGTGAATTGATCTCGCGGATTTCTATAAAGGGCGTTTCACAATCTTCCTACCTATCCTATACGTTCTGAATTCATCAATTACATTTATACCGACCTACCTATCTACCTTTCATTCGATCGCAAAAGATTTTTCATCGTTTTCTGTAAGGTCACGATCCGTTAGAAATTGTTTTTCTTTTTAGCTTTTGGACTATCGTTGTCGTGACGATTGAAACGAATGATCGAGAATGATCTTGCCACGTTTCTAATACTGCAAAAATAAAAAAAAATAAAATTAGGATACAGAAAAAATAAAATTGAAAATCGATTTTTTCTTCCGCATTGCTCTAAGCGCTATCAGAAAATGAACAAACGAAGCAATGGACGTCTTCTTGATCGTCTGTCTTGAAAATATAACAGGCAGGCCCAGCCCAGCACTCAATTATGATTCAATTATAGCGCATAGTTTACTACTAAATCACGATTTTAATTGAAGTAAAAATCTTGCTGCCGTTATTATTGTCGAGTTGCAATAGAGATACAGAGCGAGCGTATAGCGTATAATGTTCTTACAAGTGCATTGGACGGATTATAAATAACCCAAATGGAAAATCTTAAGATGCATTCAATGTTCGTCTTGCTCGGCCGTAATTAAAAATGTATGTATATTCGAATATTTCAATTTTAAGTGGAGTTTTCCATAAGTCTTAACACTTAACGAAAAGGACACGTTGATTTACGTTTCTACTGAAATCAAGATCATGCCGTTATTTTGTAGAATAGAAAGTAATGGAATCTGTAAAAAGATTTTGCAAATTATCAGTTATCCTTCCTAGATCGGGTATCTTTGAATTTTCATTTAGGAAGCTTTGTAATTTTTCTTTAGAAAATTGATTTATATAATTTTTTACGGAAAATTTGGGTTCAAAAAAAATTTCAGAAAAAAAAATGTTTTAGGTCATAAAAGAGACACACAGACAGACGTTACAACGAAAAATACTTTTATAGATGCCGAAATTTCTGATCATTTTTATTTCATAGAATTGGTGAATTATGAATAAGATCTTACTTTGTAGCTTAGGATCGCGCCTCGTAGAAGAAAGTTGTTTCTGTTCTATGCCCCTATACGGGGGTCCATAGCAACAGAATTCGAGACTCGGAGCTCGTCACGTCATCTCACCCCGAAGACTAGGTCACCCAACATAAAAAAAGGACTTCCTCATGATCGCTGTGTTGACCCGATCAGAGACCCCGGCGTCAGTTGGTTCAGGTTCCTTAACATTTTTTTTTCATTATTTATTGTGGAAGGGTTGTTAGACCTTCAAAAATATGGCCCCAAGAAGAGAGGGGAGGGGGAGAGGGGGGAAAATCGTGAAAGTTAAACTGGGAGTCTTTTAAATGAAGCAGTTCACATCACACAATACCCACTAGCCTACACCCTAGCTTTGTAGAGATCACACAATATAATTCATTTATTGTGTTCTTTTTCCACAGGTTTTGTTGCGTTCTAACTTTAGTGCACCCCTTCCTGTCAGAGTTCCAGACACTACTAGTATTAGATCGGTAGTAAGGTACGTAACTTCATTCATTACTAGCGATCCATCATGACTTCGTCCTCGGAAAAATCGCAATAATACGCATTTTTTTAAAAATTAGTTTAGCATATATAATCTGCTTAGTTTAATAGCTCTTTGAACACAATGTTTTGTATTTTGTTAAAATCAGAACCATAAATTATTAAAAATAAGGCCTTTATACTCGTATTCGTATGGGACAGGCTCATGCTCACGGGAATGATTTGAGATTATATTGAGGAGCTTAAAGAAAATGTGAATTGTTGAAGCTTGTGTTAATTTTAAAAAAGTAAAATAACATTAAGCTCAAAAACATAACAGGACTACGATTGCATATAAAGCCCAATCCTACGATACTCTAGATGAAATAGAAATTTTTGTGATTTTAAGAAATTTTGTATGGGAGTGGTAGAAGGGGTGACAGCATTGAACTAATTTCTTTGACATCACGGTGGAGTACCTATAGAAATGTTTTGTATCAAATATAAACTTCAGAAATTGAATAGTACTGAGAAAATTAGTGTATTGGATTTAGTGAAATTGTGCAGTTTGTATGGGAGGTGGTAGGAGGTGGAAGGAGGTTTTTCATAATTTTTTGAGAAACATCATAACATAATTGATATATTTTAAATTGCAAATCAGTAATGTTCCTACTTTTCAAGAATATCGAATTTTTGAATAATTATGATTTTATGTCACATTGTATGTGATTGAGTAAAAGGGGAGAAGGTAATCGGTTTACTTTTCCCGCATATTAATTATAATACTAATTAAGGATTTGGTACGCAATTTCAGCACGATAAATGTTATACGTACTGAGCAAATTGGCTTATAATGTTTCATGAAAAAGTGCAGTTTGTATGGGAGGTGGTGGAAGGAGTGGAGGAATTTAAATAATATGTAGACCATAGAACAAATTTATAATAAAAATAATATATTCTAAATTTCAAATTCTTCGCTCTTATGGTTATCAAGAAAATTTGAATCTTACATATTTTTTAAAATGAGTCATTTTGTATGGGAGGTGGTAGATGGAGTGGAGTATTGAAATAAAACCAAACGCAGATTAAATCTCGAAATATGCTTAACAAACTGTGTGTTTCATTACAATCGGTTCAGCCGTTTTTGCGTGAAAGCCGAACAGACAGACAGAGAAGAATTTTAAAAACGTGTATTTCTGCTTAGTTATTTTCCGAAAAAAGCAAAATACTAACTTATAGTCATTTATAAGCAAATAACAGACAGACACTATATTTATATGCATATTCACTATTATTTTCTTTTGTCATAGGTAATTAGTCCTCCAGGACAAATGGACAAATAGGTCTCTCGCTTGGGGTCACCGTAGCATACCCTAGAAGATATCAGGATTGCGCAATGCTAGCCCTAGGTTACTAGTTAATTTGTGAAAATTTTCGCATAAATTTTTAATAATATTTTGAATTATTCTTCATCAATTTTATTAAAATTTATAATAAAAAAACTAAGTGTACGAAAGGAGTAGTTCACGTAGTCATAATTTGATGAAAAAGTTGCCCAAATGTAATAATTTAATTTCAGTTTAGCAATTTCGACATTTGTGTGCAATGCACAAACGCAGTCATGAAGGGTAGGGTCCATGGGAATGAGAAGGCTTAATTTATTTATTTTTTTAGGAGATGCAGCTGCTCATGAATGTGTAGAGGCAGTTGAAGAGAAAAGGATTCAATTAACTGACGTATTCATAGGGCAAAATTAAGTTGAAGCGTTCCATATTTCGGAGAGTTGGGTTAAATTCCATTTATTTTTAGCTTTTAGATTAAGGATTTGTGTAATATTACCGAGAAAAGATAATATTTCTGGGACATCCGCTACTAAAAGGAGTAATCGAACAAAATCTGAGGCGCATTGGTCTGCAAACCCATTGCCGAGTATGCTCGCAAGACCTGGATACCAGTACAGTGGAATCAATCCATTGGAGTTAAGTAAAATTCTGATATACTCGTAAGCTTGAATGGGATGCTTTTTTCAGCATTTTTAATTACTTCTAAATTGGATAGACTATCTGATAGGATGGCAGTGGCCTCGCTGTCGTTTATTATGGTTTGTTACCTTTTTTTTCTTTGTATTAATTAGAAAAATTTTCCCTTTTTTTTCGCACATACAAATATGTTGCTTAAAGAATTTAAACCCCTCTAAGAATGTTAAATGAAAATACAAAATCAAAAATATTTGTTAAATTAAAATTAAATAATAAATAAAAATTCCTCCCTTATGGTTATTTCTTTTGTCTTTGTGGTTTTTGTTTGTCTTTTATTTGTTAGCTAGGCTCCATTCTCTTTTTTTTCTTGTACATCCCATCACTTCGAAAAAAAGCCCATTTATGTATAAGTTTATTCAAAAAACTTTTCCCAAATAATTTTCAGAAATAAAAAAAATTATTATTATCCTTCCCAAGGCCTTTCTAGCTAGGGTGTAGCCTAGTGGGTAACGTGTTGGTCTTGTAATGCGAACGTCGTGAGTTCAAATACCGGTCGACGCAATATATAATTCCAGCACATTGCCTGCTTGGATATACCTTGGTCACCTCAATCTACGAAAATTAAAAATTCGTAGATAGAGGGTTGTGCGAAAGGCTAACAACTCCTCCACAATAAGTAATGAAAAGTGTTAAGGAACCTAAATATCAGGAGGCCAAGGTCTGATTTGGGTTGTAACGCCATTGTAGAAGTAGAAGGCCTTTCTTTCTTATTCTAATTACTTCCTAACATCTCTTCTTAATTGAGACAAAAAAAAATCCTTTCAGGTTTAATTTCGGAAAAAAAAACAATCTTCCTCTCCCATCTAGTCCTCCTCCCAATGATGATTCCTCCTATGATCTTTCTTAATTTCCCATTATGCCTTAGAATCTTCTGTTTTCCTTGTTATCACGTCATTTCTCACAATATTTTTCTCCTTCAATATCGTTTCCTATTATCCTTGTTCCTCATACTCCGATATCAAAGACATAAGTGAGCTTTCAGTACTGTATATTTTTTTTGTTTTTTTTTTTGTTTTCTTAACATAAACTACTACCCGTTGTCGAAAATCACTGACTGACGATCATGTGGTAAACATAACGAGGGTATCGGCTATTAATCGCAGGAGCGACTCGAGAGCGAAATGACCGAATTGGCGAAATGGGATGGGGATGGAACGATACGTTTCATTCAGCATGCCAACGGACATGAGGAGCGGGTAAGACAGAACCATGCCTCTTAACTCAGCCTTTATGTCGTCCAATCGAGTTTGGGCCCTAACCCCCCTTTTGATCTTCGTGTATAAATATACATATATACGAGTGCGCATATATATAGGATGATGATAATCTCTTCAAGCCATTGTCGAAACACCATTATTTCTAGAAAAAGTTG
Organism: Chorisops tibialis; assembly: GCA_963669355.1. Lineage (NCBI taxonomy): Eukaryota > Metazoa > Arthropoda > Insecta > Diptera > Stratiomyidae > Chorisops > Chorisops tibialis. The sequence goes on along the minus strand of OY770262.1, from coordinate 22,996,989 downwards.
CCGATTGATGCGCTTTATGGGCCGGTGGAATCATTGGTCCATATGTCTTCAAAAATTATGATGGTCAGAAGCCGCTCTTCTGTGCAGTCCATTCTCATTCCACACAGGCACATATTAGAAATTGATGGTGTTTCTGCTGGGTCAGATACGTGGAACTTTACGAACATTTGAGGCTTCCGTGGCGTAGTGGGCAGAGTGCTTGCGTCACAGTCAACAGGTCGTGGGTTCGACTCCCACTCCAGACAGTGGGATTTAAGCACGAATTTCCAGTTGCTACTGACAATGAAAAATTATTCGAAATAAAATGGGTGAACGGTGTAAAAGTGAAACAGTTCCACTTCAAGAAGATCTATGTACTCAGTAGATGGTTTCTGTTCGCTTTCTATCATTCAGTCCCCCACAGCATCTGCAAATATTTGTGAGTAGCAGCCAGTACAACCAAAAAATATATCAGCTTCTCCACTCGTTACGGTCGTACTCTTTCCCCTTCCTTCCCAATCCCATACCTTCCCTCCATGACTTTGTTTGTGCATTGCACATAAAGGCCGAAATTGTCTATAACACACATCATTCTGTAAAAAGAAAAATATTGCGAATTTGCAATACCGTCATATTTATTTATTTATTTATAAAAGGACAAACTGCCCATAATCTTAAATATTATGACATGTGATCGTTACAAATACTCAATATATGTATAATATAATGAATTACAATATTTAAATTAAATTCAATATTCATATTACTTAATTAATATAATTAGATTCATCGCTTCGGAATGTTATTTTTACAATTTTTATCGCTAGTCGAGCATATAGTTCCTAATTTTAAACTTAGATGTATTAAAGATCGAATGTATTAGAGTGGCTGTTTCCCAAGCGCATTAGCCTGTCAATTATAAAGTTCCTACCATAATTTGTTCTATGTTATTGCACTCGAAATAATTCATTTGATATCGTAGAGTATTTTAGGATTTTTAATGAACTAACATTAGATAGATATTTGAAGCATCAATGGTATTATCTAATCAACCATATAGGAAAATAATATCAAAATAGCATCGTCTTATTTGTAGGGATGTGATATTTACCAGTTCCATTAATGCATTATGGTCAATGTTTTCAAGAGGTATGCCTAGTTTATATGCAATAAATCTGAGAAATTTATGTTGAACCGTTTCCATTGAATGAAAATGTATATTATAACAGGTATTCCACGTGACTGATAAATACTTGCTTCGTACAAAAGATATGTATAGGGTTTTAATAGTCTTGATACTATTAAAATTATAGAAGACTCGCTTAATGAAACCTATCGCTCTGTTGTAAATGTTGGTAATATGTATCATATGCTCAGCAAACAATAAAGATGAGTCCAGCAATATACCTAAGTCTCGGACAACTTTTACTTTAGTTATAGCGTGGATGTTTAATTTATAATTGAAGTCTATAGGATTTTTTGTTCGAGAAATGGTAATTGCATGACATTTTGAAGTATAGATTTCCAGACCGTTTCTGTGCAAAATTTGAATAATATATTTAGTTTTATTTAAAAGCTTTCACAATCACATAGAGATATAATAGCATTGTATATTTTGCAGCCATCAGCAAACAGAAAAAATTCATTTTCATCAACAAATTAAAAAATAAGGGACTGAAATGAGATCCTTGGGGAATGCCTGAAGTGGTTGCAAAAGGGTCCGATAAGTGACACTTCAGTTTTACTTGCATTTCAAGACCCTGAAAGTAGTCAGAAATCCAATTCAGAAGACATCCGTAAATTCCAGAAATTTTATTCACTAAGATATCAATATTGACTTTATCGAATGCTTTACTGAAGTCGGTATGTATATCATCTACTTGGATGGATTTCTCCTTATTTTGACTAATAAATTGAGTAAAAGAGTCTAATTTGTGGCAGTAGATTTGCCTTTTCGGAAACCATGGTGGCTAGGAACAATTAAGTTATGAGTTAAAGGACAAATTTGGTCATAAATAAGACTCTCAAAGATTTCAGGAATAGCTAACTGGATTCATATCGGCCTGTAGTTTATTATATCATTTCTATCCCCTGCTTTATGGACAGGTACTATACAAGATTTTTTCCAGGTGTGAACAAATTAACCATTCCATAGATCAGTTAAAAAGATAAACCAAGGGGTAAACAAGTTCCTCACTACAAGATTTTAAATTATAGGGGGTACATTACCAGGCCCTGAGGATTTTCCTAATTTTAGTGTTTTTAACTTTAAAAAAAAACAGTACTATCAAAAGATTTAGTTTATTTTATTTAAGCAATGAAAGCAATGAAAGAGCATGTTTTATCAGAATAGGTTTGAGAAAAGTATTCCGCAAAAATGTTGGCAATTTCGAGTGGATTATCCAAGAAGATATTATTAAAGTGCATGTTTGACGGTATTCTGTTATTTTTATCGTATTTTCATAGCATTGCAACACAATGCCGATGCCGAATGTGCAGCTTGTCGATACAAGAATGGGTATACGCAACCAGCATTCGACTTCGGCACTATGTTCTGTCCAGTGGCGTGGCGTGACTTTATAGCTAGGGGAAGCAATTATTTTACGCCAAACTACAAGCGCTGCGTCAATATGCATGACTTAAGTTTACATCATTATTTGAAACACTTCTACTCATCCGAGGGTGGTGCGGTTTTCGTCAATCGATTTAGAATCCAGTCTACATTATTAATCGGAAATAAAAAAAAATCGATTTTTTTAAATTTTTTAGGTAGTGCGCCCCTGAAACCGATTCCTTTCACTCAAAGCACGACAAATATGGGCAATATTGCCAGATCTACCTCTTCACATTTTTCTTCCTGATCATTTTCCGGCTAGTACAGAAATTTCAATACTGGCAATACTTTGATCGAGAGCCAGAGCTTACGACTAAAAGCACTGACTGGAAGCAATTGCATTAACATATCTCTCCTTCGTATAGAAGTGGAACTTCCGCTCACTGCGAGCAAAAATTTTACTGGTATTGACCGGCGGTCTCGTTCTCTTGTGTATGCGACTAAAAGCAATGAGAGGAAGGGTGGAAGCATTTTAATGCGACGAATCTCCCCTTCATATTGAAGTGGAACTTGCAGAAAATTTCTTTCAATTTGGCCGGCGGCCTTGTAAATGCGTTCTTAAAATCGCATCTTTTGCCCTGTGGAAGGCTTTCAACTTTCGTTGGTCAGAAAAAGCGTGAGAAAAAAAGCTGTCCTGATCACGTAAATGTTGTAAACAAATTTTCATATCCGTGCTGATTTAATAATATAATAAAAGGTAAAACGTAAGGGAAGCATTGCTTTCCTTGCATCCATGGACGCCACGCCACTGGTTCTCTCCAGTGTTCGAGCTACGGCGAGATTGATTTCTTTCCATATTCCAATTCATATTCTTATTCCTTTTCCCATTCGAAAAATCGTAGGTGTTTAGTTCAGGAACCAAATTACACATGGTTCACGAACGGAATGAAAATCCTGCGAACTATCAGTTTCTGGTTGACGCATTTTCTGTTTTACTCTATGAATTGAATATGATAATTACTGCATACTTCGTACGTTTTTTTCTTTTTGTAAGTTTCATAGTGTAAAAGTATAAGCAACAATTGGCACGCTAGTAGCTAAAAATAAAATTATATTCTCCCAAATAATAATATCTTTTTCTTGAAGGTAGTGTTTTTTTAATATAACAGGTAGAAACAGCAAACACTATTCTTGTAAATTTCATTTTACTAAAAAAACATTTTATTTGCTTAGCATTTAAATGCTAAAAATCTATGCGTGATGGCTTCAAGGAAAAGAAGTCCAATTTGAAATCATTTTGATGAAGTGCTAGAGAGTAAAGAGAAGCTCTGTAAATGCAGATATTCCCGAAATATACTAAGCTGTGTTGTCTTTGGGGAATCTAAGGAGGCATATAAAGTCCAAAAATCCAGCAGTTCTCTTGGAGAAAAATTTTCGTGAAACTTTAGAGGAGCCTCCAACTTCAAGTGCTGTTGTCAAAAAGTTTTTAGCTTCGAAGCTTCTGCCATTGCCAATACGAGTACCAGTGCTTCATTTTTGAACGATAGTGTTAGAGTGCATATGCAAAAGAGGCAAACATATGCCATTAAATATGCAATCGATCATGTGTCATGTTCTGCAACGAGGATGAACTAAACGAACTAAGATAAATAATTATTCCTTATGGTGCACTAGAACTAGTGAACTAGTTCACCAAATTGAGCTATTTAGCCCACCTTTACTGGCGATGAGAAGTGTATCCAATACGATAATCCAAAGTGAAAAAACCATGGGGATACCACGGCCATGCATCAGTATCGACGGCCAAGCTTAATATCCACGGCTCGAAAATCATTGGTGGGACCAGCTCGGCGTAGTGGATACACCAGCTCATAATAATAAGCTACTACAACTGGGCGAAACCATCACAGGAGATCGCTACAAAAAACAAACAATGCGTTTGAGACGAGCATTGAAGGAGAACCGGCCGTAATACGAAGAGAAACACGACAAAGTGGTTTTGTAAAACGACAACGCTCGGCCACATGTTGCTCACATTGTGAAAACCTACCTAAAAACACTGAAATGGTACGTCCTACCCCACCTGCCGTATTCTCCAGGCATTGCGCCTTCTGACTATCACCTATTCCGATCGCTGATGCATGGCCTGGCGGAGCAGCACTTCCATTCTTACAAAGAAGCAAAAAATTGGGTTGATTTATGGGTTGGCTCAAAAGAAGAGCAGTTTCTTCGACGCGGAACCCTTATTCCGCTAGAAAGATAGGAAAAAGTTGTGACTAGCGATGGGCATTTCTTTAAATAATAAATATTTAAGCATTTTTGCAAAATAATGGCTCGAATTTAGAAAAAAAACGACGATTTTCAATTTGTACTCCCAATATTACAGTGGAATAACAATTATTTTATAAGAACTTCTGTCGAAGTTAAAACTGATGCTAGAGAGCTACCAACTCCTTAGTAATATTATCGAAATTTTTGCTTAAAATATTATCGAAAAACTTCATCGTGTAAAAACTGGCATTAAATCTATGCAAGATTGAAATTGATATTTCACTTCAAGGCAACTCTATAAGCATGGATGTTAAAATGTTAAATTTGTACTCATAATAAATCGTTATTATATGATTTTGGTTCAATAAAATCATAAATTTTATTTAAAATTCATTCCATAATGCTTGAAAAAAAAACTATTTTAAGATTCCAGTTAAATTTTAAATCTAATTCTTATAGCAAGGTTAAAATTTTTTTTTATTTACACAGAACCTTAGATAAGTATGTACAAAGTACGTTTAAAAAAATTATCGATAAATGTCAAGGCTAAAAATTTCTTCTTAACTATAAAACGTTCTAGATAAAAAAAAAAAGATAAATAAATTTATGCTAGACTGAATACGTTTTATTTCTTTTTCGTTAACTGCGGCCTAGTAGCTGCTAGAAATTTTGCAATATCACCTGAGTCGCGAAAAAAATGAGCGTTCTGAAGAATTGCTTAGAAAAGAACATCGAACTGTTCAAAATACCCATTTCAGTTTTTTTTTTCCAAAAGAACTGTTGATTTAATAAAGTTAGGTTATTAAAGCTTCACCAACAAGAAAAAAAGTTGTTTTGTCATTGACAATGAACACACAAAAGAAATCCCCAATGCGGTTAGACTAGTTTGAATAAACGCGCCAAAGAGACCAGAAAAAAATATCATCCAGCAAAAAGAAGGTGATCAACCATTCACTTTTAACGGAAGTCTGAATCAAAAATGTTAATATGAAGATAAAAATATCTTTAAGCAACAGGTTGATAAGTTGCTAGTGCTAAGTTTTGGGCTGAATCCGGCTGCCTAATGTCCGTAGAAACTAAGCAAAAACTGCACAATATTTCAAATCATGTTGTAGTGATCATCATAGTGATCTTTCCACCCTCAGAAACGATTGGGGTCAACTGAAAAGACCTCCTTATGGCTGTTTGTTTCATTTTCTTCAGAAAATATGTCACGTATCGTTGACACTAAATTATCGTTTTTTTCTTCTACTTTTTGTTAATCAGATCAACGACTAATGCGAATTAAAAATAAAACAGCATTATAATGACTTGCCCGCGTAGTTAACCTCATTAGACCACAAATATAATGAAAATTGAGCAATTGGTCTGTCAACAATGATGACGATCGCAGTTTTCGATAAAATAAAATGACGGCGTAGGTAAGCATACTGTATGCCAACCAGCTATAACATACGATTCGACCTCATAAACTTATTCAAAGTTTCTTGATCATGGATCAAAAGCTGAAGATCGCTTATCACACATACAATTTCGGCGGATTAGTGATCTTTTTTCTGCAAAATAAAATGAAAATTTATATTCCGATATTGCATATTCATAACATAACTACAAGCAAACATATGTGTGGCATAAAGCTAACATAACCATGAAACTTGTTAAACTAGTCTCCAACACAGGTCCGAGAGTTGTGCTATTGTTAATGGATTAACGAGATATTTGTTAAGGTCGTATTCGGATTAGAAATTCTTCCACAATTTTGGAACAGGTAAAACAACCAGAAAAACACTATTATTTTGCTAATTCAACGGATAAAACGTCAACCAAGATTTTATCAGTTTTTCAACCCATTAATTCAATTAACCGCGTCGCGGATTTAGATTGATTCGGGATTTACATCGGACACGCTAGGCAACCGATCAGATATCCAATCAAGCAGTTATTTCTGATTATGCGTACACGCGATTAATAAAAACGATAAAGTTTTATGCTGTTATTATCGTGTGCCATGAATGATTCCACTTCACCACCCTTAATACTTCGCAAGGGCAAAAAAAACCAATTCGCTTTTATACACCCCTTGAGATTAGGGATACGATCATAAATGCGTGGGAGAAACCACAAAGCATTTATGGTGATTATCTTATCGACATATGAAAACAATCCCCAAAATGATAACAATTTGGAGATTAGTTAGTTTTTTAGGCGCTCTTGTTAAGAAAATTAATTTCCCTGTCATTTCATTTTATCGCTGGCATGCTAAACAAGCTTTATAAGGAAGATTAAAATGCGATGACTGGAAATCTGCTTGGCTTAGTGTTAATTCCTTCCATGAGATATACAAACGTGTAAACAGAAGCAATGAAGTTGGTCAATGGTCGCGGCTTTACTCCAAAATTATTGTATTATGCTCGTTCAAGGCTTGTCTATGGCAGTTTGAATGTGTATCACACCGTTAAATGTCTTTTATAAATATTATGAAAAAGTTAATTTGACAATTTCTAGTCCAACTTAAAATTAAAATTAACTTCAATGAACTTTTCGAGTTCGTTGAATTAAATAAATTTCAGGGAAATTTAGTTTTAGCACTAAAGTTGTGGAAAATCCGGTTTTTTTTGTGGTGTTTATCTAAATTTTTTGAGCCCCTTCAATTGTCGTGTGCCAGCTATACATGGCTATTTCAGGTTTTAGTGTTATCTTCAATTGGTCTGATAGGAAAAAGATAAAGTTATTTAACATTTTGCTGTATTTGTAAACAATTTTACGGAACTAAGGAATTATTTGTTAAGAAATTGTTGTTGTAAATTTTTATAAAGCAGTCAAATTTGATGAAAAATTTTCCACAAAATTATTATCATCGTAACAGAATTATGATTGAGTAATGCAATGGTCTAGATTACATGGAAACGATTTTTGACCACTAGAAAATTTGTTATCTGAACGAAGTGACGTTCTTATGGGAGGTGGTTGAGGAGACGGGAGGAAGCAATTTTTTTAATTGAAATTATAACCACAAAATTGCCCCGTGTTTCTCATTCGAAGTTTTAATGGAAATTCGTGGCATTTGTATGAGAGGTGGCAGAAGGAGAAAGAGCAATTTTATAAATATTTTTTTGAAAACATTAAAAAGGAAGTTCTGGCAAGATTTCATGTTTCTAACTTATCCAGTTTTCATGAAAATTTCAATAATGTATTGAAGTGCGCAAGGGGTCGCTGGATTTTAAGTAAAGAAATAAATCCACCAGTTTACACACAAAACTTCTTCTCTCACAAATTACAACGCCATACGACTCACTCGTCGACGGGTCCAAACCGGAGTGAATGCTTACCAAAAACCCTCGCCTATTCATATTGTTTCTATTCGTTCGCCGTCGGCCTTCTCCGTTATTTCGTCCATTGGACACCCGTCGGCCATAGTCGGCCTTTTCCGTTATTTCGACCATTGCAGGCACCCGTCGGCCATTGTCGGTAATGTCCGTTCCACTAAGTCATTCGTCCACTAAATCATTCCCCTTGTCGTGTAAATCGCTATTTATTTCTTCTATAAAGAATTTCATCGTTATCCGAATCTTTTTTCGTTCATACGAGCCCATACGTGTTGTTGTTGCTTTCTATCAAGTATTTCGTCGTTACCCATGTCTGCCCGATCGCAGTCGTTCGTCATCGGCCGTCTCCAATACCGTCATCGTTCATAGCGGCATCGTGTGAGAACGTTCATGACTGCGAATTCGTGCTTGCACGTAGTTATTGTCGCGTCTATAAATTATTTCGTTCTTGTTTGATTCTTTGTTGGTAATTCGATGACCGTACGCACATTTGAAGACCTTGACATTCCGATTACCTCGCAGAGCGTTCTTTGTGGTGTTCGTACGCGCACATTAATTTGATGATAAGCAAGTAGAGCAGACATTTCGCATTACTTTCAAGTACAGTTGAAGACCGCGGATAGTTGATGAATGACAAGGGCTATCATGCAACAGTATTTTGCGAATTTGTGAATATATGATAGGGAGATGGCTTAAGAAGTCAGCGAAAGTTGATGTTGATGGTATTTACTTCAGTATATTTTACTAAAATTTAAAAGCTTTGATAGTTTCGAAGAAAACAGATTTCTTTATGTTTCGAAATTTCGATAAATTTTGCATGAGAGGGTGTAAAACGAGTGGAGGATGGAGTCATTTCACGAACTTTAAGTTTATACAGGGTGGGTCATCTTGTGGTTTCTTTTTAAATCATAGGTTATTTTAACACTGAAAGTTGGTTTCCTCTCGAAATCTTAACAGAAAGTCAGTATCATACCATATCGAAATGAGTCGCTTTACACTTGAACAGCGTTCACAACAACAACAACAACAAAACAACAAAAACACAACAACAAATCATTTTTTCTGACGAGGCGCACTTTCATCTCGGAGGCTACGTTAACAAACGAAATTGCCACATCTGGGGCTCGGAAAACCCGCACGTTATTGACGAGAAGCCAATGCATCCACAGAGAGTGACAGTTGGCGCGGATTGTGGATGGTGGCATCATTGGACCATTTTTCTTCGAAAATGAGGCTGGGAGCAACGTTTCGGTCAACGGTAAACGTTACAGAGCCATGTTATCCGACTTTTTTTTTACTGAAATTGAAGACATGGATTTGGACGACCCCTGGTTCATGCAGGATGGCGCGTCATGCCACACAGCCCATGCCACAATCGATCTTTTACGCACTAAATTCCCAAATCGTGTTATCAGCCGTCTTGGCGATGTCAATTGGCCGCCTTGGAGCTGCGATTTAACCCCTTTGGACTTTTTTTTCTGGAGAACCGTGAAGGACCGATATTATGGCAACAATCCAGAAACGATTCAAGCACTTAAGGTCAATATCATCCAAGCAATCCGTGAGCTACAGCCCGAAACCATCGACATGGTCTTGGAAAATTGAAGTGACAGATTGTGCTACTGCGAAGCCAGCCGAGGTAGCCACTTGAACAAAGTTGTATTCCATCATTAATGGGAATTTTTGCTCTTACTAATGAAGCCATAATACATGAAAAACAAATTAATTTTGCTTTATTGCATTTAAAAAAAAAAAAAAAACTTGTATTTGGCCCACCCTGTATATATAATAATTTGCTTCAAATTTCGGCTCGATACCTCAAAGCGTTTAAGAGTTTTTGTGTAGATAGACGGACAGACAAACACTCGAATATAAGGGCTTTGAGCGATAACAAACATTGTCCAATCTACTTTATACAGACTTATTTCTAAGCACTCCTTGGGACCTTTAACTCCAGCTCCAGTTCCCTCTAAGGTGCGTAAGCCATTTGTATACCAGACGGTTGATTCCTCTTCCATTTCAGGTGGCATGAATTGCCAGTCCTTACCTTCTTTAACTAAAACTTTGGAGGGGGTTTCAAAATTGAATTCGGTCGGCATAATGTTCGATAGTGTTGAGATTAGATCCTCTATTTTCGGGCTTAGTAGTATTTTATGATGACCTCTAAAACCCCCCAATTTGTATTTATTTTTAACGCCTCCTTTGATAGCCTCCTTGTTTATATGGAGATATATCGTAGGAACAATTCCATTGGAGCAGTAGGACAAGTTTTCCATGCGCCTGTGATACTAAGACTGACAAGTCTTTGAATTTTTTGTAGCGTAATCTGTCCCTTTTCTTGTAAAAGTTTAGTCCACCAGACTATTGATCTGTATGTGACTATTGGGAGTATGATTATTCTGTAACACCAGTAGATCATCTTGGGCTGTTATACATATTTTCTGCCAGGCGTGAATCTCTTTCGCCGGAATTACAGAATTGTATTGTATATCCAATTTGATCTCAATGAGACATAAAATCGTGTATTCTAAGCAAAACGATATCAGAACTCGGGAATAACTGGATTAGGATAATAGTGAAATCAACGGATACAGAAGTTGCTTAATTTAAAATGACTAGGCTTCAGTCATTTGTCTTCTATAATGCATATCACTCATTGAATGCAGCGAATCAGTTGCGTGCAATGGCACTACAGCCCAATTCGGGGCTTGGCATCCTGTGTACTACGTTCACATCCTTTTCGTTTCAATGAGTTTAAACATCTTAGAAGTATTTTACTATCTGCATCAATAGAATCTTCCCAGAGTTTCCGTGGTTTTTCAAATGGTCTCTGTCCATTGACTTGTTCATTAACCCTATTGACTTTTTCAATTTGCTACACTTGACCAGCCCATTGCAGATCCTTGAATATTATGAGGTATGAAAACTTCTGAATTGTCGAAGATTGTATACAATTCTCTTCTGCTTCTACTTTTACAATGGTACTACAGCCCAAATCTGGCCTTGGCCTCCTAACCTTCAGGTTCCTTAACATTTTTCATTACTTATTGCGATAGAGTTGTTAGCCCTTCGCACAGCCCTCTATCTACGAATTTTTCATTTTCGTAAATTGAGGTGACCAAAGTATATTCAAGCAGGCAATGTGCTGGAATTATATATTACGTCGACCGGGATTTGAACTCTCGACCTTCACATTATAAGACCAACACACTACCCACTAGGGCATACCTAAGCAATTTTCTATTGTAGCGTATTCTGCAGATCGAATCTTATATAATATAACTCCTAGAATTTTTCTTTCGAATGCGCTAAATAATTTTTCAGACCTCTGACTTGATGTCCACGTTACATTTTTTTAAAGCACCTAACATAACTTAGGGGGTCACCCTTTAATGCATTGCATCCAAAGTAAAGTCGGTATAGGGGAGGTAAGCGATGGTGTTACAAGAGAATTTCTAGAGGGGAGAGTCTAAGCATTCTTTTATTATATTTTAAGTTTTGTTTTCTAGAGCCCGTTATTGTTTTTTACTCTTGGCATTTGGAACCAATGCGGCACTATGTACAAAAAAAACTACAGGTCCCCAAAGCAGATGCTTCAAGATTGGCATGAACAAATCCTTCTACTATTCTACCACACATCTCAATCACGATGCGAACGTCCCCTAAATACAAGAACTTACTGAACGGAGATTCGCATCAATTATAATATGTTGGGAAATGATGAAGAACCCACGGGTTCTTTCTTCTATCAAGATTTTTTCCACATAAGAGTCCTTACAACTTAAGCCAAGTTTCTTATTTAATAGGAGCATGTCTTAATCAAAAATTAGTTCTAAACATTAAATTAGTTTTAGTTTAGTCTTAAGAACAATATTGAAGATTTCTTCATTAAATTTCCTTGGACTATGTTGAATTAAGAACAAACGTCTAGTAATTAAACTTAGTTTTATATAAATGTAGATGTAAAGATATTGTAATCTAACCCCTTTAGAGCCCCTGTACTCTTTACTCAAATTTATTTAAATAAATAATCTATTTATCTATCTATCTATTTGCCTTTTAATTGACTACGACAAGGTTACCCCTAGGTATACAAAGTTGTCTGCGTTTTCTAGGTTGTAGTCTCCTACTGTAATATTTTGTCTGAATAGTGTCGTATACATCGACGAGCTTCCTTAGCTACTGAGTCAAGGCTTATAAATATTTCTTTAGCACTGTCCACTGTCTTCAGTGGGGGGCTATTTAACATCTTAAATCACATTGATTATCTTGATGACGCGTGTTTGCTTGCACATAATCGTTTGAACTTAGAGTCAAATAAATATTCGCTCGTTGCATTGTAAATACAAAGAGGCAGGACTGAAAATAAATGTGTTCTACACACATTTTTTTCGGTAAATGCACATGAGTTTGAACACAAGCACACCATTTGTGCCTAATGGACAAGATGGAAGAATTGCACGATTTTTGTTACCTCGGAAGCATTGTTAGCATGGACAGCGGAGCCAAGAATGATACTGAGGCACGTATAAGTAAAGTTCGTCTGGCCTTCGGTATCCTTTTCCCTTTCTAGAGCTTAAGAGAGATCTCCCTTCGCACATAGTTGCGAGTGTATAACACATGCGTCAAATCCGTGTTGTTGAAGAGTTGTACTATATGGAAAGTGACCGTTCGGCTTACAAAGAAACTGCAAACCTTCGTGGACCAATGACTCCGACATATTTCGGGGTTATTTTGGCAAGATGTGCTCTCCAACGACGACCTTCGCAGTAGAGATTCAAAGGCGCAAAATGCAGTGAATCAGTCACACTTTGAAGAAACCAGAGCAAAAATCGCTAGACAATCTCTGAATTATAATCCTCAAGGAAGACCATAATAATACCTACACTCTGCTATGGCAGTGAAATGTGGGCGTTAATACAGACATCAGAAAAAATGGTTAATGCCTTCGAGAGGAAGGTATTACGACCAATTCTCGGACCGGTGAGAGAATAAGGTGCATGGCGAATTCGACACAATCAAGAATTTGTGTTTAAGGAACCAAAAGTCTCTATTCTCATCAAACTTCGAAAGCTACAGTGGGCTGGTCATGTTCAGCGAATGGAGGGCAGAGCAATACCCAAACGTGTACAGAAACCTAGAAAACGCTGGAAGATTCAATCGACGCTTTTGAAATTTTCAACATGGAGGATGCGGTCATTGGACCGAGAATATTAGGGGCGAAGCATACAGGAGCTCAGTGCCCGACTTGCACTGTAGCGCCATTCGTCGTATTAGTCGACCATGCAGCATGGAAGCGAGCAGTTGAGCCAGAGGCCAGGTTAATAAACAAGTCCTGGCGACAAATAAAGGCCGATGCTCAGGGCCACGCCTTGTGCCCTATTCCCCTATAGGGGGTATAACAGGAAATTGATTGACTGTCCAGAAATCTTACAAGGATATTTATGTCGCCGGCATATGCTACGAATTGCGTTGATTTGAAGCATATTATTTCATTGGTGTTAGCGGAAAGTTTTCGAACAAAATATCCGAGTGTCAAATCGAAAAGCATTGATGCCAGGCCACCACCTGATTTGAAACCATTGCGAGTCCTAAGACAAGTTTTTTTTAGTTAATGATTGGATTCTACTTCTACTCCTTACTCCTGGAAACAAATAGCCAACTATTTTAAGTTTAAAGACAGAAATTATTCGTTCTGTTGCATCAAATGAGCGATATGTTTGTTCAAGCTAAAAGTTGTAATACACAAAAAATATGCATGATGATTAATAGCCTTAGATCTGGTTTATTTGTAACATAATCAGAATGCAAATTAAGTGCATGCTAACAATAATAAGGTAATGCGCTAAACACCTCTAATTTCTATTTTTAGTTCCCAATATTATCAACACAACTATTGTGATTGCAGAAAAATTCGACAATATTTTCACTGTTTCAAGTTTCAGGATCCCTGTTTTTTGCTGTGTAATCTGGATTTGTGTATTTTTACGATAACTCTAGTAAACCTTAACACAAAACAGTGGGAGCGGTAGCAAAATATCGGCCACATTGCCGAATAAATCGAAAATATTTTTGGAAATAATCGTCAACAGATGCGGATGCTATTAGCATTTAAAGGAAAGAAAAAAAATCATAAAATAAAAATTTGTTTTCTGCGATTTTTGATTTTGGCAATTGAAGACAATTGATATTTCCTCAATAAAATTTTTTTCATCCAGGAGCCTTGATATAAAGCGCACTGCACATATGGAGCACTAATAATTTTATAAAAATTCAATCATTTGGACTAAATGCGACATCAAACATTTCACTAATACATTTCCAAGTGATTCGCGAAAGAATTATTCATATCAACTTGGATAACTCCCAAACAAGCAAAATTCTAAAGAAGAAAAATCAAACTTATTGGAAGGTTGTTGAAGGTTACTTTTCATAAACAATATCTTTCTTTGATTGGGATTTACCCGTAATTTTATTACTAAAATCGATGTTAGCTATACAATCCATATAGCCATCGATTAAATCTTGTTCAATTCACATGCTGGAAACACATATTCGAGTTGTGAAGAGACGGATTCTATTAAATCAGGTTCTTATACCAGTGATACATAGTACAGCTAAATTATTTATTAGGACTAAATTATCATTAACCGGCTGTGTGTCATACACTAATTTAGCCGAATGAACACTACATTACCAAAATATTGATCATAACGATCTCAGCTAATTATCTTATTTTTCACATAATTTCTAGCCCTAGAATGATGAGGAATGTACTAGAGCTGCCTATTTCATATAGTTTAGTTCGGTCTTGTCATGCTGAAAATATGAAGATGAGTCATTTTTTGACAGATCTAACTCATAAGAAATCTTTGAAGCGTTATTTTATGGACCAACTATGGAAGATGGCTTGCAAACGACTCCAATAAAGAACTAAGGACTCTTTTCCTTCTTTTGGGGCAAAATGTTATTGCCCATTGGCTGTTCAATCTAACTTTTAAAATTCGACAGATGAGTGAGTGGCTCTTTCTATATGTCACCGCGCTACTAATTATATACTAAATTACTAATTAGATCCGTTTTGTGTCATTCACACACTTAAATCTCAATTAAACAAAAACTTCAAAATGCCAATAATTTATTTTTTACCTAAATTATATTTTCGAACATAGATTTCAAACACTTCCGACAAGATTTCATAAAATTTATGCTGCTATAGATATCGCAAGTAATGATTCCTAGTTCACTCAAATATGGATTTCAAGTTCATGTTTTACATGTAAATATTATGGTAGTTTTTTTTCGAAAATTTTTTCCAAACAGCAATGAGGTCGACCTTGTACGATCAAATTCATCATGTGTATGTATCTTGAAAGTTATCGTTATGGACACTGAGGATGTTAAGAAAAATGATAGTTGAGAACATACTTATAGATAGATATTTCGTTTGAACTGAATTATGAAATCTGTTTCCGGTGTTTTAATTTAATGTGAAAACAAATTGAAACGATCCAAAATTCCTACCTAGATAATCTTTGATCTTAAAGTATGATGCACGAACGCTCATTGCTGTAGAGTTCAAATTAAGAACACGAACCAACTTTTTTTAGTGTTTTTTTATTGTTCATTTTTCTGAGAACTCCATGGTTCAAAAAAAAAAAAAAAACTTTCTATCATCAAATTCCTCAAGTGCTTCGTAAGAGATGATCATTTACAGGAAGGAATCGAAGAGAACGTGAGACCATGGAGCTATCTATTCTACAAGACCGGCAGACAGCATTTTTTTCCGAATGCACTTAGAGGGCGATAAGGGGTCCAACATTTTTTTTCCCAACATGGACTTCAAACAAGAATGTACCTACCTACCTACATATATATTTCCTATATGTACTTCTTGGTCAGGTTGATCTTTTTGTCAGGTCAGTGCATCGTAAACTGAATGATTGAGATTGTTGTATTCTTGGTTAGGGGAATCCAGACGACAAAAGTTCGTTGTTTTGTAGTGCTATGTATTGGATGATTTCTGGTTTAATATTGGATCAAAGGCTTAGATCGCAGGCGAACCCGGAGGAGCCTTTGGCTGAATCTTGTTTGGGTCTCTATGGCGAGTTTGCCCAAAGACAAATTTGTTGTTTTCTTATTTTGCTTTGCGATCACTGATCAGACACCGTAAAGAAACAGGTTCTTATAAAGCTTCTATGGCAGCAGCATACGGTTTGTCCACAATTGGTATGATCCGTTGCCGTCTTTCATTTAAAAAAAAAAACTTTCCGGGCAAGATCCAAGACACAAAGTAATGGTCGTGGTTGGGGTCGGAGCTTCTTATATTATGTTTTCATGTCTTGTGTTTTTATCCACAAGTTTTTAGAGCTCTATGCAATTTTCTATGGTGGAATGTTGTTTTTACCTCACCACAGAGTAATCTTGTTCACATATTATAGTGTAAGTAGGATCGTCGTTCTTTTTCTTCGTCTAAAGACGATGGCCAAGATGGAAAAGTATAAAAATACGATATACTTGTGCGATAATGCCGATAATCTGGTTTCCGACACGCATCTTTGATTATTGTATAAAAGGAGAGATAATTCACCATAATTTTGCTTGCTGAAGAGGATCGTTATAAATCCGTCATTTTCAAAGATATGATCGGCGGTAATACTTTTATATTTTGTCAATGACTCTCATTTGTAATAAATATTTTGTAAATATATGCGATATTTACAAGTAGTGTCCCCGTTGTATTATGCAATCGTTATTTTGTATCTGAGCTGAACGAATTCATAAAGATATGCCTATCTGGCGGAATCCAAAAAAAAAAAAGGTTAACCAACATGAAATGCTTTCTTGTTTTAATGACTCTTGTCAGCATTCCTTTCACCACCAAGCTCTAACATTATTTGTTATATGACATCATGAAAGGCTTAGGTACCACATGGCTTAAAGCTTAGTACGTTGACTTGAGTTTGAGGAATGGGCAGTGGAGCATACTTACCGCCATTTTTTTTAAACTATGCACTCACTCACTATGGGAATTATTGTACCCAACAATCTAACCATAGTTTTTTCCACCAGTGCGAAACAAATTGTTAGTTAATGAACAGAGACGAGATGCTACTTGGTGTACTAAAATTTATGTAATAAATCCTAAGCTACGTAGTGCAAAATTTTAATGTTTCTACAAAAAAAGTTGGTTTTTTTTTTAATTATGTTATTGGTTTAAGCGAAAGTAATTTTATATAAATTATGTGTATATTTTATAGGATGGGATAAATGAATGGATGAACGCAAAATTGGTTAATGAGAAAATGATAGAGGAAGTCCGCATATATACTTAGAAGGCACTCAAAAAAATTAATTAATTATTAGAAAAAAAATTAATAAGAGCACACTTGCGATAAGTGCACGGCGAGGTCTATAGTGGACTCTTAACATTAGTAAACGTGGTCGGAACAGCTCTTATGAAATATTTGTTATAACATATGTATGCTGTCTAAAAGGTAATTAAAAAAAAGAAACAAACAATTAATTATTATATATTATTATCGACTGCTAAGATTGGAAATACGCTGCTTATGGTCGATAGTAGAAACTATTCTAGTCATTAGCAAATGACAGGGACTCATTCATCAATAGTCATAATTTAGTTTTAAGCTTTAGCATCATACTTTGTTTCAATAAAATAAGTAAACGACTAAAAGAAAATAAGAAATCAACATCAGTTTTCGAAAAACCTAGAATTTTGGCAAAATTAAAAAAATACTCTATATGACCCCGTGATTTCGAATAAAAGTCTCTAAATATCCAAAAAACATTTTACTCCGAACTCCATAATCATACTTTATCTTAGATCGACTAAGCGGTCAACGCGTTCGTTTTAGTAATTCTAATTTCCCAGGTTCAATTTTATCTCTCAACCTGCACGATATTCCCTTAGTGCCTTAGTGACAGCCTGGAACTTCTTATTGAATAATTATTGACGAGTATCGTCTAAGCAGGCATAAGACGAAAGCGCAGTCGTCATAACTAGATAAAATATATTGTTATAGGCAGACATGGCAACCCCGCCGCTCGATCTCTCTCGAATAGACCAGAATTATGTAGAACAGTATACCACTATGTAGAAAGCCACAATTAAAGATCTAGAGCTTTCCAGTATAGTTCACACATACACACTAAAAGAAGCTTCGAGAACTGTTCACACATAAGAAGGAAGCTTCGAGAACTGTTCACACATAGTTCACACATACACACCGAAGGAAGCTTCGAGAACTGTCATGAGATATATAAAATCATGGAAGCTTTCAGCGAGAAGTCAGTATTCAGCGACTTTTATGGAAGACGTGAACCAGGAAAGCGATAGAACAGTACGCGGCGGTAGGGCCATATAGTGCGAATTAAGTTGAAAATCGAATTAAGTGCGAATAAATAAATTATCACTTATTTTTAATCGAATTGTGTTTTTACTTGAAATCCCGGCGAACCCCTAGCTCGCAACAATATTTATGCGGACACAATTTTTTATTTTATTTTTCCAGATATAGTTTATATCCCAATCCCTCCGGAGTGAATACATTAAACAGAAAATAGTTAGAATACCTGGGACTCTAAAATTTCTTGAAAAATTCCAACAAAATTTCAGGTTGTTTGGTGAATGTTTTCGCAGTGCATTTCGAATTAAAAGAAAAGATATCCGGATTCTATACTGTTACGCTTTATTATTCGTGACGTTACGGTCTCTGTTGAGACCTTTATCAGACATAATTGATAAAGGTCTCAGCAGAGACCGAAACGTCACGAATAATAGAGCGTAACAGTGTAGAATCCAGAAATCTTTTCTTTCAAGATTTCAAGTCCCAAAAACTTGTATTTAGAAGAATTGGAACTATAAAATGACGACAATAGAAAAACATAGCGAAACCCAGGAACATAAAATTAAAGTTCTTATACTTTGAGGTCGCATTTAATGATAGATACGACGTTAATGGAACTTTCTGTTTAATAAATTCCAGTATTGAATGTAAGAATCTGTATCTGGCATAGAAGTACATTTTGAACCGATTAGAAGGCTAAATTCTTGAACGAGCGAGTAGAACAAACAAATTTGTAATGAAGAGCTCGGCTTTGATTTATCCGCGAATTAATAAATCACCCTGAATTTTATAATAATCTTGAGAATATGAACTACTTATTACTCATTAATTTGAAAGTTTGTATTTCCTGTTAGTCTTAGCCTTATATTTGGCCAGCCACGAGAAAAAAATCCCTGAACTACAACGCTGTCAAATGCGTTTTGGAAGTCTATGCAAATACTAATTTAAGACTATTCTCAATATAATCCACGCTAAATTTTGTAAACATTGTTAATTGAAAAATATTACTACTGTAGATCGACCCTGAACGCAGCCATGTCTACAATAATATTAGACATAGAGCTTGTGAAAATATTACTTACGTCATTCGATAACGACTGAAAATATTTTGAATAGAGATCATCAAATTGTAAAACTGCTAGAACTCCACGCAAACAGCATTTACACTCATTTAAATAAGTTAAAAATGGTCCTACGTTTATGTTCCTTGCTACCAGTTCTGGCCTATTCCGTTTAATTCAACATGTATCTTCAATGGCGCTTTAGCCCAAATCGGGCCTTGGCTTCCTGGCCTTCAGATTCCTTCACATTTTCATTATTTATTACGGAAGAGTTGGTAGCTCTTCGCACAACTCCCTCGCTCACTAGACTACACCCTAGCTACCCTAATTCAACATTTATAACGCTATGAAATAAGGCTTTCAGAAAAAAACGGTTTGATTGCCAGACTTACATTTGCCAGATTACGTTTGTCAGAATTTCATTCCCCAAGCTTTCATTCCATTAGCTAAATGTAAGTCCGGCTTATAAAAGTCTGAGAAATGGAAGTCGCCCCAAAAACAGTCTGGAAAAAGTAGTCTGGGAAGCCACGAAAAGTCTGGAAAATGTCAAGTCAGGCAAATGTAAAATAAATCTGACAAATGTCCGTGTCCCAAAAATTAAACATAAATATCGGTTTTCACTCAAATGCTACGATCACGAGCAGTTAACTGTCGGTCTGTGCGATGTAGCGACTCGCGAAGACACTGCGCTATCGAAACGAAGTTTCTTCCTTATCATTTTTTCCGAAAATTTGACTGCCTTTCGATATCGTGTCGAGCTTCTCCACTTCCTTTAACACCTACCATATAAATTGCACAAAATTCAAAACCAAACAAAATTATTTTTCTTCGAATCTTGAAAAGCTATCGACATAAAAAAGGGCACATTTTATGAAAAGTATATCTATAAGTAATTTTAAAAATTATATGAACGATAAACATGAAAATTGGCGCAACTATTAACACAAATTACAATCAGTTTTAATTCACTTGAAATGTAAAACTTGTGTTAGTCATAGCTAATTGCGATATAACGAGCTAGTCATCGGGAATTATTTATACATACTCTGAATGAAATCTAAGAATGCGACAAAGATTAAAACTGTGATAATAATAAGTTTAATCTAACGACAAAAATTAATCTGGTGATGGTATTTGATTAAGCATCAATAGCCGGCTTGTCAAAATTCTTAAAGATGACCTTTACAACAAACTGATTGACAATTACAAAAGACGTCATCAGAGATCGAAACGTCACACATAATAAATGAAAAGGTGTTAAATCCGGAAATCTTTCGTATTAATTCAAAATGCACTGTAAAAACATTTACCGAACCATGGGTCAATAAATCAATTTCCTGTTAAGACCACTACAAGTGCAAAGGATAAAAACAATTCTCTTCCACAAAGCGCGATCCTGAGCATCGGCCTTTAGTTGTTGCTAGTACTTGCTTATTCCTCTGGCCTCCTGCTCATCTGCTCGCTTCCATGCGCAACATGATCGACCAACCCGATGTCTTCCTTCAGGATTATAGTCCAAAGCTTGTTTGGCGATGTTTTGCTCTGGTTTCCTCAAAGTGTGATCCACTGCCATTTGAATCTCAATGCCTATTTTAGTCTTTCTAGATGGACTCCAAAGATCACATCTGGCCAAAATATCCTTAAAATTTGTTGGAAGCTTCAATCAATTAATCAAATTCCTGTTAAGGTCCCCTATAGGAGCATAGGACAGAAACAACTCTCTGCCACAAGGCGCGATCCGGAGTATCGGCCTTTAGCTGTTACCAGAACTTGTTTATTCCTCTGGTCTCCTGCTCAACTGCTCGCTTCCATGTCCCACATGGTCGACCAACCCGACGTCTTCCTTGAGGATTATAATCCAGAGCCTGTTTGGCGATGTATCCGCCTTTGAATCTCAATGCCTATTTTAGTCTGGCCAGTTGTACTCCAAAGTTTGTCGTTGGAAATCACTTCTGTCCAGAATATTCCTAAAATGCGTTGGAGACATTGGCTCACGAAAGTTTGCAGTTTTTTGGTACTTTCCATGTAGTATAACCATATAACAACACGGATTTGACGTCAAAAAATCGCAGCTTCGTGCGAAGGGAGATCTCTTTTAACCTCCAGAAAGGGGAAAGGATACCGAAGGCCTGACGAGCCACAGCTTTCTTTTCGGCTCTGCCGTACATGCTGACAATGCTTCCGAGATAGCAAATGACGAGCTGCTTCTATTCAGCCGGACAACTCCCTTCATTGGTTGGTTGGTAGTCCGTCTATACCAGGAGCTTTCTTTCCCACCGTATGGCGGAAACTATTTCTTCCATATCTGGGAGATCGTCCGTAATAGAGAATTGTTGCGGTTGGATGTTTCGCAATTATTCTGTTTCTGGAATATCTTCCTCCTACAAAATGCTTAAAATATCAAAGAAGACACAACTGTTCCTCATTCACGTTAAGGAGAGTTCCGTTGACATCTCTCACCAGTTGGCGCACATCCAAAAGACATCTTCTCCATCGGCAACTTATGACCAAATGGTCGATTTGGTTCTGAGAAGCACCATCAGGGGAAAACCAATATGTTTTATGGTGACTTTTGTGTAGAAAAAAGATCTCTTCGATGATCAGACGAGAGCTAATAAGAGTGTTTCTTGCTCTCGGTGCGAAGACGGCCGCCAGGACATTTTTAACTTCACACTCGAGATGAACGTGCAGAATGGTATTTCCGTACGGGGTTTGTTTTTCTCTTGATCCTATCTAACTGACATCACTCAAGCCCCATCATTACCACTCACACTTCTAAATGTGGACCTCCGTTTCACACAACCGCACAATAACAGATATTTGACGCATGCTTTGTGCAAAAGGTGATCTGTTTTAATCCAAAGGAGTTGACAAAATACAAAAGACTCGGGAGGCTTTCTTGGTTCGAGGCAAAACAACAAAATTCATCCACATAATGCTACAGGACAATCGGTATACATCTATCCAGTGCAGACTGACATAGTTCTGTGACAAAATTACCGCAGAAAAATGTCGATTGCCGACAAAATTTGTAGCATTAGAGATTAGATTTGTGACATTTTCGCTAAACAATTTTTTGACAAAATTTTCACATCGATTTTTTTAATTGCGACACTAAGAAAATTGAAACTTTTCACTTTTGTGATGAAGAATGTCGAACAACATTCTTGTGACAAAATACAAATAGGTTGGCTACAGGGTCAGACGTATTTTGATTGAAGTACAAAAGCACAACATTGATTGTGGGTGACTTGTGTTAACCAAATTTCGACAGATTTGTGATAATTTTTTTTTTCTTATAAACTTACACCTCCAAACAAATATGTTAACTTTCGCAAAAAAATTGTGACATTAGAGTTTATATTTATGACATTTTTATCAGTTTTTTGTCGATGTTTGACAAAAAAAAATTTATCGAAAACATGTGATATTTTTCAGTAATGACGAAATTTAGCTTCAAGGCAAGATGTATGTAAGTATGAAAGCCTAAAAAGGATTGTGGAGACAAAAACCGACATATATAATGCTGAGATAGCCTTATGACAAAAAAATCGAAACAAAGGTTTCACCTTTTTATAGACCATAAAAAGACAAACTTGTTGAAAACGATAAAGTTACAAAATTGATATGAAATGATTTTCAGGGGGTGAGTTTGGCGGTTTTCTACAATTGGCACAATAATTCAAATATTAAATTGGTCAAATTTTAGTAAACATTTTGTCGACACAAATTTGCGACATAGTACGGCACGACATTTAACGATAAATCTGTTATATATTTGATCAAATTCGAATCTTTCATGGCAAATCATCACACGAAATTTTTATGACAATTTTGTCAAACAAAATTTAGCAGCGATTAATTTTTAATTTTCTTGGCATAGTTTTACTTTAAATTTTTGACAAGGCTACAGGGACGATATTTCAGATTATGATAGGATGGTTTGGTAAATTAAAAGGAAAGATTTCCGGATTTCACGTTGTTATGCTTTATTGAAATGGTACATTCAACAACTACGTACCTTGTATTACTTGTGACAGGGTTTAACTTTTCGGTCTTTTGACAATGCCGCCCCCCTCAAACTTGTCGCCCAGCGAAACTGCTCTATTCGCACCTTGGTCGGACCGGCCCTGGCAGTGAACTCAATTTCAGATCGAAGTTGAATACTACTCGAATTCACCTAACTCGATAAAAGTGCACATTTTAACTAGAAAAGTGTAGAATTTTTGTTTAATTACAATGATGGTAGCTTGCAGAAGGATTAACCATCACTGCTTTAGATACTACATTGGACTATTATCACTATTTTCTAACTTTTAAGAAAATTAATAGAATTTAAGCAAAAAAATTTAAAAATTTGTAATGGAAGTAGGACTATGTATGTATTTACAGCACTGATCCTTATTAGTAATCTTACCACAAAAGCGTAAATACCAAAGTTCTAGTGTTTTTTGCTTTCATAGAAAGAATTATGAACGGTGGTAGAAAAGATGAATTAGGTCTTTCAACGAAAGTGAACTCACTGTTTTGACGAAACTAAGAAGAATTCAGCGCGTTATTCACGTTAAAAAGCGCTAGAGCTACTACACACTTTTGAATTTCTTTTCCCATCTTTAAAGCTATGTACTTTGTTTTTGGGAGTGAAAAATATCGAGCTGCTTATTAAAATAAGCTGATAACTTTCAAACGTGATAAACAAAAAACACAACAAGATATTTTATTTTTGAAGATTGAAATCGTCATTCTGAATAACATTCTAATCGCATATTTAATTTCCAATAAAGAATTTCGAGTAGTAAGTACACACTAAGATAACATAAAATTTTAATGCGATGCATACGAAAAATGTTTAATATTATTTATATCTCGAAGATCAACGGATTTCCAGATTGCGTCAATTTAACAAAATACTGAATAATATCAGCAATTCAATTGAAAATATAAGTAGGTTCTACCATGCTTAATTAATTTCGCTCGAAAAACCCACCCAATACTAATTTTATCGAAAATATCTTCGAAAATTTTCCATTTCTTACGACCAACTAACGCACAGTCTCTTTCGAAGATATCGATATCACCGAATCATCGATGATTCAATGAAATTAATCCGTACCAAGATACACACCAAGAGGTCTGTTTGTCAGGTAAAACGCGACTCGTATGATTTACAAGAAAAGTTCGAAGAACCTGGCAAATAATGAAATTCAATCCGAAACAATACCGCGTGCAAATAGTAACTTTGTATAGCATATAAAATGGATAAAAAGTATAACAGAATTATGATTGGACGTAAAGCCTCTAATCATATGACACTCTAGATGAAATGGGAAAGAGTTTAATGTACCAGGTACTTTGTCATCTCAAATTCTTCCAAGAGTAGTCTTAGACTTTTGTATGGGAGGTGGTAGACGCAGAGCGGGGTGGTTTGTCACATGACACCGAACGTGAAATGCAAAGTGTTTCATACTGAATTTAAAGTTTGTAGCTTTCATAATTTTCGAGGAATTTGAACAATTTTTTTCTGAAATTATAGGATTTATATGGGAGGTGGCAGAAAAAGTGGAAAGTTTTGAATCTCTCTTTCTAATATAGAAATTTATATGGGAGCGAAGCTACAACGATATTTTTTTAGCATTTATTGCAATCATTGAGGGACAAATTCTGGCGAAATTTTAAGTTTCTACATTTTCGAAATTCAATGAAAATCGATAAAATGCATTTAACAAAATT
This sequence comes from Chorisops tibialis, assembly GCA_963669355.1. Lineage (NCBI taxonomy): Eukaryota > Metazoa > Arthropoda > Insecta > Diptera > Stratiomyidae > Chorisops > Chorisops tibialis. The sequence continues at coordinate 22,971,698 of OY770262.1, read as the reverse complement.
GTGCATATTTATGGGAGGGGGTAGAAAGAGTAGTCGAATCAAATCCAAATTTTTCGACACTAATGATATTTGTAAATTTATTCTTTCTTAAAAATTTTAAGTTGATAGCTTTGACGATTTTGACACAAAATAATTTAGTTTAAATTTCGAAATTTCGTGAAATTTGTATGGGAGGGGTAGAAGGAGTGAGGTGAAGTTGATAGTTTTTTTTCAAAATTGATTGCAACCGTAATAGAATTGATTTTGTCAGAAATTTTTTTAGCTTTGCCAGTTGCAATGAAAACTGAATAAATGCATTTTTGGAAATTGTCCATTTTTACGGGAGGGGGTAGAAGAAGTAAAAGAATTGGATCAATAATTTTTATTGTTAATGATATTCACATCATTATACTATGACCTAATTTTCAAAGTTATAGCGGAAATGGTTCCAAAGAAAAAACAATTTCCAAAAAATTTCATGAAATTTGTATGTGAGGGGGCGGAAGGAGTGGGGGATGTGGCCCGTTCCCGAACTTAAATTTACTTTTTTACTAAAAATGATGGAGAACCAATTTCAGAACGATAGGTCAAAGCATTCGAGAGTTATGTTCTAAATAGACGGATGGACAGACAGACGGATAGACAGATGGACAGACAGACAAACGAACAGACAGACGGTCACTCGGAATCGAGGTTTTTGTACGACAACAAATATTACTGTACCTTTGGCGACTCTGTGCGAGCATTATTTCTTAGCGTTACACACAGTAAGGCAAACACAATCTACTTTCAGATTTCATCTAGAGTATAAAAATATCGTAAATAAAGCAAATCACCACCATAAATTAAAAAAAAAACCGCTAATTATATCACTTACATTGTAAGAGAGAGTTAATCCTTCATAAAGCAATCCTTAGCGTTTTCTGTTGTGCTCGTCAAAAGAAAAACCAACAACACATTCACTCGATAGGAAAACAGAATTATTCTCCAATACTTTACACTTTTCTTATTTATTATTACACTTAGCGCTTTTTTTTTTTCTTCTTACAAATTATCACTTTTTGCTTTCAATTCTTTTTCTTTTTCCCCTTCTTTTACTTGGTTCAGAGTAACTACCTTATAAGAATTTTTTTCTGGTATTCTTACATCGATTGTATGTTACCTGTTACGCACACGCAAAGATCTCACAGGTAAGAAAGCCACAAAATACAACAACAACAAAAACAACAAAACACAGAAAGATGCCTAAAGAATGAAACTGCTGGGCAGGTGGTTTCCTTCACGCTTGTACAACTGTTTTCCGTCGTGTAAAATCCGATTTTTCTTTCGTCTTGCGAGATTTTTCGTTAATCTCTCTGGTAAGATGGTATTCGAATATTACAATTTTCAATTCGATGTTGAATGGAAAAACACAAAACTATGGAATTTCTATTCTAAAATGTTGCATGCAACATGTTGTCTTTGATATTGTTGCCGAAAACTAAACAATTCACCTTTGGAAGACACACAAAACGAAACACTGAAACGTCTTACGTTCGCACTTGCTAAGTCGGAGGTTTCGAAACAACTAAAACCATCCGCCGACGGAATGTGGTGCTCTGCGGCCTGGAGTTTCATTCAATACAAGCGCACATATCTGCTTCGTTAGAGCATTAATGCCACCAGCTAGCTAGCTAGTACGTACTTAAAAAAAAGACCCCCTCAGCAGCTTGTGAGCTCCAAGCGTTTACCGACTTGACTCTTTTCCTTAACTCACTTCTATACGATACCTTGACGATCCACCAAGCGCCACAGAGTGTTGCCGTTACACATCCACAACACATTAGGGTAAAAAAGCTTACTCGGAGCTCATATATGTAGGCATATCATCGCTCAGGTGAAGCATAATAAAACTTACCTGTCCGTGTACGAGAGTGAATACGAGCAAATAAATTGAAATGTTAGTTAAGTTCGTTTTGGTCATTGCATCCGATTTCAAATGTGCTCACAGATTATCCACCATGCACCCCATTGTTATGCTGCACTATGTATGAGTATTTACATTCAAAGGGGATAGATACCAGATTTGAATTCGATTTATATTGTTTGACAACCGGGTCCGACAGCGACATTGCGGCCTTTAAATGCACTGCACCAGTAATGCAGAACATAATCAGACCGGAAACAAAGCCTACCACCTCCCATACAAATTGAAAAATTTCACTATACGATAAACTAGTTTCCTCAATAGGCAAGTACGCAACAAATACATCGTGCTGAAATTGGGTAAAATATTCTATTCTGTTGCAAGCAACGAAAAAAAATCCTTCTCTCCTTCTACCACCACCCATACAAAAAATAAAAATTTCATACAAACTAGTTATATTGGGATCGGTGAAAGCTATGAGTCTAAAATTTGGAATGTGTTTAATATTTCCATAATAATTGAGCCTATAAGAGCAAACCAGTATACCTATTGGGGTTATAGTCCAGTCGGATTAGAATTTAAGGACGAATTGTTGCGATCTCGATGTTTTTTTTAACCTCATTGCTATACTCTAGATGAAATCTGATAGTATATTGTGTTTGCCTTACCTTTTGTAACGCTAAGAAATAATTCTCGCACAGAGTCGCCAAGGGTACAGAAAAATTTGTTTTCGCTCAAAAGCCTCGATTTCGAGTGAATGTCGGTCTTTCCGTCTGTCTGCAGCATAACTCTCGAACGCTCTGACCTATCGTGCTGAAATTTGTCATATATCATTTTTAGTAAAAAAGAAACTTCAAGGTCGTGAACGGGCTACATCCCCCCACTCCTTCTACTACTACAATGGCGCTACAGCCCAAATCGGACCTTGGCCTCCTGATATTCAGGTTCCTTAACATTTTTCATTACTTATTGTGGAAGGGTTGCTCGCCCTTCGCACAACCCTCTTTCTACGAATTTTTTCATTTTCGTAGATTGAGGTGACCAAGATATATCCAAGCAGGCAATGTGCTGGAATTATATATTGCGCCGACCGGGATTTGAACTCACGACCTTTGCATTACAAGACCAACACGCTACCTACTAGACTACACCCTAGCTACACCTACACCCCACTCCTTCTACCCATTCCCATAAAAATTAAATGAAATTTCGAAATTTAATGCAATTGATTTTTCTCCAAAACCATTTCAGCTATTGGCTTGAAAATTAGGTCATAGTATGATGATGCGAATATCATTAACCTGAAAAAATATTGATCTGGTCCCCTTACTCCTTCAACCACCTCTAATACAAATGCACAATTTTCGATGCATTTATTTGGATTTAATTGCAACTAGCAAAGCTAAAAGAACCCATTTTTGTCATAATACATTTGATTACAATTCCAATCAATTTTGAAAAACTGTGAATTTCACCTCACTCTTGCTAAAAAAAAAATATGAACTTCACCACTTCTACCACCTCCCATACAAATTTTTATATTGGAAATTCAAGAAAAGTATTTCGCCCTTGAACATATGATAGCTATCGACTTTGAAATTTTAATAAAGCAATGTGATTAGAATGTGAATAAGCAGATTTAGGCTCTCCAAAACTTTCCACTTTCTCTGCCACCTCCCATACAAATCCCATAAATTCAGACAATAATTGTTCAATATCCTCGAAAATTATGAAAGGTACAAACTTTAAATTCAACATGAAACATTTTGCATACTACGTTCAGTGTTCAGTGTGTAAATTCAGACAATAATCGTTCAATATCCTCGAAAATTATGAAAGGTACAAACTTTAAATTCAACATGAAACATTTTGCATACTACGTTCAGTGTTATATACAAAACTTACAAACAGCTTTTACCACCTCCCATACAAAAGTTACTATTCACTATCCGAAAGAATCTGATATGAAAATTTTTTCCAGTACAATAAACTCTTTCCTATTTTATCTAGAGGATCATATGATTGGGCTTTACCGTTTTTTTTTCTTGCCTACATTACAATAATAATAATGCGGACACGGGAGTGGGAGAAGGACTCGAAAAATAGTCAAATCTGCAGATTTTCGCTTATTTTAGAGCTTTTTTAAGTTTTTTGGCAATCTGCTAAGCTAAAATGAAAATTAAAAATGAGGTTTGATTGCAGACACTTAGACCTTTCATTTCTGTGGTACATACATAGTTTTATTTATCTAGTTTATCTAAAACTGAGATGTTATTGAAGACATTTTTGCCAATTTTGAGACGGTCACTGTTTTTGGAAAGAAAAGAGTATCTTACAAATTGTAGAAAAGAGATTCTATCAAAATTTGCGGCAGAATCTAGCCAACATTTAGCCGATTTCATAGAAATCATCTAATGAAATTATTGCAAAATATCTCTTCAAGCAAATTTTTTCTAAATGGCTTTTCTTAAAACCTCCATCTGAACTCTGTAGTCAGGTTGAATTGAAAACATCCTGACGAAAAATTTACGGGATTCGAAGATTAATTTAACACATCCGGAGCCGAGATATAGATCTTAACCGGATTTTAAGATTCTTTTTTTTAAATAATGTTATTTTTACTCATAAAAATTGCTTTTTAGACAACCAATCATATTCTTTCCGAATTGCCATGTAGCCACAAATTAGAGGATAGAATTGCAAGGCCCAATCATGGGATATTCTAGGTGAAATAGAAATTTCCGTAACTTCAGGAAAATTTCTATAGGGAGTGGTAGAAGGGATGACGGCATTAAACTAATATTTTCACGTCATACTGGCGTTACTATCAAAATGTCTTATACGAAATGTAAGCTTCGAAAATTTAATATCTGCACCGATGATTGATTTAGACAAATTGACTAATTAAAATATTTCAGTCATCTAAACCTGGGGTTCCACCGAAAAAGTGAAGGTTTCCACGTTACAGCCTTAGACGCCAATTTTTATATTATTCATATTAAATATTAATAGTGTTTTTAATATTGCTACATGTAAACCATAATCGCTCATCGCAAGTTCGTAATCTTCAACTATCCTCGAAAGCAGCAACAACAATTACACACGCGGTCGAATTCCGATCACACTATGCCGCTCATCGAATATTCAAGATCTTCAACTAACAACAATTCTCCAGTACTAAAAACACCCGCAAGTACTTTACCGAGAAAGCAACAGTGATTACACGGATTCACGTATTACTCATCGACAATGATGTATAGAAGCAGCCGACAGCAATCGGCCGAAAAGGAAATGATGTATAACTTCGGCCTACAGAAAAATAATTCGGCTGACAAGGAAATGATTTACAGAAGCAACTGCCAGCGAACGGGTGACAAGGAAATGATTCGGTCGAAAGCGGTCGACAAGAACAATAAGCGTTGGTGTAAGAGCAGTCAGCTGTGAGTCGATATTTGGACCGGAGACTTGAAACAGGAAGCGAGTAGGGGAGTCGGCAGGCGAGTGCAATCGATGACCGGGAAGAGTAAGCGAGTAGATCCTGTGATCGACCAGCGACCCCTAGCGGACTTCAATTTTCTCACATTTCGCTCTCTCAGTGTCTCAAACCTTGGTTCCACGATACTCTAAAATAAACCAAAAGCCGACCGTACCAGTAGGTATGGGTTCACTCTATTTTTTCAACGATCATTTAAATATCTGAACAAAGTTTCTCACCTAAAAGGGGATAAACCGGGGAATTTCCGCATAGACGCATAAACACACATGCACATTTACGATTTTGTTCTTGATTTGATATTTAAAGTACTGAATTTACTACTACATTTAATGTGTCATTAAATTTTGGGGTAGCCATTGGTAAAAAACATAACAGGACTACGACTGGGCGTAAAGCCGATACTCTAGATGGAAGAGACACACAATTTCAGCTCGATAAATTTTATACGTACTGAGTAAACTTAGCTAGCGTACGAATTTTTCATTTTCGTAGATTGAGGTGACCAAGGGTATCCAAGCAGGTAATGTGCTAGAATTATATATTGCGTCGACCGGGATTTGAACTCACGACCTTCGCATTACAAGACGCAATATATAATTCTAGCACATTACCTGCTTGGATACACCTTGGTCACCTCAATCTACGAAAATTAAAATTTCGTAGAAAGAGGATTGTGCGAAGGGCTAATAACTCTTCCACAATAAGTAATGAAAAATGTTAAGGAACCTGAATATCAGGAGGCCAAGGTCCGATTTGGGCTGTAGTGCAATTGTAGAAGAAGAGTAAATTTATAGTATTTCATTAAAAAGTGTAGTTTGTATGGGAGGTGGTGGAAGGAAGGAAAGGACTCAAATAACTTTTATACAGTAGATTGAAATCATCGTATAAGTAATATGTTCCAAATTTCAGATCAATCACATTTATACTTTTCGAACAAAACCATTTATTGTCAAATTGCGAAATTGTGTCATTTTGTATGGGCGGAGGTAGAAGGGGTAAAGCTAATCGTCGCTTTTTTTAGTCTTATTAATAATTCTAAATAAATTTTGCACAATTTCAGCTCGATAAATTTTATACGCACTGAGTAAATTGGATTTGACCATTTCATGAAAAAGTGCAGTTTGTATGGGGGGTGGTGGAAGGAGAGGGAGGACACAAATAATTTTTATATAATATTGAAATCATGATAAAAGTATTACATTCCAATATTTCAGATCAATAGCACTTATAGTTATCAAGCAAATCCATTTAATGTCAAATTGCGATATTGTATGGGATGTGTTAGAAGGAGTGGCCAGTGGGTTTAGTAAGAGCAGCGCGATTAATTAAGCTCAGTGCACATTTTTAGCAAATGGTTTAATAAATCAATTCTTTTAGGAAAATCGCGAAATTTATCATCTGCGTACTTAGAAGAGTTTTGCTGACTTCTGATCCAGGATGTACTGCTACCATGATCATTAATATTAGTTGTATTTTGTATGTAATGCCCGAAATTTTTAAAATTCTGAATAACAGACTGAGAAATCGCCGGAGGAAGATACCAAAAATGAAAAGAAAATGATTCAAATTGGAAATAAGTTGTATGCTGCATTTGATCTAAAATAGTGACGCAATTGAAGCTTAGTTACAGCTTTAGCCTCTTCCCCCTCATACGACGGTGCAGGTATATTTACATTCCTTTTCTTCTCTCAGAATTTTTTCGAATTGCTCATCGGACATAATTATTGCAGCACAGAGTTATAATTTAATCATTTTATTGATAGTGCGTCCTTCCAAATAACTTTTCTTATAGCCGAGAGATTTAGTGATATTTTGCTTTACATCTTCAAGATCTTATGCACTGCTATCGCGCCAGGAAGAGAGCCAAAACTAAAAAATTCTTCCACATTATGTAAATTTCGACAAAAATAAAATTTGTTTTTCGACAAAATTCTGTAACAAAAAAGTTTAAATGTGTGACATTCGAGATTAAATCTGTGACATATTTTGCCAAAAATTTTACAGAGCTTCAATTGACAAAAAATCAAATCCTCTCACCTACGCCCTGACTTGCCATGCTGTGTGGTCCAAAGAAAACACAATGTCTGATGGCGGAGTGGAGTCGTATATTTCAATGCAATGATTTTAATATTTCGATCCTTTGATGATGTTGCTCCGCTCAAGCATGCAGCATGGGCGAAACCATTACTGGAGCTCTCCACCGAACACAATTAATGAGATTGAGCCGAGCACTCAAGGAAAAAGGCGCCCATTACAACTCCAGACACGACAAAATTATTCTTCTACATGATAATGCTCGTCCGTATATTGTAGCGCCGGTCAAAACCTATTTGAAAACACTTAATTCGGAAGGCCTACCCCACCCGCCGTATTCACCAGACATTGCTGCTTCCCATCATCACTTATTCCGGTCGATGGCACATGGCCTGTCTAAGCAGCGCCTTAGATCATATGAAGATACTAAAAATTGGGTCGATTCGTGGATAGCCACAAAATATGAAGAGTTCTTCCGACGTAGTATCCGGATGCTGCCGGAAAAATGGGAAAAAAGGTAGTGGCTAGTGACGGACAATACTTTGAATAAAAGGTAATGTACACAATACATTCCTAATTTTTGACAGAAAACGTCGGAAACTTATTTGTAGTCCTAATATATTTTCTCATATGGCTAATAATAAATGTAATATATATCAATTTATTACCATGAGTTATATCTTTAACAGGCGCCCATAATCTCAACCGAACAGTAAGCAAACAAAAGTCTACCAACTCAAAAAAAATTTCACAATTTTCATACTGTGTGGAGTCTAATAAACAAGTCCTAGCAACAGCTTAAGGCCGATGCTCAGGATCGCGCCTTGTGGAAGAGAGTTAATTCTGTCCTATGCCCCTATAGGGGTTCTTAACAGAAAGTTGATTGATTGATTGATTAATGGAGTCTAAGCAGCCCGACGACCATAACTCAGCAACAAGCAACCATTTTTTTTTTGCCGATTCGGTGGAATTTTTTTTCTACTGCTCGGTTGGGATTATGGGTGCTTGTTGGACGAAGCTCGTTTTGAGGGGTTTTTATTTGTTATAAGCCCGGGTTTTGAGTTTTGTGTTGTTGCTGTTGGATTCTGCGTCGTCGACCACGTAGCGAAAAGGCGAACAGAACACCAGAGGAGTCGTAGGGCCGCTTGACGAGAAAGTACGGTCAAGTTCGTCAACGGACCTATAAAATGGATTTTGCGCGCAACCGTAGTTCTGTTATGTTTTAATTTATAATTTTCTCAGGTTCAGAAAAATCAGAAATTTCATTATCGTCGCCTGAATATCGGTGTCATCTACAGGTATGGTAAAACAAATGCACGTACGACCGACCAATATTCAGAAGGCGATATGTTAATTCGTTTGCAATGCAAGTCATCGGCAGGTAGCTGATAATGATCTTGCAGAAGTCCATCAATATTATCATATTCGATAGCATACAACATGTGCGAACAGAATTTCCAAATATTTTATTTCCCAAAATAGTGCATTTGTATTGAAGAAGGTATTGAATAGTTGAGCAGGATGGAAAAAAGTTCTTGAAATTAATGGTATCCACATTGTTATACCACATGGTCAAAAAGTCCCGGGAATTTTGGTGGCATGGCGCCACCACTCTCAAATCGATATCATTATTCGGAAGTGCCAACTTTTTAATGAAGAATGTCAAATTTTCATGGCATTTCATTTAGTAGTTTGGAAGCTTTCGCTGTATGAGTGACGCTACTTTTGGTATTTCGTAAGCAATGGAAAAAAGTGAATTTCGCATTTTGATAAAACATTGCTTTGTGATCGGAAAAACGAGAAGCAAACTTTGGAATGGCTCCAAAAACATCACAGCACATCTGCTCCGTCGAAAATAACTGTTTACAGATAGTTTGCTGAATTTAAAATGGGTCGTAAGAGCACCAGCGATGTACCACGTTCGGGCCGGTCAAATGAGGCTACCACTCCAGAAAACATCAAGAAAATCCATCTGATCGTTTTGAAAGAGCGCAAAGTGAAAGTGAGAGAGCTAGCAAATATAAGGAAGTTGTCGATTGGCATTATTTTGAATATTTTGCATGAGCATTTGGAAATGAAAAAGCTGAGCGCGCGATGGGTGCCGCGATTATTGACAATTGATCAAAAGCAACATCGTGTCGGTGACTCGGAGCTGTTTCGGCGTAATCCGAAAGAGTTTTTGCGTCGATTCGTCACAATGGGTGAAACATGGATCCACCACTACACACCGGAGTCCAATAAACAGTCGGCAACATGATTACAACCGGGTGAGAGTCATCCGAAGCGCCCAAAAACACAAACGGCACCGGCTCATTCATCGCTCAAAGCAATGGCAAAATTGTACGAATTGCTGCCCCACCTACCGTATTCTCCAGACTTGGCCCCCAGCGACTATTATCTGTTTTCAAACTTGAAAAGATGGCTCCGGGGAAAGAGATTTTACTGAAATGAGGAGGTCGAGTGCGAAACTGATGCCTATTTTGAGAGCCTCGACGTTGACTACTATAAAAAAGGTATCGAAATGTTGGAGGATCGTTGGATGAAGTGTATCTCCCTCGAAGGGAACTATGTTGAAGAATAAAATCGATTTGTATCAAAAAGTTTGTGTTTTCATCATTTTTCCCGGGACTTTTTGAACCATGTAGTACTTTATACTTTGCTTTGAGAGTTTAAAAAAAAAATATATTTTCGAAATTTCGTGAAATTTTTATGTAAGAGGGAATGGAACGATTTTATTCGTTCAAGAACTTAAAGTTAATTTTTTGCCTTATGATACATACACAAAATTTGAGCTCCATAGCTCAAAGAGTTCGAGAGCTATTTAGTGGACATACAGACGGTACCTCGAATTCAATTTTTCCGAGCGACAATTAACATTTGTATGGCAACTCCGTACGCACTTGATTGTTTAGTGTTAGAGCAAACACAATATACTCTCAGATTTCATCCAGAATATACCTATTCATTATTTTAGAACGATTAAAAGTGCACTTACATATATGTCAATTTGAAAGGCATTTGAAAATTATATTGTATTTTACTTTATTATTCTAATAATAAAGTATTGTGATCGACACAGAAAAAAAAAAAATTTGCTACCCTGAAATTTTTTTTTTTCGCGTTTCATGACTAAATTAGCCTAAAAATGCAAAAAAAAAAATCCGTCCCGCCGTACGCCGTACATATGAACTCATATCTCCGAGAACGTTAAAGGTAGAACGTTCGTTTTTGGGTGGATTGTTAATTGGGTAAGTGAGCTCTATTTTCTAAATTTTGTGGGGTGTTAGGTGGAAGGGGGAGGCGGGTGGAGGGAAAAAGTCGAAAACTACACTTGCTAATATCTCCACCACGAATGCAGATGGAAAGTTGAAAATCAGTACAGATATAGAGAAGGTTGTGGGACAAACTTTAAAAATAATTTAATTTTGTTATCCATTGGCGTCCGAAAAGGGGGGGGGGGCTAAAAACAAATTGTCGGCCGAATTGTTTTTTCAAATGATTATATCTTCGAAATTACGTATCGTAAAAAATTCATATTTTGAGACCATCAAGGTGGCATACAGTTCCATCGGAATTAGCTTAGAGAGTGGCTAATTATTGTAAGGGGGAGGGTCAGGGAGGGTGCAAAGAAAAACACTTAAAAATTAATATCTTAACTATCTCTTAAGCTATGTAATTGAAACTTGAAACGTATATTAAGCTATACTAGAAAAATGCAAAAAAAATATAAGATGTTGAAATAATGGTAGTGAGGGGAAATGGGGAGCATTTCAAAAATTACAAATCCTTATATCTCAAAAAAGAGTATAGATATCAAATCGAAAATTTGTCAGATTGTAGAACTACATAATGGTTAATTTTGATAAAAATTTTAAGTTGGGAGGTGTAAGGGGAGGAAGGTGATAAGCAAAAATGTCGAAAACTTTTTTAGGGCTCTGGTGAAAGAAACAAAGTTTAAATTTTGCATGTGGATACCCCTATTTAATGTACATACAAAAATAATAATAACTTGATCCATAATTGTTATAAACCGACCCTCCCGGTCTAACGTGCACAAGGTGTTTCATGTGCATTGAAAAAAACACATAAACTGAAAATTTTTGAGTGAAATTTTAAGGTACAAACTTGAAAATTTGCGAAATGCATTTAAAAAAAAATCCTTAAATATACGAAGTATTAACTGGTCGAAAACCTTTAAGACTTCTACCCCCTCCCATACAAAATTATTTGTTCGACCATTTTTAAGAAATCAATTATCACCTAACTATTAAAAGCTATCAATTTGAAATTTTGCACAAAAACTTAAAAAAATAATTGAATTGAAATTACGTTAAAAGTTTTGAAATCACGCTTGCCCTTCTACCCCCTACCATACAAAAGTATGATTTCGACCAATTTCATTAAATCAACTAATACCCAACAAAAGGCTACGAACTTGAAATTTTATACAAGTACCTTACAAGAGAAGCGAAATAAAACTACATATCAAATTTTACGATTCCCCTACCTTCTCTACCCCCTCCCATTCAAATGTTCGGTTTCGTGAATGTAAAATACACCGAATTTTATGAAAATTCTATGCAACTTCGTCTATGAAACACATTCTATACAGAGAATATTGGACGTGATTCAAGCAATTAAGTAAAAAGCTATTAACATCCACCCACCCTTACTATTACCCCTCCTCCTCCCCTCATAAAAACCCAAACTTGGAGAAACGAATGAAATATTGTTAAATTAACAACAGCCCTGCCCAAGAACTCCCTTTCACTTAGCCCTCCCTAACCACTCGAACCTGCATATTGACTATCCACTCATCCGCAACTTGTCCCAAGAATAATAAAGTTTCGCCCGACTTGTTGGCAGTTTATTTTATAGTCTTTTCTAAAATTTTAAACATATTTATAATACATCTTACTTTTCACATCAATATAAAATGTATAAGAAATCTTTTGAAATTTTTGATGAATTCATCAAATTTCAGTCTCACGCCCGAATAATTTGCAAACAAAAAACCAAAAAAAAAAATGCAACACCCTATTAAAGTTTATGGACTCTATAAATCATATTTCTATGAGCAATTTATAAAATCTAGCACTCAAAAATATTTTTTTTGCTTACATAATTTTATTATTTATTCAAAAGAGTTTAGCTATAACAATGATGAACCTTCTTCAGGGCATTAATTTGCCAAACCCGCCTATAAAACATAAAACAAAACTACAAATTTTATGGAGTTACCTACAAAATGGGAAATAGTCTTTCACAATCGTTTGACCAAATAAAAAACGTTATTTAACAGGTAAACATATTAATTCCTGATATAACATGCATGTAATTATCGGTTTCCAAAAGTATAGCTGAACTCGCGTGCGTCAGTATCTAATATATAAATCGTATATTCGTAAATGCGTTAAATCTTAGTCGCAATTGCTACACCGATAGAATAATATGTTGTGCGTCTTTTAGAATACCACCTTCATAGAAAGCTACCGACATAAGTTGTGGATAAAACCTGGAGTTAAAATGAATAAAAGCAAAAAAAAAAATCAAAAAAAGCGACAAAAAACTTTGGTACATGGGCGGTAAACTTAAGGAAGTCTTTGACCATTTGACCGCAGAAGATGTTGACTTTTCGATCGCGGGAAGAAAAATATGCCAATAACATTCTTTTTAGTAGGCGAAATAAAATACAACTTAAGTTATGTTAAGTATTTTAATGGTTAATTATTTGAGTAAATTCGTTGAATCGAGTTGGTCGATATTGATCAATAAGGTCATAAATAAATTTAAAAGGCATATTATGAACTCTTACGTTGGTTTTTCTTCGCGTATAAATATTTTTAGAATTTTACATTATGCAAATATTATAATTATTATACTGTCTGTAAGGCAGCAAGGTGAGTTTGAACATATCGTGTTAATTCAATTACCTGAAAAAAAAAATGTTTTAATCGTAAAATAAATAAAATTAAAATCTTTACAGAAAAAAAACCGAGGTTATTTGTTTGTGGAAAATTTGGTTATTTCGAAAATTTAAATAGAATGAAAAACATCAGAAAAGTAATCAATCATGCGATACTCTCGAGATGAAATAGAATTTTTTTTAAGAAATTAATATATTTTGAATAATTTTTTCAAATCTCAGTACAGTTTATTTTTTACACTAAATTTGAGCTTTGTAGGGACTGAGAAAATTGGCATCGAATTTAAGGAAATCGTGTTACGTGAAAATTTTGTTATTTCCAAGAAAATCGAATTACTACATTTTATACAAAATTTTAACTTTCTAGCTCGTTGCGAAAAATCGAATGGAGGATAGCTAAGATTAAATTAAATCATAATGATTTACATATTTTAAGCAATTGACAATCAAAAAGTGCATTAAGAAAGTACGGCACTAAAATTTAAATGAAAACAGATTAATAGAAGTGAGTAATTTTCTTTTTTTCCCAATTACTTTTTCTTTTGAAATCGGAGAATGTTAATGGGCACTCGTATTTTTGCACTTATAAGTATTTCATAAAATTGAAGAGAGAAAAAAAAATGATATCTATCATCGTTGCGATTCTATAAAAATAAGCGAAAGCCATAATAATTTGTGGTGCGCGATAATGACAATGAAAAGTGAATAAAATTGTATTCATCTTAGCAAAAGATATGTGTTGTTTTATCTTATAGTTTAACACGTGGTTGAATCTGATAGTTTTATGGGTTTAGTATTATATATCATTTCTAATGCTAAACACATGATAAGAGTTAGAACAAAAAATATTCAAGGGATACGATCAAAAACGATCGAAAAAAAATTAATTTATGCTCCATGAATATTACACCTGTGCGATCTTCTGCAATGGCGCTACAGCCCAAATCGGACCTTGGCCTCCTGATATTCAGATTCCTTAATATTTTTTTTCATTACTTATTGTGGAAGGGTTGTTAAGTTCTTCGCACAACCCTCTTTCTACGAATTTTTTATTTTCGTAGATTGAGGTGACCAGTAGGCAATGTGCTGGAACTATTTATTGCGCTGACCGGGAATTGAACTCACGACCTTCGCATTACAATACCAACATGCTACCCACCAGGCTACACCCTAGCTACGCCTGTGTGATGGTGGCACAGCCAGTCCTACTTGCCCTAAAAATTTCAAATGGACACACTGGAGCATGGGCTTACCACCCATGATCTTAAAATCTAGCTGATACGAGAAACGGATACAGCGCCTCTAATACGGATTATACGGTACCGACTTTTGACACTCGAAAACGGACTATAATTATATTCAAACTAGTCCTAGAGACAAGTAAACGGTGATGCTCAGTACGAAATAGCGTAATAATTTTAGATAACAGGGCAGATAAATTTATTCACTCATTATATGTATAATTCTGTTTACAGTTTTCTGGTTACAATTTTTTTTATTAAAGTGGTCCAAGCATATACTTATGCAACTATATAATTATTCATTCGACATTTATAACTTCTCTTTGTTGATTGTTTATCGATTTTAACATGTTAGAATGAAAATTCGTGACAAAAACCTCTTGAAACAACTTAAACTAAACCTACAACTAAGACTAAAACTATATTATTGCTAAGTTAAATTATAAAATAGAAGTTAATCCAATTTAAATGATATTGTATTAATATAAAGATGTAATTAGTGGATTATCCGATTGTTCACAATTTCTTAAGAATAATAATATGAATGATTATTATTAATAATTTTGTGAGATGCATTTCCAATCTTTTATTTTCTTTTTAATTTAATAAATTTATTTTAACTACTTAAATTATAAAAACTATTGTTTTTTTTATTTACAATATCCCAATATCAAATTCTAGTTTTTAGTGTCTTAAAATGACGAATTTAGCTCGCATTCCAGAGTGACCAAATAATTTAGTGAGCAACTGTAGTTATGCTCCGCAGTGTAGTTCTGTGCGTAGCCGAAGTTGGATGCAAAAAGGGGATTTAATGATAAACATAACACGAATACGATTGGGTGTACTCTAGATGTAAGAGAAATTTTTCGAATTCAAGAAATTTTGTCGGGAAGTGGTGGAGGTGGTAACGACGTTGAGCTAATTTTAATAAAAGTAATATATTCCAAATTTCAGATCAATAGCATTTATACAAATTCGTTTATTGTCAAATTGCGAAATTGTGCCATTTTGTATAGGAGCAGGTAAAAGGGGTGGAGCGATTTGGCCCGTTCACGAACTTGACCTTACGTTCTTGTCAAAAACGATGTGTACAAAATTGAAGTTCTTTAGCTCAACGCATTCTAAAGCTAGAGAGGACACGGACGAACAGACGGACGAATATCCGGTATTGAGATTTTTGATTATATTGTTTGATTATATTGTTATAGATCTGGCAACCCCGCAATATTGATCTTTCCGGAATATGCCAGAATTTTGTAGGACAGTTCCCCAATATATAAAAAGCCATAATTAAAGATCTAGACCTTTCCAGTATAGTCGAGACACACAACCGACGACACACACCAGGAAGGTTCGAGAATTGGCGAAAAATGGTATAAAAGCACGAAACTTTCAGACGGGAGTCAGTTATTCAGCGACGTTTATGGAAGACACCAACCGGTGCAAGAAAGCGAAAGAACAATATCGACGGTAGTGCCAAATAGTGTGAATTAAGTTAAAGTGCGAATTAAGTAAAAGTGCGAATAAATAAATTATCACTTATTTTTAAACGAATTGGGTTTTACTTGAAATCCCGACGAACCCCTAGCTTGCAACAATATGAACTTCTGTAGCTAGGGTGTAGTCTAGTGGGTAGCGAGTTGGTCTTACAATGCGAAGGTCGTGAGTTCAAATCCCGGTCGACGTAATATAATTCCTGCGCACTACCTGCTGAGATATACCTTGGTTACCTCAATCTACGAAAATGAATAATTCGTAGATAGAGGGTTGTGCGAAGGACCAACAACCCATCTATATAAATATAATTGTAGTGTCTGTCTGTTATTTGCTTAGAAATGGCTAGAAGTTATTTTTTGCCTTAGTTCAGCAATAACTAAGCAGAAACTCACGTTTTTAAAATTCTTCTCTGTCTGTCCGTCTGTCTGTCTGTCTGTCTGTCCGGCTTTCACGCGAAAACGGCTGAACCGATTGTAATAAAACTTTCACAGTTTATTAGGTATGCTCCGAGATGCCATCTGCTTTTAGTTTTATTTCACTCCCCTCACGCCTTCTACTCCCTCCCATACAAAGTGACTTATTCTTAATAATATGTAATACTCAAATTTTTTTGGAAACTATAAGAGCTATTATTGATTTGAAATTTAGAATATATTATTTCTATTACACATGCAATCTTTAAGTATACAAATTATTTAAATCCCCCCACTCCTTCGCCCACCTCCCATACAAACTACACTTTTTCATTAAATACTATACACCAATTTTCTCAGTACGTATAAATTCCATTTCTATTACACATGCAATCTTTAAGTATACAAATTATTTAAATCCCCCCACTCCTTCGCCCACCTCCCATACAAACTACACTTTTTCATTAAATACTATACACCAATTTTCTCAGTACGTATAAATTCCATCGAGCTAAAATTTTGTACCAAATCCTTAATTAGCATTATTATTAATATCGGGAAAAAACTGACCGATTATCTTCACTATTTCTACCCCCTCCCGTACAACGTGACACGATTCCACGACTTTACAAAAAATCGATTTTCTTGGAAAGTGTGAAAGTCACAGATAGATCTAAAATATATCAATTGCATAATGATTGCAGCTGTTTTTCGAAAAATCACTAAGAACCCCCCCCCCCTTCTTTCACCACCTCCCATACAAAATGCACTTTTTCATGGAATATAAGCCAAATTTCTCAATACGTATAGCTCTCATCGAGCTAAAATTTTGTATGGATTCCTTAATTAGCATTATTATTAATATCGGAAAAAAATTAACCGAGTAGTTTCACTCCTTCTACCCCCTCCCATACAATGAGACATATTTCACGACTATGTAACAATTCGATTTTCTTAAAAAGTGTGAATGATACAGATCTGAAATTTAAAGTATATCAATTGCATGATAATTATATTTATTTCTCGAAAAATCACCAACAACCCCCACTCCTTCTACCACCTCCCATACAAATCGCACAAATTCATTAAATCCAATGCTCTAAGTTTCTCAGTACCGGTTCAATTTTTGAAGCTTAAATTTGGTACTCAACATTTTTATAGCTATTCCAGCTGATGTGAAATAAATTAGTTCTGTACTATCACCCCTTCTACCACTCCCCATACAAAATTCTGAACATCACAAAAATTTCATCTGCAGTTTCGTATGATTTAGCTTTACGCAGAGTCGTAGTCCTGTTATGGTTTTAAGCTTAATGTTATTTTAGTTGGGCTTTTTTTTAATTAACACAAGCTAGAACTATTCACATGTCCTTAGTGTTCTTCAATACGGATATGTTCTTAGATCACGGGATTGATTTGATCACGAGCCTGTCCCATACAAATGCGAGTATACAAAATAGAAACCATTGCCTTCAAAGGGCCATTAAACTAATCAGTTTATATATCCCGGATAATGTATTACTAACTACATTCTCAAAAATTGCTTATTTTGCGATTCTTACGCGGACAAAGTCGCGGGCGATCGCTAGTCCACAATAAATAATGAAAAAATTTTAAGGAACCTGAAGGTCAGGAGGCCAAGGCCCGATTTGGGCTGTAGCGCAATTATGAACTTCTGTATCATTCATTTTTTTTTTTTTTCGAGACTTATTTCTTGTGGCAAACTTATAATACTCTCAGATTACATCTAGAGTATAAAAAGCTCCGCAGGTCTAGTCAAAACCTAGGTCTATGCGACTAATTTCATAAGCAAACCATGATCATGATCTTCTATTCGTAGACTTACTGACAGATAACAACTAAATTCCAGCAAATGAAAAATAAAAAAAAAACTTTGAAATATAACTTTCGGAGCTGCGATTCACTTTTGTGTTCTTAATTTATTTTAATGTCTAAATTTCGTGAAATTTGTATAGGAAAGGGGTAGAAGGAATGAGGTGAAGTTGATAATTTTTTTCAAAATTAGTTGCAATTGTAATAAAATGAATCAAAATTTTAGCTTAACTAATTACAATGAAAATCGAATAATTACAGTTTTTGGAAATTGTACATTTGTATGGGAGAGGTAGAAGAAGTAATGGGATTGGATCAATATTTTCTTACGTTAATAATATTTATATCGTTAAACGAACGAACTAGTTCATTTCAACTATTCACATCATTGAACTATACGAACTATTCACTAAAATTGTCACATTTAGTTCGAAAAGAACTGGTAGTGAGCTAAGAGTAAAGTTTTATAGAACGAACTGAATGAATGTTCGTACGATGTATTGTGGAACTAAAATGATCAGATTGGTGCTCTGGATTGCTCGAATGTATATGTTTAGTTCACGAACGAACTATGACTTCAATACGATCGTATCTCGCGAAGAAATATAAGCATTTAGTTCGAACACAGACTGCAGAATTGTTTGTGGATCGAACTAATCAGACTGGTGCAATTTTTTCCGATTTGATATGTTTAATTCACGAAGGAACTTTTAGCTTTTCAGAATTTTCTTCTTCTTTTTTGTGACCATCCTCTACTTATTTGTATGTGTCTCGAGAACTGTGTTTCGATGTGAGTCGCACCATTTTCCCCTTTTTCGACTCGAGATATCTATAAAATTCGGTTAACGAGATTCAATTTGATTCGATTATGTATATGCAAAAAAAAATTATTTTGTAGTTTTTTCCACAAGTTTTGAGAACGGCTACTACTTCCTTTTTTTGTGTGTTTTTTATCCATCTTATTCCTTAGTCACGGGGTCTGCAGAAAACCGTGTTTGCAGATTTTTTCATATAACTCGAGAACAGCTGCTCGTATTAAGTCGGGTGGTTTTTTTTTATTTCTTCTTTTTCGACTCGAGCTATTTTGCATAGAGCTGAACTTCTCATTTTTTACAGACATCTCGGGAAAGGCTGCTCGGATCTAGTCGAGTATAATTTTCTTACTTTCCACTTTCTTTTTTGTACCCGAAATATCTGCAGAAGGCTGCATGTTGCAGATACAATCTCCTAAAAACTAAATGAACTGAAAAACCTAACACAAAGAACTAGTCCTTTTAGTGAATAAGAACTAGCGAACTAGCTCAGTAAAAGAAACTATTTTGCCCATCTCTACTTTGGCTTAAACGAAATTTGTGAATGAAACGAAAAATTGTTTATCATATCACATACCATATGACGTACGAGTATTATGTTGAGCTAATTTATTAGTCAACATCCATAACAAAACTAAAAATTTCTTATCAACTTATAACTTAAAATATTAAATCATATCAAGTCTTAACTCTTGCCATATAGCTTCATTGAAATTTCAATATTACAACAGAAAAGACAAGATTAGAATCGCTTGGGTATGCGATTGAATAATTTTCTGAGTGTTCTTTTTCTTTGCTTCAAGTTCTAATATATCCCATATGGTCTAGTGGCTAGGATATCTGGCTTTCACCCAGAAGGCCCGGGTTCTGTCATTCTCAAAATCTATAAGTGTTAAGATGCAGGGTATCCAAATTATCAAAAATTTTCTTGGGACGGTCATCGACAAGATAATTTATAAGACCTATACTAGACCACGTTTGGAAGTTAATTTTTATCCTATTTGGGTAACATTTTACCGCAAGCCATCAAAGGGAGTAGCGATGGCAAATCTGACTCTTTCTGTTGAGTCAACTCATTTCAACTCACTCACTTAATTGAGTGCTTCAAAAGTGTCACAAGATTACAACTTTTTCGGGGATATAGCTCAGTGGTAGAGCATTCGACTGCAGATCGAGAGATCCCCGGTCACATTTATACATATTCGTTTCAAAGTTGAGCTTGAAATTGTTCTTTTTAGTGGACGCTTGCCGGACTCCCACGATTTGCTGACAAAGGATGATGTTGTGAAAATAAAACTACTACTCACAATATCGTAAGTAGAATCTGATTACGATTTCATTTGAATTCTAAAAGCATATTAAATTTTCAGGTGGACGACTGGAACAATCCGGTTCTGAATGCGATTCGTCGCTGCCAATTATTCAATACAATGAACGATCGCGTCGAAATGGTATTCCACCCAGAATTTTTATCATCGGTTTGGAACTACGAAGAATTCGTTCGTGGCTGTCATTTAGGCGTATTCCCATCGTACTACGAACCTTGGGGCTACATACCTGCCGAATGTACCGTCATGGGCATTCCAAGCATAACAACTAACCTGTCAGGATTCGGTTGCTTCATGGAAGAACCCATAGCCGATCCCAAGTCTTAAGGTATTTATATTGTGGACAGGCGTTACATTGGTCTGGAGAATAGCGTTCAACAATTGTCCAATTACATGCACGGCTTCACAAAATTGAATCGTCGACAACGTGTCATCCAGAGGAATCGAACAGAACGGCTGAGCGATCTGATGGACTGGAAAGCATTGGGTACTGTAAGTATCAAAGAATTATTTTAGTATCACAAATCCGCCATAATTACAACTTGATTTCTGTACTATCGCCAAGCGTTCAGGCCTTGCAAAAAGTTTATGCCGATTATGTTGATGAGGGACCAAGTTATGCGGATCAAAGTCGTAATTTTAATTATCCACGTCCACTAAGTGCACCATCCAGTCCCACAACTCTTCCAGTAAGTTCCAAATAAAACAGTTATATTTGATCTAGAAACTGACGCGATTATTTTGCAGGGCATACATACAACTCCAGCCGCTTCACGTCACGGATCTGACGATGAGGATTCCGTCGACAAAGAACAAGAACTTCATGAACTAGGACTTACAAATAATGGAAACTAGAGTGAAATTCTATCCGAATGTTCCAACATCTTATTTTAACGTTGTTGTTTTTTTTCAACCTTTGGATCATTATTGAAAAGTCCGATATTAATTTGAAGTTGATAGTAAAATATTTTCTCTTCACATTTTATTTGTGTAGCAAAATCTATATAAGCTAGATCTGAAACATAGAGTTCAGGAACTGTTGATAAAAAAAATAAATAAATGGAGAAATAAGATTTTTTCTGAAGAAAACTTGAAACAAAAAATGTGTTCCTAAATTATTACAACATCAGCTTGTTAACGTTTAGCGAAGTTGAATTAATAAAGGAAATTTTATGGAAAATTATACTGCTGGATTTTACTCTGTGTAAAAACTGAAACAAAGAGTTATTTTAATTATGTGTGTTTTTCCGCCCGGGTTCGGAAGTCATAAGGCATAGCATCTGCATCCAAAAATACGCCCGTCCACGTGAACAATATTAAATATCTCCTGGCAACACGCCGCAAAATCCCCACTACTCAGCTCAAGGAATACCACAAAATCCGAACTTTCACCGAAATCTCCGAACAATTGCAATTCACGAATAGCGTAATTTTGGAAAATTTCAACTCGTATCAAAGACTAGCGATTGAGTTAACCTTCATCGCAAGGTTTACTCGAAGAAGATTTCATCGACACGATTCAAGGAAAAGACGTCGTTCAGAATCTTTTCGAAATTTGTTCGGCGGAAACTCGAAAACGATCAACCAAGCAGGGGGACAGTCACAGTCAGCTATTATCCTTAAATGGAGAAATAAGGAAAAATTTAGTTCACTACATTGAAAATCAATTTCTGAGATTTCTTATGAAGTGTAAACAGCAAAAAAAGAAAATGAAAATATGATTCACTCTAAAATATTTTCATATTTGCCTTTCAGAAACTCTCAAAGCATTTAAGCGTTCATCCATTTAAGCGTTCTACCATTTAAGCGTTCTACCATTTAAGCGTTCTACCATTTAAGCGTTCTACCATTTGACAACGTTCGGTTTGGGCTAGTTAGTGGTCTCGTAAGCCTGGGGTCGTGAGTTCAAAACCTCACAGGGGGCAAATTTTTTCTTGTCTTTCTTTTTTTTTTTTTATTTACTTAATGTAATTGCTCATCATTTTTTTTTAATTATCTGCATTGTAGTGCAACATTGTGTTGCATATATCGAAGAAAGATAGGTTGTGGGTGCCGCCTCAAAGTAGGCCTTGTAGATGATTCATGTTATAGTTTTCAAGAAAGTCTTATTATACTCTAGATGGAATCTGAGAGTATTATAAGTTCGCTCTACGCCAAGAAATAAGGCTCGGAGAAAAAAATGAATGATACAGAAGTTAATATTATCACTCAAAAATCTCAAAACCGTCCGTCCGTCAGTCCGTCCGTCCGTCCGTCCGTCCGTCCGTCCGTCCGTCCGTCCGTCCGTGCGCTCTCAGCTTGAGAACGCGTTGAGCTAGAAAGCTCAAATTTTGTACACGTCGTTTTTGACGAAAAAGTAAGGTCAATTTCGTGAACGGGCCAAATCGCTCCACCCCTTCTACCCCCTCCCATACAAAATGACACAATTACGCAATTTGACAATAAACGGATTTGCTCAAAAAGTATAAAAGCTATTGGCCTGAAATTCGGAATATATTACTTTTATGATAATATCAATCTATCATATAAAAATTATGCATGTTCCTCCTCCTTCTACCACCTCCCATACAAACTGTACTTATCATGAATTACTCTAAGCCAATTTCCTCAGTGCTTATAAGATTCAGCGGGCTGAAATTGAGCACCAAATATTTATTTAAAATTGTTAGTAAGGTTAAAAAAAATTAGATGATTACCTTCACCCCTTCTACCCACTCCCATACAAAATGACACAATTTCGCAATTTGACAATAAATGGATTTACTCAAAAAGTATAAAAGCTATTGGTCTCAATTTTAGTATATATTACTTTTTTAATGATTTAAATCTACAGTACAAAAATTATTTGCTTCCTCCCTTTCCTTCCACCCCCTCCCATACAAACTACACTTTTTCCTGAAATGCTCTAAACCGATTTTCTCAGAACATAATAACATTTGTTGAGCTCATATTTTGTAATAAATATTTAATTAATATTATTACTAAGATGAAAAAAAAAATATTTGATTTGCTTCACTGCTTCTACCCCCTCCCACACAATATGACACAGTTTCACAACTTTACAAAAAATCGATTTTCTTGAAAAGTATGAATGGCACTAGTCTGAAATTTAAGGGATGCTAATTTTATAATATTCCTAGTTATTTCTGAAAAAATCATTAAAATCCCCCCACTCTTTCTACCCCCTCCCATACAAACTGCGCATTTTCACTAAATCTAACTCACTAATTTTTTCAGTTCCCATTCAATTTTTGGAGTAAGCATCTTATATATAAAAATAAGTGGTCTACGTATGTACACGCATCACTCAGCAACCGTTCGTCCGATTTGGCTCAAATTTCTTTTGTTGTGTTCGTTAAAGCCCAACTTAGATCCTAACGGAACCAAAAATTGGAAATTTTCTCCGAAAATTGGAAAATTTGGAAAATTTCATTTTCAGTACATTTTGTATGGAGAAATTTTTTCGTTTGTTGTTCGCAACTATTCACCCGATTTGCATGAATTTTTTTTCTTCGGAATAATCTTTGCTATCTCAACACACAAAAAAAAAAAAAGTTCCGGAAAAACGCAAATCGGAGCACACGGCCGCAAGGTCATACATATACTTACATATATACAAAAATATGTATATGGATATGTATGAGGCTTCCGTGGCGTAGTGGTGGTTTTCGAAGGGGGGAGCATAAGAAGTGATGGGATATCGATACAATTTTCGTTTATAGACCAGCATTGTTATGCAAATGATATATTTGTAATATGATGATTTACAGATCCATAGTGTAAATATTTCTCAAGAAAATTCGCAAAATTCGAATTTTTTGGGTTTTATTGGGGAGCGGGATTTTATATGTTTTCTTTCAAGTTTGTAACGCTAAGAAATAACGTTCGAAGAAAAAACTGAATGACACAGAAGTCAATATTTTTGATCGAAAATCTCGAAACCGTCTGTTCGTTTGTCCGTCCGTGCGCTCTATAATTCCACAGCGCGTTGAACTAGAAAGTCCAAATTTTGTGCTCACTGATTTTGTTCAGAAGTGATGCCAAGTTCGTGAACGGACAGAGAGACGGTCACTCGGATTCGGGGTTTTTGATCGGAAACAAATAATTCTGTACCCTTAACGACTCTGTGTGAGCATTATTTCTTAGCGTAACAGACGGCAAGGCAAACACAATATACTCCCAAGATTTCATCTAGATTATAAAAATTATTTGAAAACATTCTGTTTGAAGTCATAACAAACGTTGTTGTTAATGTCAACATCTATTTAAAATAAAAGTGATTTTTGTTGTTCCAATGACAGGAAACAAACTGAGATCTGTTCAAATCGATGTCAGTGTAATTATGTCAACAGCAGTAATTCTCTTTAAATTGAAGTAAATCCTTAACATTCAATAATAATAAATCAAATCGATTTATTTTCATTTGAAAAATACTTGCAATTGATTTAGAAAGAGGTTTAAAGTGAGCAGATTATATTTCCCCAGATATTGTATTACTAACAGCATTCTCAAAAATAGCTTATTAATGCGATTTTAGCGCGGACGAAGTCGCGGGGTCTGCTAGTTTTGTATAAAACATTTTCATAGCTACATACTTTAGCATGATGGCGAAAAAATTAGTTCAATGCTATCATCCCATCTAACACTCCCCATACAAAATTTCTTGGGATCACAAAAAATTCTATTCCATCTAGAGTATCGTAAGATTGCGCTTTACGGACAATCGTAGCCCTGTTATGTTTATTATGAAATTTTGAAAATGTGTCGTTTTGTATAGAAGCTTAGGGCTATCGGCCTTAATGGTAGGTACCCTTGTTCAATGGATTGGAGAGCTATCTTTCTGAACGCACTATACGAGTATAGTATAGTGGTGTTACTTCTTCCTTCTACCTCGTCCTCGAGGTTCTGTTTTATCTCCAACTGCTTTCTTAGTTTTCATAAGCGACCTTCTGTCGTCAACTCTCAATCTTATTCAATGTTTCGCAGATAATAGCACATGGTATGGGAAATTTTTTTAAATTCAGTTTTGAATTGGTTACTAAGAATATAAGTCTTAAATATTTAAAGAATTGGTGATAGTTTAGATCGGATCGTCGTAGTAATGATGCTGAACAGGAAATCATGTAAAGATTATTTTGATGCCATCCATGCAGTGTATGCAATGCTGACTAATACACGGCTATCTAAAATCGAATTTAAATCTCATTGTTTCGTTTTAATGTTTTTTCATTTATCAAAAATTGTTTTTTCGTAAAATCGAAACAATAAATTAAAAAAATTGACATCCTCGTGGAATTTTCGGTGGAATCCAAGGAGAAACTAAACAAACCTGCTGCATACCAATATTCAATCAAACATGATCTTGTACTAATATACTTGCTGCTCAAGATCAAGATCAATTTATCAATTAAAAAAAAATTCATACCGAGATACTTTTGCCAATTATTGCTGCCGCAATCTATAGAGATGAAATGTAATGAAGTAGAAATACGATATATGAATGCTTGCAGGTTTCATTGATAGTTAACTTTTGAACTTGCCCGTCCATCAACATAATATACACATCATTTCAGCTTCGAGACACCAACAAAAAAAAAACACAACCTGCACTGCCTCAAGGAGGGCCGCCTATCATGCGATCTTTGAGGAACTGACATTCCCCATTGTTAGTTCTCATCGTCATCGTGAAACCAAGGTCTTAATGATTTGGTTAATTATAGACAAATGTAATTGCTGCTACTCCTTAAACATCTTTAACAGAACCCAGTCAGCCTAATACCTAAATGTTGTTAACGTCTTTATAGGGTCGTTTGATTTTTGATATCGCTAAGAAATTTTAGGTCGCGATTTTCTATTTTCAGACAGATCGCCTGCCAAAGATCTTCTCGTTCTGATTATCTTGTTGGTTTTTTTTTAAAAATCCATGTCTATCTGCAATGTTACTTATCAGAGATCTTTTCCAAGTAAACCTTTTTCTTTCGAATTGGTGAATTTGAAAAAAATACGGTGTCATTTTCATGGTTATTATTCAAGGTAAGTTTAAGAAAGAACAAAAAAATACAATGCACATTGAAAACAGTACTTAGTTTTCATTTAGAACTTAGCTGAGAATTGGTCGGTTCTTCGCCTATTACCAAATTAGGATTAATGATTTCCTCATATTCATGGTGATTGTTTTATGTTTAACCTAAATAGCGCAGCTAAATGACTTTTAATGATGACAATTCTTCTTACGTGAGAAAGTAAATAATTAAATTTTGGTCAATATTTAGAAAATTAAAGGTAAAAGTAATGTGGGGAACGATTTGTACTTAACGAGCATTCAATGAAAGTATGTAATTAGGCTTCTAAAAACACTGGTAAAAAAAAATTAACTTTTTTTGTGACATGGACAAAAAGAGGTGCTTATTATGATTTCAGATCACCCATTGTTTTTTCCATACGAGACATTTTAGTTTTCTAAGAAAATATAACGATAGAACTATTATTATTGATCTCAAATGTATCTCAGAATGTTATTGTCGATGTTTTACGGGGACATTTGCCCGAAATTTTCGGGGAAGAAATCGAGATGAAAGTCCAGAAAGTGAATTTTGGGAGACATATTAGAGCCCATTCCTTTGTAAGCATTAACAAGCTCACTCACAATATCGTTATAAATGTTAGCTTTCACATTTCCACGAAACAACTGCTTTAAAAAAGCTCCAAGCTCGTAATTAATTTTCATTTAGCATATTTTCAAAATTTCATGTTTCATTATTTCCCTTATTTGGGGACCCATAAATATGCCCTCTTTAAGTTCTGCTTCACTAACTTGCGGAAATTTTAGTTTTATAGTGATTTATATTCTGAAAAAAACAATGTGACCCTCTTTTACCCTTAACATTTTTTCTAACAATTCCTATTTTCTATTGTAAAAAAAAATTCTGCCCTGCTGGAAAAATGGTTTGCGCACTAGGTAAAACTTGATCTGAAAATGCGCATTTCTTGCCCCGAATTTTTCGTCGGTGCAACGCATTTGACCTATAATGTACAACAACATGAAAAAACATAACAGAATTATGATTGGGCGTAAAGCCCAATAGGGAAGAGTTTATTGAACCGGAAAATATGTCATTTCAAATTCTTTCGAATAGTGAATTGTGAGTTTTGTATGGGAGGTGGTAAAAGCAGAGGAAGAGGTCTGTAATTTTTGTATATAACACCGAACGTAGTATACAAAATCTTTCATGCTGAATTTAAAGTTTGTAGCTTTCATAATTTTCGAGGAAATTGAACAATTTTTGTCTGAATTTATGGCATTTATATGAGAAAGTGGGAGGTTTTGGATAATTTTGAATCTGCTTATCAACATCCTAATCACATTGCTTTGTTACAATTTTAAAGTCGATAGCTCCCATATGTTCGAAGGAGAAATACTTTTCTTGAAGTGGAGGATGGTAGGTGAAGGAGTGAAGCGAAGTTCTTATTTTTTTAGCATTTATTGTAATTCTCAAAATTTTAAGTTTATACTTTTTCTAGTTTCAATGAAAATCGATTAAATGCATTTACCAAATTTATGCATTTGTATAGGATGGGTTAGACCAAAACCAAATTTTTCGACATCAATGACATTTATAAAAGTATACTTTTCTCAAAATTTCAAGTTAATAGCTTTGACGGTTTTGGAGAAAAATAATTTAATTGAAATTTCGAAATTTCGTGGAATTTATTTGGGAGGGGTAGAAAGTGAGTGAGGTGATGTTGATAGATTTTTTTTAAATTGTTAACAATTGTAAAAAAATTAATTATGACACAAATTGGTTCTTTTACCTTTGCTAGTTGCAATACAAACCGAATAAATGCATTTTTGAAAATTGTGCATTTGTATGGGAGGGGGTACAAGGAGTAAAGGCACGTATTCATGGATCTTCCATTGGGATGGCGTACGGACAAAAAAAACATAACAGAATTATTACTGGGCGTAAAGCCCAATCATATAATACTCTAGATGACATACTTACTTACCTTTTGCTTGGGAGGTGGTAAAAGCAGAGGGGGAGGTTTGTCATTTTTGTATGTAACACTGAATGTAGTATATAAAATATTTCATGCTGAATTTAAAGTTTTTTGCTTTCATAATTTTCGAGGAAATTGAACAATTTTTGTCTGAATTTATAATATTTGTATGGGAGGTGGCAGAGAAAGTGGAAGATTTTGAATGATTTTGAGTCTGCTTATCAACTTCCTAATCACATTGCTTTGTTACAATTTTAAAGTCGATAGCTCTCATATTTCTTGACCTTTCAATTCAAAAATTTGTATGGGAGGTGGTAGAAGGAGTGAGGTTAAGGCGATATTTTTTTAGCAATTATTACAATTAGTAAGGGACAGGTTGTGGCAAAATTTTAAGTTTCTACTCCTTCTAGTTTCTATGAAAATCGGTTAAATGCATTTACCAAAATTCTGCATTTGTATGGGAGGGGGTAGAAGGAATATCCGAATCAAAACCAAATTTTTTGACATCAATTATATTTATAATAGGATACTTTTCTCAAATTTTAAAGTTGATATCTTAGACGGTTTTGGAGAAAACTAATTTAATTGAAATTTCGAAATTTCGTAAAATTTGTATGGGAGGGGGTAGAAGGAGTGAGGTAAAGTTGATAGTTTTTCGAAAATTAGTTGCAATTATAATAAAATTAATTATGACAAAAATTGGTTCATTTAGCTTTGCTAGTTGCAATGCAAACCGAATAAATGGATTTTTGAAAATTGTGCATTTGGCATGTGTGGCAGAAGGAGTAAGGGGAACATATCAATATTTCTTGAGGTCAATGATATTTATATCATTATACTATGACCTAATTTTTAAGTCAATAGCTGGAAAGGTTTCGGAGGAAAATCGATTTCCTTAAATTTCGAAATTTCATGAAATTTGTATGGGAGGGGGTAGAAGGAGTGGGGGGATGTGGCCCGTTCACGAACTTAAAGTTACTTTTTTGCTAAAAATGACACACAACAAATTTCAGCACGATACCTCTAAGCGTTCGAGAGTTATGTTGTAGACAGACGGACGGACGGACAGACGGACGGGCAGACGGACAGACGGACGGACAGCAACTCGGAATCGAAGCTTTTGAGCGACAACAAATATTTCTGTACCCTTGGCGGCTCTGTGCGAGCATTATTTCTTAGTGTTACAAACGGTAAGGCAAACACAATATACTCTCAGATTTCATCTAGAGTATAACAACAACACCAAGCATGATGCGATCACGTCGAATGCTGTTTTGATACTGAGTAAAAGTATGACATGCCGCAACACAAACTGTACTATATGTCTGAAAACTGCACATACATGTATGGCGACATGGAAAGTATGTCACACATGAAGGGTCATGTATTCGGCACTTAAGTCATTAAGTTCGCCCTGTGAAATCAGATGCGGCGCTTCCGAAAATTCTGTCAGTCAAATAAAGGATCGGTATCCATTTCCTATACGATGTTTGTATCATTACTTGAAGAATCAATGGATTCGAGTTCTTTTTCGTCCAAAGTCCAAGAATCTGGTGGATTTGGGACAAAAAGCTCATCACTATGCTCGATAGGTCAAAAAGCTGATGGTACATTAGGATACTTAGTAGTATGTTTGGACCTGGGTCCAATACCTTTAATGTTTGTGAGACAAAAACAGCAGTCTATAACATTGCGTTTCGGTTCTCTCCAAACCATTGGTACAGCAAAGGGTATTGTACGCTTTGCACCTCATAACCAACCTGTTAAGGCCCCGTGTGATCTAAGTATGTTCAGTTCCCCAAGTCTAGAATCTCACGGAGTCTAAAAATTTGTTCTTCCGAATTTCAAGCGGATTGCATATGTAAACATGGAAACAGAGTATATTAAAAGGATCCTGATAGTCCCAACACTGCCCGCGTGCAAAATGAAGTAAAAATTTGGAAAATATTCAGGCTCTTAACAACGTTAAATAAGTCTTACAAGAGATATCACGGGCCCAGGATTTGTCATGCTCTCTAACTTTAACCCCGAAATAAAGTTGATAACCTCCTAGCACAAAGGCAGTCAAATTAGGTTTTTGCAATCTAAAAGTTAGCACTCCTCAAATAACAAATAAACTGCCAACAAGTCGGGCGCATATTTATAATTCTTGGAACAAGTTGAGGATGCATGGAAAGTTAATATGCAGGTTAGAGTGGTTAGGAAAGATTAAGTGGAAGGGGGTTCTAGGACAGGACTTTCAATTTAACATTTAATTGCGAATACGATCAATAGCTCCAGTACATACAATAAATATTTCATTCATTATGCAAGTTTGGGGTTTTTTTTTTTGAAGGAAGGGATAGTAAGGGTGGGTGGATGTTAATAATTTTTTAATTGATTGCTTGAATCACGTGCAATGTTCTCTGTATAAAATGTCAGTTTCATAGACGAAGTTTAACAAAATTTTCATGACATTCGGTGTATTTTACATTCACGAAACCAAACATTTGTATGGGAGGGGGTAGAAGAGGTAAGGGAATCGTAAAGTTTGTGATGCAGTTTTATTTCGTTTCTCTTGTATGGTGCTCGTACAAAATTTCAAGCTCGTAGCTTTAACATAATTTATTGGTTATTAGTTGATTTATTGAAATTGTTCGAAATCAAAATTTTGTATGCGATATATTAGGGCAGGCACTATCTCAAAACGTTTGAAGCAATTTCATTTCAACTGTTTACGCTAAATTTCAAATTGATAGCTTTTATAAGTCATAATTGATTTCTTAAAAACCGTCGAAAAAAATAATTTTGTATGGGGTAGAAGTTTTGAAGGTATTCGACCAGTTATGATTTCATACTTTGTTGCATTATTTTGTTTTGCTAGGTTTAATTCTTCCCACTTATTTTTCTTTGCTTAACCGTATTTTGTTTTTCTTCTTGTCGGTTGAGTGGTAGTTCCTAAATACCAAATTTTTTTATGTAATTAACATCCAAAAATCAAAACAAAAAATATAATAACAATAAAATAAAAATAATCTAACCAAAAGAATGAAAAACGTGGACGAAACCAATTAGGGGAACATGTAACGGGATGAAATTTGGGTGACCGCACCCTGCTACAGATTTTTAAAGGAGGTCTTCCGAGTTGGCTCAGCACCTTCTGCCGGCTAGATCAGGAAGAATGGGGTGAGAGAAGGTACTTGGAAGATTGACCTTCTTTGTTCGTGCTGTATCTACATATATGTAAGATTCAAAAACTCTAAGTCCGAGAAGGTGGAGGAGAAGAGCGTCCCAGAGGCGGCCATGCCAGGGCTCCCACATGGGGCCGTACTCCTCACTCATCATTGAACAAATCCAGAAGAAGGAAAAAGTCGAGAAAAAAAAACAATGTTCCTAAATACGACACAGAAATCTTAATATTGTGAAACGTGTGCTAATATTTTAAAGCTTAATAAAAACCATAACAGAATTATTGTAGAGTTAAAACACAACTTGTTAATTATACTGTCAGTCACCGACTGCTTTATTACAGATCTATGTATAACAGTGTTCATACTTTTATACTCTCGCAATATTAATGTAATATCGAACTGTCCCTACATCTTCCCCTTTTAGATTTTATAAACTTCAACGTATTTTTAAGTTAAAATAAAATAATCTCAAGTAATTCAAGTTAGATACAATATTAAACTAATTAATTAATTCCCCCTTTTTTTTAAATTTTTTGTGTATACTGTGCCATTTCTAGTTTTAGATGAGCTCGACAAAAGAGCGTCATTAGAACTTGATACTGCTGCTTTACTTACTTTTCGTGTGAGATTCGACCGATCTTCCTTTAATAAATTACTGTTTCTACGGAATTCGCGCCCATTTTCATCTTTGACAATGTATGATCAAGGAGTGTGGCACTTGCTCAGAACAATACCTGATTTCCATTGTTGATTATTTTGTATTTTTATTTTTTGACCAATTTTAAAACCGTTTCGAAATTTTGTATTACGGTCATAAAATCTTTTATTGTTTTCACCTTTTTTTAATAATTTTTTATGAGCATTTTCGTTTAAATTTGATTTTAATAACTCGTTTGAAATCGGCAACTTTGTTTTCAGACGTCTATTGAACATAAGTTGCGCTGGCGACATATCCAAATCCTTAACAATTTTAAGATCGGGTCTTTTTCTGTTTCTATTCTAAACTTGTTTTCTTTTGCGCTACTTACATTAATTGATAATACTGCTTCGCTAAACATTTTTTCTTCTTCCTCATTATTTGTCTTAATGCAATTTCGTGATAAATAATCTGCAATATGCATATATTTGCCTGGTAGATATTCTACTTTAATTTCATAATTCAATAATCTTATTCTCATTCTTTGTAATTTTCCGGAGGGTATTTTATGTATTTCTTTTTCCATTAACGCTACTAATGGCTAATGATCACTTTTCACAATAACTTCCCTACCGTAAATAAAGTGGTGAAATTTTTTACAGCTGTAAATTATTGCTAGTAACTCCTTTTCTACTTGGCCATACCTTTGCTCCGTTTCTGACATACTCCTGGAAGCATATGCTACTAGCAAATTATTTTATAGTAGACATGAACCTATCCCATATTGTGACGCATCTGTTTGTATGAATATTGGCTTCTTTTCATTAAACGGTTTCAAAATGATTGGGCTCACTAAAGTTTGTTTTATTTTGTCTATTGTCGCCGAATGCGTCTCTGACCATTGAAACAATACGTTTTCCTTTAATAATTCTCTTAAAGGTGCAGTAATATCAGCTAAATTTGGAATAAAACTCCTGACATAATTAATTATTCCCAAAAATTTTTGTAATCCTTTCTTAGTTGTTGGGTTTTTTAAATTAATAATTGCTTCTAATCTATCTTCACTAGGTAGTATACCCTCTTTAGAAAATTTGTGTCCAAGATACCTAACTTCTTCCACTCTATATTGAAATTTGTTTGGATTAAACTTAATGTTTAAATCCTTTGCCCTTTGAACTACTTTTTCTAGTGCATTGTCATGCTCCTGTAAAGTTTCAGCAAAAATCAGTATATCGTCTATAAAAACTATTACATTGTCGATATCTCCAAAATTTTTCTCATTTTTTTTTTGAAAAATGTCCGGAGCTGTTGTAATTCCAAATGGTAATCTATTGAACTGATAAAGACCAATCGGCGTACTAAAACTACATAATTTTCTCGACTCATCATCTAAATCTATTTGATAAAATCCTTCTTTTAAGTCAAGGACTGAAAAATATTTTGCTCCACTAAGTTTCGTTGTTATTTCATCTAATGTCGGTAATAAGTATTGCTGTTTTTTAATGTATTTATTCAAATTACTTGGATCTAGGCATAACCGCAAAGTACCATCAGATTTTTCTATTATAACTAAATTATGGACCCAATCCCTCGCTTCATTAACTTGAGATATAAATTGCTTTCTACATAATTCTGCAAGTACTAATTTAAGTTTGTCGACAATTTTCAATGGCACTTGACTATTGGTATAGCGTTATGCATTAACTCAATGTGACATTATCCGTAAATTTACCTACACCTTCAAAAATTGCTTTGTGTTTCTCTATATATTCGTTTTTATTTAACCCATTTACTTTGAAATTATAAAAAATTGGCTCAATAGTATTAACCTTTTTTATAATTTCAAAATGCTCAATAGTGTCCGCACCCAAAATTGGCGCTAGATTTTCATTTAAAATAATAAATCTTTCCAAACGAATTTTATTTTTAAACATACATACCAAGTGACATTCTCTTCTTGGCACTATTTCTTGACCACCGTAGGCTTTTAGTTTCATGAATGAAGTTTTCAGCTGTATAGATTTATCGATTCTGTTTAATAGCTCTAGTGGTAAAATGTTTACCTGACTGCCAGTATCAAGTTTAATGCTCACCAATTTGTCCTTCATCCTAATGGTTTCATACCAGTTCTGATTTTTCCTAAAATTAGTTAAACAATTATTATTAATTACAAAAACAAACTCGTCTTCACTATTACAATTATCCTAAATCTTTTCTACCGCTATACTTCTAACATTTTTTTGTTTGCACACTATGGCGAAATGATTCAATTTTTGACAGTTATTACACTTTTTTCCATATGCTGGACATCGATTAAACCTGTGAATCAAGTTGCACCGATTGCAAATTCTTGTGTCATTTCGCCATGTGACATTTTGATTTTTATGGTTAGTTTTATTATTGTAATTTCTAATTCTATTAATATTTTGTTCTTCTCGTTGCACGTGTTTTGCGTGCTCCTGGGAAATTTCTGCGGCTTTACACATTTCGACTACTTTCTCGAAATTGTAGTCCTCTTCTAACATTTTCTGCTGCAATTTTTTGCTATTTGTTCCCAAAACAATTCTGTCTCTCATTAGAGGGTCCTTTTGTTGCCCGAAATCGTACGTTTTTGCTAGTTTTTGCACATCAAGCCAAAAATTGTTGAAGGGCTCGTCTTTTTGCAGATTACGCGAAAAAAAATTGGAATCGCTCAAATACGACTCTCTTTTTCGGGCAGCAATATTCTGTGAAGGCTCGTTTAACATTTTCTAATTTTTGTTTTTCTTCTTCAGTGATTTGAAATGTGTTGAAAAGTTCCAGTCCTTCTTCTCCAATTGCGTTCAGGAACACTGCGATTCGTACAGACTCCTTTTTGCTCTTCATGTCGGTAGCTTCTTCAAATATTTCGTAATTTTGTTGGAATTTTCTCCAATTTTCCGCAACATTTCCTTCTAAATTTAGGTTACTCACGGGTTTTACGAATTCCATTCTGTTGTTGTTTTTTAGGCTGTCTTCTGAGCTTTCTGTTTTTACTCTGCTATCTTGAATCTCTTCCTTATCAGTTATTTTATTTTTTATGGATCGAGTTTCCATTACCGCGTGGTTTTACTTTTCAGCTGTGCCATGTAGAGTTAAAACACAACTTGTTAATTATACTGTCAGTCACCGACTGCTTTTTTACAGATCTATGTATAACAGTGTTCATACTTTTATACTCTCGTAATATTAATGTAATATCGAACTGTCCCTACAATTATGATACTCTAGATGAGATGGAAATGACTTTAATATACCGGAAAATATGTCATCTCAAATTCTTTCGAATAGTGAATAGAGACTTTTGCATATGAGGTGGTAGAAGTAGAGGGGGAGATTTGTGTTTTTCATATATGACACCGAACATGGCATGCATAATGTTTTTTGCTGAATTTAAAGTTTTTAGTTTTCATTATTTTTAAAGAAATTGGTCATAGTTTTCCTGAAATTCGGACATTTGTATGGGAGGTGGCGGAGGAAGTGAAGCGTTTAAGATGATTTTGAAACTGCTTATCACCCTCCTTATCACCATGCTTTGATTCAATTTCAAAGTCGATAGCTCTTATATACTTGAAGGAGAAATGCTTTTCTTGAATTTATAATACAGATATTTGTATGGGAGGTGGTAGAAGGAGTGAAGCAGAGCTAATAATTTTTTCCAACACTTATTTCAATTACTAAGAAACATAATTCTGGCAAAATTTAAAGTTTGTACTTTTTCTAGTTTGAATGGAAATCGATAAAATGCATTTAACAAAAATTATGCATTTGTATGGGAGGAGATAGAAGGAGTGTACGGATCAAAATTTTTTTTCGTATTATTAATATTTCTATTTGTATACTTTATACAAAATATCAATTTGATAGCTTTAACAGTTTCGAAGAAAAATAATTTAATTTAAATTTCAAAATTTCCTGAGATTTGTATGGGAGGGGGTAGAAGGAGTGAGGTGAAGTTGAAAATTCTTTTTAAAACTAATTGCAATTACAGTAGAATTAATTTTGGCAAAATTTCGTCTTTTCAGCTTTACTAATTTCAATGAAAATCGAAAATATGTATTTTCCAAAATTGTCCATTTGTATGGGAGGGGGTAGAAGGAGTGGGGAGATGTAGCCCATTCATGAACTTAAAGTTACTTTTTTGCTAAAAATGACACACAAAAATTTTTAGCACTATAGCTCAAAGCTTTCGAGTGTTATGCTGTAGACAGACGGACAAACAGCAACTCGGAATCGAGGTTTTTGAGCGACAACAAATATTTCTGTACCCTTGGCGGCTCTGTGCGAGCGTTATTTCTTAGCGTTACAAACGGTAAGGCAAACATAATATACTCTCAGATTTCATCTAGAGTATAATAAGGTATTTGAAATACATAAAAAAATCAAGCAATAATAAAATAAAATAAATATATAAAAGCTGTATTTCGGTAGGGCACTTGCTGCATCCAGACTATGCATCTTACGCCTTTTTCCGCCTCGAACACTTTTTATTTTCTTGATGTATTAAATTTTTTTTATATATATATTAATTTTAATTAATTAAGTTAATTCTTAAAGTTCTTCGTTTAGCATAATTTTTTATTCTTTTTTTTTATATATTTTTATTTGCAGAAACTGCTTGAGGCTTTCGTGGCGTAGTGGGCAGCGTACTTGCTTTTCAGTCAATATGTCGTGGGTTCGATTCCCACTCCAGACGGGATTTTTTTAAGCACGAATTTTTCAGTTGCTACTGGCAATGAAAAATTATTCGAAATAAAATGGGCAAACGGTGTAAAAGTGAAACAGTTCCACTTCAAGAAGGCCTAGATACTCAGTAGATGGATTCTGTTCGCTTTCTATCATTCAGTCCCTCATAACATCTGCAAATATTTGTCAGTAGCAGACAGTACAACTGAAAAATATATATCAACTTCTCCACTCGTTACGGTCGTTCTCACTCCTCTTCCCCTACCTTCCTAATCCCATTCCTTCCCTCCATGACTGTGTGTGTGCATTGCACATAAAGGCCGAAATTGCCTATAACACAGGTCATTCCATAAAAAAAAAAAAAAAACTTCCTTATTATTCACTGTTCTGTGATTCATTAAGCACACGAAATTGTTATAAAAAAAATCTGTGACGAAAGTGCAGCTCCACAGCCGGATTTCTGTTAAAATTTTTAAGAATTAATTTTAAATGCATTTCGCAAATTTGCAAGCTTCTCCCTAAAAATTTCATCAAAATTTTTCAGTTTTTGTGCTTTTTTCATTGCACATGAAACACTAGCGAACACGTTAGACCTCCCCCTTCGATGCATAAAATTGTGGAACAAATCACTATTTTTTTCTGTGTATATCAAATAGATGTATTCACATGCAAAATTTACATTTTATATCTTTCACCAGAGCCCTAAAAAACTACTCAAAGTTTTCGACATTTTTACTTACCACCTCCCTCCTCTTCCACCCCTCAACTTAAATCTGACAAAATTTCAATTTGATATCTGCACTCAGTTTTTGAGATGTAAGGGTTTGAAATTTTGGAAAGTCCACCATGTTTTAAGTGCTCCCCATTTTACCCCACTACTATTATAGTAAGTAATTACGAAGATATACGAGTAATCATGCCCCCTTTTCGGACCCCTATGGATAAAAAAATTAAATTATTTTTAAAGTTTGTCTCACAAATCCCTCTATATACATGTTGATTTTCACCTTCCTAGCTAGAACCATGGTCGAGATATTCGAATTCATAGTTTTCGGTTTTAGCGTATTCGTATTTCTTCTTTCATTTCCAACAAAATTCTTTGAATTTACATCATTAGAAATTATTTGGAGACCATAAGACATCAATCCGTTAAAATTCTTCACCTAAAATTTCAACTGCTCTTTAATTTCTTTAAAGAAATTTTATTGTTTTCCTTAATCCCGCGCCAAATGCCTGTTCACATTGAATTTCTTATGCGAGTCATCAATCCACCTCGACATGCATAAACATTAACTTAGCTACATATGCACTTCCTTTCTGGTTTTCATCAGATGTCTTCAAACGGCATCGATTTATGTTAGTTTTATTTCTGTCAGTCTTTTTAATTTTACTTCTTGTTTTTGGACAAGTCTTTCTTCTTCGATATTCTGCCCAAAAATAAATGCGCAGGAAGTTGCATTTCGAATGGTATATTAGGGTATTTAAAAGCAGAAGAACAACATGTGCATAACTATATGAAAAAAAAAGAAATGGAATTTGCATTTCAACAATAAGAAATCGCGTGGCTAAGATATACGGCACAGTCGTTCATAATGACGCACCTTTTCTTAAGAGGTGTAGACTTGGTATGATTCATAATTAAAAAGAAGAAAAAAAACTCTTATATAGATCTTGGTAAATCCACATGATCACGAAAAGATCGGCAGCATCATCTACTTTATAGAGCTCTGATGATTGACCAAAACCGATTCGTAGCAATTAATAAATCACTCGCCACAGGATATGATGATCTTGAATTCCGCAAATTTTCTACTCGACTTACTTTGCGCCGGATTCAACGGTAAAAATTAAAATATCTTCTCATATATTCGTTGATCTAAATTTCCTATAATTTTTAATATCTCATTCGTACTACGGCAAACGATCATTCCAGAACCGCATATATCGCATGAAACCCAATTAATACGTTACGGACCTTTTACGAATACAACACCTCATAGCCTCAATATGATCTTAACATTCGAAAAGTTCAAGTTTAATGATCACTTTAGAAGACGTTGAACATTTCCCTTGTAATGTGCACCAAACGTGAACCAGAGATTATAAACACAAGCAAGCAAATATCGTACAATCTTCTGAAAATAAAGACGAGTTGTACCGAGATCTTTGAGGAGAAAGAATTATATTGTTTTGATTGAAATGACTTTGGCACTGCTTACGGTTTAAGTTTAACTACGAAATAAGCTTGCAGAAACGCCGGATGCAAATCAGATTAGAAATACGTATATGAGCAGCATATTACAATAACGAAGCACACGCTACACTAATTATTGTAAATAGAACTGGAAAATTCTGAGTATGATCAGATTAGAGAGAGTTGTTAGTATGATATAAAAAGCATTTTGACGTCATTTTCTATGATTTATTACGAGTTGCATACCCCTAAATTTAAATAAGTCGTTATTGTTAGAAATTTAGAATCTTTTCTAGAGTGAAACACTAAACACTTGGCTTGTAACATGTGGAAATCATCGTCTGGCAATAACAGTGGTACCGAGCTTTGGCATATTAGATGAATTTCAACTAAAAACAAATTAATAAAATAGATCTGTTAGGTTTGTGATCTTTTTTTCAATTTTTTTAGCATCTGTCTTATTTCAGAAATTGAAGATTCATATTAAAATAAAATTTCAATTTAAGGTGGAGTGAAGCCTAGTGCGTACGTAGGGTACTACTTAAGTTTTGAAATAGACAAGTAAAAACAAATATTTATCATCGAAAATTGATTTATTGTTTTTCAAAATATTTTCCATGAAAATCGATACACTCGCATGCATTTGAACTAATTTTCTAAGCACTTCTTCCAGTCCGGTACCAGCGAAATACGGTGTTGCTGAGTTAATCCACGTCGAAAGTCATATAAAATTATCGCACGAAAATGTTCACGGTCTAATTCGATTTTTCGGCCGATATACACTGGTGGTCAAAATAATAAATACACGCCTGCGTTTTTTGGAAAAGATCTATTTTTTCAGCTTTCAATATCTTGTAAGTTAAGCCAGTCTATTGAAACGATACGTTGAAATATGTAGAACATACTAGTAGGAAAAAAAGCGTCTTACCTGTTAAGGGGTTTTAATATATTCCGATTTGGATTCATTATCCTAATTATAGAGTGGACAAAATAATAAATACAGTATGAGAAATTGTATTGAAAAATTTTATTCTTTTCAAGAGAAGTTTTCAGTTTTATTTTTTTTTATTTTTTATAATTTGAACTTAGTAATTTATTGCGTGACCCTTATTTTTAAGAATTTCTTTGCAACGAGCCGGCATTGAAATCCACTAAACGTTCACAACTTTCTTTTGAAATCAGATGCCACTCTCTTTTTACTGCAGTCCACAATTCGAACTTATTTCTGGGTTTATGTATATAAACCTTATCCTTGACTTGCTTCCACAAGTTCTCAATAGGATTACAGTTCGGTGCGCCGCAACCACTCCTTCACTATTTTTGCAGTGTGCTTCGGGTCATTATCGTGTTGAAATGTCCATCGAAGCGGCATGTCTTCCTCTGCAAATGGCAGCATTATGTTCTTTAGTATGTCCAAATAACTTTCTTTGGTCATAATCCGGTCAATCAACTGAATTGGGCCTACGCCATTCCAAGAAAATGCTGCCCACACTATTATGCTACCTCCCCCATGCTTAACGGTATTTTTGGTATATTGCGGATCAAATGGTTTGTTGGGACGACGCCTAACATATTCTTTTCCGTCCGATCCGAAGATGTTGAACTTGCACTCGTCACTCCAGAGAATATTTCGCCATTTTCTCGTGCCTTCTTCTCCGCTCCAATCTAAATGTGCCCTTGCAAAATTTAGTCGGTTCCGTATGTTTTTTATACTTAGGAGAGGCACTTTTCTTGGTGATCGGGCTGGTAAGTCTGCGTCCAATAATCTTCTACGAATTGTTCTAGCACTGACTATAGCATTTGTTTCTCGCAAAATAACGACCGAAGACGCGATAGGGTTCCTTTTAGAGACGCGCACAACTTGTGGTTTTCCG
The DNA here is from genome assembly GCA_963669355.1 of Chorisops tibialis. NCBI lineage: Eukaryota > Metazoa > Arthropoda > Insecta > Diptera > Stratiomyidae > Chorisops > Chorisops tibialis. The sequence goes on along the minus strand of OY770262.1, from coordinate 22,930,656 downwards.
TGGTCGGCCGCGATTTTCTTTATCATTCTTCTCCTTCATGGCATTCTGGACCATTCCCAAATAGCAGTGAGCAATTTGTGCAATCTGTCGAAGAGAGTAGCCGTCGTCCCTTAGGCGTTGCACCCAATCTAATGGTTCATTGCAGTTGATTACGTCACTTGAAAAGCATTGCCAGCTGAAAAAATAGATGTTTTACAAGAAACTTAGGGGTGTATTTATTATTTTGACCACCAGTGTAAATGTTTCAAGTCACTGTTCAAAACACCAATAGAACTCGTATGACAAATACGTTTATCATTTAAAAAAAAGGCAAACTTTACGACGATGTTGTCAGATTGACATATTCACACCGGTGCTGCCATATCTCAAGACTTAAGCAGTACCGTACGTAGTATTTTGGTTTACAATATGATGGTCAAATTCCGAGTAACATATAGTTCCAGCATACTACTACTTGCGTGGGTATATCTGGACAACCTCAATCAGCGAAAATAAAAATTTGTAGAGATAGGTTTGTGTGAAGAGCTAAGAACTTTTCCATAGTAACAAATAAGTTTTAAGGAACATGAAAATCAGTAGGCCAAGGCCCGATTTTGGCTATAAAACCATTGAAGAGAAAGAAGGAAAATTTTCTGAAATCTGAAACATCGTTGTACAACTTTATTATTTTTGGGACAAGTTGCGGATGCGTGGAAAGTCAATTTGCAGGATAAAGTGGGAGTTTGTAGGGGCGGGCTATTGTCAATTCTTTAATACGCCAGTAGAAAAGTTCGTAAGTCCCTCTACTGGAAGGCCTTATAGTACAGGTTTTAGAAACTTTCTGTGGAGACGTCGACACCAAGTTCGTATTCATCGCTTCCAATACTACTTGACAAGAATGGAGAAGGTAATGAATTGATCAATTTTTTTGTCAAACAGTGAAATACTGCGATTTTGTGATTTGCTTTATTTTTTTTTATATAAAAGGACGTTTGTCAGTCAATTGTTTTACCTTATTGCATCATTCTTTGCTGAACGTTTAAATGATCGGAAGTGTAGTGCAATGAGTGCAAATTTTGCCTTGAAAAGAAAAGTTGTGATAAAAATTAATTCTGTTATAAATAAATGTAAATACGTTAACATTCTTAAGGTATTTTTACTAAAATGCCTAATTTATTGTCTCTTTGTACGTTTATCTGCTAAAATATTTAATAAATTGACTTTGCCGTATGTTTAAACAAAAGTAAAAAAGCAAAAAAGTTCGTGATGAAAAAACACAGACCACTAATGACCGGTCCGTTTATAATTCCGCGTGTTAAGCAGATAAGTTGTACACGAGGACTGATCGCGGTTGTCGGTTTCCAAGCCGCATTGAGGTTAGGTTTGCGGAACACCCGGAACTGAACAGGAGTCAAGACTTTAAAAATCCCTTGCGGTAACGGATTTTCTTTGCCAGCATTTAGAGGACAATGCGCACCAGACGTACGTCGATGTGGCTGTAATGGTTCGACAATTGTAGGATCGCTTCCGTGAGTTCAGCCGGCATAAGTCGACTCCGTTCGGGATGCTCTTCATGCAAGGTATCGTCTGCTTTTTGAAAAACCTCTTGGGGCTTTTGATTCTAATCCGTTCGTCTTTTCTAGCCTACCGGAATATCTTTCACAGCTACGGACTGGATAGCAATCCCTTGAGCGACGAAACAACGATAATTCGGATCTTAAAATGATGGAAGTTGTGTCCCATTCCTTTCGAGACTCATTAAACTCATCGTTGAATTTCTTTTCAGGACGAGAATGCTGAATAATTTTAATTTTTCAATTCTTTTTTAATAACATTTTTGTGCTCCAAAAAAAAAAATGAAATAAATGCATACACCATAATAGTTCAGCATTTCCATAATTACAAATATTGATAACTCCATTGATAGTCTCTTGTATTTCTCTAGTGGTTTTAGCGCATATTTAATATTTAAAAGCGTTAATGTTCGACTAAATCTAAACCTATTATACAATTAAATACCAATGTTTCAAAGTTATAATTCTTTGCGAAGGCCAATAATAAGCTAACTTGTTACTAATGTTGCAAGCTTCGACATCAAAACTTCGCAATAAATCAAATCCATTTGTAATTTGCTTGATTAGATAACAGCCCTTTCTAGACGAAAGCTAATATTTACATTTTGAAAGGTAAGGGGTTAGAAGGAAAGCAGCTAAGAAGTACAAGCCGCCATTGTTCATCCTTGAAAAACTAACACTCAATACATCTCGATGAAACTCGAAGTATCCAAATGCGTATCCTGTCAATTCCTTATTGATGGAAGTAGTGATACAGAATAACTGAAAGCATTAACCCAAAGCACAAGTGAAAGAACTGCTTATGAGGATTGTCTTCTACTACAACGGCGCTACAGCCCAAATCGGACCTTGGCCTCCTGATATTCAGGTTCCTTAACATTTTTCCTTACTTATTGTGGAAGGGTTGTTAGTCCTTCGCACAACCCTCTTTCTACGAATTTTTCATTTTCGTAGATTGAGGTGACCAAGGTATAGGTATATCCAAGCAGGCAATGTGCTGGAATTATATATTGCGTCGACCGGGATTTGAACTCACGACCTTCGCATTACAAGACCAACACACTACCCACTAGGCTATACCCTAGCTATGAGGATTGTCTATATCATCAATTTAATGGCGGTTCTTTCAGAATGGTTCAATAGATGCAATTACTGCACAGCGGTTACGCGTGCGATTTTTTAGATGTTCTAAATCATTTCTTCTATCAAAAGTTCCTAGGAAGAGAGAGAGAGAGTACGGTTATCTCTAGTCCCGTCGTGGGTAAAAAGTAAGAAAAGTTAGAATCGAGTCGGTAAGGTCTGATGCTCGCTGCTTTCACTGCTTCCTAGACGTTGCTTTTTTCCCACTGGGACTTAACTGCGATTATTATCAATAGCTCCTATGCACACATTCAATATTTCATTCGTTTATACATAGGTATATGCATGTTTGAATTTGCATGGGGGAGTGTTCGGTGGATGTTAATAATTTTTAATTGATCGTCTGAATCACGTTCAGAACTCTCTGTACAGAATATAAGATTCATAGATGTAATAAATTCCAAGAAATTAGATGTAATTTATCATGAAACCATGCTTTTATTGGGGTATTACAAAATTTACGACGCAATTTTTTTCTTCTTTTTTTGATAAGTGTTCGTACAAAGTATCAAGTTATATACCTAGTCGTGCCATAAGTTCTGTCACACGTATATGGGCAATTTTTGTTTAAATGAAAAAGAGTTTTTGACAAAGGAAAATATATTTTATTTTGGCATACTAATGGAAGTAAAATAAGCAACAAATTATTCAAAGTGGCCGCCTTTAGCCTTAACACAGCTCTTTAATCTGTTGGGCCAGTCATCGATAGCAGTACGCACTGTTTCTAGCGGAAAATTAGCTACTGCTTCTGTCAAAGATCGCTTAAGGCTCTCGATATTTGGGTGTCGTCTCGTGCACACCATGGACTCTAACTCCGCCTACAGTTTGTAGTCCAGGGGATTAAAATCTGGGCTCCCAGAAGGCCATTCCGTCGCCCTTATAAACTGTGGAATATTGGTTTCCAACCACGCTTGTGTGGTTCGAGCTTTGTGGGCTGGCGCAGAATCTTGCTGGAAAACCCAATGTCGATTGTTGAATAGCGTAGAGTTCAGCGGCTTCACACATCCCTCCAGGATGTCCGTTTGATAATTTTTCGCTGCAGTTTTTACGCCTTTTTCGCAAAAATGAAGCTCGGTGACCCCTTCGTAGCTGACACCCCACCATACCATGACTGATGCTGGATGATGTCCTCGCTGTACCCTAGTGGCAACTTCTCGGGCTTCTGCGGAGCTGTGGGCATACACCTTATCATTTTGGCGGTTGAAATGTTCCTCCACCGTAAAAATTTTTTCATCGGTAAATAAAATTTCTCGATGTTTGTTGTTGCCGTACCGCCGAAGGAGCTCTTTCGATCTGGTGCTCCTAATTTGCTTCAACTGCTCAGTCAGCAAATGTCCCGTTGATCGTCGAAAGGCACTCATCCCGAGGTCAGATTTTATGATGCGAGACATACTTCGGGTGGAGATGTTCATCTCTCGAGCCATGATTCGTTGTTTACGAAGCGGATTTCGACGAATTCGACTCTCGACCGTTTTGATGGCAGCAGAAGAACGTACATCACGCGGACGTCCAGAACGAGGTCGATCTTCAATAGTCTGGATCGCGTTATATCTCTGGATCGCACGATACACAAATCTTTGCGTTATTTTTAACGGGCACAACAACTTGAAAATTTCACTCGCGGATTTTCCACACTTATGTAGTGCAATCACTGCAGTTCGGTTTTCTATTACACCCCATTCCATCTTCACACGTTAACGAACACACTTTAAATGACCATCAACTGTCAACAACATTATGACGTTTATAAAACTGGCCGATATTGAAATGTCACTCATAAAATAAAGTTGTTGCCAATGTGAGAAATTATGTGACAGAACTTATGGCAGGACTAGGTATACAACCATGTCCAATGGAACCACGCAATCTTCTTGCCGGCCGAGGTTTGTTGACCGTTTTTAAGAAGTTTTTGGTGCCCAGTCAGATTCAACCCACACCGAGCCCCGAAATGGGCGACAGCGAGCCCATTTCGGTTCCTACACTTGTTGATAATATCTCATTGTCTATTGAGGAGGTGCTCGATGCTCTCAAAACTATTGATATCAAAAAAGGTCCAGGTCCTGATCTTATTCGTCCCCTATTTTTAAAGTGTGCCCATCAACTTTTAAAACCTTTACATTTACGCATCTCACACTCATCCACAAGAATGGAGACAAACGAAAAGTTGAGAACTACAGATATATAGCAATTCCATCAGCTATACCGAAATTATTCAAAAAAATTATCTGCGATAAATTGATCAATATGATCTGAACCCTATTCTTAATGACCAGCAACACGGCTTTAGAAAAGGTCGCTCGAACACAACGGATCTCATTTTATTTTTTTGTGCCTGATACGCTCTACGCACTTGAAAATGGGCATTTAATCGACACAATATACACCGACATTAGCAAAGCGTTCGACCGAGTTGATCACAATGTCCTGATTTTAAAGTTAAAACAAATTGGTGTGACAGGATCCTTATTTGACTGGCTTAAATTCCATCTTAATAATAGAACTCAATTCGTTAAATTTCAAGGTTTTATTTCCAAGTAAATATTAGTGCTCTCTGGGGTACCCCAAGGGAGTCACTTGGGACCTCTCTTATTTAATGTTTTCATCTCAGATCTATCAGAAGTATTGGATAATGTTTCACATCTCATGTATGCTGATGATATAAAAATATATTATGCCATAACCTCGCCCGCAGATGCCGCATTCCTGCAATCCAAGCTTATTGCGCTAGATCATTGGTGCATTCAGAACAAATTAGAGCTTAATGTCAGTAAATGCCACGTTATAAGCTTCTCACGTAAATCATCCTCATATTACAATGATTATGTCCTAAGTGGAACTCAACTACACCGTGTTGATCAAATTGAGGACCTCGGCTTACTACTGGACAACAAACTGTGCTTCAAATCTCACTATAATCGAATAATTTCAAAAGCCAATAAACTTCTTAGGTTCATTAAGAGAAGAGCCAAAGAGTTTAAGAATGTTTGGGTTACCAAATCTTTATTCTGTACTCTTGTCGGCCCTATTCTGGAATATGTACTATGTTCCATGTGGGACCCTTTTTTCCAGTTATACAGCAACAGAATAGAGTCAATCCAGAAGCCATTCCTTCTTTTTGCTCTTAGGGACTTGTATGATCCTAGAAACTTTAAAAACCTTCCATCCTACACAGTTAGACTCCAATTATTAAATCTTTTATATCTTGGTTCTAGAAGAACTATGCTCACATCCTGTTTTACCTTAGATGTTTTGAATGGCGATATTAAAGTTGACCATATGACCTTAATGACAACGTCAGGCTGACGAGACATTCAAAAGCACTTAAGGAATATCCACATCGTACAGATTACGGACAAAATGAACCTATTAACAGATGCTGTAGGGAATTTAACAAATGCAGCGCACACTATACACCTCCAATAAGTAAGCTGACATATCAAACTGTGTTTAATTAATTAAGGTAAATTTAACTATATATTAGGTTATATTAAATTAAGCAATTTATTATTATGTATTATTATTTGTATTGCAAATGGTAGAAGGGGTGAAGGCATTAAACTACTTAATACGTATGTTCAATTTTTATGCATTTTCATACTCTAGATGAAACTGAGAGTATATTGTGTTTGCTTTATCGTCTGTAACGCTAAGAAATAATGCTCGCACAGAGTCGCCAATGGTACAGAAATATTTGCTGTCGATTCCGAGTGACCGTCTGTCTGTCCATCTGCCCGTCTGTCTACAACATTTCTCTCGAACGCTTTGAGCTATCGTCAAGGAGGATATATAAAAGGAGTACCTGATAGTCTGTCTCATGTGGGAATATTTTTTGATTCGGAAATTTTCGAAAATTGTGTCCAAGCTTAACTTGGCTTCAAACTTTTACAAAAAAAATACCATAATTTGTATTCTCTCTTAGTTGCTAGTATTCAGTCAGCAATAAACTAATTTTCAGTACAATGGAGTTTGCTGTTTCATTTCAGAAAATTTAATTTTTTCAATTTTTATTAGTTTTGGTTTGTGTTTAAGCTAAGCACTTTAGCAACGGACAATATAACGCGGGACAGAGATAGTTACTTTGGGTTTAAGTATGTCAAACAAGGATAGCGAAACAATTTTTTTCGAAAATTTGACAACTGTTTCGAACAATTTATCGTGGGAAAGAGTTAGTTGCAATATTTTTAAGTGTGGCAGACAAAGATAGCGAAACGATTTTTTTCGAAAAATTTCGAGCATTTCGGTAGTAAGGGAGGGAAATACATTCATTCCCATTTTGCTTACAAGGCAAAGCATGCTCATAGTCACTCCTTTTTATATATCCTCCTTGGCTATCGTGCTAAAATTTGTTTTATGTCATATTTAGCAAAAAAGAAACTTTAAGTTCGTGAACGGGCTAAATCCGCCTACTCTTTCTACCGCCTCGCATACAAATTTCATGAAATTTCAAAATTTTAAGGAATTGATTTTTCTCCTAAACTATTTAAGCTATCGACTTAAATTTTGGGTGAAAGCATAATGACGCATCTATAATTAACATCACAAAATACAGATTCGATCCTCTCACTCCTTCTACCCCTTCCATATAAATGCACAATTTTGTAAAATTTATTTTATCGATTTTCATTGAAACAGAAATATCGTCATAATTAACTAAATGTGATGTTCCAGTATTATCTAACAATGTTGTTTATGTTGGCGCTCAACTTTGCACTTTGGATAATTTCACACTTCTAGGCGTTAAAATTAATGACCACCTGAATGGGGCCGAGCACATTTTTGATGTTGCCCTCTACGCCTCCAAACGTCTAGGTGTTCTACGAAAGTGCATAAAATATTTCACGCAGACCGACCTTGCAGCCATCTATATGGCCTCGTTTAGAGTACAACTCGTATGTTTGGGCTTGGGCACCCAAAGCACACCTAGCGTTGCTCGATCGTATTCAAAAAGATGCGTTCCGATTGATTGGAGACGTGACCATAACGTCTTCTATCATTTCTTTCGAGCATCGCAGAAATGTCGGATTACTCAGAATTTGGTAAGAATCATTGTTATAGCTACTCTAGCATAATGTGAAACAAATTAGTTCAATGCTGTCACCCCTTCTACTACTCCCCCATAAAAAGTTCTTAAAAGCACAAAAGTTTATATTTGAGGCGCTTAGATGCCTAGGGGTATAAGTGACAAATTCCTGAAAATGGAGTTAGGTGTACTGTTTGTTAGATGAATGGTAGTTTTAGTTGGTGACCAAGTGATATGATTGAGAATTATAAAAGCGACACTATCGGTCAGAAAATGTACCATTGAATGAACAGCTGAATATTTCGATTGACAAGGGACACAAGTTTACTTGTATTTTTATACTCTAGATGAAATCTGAGAGTATATTGTGTT